>CAOLHI010000294.1:0-1223770 GCA_948474755.1 Ctenosaura bakeri | reverse complement strand
ATATCCCACCTTTTTTCAATAGGGGATCCCAAAGGGTCTAATGAGCCTCTCAGCTTTCAAGGTTTATTGAACAGTACCCATTCAATGGCCTTTTTTAAAAAACTTCCAGTTATTATGATATAAATCAGCAGTTCTCAACCTCTGGGTCGCGACCCCTTTGGAGGTTGAACGACCCTTTCACAGAGGTGTCCTAAGACCATCAGAAAATATGTATTTCCGATGGTCTTAGACTCCATTCCCTCCTCTGTGGTGGTGTGCAAGCATGAGCCACGCGCTCATGTCCTCCTGCCCCCTGTTCAGAAGGGACTGAAATCGCTCCCCTTCTCAGCTACCAGGAGAACCTCCCGTCTGATGGGCCAGCTTGGGGGGGGGGTGGCAGCAGCACGGGGGGCAGGCCCCCTCCTTGCCATGGTCCCTGCCCCACTCACCACGGAGGGGGTGCTGCGGAAGGGCCGGGGGGCCGCAGGGCAGCTCTTTTCCGGGGGGGGCGAGCTGCTCCCGGCACAAAAGACAAAGGTGCTGGGATTCCTCCCCCCGCAGCCAGGGTCGACACTCTGGAAACTTTTCCCACAATGCCCCCCCCAGCAGAAACGAGAGTGAAGCAGAAGCAGAGCCCAGGGGGGTTCTCAGAGTTTTTCCCGGAGGAGATGCACGGCTCCTCTTTCCCCCCTGCCCACCCACCCCATTCCTGGCCAGTGAGGTGGCCTTTGCCGGAGGGGGAGGCATTGTAAATAATAAATAAATAATATTATGGTTGGGAGTCACCACAACATGAGGAACTGTATTAAATGGTCACGGCATTAGGAAGGTTGAGAACCACTGATATAAATAAACATCCTTTATTTATATCATAATAACTGGAAGTTTTTTTTTAAAAAGTCCATTGAATGTGTACTGTACAATCCATCAGTTATTACTGGCTAACTGCAAGGGGTGGAAATATTAACATTTGGTAGACTCCCAGATCTAGCAATGTCGATTGCTGTAAGACATCTACTACTATTTCAGCTTTACAAAGTCAAAGACAGAAAACAAGAACGAAGTAGGGATATACATCTTTACTGACTTCATTCTTGTATGCATGGACAAATAATTTTACATATTGTCTGTCTGCTGTGTACAATTATCAGAGATTTTGGCATTTTTTATTTTTTATTTTTTTGCGATCTTTGAGTCTTTGAGGCTTTTGTTGTGAATAATTTGCTTGTTTAAAAAAGCTTTGTGAGCTTTGTGCAGGGGAAACCCATATTTTTGTTCAAAAAAAGGTGCTTTTTGACCAAGTGGTACTTTTTTATTCCCAAAGTGTTGTGCATTTGGTTAAACCTCATAAGAATTTTTTATTTATTTGGATATTTTTTTGCTAGAAAAGAAATGGCAAAACTGGGGAGGTAGAGGCTGCACAAACAAATCTATTGCAAAAAAAACATTTCTCAAACACAGCAATCTCATCTCTTCAATGAATCATCTTGATGTATTGAGATACCTTTTCTCGTTGAGGTGAGAAAACTTGGAATCATTCTGTAGTCTCTTAGATGCAACCAAGATGAATTTTTACTCTTATCTCCTATGTCCCCCCAATTTATTTTGTGGGGACCTTGGGGGGTGCTATGCAAAAATGCCTACTAGCCACACAGGCCTTCAAATTCCCAGAGCCATCACTGTACGATTTGTTCCAAGCTGTTTTGATATTTGCAGATCATCTTTCAGGGATTAACTGTTCCCAGGTGACTTGCAGCATATTAAAACATAAAATTCATTCATAGTGCTGCTACAAACCATAAAGCCTTGTACTATAAAACAGAGAAACATCTAAAAATGTTATAACTGAGACTGCGTGGGGATAAAAAAAACAGTGTAAATATCAAAACGAGCAGCAAGGCATAAAAGGTTTAAAAACAGAGGCAGTTAAAAACCAGACAACAACAACAACAAAAACCAAGTGCAAACACATCGAACCAAGAAATCTTCAGGACCTGTTAAAAAGTCTCATGACTTTTAGTGGTCAGAAGTACTCCTCTAGTGAAGCATGTTTTGCCTAAACATCACACCAGACTAATTTTTGATGACTTGGACATTTGCAGTTACCATTTAACTCAGTTGCTCCAGAGCCTTTGCCTTTGTTTCATTGGGGAAAAATGTTGGGAGTGGCAACCTTTGCATGCCTAATTAAATGGCTAATTTGTTTGCATGTCTATTGTAAGCACAGAGGGATAGCCGAGAGAGAACTCCCTGTTTGTTGGTTAACACCTCTTCCTCCACCACGGACACATTCTTTGTTTTTAAAAAGGTTCTCTTGCCATTTACTCCTCCCTCTTTTGTTTTCGCCTTTTGACCTGAAAGCATGCTCTGAGATTTCCCAACAGGGATCATTGGCAGCAAGCATGTGAGTGCTTAATTTTCTTCCTACCTTCTTGAAGACTTGAACCTGTATAGACTATGTACAAGATTTTGTGAGTAAACTCTTTTATATTTTTAACCGAACTGCTTTTGTGTTTATTTTGAGCTAGATTAAGTGTGTTTGCGGTGGTGTTAAAGAAGTGGGACTGGTGATCTGTTTCGGGCAGAATATGCCCCAGTTTTCAAGAATTTCTGGCAGAAGAAGAAACTCACTAAAATTTCCTATTGCTTCCTTAGAGAACTTGCTAGTGAATTACATTCTAGTTCATTTTTGTGCAGTTACTAAAATACTCTGCTGATTGAGAGTCTCATTACCAAAGTCTCTCAATATTCAAATATTTTTTCAATTTCCCCAACAAAAATACCCATTGATTCTTCCCCTTCCAAGAAAAGACTTCATCACCAATCATTTCATGTGGCTTTACTGAATTGCTGTGGTAGCTCTCATGTCAGCTGGGTGGCAATTTTACTTCAGATTTCCATCTGAACTTTGAAGGTACCCTATTTTGAGAATAGGGTTCAACATGGCAGATGGCTCTTTTAAAGTTTGGAATGGATTTACCACGTCACTGGCATGGGCGTCACCATGTCAGCCACCAGCTGCCACTATGCTACCTTAATCATGTACTCTTGAGACAGAGACACATGCCCATTGGAGGAAGTCATGTGCTATAATATATTTGGATAAAAATCCCTTCCAGGTTGCTTCATTCAGTTATTTGCATATATAATACATTTATATAACACCTTTGGCTTTTTTTAAAATCAAACACTCAGGATGATTCATTTTTTAAAAAATTGTCAGCAATAAATTGAGAATCCATTTGTATGTGTGTGTGCGCATGCATGGGAAGAATATTTGAAAATATTCCAAAAAATGGTAAAAGTATGTTTTATGAATGCTGGGAAACCCCGAAAAAGAATCTTGGACTGATGAGAACCTGTGAATTTCAGTACTTACCGTGTGCAAAATTTGCTCATTTTTTTTCATGAAGAAACCAGCATTTTCTGTGCACAGAATAATATTTCTGTACTTAGGGACTTATTCATAGAAAAATCACACTTTTTGTGCCGAAAACAGCACTTTCTGTACAGGAAACAGCATTTTCTGAGGAAAACACACACACAGCATAATGCAGCACAGAGTAAGTTCCCTACAGATAGCATTTTCTGCACAGAAAATTAGTTTGTGGGCATAAACATTATTTTCTTTGCAGAAAATGCTGTTTTCCATACAAAAAGAAAACACGCCAATTTCAGGCAGAATATGTCCCAGTTTTCAAGAATTTCTGGCAGAAGAAGAAACTTACTAAAATTTACTATTGCTTCCTTAGAGAACTTGCTAGTGAATTACATTCTAGCACAAACCCTATCAGTACCTTGGATAGCTTTTTCCAAAAACCTGAAACTCTTTCACCACCCTGTTGAAGTGGAAGCCACCAACTACTCTTGAACTAGCAGATATGAATCCAAAATAGTAAAAGTCCAAGTAAGAAGGCTCAATTCTCCCCAACTTCAAGGGAAGACAATAAGATCTGATGATGAGTGCTCCTCTGCATCCCACCACTGAGAGCAGTACATCACATGGAGACAGAAGGTCTTCTTCAGTGTGTCTCCATACTTGTGGAATACCATTCCCTCACAGGCCAAAATAGGGCTCAAGTCAAAAGTCATTTTGGTATTAAAATTTATTCAGGTTTTTTGGGATGAATCTGCTCATGGCTTAGTTTCTGTGTGCAAGATTGTGTGTGTGTTTTTTTAATTGATTCTGCCAACATGTTTTTAGCTATTTAAGTGGCTTCAAAACTGTTCTGAAGTTGGTTTTCTTCACTGGACACTGAGCTATAAGTTGGGAGAGAAATATTTTAAACACTAGCAAAATTGACATCAGTTGATATCTTTAAGAAGATGTCAATTAAATGAGACAAGCAGATTAATCCCCCTGCATCAATTGTTGAATGGTCAACACATAACTAAATCCAATTGATTTAAGGGGCTTACCCTAGACAGAACTAACAGTAGGATTTAGACCTGGGTGTTTTTCATCATGTCTCCAAATATAAATGCAATTCTGCAACAGAGATATTTTGCTATGAATTTTTCTCCCTAAGAAATCAACAACAAAAGCCTTCCTCTGTCTAAGTATTCTTTTTTCTCATCATGTAAAAGAAAGAAGAAAGAATGGCTGAGAGGAATCTCCAGATGGGGAAATCATCGTAAATCCTGCCCACAAAGATGGCACTGTCATGGTGCTAAACACTGCAGGCTACATAGCACAAGATCAAAGACAGCCAAATGATGAAAATACACACACACACACACACACACACAATAACTCTTGAACAAGCATTGCCATGGAGCTCAATGATTATGTCATTAAAGCCATGGAAAACCTCATAAACAGGAAAGTGTTTTACAAAATGAGGCAGCTGATCCCTTCATTAATCCAAATCTTGCTTCTGGAAGGACTGGCATCTTTCGGGGGGAAAAAATCTACAAAGACAAAACCACAAGAAGCCCAGTTGTTTTAGTACCAACGTAAGAAGACAAAGAATAGCTCTTGATATTGACTTAAACTTAAAGAGCCTGCTGCAAAATGTGTCGTCATATAGCAGAGACCCTCATTTTTTTTTCTTACTCAGAATCAGGTCTTTAAATCAACAGAATTGAGTAGACAACAATCAAATACCAACAAAACAACAAATATGTCAAAATCCTTGTTGTTAGTCCTGACTAGAGTAGAGCCTAGGGGTGTAGCTGTGGCATGGAGAGGCAAAATGAGGGCATTCACCACCAGAAATAAAAAATTCTGCACATCATGAAATTTTTCATCTGTCTTCAAATTTCTAACTTTGTAATACTCAATTGTGTATTGGGAAATATAGTTTATGCACTCAAAGAAAAGGAGCAAAGTTACCAGGGGACTATGAACACCACTGATAGAAGAGTTCTAGCTGTGAAAAGCTTTCAATGTTTCCCTCTTTGTAATGTTAGGAATTTGAGGACTGGAGGAAAATTTCTTGAGGGGGGGACATCTTTGGATGTCTAAACTGTATTTCTGAATGTGGAATTGAAATGTGAAGTCACTGCCGTGCTAGAAATTTGGAGGCTGAAGGAACATTGCATTGGACAGGCAGAATTTTTATATGCAATGCCCTTATTTCTTCTCCTTTCACATGGCTACACTCCTGGTAGATCCATTGAATCAGTTGGATTTATCAACATGTGGACATGTTATTTAACAACTGATTGAATAGGTCTGTGTTAGTAGGGACTAACCAACAAGACTGCAATGAAGTACAGTCATCCCTCCACATTCACTAGGGTTAGGGGCACAGACCCCTGTGAAAAAGAAAAATCTGTGCATAACTCTAGGCCTTTCCAAACCGCATTTAACACAAGTATGATCTCCATATTCGACCCACTGTGGATTCCTTTGAGGCATCAGGATTCCTTCACAAGGCAGAAGTGGGGGGCTGATGGGGCTTACCTTACAACATTTTTAATAGAGACTTGGAAACCTCGTTTGCAGTTTTTCAGTCTCATGAGGCTTGCAGACCCTATTAAACATGGCATGGGGAGTCAGAAGAGGTGACAGCAAATAATCCGTGAATAATCAAATCTGCAAAAGTGAAACCTAAAAATTTGGAGGGCTGGCTGTAGTATGATAACCACTATAACCAACTCCTAGAACTCCTCAGTCCTCAAATATCTTCTTCACCATAGGTTTCTGCTTCAAAATGCCAACAGAAAGTGGCACAATGTCATTTCTAGTCTGAATTTTAGAGGGAAAATAGAGAGAAAATATGGTATTTTGGCTCATTCCAGAGTTTTAGTTTATTAATACTTGGGTCATAGGCCATTTGCATACATAGTAGTAAAATCAATAAATACAGTCAAGATACAACAGTAAAAACATAGCAATATAAAAATACAACAGAAAATAAACAGCATATGGAGCTCATAAATTATAAGAAAAAGGGGCATTCAATAGAATTAAGATACATTAAATAAAAACAGCATTTCTAAAATTAATGAAGAGCATCCCCAGACCAATCCACTGCAATATTAGTAATGAATCTTGTCCTGATTTCCATTGCTGCCAGGGCGAAAAGAGAAACCTTGTGGGTTACCGTTGAGTCAATATTGGACAGGAGATAGAAGATCTGCTCTGAGACTGTATTCACATGTAAGCAAAAAATAATAGCTCCCAAAAATTTAGTTCTTAACTCTGAATATAGTGAACAGGAGAACAAGTAGGGCAGCAAATCCTCAATTTCTGGGCCCCCACAAATACATAAACAATGGGTCAACAGGACATAAAATTATCTGCCATCAATATGGCTGTAGGCATAGTTTGAAAGCAAAGGGCTGTAAAAGTTTGTCTAAGTTTTGAGTATCTAAGCTTTGTCAAGTAAACAGCCCTTTGGTGGTTGAATTTATAGAGGCTATACCATTTAGAAAATTTAGAGTAGTTAATAGCCTGTCTGTCCAGTTGGACACCATGGTCAAAAAAATAATCACAAAGTTTCTCTTCTGAATTCAGGATAGGTACATCATCACACATGCTGTTCAAAGGATACCATGAACATGCCATTCCATCCATATTTTTAAGAGAAATTCTTCCCCACAAAAATGAGGATTCAGTTGTCAAAGAGCAACATCTTCCATCCATGGTTGATTCCCACTGAGCACCTCCTAACTTTCAACCTGCAATCAGAAAAAAGCTATCCCATTATTACCTAACTTTCTATAGCAATCAAAAAGCCTCCTATAGCAGCATTTTTTCCAGGTTCCAGATCTACATAGACTGCTAGTAAAAGCTGTACTGAAATCAGGAACACATCCTGGAGAACATCAAGCACAGACTTACTTGAATTTATCTCAGGACTGCAGTTATCTTCAATAGGACTGCAGAACTTACTATATCCAACCAAACATCTTCTGCAGATCCTATAATACGATTTGCATCACTGGATGGAAACATCCAGGATGCCATATTCCGTATTAGGGTAAAACAACAAGTAACTGATACATATGATTTAGGAGCCAGAAGCCCTTAATCTAGATGGGAGGGAAATGGAACGGCCACTTGCAAAGCACTTCAGTTGGGAAAATCACAGCCTCTCTGATTCGTCTGTTATTACTGTAGAAAAACTATTTGATCCAAGGACAGTAGAAACAAAAGAAAGCTTCTGGATGTATGGACCTAAATCTAATTGCTATTCTCAAATCAAATAGATCATTGAGTAGAAACTTCAGAGGTCAACATGGATGTAAGTCTCATTGATTAAACTGGTCTACCATAGTGAGGACTAATTAGATTTAGACCATAGAACAGGCACCTTAAGACAATGGCACAAGTCCTATTGATTCATCTTGAAAAGAGTAGACTCAGAGTTTGAAGAGACCACAAGATCCAACTAGTCCAACCCTCTGCCACACAGGAATTCACAATGAAAGCACTCCTGACCGATGGCCATCCAGCTTTTGTTTAAAAACCTCTACCACACTCCAAGGCAGTGTATTCTATTGTTGAACTGCTCTTACTGTCAAGAAGTTCTTTTGAATGTTTTGGTACTCTCTTTACCTGTAGTTTGAAGCCATTGTTCCATGACCTAGTCTCTGAAGCAGCAGAAAACAATCTTACTCTATTTTCCATATGAAATTCCTTCAAATATTTAAACATGGCTATCATATCACCTTTTAACCTTCTTTTTTCCAGGCTAAATATGTACAGTTCCCTAAGCCACTCCTCAGAGGGTACAGTTTCCAGGTTTTGGTTGCCATTTTGGTTGCCCTCCTTTGACTGCATTCCAGTTTGTCAACACCCTTCCTGAACTGTGGTATCCAGAATTGGACACAGTATTCCAAGTGAGGTCTGTACAAAGCAGAATAGAATTGTGCTATTAGTTCCTTCAACCTGGACATGATACTCCTATTGATGCAGCCTGGAATAGCATTGACTTTTTTAGCTTCTGCATCACGCTGTTGACTCATGTGTAGGTTGTGCTCTACTAAAATTCCTAGATCCCTGTCACCGGTTGTGATAATGGGGCTTCCCATTATCTAGACTTAGCTAAAAGGGGATACTTCCCTCTTCAGGTAAACCAAGGGTTAATGAAGTGTTGGGATTAGATTACATTTTAGTGTGGGTCAGCATCATAGGTCATGTGGGTCAGCATCATAGGTCACAGGGTGAGAACTGACCAATCAAAAGGTAAGAGGTGAGCATCTTCAAGATGCTTCCAAGGAGAAGTTATAAAACTTCTTGTGAGGCCATGTGGCTGAGAGATAACAGAGAGATAACAAAGGAAGAACAACAAAGGAATCTCATGGAGAGGGGATCTGTGCCAGTCGCAGACTTGCAGGCCTAGGCCTCGCCTCCTGGCTACTTCCCTCTTAGAACATCTAAGCCTGAGAACCATCTGTGAGTACTAGACTAACGTAGTTAGCCGCATTAGGCTTTTCTATTATTTTGGAGCTGGCTGATCTAAAGAATGTATCTGTGCTTTTATATCTGTTTTTGTAACTACTTGTAACTAAGCGTGCCTGGGAGTGGGGGCCTCCCATGTGTGTTATTGCCTTGTTCATTTGCATGCCTTGAATAAATACTTTCTGTAAGACCTCTGTTTCTCTCCTTCCCACACCAACGCTAGATAGACTTCCTCATCCAGAAGAAGGAGGGGGGGAAGGGAAGATCCTTAAGATTAGGGATTGACATGTACTGGACAGCATCCAACTATGCTGTCCAAGGGTCCAGAATTCAGTGGGTGGTGGCAGCGAAGATTAATTAACAGCTAAAATTAATAACAGGCTGGAATCTACATTCCAGTATCACACCGGTACTGTAATCAAGCCGAGTGCATATTATTTTTTATTCATAAGAATCAACTGTTCAATGGTGAGTCAATAAATAGGACAATCCATTGATTCATTGGGTCTACTCTAGTATGGACTACTGTTAGTTTTCAGAACAATGTATCCTTAACTAGGGATACATACATCCTCAACATTGATGTTCCCGGGCATAAGTCCCTTCTCATGTTTATCCACTAGCAATTCCCAGTTTCATTAGTTTAGGGTTATTTGTGTTATTTTTCAGGGTAAGAACTTTCCCTCTTTCTTGGTATGGTTTCCCCTGAAGCATGCGTAATTTTAGTTTTATTTTATTTTACATTATTTTAACAACGAGGGACACATGACAGCTTTTAACTAAACTAAAACAAAATAGGGCTAAAACTTTATGATGAAAAAGTATAAAAATAAACAAGCTTTTGTATCAAAATACAATTAATTTTAAAAGTATAAATTCATTTTAAAATATTACAATGATTTTTTAAAAATTAAACATAGCACCATTAAAAGACTCTTAAGCACTACCAATTAGTCATCAAATGCCTATAGAAATAAAAAGTTTTTTACCTGCCAGCGAAAGGAGTGCAGAGAGGACGGCAGCCATGGTCATTTCTGTACTAGAGTGTTATAGTGCTATGATTCTACTTTCAACACCCTATGGAATCCTGGGGTTTGCAGTTTAGAGAGGGTCCCAAAGGCCCCTCCCTAAACTGCAAACCCCAGGATTCCATAGAATGTTGAAAGTGGAATCATAGCACTATAACACTCTAGTGCAGAAATGGCCCTAGTCTCCTATGGAAATGAATTCCACAGCCTGGAAGCAACCACCAAGAAGGCCCACTTCTATGTCTTCATCAGATAGAGCTATGATGGTGGTAGAACTGCAAGAAAGATCAACCTCGACGATCTTCAGACTTGGACAGGTTCATATAGGGAGAAACTGTCTTTCACATAGTCTGTACCTAAGCACTTCTTTTGAAAATTTGTGTGCTTTGCTTGACTGCTTCACCCCATTGACTAAAGAACTTTTAGAAGTGTTTAACTACACTTTTCAAGTATGCTAACTTTGTGTTCCTATCCACAGGTAGCTTTGAAGATCCTGGGATGACAGCCACCATACCATTCTGAACACATCTGATCTTGCCTGTTTCCAGAAACTAAGCAGCTGGGGATTGGTTAGTACTTGGATGGGCCCACCAGGGATTTTCTGGCAGTACCAGTAGAGAATCCTGGCTGAAACTTCGAGAGGCGCTGCCCAGTATCAGAGTTAATACTAACTGAGTAGACAAATCAGTGATCTCACTCAGCATAAGGCAGTTTCCTATGTTCCTAAATTGCTTTTGATTGTGGATAGATCAGGAAGTACAGACTGAGAGAAGCATGTGGAATCTGGAAATGAAGCCAGAATCCTCACAATCCCTTCACCGCAATGTAGAATCTAATATATGGCGTCATAAAAATGTCAAAGCTGAGAATATTCTATTGTCACGGTTCTAAAAATTTCTACCCCACCCTGGCTGTTGTTATTACTGCTGTTGTTATCTGCCTTCAAGTGAACTCTGACTTATGGTGACCCTATCCCTAGGGCCTTCTTGACAAGATTTGTTCAGAGGAGGTTTGTTGCTGCCTTCCTCTTAGGCCATTTCTGCACTACACTGTTATAGTGCAATTATTCCACTTTCAACATCCTATTGAATCCTGGGGTTTGCATTTTAGGAAGAGGTATTTAGAATTCTCAGCCAGAGAGCTCTTTGGCTTCAGTAAACTCCAAACCACAGAATTCCGCAGGATGTTGAAACTGGAATAATTGCACTATAACAGTGTAGTGTGGAAATGGCCTTAGACTAACAGACTGTGACTTGCCCAAAGTCACCCAGTAGGTTTCCGTAGCTGAGAAAAGATTTGAACCCCAGTCTCTCAGAGTTCGAGACTCTAACCACTATACAACACTGGCTGTCCCTCTCATTCACACAATAGCAGACATAGGAATGGTTTGCTTTTAAAAAAATTATTTTTTTTAATATATTTAAAGAAAAAAAAGATAGATTCATTCATTCATTAAGTTACTGTGTTAGTTAGTACTGGAATAAACATACGATTTTATTAAATAACAGTGTTCCTTCTAGTATTGAAAAGGAATATTTGATACACTTTTCAATGCTTTCAGAACTGTGCACGTGCACATGTGTTTGTGTGCATGGTTAAAACTTGTTTTACTACCTCATACTCACTTGGCTTCTTTCATTATTTTATGTTCCAGCTTTGTGAATCCTGTCCCATAAATGATGTTCTGTTCTCCCTCCAGAAAATGTTTCCTTCAATGCCCAATGCCAAGGGAGTTTAGGGAGCCATTACTGGCTATTAGGAACCTTTGTGCTTCTGTAATATATGTGTTGTGCAATGCACTTCTCAGATTGCCGGATGTTTATGATCTTGTGGAGTGTGTTGCCATGGCGAAGATTGTTTGGCAAGAAGTAAATGTGCCGCAAGTGCGCAGGTTTGGCGGCATAAGTGTGGCAAAGAAAATCCAACAATACAGTCTTTGCAACTACTTAGGAACAATTTTTGCCTGTATTTTTGACAATAGAAAACACTTTTCCCCTCAACATTACAATTACCCATCACTATTAGTGTCGGGTACTGAGAAGCAAGTGCTTTGGCTGAGATGAGGTTTTAGTTTTCTCTCAAAACATGAAGCAACAGAATGTTTCCATTCAGTAGCACACAAAGCATGCCTTTGATACTCAGGAATTGATTTCAGTTCTACCTGTTTAAAACGCAGAAGTACCAAGACTCAGAGAACTGTCTTGCTGGACTAGCCTAAGCGGTCTTTCTATGCCAACAGCAGGTAGTTAGATGTTTCCAAAACCTCAGAAACAAGGCATGAAGGCAAGTGTCCTTGTTACTATGGTTCAGACATACCCAGTGATAGCACTAGATATCTCTTGATATCAAACTTATTTGGCCTTCACTTGACCTTTTCTGCCACCCTGCTCCACGTGTTTGCGAGGCCACCGGACAAGCACGTAAAGAAGCGCGACTGGTTAATGGTTGGGCATTCCAATCCCCACTTAGACAGGCAGATTAACGCCACTCCGTTGTTTCAGGGACCTCTTTTGCAGACACACCTTGTTTAAGCACGATGTTACACAAAGATGCTCGGCCTCGAGCCGGCACTCTTTCAATGCTAAGCCATTTGCATACTGCCTACACTATTGTTATACTTGCGCTAAACTGATCATGTAAAACTTGACCTTTCGCAACGCTTTGTCCCACTCCAAACTCGCATTGTTCTCACCGAGTATAGCATGGCCTGTAGGTACAATCCACCCTATAAAAACTCCCCAATTCCAAGCCCACCTCAGATCGTTCTGGACTTCCATACCACCTTGCTGTCATTCGGTCTGACGAGCTCCCCCCAGTGAACTGCACTGAGCTTCCTTCCCCACAACTCTCCGCTTTCCTCCAGGACTACGAGATAAGGTGTCGTATCACCCATTTCCCTCGAAAACTCTCACTTCTAATTTCCAGTTAGCTGTGCGCTTGTGTTGTCTTTTCTGTTGTTTGTCCTTTAATAAAGCTATCATTTTTGCTATTTTAAAACTTGTCTGACTGCTCTTCTGACCTGACCCTGTATACATTGGGTTGCAAGATCCCTGCTAAGTTACCCTGCCTCTCATTAGCTTAAGAGAGTGCTCAAGTTAATTTCCCCATCTTGTGTTTATATCTAGTTGTTTGGGTGTCCCTCCCAGGACCCCCAGAATACAGGGCAACATCCTGCTGCATTGTACCAAAGGCCTATCTAGTCTGGCACTCAGTTCACACAATGGCCAGCCAGATACCTGAGCAAAGACTCCTAGCAAGACAGGAGTATGATGGCACTGAGGCCCTTTCCGCTCCACCCTCCCAACCTACCATAGGGACAGGAGAAGGACAGGAGTATGATGATGCTTATGCATGACATTGTTGTGGTCCTATCCTTCCCCCATCCCCAGGTGGTGCAATTGTGTCACAAATCATTGACGGGTTTTCCCTTTCAATGACCGGCGATTTTGCAACCATCCCATTGTGTACTCGCACTTACCTTGCTTGCAGAGGTCCCAAAAGTGCAATTGGCTGCACTTTCTGCCCCAGCCCAGCATGTGATAGTACCCGGCTGCACTGCAGCAGCAAGAGGTGGGGCCATTGTGCTTCCTGGATCCTGGAGGCAGTCAGTGAGGACAGGAGTGTTCCTATCATGCTCCTCTCCTAGCAGAAACAATGCCGGGACCCCCATCAGATGCCTCTGCAATGAAGTAAGGCACGAAAAGCGCCTGTCTCGTTTTCCCCAGCATACCACCCAGTGGCACCACTAGAGTTGGTGTCACCCAGTGTGCTAACTCACAATGGCCATTTCCGCACGGAGTGAGGGAATTGCCCCGCACTGCTACTTACCGGATCTTCTGGCAGTCCAGTCCAGTCCAGGGTGAGGAGGAACAGTGCATGGTTGTCGCTCTGCACTGCTCTGGCATCCAAAATGGCAGCTTCCGGTTGGTCGTGGGTCTCAACCAACCAGTGAAGCTCACCAGCCTAAATCCCACCCTTGGCAGATCGCAGGCTCGCATTGGTGCGAGCCTACGAATCTGCACAAGGGAGCAGGCTTGCAGTGGCGTGCTCCGTGCTTTTGAAAGACTGGAAAAAACAGGTCTTTCAAAAGCACACTGGAGGACCACTTGGGGTTGTTCTGGAGTGGACTGAGGTGCGGATCTACGGTAAGTAGTCCGAACCCAGTCCGCTCCAAGGTGCAGACGTCCTCCGTGGAGGACGCACTGCACTGTTTTAAATACCCCATGTGGAAATGGCCAATGTCACCCCCATGGACCTCCTCCTGTACCAGACCATACAAAACCCTTACTAACCTTTTGTACTAATGTTACTCCTGAATCGCAATTCCAATATAACACTAAATGTAACAGCCATAGTGACACCCAATATGGCATAGTGGTTTAAGCATTGGACTGCAGCCCTAGAGGCCAGGGTTCAATTCCCTGTTTGGCCATGGAAACCCACTGGGTGACCTTGGGTGTGTGACACACTTTCAGCCCCAGAAAATCCTGCAATAGGTTTATCCTAGGTCAGAAATGACTTGAAGGCACACAACAACAACAACAGAATAGCAATGGTAGCGATGCATGCAACTAACAATATTAAAATTAAACCTTTAAATATAGTATAGGGGTATATAGCTGAGATGGGTATTCCACAAATATGTCAACAATGCAAAACTGGCAAATTAAGTGAGATGCTGCAGCACAGACTGCTACAATTTCCCTTACACACCCACATTTAATATGTGGTCCAAAAACTCTTTAGACCAGCATTTTCAACAGCAGGGTTCCTACATATATAGTATACAAGATCTTTACCACCAACACACCCTGTCACCTGGATTTTTCCCAAAGAAGCGACTCTGGACAGGGTTTGTGCCCAGTGAGCTAGCCAGTAAGCCACACTGAGAGAGATATCTAAATTCTTTTATTGAATGTTCTGCAGAAATGAATATGAGGCACTCAGGCAAATCAAGTCTTCCTCGAACACAAGACAAAGCACATCTTACATAGGCCATTTCCGCACTACATTGTTATGGTGCTATTATTCTACTTTCCAAGATCCTATGGAATCCTGGGGCTTGCAGTTTAGTGAGGGGCCTTTAGAATTCTCAGCCAGAGAGCTCTTGGGCCACAGGAAACTACAAACCCCAGAATTCCATAGGATGTCAAAAGTGGAATAATAGCACTATAACAGAGTAGTGCAGAAATGGCCATAGTCTTCAAAGGTTACATAGTCCTCCCGGGGGGGGGGGGTGGATAACTCCATACGTTTAGGAAACTATGTCATGAATACATTATTATGTCAGCATTCAAGCACTGCACACATGCATATAAGTGGACCCAAATTATAATACCAAATCCCACTTTGGGGGTTGAAAGTTAATATTACAATGAAGCTTAATGAAGCTATAAGTAACTCTGGTTGAGCTCTTGTGATCACTCCTCCTCCCATTTGCCTAGTCTGGGGTGTTCCAGACACTGCAGACCACAGAGCTAACCACACTCTAGCATCTACCTGTACCTGTTTCCCCATTTCTGCAAAGTATCTGTTGCTTTACTTAGCTTAGTCATTTCCACACCAAACTGTTCTAGTGCTATTATTCCATTTTCAACATTCAATGGAATCCTGGGGTTTGTAGTTTAGGGAGGGGCCTTTGAGGCTCCTCCCTACATTGCAAACCCCAGGATTTCATAGGATGTTGAAAGTGGAATAATAGCACTAGAACAGTCTAGTGTGGAAATTTATTATTATTATTATTATTATTATTATTATTATTATTATTATTATTATTAATTTGTATCCCGCCTCTCCACATGGATCGAGGTGGAGAACAACTTACAAATAGCATGCATTTCTATACATGCCCCCAACAAGCTGGGTACTCATTTTACTGACCTACGGAAGGATGGAAGGCTGAGTCAACCTTGGAGCCCGGCAGGATCGAACTCACAACCTTGTGGCTTGCAGTACTGGCATTTAACCACTGCGCCACCAGGGCTCTAGCTTCCTATTAGCTTCCTATTATAATGGCCCTAGCTTCCTATTATCAAGAGCTCTTGCTGTCCTTCAAGCCTTGCCTCACTCTTCCCTTGTATGCTTCTACTCACTTGCCAAAACTAGTGGTCAGTTTCTGGACTCTGAGTTCTCTCATCCCTATGCCAGGAAAGGTTACAACCACATTGGCTGAATTATTCCCTGTTCTGAAGCTGTTAAAGGTACAACAGCCAGGCAAACTGAAACCAGCAGGGTTAGGCCAAGAAACATTCCAAGACCAAACAGAAGCCCATTCTCAATCACTAAAGAATGTCTCTGAGCATACAGAAAGTGTGTTCCCTTCAACAACCAAGTAATCACAGGCTATTTTCCTCCACTTGAGATTATAGGTATATCTTAGCTAATGAGGTAGAATACCCTAACATCTACTACTATAACAGAAAATTTGGTACCGGAAAGAGCATGGGAAAAAAATAGAGATAGGTTCCCACACCACAAAAAAGAAGATCTGTTCAGCATGTTTCAACAAACTTTTAATTCAAGACTAAAAAGGCACATGTGAAATGAAACAACCAAGCAGGGTAATCCTTGCATAAATAACTAAAGAAAAGCTTTTAGAATTTACCAGAGAGGCTTTTTACAAAATGCACCCTGGGATGACTTTTTCTTTCATGGCCAAACTTATAGATCTTTTGCTTCTTTAACATATTGGGAGGTAGCTGGTGAGGCAGGCTTACTTCTCTCCCCTTTTCTTTCTGTTTTGCTGTTCAGGCATAGTCCTTATGGGATTCTGCAGGCAGCTGCTGTTTGCCTCGTCCTTTGAAAGCAGGCACACATGACTAATGTCAGGTTAGCTAGAGTGGAATCCCATTCCTTTCCAGCTCAAGCTTCATTGCGTGTTTACGGAAGACACTCTGCTGCAGTCCAACACTAAAAGTCTTATTTCTCCAGCCTTCTTTCCCATCCTCCCAGTGCTGATGCTGCTAAAAACCTTCCAGCTAGACAGAGAACTAGAAGGAAAAGGGGGCTAGGCAGCTGTAAAAAGACTTTATAAAAAGAAGCATCTTTGTCAGATACCTTGTTAAATGAGGTGTGCCTGTAATTGCCAGATTCTAAAATCAGAACATGAAAATTTAATGTATCCTACACTCAAGTTGGAGCCTTTCTTTCTTGAATGGCTTTTCTGGCTTCAACAACTTTTTAAAATCAGTTAAGAAAGCCTCACATGTCCATTTGACCATTTGAGGCAATCTTCTTTCTCTTTATGTCATGTAAATCCTCTCAACCATGGCTGTTTCTGCACAACACTGTTATAGTGCTATTATTCCACTTTCAACAGCCTGTGGAATTCTGGAGTTTGTAGTTTACTGAGGCCAAAGAGCTCACTGACTGAGAATTCTAAATGCCCCTCCTTAAACTACAAACCCCAGGATTCCACAGGACATTGAAAGTGGAATAATAGCACTATAACAGTGTAGTGCAGAAATGACCCATGTCGTCAATAGGTTTACTCACCTGTAAGTACAGAAGAAGGTTAGTAAAATCCTAGCATCCTTACTCAGAGGTCTGTTCCATTATGTCCAGTGGAGCTGACTTCTTAATAAGTGTGCTCACCCCTTCAGCTTAAGGCTACAACCAAGAGTACTTTTCCTTCAGAGCAACGTTGTTGTTGTTTGTTGTTATTTGCTTTCAAGCCATTTACAACTTATGGCAACCCTTAGTTGAACTTAACATGGGGTTTTCTGGGGGCTGAGAGGGTCACCCAGTGGATTTCTGTGGCTGAGAGGGAATTGAGTCCTGCCTCATTTCTGCACGAGACTGTTACAGCACTATGATTCCACTTTCAACATCCTATGGAATCCTGGGGTTTGCAGTTTTGGGAGGGGCCAGATGGTCCCTGACAAAACTGCAAACCCCGGGATTCCATAGGATGTTGAAAGTGGAATCATAGTGCTATGACAGTCTCGTGCGGAAATGGAGCTGGTCTCCAGGGTCACAGTCCAGTGCTCAAACTTACTCTCATAAGGTTCAGTAGCTAGGATAGCTCCTTCAAAGTTTGGACTAAAACCCATAGCAGATTCACACAGACATCCCAACATGGAAACCATCAATTGACACTGAGTGCAACTCCAGGTGGGTTTGTTTGTTTGTTTGTTTTTATCCCTCAGATGTCTCTAGGTGTCCCATTGGACCAAGAAAGAGATAACTGGTGGAAAGGCTCAGTGCTATGTGCAAACATGTTATTTTGAAAATTATGTCAAGTCAATTGCCACTAGGGGCCAACACAGACCCTGATTTTTAGGGAAATTATTGGTTTCTGATTGGCTTGAGTAAGTTCAATCAGGACCATGTTTGATATCGAGAGAGAGCATTCCTCTGTTAGCCCTGTCTCACTATTAGAGTACCTCTGACTTGGACCACTGACTATCGGAGTCTGAATGCTCCCAGCAAGTATAATCATGCATGATCAGTGACCAAATTCAACATAAAGTGAGGTTGTCAAAGGAAAAATAAAATGAGAATAAGCTTGATTGTCTAAGCAACCCTGGCACTTGGCAGCATTCAGCTGCTGGAGCAGAGCTCTCTGTGCTACTCCAAATGGTCTTGTGGCTGCCATGGAAAACAAAGGGGCACCACCTGTAACAGAGAACTACTGCTTCCTTGATTCCAGTGCTGGGATGACTCCTGTTTTATATCTTTTTATGTTTATTTCTGCAGGTGATTGTTTTTTTAATGTGATATGCTGCAGTCTTTATGGCTTAGCTGTCCACAGATATATATGCGTGTTCAAGTGCTTGAGAGAGAAGATAGATCTTGGAATCATGGAGCTGGAAAGACCATAAGGGCCATCAAGATGCTGAAAAGCCATTTTCCATGGGTGTGCCTAGTCAGTTCACTGTAAGGATTAAACATTTATTTCAGAGGTGACTGGAGTCTCTGGAATTTCCCACATAAGGAATCCACCCTTTCTTTTGACTGCAGCTCTCCAGTTTTAACAATAGCACCTCCTTAGCTGCTCCAGTTTGCCCGGGACGGGGGATTATCTGCATGCTGGTCCTATTCTTGACATGGGTTCAGGACCCGGAAAGCTCCTAAACAACCTGCATACATTTCCCACCTTGGAATTACAGAGTCCCCAGTTGTCTATAATTTACTATGCATGCTCACTTGGAAAGGAGACTATCAAGTTCCATTAGACTTAATCCCGAGTGAATATACATAGCATTACAACCATACTATCACAGGAAGGCCAGACAAGCAGCACTTGAGTTTATAATAGCCTAAATCCTATTGTTAGTTCTAACTAGAGGGGAGCCATTCAATCCATTTGATTTATCTCAGTGCTAACTCACCGTTCAGAAATTTATTCACTGGGTCTAGCAACCCACAAGGTTCTAGCAGAAGTAACCAACACCCTGTTAAGGACCACTTATGTTAATAAAAGGATATATTATTTGGCCAGAAAAAGACTTCATGATGCAAACAGTATAATTTGTTATAGATTTACTGATTTCCATCCTCATCTGCTGTTGATCTGGGCCTGCTCGGATGCACTCAGAATGATGCAATTCTTCTTTCCTATTTAAAGTAATAACTGAATCCTATGTACTCTGTGATGTGTGTGCGTGTGCACCACACAAACACAAAGAGAGAGAGAAAGAGAGAGGAAGTTATTGCACTTGGTTTACTAAATCTATTGCAATAGCACCCTCTATGTACCATGAATCAGATCCTGGCTACTTATTCCTTAAATGCATACACCAAAGTCAGGTATTGCTATGGGGGAAGCACAAAACAAGAACAGAACAGAATAAAACAAAATAACACCTACAAATCAAAATTAGAATGCTATTCAAGGGTCCAAAGTAATAAATTAGGTGGAGCAGAAATTTCCCCATGGAAAACATTTAGACAATGTGACTCTTTGTCTGTTTTAGAAACCTTACTCTCCCTCCTTGTTACTTGTGATTTCTTCAGTGAGTCACATGCACTGTAACATACAAGAAAAGATTAACCGGATGGCATTACAACACAGTGTCTAACATGAACCTATTCAGCTATCTTACAGTCTGACAAATTGGTCAGACTTGACATAAACAACAATATCATTGAGGAGAAATGAAGGCAGCAGACAATGAAGCCAGGCAAGTGTAATGCAAAGAAATAAGCAATTATTTTCACAAGGAGTGCTCCCAAAGGTACAGCAATAGTGGCTTTCAGGGCAAAATAATGAAGTTTGGAGGCTAACCAAAAGTTGGTTGTCACTGAAAACAAACCTAAAGTGTCTGACTGATGACCTTAAAATCCATAACCCCCATTTGAATGGCAAACAGTATCAGTGAAACTGGGCTTTCATGTATCACTGATTCACATTATTTTGCATTTTCAGCCACCTGAGGCCAGACCTAGATTTGTTATCCTGATATTGAGAATAGTTGGTAAACAGCCATCCCAAATTCAGTTAACATGGTTTTGGCCGTATACATATGTTAGACTAATGCAGGCCTGTTCATCTTATTAGCCACTAAGCCAATCGCAGTCCATCTGTTCTGCTCCAATAAAACCTCCTATTTATAAAACCTAAGGCAGACCACAAAAATAGGAGATTTATTAAGCTCTTGATGGGCTGCCATGGCTTCAGGTTGGTGGTCAAGAGTTAGTCAAGCCTGCAGTAATACAAATCAGTTATCAGACTATTATCCTGTTTTTGGCAGATATTGTCATCTATTCAGGACCAAGCAAAGACAGTTGTTTGTTCCCAGCATTTGATGGAATATAATGATTTTCAAATATCAGACTTAAAACTAATTATTGTGTGATAATCTGCTCTTTTTCTGTGTTTTGTGCGATAATATTCTCTTTTTCTGTGTGGGAGAGATTGTTATATATTTGTTATATTTCTTTTTAACTGTATATTTTCATGAGAACCAGTGTGGTGTAGGGTTCAATTCCCTGCCCACCCATGGAAACCCAGTGGGTGATTTGGGCATGTCATACACTCTCCGTCCCAGAAAACCCTGTGATAGCTTTATCTTAGGGTCACCATAAGTTAGAAATGACTTAAGGCACACAACAACAAAAAACAACAACAACATTTTCATGGGGTCACCATAAGCTGATGGGTGACTTGAAGATACACACACACACACACACACACACACACACATTTTCATTGTAAGACACCATGAATCTTTTTTTTTTTTAAGGCACTCAACAAATCTTTACAACTTATTTTATGATGCTTGTGCCATTGGTACCTTGCTGTCTATATCTATCTATCTATCTATCTATCTATCTATCTATCTATCTATCTATCTAAAGGGTACTAACACAATGGGAGGAAGTGAATCAGTGCACCAGAGGATGGACCAGAAAGAAAATGGGTTTTTATAAGAAATTGCAACAGATCCAATTTTTCCCAAACGAATGCCCTCCAGATCTGTTGACTAAATTTACTATATAAAAGTCAAAGTTCGTATGTTGGTTTGTGTCTGGCAAAGACCTCACATGATTGGCTGTGTCAGGTGAGAAGACCTCATATGACTGGATGCCTGAGAAGATTCTATGGAAGCCTGGGGTTTGCAGTTTAGGGAGGGGCCTTTAGAATTCTCAGTCAGAGAGCTCTTGGTTGCTATGGAAATGAGGCCTAACAGCAAGGAGGAGGACAGTGTATTCCCTCAGGAAGCCCACCTCTATATGTTAATAATTCTGAATGCAGGTTGGATTGGGGAATATGGGGAAAAGTTACAGGCACTGGACAAGACAGTTTGCAGAAATAGAGATGCTGGATCTGAAATCTTTCTAGCAAGTATTACCTATGAGAAAATAAAATCAACTAGTTTCCTGTATAACCTATTCACTTCCCTTCTTCTATGGCAATGGCCACTGCAACCACCCCACCCATGGTAAAAGCAGTAAGATTATTTGAAGGCCCATATCTTCCTTTATCAGGCCAGCAGTACTTTAAAATCATCTGCCCCCCTTGTTTCTCCCACAACCCTTTCTGGTGCATTTAGTGGAAACAAGGGAGAGAGCCTTCTTGGTAGCGGCTCCAAGACTCTGGAACTCCCTCCCTAGAGAGGCCTGGGTGTCCCTGTCCCTGCTGTCCTTTGGAAGGCAAGTGAACACATTTTTTTTTTGTGCTAGCAGGCTTTTTAAATTGACTGGATGTGGGCTCATGATGCTGTGCATCTTTTAAGGTGGAATAGTTTTGATGTTTTTAATGTATTTAAAGGTATTTAATTAAACAGGTAATTTAAAGGTATTTAATTAAACGGGTAATTGTTTTTAATTTTATGAATTGTTTAATTCTTTTTTTAAATTTTATACTTTCGTGGATGTTTTAGTTTTTTTTGTTTTAAGCTTACCTGCTGCCTTGAGTCCTACTGTTTGGAGGAAGGTGGGGTACAAATAAATATCATCATCATCATCATCATCATCATCACCACCATCGTCATGTGTAAGTCTTTAGCTTTTTGATTCACCAGCATTACATGTACAATAGCTAGCATTCTGTATTAGCTAGTTAGTTAAGTATACTCCGTAGCCATTATGCATATGGAACAATTACTGATAAGTCAAACTAAGGCCATTTCCACATGACACTCTTATAGCACAATGATTCCGCTTTCAACCTCCTATGGAATCCTGGAGTTTGTAGTTCTGGGAGGGGCCAGTGGGCCCCTCCCGGAACTGAAAACCCCAGGATTCCATAGGAGGTTGAAAGTGGAATCGCCGTGCTATAGAGTGTCGTGCGGAAATGTTCTAGGTTGTTGTTATTATTGTTGTGTACCTTCAAGTCATTTCCAACTTACAGTGACTCTAAGGCAAAGCTATCACAGAGTTTTCTGGGGCTGAGAGTATGTGATGTACCTAAGGTCACCCAGTGGGTTTCCATGGCTGAGTGGTCTCCAGGGTTGTAGTTCTAGTTAACTCTTCTATATTCACAATTCCTACTTAGTCACAATTGTGACACTATTGCCACAATTGTGACTCCCTCCTCCCCCACAATGTGCTTTGTTAGGCCATCAGCTACATGGAGAGAAAGAGGTTCATTCTGCTAATCACTAGAGCATGGTTGAATGATTCCATATAGTTTGGGTGTGTTGGGCCGTAAAAGTTACTTAACTCAAGTAGCTGATACAGAGTACTGGCCAACATTTACTAATTGTCAAAAGCAGAAGAGCTTTCACTCAAGCAAGGTAGAATATGCTGCCATCTTCTTTGCATGATGGGCCACTATTTATTAAGAAAAAAAATCCCATTGCAAGACCAGTCTTGTCCTTTTGGTGATGGCGGCACTGAGTTAGCAGTCCATGTGCTGCTATTTTGTCCTTTATATAAGAATCTGAAGAGGGAACTGATTTCCTCTCTCTTGATATTTGTGCCAGGGTGTTTATCTAATTTGCTTGTTATCTTTTCTCTTAGCAGATCAAGATAATACAGTGACAAATATGCAAAATTCATACGGAGTGCTGCTAAAACAAGACTGATTTTATATAGCTTTATATAGCTACAACAAAACTGATTTAATATAGCTTTTGGAATGTTTTGAAAGGGCTTCTTATTTATTATTATTAGAAGATGAGAGAAAGTTGAACTTTGGTAGGATATTCATCTCAATGGCAGCCATTCTACCAAATAAAGACAGATTCAAGTTGGCCCATCTCTCCAAATCTTGCAATATTTCCTTCCATATCTTTTTATAATTGTTCTTAAAAAGATCCATATTGTGGTTCATAATCTATCTTCCTAGGTACTTGACTTTTTCCTTTATTTTGAATCCAGATTTCGAGTTCCCTCTCTTCTTTAAGTGAGTCATATTCTTTGTCATTATATTTTTTTTTCTTCATTAATCTTTAAACCTGCGAATTCTCCACATTCTTCCAGTTTAAAGATACATCCTTTGGTATTTTTTAAGGGATCTTCTAAAAAATACCACTAAATCGTCAGTGAATGCTTTTAATTTGTACATTTGATCTTTTATTTTAATTCCTTGTATCTTCTGATCTGCTCTAATATTTCTATTGAGAACTTCCAACACCAATATGAATAGTAAGGGTGAAAAAGGGCACCCTTGATGAGTGCCCTTCTTTATGTTTGAATCTTTCCTCCATTGACTATAATTTGAGCTTTCTGTTCTTTATAAATATTTTGCACTGTGTATTGTATAGACTTCATTTAACTATAATAGTTTATGGACATGGCAAAATTGTGACTTTTAACCTTCCTAGAATGCTATGTTTCTACTGGAATGGCTTGTGGTTAACACAAATAAAGAATCTAGGTGCAGCTTCAAACAGAAATTTTGATTCACCAGCATTGCATGTACAATAGCTTGCATTCTGTATTAGCTAGTTAGTTAAGTATACTCCATAGCCATTATGCATATGGAGCAGTTACTGATAAGTCAAACTAGGGCCATTTCCACACGACACTCTTATAGTGTGATGATTCCACTTTGAACCTCCTATGGAATCCTGGGGTTTGCAGTTCCGGGAGGGGCCGACTGCAAAGAAGATGGCAACATATTCTACCTTGCTTGAGTGAAAGCTCTTCTGTATTTGACAATTAGTAAATGTTGGCCAGTACCGGTACTCTATTTCAGCTACTTGAGTTAAGTAACTTCTCCTGGCCCAACACACTCAAACAATATGGAATCATTCAACCATGCTCTAGTCATTAGCAGAATGGATCTCTTTCTCCCCATGTAGCTGATGGCCTAACAAAGCACTTTGTGGGGGAGGGGGGAGTCACAATTGTGGCAATAGTGTCACAATTGTGACTAAGTAGGAATTGTGAATATGGAAGAGTTAACTAGAACTACAACCCTGGAGACCACTCAGCCATGGAAACCCACTGGGTGACCTTAGGTACATCACATACTCTCAGCCCCAGAAAACTCTGTGATAGCTTTGCCTTAGAGTCACTGTAAGTTGAAAATGACTTGAAGGTACACAACAATAATAACAACAACCTAGAACACTTCCGCACGACACTCTTATAGCACGGCGATTCCACTTTCAACCTCCTATGGAATCCTGGGGTTTGCAGTTCCAGGAGGTGCAGCTTCAAATAGAAGCTGGAAACATGTGTGATCATCTTTTTAAATTTTTAGCTGCATATAGTCCCAGCCCAGATTGGTGGTTGCAAGCTACATTGAGGGGGAGACATGCCTTTCTGCTCCTCTTGTAACCTGGTCTTCACTCAAAGCAAGCCAGCACTTGGACCATGTGATATTCCCCCTCTGCCAGTTAGTGAGGCCACATCCCTGTCACTGAAAAAGTGACCACAGTATCACAAAATGAAGTTATCTCTCAAGATGATGCAGTCATGGTATAATTAACTTAAATCTTTTTTATAGGGAGAAGAAAGCAATGAAAAGCAGCAAGAAACAAGCTCTGGCTACAGGTTTCATGATGGATAGGTAGAACAGATGTCGGGAGACTGATGAAAACCAAAGGTGTGACAGAAAGCCAGCCGTTTGAGTGTTGGTTTAGGACTGCAGGAGAACAGGGACAGAATTGCTGCTCAGCCGTGCAAATTCACCAGATGAACCTGGACAAGTCATACTCTCTCAGCTTAAAAGGAAGGCAAAGGTAAAAGTCCTTTCAATAAATCTTACCAAGAAAAGCCTGTGATAGGATTGCTGTACGTTGGAGTGCACTTGAAGGCATGTCACAGCAACCATCCACTTTACACAATTATAGCACGGCCATCACATTTGAACTGTCCTGGTTCCATTCTATTGAACTCTGGAATTCATCAGGTTCTTGGAATTTGTTTGCCAGAGAGTTGGGTGAAATGACCTAGAGAACTCTAAGCATGTCACCAAAGTAGACATCCCAGGATTCCACAAGCTAAAGCCATGAAAGTTAAAGTGGAACTAAAGTGCTGTAATTGTGCAGTGTGGCTACAAGCACACTAATTTGTGCAAGCAGAAAGGCTTTCGGATAAAGCAAGGCCACTTTGAGATGCCTCCCTAGGATGACAGACCTTGTCCCATGTAAATTTTTGCAAATTCCTCCAGTGCATGCTTCATTTTGCAAATGCAATTTTGCAAATTGCTGCTTTTCCTTCTTTAGCATGGTCTGAACTTTTCCCCCGATAGACATCTTTCCTCCACTCTCTTTCTCCTCCAGGCGAAAACAAGCCCTCCTCATTTCCTGGTTTCCTTCCACTCAGCCTTGATGCTCGTCTTCTCCAAACCTGGCATCAAGGTCATTCTTTTTTATTTGCTAAATTAAAAAGCTTTCAGACCGGCTCGCGCTGACATGCTTTGGCGTTCAACTCTTCAGACGCGCCATGTGAAGCGCTGCAATCAAGCTGACAACACAGCCAATCAAAGGCTGACCTGTAAGGGGTTGCCTTGGAAACCCACATACCACAGCCACACAAACAGACTCTAATAAAACATATGAGGAATTTAGTCTGGGTTTTAATGCAGTGGATTTTATTATTTTTTCTCCTGATTTGTTTTTCTCTTGTACTTTGCTAGGTAAGGGGGAGAAAAAACTAAATTGGAGCAGGGGTGGGGTAAGAGTTCCAGCACACCAATGAAACAATATGCTTTTTTAGGCTCAAAATGGTAGCTTTTTGTCCCCCTCTAGTGGCCAGTAATGAAAATGGACCCCATAAATGGACATTCCCTTTTCATGGTCTTTTGATTCCAAATTTTTCATCTCTCGTACTGTTCGTCCAGTGGTGTCTGGTGGCTTTCATGTCAGTAAAGTGGTGAATGCACTCTGGATTTTAGTGTGAACTTGTCATGCCCTGTCTGGAGGAGGCCTCCTCGTATGGAAGAAGGAGAAAAGAATTGACAGGAGAATGGCTCCCAGCAAAAGCCAGTGGAGGTTGGAAAGAATCCAGTCCATCCTAGGAATGCCTGCACATCTGGAAGAGGAAATCGAGTCTGTGAACCTTATCTTCTGTCTACAGCTCAAACGCCAAGAAACGAAGTCCCAGGAACAGTCTCCTCTGCCTTACATAAACTTTGCTAAGTTAGGAGGCCAGCTGGGCTAAATTGGGTATGAATTAGCTCAGTCAAAGTTCTTCTGGTGCTGCAGACATAGCTGTTGACTTGGTGTGACAACCTCAGCTCTGTGTATACCCTGCCCTTTGGCTTGCATTTGGACTAATCCTTCTGGCAACTCCCTTCTAAGTTTTGGACTGTGAGCATCATTTGACCTCAGACTGTTTCTTATATATATGAAGAGTTTATACATACATCTTATCACATACATCACATACATACATCTTATCACATATAAACATCATATCATATCATATCACCTCACCTCTTCATTTCTTCAAACAAGAAAAAAAACATTCGCGTAGCTATCTAAAAAAAAAATACTTAAAAGAATACTTCTCCCATGGGGTGGATGAAGTTTTTTTTTCTTATTATTATCATTTCAACCCCCTCCTCTATGAGATGAGTGAAGCCTATACATAAAAGACATAACGTAACATAGATAATTTCTCGAATTTTAACCTTCAAAAACATCTGTTATGTCTTCTATTTAGAGTCACGTATAGCACTATTGACTGTTTCAATTACGTATCTGCTTCTATGGAAACTGGTGTCACCTTGGGACTGGTCTGGCTTTTCCCTGGTCAGCCTCTGTTGACTGGAGGTTTATGCTCTTGGCTGCTTGCTCACTTTAAAACAGGGCGGAACTTCATATGAGCTACTCAAGATGGTGAACCCCCCAATGGGTTCAGAACCTTGGATAGTTCCATTAGCGTTCACATGAAAACCCACCAAGGATCTTAGGCCCTTTCCACTCCACCCTCCCAACTCGCCATCGGGATGGGAGAAGGACAGAACTGTGACGACACTTATGCATGACATTTTCCCTATCAATGATCAGCAATCGTGCCCTCATCCTGCCACATACCCACATTTACCTTAGCTGTGGAGGCCCTGGAAGCACAACAGCTGCACTTCCTGCCCCAGAGCAACCTGGGAATCATAGAATCATAGAATCATAGAAATCTAGAGTTGGAAGAGACCACACAGGCCATCCAGTCCAACTCCCTGCCATGCAGGAACACCCTCAAAGCAATCCCGACAGATGGCCATCCAGCTTCTGCTTAAAAACCTCCAAGGAAGGAGACTCCACTACATTCCGAGGCAGCAGATTCCACTGCCGGACAGCCCTGACTGTCAGGAAGTTCTTCCTAAGGTTCGGGTGGAATCTCCTTTCCTGCAGCTTGAATCCATTGCTCCTTGTCCTGGTCTCTGGAGCAGCAGAAAACAAGCCCACTCCCTCCTCTATGTGGCATCCCTTCAAATATTTAAACATGGCTCTCATGTCCCCTCTTCACCTTCTCTTCTGCAGACTAAACATACCCAGCTCTCTAAGTAGCTCATATGAAGTTCCGCCCTGTTTTAAGGTGAGCAAGCAACCAAGAGCATAAACCTCCAGTCAACAGGGAAACTACGCGGTTATGCTGTGACAGGAAGAGGCAAGGCCATTGTGCTTCCTTCTGCAGTGAGCGAGCCAGTGTGGAGGGAAGCATTGACATCCTCACTCTAATCCCAGCAAAGCCATTGCCGGGATGACACTGGGATGACTCTGGACCCAGGTAAACTGCGGAAAGGTCCTTATTGTCATAAGGAAGGCATCAGCTCACACTGTTTCTCCCAGTGTTCCACAGTTCATCTAATAGCTAAATTTGTAATTTTTTTTAAGGTAAGGTAGCATTCCTTAGCACACCAGTGCATTCTGCACTGGTGTGCCTGTCATTTCCCTTTCTCGGAACTCACCAGGAACTCTTCAGAACCCAAACAGCCTCTTGTACAAACAAGTGTGTTTAACTTTCCTCCCCTCCAATTAAAACATGCCCTCCCTGACAAATCAGCTTAGTTGATTAATGTACCAATTAAACTGATGAAAGCTTGCAGTGCTATTAATTTTATCATCAGGCTCCTTTAATTTTTCTGCCTATTAAAGGCACTTTTGTGTCAGGCCACAAAATACCAGAGACATTAGAGAAAACAACAGACACTGTGTTCATTATTGTTCAAAAATGAAGCGAGCGGCGGCAGGAAATTGACAAAAATCAAATGACAAGAAAACTCTCTCCCTCACCCTCACTACCAATCATCTATAAGTAGGCAGAATTCTTTTTTTTTTTAAAGAAAAGCTCTAATACCAGGAATTGTACACCATTACAATGAGAAATTCTTTAATTATGTTGTAAAGGTCTGATATTCCTGTGAAATGTCATTTCAAAATAAACTTCTAACAGTTAATTATCAGTGATATTTAACTTGTGGGAAAATTAAATATCACCACATACCTCTGTGATCATTTTATTGCTTTTATAGACATTTCAATATTTTAATGGTTTCTAAGTAACAATGGATGGGGAAGGGGGCAGACTTGCCATTAAAACGATCAGAAACTGACTACTTCACCTGTCCTGAAGCCCTTGAGGAGTAAAGATTTGCTCTCCCTTCAATGAGAGCAATTCTGGGGGAAAAAAGTTTGTGTCCATTCTAAAAAGTCTGGTAAATATATTGTCAGATAAGCAAACAAGAAGCTTTTAACTGAAGAAGTTGGTTACATACAATGATATACCACCAGTATTTACTATAAATAGGGTTGAATCCTATTAATTAATCGATTTCTGCACTAGCCTGTTATAGCGCTATGATTCCACTTGCAACATCCTCTGGAATCCTGGGGTTTGCAGTTTTGGGAGGGGCCAGCTGGCCCCTCCCAAAACTACAAATCCCAGGATTCCAGAGGATGTTGCAAGTGGAATCATAGCGCTATAACAGGCTAGTGTGGAAATGACCTTAGTATCAATTCAGGTGGAACTAGAGAACCAGGGTGGGGTAGTGGTTTGGGTGTTGAAATAGGATCCTGGAAACCAGAGTTTGAATCCCCGCTCTGCTGTGAAACTGCCTCCCCACCCCAACCCCCGTGACCTTGCACAAGTCACCATTTCTTAGCCTCTCGGTGGAGGCAATTGCAAAGCCTCCTCTGAAGAAATCTTGCCAAGAAAACTCTGGTGAGAGAGCCAGCATGGCATAGTTGCTTGAAGATTGGACTATGCCCTGGAGACCAGGGTTTGATTCCCTGTTCTGCCATGGAAACCCATTGGGTGACCTTGGCTGCATCACACACTCTAAGCCCCCAGAAACCCCATGATAGGTTCACCTTAGGGTCTCCATAAGCCTGTCGTGACTTGAAGGCTCACAACAATCACAACAACAAGATTGTTGCTATTGTTGTTATTATTATTATTCTTTATTCATACCCCACTTTTCTCCTCGAGAGGACTCAAAGCAGCTTACAAAACTTAAAAGAGAACATAGTTAAAACAATAGTATACAAAAGTTAAAGCACACATTAACCAACAACAGTGATTAAAACAATATTAAAAGACGTATTAAAACAACATACAAATGACAATTAAAATAACCAACACCTTTCTCCATACTAATTACATATTAAATGCCTGCCGAAATAGGAATGTCTTTAGTTGTCTCTGGAAGGTAGGTAAGGAGGGTGCCAGTCTGACCAATTTGGGAAGGGAGTTCCAGAGTCTAGGAGCAGCCACTGAAAAGGCCTTCTTCTGTGTTCCCACCAAATGCACTTGTGATGGTGGTGGGAAAGAGAGAAGGGCCTCTCTGACACCTTAGGGTTGACAGGATTTGGGAACAACTTGAAGGTACACAACAAGAATGGAACCATTGAGCCAACTGCTGAATGGGAGGTCAAAATATAGGTAAATCAATGGGCCTATTTTAATTGCTAGGGGTGTGGCTATAGGCAGGACACAAGAGGCATTGATCTGCCCCCATAACTATTCTGCTTCTCCAGTGCAATGTTCTTCTAGTCCCCACATTACTGTTGTGACAATAACTTCACATTTCATTTCCACATTTAGAAATTCCATTTAGGCATCCAAAGATGCTCCCCATGAAAATTCCCCACTGTTCTTCACCTTGTGACATTGAAAAGAATGAGATGTCAAAAATCAGTTACAACAAGAACTCTTCCATTTGCTGTGTCCTCATTCCCTTGGTCACTTTACTTACCATGTTGTTGTTTTTGGGATGCCTTGACTGTATTTCTAAAAGCTCAACTGAAATTTTAAATTATTGCAGTGCTAGAAATTTGTGGACTGATGGAAAAAAATCATTTTATGAGGGGTCAGAATCTTTCTTTGGGGGGCATGCCCTCATTATGCCCTTCTTATAGCTACATGTGGTGTGACAACCAGTTTGCATAGTGCTTTGAGTGTCAGACCACAACCCTGGAGACAAGGGTTTGATTCCCCACCCAGTCACGAAAACTCCCTGTGTGTCCTTGGGCACATCACACACTCTCAGCCCCCAAGAAAACTATGTGATAGGTTTGCCTTAGGGTCACCACAAGTCAGAATGCACACAACAACAACAGCAACATAGCTACACCCCTGGACTTGAAGTGTGTGTGGCTGTTCTCAGCTATCAAAAGGAGAGTTCTTTCCTTTCTCAAGATGAGCTATTCTCATACCAGTGGTGCATGCTCTCATGGACCCTTTCCGCACAAGGCAAGGGAATTGCTCTGTGCCATTCCCTATCACTTCTTCTAGGGTCCAAAGCAACGCGGACTGTGCCTGAAGCCCTTCCACAGGGGTCCTCCTTGGTCCAGGGCTAATCAAAGCAGTGTGAGGTCTGTAGATCCACACTGCTCCAGCTTCCAAAATGGCGGCTTCCAGTTGGTCATGGGTCCTGACCAACTGCTGAAGCTCACCATGCCTAAAGCCCACCCTCAGCAGATTGCAGGCTCGCATTGGTGCGAGCCTGTGAATCTGCACAAGGAAGCAGGAACGCAATGGCACATTTCAGGAAAATAAAGACCTGTTTTTCGTGGTCTTTAGAAAACATGCTGAAGGACCACTTGGGGTCATTTTGGAGCGGACTCAGGTCAGATCTCTGGTAAGTAGTCCACACCTAGTCCACTCCAAGGTGCAGATGACCTCCATGAGAGGACACACTGCCCTGTTCTAATTGCCTGGTGCGGAAAGGGTCATGTAAGGAGGATGCTCCCATAGTTAAGCAACCCTGCAGCCAATGCTTACTCCATCCATAACTGCTCCCACACTAGCAGCATAACAAGGTTGAGCACCACTTCCTTACTGTGAATCACCTTTTGTCCCTCGGTGGTTCCATTTCTTTTTTGACCCAAGCTGAGCATGCTCTCAGTTGACAGCAAAACTTTAAAAAAAGAAGAAGAAGAAAAAGAAAAGCAAAAACAAAGAAGCAATAATGAAATAAATATATGGAAAAGTTTGGTATTACAGCTTCAATTATGCTCTTTTCCCATGCTGCCTGACAGGCACTTGCATTGCAAACAAGAACTTATTAAAAACAATCCAGCGTGTGGGGGGGAAAAAAACAGAAAGAAAGAAATCAATATCTTTAAAATCTATTTTTCTAAAGTACACTTTGAATGATCAAAGAGAAAACAATTTCTGGATTGGCAGCCATCGCAACACAAAGGAAGGGGGGAAATCAATTGTGCAGATGCATGTATGCATGCGCACACAGAGACAGCATTTTACACATAATGCACTGTTAGAAAAGTTCCATAATATTGATGCTTACATGTAGGCTTTAGCTCGAACTTTGAAATGTTATCAAAAGAGCGATCGGACCTTTAGGATTCATCCATAAAAGCACTATATGTACAGAAGGTTATTTTCTGAACAGAAAAGGATCAAGGGTGGTGGAAACCAAAGGTTTTGAATTCCAAGACATTTCAGAGAGGAAAATCTCTATCTCAGGGCCAGGTAGCTATGTCGGACTACAGCTTCCATCATCTGCAGACAGCATGGTCATGTTGTCTGGGGAGGATGGGATTTGTGCCCCAACACTTGCATTGGATTCCAGAGTGGGGAAATAAGGGGCAATGCCATGCCCCGGATCACTCATAATCCACAATCTCAACTCTGAGGTAGGCAGTACCATTTATTTGTAGCAAAGCAACCAACACAACACACTTCTTTTGAAGTTGCTGAGACTAAAGCATACACATAGTTCACAGGTTTTACACCTAAACCTACAAACTTTAGACGTGCAAAGCTGTGATTGGAGAGGATCATAAATTTAGCCTCACCCCACATCTTTAGACATTTCCCAGACTTGGGAGTTGTTTACTGTCCTTTCATTCTTGGGGCTTGAACATATTTCCTACCTCTTGTCTTAAATACTTTGAGTTCCCAAAACATCTTTTGGTACTTTCATTTTCTCCCACTCTGATCTCCTCCCCCTCCCTGGATACCTTCTACCAAGGGGCAAGAAAGCAATTAACTATTTGATACATTGGCCTAAAGAAGCAAGCTTCAAACAGATATCTTGGCCATTTCTGCACAATGTCACTATAGCACAACAGCAGTGGATTTTTTCCAGGCTAAGTGTCATGCTACCACGCAATGTTGTCACTATCCAGCTGCTATCCTGCCCCAAGCATCACCAAATCACCATATTCTATATCCAAAAAAAAAAAAAAAAAACTGTTAAGAGCCTCCCTTAGCACTTCAGTCCTGTTAGCCAGCTCAGTGCCTGATAGGTCTTCCTGTTCTTGGAGATCCAGCAGTGAGTGGACTGTGGGCATGCCCAGCTTGTCCCTCCTTGAGCTACTCTCATGGCATGGTAACATCGAAATCTATCACTTTTCCATGTTTATTTTAAATTTCTCCCTTGAGTTAAAACTTTATAATTTTTTAAAAAATACATTTTTAAGCATTATAGCACAAAATGCAACCATGTACTGGTGTGTCATGCTGGTACGACAATGCTGTGCTAGTACAGCTTTCAAACAACAACAACACCAATGCCCAAAAAAACTGTGTGTGTGAGAGAGAGAGAGGGAGAGAGAGACAGAGACAGAGAGAGAGAAAAGCAAGTGGAAGCAAGCCAGCAATATGGGAGTACTTGTTCAATGGAATAATGCCTGATGCTGCACACAGACTTGCAGTTCTGGACACATTTTCATGTCCTGTTCGTCTTCCAAAGAAAATTTGGGAGGGATTTTCAGAGATAATATAGCTTTGGTGCCTCTTCCCTTTTCTTTGAGCTAGTGAAATAACAGCTTGTTAGCCCTTTCCTAGGGTCAGCAACTCTTCTGTAACTTTGTGCTAATTGGCCATAAATATATTTATAAAAGGAAACCTGTTTTTGACAGGTATCAGCTCATTCCTGAATGCCTCTATGGATCCTGTTTCATAAGAATCTCATCACAGAGCACTTCCATGTCCCCTGTCGGTTTCCTAAAACACTCAGACACCTTAACCCACCCAAAGCTACACCCCAAATCTACTTCCTGTGTAGCAGAAACCTTTTTAAAAAAGTTCCACACTTATGGGTACCTAACATATACATTCCCAGGTTGGTTTGTGTGAATTTTTTTGTCAGAGTGAATTACTTCTGACTGGGTAGTCTTCCTTGCTAATGTCTTCAAATTCTTCTAAAACGCTATACTCATTGTAACATTCTTATTTAAATCAATGGGAAATGCAAGAAAAGCTTGTGGATTTTTTAATATACAATTGAGGGAGGAGGAGGAAGAAAAGAAGAAAAAGAAGAAGAGGAGGAGGAAGGGCAAGAAGGAAGAACACAGGATATGAATATGAGCTAGGCATATGCATTCGTATAAACTGACCATATTTCTTTATATATATATGCATATATATATATACTTTTATTATAGTTTCAACAAATAAAACAAATAATTATCTCTGTAATATTTAAATGCATTTTTACATCTAAACTGACCATATTTCTAAAAATACCTTTTCTTGAAGCTTGCAAGTGTACAATACATGCCCACATGTAACTAAAACAGTAATTTCTTGTGACCATTGCATGAGAGAGAATGAATATTTATCTGTCCATCCTTGGCATAGATATCTTTTAGCAAAAGCATGGAGGATCCGACCACACTCAAGAAACAAAGCTTCCTTTACCAAAACAAAGTGTCCAAAGGAAGCAGAACTAAACAAAGCAATGTGGGCCCATCAAGCCATACAATTACGCATCTTCCCAAATGAAAACAACAAATACAAACTGAATATCCAGACAGTACTCAGTTTGCAATTTTCTGGAAAGCTGTTTATTGAGGGTCCCCCCACACACCTTTTAATTTGAGCATATTGCCTATTTGTGTTCAGTTTTCCAGTCATTAATTTGACAGGATGCTCTGTTTTCAGATGCTGGTTATGTATGCAAATAAGCTGTAATGAGCACGCACATCAAGGTTTCAAGGTGGGACGGGACGTTGGAAGAGAAAATTAGTCTGGGGGTTCCAAAAGGCAACATAGATTTTCCCCCTTTCTCTCACCCCAAACACCTCTCTGTCTTTAATGCTGAAGCTTTTTTCTTCTTCTTTTTTCAGCAGACTGAGCTGGCTGAATTCTCTAATGATGAAGCTTTACGTCCATGATTAATGAACAAATTGCTATTTTCACAAGGGCTCATAAGGCAGCATGTGGTGGCCTTCCCTGGTTATTTAGAAGGCACTCTTGGCTTTCTTTGGGGACCTCATTATTTTCTATATGGCTTCAAAAAGAAATAAAAAAGAGCCCTAAAGGACATTTATGTATACATAAAGCAGAATAACTTATCCCCCTGAAGGACTTCAGAGGCTCCAGAGTAATAACTAGCAGAAATTCATGTGAAATCCTTAACATTCCAGACCAGTAAAACAGTTGAGGTACCTTTCTGGAATATTAATGAAGTACCAGTATTAATTACATGGGGCTAATGCTGTTCCTGCATTAAAATGTCGGGGTTAGAAGTACTGTGCCAGCCAAAAATATTTATTTTTTAATCACGAAATTTATTTTAGAGGAAGGAAGGAAGGAAGGAAGGAAGGAAGGAGGGAGGGAGGGAGGGAGGGAGGGAGGGAAGGAAGGAAGGAGACAAGATCAGAAGTTGCTGGAGGTTAAGGATTTAACACTTTTGTTGTGCTGATGTAAATTTTGAGGAATACTGGGAAAAGAAGATTCCTAAAATCTCCTTAAGCCTTCCTGATGAATTTTAGAGAAATGATATTGGGCAGGATCTGTTTGATGTCATACCAATGTATAAGTTCTCTTACTCATGTGGTTAAACTTTTTTTATTGTAGCACAATGGATATATTCACTCCATGACTGTGTAAGCAGAGTTCCACCAGTGTAACCATTTCACATGGGCCTAAGTCCAAGCATTAGTTCTGAGTGGAGTAAACCTGTTTAATCAATCAAATTTAACTATATGTTGATTTGATATTCAACAATAGATTCAATGGGTCTACTCTGTTTGAAACCAAAAAACTGGATTCCAGCAATGCAGTAGTATATTTTTCGATGGTGTGTAACTTGAGTATACCATTTGACTCCTTGGAACTACAGAAACCGTCTCTGTGTTTCCCATTTGTGCAATGGGGCAGAAAACAGACAAACGGGCAAATACACAATTGGCTGTACAATGTTAGTGTTCAGCGGAAGAGGGGGTTATAGTACAGCCACCATGTGAACTCAAAGAATGTGGACTTACAGAATGCAAGGAAGATGTAGGTGGTCACCAATGCACCAAACTGGAAGAACAGGCTAAAGGATTAGGTTGGCTTCATAAAGTTATCATCTTTTCCCACCTCTCACAACAGATTAGTGGAAATTAGAGGAATTCTGGAAGGAGATAATATAGATTGGGGAGGGCAAAGTGCAGCCTATGGTCCACATGTGACCCTTCTGGGGATGCTTCTCCTGAAATGCCCCCAGAAGCCCCCAAAGCCCCCAGAACTCCAACTTTAAAGACTGTGGCCATTTCTGTAGTACACTCTTATGGTGCTATTATTCCACTTTCAAGATCCTATGGAATCCTGGGGTTTGCGGTTTAGGGAGGGGCATTTAGAATTCTCAGCCAGAAAGCTCTTTAGCCTCAGTAAACTACAAACCCCAGAATTCCACAGAATGTTGAAAGTGGAAAAATGGCACTATAACAGTGTACTGTGGAAATGGCGTCTGTCTGACTTTTGTCTCTATTCCATCTGTTCCTAATTCTGAAATTTCCCTATCTCTATGTCAGCCTTTCCCCACCTCCCTTCTGACAGAGACAAGCCTCAGTTTTGTAACATTTCCTCTCTGGTAGGCAGCCCTTCACAGCATTCACTGAGCTGTGATTGGCTATCACCAACCAGCTTAGGTCAACTCTTCCTTTCACAGGGTGTTAATTACCAAATGCCTGTTGGTGCCACCAGAAAGCAAGTAGGGAGGGTGTTTCCCAAATCTCTTAAGAAAGGAAACTCCACAGCCTGCAAACAACCACTGAGAAGGCTTCCTCCTGTGTTCTCATGAGGCAGGCCTATAGTCGTGATGGGATCAAGATGATATACCCAGAAGTGCTTTGAGCAAAGCATTCATGACGGCAGGGTACTCAGCCTTTGAAATCTATTTCACCTGCATGATTCTATGAGTCTATAAAATGAAATACTGACAGATTCCTAGCATCAAACATTGTATGAACCACTGAATCTTGAGATCCAGAGCAGTATGCTTGCCACTACGATCTTAAGAAGTTTTGGAGAGACATGCTTCAACATTTGATCTGATCTTGCCAAAGCCTGAAGTGCTGAAGCCTGAGGTGGACATCACTGCTGTGTCATTCTTGTCACTATCCCTTTCCTATGCATCTAAAGAACTACACAAAATGTTTAAGGACAGCAACACTCAAAGACATAGCCATGTTAGTTTGGATCAGAATACAAAGAGATCTTGTGGTGCTTTTGAGACTGAAAGAAATTTGTAGCACAAGATTTTATAAACTGGCATCTGATATGATACTCTGATACAATACTTCTTTTTTACTTTTGGGTGAGGAAGGGCACATTCTGCTATGCAATGGCTTCTGATTGGCGAGGTGCTCTCTTTGCTTCTACCCCTTCTTTGTCAAAATGGCAAACAAAAGTACCTGAAACCCCAGAACTGCACTTTCCTATATCTGAGGGGAAAGTACTGGTAAGACTTTTAGCCTGTATTTTTTTTCTTCCTTCTGGGAATGCCAGTGCCAGAGGTAAAGGAATGGGAGGGTGGAAGCTCCAGAATGAAAGGCAGATAGTCAGGGTCAGGGGGGAATTATCCATGGTTTTTCCACTTTCATGAGGGTTCTGCACTCCAAACCATCACAAATGTGGAGGCACCACCTGTGTGTGTGTGTGTGTGTAAACACATACATATAACATTTACCCTGCCCAGCAGCATCATTGCTGTGCTGGTCTGGGTAAGCATTATGAGTAGAAATGGTGACAGGAGGAGACTGCCAGAAATCAGAGTCAATTATGTTCCTCCTTATTACACTGTTCCTGTCCTCTCTTTGTTTCCTCCCATCTGTTCTGTCACCCTGAATGTGAATCAGCTTTGGGAGACATGGATTGCAGGCGTTTGTGACAGGCAGGGTTTCAGCTTGCAGGATTTTGGATCTTTTCCTGGAAGCAAGGAATGGGCCATCATCTGAAGAATCCTGCTGCTGAAAAGAGAAGCACAGGTGTGTTGGCCACCCTCCTCCAGTAATGAAGACTAGTAGTTGGGCTTATTGGCAAGGGCAACCATGGAACATGTTGTAAAGCAAATGGTTTTTACTTCCTGCAGAGAAAACAGAGAAGAGGGTTGTTTAGCTGAATCTGTACATTAAATAAGGCTTGATTTGGAAACATGATAGGTTTCCATGGACAGCAACATAAATTATAATCATTTTAGTTGATACGCAGCTGGAGCATGGAGATTTTTTCTTTTCGCTCCTGTTTCTTTGGTGGATGTTAAAGAACATTGATAGGCAGACTTCTTAAGGCAAATTGGTCCCTCTATCCCCTTCCCTTGTCATTTGCAGCCTAAAAATAAGTCTCATATAGCACAGGCTTTCTGTGGTGGTACAAGATTATTTTCTCTTGTTCCAGAGAGTAGAACACAGAGCAACGGCTTCAGAACTTCAGGAAAAGAGATTCCATCTAACACTAGGAAGTAGTTCCTGATCATGAGAGCAGTTCAACAGTGGAATACACTGCCTCAGAGTGTGGTGGAGTCTCCTTCTTTGGAGGTTTTTAAACAGAGTCTGGATGGCCATCTGTCAGGAATGTTTTGATGATTTATTCCTGTACAGCAGAGGATTGGACTTGATGGTCCTTGTGGTCTCTTCCAGCTCTATGATTCTATGGTTCATTGAAGTCAGTCTTCCCCAATCAAGTATTTTGGACTACAGCTCCCATCAGCCTCAGGCAAAATGACTGTTTATCAGTCTGGCTGCATGAGCCTAATGGGATGTATAGTCCAAAACAATAACTTAGGGGAGACTCCTTTATTCCCCCAAGTATATGACATCAAGGTTCATATAAGTGTGCCTTCTTGGATGTGGATTTGGAGTGGTACTCCAAAAAACTTGTTTGGGAAACACAACTCCAGTCCCAGACTTTGAGCCTTTCTGCCCTACACTGTTATAGTGCTATTATTCTACTTTCACCACCTTGTGGAATTCTGGGGTTTGGAGTTTACTAAGGCCAAAGAGCTCTCTGGCTGAGAATTCTAAATGGCCCTCCCTAAACTGCAAATAACCAGGATTTCATAGGATTTTGAAAGTGGAAGGATAGCACTATAACAGTGTAGTGCAGAAAGGCTCTTTGACTGGATCATACCAAGATGCCTCTAGATGAGCCCTCAGTTTCAAGGAGTATCCCTCCAGATAGTTCTAGATGTTCGGAAATAAGAGTATGAAGTTAATGGTAACCCCTTTTGTCTCTCCTGAAACTTTGATCTGAGCAGGGAGTGATAGAATTATAGAGTTGAAAGGGACTTCAAGGGTCATCTAGTCCAGCCATCTGCCATGCAAGAATACACATCAACAGAATTCTCATTATAAGGGCATCCAACTTCTGTTTAAAGGCATCCAAAGAAGGAGAGCTCACAGTCAGGTTTTGGTGGGATTTCTTTTCTTGTCATTTCCCATTGTTTCATGTTCTAGTCTTTGGAGCAGCAGAAAACAAACCTTCTCCATGTTCCACAGGACATCTCTTAAGGTATTTAAAGATGGCTACCATATCACCTCTTCATCTTCTCTCCTTCAAGTTGAACATACACAGCCCTTTAAGCCATTCCTCATCGTGCTTGATCTCCAGACCTTTGATCATCTTGGTTGCCCTCTTCTGGACATGTTCCAACTTTCCAACATCTTGCTTAAGCTGTATTGCCCAAAATTTTGATGAAAGCAGAATGTAGCTGGGAATTGCATTACCTTTTTTTTTTCCTCCACTATATCACACTCTTGTTGTTGTCTGAGCCTTCAAGTCATACCAGGATAAAGGACCACCCAAAGGTGAACCTTTCACAGGGTTTTCCTGACAAGATTTGTTCAGAGGGGGTTTACCATTGCTGCCTTGAGGCTGAGAGAATATGACTTGCCCAAGATCACCCACTGGTCTTTCATGGCTAAGCAGGGATTTGACCCCTGATCTTCCACAATCCTAGGACAAAACTCAAACCACTATATCATACTGGTTGCACAGGTGATTAATGTTTAATTTGTGGTCTACTAAGACCTCTAAATCCTTTTCACATGTACTGCTTTCAAGCCGGGTGTAATACCTCCTTTATTCTGTGCATTTCATTTTTCATGCCATAAAAACAAGAATCATAGAATCTGTTGTCAGGAGTCAAAAAGTATGGCCTAACTGTAAGCTACAGTCACCATGAAGTATACCATGGAATCATAGAGCTAGAAGAGACCACAAAGGACATCCAGTCCAACCACCCGCCATGCAGGAATACAAAATCAAAGCAATTCCAACAGATGGCCATCCAGGTTCTGTTTAAAAACCTCCAAAGAAGGAGACTCCACCACACTCTGAGGTAGCAGCATATTCCCCTACCAAACTGCTCTTAAAGTCCAGAGGTTCTTCCTAATGTTTAGGTGAAATCTCTCTTCCTGAAGTTGGAAGCCATTGTTCCATGTCTTATCTCTGGAGCAGCAAAAAAACAAGCTTGTTCCATCTTCCATATGCTCTTGTTGTGGTGAGCCTTCAAATTATTTCCAACTTATGGTAACTCTAAGGTGAACCCATTACAAAGTTTTCTGAGAGTGTATGATGCACCCAAGGTCACCCATGTGTTTCCATGACTGAGGGGAAATTGAACCCCGGTTTTCAGGATCATAGTCCAGTGGTCAGACCACTACAGCACACTGGCTTTTCTTCCATATGACATCCCTTCAACCATTTAAACATAGCTATCATGTCACCTCTTAACTTGTTGCTGTTACTGGAAGGAAGAAACTGTCTCCACTTCACTTGATGAGTAATTGATATTTCTCTAGCTCCTGGAGGACGTTCTTCTATTTCTTCCCCACAACACGGAAAGTTGATCCCCAGGACTTTCATGCCCACACATTCTCAAGAAGATGTTTATGATAGCTGTCTAATGGTGTTGTTGAGCAATTATATTTTTTTTTAAAAAAAGACCATAATGATGTTAGGCTGAAGTAAGAGATGGGTAGAAAATACCAGCTCATTACGCCAATCAATTTCATTCACCCACCTTGAATGCTGCATTCAGATCTGATCATTTCATCTTCAGAAATATAAGTATCAGGAATAGAAAAGGTCCTCTGAAGGGCGCTGAGGAATGATTACCAGCATGAGGTGGCTCTGATTGACGAGAGATTAAATAGGCTATGATTGATTAGTTAACTTCAAAAGAGGACTAGCAAGGGACATGACAGCAAAAAGTATCTGCAGTAATTAATAGTGCAAAGGGACATTATCTCCATACCTGGTTGTACCCTATCTCTAGTTCTTTAAGATTTTTAAATAGGCAAGGGTGTAGGAACTGAAGCTTCAATTACATAAGTTACTGTGTGGCTTTTATATAACTTTGTTACAAGACACAAAGCAGCATGTAGCTTCTATTACAAGCATTTCAGTGGCCAGGGTAAACAGAAAGAATTCATGGGTATTTTAATTGTTGGCAGGTTAGGTTGGAAGTATAATATGCCCACACAAATTGCTATATTGACCCACATCGATCAGATCTCAGGTTTTAGGGGCCAGGCCAGTTGTTTTCAGTGCTAGGGAACAGATTTTTGCTGTTGCTTCAAAGGTACCTTCAAGCATGTTGAGAACTTTGGCTTGTTGCAGAATTCACATGGAAGGCAGTCATCAAAAGCACAGCCCAAAATATCTGTGGAAGGTTTCTGTGTTCTTCTGCACCCACTTAGGATGTATTTCTGTTTCTTTTGTTCTCACATCCAAGAACTAAAAATGCCAAATGCTTTCTCTTCAGTTGACTCCTTAGTTATGAAATTTCATACTGATTAATATTTGCATTTTTTTTAAAAAAAAAATGACATGGAATGGGTTTTATGCAAAAATGATTTCTATGCATCATGCAATGTGTGCAATGATTTCTTTTTCACACCAAATTGTGTTTTTTTGGGGAGACAATGTTGTGCAAAGGAACCCCTCTTTTGTAATTTTTTTTAAAAATTCCCCAAATGTGAAAATGTGTTTTGACAATTTTCTTTAAGAAAAAATCAATTAGTTTTCTTTACATGTGGAAGTGCTCTTTCTCATCAAGTACAACAAAACCATGAACACTGTGTCCCATAGAATGTTACCACACCCAACACCCCCACTTTGAGGTGTGTGTGCTATTTTTCATAAATTAGATATATTTACAGCTGAAACCACGTTTTGATAGCACGTTGACTGTATAGCCAGGTCAGGATGACCGCAGCATGGCCAGATCATAAATTTAGAGAATATTAGATGGGAAAGCCCAGTGCTGATGGGCTGGGATGACCCTTTCAAAAGGATGTAAGGTACAAGCAGTTCTGGAAACCACAGAAGATAAAACTGCCCAGGGGAAGCAGTCAACCACTCCTGGGGTGAGCATATCCTACAGAGACCTTCCCTATTTACCTTACACAACCAAGACATTAAGAGAATCTCAGGAGTCCCATCAACATTTTGTCACCTCTACTTAAGGCAGTCAGCCCATTCTGGACTCCTTTTTCACTTTGACAGCAAAGCAAGTAATACTTGTCCATGCACCCTCCTTCACAGCAGGAAATAGGGCATCAACACCCTAGCTTCAACTCCAATAGCTCATAGTACATTGGGCATCACACTGCACATGATCCTCCAGACCCCCATTCCTCCAAACTACCCTCAGATTCTTGTTTGAGCCACTCTGCTTTGATCATCTGCTTCAGGACTGGTAAATATCACCCCTTCCACCCCAAAACCTCTCTCTATCCAAACTTTCTTGCCTTTCCATTCAATAGCCTTGTATGGCTCATGAGATTGTTTGATTTCTTGTGTGCGTGTTTTAATTTCCAATAAAATACTCTGTTTGACTCTTAACTGGAGCCATCTCTGCAGTTAGTACTGGTATACACAGGTGAAAAGATCCTGCCGTTAACCCCCTCTCACAGCCCTCCTTTGAGCTATAATTTTCTCAAATTCTAAGGAGATTCTGACATTACAGGCGGACCTCAAGGTCCCTCACCTTTTAGGGTAACAAGGGCAACAACACTGTGAATATTTTTTGCACTCTAAATACTTCTTTCTAGTGCAGGGATTACAGAGTTGTTGGGCCTGTTACTAGGGATAGATTTAGAATTTTAGCCAAATATTCTGTCCTTGACTACAAAATGATTTTCGTATGAGATATGGCCAGTCACAAAATGCTTAGGTAATGTCCCCACCTTGCATGAATTCGCTCTGTTTGTGTCTGTGTGTGTCTTTCTGTCCTACATCCATTCCATGCCTCACTCAAAGTGGACACAGTTTTGCATCTGGACCAGATAGATAGCAGAACAGTATTCAACATCCATTTGAGCCCACTGGATATGCTGACATAAGGAGGTGGGGTTTAAGGCATGTAAACCAGAGCCATCCCCTCTTCAGGCTTCATTGGATCTCAGCAACCCTCCTCTCACAGTCCTGTAAATTCTGTACAAGATTACCTAGATGCTCTATGGGAGGCACAGTAAGAATTTTTTTGGCTCACCTGTGACTATAATACAGTAAGTGTCTTTGCCTACTGTGCAGAAGAGTATGGTTAACCTAGACATAGTTGGCAGGGAAGTATGGATTCGTAAAGGTAGGGAAAACTCTGAGACATTAGTTTTTGGACTATTACAGTGGAATTTCTTCTCCCAGTCACACCAAGAAAGATTAGTATGCTGTGCTGGTGAGTCAAGGATCCAACTTGATTGATTGATTGAATTTATATCCCACCTTTCTCCCAAAATTTAATGAAACCTCAGTGTTGCTGGGCAGTGTTGCTGTTACTGCTTAGAGAAAGGCTATTTCCACACTAGCCTGCTATAGTGCTATTATTCCACTTTCAACATCCTATGGAAACCTGGGGTTTGCAGTTTAGGGAGTACCTCAAAGGCCCCTTCCTAAACTGCAAACCCCAGGATCCCATAGGATGTTGAAAGTGGAATAATAGCACTATAATAGGCTAGTGTGGAGATGGCCAAAGAAATGCATTTCTGCCTCCTACCCTGATAGGCCAGAACTAAACCAAAGGCGAGCTCTGAGCCACAAGCTCATACACTGTAAAATAGGGGCATTTCTGCACTAGTCTGTTATAGTGCTATTATTCTACTTTCAATATCCTATGGAATTCTGGGGTTTGCAGTTTAGGGAGGAGAGCCTCAAAGGCCCCTCCCTAAACTGCAAATCCTAGATCCCCTAAGATGTTGAAAGTGGAATAACAGCACTATAACAGTCTAGTGCAGAAATGACTACAGTTTACCAGGGTTGCCAAGTCACTACTGCAAAGCACATGTACTGGGAAAATTCCACCAAGATAAAAAATGCAATAGAAATATTGACTATAGGTTAGGCCTCAGTTGTTCATGTCAAAGTAAGCAATCAATCCCCAATCCTTTCTAAGTAACCTATTTCCCAGTCCCTTGGGGTCACAGATATCAAGATATACCATGCAACTGTCAGAATGTTCTTCTGAAATAATTTTTCTGAAACCAAGACATGCAATTTAAAAAGGATGCAAACATGTTTCTGAGTTAGCCTATGCAATGCCATGTTAGTATCCCCTGATCTGTAAAGAAGTATATCCAGTGGTCATTCTGTCTTGGGGGATTGTGGGAGAGGCAATCTAAAAAATTATATGTTTGTAAGCTCTGTGTAAGTGACACCTTGGCAAGCAGCTAGAGGAACCTTAATTCAGTTGGTATTGTGCACATCTTCTCCCTCTGCTAACAATTTATTTCACTGGTTCAATAAATGTGGATCTAGTGCAGTTCATAATATTGTTTGCCTTTCTCCTCTATTTCCAATTCTGTCTGCAAACAGAAAATATACAGAAAAGGAGAAGGTAGGTGCAGACATGAAAGGCAAAGGAAACCCCTGTCATGGAAAGGAGAAAAGTAACAGCTTGGGTCCACTTACATAGGTAGGACAAGAGGAATGTTGGGGAGGAAAACTCAGTCAGGCCTTGAGGCTGCAGATATCATCTTCTCCCACTTCTCTGCTCAGCCAAAGAACTGTAAGCAAAAATGACTGTCAGGATGCACAGTCACTGCACTATGTTGATCTGCTGGATGTGTATTGAAATAGTGTATTGTTACCAAGGGAGAGCTGTTAGGGTAGATAAACAAACACACCTCACGGTATCCCCAGGTGGACATGAAGCTGACTTGGACCTCCAAACACAAGATAGGAAGGTAGAAAAGAGAAGGAAAGAAAGAAAGAAAGACACACACAAATAACTTTGGCCAAAGGATCCATCCAAGTTAAGGAAGGATGATTTATTCTTTCAGGCTTCCCTCCTTACACCATTTTTATGTTTATATTAAAGAATTCTTACACAGAAGAAAAGATTCATGTATCAGCATTAGCACAGCTTGTACATGTGTTACATTTTATCTCACCCTTAACTTTCCAGTCTGCGTGACCCTGGGTCATCCCTGAAGACATTTCTGACATTTCAAGAGTCCTTCAGTTGTACATACTGATCATTGACGTGTACTAGGTAGAACAAACAATTCTAAAGCAAGGTTGCTTGATGAGCCCTGAGTGTCTAAAATGCCAATTAATATCACAGTTAATGATTATCAAGTATTAATTGTATAGCAAGTTACAGAGCACCAAATTTCACACCTAACAGAGCTAGCTACTGTAGAACTCTATGAAACTTAGTTGTAATGTTGCAAAGTATCCAGTGCTAATTGATGATTGCCAGTAATGTATCTGTTGTGAACCTGCTTGGATTGCAATAACAACAACAACATTTATTTATAATACCCTTTTCACTAGGGAGCCCTGGTGGCGCAGTGGTTAAAATGCCAGTACTGCAAGCCACAAGGTTGTGAGTTTGATCCTGCCGGGCTCCAAGGTTGACTCAGCCTTCCATCCTTCCATAGATCAGTAAAATGAGTACCCAGCTTGTTGGGGGCATGTATAGAAATATGTATAGAAATACATGCTATTTGTAAGTTGTTCACCGCCTCGATCTATTTGGAGAGGCGGGATACAAATAAATAATAAGAAAGAAAGAAAGAAAGAAAGAAAGAAAGAAAGAAAGAAAGGTGGAACGTCAACCTATACAATAGGGGACAAAGACAATAAACATAACACTATAGCAATACATGCACTGAAATCCCCAACACCCCACCAGGTGCTGCTCATTTCAGCACCTTAAACACAACTCAGTGGCTTAAGATGGTGAATCAAAGAGGAAGGTCTTCAGCCCTTAACAAAAACAGGTGAGATCCTCCTCCAGCCCAAGGTCCAAAGGAAGACTAGTCCACAAATGCGGAGCCAGATCTTGAAAGTCTCTCAGCTTTAACAGAGCTGTACACATTGGTGGAACAACTGCAAATATTAAATTCCTGGATGGAACATACTATACTAGCCAAGCTTCAAGGTACTGAGGGGTGTTAGAATGCAAAACCTTGAATACAAGAATCAAAAGTTTGAAAGAGGCCCTGGCCCAAATTGGTAGCCAATGGAAGGATCTACAGGGGGAAGAAACAGATGGATATTTAGGAAGATTTAAAACAACCCAGATGATACTGTTCTGAATTAAAATCAGAGGAATAAGGGAGCAGGAAGGCAAATCTTCCAGGAAGCTGTTAGCAATAATGGCTAATTGCTTTATTGCCTATTGCTACCATGTATCCAGTGACGGGGAGAAAGACCAGAGTTGGGCAAAAATGAAAGTGTAGAGGTTTGTGTTTGGAGAACTTGGTGTCTCTAAGATAAGAAGCAGGAAAAATATACTTGTGTCAAGGATGGTGAGAAGGAGGAACCAAATGCTGGTTTGGCAATGGTCTAAGAAGTGGTGTGATACTAGATTATTGACCTTCTCCAGTCACAGCTTTGTGTTCTTACATTTTGGAATTGTAGGTATAAAAGGTATAGCCTCCATGTGTGCTTTAGTCTCAGCATCTTTGGAAGAAGTGTGCTGTGTTGCTTGCATATCTACAAATAAAACTGCTGACTACTTCAGAGTGCTGTTTGTGAGGTGTGGGTTATTCAGTACATGACAGTGACTCCTCTGTCTGTCCTTACCCTATAACTTGTCCTGACTTCCCTGAAACATAGGTCATGTGCTTTTCCCAACAAGCAAAACCATAGGGAAAACCATCACAGTGTTGGCAACAGAGAAGTAGAGAAAAGAGCCTTGTGTGGATGCACGGGAAGATCAGCTGTTGCTGTTATTGGTGCTGCTGCTGCTGCTACTACTAATATCATCACCACCGTTTTTGGTTGATGACAGATGATGTGGTACAATACTGGACTAAGACTCTGGATGACCCATGTTCAAATTCCCTGCTCAGTCATGGAAACTCACAAGATGACCATGGACAAATCACATTCTGTCTCAGACTCAGAGGAAGGCAATGGCAAATCCCCTCTGAATAAAACTTGCCAGGAAAACTATAAGATAAGGCTGTGTCAGAGGGGACCTGAAGGCACTTAACAGCAATCCACACAGTACAAATATGTGTATTAATGGTGAAGATGAAAAGAATAATCCAAACTATTCAAAACATTTTCCAAAGCATGTTTCTTAATTGATGTGAAATCCTGAGAAGGGGAATCATATATCTAAAACACTGTTTGATGTGCAGACATGGCTGTTTTCTGATTAAACTGAGTGATTTGCATGTATTCAGCATGGAATAAGTCCCAAACTGTGAAATCCAATTGCAAAAGTGACTCATGGAAGGAATATATATATATATATATATATTTGTATGCTTCTTTTCTCCTGGAATGGAACCCATTCACACACACACACCATGAGACATTCATGGTGGTGGTTGTTCTTGTTGTTGTTAATATCATCATCATCATCATCATTTATACCCTGCTTGTTTCCCAGGTTGGGACTCAAAGTGACTTACAACAATTAAAAAGAAACGGTTACTTTCTGTTACACCTGAGCGCATCGCTAACAAGATGCCAACTTGTATACTTTTTATGTAAATGAATTGTCCCTAAGGAAGTGCCAAAAAGCGAAGTATTTTATGTCTGGTCTCCTTTTCCTTGGCAAGGAGTCTTGAGTATCAAAATACCATCTTTGGAGCTAATGTTGGCAAACATTCACTTTATCATATGTATTTATGTATAGCAACAAATATCTATGTTCATTGTATTTTGTGTTTGTGCATCAGTTCAGTTATTACGTTTTGTAAAGAGTGTGTTTTGCTAAACCAATGGCCTTTGGGAAACCAGCTATAACAAACCACTAAAAAGACACTTTCTTTTTATCAAAGGTGTGTGTATTAATGAGTATTCTTCACATCCCTATTTGCAGTAAAGACCAGTGATAATAGAGAGCCAGTGTGGTCTAGTGGTTGGAGAATGGGACAATGACCCTGGATTTGATTTCCTGCTCTTCCATAGAAACCCACTGGGTGACATTGTCACATGCTCTCAGCCCCAGAAAATTCTTTGATAGATTAGCCTTAGGTTTGCCATAAGTTGGAAATAACTTGAAGGCACGTAGCAAAAACAACAAGTGATAATATACTTTCTTCTGTTCGTACTTGAAGGAGACTGTGATATCTGCTGTGATTGTTACAATCCCATCCAGAATACTGTGAGAGAGGAATGCAATCATTTTGCTGTCAGCTATCCCAGGCCACAAAAGGAAGAAGCCATACTAAATAAAATCTCAGTGCAAGAAAAATGACTAGCAGTATTATTTTTTCTGGCTTGCATGGACAGGACCCATGCTGAGAGAAAAATAATTCACTACTAGTGGATTAGGCTGTTAAAGTGTTAAATAGATTTTTACCCTGAGCTGCTAAACCGGGTCATTTATCCATGATACTAAATGGTGGGGAATGGTGCAGACGGCGAAACGCCACACATTTTTCAAAACCACCAGACTCTCATGGTGTGCTGTGTTCAGCCTAACTACTCTCCATGATATCCTTAACCTGCTCCGCATAATTTATAGCTGACTTCAGAAAGAAGCAGGATCCAGCTTCAGTGAGGGAAATGCAGTCCCTCACTGATGGACCACTACTCCTCAGGTGGCTGCCATGTTAGAGCAGTGGAGCAATTGCTTCTGCTTTTATTCAATAAAGTCCATCGTTGATTTTGGCTAGGGTTGAGTTATCAGTCTTTCCGTAGGTAACAGATGTTTCCCTTTTGCCCAGATTCAATTGCTCCATTCAACAACACATGTGTTTAATGCTGCAGAAGGGAGCTACAGTTTAGGCAGTGCTGGGCTGACATAGCTGTGAAAGATTCACATTGCCCTAAAGAGAAAATCATAGAAATGTAGAGTTGGAAGAGACCACACGGGCCATCCAGTCCAACCCCCTGCCATGCAGGAACACCCTCAAAGCACTTCTGACAGATGGACATCTAGCCTCTGCTTAAAAACCTCCAAGGAAGGAGACTCAACTACACTCCAAGGCAGCGTATTCCACTGCCGGACAGCCCTGACTGTCAGGAAGTTCTTTCTGAGGTTCAAGTGGAATCTCCTTTCCTGCAGCTTGAATCCATTGCTCCTTGTCCTGGTCTCTGGAGCAGCAGAAAACAAGCCCTCTCCTTCCTCTACGTGGTATCCCTTCAAATATTTAAACATGGCTATCATGTCCCCTCTTAACCTTCTCTTCTGCAGACTAAACATACCCAGCTCTCTAAGTCTCTCATAGGCATGGCTTTCAGGCCTCTCACCATTTTGGTTGCCCTCCTCTGGACTTGCTCCAGCTTGACCATATCCTTCTTGAATTGGGGTGCCCAGAACTGGACACAGTATCCAAGATGAGGTCTAACCAAAGCAGAGTAGAGTGGTAAAAGTACTGGTGGAACAGGTCGGTACTGTACACTGGAGACTTTTTCAAAAATTCAAATGATCCAGATTTTTCCCCATTTCTCAGAGGTGGGAGGAGTTTCAAAGAAAACTAGCTTCGCTTGTAAAGTAGCAGTATCTTCTATTTTACTGCTAAATTTTAGAGAGACTGCAAGGGAGGCTGAGTTTTACTGATTTCCTTCTCATTCGTAAGAGCAAATAATTTCACACATTTTCTCTCTGTTGGGAGACATGGGAGGGCTTTTGTTGTTGTAAGGTTGATGGTCTTTCTTTCTTTTTGGTAGTTTCACGATCCCATCCCCAAACTAAATTGACACAAAAGCCTTGCCCAGTATAATGCATTTTATGCAACCTGTAGTGGCCAAGATTCTACATCCATGAACAGCTCTATGTGGCCAATTTCACCTTTTTCCCACCACCCAAAGTTGCTAAGCAATGGGAGGGCTGCCTGCTGCTGTCATTTCCTGGTTGGGAACGAAAGGAGGGGAAAAGTGATTTAGACTAGTGTTTCTCAGCCCTTTTCCAACCGTGGCTCCCTTCTGACCTTCTTTCCCTCCTGTCCTACTGGTAGAAAAGTAGCTATTAAAAACTTTTGTTTATGAATAGAACATATTTTATTTATATTTTTAATAATTTACACAAAATACAATTACATAAAAATTTATACTGTAAGTATTTCTCAATCAGTGTGACCCTTGGGCTTGATGATCAGAAACAAGCTTTTTTGTACATCTGGTTCTATTGCTTTGAGGGATAACCTCTGTCCATCATGTTAAAGTGATTCCGCATTTGGCTGAGTAAATAATTCACATGACTGAAACCTGATTCTACCAAATATGAAGTAGAAAATGCCATCAAAAACAATTTTGCTTTGCTCTGTTCTCGCTCGCTTCTCTGTTTTCTTCACTTGTCACTTACTTCTGTGGTTCCCTAGTCTCGTTCGGTGGTCCCCGATTTATGCGATTTTCACCTGTGCCCCCCTTGGAATATTCTGGGGGGCCCAGGGGGCCATATGAGAAACACTGATTTAGACGACAGAGAAACAGCTGGTCTCAGCTTGGTAAGAGGGAGAAATGAAGGTGTACTCCTGAACAGAGTACACCCATGTTTTCCTTCCCCCAGGAGCCCAGAGTAGCAAGATCTTCATGCCTGAGTTGATCTCTTCTCTTCTTCTTCTCCACTACTAAGTGACAGTGGTAGGGACACCTCCTGAAGCTCGACAGCTGCCAGGCAGGTAGTTTTTAGACAGAGTGCAAAGGCAAATGAACAGCCCACTAATCTCTGTTGGTCACCAGCACACACGGCTTTGAAAAACAGGCATATTTATGGTTTGTAGCTGGCTGGTAATATGCCCATGTTATCCTCAACAGAATGTACATGACCTTTACTGAGGGTTAGGAACAGAAAGATCTTTTTCTAACCTGTGTCAGTTTAGCATAGGCTCAGTCATCTGTCCACTTTGTTCCATTTCTACATCAATCTTGTTTTTTTAAAGCATATACATTCATTTATTTTAATCTGTTGTTTTTACAAATTGTCTAATGAAAACTGCCAATGAAAGCCGTTATTCACGTAACTGCTATTGGTTGATGTGATTGTATTTGTTGCTGATTTCTGTTATGATTTGTGCATTTGGGACTGGTTTTTATATTGTGTTATTTTCCTAGATTTGTAGCCAAGCTGGGCTCCTCCAAGAGAAGGACGGAATTCAAAAATGATAAATAAATGTTTTATTTGCAACTGGTAAGAAGAAGAAGAATCCAAGTTTATATTGCAGCATTTGAAGACATGCAAAATTCAAAAGAGAACAATGTTCTAAGTCTGTGTGTTTAGTCCAGAAATTGCAAATCAAGTGTGTGTGTAGGAGGGGAAGGGTCTTTAAAAAGTTAAAAAAAAAAAAGAGTGACTTTTTAAAAGTGATTCCATACTCTTTTTTTTTTTTTTAATAAAGTTTAAGCATTCCTACTCAAGGTAAGCAGTTTCTCATTCTGGACTAGGAACTAATCTGCCAAAAGGATTAATTTAACATCCAACAAAATCCTACAATATCTACCCTTTCTCAATTAAAAGTAAAGGAAGCTGTTTTGCTGTTTTATTTATTTTTTTTTCCCTGTTCCATGCTCTTGCATTTCTTAATATTCACAAACAGACAGGCAGTCCAATTGGGAGGGGAGGTTTAAACTAAAGGTAGCTGTGGAGAGTAAGACCCAAAATGCCTTTGTTTAAAAATCAAATTAAAATGAAGCGACCAACCTGAAGAAATTGACACGAAGCAGATTATAAGAAAAAAGGAGGAAGTTCTTTTATTACCCTTGCAAGAGATGAAATGGGAGGAAAGATAGCATGCCTTACAACAGGATTCTAGCTTTTCCTTCAGCAAAGCAGAGATGCTAGCAATATTAAACCTATTAAGATTAAAATAAAACTGGAAGGCAAATGGCAGTGGTTTATTCCCTGATCTCTCTCTCTCTCTCTCTCTCTCTGTCTTTTCACACAGTGCAAGATGTAGCGGGAGGGAACCTTAATACAATGTATTCCTTCTTGGCAAGACAATTAAAATGAGTAATATGTATTCAAAAATTTTAGAATTAAATCAGAAACTAAATAGCATTTTCATTATCATCCACATTGAGGATTTGATTATTATTCAAATTAGCCCAAATGGCATTTTCATCTACTTTTCTCCCCACCACCACCTTGTTCTTCAAACCACTTTTGATTGAATACTGACATCTGAGAGAATACATTTCAAGTCACTGAACAAAGAGAGATAGTGTAACGATGAACAATGCCAAGAAACCAGCAGGAGCTTGCCAGGGTCGGGAAAGGAAAAATATGTGTATGTGTGGTGGTGGAGAGACCAGTTTTAGCTGTCTAATAAATATAACTTAGAGGGTAGAGTTTCTGTGATGCATCTTCACAATTTGTGAATCCTCTTAGAGTCATCAATGTGATGGCTACAGCAAGCATTAAAAACAAAATGGTGTGGTGCCTGCCCCTGAAAACCATAGCTTTGAATTCAGCAGCAGAAGGAGCACTGAATCTACCATGAGTTTCAGGTTGAACTTTAAAACAGCTACCCAATGTATTGAACCTATTTGAGGATGAATTGGTTCCTTTAAAGTTCAGACTAAACTCTAGAATGGATTTACCATCCCACTGACACAACAAATCCCAGGAGCCAATGGTTGAATTACCCCCCACATACATACATGCAACATCTAGACATAAGCTGAAACTGAGATGTTCTTGTATGAACCACTGGACATCATTGTTAAGTCAATAAAAGTAGGGGGAGAACTGCTAGGTCTACCTGGAATGGCCAGGATGGCAAGATAGAAGAGGGGATATTTCTCTCACCACTGCTTGAGTACATGGCTATCAACTGAATAAATAACCCAAGTGTGGGTTGCTAATTTGTTGTGGGTACCTATCCACTTGGCAACTGAACACACACTTCTGTGAACACATGCCTTATAGTGTTGGATGAATAACACATGCAGTGTCATCATATCAAAGGGTGTTAAAATAAGCACAGGCTTCATTTGATGGTGAAAATGCCCATCTGTCATCAGAGCCCTCTTCTGCTGGCTGATCTGAGAGATCTTCTCGGAGAGCAATGCATCAGCAGTACTACTATGCTGGCTTAGACTGGCCAGCAGAAGATGCATAAATGGGGTAGGGTGAAAAAAGAGTCAAGTTATGCCACATCCCTATCTTCTCAATCCCCAGGATACAGTCACTGTGCCATCCCAGTGCAAAGCACAGCTTAAACTGGTTGACTGTCAGCTCAGCTGGCTTTTGGCCACTTTGGTCAACTGGGTTGTAGGAACACTTACTGTCATGTCCCAATCCCAGGACTCAGATGTGAACACAGATAGGACCCTCCCCAACAGCCACAACACAGAGACATGAACAGGACAATACTTACTGCATCCAGCATAAATGAAAAAGAAAGAGCCCACAAGACTCAGAGCATTTATGTAGAGAAGACATGATAATAAGGCAAACAACTGGGGGAGACTGTTGGCTCATAAATTGAGGGGAGGGGATGGGGAGAAAACTGTTGCAGACAACTGGTGTTACCAGAAGAAGCAACACATCTTTTGTTTGGATTCCTAACTCATGTTCCTGGAAACCTTGACCCTTGCCTTGTGTGTTGACTAAGCTGCCAGATATTCCTTTGGACTAACATTCGGAATTTATTACTGACTTGGATTGCTGAAACAACATACGGTAACTGGCTGACAAACAGTTGTAAATCTTGTCTTTGGCTGCTGCAAAAGACTCTGTTGAAGAGCTGTAACCTTGGTTGGCTGCCAGCACAGGACACTTACACCAATTGGAACAGAGTTGTGGATACAACTATATCTGCTCATACTTACCTTGAAACCATTATGACACTCATCTCCCTATGCAAACTTTTTGGCCAAGAATAAGGAAATTCTCATTGTTGTAGTACATCATGGGAGGGAGGGGGAGGGAGGGGGGAGGTAGGAAATACCCATTACGTGAATATATCAGCAGGGGGAATCTCCAGCTCCATACCTAATCCACCTTGTGAAGGTTCTCCATCTAGCCTCCCAAAATGCTTGGGGAAGTCCAGCCACCTCCCCTAAGATTCTCACCTTCTCTGAATAATGCCTCCTGATGCAAGGAGAGTCTTTTGCATACCATTGGCCTTCATAATCTCTCTTGTTCTCTCTGATCTTGAAGGACTTTCTGCCCATGGAAAGGCAATAAGCAGCGAAAGTAGTTATTTAAGACAGGTACTAGATGTAGGGTACCACTTTTCCAGGTGGAGAAAGTCCTCATATGCCAAAGATAGGCCAGGACATGGGTAGTCTTGGACCTGATCACATCAGGAGTGTGTCTTTGCCTTCTGACATTATCTGATTCATGCCTTCTGATGTCATGTGTTCCATAGATGATATCTCTGCATGTGTATGTGGTGCTATCTGGCTACTAAAACAAACAAACAAACAACTTCTGTACCCCAACACAAACTCCTGTAGACATTATGAAGGGCAAAAGGAAATGCAATGTGGGGCTGCCATTTTGGCTGTCCTTGGAATCAAGGTATATCATAAAATGAAATTAAAATCCTAGAATTACATAATCATAGAACTGGGAGAGAAAACAAAGGACATCCAGTCCAGCCCCCAGCAAGGCAGAAATATCATAGAATCATAGAAACATAGAGCTGCAAGAGACCCCAGGGGCCATCCAGTCCAACCCCCTACCATGCGAGAACCCACATCAAAACTTTCTCAACAGATGGCCATTCAGCCTCTGCTTAAAAACCTCCAAAGAAGGAGACTCCATCGCACTCCCAGGCAGCATATTATACTGCTGAACAGCTCTGATCATCAGGACCATCAAAGAATTCCCAACAGATGGCCATCCAGCCTGTGTTTAAAAACCAACACATTAAAAAAAAAAAACAACAACTCTGGGGTGTAACTGTTTAAAAAACTCCAAAGGAGGAGACTTCACCAGACTCCAAGCCTGCATATTCCACTGTTAAACTGCTCTTACTGTCAGGAAGTTCTTCCTAATGTTTAGATGGACTCTCTTTTCCTGAATTTTGAAGCAATTGCTCTGTGTCCTAGTCTCTGACACTACAGAAAACAGGTTTACTCCATCCTCCGTATGACATCCCTTCAAATATTTAAACATGGCTGTCATGTTACCTCTTAACCTTCTCCCCTGCAAACTAAACATACCCAGCTCCTTAAGGCGTTCTTCACAGGGCATGGTTTCCAGGCCTTTTACTGTTTTGTTTGCCCTCCTCTAGACACATTCCAACTTGTCAATATCCTTCCAGAAATGTAATGCCAGAACCGGGCACAGTATTCCAAGTGGGAATACTTGACTTTCATACGTTCCATTTTCATTGCTGTCTGTATAAGGTGTCATCACAGCTTTTGTTTCAGAGTCAAATGACTTCATTCACTCAATTTGAAAAGAGGGAGGCATTGGTTAATAACTTGCCATGCACAAAAACATTGTTTAACACGCAGTAATTTGTTTGTGTACAATTTTACCCATCATTGAGCAACATTTTCCGGTGTATTTCAAGTACTTTATAATAGAAAATAACTTCTCAATTAATATTGGCTTGTTTTCATCCTCCCCTTCTATCAGCTACTTCTAATTACATCAGCACAGGCAACATAATGTTAATCCTTTATGCCAGCCATTTTAATTTCTTCTGGGGGTGGCATAGAAGATATTCAAGTAGTAGAAGACATTCAATACACACTTAGTAGAGACTAAGGACCACTGAAATCATTGAGATTTTAATAGCTACACCTTCTGTAGGACTGCAACACAAGGGTGCATATCTTCTGATGCCATATGACACACAGATGATATAGAATCAATTTTCTAGAGAGATAGTGAGGGTCTCCTTCTCTGAATGTCTTCAAAAACAGTCTGGACAGCTACATTTTGGGGATGCTTTAGCTGGAGATCCTGGTTGACCAAGGGGTTGAAGTTGATGGCTCCTGAGAGCCTTTCCAACTCCGTGATTCTGAAAGTGCTATTATATATATCAGAGGTGGGAATCATGCAGACTTTCAGAGGTTGAACATCAGCAACGTTCATCCATGCCCAAGGGTATCAATGTACAACCATGCATAATGGAAACCCATGCATAACTCCACTTCCATGACCTTCAAATAAACACAGAGGTTCCACATTTAAATATTCAACTATTCCCATAGTGGAAGGTAATCATGTGCAAGACACCAACAGGAATCCACCCTATATCTTGGATGCTCCACCCAGTATACGGCCACACCACCTAGCAAGCAAGGGTGGCTGCAGACCTTTTGGGAATTAGCTATAATATGGGAGCAGTTCTGCACATAGTTGCCTGTTCCTTGCACACACAAAAATGAATAACCATTGACATCAGCTGACCAAAGCCTCTGGACAGAGAACTGTAGCCTGATGTGGTGATTAGAGTATTTGATTAAGCCCAAGAAAACCATTTCAGTTCTGTGAAGCAATTTGGTTCACACTGAAGTTCACTGATCTCTGAACCTGATCTATTTCACAGGACTGTTGTAAAGTCAAAGCAAAGAGGGGGAGGACCATGATCTCCTCATGGAAGAGGTGAGATCTAAACATAATTTTCAAAACTATCACAACCAGATGGTCAAAATCAGTGAAGAGGGAGCATGGCTACAGGCCACCCTACGCTGTTATAGTGCTACTATTCCACTTTCAACATCCTGTGGAATTCTAGGGTTTATAGTTTACTGAGGCCAAAGAGCTCTCTGGCTGAGAATTCTAAAGGCCCTTATGTAAACTGCAAACTCCAGGATTCCATAGGACATTGAAAGTGGAATAATAACATTATAACAGTGTAGTGCTGAAAGACCCTATGTGAGCCTGGGATGGTAGCAGGATTGAGAGAAAGCCTTCCTCTGCAGATCTTAGGGCTCTGGCAGGTTTGTATAGGAGATACAATCTTTTAAATAGTCTGGACTTAAGCCATATAGGGCCTTATGGGTCATGACCAGCACTTTGAATTGTGCCCAGAAACAAACGGGTAGCCAGTGAAGTTGTTTTAACAAGGGAGTTATGCGCTCCCTGTAACTGGCCCCAGTCAGCATTCTGGCTGCCACGTTTCCAACCTACCAAAGTTTCCGAACAGTTTTCAAAGGCAGCCTTTTAAATTCCTCCTAAACAAAAACAAATAAAATAAAAAACACTGGAACTGGCCAGAGATCCACTTTTGCTTCAATAAAAGTATAAACGTAAAACTGGTTTTAATACACACACATATAGTTAAAAACATTAAAACTCATTAAATGACTATATACAAACCATAAAAACAGCACAAGATGTCATTAAATGCCCTTCCTAAAAGCCTGAGGCCACAAGAATATTTTAACTTACTGGCAGAAGGAAAGTCAGGATGGAACCATCCTGGCCTCCCAAGATATGAAAAGTCTGAGAGCAGCCACTGAGAAGCCCTCTCTCTTGTTTCCACCAAAAGAACCTAGAGAAGAGAACACAAGAGAAGATAGACAACAGAAGAGCTTGAAAGGGAGATATGATCTTTCAAATGACAATGCTATAGTGTGTGTTGTGGAGGTGGGAATCTTGTAACCTATTCAAAAAGCAAAGAGGAGCCTAGAGAGTTTGAATGCTAGGGACACACTTTACCCACCTCTGTTTTAAAGCCACCTTATGCAAAAATCAAATTTTTCCACACTTCTGCACTGTTGATTCATTAATATCTGTGAGAGCACAGCAATGTCCTGAAACTTGGTCCCGCGCCCTGAGATCTGCCCACCCCGCATTTGAAGCTTAGATGTTGCTTCATTATGATAATCTGTTCTTAAATCATGAAAGCCACCAGAGAAAATGTGATGCTGTACCAGTTGTGGGTGGCACAAGTAAGACAGTGGATGGGCAACATGTATGGTTGGGAGGTAGGGGAAGAAAGGAGTTGTTTCATAAATTAGTCAAACTTTGCTTAACAAGACCTACACAGTGCAGAGTGCCTGAGTCCCATTTGTTCTTCATAGTCTGTGGAGAGAGGAAAAAAAACATACCAAAATTGGCTAAAATTGAGCAGCTTGTAGTTATGTTGCTATGGTTACAGGACTCTCAGCGCCCTGGGAAAGACAGCTCGGGAAAAGGGGGCATGCACAAACAGTTTTGTGCTGCATGCATGTGTCTCTACCTTCTCATTACAGGGGTTGCAGGCATTCTGAGTCACAAGGAGTGCTCCATCTCCCTCAAGAACTTGAAATACGGAAACAAAACAAAGCAAAACGAGTTAGGAATAAAAACACCACAGAGCTGTCACTAGGAGGTCCAAAACTATTGTTAAGTAGCATGCTGTTAGTATTGTGTTGACTTGAAGAGATAACCACATCAATGGAATTTTTTTTTTGCAGGGGAGGGACAATTAGTTTAATAGCAAAAGACAGACATTCCTGAGTTAATGAAGTAGATGCATTTCTGGGCATTACTTCTTTAACTGAAAATTTCATACTCAAGGTAGAAATAGAATCATAGAAATGTAGAGTTGGAAGAGACCACACAGGCCATCCAGTCCAACCCCCTGCCATGCAGGAACACCCTTAAAGCACTCCTGACAGATGGCCATCCATCCTCTGCTTAAAAACCCCTAAAGAAGGAGACTCCACTACACTCCGAGGCAGTATCTTCCACTGTCGGACAGCCCTGACTGTCAGGAAGTTCTTCCTGAGGTTGAGTTGGAATCTCCTTTCCTGCAGTTTGAATCCATTGCTCCTTGTCCTGGTCTCTGGAGCAGCAGAAAACAAGCCCTCTCCTTCCTCTACATGGCATCCCTTCAAATATTTAAACATGGCTCTCATGTCCCTTCTTAACCTTCTCTTCTGCAGACTAAACATACCCAGCTGTCTAAGTCTATCCTCATGGGCCATGGTTTCCAGGCCCCTCACCATTTTGGTCACCCTCCTCTGGACTTGCTCCAGCTTGACCATGTCCTTCTTGAATTGGGGTGCCCAGAACTGGACACAGTAACCAAGATGAGGTCTAACCAAAGCAGAGTAGAATGGTACCAGTACATCCCTCGATCTAGACACCATACTCCTATTGATGCAACCGAGAATTGCATTGGCTTTCTTGGCTGCTGCTCACACTGCTGACTCATGTTCAGCTTGTGGTCTATGAAGACTCCTAGATCCCTTTCACACGTACTGCTATCCAGCCACGTGTCCCCCATCCTATATTTCTGTATTCCATTTTTTCTACCTAAGTGTAATATCATGAAAAGAATAGAGATAGATTCCAACACCACTAAAAGAGGAGCAGTACAACATGTTTCAGCAAACTTTTTATTCACATGTGAAATGAAACAGTAAGCCATGAAGAAATAAACATTTTTGATATATATTTTTTATTAAACATTGAAAAAAAGCAAAACCAAAAACAGCCACATCATTACACAAAACTTACACAGATCCAAAAAAAAAATACATACATACACATAAATTTACATCCTTCCTACATACTTGTACATCAAGCATAGAAATTAGTACATTACATTACAACATACATATTTACAAGATCTTACAAACATAAAATGCTTCCCCCTTTTCGTGGGATACAGCTATAAGATATTTATATAGATCAATTATATAAAAGATCAACCTCCATAAATCAGAAAAGGAAAAGATTATATATCTGCTTGAACATACTTTATCTTAATTAACTATGATTAGCATCTGTTAAACCTCATAAACCTTTCGTATACCATGCAATAGTTCTTATTTGTTAACATCTCTATTCTTCCATATATTAACCATTTACTTCAGCTTCTCTTCTCTTATTTTCATCTCCCTCCACCCTAATGTCAGTGATTACCATTGTTTAATAATTATCACTTCCATATCTATCACTTCATATCTATCATAATTATCACTTCCATATTTATGCTATAAATCATATAGCATAATAATAAATTAAATATTAAGATTGAAAACCTGTCGATGCAATTTCCTTATTTTCCAAGAAATTTGTGAATAGCTCCCAAGCGTTGTAAAATTTGCTATTCATCTTATCGTCCAGTCTATAAGTCAGTTTGTCCATTTGTGCTATTTCTGTTATTCTTTTCTATCCATTCCTACACTGCAAGACACCCTGGAACAAGTTAAAATAGAAGTTAGTATGTATAGGAAAGATATAGAGACAAATAAGAAAGAGATCAGTACTTTGAAGCAGAAGATGTCATCGACAAGAAATAAACATTTTGAACTTTCTAAAGACTGCCTGAACATTTAATCCAAAATGCACCCAGGAAATGACTGAGTTTTCTTATGATTTTCATTTCAGTGGCCAAATATTTTTAAAAAAAATATACTGGGGGTAGAGGTTAAGGTAGACTTATTTTCTCTCCCTATATGGCATTCTGGAAGTATCTGCTGTTTACTGTGCCTGCCGCAGGCATGCATACGTGCTTACAGAAGGACTGGCTACAGCATAATCCCATTTTTCCCAGCTCAAGCTTTATTGCATTGTTTACTGTATGCTTGCTGCTGTTACCCAAAAATGAAAGCCTGTGTTACTACAATATGAGGAGGCGGGAGCGGGAATAAAAAGACTTTGGCCATTTCCGCATTACATTGTTATAGTGCTATTATTCCACTTTCAACATTCTGTGGAATTCTGGGGTTTGTAGTTTCCTGAGGCCAAAGAGCTCTCTGGCTGAGAATTCTCAACGTCCTTCCCTAAACTGCAAACTTCAGGATTCCATAGGATGTTGAAAGTGGAGTAATAGCACTATAGCAATATAGTGCAGAAATGGCCTTTGTAAAAAGAAGATTCACCGTTAGATGCTTTGTTAACTGAGGTATACCCAAACTGGTGGCCAGAAGATGAGATCAGGGTTTTTGCAGCAACTAAAAACTATTAAAAAGAATGTGTGACTTAACTCCACAACCACAGATGAGAGTTTAGTCTAGTGAATAACAAGAGAAGGACAGAGTCAGGTATTTTTGTAGTTGGTGTCATGCCCTGCCTTGGAGACCATGGCAGGGAGGAGGAGGATTCTGACTCTGAGCCAGAGGCTTCCTCAGAGGCTAAAGTGTTCCCAGAAGCTGGTCCAGAGGGAGATAATGCACAACAACAAGGGCCTGAGACAGGAAAACAAACAGAGGAAGACATAGCTGACACACCTACCTTGCAGCAGAGATACCGTGAAAAGGAGGGCTTGTGTTGCTCAGTCCCTTTAAGTAGTAAGCAAGTCCTAATGAGGGGACACCTTGTTACACCCAAAATATAGCAGAGATTGCTCCCACAGCTTTGGAAGCACACCCAGCAGCAGAGAATATCTTAGCAGCAATGCACTGTAGCCAGGAAAAACTCACCCATACCAATTGTTCTCTTCCATCAAGGAGGCAATTTATTCTTGAGTTACAATGTGTACATATTTACAAGAATCTCCAGAAGGCATTCCAGCATCTCCCTGCTTGCCCTTTCTGACAGAGCCTCCAACAGACATGGCAAACACTGTGTGCAACTTGTTGGCTAGCTCTCAGCTACATTTATACTCACACTTGCTGATGCATTCCTGCCAATCTTTGCAGTCTACCCACACCTGATGCAACCTTCTCCCCTGGTTGTTCATCAGCATGACTCAGCTAAAGTCACATGGCTCTCCACAGATGGACTTAACAACCCACATCACAAAGTATTTTCTACAGGTTTGGTCAACCTTTTCTTGACACACCTGTGGTGACAGCAGCCATAGACAAAAGAGGTCTCTAGTTGGCCTTTCTTTTGAGAGTCAGTAATGGGTTTTGTTGGCTCTGAAACTCTGTGTTTTTGGATCTTTGCCTGTTAGGACTATGGTTTGGATTTGCCCCTTTAGATTTGTTTGCTCTAGGCTTCCTTTCTGTTTGGACATTGTTTGACTCCTGTCTTGTAAGTAGGAGCTGTGCTGCTTGTGAATTACTGCCTGCTCTGCTGTAGATGCAACAGTTGGCTTAAACAAAACCATATTAACATCTGCAGGAATTATTCTGAATATTTGTCTGCTGACCAGTATGCTACTAGTATTTCTGTAAGTCAACTAAGATAAACGTTCTAATACTGTCTCAGCTAAACATCCTTATAATAGTGGTGGTGCTGGGGCTATGCTAGGGCTGGATTCCGATGAGGAGGAGGTGGAGGTAAAAATAGATGCAGCAGCAGCAGCAGCTACTGCTGCATCTGGCTAAACATTTAAAAGACCTTCTTTATGACAAGGGGCCTTATTGCACTATGCTGTTATAGAGCTATTATTCTACTTTAGCTACCATTGCAATATTGTATGGAACCCTGGGATTTGCAGTTTAGGAAAAGGCATTTAGAATTCTTAGCCAGAATGCTCCAGTGCTTCAACAAACTGCAAACCCTAGAATTCCACAGGATACAGCCAGAGCAGTTAAAGTGGAGTAATTATGCTATAACAGTGTAGTGTGATAAGGCCCATGAACTGTTCAATAGGCTACCTAGGAACACTCTCTGTCATTGCAAGTTTTTAAAAGTAGGTTAGATGCCCCCCCCCCGAAGAGTACTTTAGTGGTAATATTTCCATAGTTCTTTGAACTGGATGACTTTCCAGCTCTGTGGTTCTATGATTCTGTGACAACTATGACAAACTGTGGTGGGAAGACCCGTAGAATCATAATACAGGCAATATTGCAACTGAAGACTTTTTTTTCTCTGTAAAATTCAGACATGGCTGATCTGCATAGAAAAAAAATATTTTCCTGCACAGAAAACAGCCTTTTTTTGTACAGGAATTAGTATTATGCATTGAAATACTATTTTCCACACAGAAAGTGATGTTTCCTGTGCAGAAAAAGATGATTTCTGCATAAAACAGCCATGTGGAAATTTTATGCAGATTAAATTCCAAGCTGTGAAGATTCTCATCCACATAGGATTCCTTTCATCACAGTCTCTCAACACTCAAAAAACATGTTTTTCAACCATTTTTCAAATATTTTTGTATATTCTTTCCATCCCTAATTCCATCTCCCAAGTTTGCTGCTAATAAATCCATTTATTTATTTTAGTGTGGGCATTTTAAAATCTCAAGACATCCTCAATACCATAGTTGCTGGCCAATTCGCAAACTTTACTTAATGTTAGACTGGCAATTAATATTTCTTGGAGAACTGGGACTGAACTTGGAGTTTTTAGTTACTAAACCTTACTGCAGACCCATAGCCACAGAAAAGGTACAACAAAAGCTGGAGTCCATAGTGATGATGATCAGAATGTTGATGGCCACCATCAACACTACCACCATCGTTCACTCATTTCATTTAGGAGCATAGGAACCTACTAACCTACTATTGGTCTATCTTGGCCAGTACTGTCAATTCTAACTGGCAGAAACTCTCTAGAGTTTCAATCAAGATTTCCTCCTGGATCTACTTGGAGATTCCAAGTGGTTTCCCATCCAAGTATTAGTCATGGCTGATCTTCATTTGCTTCCAAAATCAAATGCGATCGATGTGTTAAGGGCTGTATGCCTCTCCTTCCCTTACACTTAAAAGAAAGTGATAGGACACAGGGACTAGGTAAGCAAACCCATTCATTACCTGTCTGCAAAGGTCCAGCTGTGTGGTGTCAGGGTCCCTTGAACCTGCCTCCACTGATGCTATAGGCGAGTCACCTATTAGTTTCCCCCTGGGCTGGCTTCCAAGAAAACCACCTTGGTTTAACACTTCTTCTCTGAGCCCCAAGACTCAGAAGCAGGACTCCACTCCAGAGCAATCACAAAGGATCCTTCCTTAAACACCTTTGGGCCCCATAACTGAATAGGTCAATCAGATGATCATATTTCACTCTAGATAGCCATGTCTGAATGCTCACTAATGAATTTTGGCATGACCAATAGTTTAAAGGCACCACCTAAGCCAACAATACCACATTTCACAGTAGAAATCTGGCAGGACATTGTGGGTGGGGATGGGGGCATCCAACGCAGTACTTCTACTTTGAGGGCTACAGTCACCAAAGGAACCAGCTGAAGTCCACAAGGAGTGCTAGGGAGGCAGAGTAGGCTGAAAACAGCAACAGAGAGAGAAGAATTGGGGAAGCAAAACCGGGCACCCTTTCTGGGTCACCATGCAGTATCATGACACCTGCCTTTCTAGAACCTTCAATGACAGGGAATGGAAAACTTCAGCATGGACCTTTGCTGAGGACTACATATTCTATGAGCTGCAGTTTTGCAGACAGATGAAGATAGCACCTAAAGGGTTTTCTTTTTTTCTTTTCATTCTCTTCATTCAAAATCGTAATCGAAAGAACCCACTGCAGGATAACTCTATCAATCAATAAAGTTCCATCAAGGAAGCCACAGCCTTGAACCTACAATACCTGAGCAGGGTGGTGAACAACAGGGTCTCTTAGAGGCCTCTCATTCACAGGGTCACCAGATGTCAACACTGACTTAGTGTCACACAACAATGGACAATGAATGGCAAACTGAGAGATGGTGTCTCATGCAAGGTCATGCAATACGTTGCATAGCCAAACTGGGAATTCAGATCTTCTTGGTTCATGTCTCAATTCATACTTTTATACAAGAGGTCTGGGCTGTGGAAAGTTCCTATTTGATTATCCTTTCAACAGCTCACTTGTTCACTGCTCTCCACTTAATGCAGTTCGTTTTAGGGCAATGAAGAATGGAGAAGCAACCCAACAGGGATTAGTAGGAGTTTTGGTCTCCAAAGTAGCAATCCTGAGCACAGTTTTAATAGCTTAGATCCTGCTGTTGTGAATGGGATTTCAGTAGCTCACCCACATGTAAAACACCATTTTTGGTCTTCAAATCTAGCTGAACGTCATCTCCCATCTGGTGTTTAAAAGCAACATCTTAGCACAATATCAGAAGGGTAAATAAATAAGGAATGCAACAAGCACAATAATAATTTTAAAATAAAAAATGTGCATGTGTCATCCACAAAAATGGACGAATTGCTTCCACAGGCTATAATTTCTTAGCAGTGGTTCACTCATTGCACAAAACCTGCTATTTCAAAGTGAATTAAACGACATCATCAGATGACTTAACTGACTCTGAAATTGCAACATGGGGGAAAAAATTGGAAATGAAGTACAAGGCTACCAATTTAAAGACTTCTGCAACAATAGCACAGGCAATCAGTGAACAAAAAAAGTCCACATGTCTCTCCTAAACCATCAATTATGGGGGAGGGGAGGGAACACTTGTTCATTAACATGAACAAATAAGGCCAGAAGATTCTAGCAGAATGCTGCAAGGTTTTTTTTAAGTCCTCTCTTTAAAAAAGTTGTGGTGGCAATTGCTGTAGAAATGGAATCCTCTAGTTCATTAAGAGGGAAGTTTGCAGCCAATGGCCTTACTTTGGCTAATCCAAACTCAAGCAGATTTACTGCTGGAGCGTGTCCAGAGGAGGGTGATCAAAATGGCGAAGGGTCTGGAAGCCTTGCCCTACGAGGAGTGGCTTAGGGAGCTGGGGATGTTTAGTATGCGGAAGAGAAGGTTAAGAGGGGACATGATAGCCATGTTTAAATATCTGAAGGGATGTCATGTTGAAGAGGGAGCGGGCTTGTTTTCTGCTGCTCCAGAGATTAGGACAAGGAACAATGGATTCAAGCTGCAGGAAAGGAGATTCCACCTGAACCTCAGGAAGAACTTCCTGATGGTCAGAGCTGTCTGGCAATGGAATCTGCTGCCTTGGAGTGTGGCGGAGTCTCCTTCTTTGGAGGTTTTTACACAGAGGCTGGATGACCATCTATCAGAATTGCTTTGATCTGGGTTCCTTCATGGTAAAGAGTTGGACTGGATGGCCCCTGTGGTCTCTTCCAGCTCTATAATTCTATGATTCTATTACAGTTTCAATTTTCAGGTAATTCCTACTGATGCAATGGACCTACTCTTGCTGAAATGAATAGTTGAAATTTCTTCAGCTCCAACAACACATTGACAAATCACAGGCAGTAAGTAACAACAATGGGTATAATGAGAATGAGATTCAGACATATATAACCAAAATATACAATCAGTATGATTTATAATACATTGAATAAGTAATGTTATGTAAATGGATTTGGTGAGAAATAGAAATATAAGCTTTTTTGTTGTAAGCTTTTTTACCTTCACTTTTATGTTTATCACGTTATGTGTTTTTTCTTCTCTTATAATTAATGAAAATTAAATTAAATAAAAAAAGATGAGTCACAGGCAGACAGTGATGGTCTTTTAGATGTTTCTGGAGTGCAGTACTTGTTTGGACCATTTTGAGGCCTAGCCAGGCTTCAGATTATTCAATTTGGAATGCAAATAGACTATCTGGGCCTGGTTAAAATTTACTGCCAAAGACCTAGTCATTATTTGTATTTCTTGGGCCTAGCAGACATCTTGTCTGTCCAAGGCCTCATGGTCTTTGGAAGTATTTGTTGCCCGGCAGGTCTAGCAGGAAGTGAACCATTTCAACCTACCTGGGCCTGATGGCCATTCCCCTTCCACAGTTTTGGTCCATCTGCCCCTGTTGGTCTTTAGAGGCAGGACTGAGGGATAACATTGTTCTTCCTCTCCCCACACTCAGTCCCCTTAGTCTTATTCTTTTGGGAAATCTCCATGTCCCTGCACCCTAGAGAGCCCTGATGCTACAGTGGTTAAATGCTGGTACTGCAGCCACAAGGTTGTAAGTTCAACCCTGCCAAGCTCCAGGCTGACTCAGCCTTCCATTCTTCTGCAGGTCGATATAATGAGTACCCTGCTTGTTGGGGGCAATTAGCTAACACATTGTAAACCACTTAGAGAGCATTTAGCTGATAAGCGGTAGAGAAATACACATGCTATTGCTAGTTAATCCCTAGGAATATTAATAGCACCAATTACAATGATAGCTGCAACAACAACATGGTAGTGATTGCAGCAGCAGCAAAAGCAATCATAAGAGTGGCTAGGAATTCAAACATGGAGTTACAGAAGTCATAGGGTCATGTGAGTGAATGAGAGTCAGACCTAGAGGTGAGGCCAAAGAAAGGGAAAAGGCCTCCAAAGAAAGCCCATCTTGCAAAGTGTTGCACTTCCCCAGCATGCCCACTGCCTGTTCTCTTCTCCTCAGATGAGGATGAAGATGACATTGATTTAAATATGAGCATGGCCATTTGAAGACTTTAGAAAAGTCATGGAAAATAGGGACCATTTCAGGGAGCAAATTAGGCAAGATATCTTGACTTGTCTTTCTGCTTTGGAGTAAGCAAGTCCCAGGAACTCCCCATGTCCAGTTACAGATACTAGGGTTACATCTCCAAAGGGCCATGTAAAAGAAGCAGTGCCCAGTGTTACTGAAGTGACAGTTGTAAAAAAGGGATCTTTTCAGCTGGGGAACAAGCTCCCAGAGGACAAATGCAGTGGGAAGGTGGTAGTTTGGTGAGCTATGGCATCCATGGAACAAACCACCAGCTCCTGCATTCATTGGATGGCCTTACAACCCCTTTGCCTCACAGGTTTGGGACACTGGCAAGCTAATTGTTTCTTTATCATGCCACTCACAACAGTGTATAACATGGCATGGTGGCAGACCACACAAACAGATCTTTATCCCATTTGCCCCAATACAGGATATGACACAGTGCCATTTCAGACTCTTCCCACATTGTTACTGGCTTCAGGAAAATGAGGCCTTCTCTAGGAATTCCAATGAACTTTTTCTTACAGGAGGATTTACAGCACAGTCACAGCTGAGCTGCAGATCATGAACCTGGCTAGACCATGCCAAGGTGATCAGTTTGCAAATGGGCATGTAGTCCATAGATGCATTCTACAGTGGGTCAAGTAGTTCAATATCCCCTTTTGCATTGGGAGTTCCTAACACAGGTTTTCTGTAACTGCCAACCATGTTGCTATAGGTATTCATATTCCATCTGCTTTAACTCCCACTCATTTACAGATCATCCCAAAGCAAAAGGTAAGGGCCAAGGTACTGAGCTGCACACTGAACACAGGAAGATGGTGGGCAACAGCCTGGAAAGAGAACCCAGGCTGGTTAGGTTGCCCTACTTGGGCACATGGTTTAAAATTAAATTAATAAAAATAATTTATATAAAAAAAGTTTATTCAAATCATGTAGATGAGGATCATTTGCATTCTGGATTGACATTTGGTTTTTCCATTCCATTTGAAAATTGTGGGCACTCCTATAGGATTGGGAACTTATAGTCAGTTGTTAGTTTAAGAAGTAGTAAGGAACAAGGCTAGGAAGGAGTCAGCAGTAGATTGGATGATCAGTGCTTTCTCAGTTCTCCTCACCGTGAACTTGAAAGCATCCCTTTTAGGAGTAGTGCCTAACAGAGCAACCAATGAATATAGATTCGTTCATCATCTTTCATACCCTTAAGGTGAATCTATTAATGACATAATCCCTATACACCATTAATGTTTTTATACACTTTTGATTCTACAGTATGGAAGGTGCACTAATGCAGGACAAGAACCAAGCTTGGAAAGTCCAGTATTAAATCTCCATTTCACCTGCTTCTAAGCCTTCCTTTGGGTTTCCAGCTGCTGGGGTTCACCTTTCATGACATTTTCTATATGGACTGGGCTGTCCCCATGGGGTCTTTAGACTCATATTCAGCCTTCAAGTAATTTAGTAAATTTCTCAAGTGGGTACTGCAGTGTGTTTTAGGATGTAAGAGCACTTGTCCACTATCTTGATGCTTTCTTAGGCCATTACCACACTACACTGTTATAGTGCTATTATTCCATTTTCAACATCCTGTGGAGTCCTGTGGTTGGCAATTTAGGGAGGAGCATTTAGAATTCTTAGCTAGAGAGCTCTTTGCCCTCAGTCAACTACAAACCACAGAATTTCACAGGATGATGAAAATGGAATAATAGCACTATAACAGTGCAGTGTGGAAATGGTCTTATTTGCAGGTCATTGAAAATACTTCATAAAGGCCTTCTGAGTTTCCCCTGGTAGAGGAGAAAAATGGAGACCTCCTTTACAATATTAGTTTTGTTAGGATCAAAATCAACACACTTAGCCAGTGTTGTTGATTGACCAAAGAGAAGCTGAGTGATCTGAGGATTAGACTGAAAGCATGTATCCTACATTGCAAAGTCAGTTTATGATTCAATAAAGCATCTTATGTTTCCATGTAAGATGGTGGCCCTGGGCTATTTTACATTTTTGTTGTTTGAGGATGTTGAATTCGGCCTCAGTGGAATGTATTAGGAAGTGTGGTTTGCAACGGTGCCACCACCTAAGACTGTAATTCAGAGACACTATCAAGGCCCTGAGTTGCAACTTGTTACTGTTCATGTGGAGGGGGGATGTCTCTGAGGGAGTGTTGAGGGAAGAATTGGCCCCTAGGTTCCTTAATTTAGATGAACTAGGTGATATAGAATGCTATGGGATGTGGTTTGGATGTTTTCTTGCACACCTGGACATCAGTTATGATTGTCCAGAGATATACAGAGATGATGGGGCTTATTTGTTAGAGACAGGCACAGATATCTTCCTGAGGGATATGCAATGTGTTCTAGATGGCTTGGTGGAGCCAAGGAGTTAAGCATTAGTGTTACTTCTTGCTATGGCAAGTAATGTTGTGGCAAGGGGCAATAGGCAGGCAAGTGGGCAACCTTTAGGCACCTTGGTTTGAACTGCACCTGCCTAAGTTTGGGTGATGCATAAATACAGACAGGGAAATGACCTTTGGAGCCAGTCCCGGAGAACCTCTCCTCAAAGCCACCTGACATGAAGATGGGGCTACTTAGGGAGGAACTCTCAGATCATGAATCAACAGGCAGTCATGTCAGGTTATAGGCTTATGTCCTGGCATTGAGATCAAGGTGCTAGCCCATTGCAGTGAAGGAAATGGTCTGGAATGATCCTTGCTGCAGCTGAGTACTCCACTGCAGAACTTTAATTATAAACAGTTAAATAAACGTTGCCATAGTTAACCCCTTCTTCTGTCATTCATTGCTTTATTTCCAAGTGGGGTGGATCAATACTGGACACTAACCTTTGGTTAATTCTATCTCTGATGGTAGTAGTTTTCTTAGCAGCTGCATCATACAGCTGTCTCATGTTCAGACACAACCTACCAACTTGCTAAGGTCCTTGGTCATTTTCACAGGTGCTGTTACTAAGCCAGATCTTTCCCATCCTACTCTTTTGCCAAAGGCTAAACTAAGGCTAACTGCATTTTTATTCCCATAAGAACCCAAATCGCCAGGAAACCAGGGTGCTTGAGAGAGAACAGCAGCATATGGCATTGTCAGCTGGTTGAAAGAGAATGATTTTTAATTTAGAAACTGTGACTGTTGAAAAGTGTGACTGAAGGAACTTGCCGACAGACAGTCCAAACGCCTGTTCACAGTTTTGGAGAATGCAGCTGCTTTTTGGCTCCTGCTTTGGGTATTTCATATTGCCATCTGCGATCTCTGTAACTGGGAATCAGTGTGATGTAGCCTGTATATCTGAATAAGTTTTGAATGCACTAATTCATCATATGGAAGAGCTGTTGATGGATGGGGGCATGATCTATGCTATCAGCTGGAGAGGACTTGAGTTTAAATTATAGTCAAGGTCTATCAGTAATGAATAGGAATAAATGTGACCAATTAATTTGAAAGAGTAGATTCAGTTGGGCTCCCTACAACTGGTAATGTAGACTTGAGTTGATTGACTTAGACTCAAGTCAGACTTAAGTCACTTCAGTGACTAGACTTAGACTCAACTTGGCAATAAATGGTGCACTTGACTCAACTTGACTTGTGACGTGTACATTTTTAGTGACCAACTTGCTGCTCTTGGTTCAGTAATGTTACACATTCATCCAGAAAATCTACAACTCTGAACAACACTTCCAGCTATTTTTCCCTACTGATCACATGGCAATCTGTCTCAAGCCCAATGTGTGTGCATTTCTCAGAAGGGAACAACTAGTGAGCTAGGCAATGGGTGTGAAGCAGAGTTGAGGTCTGCTCAGCCCCACTGCGTATAGGAACAGTTTTCTAAAACTTTTCCTGAGAGCAGAAGGTAAGAGTGCAGGACACGTATCTCAGAGAACAGAAAATACGTTAGGCAATGGGCTTGAGGTGGAAGGATCTTCCCTTCCAAAGCTTTTGGAGCTTCAGTAATGGGGAGTAAGAAGAATCCAATTCCCCAGATCTGAGAAAGCCTCCTGCTTCACAAAGGGGAAATTAAAAAGGATCCTATTCGCTATCTCAGAAGCTGCAGACTTTTATCCTGTAAGAAGGGTCCCATAAGAAAGATCCTATTCCTTCTGAAACTGCAGATGGCAAAATCACAAATGTGGAGGACTGACCCTGCTTAAATTGTTAAAATTGACTCTGTCCAGAAATTCTGGAATACAAGTTGGGGTATAAAGTTGGCTACCAGATTTAAGATTTGACTTGAGACTTGACTTGAAAGTATCTTGCAAGGACTTAAGAATCAACTTGAGACTTGAATGTAGAAACTTGAGACTTGGAGAAAAAGACTTAAATACATCACTGCTACAATCACACCTGATATCTAGTTCTACATGACTAAAGTCATAGTCAGCTGTCAGAATGGAGATGGAAAACTAGAACTGAATCAGTGGCTTAGATTGAGGGTGTAAGTGTGGAGGCTGGTGACTGCAATGGCAGAGGTTTGGTGGATCTGTTCTAGATTTTAGTCTGAAATTTAAAGGAGCTATTCAAGGTGTTGAGTCTTTGGGGGGACTAGGGTTCAGTTTCATAGGCCATGCTCTCATCACTGTCATGTTTTGTACTAGTTGTAGCTTTTGAGACAGTGTCATAGTACAGGAGCTTTTGAGACAGAGACATAGTACAGGAGCTTTTGAGACAGAGACATAGTACAGGAGTGGCTGGGAGTGGGCAAAGTACTGTTCCACAACATGTATCCCAAGACATTTCACAATAGCATCACAACAACAAGATCTTGAATTGGACAACAAGCAAAGTTCTGATCACACCTTTGGTTTGGCGCTTGCCTTTTCAAGATCATAGTAGAAAGAGAACTACCAAAGCAAAAACATAATAGAATTCATTTTAGAGAGTGAAATTAGGATTTACAAAGGCTGTGCTGTCTGCTGTCCAGGGCAATTTCGTTTGATCTCTGAATACAGGGGTGAGGTGAGTCATCTGTCTGGAAGACAGGCTAGACAACTCTCCATGATCCAGCAGAGTAAGGTAATAAAAGATGCTCTCCATTTTCCCTCTGATCACTTAACAAGATGGCCACTTCTGATTGCAAAATGGATTGGGCTCATTAGGAAACCAGCCCACATTTCTTTCCTTCCTTCCAAGAGAGTTTGAAATCCTTCATTCTGTTGCTATACATTGCTGGCACTTGCAAGATAATCTGTCAGTTACATGCATTCACTGTATAAATTATCAAGATGCATGGAGACGTCTGTGGACATTCATTCTTTCCTGCTCTCTCCAGTTCCAACACTTTTGTAGAAAGCTTGCTTCTCTCTTTCTCTCCCTCTTACTATTACTACTTCTTATTCTTTAAAAAAAAATCTTATCTTCCTAGCACCAGTAAGTGTTGGGCAACATTATCAGTCATGTCTGCAAGAAAAGGCAATAATAACTGTCAGACGAGGCTCATGTTTCTGGAGAGCTTTCCGACATGCCTGGAAACAATGGCGGGCTACCACTGGCAGTTTGACAAGCCCTGTCCTTTAAGTTATGAGAAAATAATCAGAAGATCAATAGAGGAGAAGAGGCAAGTTGAATTGGGCTGCATCAGAATGACATTTTCATGTCAATCAGGCTCTTCCTTGGAGTGTAGGTTTGTCGGAGAATTTTCTCAGCCCACCCATTGCTTGATTCATTCATTTGTGCAGGTAAACAAAGACCAAAAAAAAAAAAAAAAAGAGGGAGGGGGAAGAAGGATAGAAGGAGGAGGAAGGGTTTAGCAATGTTTGTGCAATATTCTTCCTGAAATAGAGATGAATAGGTGAAAGGTCACCTGAAGCAAAAGTGGAAGAATTTAGGAGTGGTTCTTTTCCAGTAAAATATCTCTAGACTTTTGAAAGAAAGAAAGAAAGAAAGAAAGAAAGAAAGAAAGAAAGAAAGAAAGAAAGAAAGAAAGAAAGACAAAAAGCACATTGTGCTTGTGTAATATAAATTTAATCTCATGGTTCTTGCGCTATACTACCCTTCTGCTGAATGCCAACATTGTGTGATCCAATGAACTTGCTTATTATTTCATCAGGAAATGGGGAATGCCCAGTGGGTATTTCTACCATCCCAGTGAATGAAGTGGTACATCAAAGGGACTGGTGAAGTGTTATGACCACCCAGGAATGATTAGCAGCATGTGAAATTTCTAAACTTGTCGAACTCTGCTTCCCCAGCCATGAAATGAATAGGCCTGTGGTGCAAGGGCCAACAAAAGTACAACTACACAGGTAAAGAAACATATCTGTGTGTGACACCCAGACAGTTTCAAGCCATTGTACCTTTGCATGTGCACACGTGTGTGCGTACACATGTACTTACCTGTGGCAGGCACATCCATAGAGAGTGATTTCTATATCAAAAAGAATATTTTATTTATTTATTTACTTACTTACTTGCTTGTTTACAATATTGATATCCTACCCTTTCTCAGGGTGGTTTACATTACAAGCAACTTAAAGCAATCAATAATTATAGAAGTTTAAATGATTAAAAGAGTATACTTTGATAGGGATGGGTGAAAATTTTGTTAGGTTGATTCTTTTTCCTATTAAAAATACAAACATACAGGCATTCCTTCATAAATCTGATTGAAATTATGCAAGATTTTTTTAAAAAAATCAAATGAGGAAGAAAGCAAAATTCACAGACTCATCCCTCCACCTGGGGATGCTGAATCTGTACATCTTAAGTGCCTAGCTTTGAGCCCTTTTATTCAACTATGATTAAGGTAGTGAATTAAAGTAAAGAGGTCATGCCTGCTTCTTGGCTTTGGTAAGTATGTGTCATTTGTCAGTGGTGACTGATGGCTGTCATCTCAATGGGCAGAGAATTTTCATAGAATCATAGAATCATAGAATTTTCTCTGAGTTTTAGTCTAGAATTTGAAGGAGCTATTCAAGTTGCTAAGCCTGTTTTGAGGATATGGTTCCTCAAAGTTCAAAGAAGTTATTTTGGATTTGAACTAGATTTGAATGAAAATCTGAAACTTGGATTCCCCATTCCATTGACATGGAGGCCACTAGCTAAGCAGGATCTCATATAGAAATGTATCTGTATTATTAATATTTGTCTGAGCTATCAATGCAGTTCATATTTCAGCCACTGATGAAAACCTGGTTGTGAGTGGGCTTTGAAACCATCATTGGTTGAATCTTGTTAGTCAGTCCCAACTGGAGTAGGCCCACCAAATCAATAATAGAATGATAAGTTAAAATGTAGGTAAATCCCATGGATTCTGTTGGCCTACTCTAGTTGAGACTACCAACCTGATTTATGTCTAGGTCTTGAAATGCTTGCCTTGATTTGAATTCTTATCATGGACTTGAATAATCAACTGTCATTGATTGATCTGGTTGGATGTTTTGAACTTTATTTGTTCTGTTAGATTTGATTCTAGTGTATCAAACCTCAGTTTTCTGATATGGGCCCTAATCTAATCTTTGAACTATAAAGGTAAGAGCTGGTGTGGTTAACCAGTTTCAGCTCTAGAACTTACCTATTCTCCTATCAACAGAACACAACATTCTGGATGCTGATGAATTCTCAGATAAATTATGCCACATCAATAATTTATGCTAATACTGTATCAGTTGCATTTTATTCTGATTCTGTTTCCATAGAATCATAGACTCAGGCACTTTCCACACAAGGGAGGTACATCGCTGTAACGTCATTGTGTCACAAATACATCTGCATGTCAAACCAGTTTGATGTCACTTTGTTGTAGTCCGTTCTGCACGTGTTCAGCTCTTAGCATGGTTCACATTGTTGTGAAACCGGTGTAATATAAAAACAGAAAAACTCTGATGCAAACCAACCACAATGGTGCCGCTGCATTTCTTTTCCTACATGCAGAAGCATTACATAGATTAACACCACAGAGGTGGGCATTAAATTGACCAATCAGTAGCAGCAGAGTAGAGGAGGGAGGGGAATAGGAGTTCCAGGAGAATTGATAATGCAGAACCTACAAATGATTTTCTCCATTTTACTTTGACAGAAACTGGAGGGCATGAAGACAGGAATTGGGGTAAATCGGAGTAAAAAACACTGCTTATAAATTGCAGTGAAACGCTTCTCCACTCTAGTGTGGAAATGGCCTTAGAGGTTGGAAAGGGTCTCATGCGCCATTGAATCCAACCTCCTGCTCATTGGATGATCTCCAGCTAGAGCACCCCCAGCAGGTAGCTCTCTATCCTCTTTGTGAAGACATACAGCAAAGAAGACCCCAGTACTCCCCTAGGCAATTGTTTCCATTGTCAAAGTACTCTTACTGTTGAGATATTCCTTCTAACATCCAATGAAAACCTGCTTTCCTGTAACTTCAAACCATTAGATCTGGTCCTAGCTTCTGGGGAAATAACAACAACAACAACAACATAGAAGGCCATCCCTCTCCTCCCTGTTATAGCCCTTAAGGTATTTAAAAAGTACAATCGTGTCAATACTCAGTCTTCTCTTCACCAATATGAACATGCCTAGCAAATTCAACCTTTCCTCATCTCTTTTGCTCTCCATACCTCTTATCAGCTTTGTTGCCCTTCTCTGAATCTGCTCCAATTTGTCTATATCCTTCTTAAAATGAGGCACCCAAAACTGAACACAGTACTCCAGATGATGCCTGACCAGTGCAGAATTTAGTGGGACTATCATTTCCCTTGATTTGGAAACTACGCTTCTATTAATGCGAGCTGAAATAGCGTCCACTTTCTTTGCTGCAGTATCACACCATTTGGGCCCAATTCAAGGGTGATGATGATGATGATGATGATGATGATGATGATGATGATGATGATTATGATTATTATTATTATTATTATTATTATTATTATTATTATTATTATTATTATTTCTATCCCGCCTCTCCCAGTGGATCGAGGCGGCAAGTTCTTACATTTGAAGTTCTAAGTCAGTTTGTGATCCTGTTGCATGAAGTACTACCCTGTCTCAGTCTGATCATGTTCTCCACACTGTAGTCATCAGGTGAGGCCCTGTTACATATCTCTTCTATCAGTGAAGTACCACACAATGACACAGATGCAGGAATGGATTCTTTAACAGCATCACCCAAAATATGGAATTCAATCTCCTGGGAGATCCAGCCATCCACCTCACCAATTACATCAGACAGAAGGTTCAAACAACATTGTTTGAATCTGCTTTTTATGCTCACTGCTCTGAATACTTTCTTTCACCACGGAGCTTATAAAGCTATTCCTGTTTTACTGTCATTTGATCAGGGTTTTTAAATTATTATTACTACTTTGATTGTAGCTACCTTGAGGACCTACCAGAGGCTGAAGTCATGGTATGTGGACATTTGGGGGCAATATTCCACCAAGTCTTTCTGCTAGTCCAAATGATATTGCAATAAAAGAAGGAAATTGTATAGTTAAATCCTGGTCTTCTAGGAGCACTTGGAATGATAACTGGTATCTTCCACTTTACTGGGGAACTGAATCCCCACTAACTTTTAGTCCAGACTTTAAGTTTACTATGCAAAGTGTTGAATCCTAGCTTCCAAATAATTTCAATACTTTGAACAGCTCCTTTGAAGTTCAGACTAAGACCCAGAGAGGATGCTCTGGTTCACTGGGATGGGTACACTAGACACCACTGAACATTCTTCTCAATATAAGATTTTGTAGATCCTGCAGGCAGAATTTGGAGACAGGGGTGGGGGGAACAAGTTTCATAAGCCATCACGCTGAGAAAAACCTTGTTCCAGGCCATGACTCTCCCCTACGGAATACATTTTCCCCCCATTGACAGCTCACACAGAGAATGACATTCAGTCAAAGCCAAAGGCCCAGTATGTTCAGTATTGATTCACCATCTGCTTTGGAGACTTTGTGGCAGAAACATTTAGATGAAAATATCAGATCTCTTGTCATGCTGACTGGTTCAAAAGGTGATGCCACTGATTGCTCATCAAAGGTTTCAGGTAAACTTCAATTATATACCCAGGAACTCAAAAGAGATGTATTCCACAGGGCTTAGCTTTCCATCAATCTTATCAGACATCTAACTAGATGAGATTCCATCAGGAGTACAACGAATAAACTATACAAATAGGTATCTATGCCCTGGTGGATATCTATCTATTTTAACCACTCTTTCAAGGCTGAGGAGCTATCATTCAGGAATGGAGGACATGCTTTGCATAGAGAGGGCTGCTAGTTCAACTTCTGGCATCTCCCATCAGGGGACCGTCGGTAGCAAGGCTGTGAAAAGTCTCCACACATGCATAAAGAATATTCACATGACCTGCTATTAGTAGACAGGAAGAGAATAGATACAGCACAGCTGTTTACTTGTTTAATCTTATTTTATTTCTGTGCAAAAATATTTTTCCCTGTGCAGAAAAAGCTGCTGTTTCTGTGCAATAATGCCATATGCAAATTTCGTGCATAATAAGTACCTGATTACATTTTCCACACACGAAATAGCGTTTTCTACATAGAAAAAAAATCTGCAGAAATGTTAGCTTCTATGCAGAAAAAGCTGTTTGTGCACACAAAATGCACAGAAAATGCCTTGTGCAAATGTTGTGCGGAGTAAGCTCCAAACTGCAAATAGTCTTCCAAAGCTGTGCAGTTTTCAAAGGCTTTCTCACATGAAGAAGATTGCTGAAATTACTTGTCTCTCCTTTGAGAATGAAATGAAATGAGTTAAGCTTCAATATGTTTGCCTTCATCCAGTCAAGTACTGACAACAGACACTGGCTTAGTACTGAAACAGTTTCCTTAGAGTTAGATGGAAAGGAGAGATAGAGTTGGGCATCATCAACATACTGGTGACACCAGGCCCCAAATCTCTCCACAATATGTCCCAGCAGTTTCATGCAGGTATTAAATAGCATGGAATACAGAACTGAACCTTGAGGGACACTACAGACCAAAGACCAGGGTGTGGAACAGGAGTATCCCAGCGTCACCACACTCTGAGTGCGTCCTTCCAAAAAGGACTGAAACCATGTTAAAAGAAATACTTTCACTTCTGATCCCGGAAAGGAAGCTCAAAAGGATTTTATAGTTCATAGTATTGAAAGCTGCTGAAATGTTCGGAAGAACCAGCAGGGATACACTTCTCCTGTCCAATTCACAGTGTAGGTCATCCACCTTAGGCAACCAAAGCTGTCTCTCTCCTTCCATTGATTTAAAGATCAAAAAAAGGTGAGGAAGGGACATGTATGCATTCTCCTAAATACTTCAGAGGAAATTCAAAATCAAAAAATGTAACACATTCAAATTTGAGGCCAGGAGTATCCAATAACTGTTAGCGCTTTTTTAGTTACAGAAATCCATATTACCCTTTAAGATGTAGTTGCATAACTTCATTAATATGGGTTGTAAAACCTGTGGAACAACTTATCTCTTGGAATGTTCATTGCATAATGATCAACTGTCATACAGCATGAATTGCAAAATATCACATATGCTCTGCCATCCTCAAGGACTTCATGTGTGGGTTGCCATGGTGGAACAAGATGAAGGAAGAAATGTGTCTCCTTTTTGATGGATCTATAGAACATCCGCGGGTGGAAAATGCCTTGAACATAGGTGGAAGCGTATTTTGCATTTTCAAAATGAAGTGGTTTCATCTTCATGGGAATAATCACATGGAAACAATCATTTACTTTTGAAATTATGTATAAATTTGGGATGACTGTACAGAAGCCTAATAAAATATACATTTTTTTCCAGTGGGCTCATGAATGCATCCTTCATAGAGCTGCTCCAAGCATTTTAGTGTGGACATAAAACATCCCAGGTCATGTGCATTCGTAGAACTGGGGTTGCCAGTCTTTATCCAAGGCTCCAAACAGATCAGCAAGGAAGCAGTCAGATTCTGGAGTCCAGGTGTCCACTGATTCCCATCTGAGGATCCAGAAGCAAGTAGTGAAATCCAGACTGGATATAACTTAGGTCCTGGAGGTTGGTAGTATGGTCCAAAATGGGTAAGAACACTAGTTCAAAAGCAGAGTTTTTGGATAGGGATATAAATCTTTACAAATGTTGTTTCTAAAGGCAAGAATTAATGATTTTACACTTTTTCTCCTTGCTACATGAAAGTCATTGAAAACTGTCTGTTCCTTTATTTTTTAAAATACGTTTTAGGATTTACTTCATTGCAACAACAATAACAACTTATTACATGGGGTTTTGCACAGAAAATGGCATTCTTTTTGCAGAAAACAAGTTTCCTGTGCAGAAAAACACATTTTTGCACAGGATTTTTGTTTTCTGTGCAGAAAATGTGTTTTCAGTGGGGACATTTTTTTTCTACATAGAAAATGCTATTTTTTGTGTAACAGGAAACCTATTTTCTGAGAAGAAAATGCCATTTCCCACATAAAATGTCATTTTCTACACACAGAGAGGGGGAAAGAGAAATAAATTGTATTCATTTTTAACTGAAAGAGATCTCAACTCATCAAGGTTCTTGCCCACCTTGGATTCTCCTCAGTAGTTTCCCAACACTTGTGAAACCCATTTCCAACATTTTTTAAAAACATTTGAATAATCTTTCCACCCCTTTTCTAGGATTCTTCAAACTAAAGGCAGATGGAATAATGTAAGACAAACTATCTTCTGCCTTGCCAGACCATTTTAGGCCCAGCAGAGATCTTTTTTCTAAAATGGGGAGTGAAGTGGAAGAGGAGAGAGCAAAAATGTTGCAACATTATGCCCCTTCCATGTGTCTAGAGCAGGAATCCTGCAGTGCATGAGGTCCTCCAGAACAACTTTTGTTGCCCCCCGGCCCTCTGAGGTATTTTTTTTTTTTTGCCTCAAAATGTCCTCTAGGGGTTATGGGGTGCATTTCTGCCATGTTATGGATCTCTTGGGTCAATTTATGCCAGAAAATACTGTTTTTGAAGCAGAGAATGAATAGGAATTGAACACGGCATGACAATGGTCCTTACTGGGCCATTTTAGGCTTAGGAGACTCCTTTTTAAAAACAACAGGAAATGATCCGATGTCTCTTCCTGTTGCTTAAAAAAGATCTCTCCTGGGTCTAAAATGGCCCAATAAGCCCCCAGAAAAAAATCACAAGAATTTCACTATATCATCTAGAGAATATTTGGGGACATTTAGGGATTTTTTTTTTCCAGGACTGAGAGTAGTTGTGTGTGTGGGGGGGGGGTGCAGCCTTCCAAGTTATCCTGGGGGAATTAACGCATGCATTAACCTCCCATAGTTGCCCATCCAGGTGTTATCCTGATTTCTGGGGGTCCCGAGAGGGACACCTAAGTGCGCTCCAAATATTAATAAGTTGGGGGAATTAGCAAGGAGCATAAGCTAGCAATACGAGGGACAGGGCAACGTAGCGAGATCTTTTTTACGGGTTGGGTCACAACAAGAACTAGGCAAGTGGTTCAATTAAAAGATTTTATTAAACACTCCTTAATAAAGCAAACAATGACACACACACTCACACATTTATCCAAGCACTATAGAAGCAGAAAGTGAGGAAAATTGATAGGGGTTTTCAGAGGGTTTTCTGGGGTGACACTCCACCTGATCCTGCAGTCTGGTAAAAGAGAAGATAGAGATCGAGGCTTGAGTTTGTGGTTTCCCAGCAGATGGAGGCTGAGGGGAGGCTCGCTAAACAGAGCGGCAGCAGTTTGCGATGCAAGGCATGAGTGTTCCGACAAGGAGCTCAAACTTGGGGTTTTTATAGGGAAGATTGTACCTGGAGGCTAGCCCTCTCCTGAGGAGAACAATAGGGATTTGAGTGGAGACAAAGCCTCCGAAAGGTCAAAATCAGAATTGATGAGATTTGGCCAGCACTGCCAATTGTTAGAACAGTATGTAGATGAGGAGCACTTACCGTTTGTATAAAGCAAGCAGTTCGGGGCTGAAAGCCCTTGCATTTGCTTAATGGTCGGCTGTGTCTGGAGGGCACTACTGGTTGTGTGACAGATAGTTATTTACTGGCCTAGACCTAGCGTGCATAATTAAGGCCATGTGGCCATGCCTGCCTACATTGGCTTTTCGTTACCCGATCAGACACATGGAGTTCATTTTATGGAGTGCCACATGGAAATATTAAACATAAACAATGTGAACTTGTAGACCTCGGGCTTGGGCCAGATAACCGCAGTAACACAGGCTCTAGGGGCAAAGTTGGAGTGATGCAGACCTCCAAGGTTCTCTGGTGAGGTTAATGTAGCCCCAGAATCCTGGCATTTCCATTCCCTTGTTCTAGTGTAACCGGCAGTTGTACCAACTAATTGCCAGTGCTTCCTTATGAAACATTTTTGCAAAGCAGTGCAATGGCTAGAGTAGAGTGCCATACCACAATCCAAACAACCACTGATCAGCTGCTGGTGTGCAATGGCAGAGCTCTACCATGCTTCTGCCTTTGTCATCCTCCTCTATCACCTCAGTCTCTGAGTGTGTGTGCTGCAGAACTTTGGACTTCATCAGCTTCCAGTGAGATCTTGGCTCTACTCTGCCAGGCTTGTATTTGATAGAGAATAATGTAATGGTATCTGGATGATTTGTCAAAGGCACTCCTGGGACCTTACACCAGAGCAGTCATTATGACAGGGGTTCTCACTGTGGAATCCTACTCAAGTTCCCTTACAACAAAGTTCAACAATCCAAACAAGTTAAGGAAACAAGTTTTATCCTGAATCTTAACAAGTGAGTGGGCTCTAAAACCGGATTATTCCAAATTTACAATTCTGGATAATCATTTCTTCCCTCTCAATGTTCATTTGCATTTCCTATCTGAATGCATTTCCCCCACCCCCATTCCAAAATCCTGCAGGGCCATTTTGCATTACACCTCCATCTTCATTACTGTTGGCATCACCTCCCAACTTACGATTAGTTGTGAATCTCATTAACATGTTGTTTACCCCTTTCTCCCTGATCATTACTGAACATGTTAAATCAGGCTGCTTGGAATACGACTCCCTGGAGAGACCTTCCAGAAGCTCCCACAAGTTGACACTCTGCTGTTTATCACCAAGGCATTGCTTTAGTTTTGTTGGAGCCATAAATAAGATGGTTTTCATTGTTATAGCTGCCTCTTTTGTGACATTCTGGGATTTAAAAAAGAAACACAGGTGGCTGGATGGATGTAGTGATAATAAACAGCTGAGTAATTTTCCTCAACAAGATGGAGAGCAGACAGCACACTTTGCTTTTATTACTTTTTGCAGTTCAGTTTGGGGTGCTGGAGGGGGACCTATAAATTTCTACAAAGCTTGGATCCCATGTACTGAAGGTTCTGTTCATGACTTTTTAAGATTGACCAGAAAGAACAGCTGCTTTGCATTCTGTGCACCAAGACAGATCTTCAAGAGACATTCTTAGAGATGGCCTGTGTGAAGCCTCTATCCCTTACTCCTTCACTTTCCCCACCAGACATAAGGTTCTGCCTAAATCTCTGCTGCCACCATATTCAAAGACTTCCATAATCTCACTATTGTCACCAAAAGCGAGGGCTTTTCTTTATCCCCACCTCTGCCACCAATGTAAGGACCTACTCCTGTTGCAGTCTTGTGGTCACCACTGTGAGGACTTGCTAGAGTCCCTAAAGGTTACTCTGTGGAATATTATGCAACTTCACCCCTCACTGGACACCAGCTCTCTCTCTATTCTCTGCTGCCGCCACCACAAACACTGCAGGTCTTAAAGTGCTATGGCCCCTTCCCAGCATGGGGACACATTGAAGCTGGTTATAATGTGTGCTACCACACAACATTGTTGTGGTCCCATTCCTGTTGTGTCCCCTGCCATCGCGATCCCACGTTATAGTATTACTAGAAAAAAATCTGGTAATAGGTCCCTTTTGAGCAACAATTGCATTGGCTGGAACCATGCGGGAAGGACAGAACCGCTATCAAGACATTTCTTCCCTTGGGGCAGTGCTGGAAAAGGCCAGCTGCACTGACAAAGGAAGGAGCATGTCCCAAACACTACCATCCACCAGCAGTTGGCTGGATGCAAAAGAGAGTGTTCAGGACAAGCTTCCATCCCAGCAATGGCACTTCAGGGATGATGATGGGGCATCACAGGATCATGACATAGTGTGGTAAGGGCCTGTATCCGAATCTATGTTACTGCGGTCCAGGCCTACCCAGAGATAGCACTCGATATCGCTTTGATATCAAACCATTCGGCTTTCCTCTGCCACCCCGCTCCACGTGTTTGTGAGGCCTCTGGACAAGAACGTAAACAAGCATGGCCGATAATTGCTGGACATTCCATTCTCCACCCAGATAGGCCAGACAGAGCCGGTTCATCACTTCAGGAACCTCTCCGGCAAACACCTCATTGCATATGCGCGATACTAACAAAGGCTCCCTGCCCCGAGCAGGTAATCAGACAAAGCTGTACTAAGCGCTCCGCATTTGCATACTGGCTACACTATTGTTAATTCGGCTCTAAGTCAGTCATGCTAAACTCTGACCTTTCCAAAGCTTTGTCCCGCTCCTAAAACGTATTGTTCTCGCTGAGTAAGGTATGGCCTGCAGTCACAATTCACCCTATAAAAACCCCTGATTCCGAGACCCTCCTTGGATTGCTCCGGATTTTCATCCCGCCTTGCTGCTGCTTTGCCCAGCAAGGCTTCCCCTCAGTTCCGGTAACTGAGACTGCTCAACCCCGGATCGCTCAGACCTCTCTGCCGTGCTGAGTTTCTTCATTGCACCCCAACTCCGCTCTCAAGGTCCAGGACTACAAGACAGGTGTCGTATCACCCCGTTTCCTCTAAAAATCCCTATTCCAAGTCAATCTCTAACTCCCTAGTTACCTGTGTGACTGTGGTGTCTGTAATATTTGTCTGTATTTAATAAAACATCATTCTTGCTATTTTAAACCCTCTGACTGCTTGACTGACCTGACCCCATAGATGCTGGGTTGCAAGATCCTGCTAAGTTACTCTGCCTCTTGCTAGCTTTAGTAAGTGCTCCAGCTAATTTCCCCCAAAGTCATGTTGTTGTTTGGTCATTTAGGTGTCCCTCCTGGGACCCCCAGAGATCAGGGTAACACTTAGCTCTTCTGTATATTTTTGGAGGCCAGAAGCATATGATACACACACACACATACACACACACAATACTTTGTTAACAGAAGCTGAACAGAACTAAACTGATTACTTATTTAATTCATTTACAGAAAAATATATCACTCTCACTCTTCCCTTAACTATTCAGACCCTTAAACCTCACTCATTAATTCCTGAACTTGACTCTCTTCACTCTAATCCTCACTCATTCACCCCACACATTACACCCTTCTCTCCACAATCACTGCCAGACCAACTGTCAATCACCAACACCATTCATAGAATCATAGAGTTGGAAGAGACCCCAGGGGCCATCCAGTCCAATCTCTGCTACGCAGGAACACACGTCAAAGCATTCACAACAGATGGCCATCCAGCCTCTGCTTAAAAACCACCAAAGAAGGAGTCTCTACCACACTCTGAGGCAGCAGATTCCACTGCTGGACAGCTCTGACAATCAGGAAGTTCTTCCTGAGGTTCAGGTGGAATCTCCTTTCCTGCAGTTTGAATCCATGGCTCTTTAGTCTCTGGAGCAGTAGAAAACAAGCCTTTCAAATCCCTTCAAACATTCCCCCAATCAGCACTCACTCTCAGCATTCCATTTTCTCTCACCCCCTTCTGCCAGATCCTTACCTGGTTAGCTCCATTATACAACATACAAAACCTAATTACTTGAATACATAAAACAAATTTTTCTACAAAAAATCCATGATATCACAGTATCTCATAGTTGGTCCTTTGGAGACTCACCAACTCCCTAGACTGCGTTGGGCAGCCTGCAGCATGCAGGCCACATGAAGCACTTGGAACCCCTAAGTGTAGCTCCTGAAGGCCCCCAAAGCCCACAGACTATTTTTCTAAAAGGGATTAATTTTCAGTTGAATTCTTTCCCCTGCAAACTATCCAAAAGCTGCCCCAAACACAGCAGTTAGCTTCCTCCAGTGCTCCAAATCCCTCACAAACCTCCCCCAAACCCAAAATAAATCTTAAGAAATCAACTGAAACTCAGCCAAGATAGAATCTGGCAGGAACACTGTGCCACTCTAGGCATGCCAAAATGTGGCAATGCAGCCCACCAGGTGTGTGTCCGGGTGGAAAAATGCTCCCCATTCCCTGTTCACTTGCCTAGAAGATGGTGCATCTTCTAGAAGAGATGCAACACATTTTTTATTCATGTTGTCATTTGATGATCTGGATTGTGATAAAGGCCAGCTTTCTTGGCTGGCTGTAACGGAGAAATAGAGAATACATGGAAGCTGAGTCTGTCAATGGCCATTAGTCATGAAGATTTTATGCATCCTTCAAGTGCAGAAGCAGCATGGGCACAGCTATGATTGGACAGTCAGGAGCATTGTCTTTGAATCTTCAGCTAATGGGGATCTTCTGTTGCCACTTGCCCTGTTTTCATCTCTGCCCTCATAGATGGGATGGTGGTGGCTGCCACATTCAGAGGGCCTGTTTATCATTCTTTTCCTTGAGCCCCAAGGGCTCCTGAGAAACTATATGTCACTAAAAACCATTTTCTGGAAAGCAAGATAAATTGAAGACAGTAATAGTCATGCCCCAGTTGAGACTTCTAGAGCCATCTTGTTACCATGCCATACACTCTCACTTCATAATACGGTACAATTGGTAATGGACATTATTTAATTGACACAAAATATAAATCATGCATCTACAGCTGAAAAGCCATGCTGACAAAGAGAACTGGCTGGACAGCTACTAACAGGTAAATAATATTGTATGTTGAACCAAGATTAAACAATGGCCAGGTCATAAGTTCACTGAAGATTAGTCAGAGAAGATGATTCTCTCAATGGCCCAAACCTAGAAAACAACAGCTACCAAAACTCTCAAACAAAGTGACGATGACCAACATCATGCTGAACTTTGCCTTTTGTTTCCTCACCTGCCCAGACATTAAGAAGCTATCATGATTCCTGTCAGTGCTTTGCTAAGACCATTAGCCACCTCCAGACCCCTTTGTTTGCTCTATCAGAGAGCCACTAACAACTTCTCCTTCAGGACAAAAAAGGGTATTTAAACTAGCTCCAGCCTTGGTAATTTTTGCAGTACACAACATGCTAGCAATTGGGCATCATTCCAGACTCTCCTTCCTCTGTGCTGCCCCCAAGCTCTCATATTTGAGCCATTTCACCACAACTTTCTTTTCTGATAGTTTGATAAATATCAGCCACTTTATCCTAACTCTTCAATTGTTCCTTCCTTTCGTTCTGTTAGCCTAGTATGATTGTGAGACTGCTTGAATCTTGTGTGTGTTTGTGATTTTCCCCAAATAAAACATTCTTTTAACTTCTAACTGGTGTCTCTGCACTAATGCAGTACCAGTATACACAAGAGAAAAGATCTTGTGCTTACCCCCCCTCTTCTCACAGGCTTCCCTCTTTGTGGGACAGTTCCCACCTTTCCATGGAGGCACGGGCATTACAGGTGGTCCCCTGAGTCACCTACTTTTTGGGGTAGTAATCTGGATGACCAGTGTTGTCCATGTGAGTTTACACTAGATAGACAGGATGAGCTTTGTTCTGCACCAATAGAGGAATATAGCTGTGAAGTTCTGACTTCTCTAATTTCATGAACCTTTTGAAAAATCATGGCATATTTGTTGGTTTGAGATGTAAGTTTATTATTCTCAGAGGGTTTGTTATGGAAACCTGGAGCTCTTCTTCCACTCAAGGCTGACTTCTGCCCTTGAATAGAGATGAAAAAACCCTTGTTCCTTGGATTAAAATGCTGCCAGCATCCACTGAATTTAAAATGCCCATCCTAGTAGCACAGTGGGACATCACAGGGGAACCAACAACCTCTAAGCTTACAGAGCCTGTTTCTCCCCACATTCCCTCTGGGAGAGAGGAATTCCTATCTATGTATGAACAACAAGTGGAAATAGAAAGAGTAGGGAGTTCTTTAAAGGAAAGTATTTTATTCTATGAACAGAAAATGTAATACAAAAGGCTTATTCCTTCAGGCACAATTAGAAATTACAAGTTACAGATAGCGGCATCATATCATCCAGAGCTTTAAAAAGAACAGACTATCCTAACATGACTAAATACAACATCCTAGCTACTCGCATTGTTGATCAGATGCTGAAATGGTGGGGGTGGGGGCAAAGCCAGGAGGCAAGGCCTAGCTGGGCCAACCTGCAACCAGAGATATGCCTGCATCTGGTTGATGCTTCTTTGTCTCTCTTTGTTCTTCTGCCTCATAGTCTCCTGAGGATTTTTAAAACTTCTTGACCAAGGCATCTTGAAAGTTCTCTCCTCCCCGCCCCCCGATTGGGCAACTATCTCTCATGACTTGTGATGTCCTTGTGATGCTGACCCCCAATAAAATGTAACCTAACCCAGCATCTCATTAGCCTCTTGGTTGCCTGAAGGGAGAACTATCTCCCTTCAGCAATGTTACCTGGATAATAGAATTCCGATTATCAAAGGGTTGGAATCAGACCATTTTTAAGGAGGTAGGCGTCCTGGGACTATCACTTTATGAAAAGAAGAGATTAAGATCGAACAAGATAAAGAGGGAGACACACAGGATCTTTGAATCATAGAGGTAGAATGGATCACAGGGACCAATTAGTCCAACATACTTCCACACACAGCTAAAACACTCCCAAACCCTATTTAAAGTCCTCCAAAGAAGGATAATCTGTCATTCTCAAAGGCAATCTATTCAAGGGTTGAGCATCTCTTACCATCAAGAAGTTCTTCCTAACGTTTAGGAGAAATCTCTTTCCTTGTAATCTGAATCCATTAGTTGGTGTTCTAGTCTCTGGAGAAGCAGAATACAAACTTGCTCCATCTTCTACATGACATCCTTTCAGATATTTATAGCTCTCATATCACCTCTAATCTTCTCTTCTTCAAGCTAAACATGAGGGGTATCCATCTGTCTCCATCAATATTTCTCCCTGTGGGCACATCACCCTAAGTACAAGAAGTTGTTGTACTCCACTTCCAACACATCTAAATATAGGTAGTCTTCCCTTCCAAATGGTTTGCTGAGAAAACAGACATGGGGCCAGGGCCCATGAGGCAAATGATAGGTTTGGGCTTCTCATAGTCAATCTCCCTATCTATAGACTGGGTTGTTTATCTCGAAGAGGTTGCAGGTATTTACAGATGAAACAAATCTATGTTGCTTCCTTGCTTCACTTCCCTCCAATCTGTTTTTCCACCCAGCATTGAAGCTTAGCACTTTCCAGTCAAGGATCTTTCCACTCATGCTCTGCAGAGTACCAGCCATCCTGGTAGTACTGTAGAAATTAATACATAATTAAATAAACCATATGCATCTACCCCTTCCCAGAGGCCAACTAACCCTTCCTGAGCTTCTAATTGTGCTCCAGCAATTGTGTGGATCATGCTCATAGCTTCTCAGCCGTTTGGGATCCAGATGAGTATAGCATATGAAGTTTCAGCCTTGGTTGGTACTTGGATGGGAGACTGCCAATGAAAACAAGTGTTGTATGCAATATTTCAGAGTAAGGAATTGGCAAAAGCACCTCTGAGTATTCCTTGCCTAAGAAAACCCTGTGAAATTCATAGAGTTGCATAAGTTGACAGGTGACTCAAAGGTGGACACACACACACACAGAGCATGGGACATTATGCTGAGGTTTTATGGTCCACCAGCAGTTGTCATGTGACCCTCACTTAAAGTTTCTTCTCCACACCTTGAGGCACTAGGGCCTATGGAACAGCAGAGGTGGCAATAAGATAGGTGGGATGAGAGTGTGTTTTGTAGCCCTGGCAAATAGTTTATAATATCCCTTTTTTTAAAAAAAAAAAATCAAATAAATAGTTTTAGTTACACTTGAGAATTGGATAAGTGAAGAGCTACCTCTAAAAGTGGGGACCAGTAGTCTATCAGCTGCTTGTTAAAGTTACTTAACCAAGTAACTTCTCTTGGCTTGATTCCCCCTTCTCCCAAACCTTATGGAAACATCATTTACTCATGCTTTGATCACTGGAAGAATGGTCTTCTTTCTCCTCATGTAGCTGATGCCCAGTAAAGTGGGTTCAGGGAGGGGAGTGAAATTATTGCCATAATTGTAATTCCCCTCCCAGAACCCACTTTACTGGTCATCAGCTACACAGGGAGAAGGAAGTCCATTCTACCAGTGTTCAGAACAAAGATGAATGATGTTTCCGTTAGATTTATAGGAAGGAGGGTGTGGAGCCAGGAGAGCTCCTTTTTGCACCTTACCTGGTGCCGCTGGTGTCATGTGAGGATCGCACAAAAAGCCTTGTCTGGGAGGCACTCGCATCTCCTCCACTTCCCCTCCACACCAGCTCCATGCTGGCCGGAAGGAAGTGTGAGTGCACAGTTGGGTACTTTCCCAGGCTGCACTGGGGGAGGAAGTGTGATGGCCACACGTCCGGAGCCTCTGCACACAAGGTAAGTGCATGTGGGGCATGGCAGGAATGTGCAATCAAGCATCATTTTCAGCAACGAGATGAAAATGATAGAATGCGTGATTGCCACCTAATGGCCTTGGGAGTGTCGCACGATTGCGAGGACGTTATGTGGAACAGTCCTCACAATCATGCAATGCTTCCGGGGGCATTTCACAACAGGACTGGCATGCGAAAAGGGTCTTAGTCAAATATGCTAGTGGCTTTTCTGCACTACAGTGTTATAGTGCTATTCTACTTTCAACCTCCTATGGAATCCTGGGGTTTGCAGTTTAGGGAGGGCCCTTTAAAATTCTCAGCCAGAGAGCTCTTTGGCCTCAGTAAACTATAAACCCCAGAATTCCACAGAATGTTGGAAGTGGAATAATAGCACTATAATAGTATAATGTGGAAAGGCCCTAAGTAATAAGTAACAATTCCAAGCTACTGCCTCCAAAATAGTTGGCATAATAGATTCCAGCCAGTACCCTTTCTCAGTTACTTAGTTAAGTATACTTACTGGGATCTGTTATGACAGCTATTTTGGAGGCAGTGGCTTGGAATTATTACTGTTACTTATTAGTTTTTAAAAGTTACTTCCAAAGGTCTTGAACTGGTACTATTAGAGAACCCTGAAGAAAAGCAGAACCATCATGAGAGTCCCCAAGCTGATTGCCTAGCACAGTGGGCCTTCCACTTTCACAGATTCAGCACTCACAGATTTGATAATTTGTGGGTTATTTTATTTACTGATTTTTTAAAATTTCACTCTGTTTGCCCCTGCCACAGAAAGAAATGTAGAAATATATTCTCTCTAGGAATCTCTAAGTCCATCAGTGCAATTGTATGGTCCACTTCCACCAGAATTGGACCATAGAATCACACTGGAGGACCTAAGGATTCCTAGAGAGAACAGTTCTCTAGGCATTGCTAGGTCCTCCCGCATGATTCTATGGGCCACTTCTGCTGAAAAAAGGCCATAGAATCACACTGGAGGACCTGGGGATTCCTAGGAAAGTGTTCTCAGTTTCGTTTTAAAAAATGTGTTTTTATTTTTTTATTCACATTTTTTCCAGTTTCACAGGGTCTTGCATCTCTAAGTCCCACAAAAGTGGAGGGCTTAGTATATTGTCCATCAACATACAAAGATGGCAGGTTTGGAAACTTCCATGGTGCTATATGGCAAAAGCATGACTTGACCCTTCTTCTTCCTGATGCCACGAAAAGCATCCCTTGAAGAACTGAAAAACAGAAATGGTACATTTCCTGACACTTTTCTCCACCAGTCCTTTGGAAACAGGAAGCTTGTTCCACATTTCTGATACCCCCATGGGCCAGTATGATTTTATCTGGCTCAACAATTCTTATGTCACCTGGAACATATCCATTGCCTATGTTCCTGAGGCTTGTGTTATAGTGCCTGTTCCAAAAACTTGCAAAGTCAATCTGTCTTTTGGCAGGTCTCTGTCCACTGGTCTGGATTATTACATGCATTTAGAGCTGAATTATGCCAGCCGCTCAGCTATGTGCATGGGCCATTGAGCAAAAATTGGGAGGAAATGAATGGAGTCCATATTTGAATAATATGCTTAGCTTGATTCATGCCTTGTGGCCAATGCACAACGTTTGATGGGCTGCCTGTCATTTATTCTAACATTGCTTTTAATATCAATCCTAAAACCATCATTTATCCTGATATTTCCATAATATATAGCTCAATAAGGACCAGGGTTAGGTTTATGCCATATACATGAACAAGGAGTGTTTTTAAGATTTATGGGAAAGCAAGATCTAACAAAACTAGGGTGAAAGAGAAAGTAAAATGTAAGTGCTGTGGTAAATGAAGTAGGAAAATTGTAATCTTACAGCAACAAGAACAGCCTTCTGAAAATAGTACCAACGGTAAGGATGTTGTGGAATTTTATCTTTGTGAATTCTGATATGGGAGCACCTGACTATAGATCAAAGCCACCCAATCTTGCACTTCTCTGAATATTACAAAACAATTCTTCGCCTTGGAAGCATATCCAGCTATTATTTAGCGGCAATTTTGGCGGGCAAATATTTTAACACTTTGGCCTGACTACTCCTTGACTAGAAGAGAGCAACTGAATCAGTGGATTTGTCTAAGTGTTGACACACCATTCAACAATTTCTTCAATGGGTCTGACTTAGTTGGACTAACAAACAAGATTCCTGTCACTGCTTCTGCCCACATAAACTACTCTCATTTGTACAATCTGGAAAGGAGGGGTTCATAACCCTGAAGGCTTACTGATACTCATTTGGTTGTGGTGAAGGGCAAGGCTTTCTTTGTTGTGATATCCACCAAGTAAGACAAGACTTTCTTTGTGATCAGATGGACTCCCAGTCTTAACCATACATTGGTTGTCCATACTGCCAGCTTCCTGGATGATGGCAATAGAGATATTTGTTGTTGTGTGCCTCCACAACACAACCATAATCTGACCACTTCAATTTCTTACAATCATTGACCTGGAGGAAACCCTAAGGTCTACATAGTCCAACCCCCTGCCAGGAAGGAATTCACAGCTGAAGGATCCCCAAGAGATAACCATCCAAACTCTGCTTTAAGACCTCCAAAGACAGACCCATTCTCAGGCAGTCTATTCCATTGCCAGCTCTTAATGTCGGGAAGTTCTTCCTAACAATCAGGTGGAATCTCTTTGGCCTTTTCCACAGAACGCTGTTGTCTCACATTGGGGATGGGATAAGGACAGGACCCAAATGATGATTCTGCATTATGTCATCTGGGACCCACCTTTCGCTCATTCCCAGGTGGAGTGACCGCACCACAAATCATTGATGAGTTTTCTCCATCAATGACCAGTGATTTCACCACCATCCTGCCACAGGCCTGCACCTGCCTGTTTCTGGAAGTGCAGCCTGGGACAGTACCTGGCAGTGCTGTGGAAGGACAATGTGGAGCCATCACACTTTTTCCATTTGTAAAGGCAGCCATTGTGGAAGGGAGCACTCCTATCATGCTATACTCCTGGCAGAGACAACATCAGAACTCACACCAGATGTCTCCAGAATAAGGTAAGCTGCAGAAAGGGCTGTTTATTGTAACCTGAATCCATTGGTTTGTGCTTTACTCTCTGGAGCTGCAGAAGACAAGCATGTTCCATCTTCTATATGACATCCCTTCAGATTTTTAAAGATAACTTTCATTATTATGTCTTAGTCTTTTCCAACATCCAAGCTAAACATGTCCAACTCTCTAAGTTGGTCCTCATATGGGTTGCTTTTCAGACCTCCGATCACCTTGGCTACTCATCTCTCAACATGTTCCAGCTTTCTAATATTTTTCTTGAATTGTGGTGTCCAGAACTGGACATAGTATCCCAGGTGAGATTTGTCCAAAGCAGAATAAAGGATGTTAGTGGCTGCACATCTCCATGCTTCGATATGGTCTAATTGGCAAATATTAATTGTCATGAAATTAAGCTATATACACTTATGGATGAAAGGCCATGTGGAGAAGGAATGCTGGTTGGCAAGATGTGCAAACGTAGATCAGAGGTGACCTCAGGATGGTCAAGTCATAAATTCACTGTGGATTAGACGGGAAAGTCTGACTTAATGACTCTAAGCTAATCCTCTCAACTGTCTGACTTCAGAAAACAGTAGCCAAAAATGCCCAGGTGCAGCAGGCAAGCATCCCTGCTGTACGCAGTTCCTACCGAAACGTTGCCCAGTCACATTACCCAACCAAGACATTGAGAGGCTGTCAGGACTCCCATCAGTACAGTAAGACTGTCAACTAATCAGTACAGTAAGACTGTCAACTAATTGTATCTGTTGCAAACTCCTTTGTTTATTTGACCAGAGAGCCATTTACACCCATGCCCTCCAGGTAGAAATTGTGTATGACAACCCTTGGTTTTGAGCAGTTAGATGGAGTCAGAGGGAGATCACCAGTTGCTGAACGTCACTCTGCCACTTTGATTCCCAATTGTGTACTCTCCTTAGATGCAAGTCTAAGCCACACTGCTACTTCTTCACTACTCTTCTGGATTGGTAAATATCACCCATTTTACCCTGAAATATCACTGTCCTAAACTTTCTTTCCTTTTCCTTCAGTTAGCTTTATGTGAGTGTATGACTGTTTGGAATGTGTATGTGTGTAAGACTGAATTTCCCTCAGTAAAGTACGTTTTAATTTACTTTTTAATCTCTGGCTTGTTCTTCCCTGTGGAAGACCTCATAAACATCAGTGGAAGATCTCGTTGGGTTACCCCCCCCCAGGCCTTCTAATTGAGCTAAATAATTCCCTATTGTCACATGGTGGTACTGGCATTTCAGGTGGATCCCTGAGTCACTCACCTTTGGAGGTAACAAGAGGTACTATTGCCTCCCTTGGACATTATATTCTTCATTCTCAGCAGTGCTGGAAATTCTACCCTAAACAGAATTCATTGCATGGTGATTGGGAGAAAAATAACACAGCAGAGGAATGTATTGTGGTTTTCTGAGAACAGTTTGTTTGATTTAATGGATTATCCCATGAGCAGTTCCAATTCCATGCTATGGAACATGAGATCGCCCAGGGTGGCTCATACATTGAACAATTTGACCTTTGAGCTGCTGCTATAAATGACTATGTATTGTTTGCCTTTAAAAAAGCATTTTGATTTATTGCCTTGATGTTTTGTTGAAATGTAAAACCACCACAGTGCTGGAGAAGAGAGTGTTTGGAAAGTGTAGTTCTCTCTCAATGCCATGGTCAACGTGTTTTGCGAAGAAAGATTATTGGGGAAGAAATGCTTGTGTGAAAATCCTTAAAGGGTTCAGCTGAGCCTGGATGGACATCTTGAAGAGGAAATTATGGGGAGTTGTCTGCTGGTGGCAAAATGGACAGCAAAAATTTTTGGCTTGTGAACTGGATTATTTCCTCTAAGCTATTATACAGCGCTGTGACCTTCTTGACCTTATTAGTAGAAATGCATCATGGACTTTTACACGTGTGTCTGTGTGTGGGTATGTGCCTTCAAGTTGCCAGCCAACTTATAGTAACTCCATGTACTTCATAGAGTTTCCTTAGGCTAGGAATACTCAGAGATGGTTTTGCCATTTCCTTCCTTGGCAATATAGCATCCAGCACCTGGTATTTGTTGGTTGTCTCCCATCCAAGTGCTAACCAGGGCTGACCCTGCTTAGCTTTCAAGATCAGATGGGATCTGATGCCTTTAGGGTATTTAAGCCAGGACATTTACATACCCTTCAACATTTCATAGATGAAAACTGGAACACACATGATCAAGCAACATCAGATGTCAAAAGGTGTTAATGAGGAAGAACACACAAGCTAGGAGAGCCTGCAGCACTTTGCTTGTTACTGAACCTATTGAAAAGGGAAAAATTCTGCATTCTCCTGTCTTGCCTTACTCTTGAGTAATACTCCAGGACAGCGTTTAAGGCCTACTTTATATATCCAGTAGAATGAGATTGGGCTGAGGAAGCAGTGCAATGAAGAGTGGGGGTAGCACATCTTTAGATGATACTGGCGGTTAACTATAGGACACAAAATTACCCTGGCATAAAAATTCTCCCCCCTCCCATGAATTTTTTTCTTCAGTGCTCAAATTTCCAGGATTGCAGTAACTTAAAATTTCAATTGAGCTCTCTGGAAATGCAGTTTAAGCATCCAAAGAAAAAGTGCAGACAAAGTGGCCAACAGAATGCAAATACAGCAAGCAGAAGAGTTCTCAGTGTGAAGAATTTTTAGTGTTTCCTTCTCTGCAATGAAAAAAATTCATGTTGTGCGGCAGGTGTGTTTGTTTGTTGGTTTGTCAGTTTGTTTGCCATCTCCTCCCTATACCTGTACCTCAGATACTATAGATGTGAGGAACATTTTTAATTTATTTTTAATATATATAATATATATATATATTCTAAGAAGTATCTTACATCATAAAATATCATTACATCTATATATAAACATATAACATCTATTAATAGAAGAAAAACCATGAAAAACAAGAAGATCATATAAAGGAAAAGAACCTCCATATCAGAACTAATAATATAATGGTTAATCAATCCAATAAGGGAATATATATATATATATATATATATATATATATATATAATATAGTTAATGGTATTGACATCCAAATAAGAAACAACTGTTGAAGGATCTTATCATATGTGATCTCTGCTGCCAGAATAACCTTTAAACAAAGATAGAAAAATGTACATATTCCCACAGTTGATAACAGGAACATTTCTGAATACCTCACCTCTGCGAAAGTATTACTGGAAGATTTAAAAAAAATCAGCACAACCCTCCCTGATCTGATTTCTACCCTTCTGATGGATTTTTTTGCAGGTTTCCTTCTTTCAGAGAGATTTTCTTTTCTTTACCAAGAAACACAAACAAACATTCAAAAGTGGCACTTCCTGTTTTCACTTCAGTAGCATGCCATTAGATCAACAATGCTCCACCTTCATTCTCCTTCTTATGTCTTATGTCAAGGCTAAGAACTGGGGCACCTGTATTTGCCAGTTATTGAATCTGAACCTTAAGAAGGTTAAGCCTGAGCAACTGGGGGTGTGGACACAACTGAGAATGTGGTTGCTGATTGCTTTTGTATTAATTGGGAAATGAATCCACTCTAGGTTCCAGTTTCAACTTTAACAACACTATCCAAGGTTCTGAATCCTACCCCTACCTTAGGTTGGACACTTTGGATAACATCTTTGAAGTATGGATGAAAATCCAGAGATGATGAACCACTTCACTGGCAGGAAACAACCGATGATCTCTGCCTGTGAACTGTTAATTGCCTTCTTCCCTTGGGATATTTCATCCCCTACTAAAAAACACTCCTGCTTTTAATATTCTTTTGATTTTTTTTAAGGCTACCTATTGATATTTTTGTGGGTATCTGTCAAATATAAAAGGAATTGTTAAAAAACAAAACAAAACCCACAACTTGATACTGTTTCTTTTGCAAGATACTGGGCCCTTTCACACTACACAGTTATGGCACTATGATTCTGCTTCAACTGTCATGGAAACATTCTATGGAATCCTAGGATTTGCTGTTTAGAGAGGGCCATTTAGAAATTTCAGCCAGAGTGCCTCTGATGAATCCCCAGTGTTGGCTGAGTTTTGCATTCTCCTCATATTGCTTGCTTTGGATGCTATCGTTGCTTCTCAGATAGTTAGAATGTTTTAGATTAGCTAGATAATTTCACACCCAAAATATTCCACATCCAAAGCAGGCCAGATGGTACCCTATCTTCTATGACAAAAGCCCTGTTCTCATTTTTTTTTAATGTCAAGGCTATTATTTCGATTCCTACTGTCTTGTGCATATTTGACCCTCCATTGTGGCAAGGGGAAAATCTCACAGTAAGCACAGTACTCTTAGTTTGCAATGTTCATTGCAGACCCTGTGCAATTGCTTTGTGGCATAGGTATCCTTGATATGGCTGACAGGTTTCAGCTGGAATCTCGGTGAACTGCTGTCCTTCCTTGGGTGTCAAGGCACGGAGTGAAAAGTGTCAGTGAGTCCTGGTGCCAGCTTTGGATGGGTGGAGATGTATGTCCAGGCATCAGACCTCATGGATACAATGCAAAGGTACAGGTTTTTAGTTTTTATTTTTGGACATATTTAGCACACAAAAAAGCCAGGAGGAAGGGAAGGAGATTGGTAACAGTGTTTGTGGGTATATGCACTTGGTCCCATTGGGCCAGTTGAGACAAGTCTGAAAGTGGAGTGTCAGCATCACAACCTGAACTTGCTGTTTTACTGTCATGCTCCCGTCCCAGGAACCAAACAGAACCCTTTCCAACAGCCATACACCAGAGACATGAGAGGGACAATATTTACAGCGGCCAGTGCAAGTGAGAAAGAGAGAACCTAGGAGTCTTGGAGCATGTATATAATAAGGACTTATTATTTAGGGCAATAGCTGTGGAAGACTCTGAGCCCAGGACTCATAATTATATTGTGATAGCCATCCCACATGCAGCCATTCTGCTGTTGGTAGAATGTGGTGGTAGGGAGAAATATTTGGCTATGTTCCCATAGCCAGAAGCAGATCATCTCTAGAGGAATCCAATGTTAGTAGCCATACACCCCCACATTCTGATATGGTTTAATTAGCAAGGTATATCAACTGGCATTGATACAAAATGTACCCCAATATAATTGGGTGACCAGGCTGGACAAAAGGAAAAACACTGTCTGAACACGTGCACTGCAAAGGCAGGTGAGAGACAGCCAGATCATAGTCAGGAAATCACCAGGCAGTTGCAGAAGTTATAAGCTTAAGCTAAGCTGTAATAGCTCTGCTATCAGACAATAGCAACTGATTGTTTCAACCCTCCTTCCCACTGACCTGTGCATTTTCCCTGTTGTACACACTCCTGTCCACTATTACAGAGCTATCATGATGTTGATTAAGTCTCTTGTAACCTAACAGTAAGACCATCAACTCATTCCAGACTCTGTTGTATCTGTTGCAAACTCCTTTGTTTACTTGGCCAGAAAGCCATTTATACCCATGCCCTCCAGACAGATTTGAGGTATAAGAATTCTTCATTTTGACCAGTTGGTCACAATACATCAGATGCTACTATGTCACTTTGAATCCCAATTTGTACTGCCTTTAGACCGACTTCTAAGTTACATAGCTGTTTCTTCACTGTTCTTCTGGACTGGTAATTATAACCCACTCCCTTAAGTTTTGCTATCAACCTTTTTCCTCCTTTCCTTTCAGCTAGCTCTTGTGTGAGTGCCTGACTGTTTGAATCTTGTGTCCATGTGAGATTGAATTCCCCTAAATAAACACATTTTTCATTGACTTCTGCATCTCTGGCTGGTTTTCTTGCAAAGACCCATAAACATTGGTGGAAAGATCTCACTAGATTACCCCGCCTCTCACAGTCCTCCTAATTAGAACTAATTATTTCTCCATCTTTGCATGGAGGTGCAGGTACTGATGTAGGACCTCAAGGGTCCTCCACCTTTTGGAGTAACACCAGTGGATCTCAGTGGAAGATGTTCTCAGTCTGTGTCTTCTCTGATTTCCTCCGCTCTCCATTAGCAACAAACTGGCTGTGTGGGAGTTATCACAGTGAAACGCTGGATCTAGGATGTCTGTGTACTTTGGACATTATGGAAAGAAGAAGGAAATATCAATCTCTGCAATGATTTTTTTTTAAAAAAAAATGCACAAACATTATGTGGACTTAGCTTGTGTATGTCATCCAGTACGCACTAGCATCACTTCAAGGGAGGGAAAAGATTGTCCTAATATCTTTTTGTTGACCCTACAGTTGACAATACAAATAGCCAATGGTCCAAGCAGGTGACAGAATCATAGAATCCAAGAGTGGGAAGGTACTACAAGGCCATCAAGTCCAATCTCCTGCCATGCAAGAAAATACAACTAAACCCCATCCAACCACTGTATAAAGATTTCCAAAGACAGAGATTCCACCACCATTTGCGGCAATGTATTCCACTCTCAAACAGCTCTTACAGTAAAGTGGTTCTTCCCAATTTTAAAGTGGAATCTCTTTTCTTGTAATCTGAACCCATTAGATCATGTTCTATTGCCCCATATTGTGGCTGTGTAGTGAGATCCACTTTTGCATGCATGTACTGTGGACCATAGTAGCTGGCAAAAATAAAGGTACTAATGAACCCTCACCATTTCTCCAAAAACTTTGGTCCAGTTCTTGAGCCCCTGAGTGTCTAGTTAAAGGGATGGGTGGTGTTTCAAGGAACAGATCTAATCACAGGAGAATCCTGCTAACACTTAGTAATGTCTGCTAATACCCAAGTTTCTTGACATTTTAGGTCTTTTACCAGGAACTGGCAACACTTACACATTAATGTTAATGCTTAATATATTTTGGACCTCCACCATTGTATGTGTGTAATCCCACACCCTTATAATTTCAAGCCAGAACAAAGCCACAACAAGCACATCAAATGATAAGACCGTTAAACTTGCTTTAAATATTCAAATACAGTATAAGGTGCAATTAAACAACAAGAACAACACAACACAGATGTATATGTGTGTGCATGCACGTATATGTGTCTGCATGCATATGCCTTTATAAAAATAATTAATTCCTGTTTGCTATCTAAAGGTTACAGGCAGACATACAATCAAATCAACCTGACTAATTTAAAAGAATGTAAATAATTAACAAATGATTTTAAAAGGCTGAAAGCATATTAAGCAATTTAACAAGACAGAGTAAAACTAGTTAAAATAGTTTAAAATAATTTAAAACTTTGCACATGTGATGGTTTACATGAAACCTATTAAGTCATAAAAGCTAAAGAGTTTTCCCCTGGCACTAGGAATGCCAACACCAATGCTAATTGGGCCTCCAAAGGGAAGGTAGTCCATAACTAGGAGGTCTCTACCATGTTCTCCCACAACATATTGCTCTGATGAGAGAGACAGGAGGGTCCCTCCAGCAGATCTCAGTTCTCTTGAGGTGTGTATATGGTGAGGTTTTCTTTCAAGGTCTGAGGTCCCAAACCATATTTGTCATCATCAGCACTTTGAATTCAGACCAAAAATCTTTTGGTGTCCAGTACAATTTCTTTAAAGCCAGTTTTGCATGGTTTCTGTTTGTTGTTGTGGTTGGCAGTCTAGCTGCTGAATTTTGTACTATGTATACTTTCTGATAATCTTCAAGGGCAGTCCCACGTATATTGTATTGCAGTAGTCAAATTGGAAAGTTACCAGTGCATGGAGTACTGTGACTAAGGCCATTTTCACACTAGGCTGTTATAGTGCTATTATTCTACTTTCAACATCCTATGGAATCCTGGGGTTTGCAATTTAGGGAGGAGCCTCAAAGGCATGCATAATGGTCTAGTATGAAATGGCCTAAGTTATTTCTGTCCAGGAAAGGCCATAACTGACAGACCAGTCAAAGCTGGTGCCAGGCCAAGGAATCTACCTGCATCTCTGGTGACAAAGCTGGATCTAAGAGTACTTCCAAGCCTGCTATCTCGGGGGAATATTATGACACTCTGGCAGGCAACTTATCCAGTTCTCAGCCTGGAGAACCTATTGTTTCAGAAACTAATAAAGTAAGCTTTAACCAACTTTCTGTGTCACAGAAAATCAGGAACCTCCCAGAGGAATCAAGCTTGTCATTGTGGAAAGCCTTATAGTCTTTCCATCTGATTCAAAGGTCATAATATCCGTAGCAGTTTCTCTGGAAATGTAGGAAGCATTCCATTAAGGCCATTTCCACACTACACTGTTATAGTGCTATTATTCCACTTTCAGCATCCTGTGGACTTCTGGGGTTTGTAGTTTACTGAGGCCAAAGAGCTCTCTGGCTGAGAATTCTAAATGCACCCCCTCAAACTGAAAACCTCAGGATCCCAAAGGAGATTAAAAGTGGAATAATAGCACTATCACAGTGTAGTGCAGAAATGGCCTCAGTTTGAAATAAGCATTTGAGGTGAAGGGAAGAAGATGGAGACACATCTTTGGTTTGAAACTCTGCAGATGACTGGAATTTTACTTCTAAGAGGGTATTTGCATTTAGGAAGCTAAAAGAATGGTTCTACAAATGGCTGATGTGGGAAATCTAATGACATTAGGCACAGTTCCAAAGCATTGTGGGAAGTTCTATCCATACCAGGTACCCATTTAAAAACTGTACAGGTGTTCCTGCTGAGTTTCCAGAGCCCTTAAGATGCTTCTCCTTAAAACCCCCACTGAGAACTTCAAGTAGCATTTCAGACCTTTAAAAACACAGTAAAAGTAAGTGACGGCAAGCTTTAAAGCACTGTAAGCCATTTACGATTTTTCTACCATCATACTGTTAACGCACACCCCAGAATCATAAAATTATAGGGACCTGGAGGCTGCCTACTTTTGCTAAGTGCCAAGACCAAGAAGAGACCCAGGAGGTTCAGATCTTTATACTCTAGACGCAGAGACAGGGTCCTACTAATTTAACAGCCCTGAAAGATTTTTTTAAAAAATCTTTTTAGTTGTTATATCCAGCTGTTCTTGCAAAAGTTTAAGATGGTTTTAAACAAAATTCTCAGAGTACTTTTCCACACATGTGCTGATCACCTTCCAGTCTGACACCCACAGAATGTCCAGAAAGGAAAAAGAACAATGAACTGGCACATCTTTAAAGTAGACTATGAAGACATTGGCCCTTTCCGCACCTTACCTTTTTCTGGTGCTGGGGTGCGGGGATTGTGCGAGCAGCCTCTGGCGAGAGGCTCTCACGTCCAGGGTCCTTCGGCTCCGCACAAGTTGCCTGCTTGTGCAAGAGCCCCGCCTCTTCCTTCCGCAGTGCAGCCTAGGAGTTTCCCAGGCTGCGCTGGGGCAGGAAGCGTGACCAGTGCAGCTCCGGAGGCTCCGCACACCAAGTAAGTGTGTGTGGGACCCGGGAGCAATGCGCTATCACACACCATTTGTGGCTTCTAGCCGAAAATGAAAAGGTGTGTGAGCGGCGCCTACCAGGACCTGGAGCATTGCATGATTGTGTGTGCATCATGCACATCACTCCTCACAATCACGCAATGCTCCAGGTGCCCTTTCACATGGAAAATGCCATGCGGAAAGGGCCAATGACATTTTGCCATTTCCACACTATGCTGTTATAGTGCTTTTGTTTCACTTTCAACATCCTGTGGAATTAGTTGACTGAGGCCAAAGAGCTCTCTGGCTGAGAATTCTAAATTCCCATCCCTAAACTGCAAACCCCAGGACTCCACAGGATGCTAAAAGTGGAATAATAGCACTATAACAGTGTAGTGTGGAAATGGCCATTGTTAAAGATTTTCCATGCTTTGGGTCAGTCTAAGCCCAAAATGGAAACTGTAAAGAAATTGGACAAAGACCAGAATTTGGAAGAATAGCTATCAACTTATTAGACAAGAGTGTAAGGTATAAAAATACACCATTAAATACCAAAGTCAGGATTGTCTATGCCATCCCATTTCCAATTTCTGTATATCAGTGTGAAAGTTGGACAGTGATGAAAGCTTGCAGGAAGAAAGTGAACAAATTTCAGATATAGTCCTGGAAGAGAGTTCTGTGGATGCCATGGGCCTCCAGAAAGACAAATAAATAGGCCCTAAAGCAAATCAAGCCTAAACTCTGCCTAGAAGCCCAGATGACTAAACTGAGATGGTTGTACTTTGGCCATATCATGAGAAGACACAACTCACTACAAAAGACAATAATGCTTGGTAAGGTAGAAGGTAGGAAAAGAGGAAGGTTGGATATCTAACAGATCATTTGGATAATACAGACTCATGTGTTTATACATATATTTCCCAACTGCGTTTCTTGTCAATATATTTGTAATAAGTATATATGTGTGTGTGTGTGTGTATACACACACACATACACACACACTAACATATATACCTGGTGTTGCCTGGGATTTTATACTTGTTAGAAAGATTTGAGATCCTGTGCCTCTAATTCTCCTAACTGTCTTGTCCTGTAGCTGTAGCTTTCCCCCATATTCTCCAATCCAATCTTTATTCGGAGTTAACATATAGATGTTGGGTTCCTGAGGGAATAAATTGCCTTCTTCCTTGCTGCTAGGCCTTGTCTCCATAGCAATTGGCCAGACCCAAGAGCTCTCTGGCTGAGAATTCTAAAGGCCCCTCCCTAAACTGCAAACCTAAGGATTCCATAGAATCTTCTTAGGCAGCAAATCATATGAGGTCTTTGTCTGATACAGACAAACACACCCAAAGACATACATACATATATATATATATGTACACACATACACACATATACATACATATGTGTGCAACATAGTTATCTAGAACGTAGATATTCTGTTTACGACATGAATAATATTGGTTAGTCCAAACTAGAGTAGACACATTGACTGAATTCTTGAATTGTGAGTCAACGTATTGGGAAATTCCATTAAGCCAACCCTACAGTGAATCTGTTACTGGGTTTTCTTGGCAAAATTGGTTCAAAGGGGGTTTATCATTGATTTCCCCTGAGGCTGAGAGAGTATGACTTACCCAGGGTCACCCAATGGGTTTCCATTGCCAAGCAGGGGTTCAAACCCTCATCTCCTGGAGCTGTATTCCAACACTCACACCAACTATACCAGAAGTTACCAGGTTTCACTAGATCTGGTCCAAGTGCCCGGGAATAGTTTGCAGATGGTTAATACTAAGCTGATCTTTTCATTCATTCTAGCTTTGCTCTATCTTGCAGAACCATAAAACCTTCCTTGGCCCTGAATATGTTCATTTTTATTTATTTTAAGGGGGAAAATATCCTGCTCACAGAAGCGTGTTGAAGGTAGCTTCCAGTTTGGACACAAAAGAAATGCCATAAAATAGAAATCAGATGGAAACAAATACAGCGCATCAACGTGTGTTGTTAAAACAGCAGCATGAGAGCAGCATAAAACAGCTGAGTCAGTTTAAAAATGCATCACCACAGTAGGAGGTGAAAACAGATTAAAGGCATGGCGGAACAGAAAAGTCCTTGTCGCCTTTTTTTAGAAGTCAAGAGACAGGAAATCAAATGAACATCAGCACAGAAAGAAGGAAGGAAGGATTCATTGCTTAATTTATATCTCATATTTCCACCAATGGGCTCCAAGTGATGTACATGACTTTTGAATTCCCTTGTCAGGCTGAGAAGGAAAGTAATCAGCCCAGTGTTACCCACCGAGTTTTGTGGCTCAGGGAGGAATTGAAACTGGATTTCCCATGTTTCCCAGTCTAATGTCTAGATCACACTGGTTTTCTGTATGAAAGATGATATGGCTTATGGCCTACCTAATGTGACTTTGGGGCAAAAGTTCAGACTTTCAGTGCATACATCTACCTTCTCTTTAGTGCATACATCTACCATGATGAAAGTGCCCTCCAACTGTGCCAGACTACAGTTGCCATGCTCTTGGGGAATGATGGGATTTGTAGTTCAACTGTAGTTGGAGACTATGGGAGTGTGTCATACAGGGCTGGAGCAGGAAAAAATTACAGCTTAGAAACTTACGTTTTGAAAGAAATTCATGATCTAAGTCATTGCCTGAGCAACCCCCTCCACAAAATAAATTCTCATTACCCTGAGGCTGTTGTAGGCTGGACGCATCATGAGATGATCCTGCTCAGTAAAGTGGAAAGCAAAAGGAAAAGAGGGAGATTCCATTACAGATGGATATACTCAAGCGAGCAAGCCATGGATGCCCAAAGTTTGCAAGACCTGAGTAGCACAGTTGTTGATAGGGGCTCTTGGAGTTCTCTCATTCACAGGGTCACTGTAAGTTGAAGATCACTTGATGGCAAATAACAACATATAACTTCTCTAGGCAATTGGTTCCACTGACAAACAGCTTTCACTGGCCATTTCCTGAAAGGCCCCTCCCAAAACTGCAAACCCCAGGATTCCATAGGATGCTGAAAGTGGAATAATAGTACTATAACAGTCTAGTGCAGAAATGGCCACTGTCAAGAAGTTCTTTCTAATGTTCAATTGAAATCCAGCCTCTTGTAACTTAAAACCATTAAATCTAGTTGTACCCTTGGAGGCAGCAGAGAAAAAGCCTGCACTGTCTTCTTTGGAGCAGTCCTGGAGGTGTTTAAATAATATGATTGTGTCACTTCTCTTCACCAAACTGAACATCCCCAGATTGGTACATTGTTAGTTCCCTCTTTTTGCTCCTTTTTCATCCCCCCACATGCACACTTAAAAATCTACCTAAGAAATAATGAAATAAACTGAGCACTGGAGCACTGCAAACCCCAGGATTCCATAGGATGTTGAAAGTGGAATAATTGCGCTATAAATGTCTAGTGCAGAAAAGGCCAGTGAGAACCATTTGTCAATGGAACCAATTGCCTAGAGAGATTATTTGTTGCTATTTGCCATCAAGTCAACTTCAACTTACTGTGATCCTGTGAATGAGAGAACTGTGCTACTCAGGCCTTGCAAACTTTTTTTTTTGGGGGGGGGAGAAATCTCCTTATGGTACTGCAAGAAAACATTGTTCATCCCAAAAAGGTAACAAGAAAGAGTAATGAGTAGGCTTTACCTGTTACACAGAAAAACTGACAACGTCACCCAACATTAGATTATTTATAAAAAAAATAACCACTGGCGAACAATTATGCTATATTATGCCTTTCTAACTACCCTTTCAATTCCTAGCCGTCTTCTGATTTTTTAACTACAGTGTCATTCTGATTTATAACTAAACCAAGGTATGGGAAATCTTTTAACTATCTCAATGTCTGCAACATCTGTTTTAAACTTATGCAAATCACCTATGGTTAGCATTTTTGTTTTGCAGTGTTTATTACCCTGCCTTTGTGTGTTCCTTATTGACTTTCTTCAATGGCTGTTCCAAGTCTTTTCTGTTTTCTGCTAGTAGCATGACGTCATCTGCTTATCTTGAAACTGTGAATGTTCCTTCAATTTTCACTCCTCCTTCGTCCAAGTCTAATCCAGTTTTATGTATGATATGTTCAACAAATAAATTGAACAGAAAGGCTAATAAAATCCAGCCTTGCCTGACTCCACTTGCCAATGGAAACCATTCTGTTTCTCCATATTCTTTTCAGATGGTGGGTAGCCTCTTGTCCTGAGGGTAAGTTACCCATCAAAACCATAAAATACGCACCCATTTTTTAGAGTGATCTGTAGTTTTACATGATCTACACAAAAGCTTTTGAAATGATTACATTGGCAAAACTCCACTTATGCAACCATGAACTGAATATCTTGGTTGCATAATGGGTAAAAATTGCACAACCGTGCAAAGGAACTTACAGATGTGTATGACACCAGCAGGAAGCTGGCCAATGTATTACAGGAAATAGCATTAATTGTAACACTTTAGTTCCAAGCTCTGCAAAAACACAAGCAGCAAGCACACTAAAAAGTCAAAAATCTCCTAGGGAAGGGTGCTGATTATTTAAATTTCTTCCTCTACAGGAAATAAGCTCCAGTGGTTTAATGTTTGTGTTGTTGGCACAAGCATTTTCTCTGATGTAATCCATTGTGATCACAGTCATTTCTACATACTGCCTAGAATTTCATACTTCCCTTTAAAGGTCAGTAGAACCAAAAGGCAAAAGAGCAAGAACAGACTGGACTGCCCGGGCTATTATACCAGCTCTTTTAGTTTTATTACACATCTGTCTAATAGCAAGCAAGAGGGCTGAAGATCAGGGAGAATATGAGCACTGACCTTCTGGATGATATCAAAGGGCTGTCTAGTCTTGTACACTGATTCCAAGTATAGCCAGAGAAGGTTAGTTTTATAATAGGGATAGAAAAGAATTTCACTGGATCGGATGATCTCAAGCAACACTTTGTGAGAGAAAGCCCACCTTCCAACACAAATGTATACATCTGTGACATGTGCACTGCAACAACATGCTCGCAAATGCGTATACAAAGAACTTGAATGCATGCATTCACAAAACGACACAAATACTTTCATCAGTGGGGAAATGCACACATAAGTGAGAGCATTTGGGAAAATGCATACAGAAATATATATCTTATGTCTACCATTTAGGTAGAATTCTGGATTCAGCCTTGAGCCTGAATTCCCAGATTCCCTGGCATTTAGAAGTGCATTTACACACTTAAAAACTAGTGTACCAAGTGTGTCATACCAGGAGATGCCAGATCTAGCCATGCTGATCCACGCCTTAGTTACATTACCTTTGAATCATTGAAGAGTACATTAGTTACATTACCTTTGAATCATTGAAAAGTAGCCTCTGTGTGAGGCTACTTTTAAATAACGTTCAGAAACTTCATTTGATGCAAAGAATTGCAGCCAGATTACTAAGGGCAACCAGTTACAAGGACCACAGAATTCCCTTACTCGGTTGGCTGCCAGTCTATTTCTGAAAACAACTCAAAGGCCATTTCCGCAAGAGCCTGTTATAGTGCGATGACTTCCCTTTCAACTTCCTATGGAATCCTGGGCTTTGCAGTTTCAGGAGGGGCTGGCTGGCCCCTCCCTAAACTGCAAACCCCAGGATTCCATAGGAGGTTGAAAGGGGAATCATCGCGTTATAACAGGCTTGTGCAGAAATGGCCAAAGTGTTGAGTATGTTCTACAAAGCTCCATATGGCTTAGATTCAGGCTATCTGACAGACTGCACCTGCCCATACAATCCTGTTAGGGCTCGAGATCCTCCAAAGAAGCCCTCCTTTCAGTCCCATTGCTTTCACACATATATTTGATGAAGTTACAAGAAAGGATCCTCTCAGCACCCACCCCTGGGCTCTGGAACTCCCTTGTTGATGTGTCTAGATTGATCCCTTCATTGTTGCTCTTCCATTGGCAGTGAAGACTTTTATTTCACCAGGATCTGGAGACCCGAATTGTTATCATGGTTATGATATGTCTGGTGAGAGCACTAGATATACTTTTGATATCAAATAATTTGGCCTTTGCTTGACCTTTCTCTGCCACCATACTCCACGTGTTTGCAGAGGTCCCCTGGACAAGCACGTCTGGGACACGGCCGTTGATGGTTGTACATTCCAAGACCCCATTCAGGCAGGCAGCTTAAGCCTTTCCGTTGCTTTAGGGGAAAACCTCCCTGCAAACCAGCTCGGCTCAGCTCGGATCTACACAAAGCCACACAGCCAAGAGCCAAGCCATTCCTTTGTATCAGGCTATCAACGAACTGGCCACGCTATTGTCATCAAGAGCTAGACCAATCATGCAAAACTTGACCTTTTCCAACTCCTTTGTCCAACTCCAAACCTCCTTTGTTCTCACCGAGCATAACATAGCCTGTAGGTTAAATCCACCCTATAAAAAGTCCCCACTTTTGGGACGTCTTCGGACTACTTTGGACTTCCATCCCACCTTGCTGCCGGTTGTCTAAGGAAACTCCCCTCAGCTAGCCACACTGAACTTTCTCTCCCAGAACCCCGCTTCTCTCCAGGATTGCGAGACCAGGTGTCGTATCGCCTTTCCCAAAAAACTCTCCATTTCTATTTCTCAGTTAGTCAGTATATGTCTTGTCTTTCGTGTTGTTTGTTACTTTAAAACTTTGTCTAATTGCTCTCTGACCTGACGCTGTAGACATAGGGTTAAAAATCCTTGCTAACGTTACCCTGCCTCTCGTTTAGCAGAGAGAGTGCTCAAGTTATATTCCCCCAACTTGTGTTCTATTTGGTAATTTGGGTGCCCCTCCCGGGACCTCCAACAGAATGCTTTTAAAGACAGGACTTTTAAGAGGATGCTTTTTACAATTGTACTCTTAATGTTACTGCTTTTAAAATGACGTTATTATATTTAATTGCACATTTTAAATCGTTTACACTGCTATTGATAGTTCAATTACATTTTAACATTGACCTTTTCTATGTTTTAAATGTATTGTAAAAAGAGGAAGAGGAGGAGGAGGGAGAGTTATGTTTGTGTGTAAATTTCCATTCAGACACAAAAAGCATAGTATTACAATCTGGTATAAAGAAATAACGGAGTAAGAAGTGTGGTGATATGCAGAAGGCGACAATCAAATTGAAACTTGAGGCCCTTTTGGCAGCATACTTCTGTCCTGGCAGCATCCGGTGACAACAGTGGCAGAGGGTCTCCCAGGAGAGGAATGCAATGGAGCACTCCCCTGTGCACTGGCTGCCTGCGGGAACCAGGGCCATTTCTGCACTACACTGTTATAGCACTATTATTCCACATTCAACCTCCTGTGGAATTCTGGGATTTGTAGTTTACTGAGGCCGAAGAGCTCTCTGGCTGAGATTTCTAAAGGCCCCTCCCTGAACTGCAAACCCCAAGATTCCATAGGATGTTGAAAGTTGAATCATAGCACTATAACAGTGTAATGTGGAAAGGGCCCAGGAAGTTCAATGGTGACACCGTTTCTTACTTGCAGCACAACCAGGCAATTTCTCGGGCTGTGTTGGGGCAGGAAGTGCAGCCATTGTGCTTCCAGGACCTCCACACTGAAGGTAAGCGAGGGCACACAGCACGAGGGTGGCGTGATCACTGGTCATTGATGAGGAAAACCAGTCAATGATTTGCAGCATGACTGAGCCACCTGGAAATGGAAGAAGGATGGGCCTGGGACAACGTCGTGCATAAATGTCACCCTGGCCCTGTCCTTCTCTTGTCTCCATGGTGGGTTGAGTGCATCGTGTGGAAAGGGCCTGAGTTTTTGGGATCCCTACATAACAATACTGGGTTATCCCAAAGAAGACTTATGGGGCACATTTTTCCCAAAGAAAGCAAGGAAGTATTTTTGATAATGAAATAAATTAATCGATAATGAGAATAAGAAACTCTAGAATATCTTATTTGCCTTTGTCTTGTATCATAGTGTATTAAAATCCTTGATTTTAGATTTGGTGGTATATCTAACCCTAGGGCTTTCATCACATTGTACAGAACACATGCACAAAGGGACCTGGGGTCCTACTAGACCACAAAGTAAATGCAATTTTAGGCCGCATCAACAGGTGCATAGTGTCTAGACAGAGAGAAGTAGCAGCGCCATTATGGAGTGCTGCATCCAGTTTTGGGCACCCCAATCCAAGAAGGATATTGACCACATGGAATGTGGTCAGACAAGGGTGGCCAAAATAAACAAACGTATGGAAACCAAGGCTTATGAGGAATGACTTAGGGAGTTAGGATATGTTTAACTTGGAGAAGAGAAAACTGAGAAGGAACATGAAAGTTATCTTTAACTATCTGAAGGGATGCATGTAGAAGTTCTGAGATCCAGTATGGTGTAGTGGTTTGAGCACTGGGCTATGATTCTGGAGACTTTGGTTCTAATCCTTATTCTGTTTGGAAACCCATTGGGTGGTCTTTGGACAGGTTAAATTCCCTCAGTTTCAGAAGAAGGCAAAGACAAACCCCCTCTGAACAAATCTTACCAAAAACCCCCCAGATAGGTTCATTTTAGAGTTGCTGTATGTTTGAGGCAACCAGGGGGCACACAACAACAGCAACATTGAGCCCTTTAAACAGAGGTTGGATAGGAGTTTTGCAGGAGTGGATCAGTAAAGTATTCCTGCATGGCAGAGGGCTAGACTGGCTGGTCCTAAGATACTGTGATTCTAAGTTTTCTCTATTTGTCTTCAACTGTTTGTGAGAAAGATTCCTTCTGTGTACAGTTCTGAAATGACCGTAGGTAACTCTCCCTAGCCAAGTGTTCTTCCTTTCATGGGTAAATCTCTCTTTACCATCTGTCTACATGGATATGTTCGTGTGCAGATTTCTCCTGAAATTCTGCAATGTAGGCAGGTCCAGTGTGAAGAAAACTTAGCTGTTAGGGCTTGAGATAGCTTGGAACATGGAAACATGTTGACCTTCGTCCCATTCTCAGAAACTGACTGGCAGTAACTTGAGAGCTGGATGAGTTCCCAGAAAGATTGCAAGAGTTCACTCCCACACACACTCACCAACATATGGGGGACAGGCAGGGCAGAAAAATCAGAATGATTGAAATGATGAGTTTTGGTGTAATGTATAATGCTGCAAGAGAAACGGGGGACAAGGGAACTAGATATTGAAAATGAAATTAAGGAAAGCAGCTTGCCACATGTTTTTAAAAGAAAAAGAATGGTAAGAAGAAAAATCATGTTTTGAATCTTACTGCTCTTATAACTTGCCCTGCCACTATGTGCTGCTTTTATATTGGAACTGGAGTATTCATGATGTAAATGTTTACTTTGTGAAGAAACCTCAGTTATTGCTGCTGAATCCATGACCTATATTTCTGAAAGGTTAAGAACCGTATATTATAGTCCCTCTGAAAAGGAGAGAGAAATGCTGGAACTCAGATTTCTGGATGCGCTCCCAAGTTCTTAGTGTGCATGGGAAAAAGAAAACAAGAAGGAAAACAAAAGATCTCAGACCATCTTAAGACTAACAAGTAATATTTGGCATAAGATTTGGTGGTTTGATAGCCATTCAGCCAATGCATGCTGTAGTTCGTAAACATTTCTCCCAAATAAAACTTGCTAGCCTTTAAGTAATGCAAGATAGCTGTGTTTACTAGAGGAGACGGCGGCAGGACCCTTCTTTAAACTGGCCCTGCAGTTCCAACCCCTTGGGTTCAACTTACCCTTCATTCTCATCGTGCTGCACATAATTCTGGACAATTGGCTGTGCTGATCAGTGTTCAGTTTGATAAACTGTGACCATTTGTCCTTATCCGTTTTTCACTGAAAACAGTCAGACACAATTGTAGAAAATAAAACCGGTAAAGATTTAATACAGAGCCAACATGATGTAGTAGTTCAAGAGTTGGACTATGGCCATTTCTACCCTACACTGTGATCTACTATATAAAAGTCAAAGTTTGTGAGTTTGTCTGTTTGTCTGTGTCAGGCAGGCAAAGACCTCATATGATCGGCCATGTGAGGCAAGAAAATCTCATGATTGGATGGCTGTGAAGATTCTATGGAATCCTGGGGTTGGCAGTTCAGGGAGGTGTTACCCTGTTTACTGGGGGTCCCAGAAGGGACACCTAAATGCGCTCACAATTCACTAAGTTTGGGGAAATTAGCTAGAGCACAAGTTAGCAATGCGAGAGGCAGGGCAACGCAGGGGAATCTTTTACCCAACATCTACGGGGTCAGACCAAGCCAAGAAGCAAACCGGAGTTATAAGAATAATTGAGATTTTATTAAATAAAGACACACAGTGTATGCAACACACAATCACACAAGTAACTAAGGAAAGTAAAGTTTGGAGTGGTATAGAGGGATTTTGAGAGGGATTGTTGAATTGGGTGATACGAAACCTGTCCTGAAGCTTGGAAGAATAGAGAGCGCTGCTGGGGTTCGATGTGGCTCAGCACATGGAGCTGAGGGGAGGCTCGTCAAGCAAAGCGGCAGCAAGGCAGTCTGGAACTCTGGAGCGATCTGAGGATGGTCTTGGAATCAGGGGGTTTTATAGGGAGAAATGTGACTGCAGGCAATTCCGTACTTGGGCAAAACAATGAGTTTTGGGCATGGGTCAAAACTTTGGAAAGGTCAGAATTTAGCATGATTGAGTTAAGTCCGAACTGACAAAGAGTTAGCCAGTATGCAAATACTCAGTGCTTGGCAGTTGAGTATTCAGCTTGCCAGGGTGCCTGCTTGGGACAGGGAGTCCTTTGTAAAACAGCGTGCATACATAGTGAGGGTGTTTGCAGAGAGGTCTCCTAAAGCGGTGATCTGGCTATTTCTGGCCTGCCTGGGTGGAGGATGGAATGTCCAGCAACTAGTGGCTGCGCTTAGTCTGTGCTTGTCTGGGGGCCTCTCAAACACGTGGAGAGGGATGGTGGAAGAGAGCCAAATTATTGATATCAAAATGATATCTTTATGCTATCTCCAAGGAGGTCTAACCTGCAGCAACAGAGGGGCCTTTAGAATTGTCAGCTAGAGAGCTCTGAATAGGCCAGTTGCTATGGAGATTAGGCCTAGCGGCAAGTCCCCTCACAAACCCGACCTCTGTATGTTAAGAACTCTGAATACAGACTGGACTGGAAAATATGGGGAAAAGTTACAGGTGCTGAACAACACAGTTTGGGAAATTAGAGTCACAGGATCTCAAATCTGTGCATTTCAACTTCCTCTAACTCTTAAGGTAAGGTAAGGTGATTCCTAAGGTATTTCTAACAAGTATTACCTATGAGAAAATAAAATCCCAGGCAACACTGGGTACATACCCTAGTAGTACTATAATTCCACTTTCAATATCGGTGGAATTCTGTGGTTTGTAGTTTACTGAAGCCAAAGAGCTCTCTGGCTAAGAATTCTAAATGCCTTTCCCTAATTTGCAAACCCCAGGATTCTATAGGAGGTTGAAAGTGGAATCATAGCACTGTTAACATTGTAGTGCGGAAATGGCCTAAGTCTCTAGTCTTTGTAGATGCCAAGGCCCCTTTTGCATTGTACCTTGTCGCGACAGTGGGGAGCGGCGCTCGCGTGAGCAGCCACTCGTGCGAGCAGCTCAAGACAGCCCTTCTTCCTCCCACATCCGGCTTCCTGTTAGCGCAACCGTCGCGCTAGCGCCCCGCCCCTTCCTTCGGCAGCGCAGTCTGGGAGTTGTAGGCTGGGGGAAGGAAGAGCGACTGGGCCGGCTTTCCAACACACCGCACACAGGTAAGTGTGCAAGGGCGCTGCAAGCATTGCGCGAGCGCGGAGTATTTTCAGCTTAGAGCCGAAAATCAAAAAAAAGCTTGCACGCCCTGCTTTAGCCTCATGAGCATCACGCGAATGGGAGTGCATCGTATGGAGCGACACTCCCATTCGTGCAATGCTCAAGGGGCACTTGTGCAAGAAAAAAAGCATGCGAAAAGGGCCCAGAGGTACTAGTCTGTGAAATTTTTCTTTGAAACTCATGTCTCTCCTTCCTTTTCAGGCACAAAGGAAGAGAGGATTCATTGTACAGGTGGTGGAGGAACACATTGCCATAGCACAAGATGAAGGGAGGGAGGGAGTAAGAGGGAAGGGCAAGCGAGTGATGTGAGCCATGGAATGAGAGGCTACTTCCACACTAGGCTGTTATAGTGCTATGATTCCACTTTCACCCTCCTATGGAATCCTGGATTCCAAACCCCAGGATTCCATAGGAGGTTGAAAGCAGAATCATAGTGCTATAACGGCCTAGTGCGGAAATGGCCCAAGAAGAAAGAGCCTGGAAGGTAGGTTTGCTGAGAGGTGATGGTGGTCCATAGTCACAAGGCTAATTCCATGACCAAGGAGATATTTGGACTTGGGTCTCCCTGTTTCAAGGCCAGCACTTTAAACATACTTTGTCCTATTTTTAATCAGATCAGTTGTAACTATAAAAAATGATCAGAACTTTGAAACATACTGGAAGTAAAAATGCAACAAGTATGTGCTGAATTTGCAGTTAGGCCATTTCCTCACTGTTCTGTTATAATGCTAGTATTCCACTTTCAACATCCTATGGAATCCTGGGGTTTGCAGTTTAGGGAGGGGCACTTAGAATTCTCAATCAAAGAGCTCTTTGGCCTCAGTTGACTATAAACCCCAGAATTCCACAGAATGTTGAAAGTGGAATAATCATACAATACAATACAATACAATATAATTTAACATAACATTGTTTAAATTTGAAACGAATAACAAAAGGGGAGGAAACTATGGATATACTTGGCTTTCACTTTGATGATACATTTCCATGCAGTGTTTCCCATTTCTCATTTAGTACATGTATATGTTCAGGTATATGTTTTATATGTTCAAGTCTACCTTGTATAGGTGTGTATATTCAATAAAGACTATTTTAAAAAAGTGGAATAATAGCACTATAACAGTGTAGGGTGAAAATGGCCTTAGAATGCAGATTAGAATAGCTGGCATAATTAGAATAATTTGCATGATATGCAGATTACATGCCTGGATTGGAAGAAAAGGAGTATGGCAACCCTAGAAGTTCCAGAATCCACCCTACATGATAAAATTGTCCTTGTGCCCACAGAAAGTGTTTGGGACATTTGGGGGTAAACAAAACTTGGAAAATAAAAATCAGGAGTAGAGGGCCAGTAGGAGGACATGGCCCACCAATATGCCTTGGGGTCTGAAGTGGTCACTATCCTCTGATGTTGGTTTGCTTGTAACGCACTTCTATAAAACTGCCATATCTAAGCTAGTTTCTCTATCTGGCCAACCTATCCATTGGGCACCGATGGAGCTGTGTTCAAACTGACAATGTCCCCAGTTTGCATCTAGACCATCAGCCCAAATCCTGTGCTGAGCTCTCCATAGACGATTTTGCTTCAGAATGACTATGCTGCCTGTAATCCTTCCAGCCAAATTTCATGGACTTAACTGAGATTGCAAAAGTGCTCAAATAGGAACCAGATGAGATCAGATTGCCTTTGTACACAGTCTTTTGTGAACAAACAGGACGTGGAGGAGGAAGAGAAAGGGGATTATTCAAGATAGTTAGAACAGCCAAAATGAGCCACAGTTAGAACATGGCCAAAAGCAAGGGGTTTCAGCTGCCAAGGGAAAGTACAGATCAGGGCTGGAGAGTATTCATCAAATTGTGATTTCCATCCTCCCTTTTTACACAATAAAAGCCTTCCAAAGGATGGCGTGGAGAAAGTGGATAGAAAAGAAATTGTCCTCCCTCTTTTCTAACACTAGACCTTAAAGTCATCCAATAAAGCTGTACATTATCTCCGGTTGTATGGAAAGCAGTATGTAGGAAGCATGAGCAATGTGCAAGAGGGAAGAGAGGGAAGCCTGTTACATTCATACCCTGCTTGTCAGTTTCATGTAGGCATCTATTGGGCCTCTTTGAAACACAAAAGAGGCCACCCTAGACGAACCTTTGAGCATAGAAGCAATACATTGAGGAACAGAAGAATGATTGATTTCTCCAAGGGAGAATCCTTTGATGAGGAACCCATAGTTTTAGCAGTGAAGTATTTAAGTCTTTTACTCCAAGTCTCAAGTCAAGTTTCAAGCCTCTACCTTCAAGTCTCAAGTCAAGTCTCAAGTCTGGAAGCCAACTTTATACCAAAATTTCAGAATTAGTGGATAGAGTGAAATAAATTCAGTTTTAACAATTTAAGTAGAGTTGGCTGTCCACATTTGCAATTTTGCCATCTGCAGCTTCGGAAGTGGGGAATAAGATTCTATCTTATTCCCCATTACTGAAGATTCAAAAGCTTGAGAAGGAAGGATCTTTCTTCCTCAAGCCCATTGCCTGACACTGCTGTTTCCCTCTGAGAATTGCACTTGGCACTCTGGAGACAAGTCTTCTTTTGCTCTTAGGAAACATTTTAGAAGGCTCCTCTGACATGCAGTGGGGACAGGCTGCTGAGCAGACCTCAAGCCTGCCTCAAGCCCTCTGACAAATGTGTCCACACTTTGGGCTTGAGAAAGATTGTCATGTGACCAATAGGCAAAAAGAAATGGAGGTGTTGTTCAAAGTCATAACATTTCCGGATGAATGTGTTAAGTTAACTGAGCCAAGGGCATCAAGTCAGTCATTAAAAAAATAGAAGTCTTGAGTCCAGTTGAGTCAGTGCATCATTTACTGCTGAGTCAAGTCTGAGTCGAGTCACTGAAGTGACTTAAGTCCAACTTGAGCCTGAGTCTGAGCCTGAGTGTACGGACTCGTGTCTACATCACTGAATTTTAATAGTGAAATGGAAGCTGATCTCAAAGCACCTGGGAGAAATAAATTACCAGGAACAAATGTCATACCAAGAAAGCTTTTCCAAGCTACAGAGACAAAATCTATTTATGTTCTAACAAAAATCTGGACAACCAATATGGAGAACAAATCAATGGCCCACATGTTGGAAACGTCTTCCAATCATCAAGGGAGGGAACACCAGGGATTTCAGTAACTTTCAGATTATTGAATTAATTTCCATGCAAGCAAAGTGATTTCAAGATTTTACAGCAAAGATTTTTGCCGTATGTTGAGCAAGAAATGCCAGAAGCCCAAGCTTGCTTCAGAAAAGTAAGATAAACTAGGGATCATATTACAAACATAAATTGGCTAATGATGAACATCAAAGAATTTCAGAAGAAAATCAGGGTATGTTTTACAGATTAAAGTTAAGCCTTTGATTGCATAGATGATGAAAAACTATGGATTGCTAAAAAAGATATGGGTATGCCACAACAATTTATTATCCTGATGTGTAACCTATGCTTTGGACAAGATGCCACTGCTGGGAAAGAACATGGGTAATCAATTGGCAATGGTAATCAATTGGCAAGGAGGTCAGACAAGGCTGCATTTTGCCATCCTAACTGTTTAATTTATATGTAGAACAAAGCAGAATTAAACTTGAAGTGGTCATGAAAATTCAGGAAAGGAATATCAACAATTTAATATATGTAGGTTATGCGATAATATGTGTATGGGTCTTCAAGTCACCTGTTGACTTATGGTAACCCCATTAATTTCATAGGATTACCTACAGAAAATAGCAAAGACTTGGAATGGCCATTGAGGAAAGTTAAGGAAGAGGTACAAGTGCTGGCTTACAGCTGAACATTAAGAAAACAAAAATAACAACCACAGATAATCTACATAATTTCAACATTATGTAAGTTATGATCTCATTAAAACCAAGAGTAGGTATCATGCAGCCTCCATGTTGCTGGACTGTAGTTCCCAGAATTCCTTAAATTTGGCTAAGCTTCCTGCAGTGATGGGAGTTGGAGTCCAACAACATCTGTGGAGCTGCACCTTTCTTATCCCTGCCTAAATTACTTAAACCAGGGATGGTTTTCCTGTTTCAGCAGCTGTGTGCTACCCAACTAACCGAGAAACATCCCCCATCCATGTTGCAGGACAAATACACAACGCTCTTAGACCTTGAAAGAGATGAGATTGAACAGCATAGTGGAACAATAGCACTAAATGGCCTGTGTCTGTGCCTTCAATTCCACTTGATTTTCTGGTATTTCAGAAAGAATCCTTGTTCACCCGCTATTTCACAAGAGGACAACAAGCAGGCACATTGGCAAATATATAATCAGTTGCATGATGTTGGCATCCACCAAAGAATGGCATAGCCCAATCACTAGGGATGGGCCAACTGAATCCTCAAATCCTCAAATCCTTGGCAAGGATTCGAGATTCATGAATCTGAATCCCTACACCAAAATAGGTAAACTGAATCTTTTGAATCCACTGACCAAATAGTTTGTTGGAGAGCGGAATGCCTGAAAATGTGGGAAACCAGACACACAAGGGGAGATGGCAAGTAGGTGAGTTTTTCCTTTGGAGTAGTAATGGCCTTTGCTAACAATTTCAGAAATTACATCTGGAGTTGTATTCTAATATGTTTAAATTGAACATTTAATATTTAAGCTCAGCACTTGATTAGAAGGTACAGTCTTGAGATTTCAAGGAGAGCTGAAAGATTCCTTTGCAGAGCTCCCTTGCAAAGTTCTTTCAGACACAATTCTGGGGTTTGGAGTTTTACAAGGTGTCAGAGCCTTCTCTGCCAAAGTGTGCTGGTGCATCATCAAACTACAAACCCCAGGACACCATAAGGAGCTATGCAAAGAAAATCCAGTTTTGACCTGGATTATCTCTCTACTGTAGTATGTGGACCTGTTTACACAGGCAGGAAAATGTGGGATTAATCCACATTTTCCTGCCTGTGCAGAAAGGACCTTCATGTCATTTTCAGTCTGAGGAGATCCTGAGGCAAAACTATGGCAATTGTCCTGGCCAGATTTCTTCAGAGGGAGGTTTGCCTTTGCCTACACTTTTGCTAAGGCTAGAGAGTGCGTTTTGCCCAAGATTATCCTTCTTTTCATTGCTTTTTAAACCTTTTTTTTAAAAAAAAAGAATTCAAAAGATTCAAGATTTGTGAGACTCATGGATTCCCAGAACTTTCCAGGGATTTGGATCTGGATTGAGATTTGGAAAATTCTGGATTCGTCCTATCCCTATGAATCCCCATAAGTATAGATTTAAACTCCACAAGCACGATTTAGGATCTTGCCCAATATGTTCAAGTATTCTTTCCCTGAATTTACTATTAGGTAGAGACACAAAAAAATAAACTGTGCTTGTAAATAACCCCCTCTTCCCCCCACCCCCCCAAAAAACGCTTGAAATTTTTCTTCTATGCTGAATCTATATACCTTGACAGTTGTCTTGTTTTGGGCCCTGGTAATTGGCTTTTCCTCCAGGGTATCTGAATGATGGAAAGGGGTGGGAAAGTTAGAAGCAGGAAAAGGGGAGCAGCAGCTGGGAGTTTTTATGCATTTCCTTTTGTTTTGGGAGAAACTGGTTTTGTTTTTTGTTTTTTTAAACAGTCGCTGAAGCTAATAAGGCCCAGATTGTGAGGAAGTGTTCTCTGACTCAAAATCAGCAGCCTTTAAAAAATAAACTCCAGATCCCAGTGTGCATTTCATTGTCTCCAGCCCTGACTGTTGAAAGGGAGAGAGAGGCAAACTAGCTCTATTTCAAACCTGTCACAGAAAGAACCCCGCACATATTTTGAACAGCGAAGCTACTGGGCTTTCCAACAATAGCTGAATCCACAGTGGTCCTACCTGTCTCTGAAAAGGATCTCTCCCTATGGCTTTATTATCAAATACTGTGCTTTGTTTTGCTATCATCTAGCCTGGGAACCTGCAGGCTAGGATATCCCACTAGTTGCTTCTTAAATTATATCTCCTAGAACCTCAGATAAAGTTGACAGGTCAATAGCATCCCATCCTCTGAGATTCCAGGGCCCAAACTTGAGACCTAGAGACAGAGTGCCTTTCCCCACTACACTGTTATAGTGCTAATATTCCACTTTCAGCATCTTATGGAATCTTGGGGTTTGTAGTTTAGAGAGAGGTGTTTAGAATTCTCAGCCAGAGAGCTCTTTGGCCTCAGTAAACTACAAGCCCCAGAATTCCATAGGCTGCTGAAAGTGGAATAATAGCACTGTAACAGTGTAATGTGGAAAGGCCCAGATCCTTGTGATGTTATAAGAGATGGCTCCTTGGGGCTTTAAAGAGGGAGAGCAGGCATGGATTGGACTACAGGTCAACATTGCTTCAGGGCCATCAAATTGTGGAAATGAGCAAGAGGGAAATCTGGGTACAACCCAGATAACTATGGCCATTTCTACACTAGCTTGTTATGGTGCTATTATTCAGCCAGTGCTTTTCCTCTTGTCCAACCTGGCCATCCAGTCACATTAGGATACATTTTATATCAAAGTCAGTTGATATATCTTGTCAATTAAACCATATCAGAATGTAGGGGTGTATGGCTACTAACACTGGAGTCCTCTAGAGATGATCTGCATCTGGCTATGGGAACATAGACAGATGCAGATCATCTCTAGAGGACTCCAATGTTAGTAGCCATACACCCCCACATTCTGATATGGTGTAATTGGCAAGATATGGGAACAAAGCCAGATACTTCTCCCTACCACCACATTCTACCAACAGCAGAATGGCTGCATGGGAGATGGCTATCACAATATAATGATGAGTCCTGGGGGTGGTGACCGTAGATCCATAGCTTTGCTCAAATGTGTTAAGATCTTGGCCATTGGGTGTATCTGAATGTGAGTGCCCACAACAGGGTAGGAATTCTGTTACTGCACTGTCCACCCCATTATTTTCCACTCTCCTTGCCTAAGTTGGCTGGGCTGTTCTCGGGGGTTGAAGGAGAAAACAAAAATGGCTTCGCATGTGCCAACCCCCAAAATACTTGCATTGATGTTTTTTGCGTATCCCAATACTAGGAAAGGTCTTCCAAATGAACAAGCTGACATTGTGAAGCACCAAGTGGCGGGGGCTTTGCTCACCCAAAAGGAAAAACAAGCCTTGCAAGTCTGGAGTGAGGAATGCAAGGGAATGGGAGAAGAAAAAAATGGAGTGGGGTGGGGGGAGGCAATCACGTGCCCTGTGAATAGTCAAATTTGTGAAGGTCAAACCTGCAAATGTTGAGGGAGAACTAAGAGTTTCTGATTCAGGGTTCCCATTCTCCTCAAATTCTAGCCTGTCAGGATGGGAGTTGGATCTTTGATTCATCAGACCCAGTCTTCTAATTTCTCCTAGAGTTAAGGGAGAAGAAAAGTCCCTTTGAGGATGGTTCTGGAGTCCTCTAGACTGGTTGTGCCAAGGACTTCAGCATCCATGCTGAAACCTTTTTGTCATGAGTAGCTCAAGACTTAATGTCCTCAACAAGGACCACAGATCTGTCTCAAATGCTCCTTAGCAGAGATCCACTGTATGCCAAATCAAGTGTGTCTTTTTCCACATGCCCTTGCTCATGAAACAGAAAGTTCTCCCCAATGTGGGCCCTCAAAACCACTCTACTTGAAGAAAATTACAAAAGATTGATCTAGCCCTCAGGTAGGTTTTAACTCCTGGGAAATATGTAGCATTTTCTCTAATTTCCTGGACAGCTTTGGAACAAGCACTGCAGTAACTGCGCCTGACAACACTGTATTAGCAGTTGTGACTGCATGACAGTGTTTTTGTTTGCTGAAGGGCTGACAGATCTTAAATTACTGGGAGAAAGAGCACATGGCATTTCTTCCACAGAGAAGTTCAGTAAAAAGGCAAAGAATTTCTTAATCGAGCAGTCCTTTGGCATATAAGCTGCGTTGTTGCTGTGGATTCTCCCCCCCCCGGCCTTTTTTTCCCTTCCTTTGATTGGTTGAGGGCTGTTTTCTTTTTCTTGATGCCTTGTTAATTGAGACTGTTTTTGCTTAGACTGCATCATTTTTTCTTTTAAAAACAACAACACTTCTTTTCTTATTTGATTTTGTTACTATTAGCTACTATGGATGACCTTTCCCATTAGGAATGCAGGGCACACATTTAGTAAACGAAATAAGTAATAGTAATCCCATAAGAAAACTGCATTTGCAAGAGCATGACTCCTCATATTCAGAAAAGAAACCTGATAGGGCTCTGAACTGAGAATAAACACAGCTTGGTACTTATATAATGCCTGCACATGTTCAGAGTCTTCCATCATGCACGATCTTGCTGTCGCTCTCACAACAGCCCTATAAATTGAGTCAGCCACATGATCAACCCATACTGCAGATCAGAAGACTGAATTCAAGACTAAAGGGTTTTCCTAAGGTGAGTTAATGGCAGAAGTGAGGTAGGAACAGTCATGTCAGGACGGGGTGGTGGTGATGGGGCAGTTTGCCCCCGGTGGCAGTTTTTGGGATGTCCCAGCTCATAGCCACACCTCCACACACCACAGCCCCGCTGCCATGCACCATAGTCCCTCCCCCATGCACCATGGCCACATCCCCACACCATAGCCCTGCCTCCCCTCCATGCACTCCATGCTCAGTGGGACTTCCTGATTTTCAGTTCAGTTTCTGATTGGCTACATTACACAACGGCAGCTGGCAGCCTTGGGCACCAGTGGGGCCACGCATCCACTACAGACTTTAGTCTGACGTGGGACCATGCATCCACTAGAGATTTGAGTCTTAAAGGAGCAATCCAGAGAGCTGACTGTATTCGGGAGATGGAGTTTTGATTCCTGGATAACTATGCATCATATCAAAACACCCTAATATGTTATGGAACTACACAGGATTCTTCAGTAGCACAGATGTCAGTGGGACTAGGCATCCATTATGGATTTTAATCTGAAATTTAAACGAGCAATCCAAGGTCCTGACCCTATTTGGAAGAGGGAGTTCTTTTTCCTGGATAGCTGTGCACCATAGCACCCACTGGGGGTACAGCTAACATGTTAGGAGCTACTTGTGATTTCTTCACAGCAACTGACTCAGTCCTTAATACTGAACAAGCCCTGGGAATATAGCAGAAGTGGGCAACTGCACTGGGTCAAGGGACCCTTCAGGAACCAGACAAACTTGCAGAAACACAAGGAGGAGGAGGAGGAGGTGGAGGAGGTGGCAGAGGCAGCCAAGCAACCCCGGTGGCCACATGGGACCCAGGAACCAGACTTGACTGAAGATTAGGAAGCTGCTTATATTCCTTGCTGATCAAAAATCTGTGAACGATGCCATTCTGCGACACAAGGGTATGGTCCTATTGCTCATCAGGCCTCAAATTCAGCAGATTACTGTTGCAGAAAGAAATGCAGGGATGAAGAAAAAAAAATGAGAGGGCATTTGAGGTAACTGCAAACTTCCTGAATGATCAGGAAGTTCTGTTCCCTTAATTTGAGGCATATATTTTTCTTCAATGGCTCATCTGCAATTCCCCCCCTCCACAACTTTTTTTTTAAATGTTTCCTTTTGTACTGTTCAGACCAGAGCTCTCTTATTGTGACAGATGACAGAACTTCTAGCATCTAAACCTATTTAAAAACTAAGATGCTAAGAACAGCTGCAGAAACAGCTTTGTACTCCTACCTACCACATTCTTGCCCCCCTCCTTTACAAATTTTTGGATGAATTTTATGTCGCTTTCCTAGAAGATGTGCAAGACTGCCATCTACTGTTACTCAAGGCAAAAAGCTAATTTCTGAAGATCTCAGATTCAGTTTTAGAACCTGGGCGTCAACTGCTTATTATCAAGTACTTCTGTCTGGATCTGAACCACATCTGGTGGGACCACACCTCTCTTTCCTGGATCATTTAATGCCAAAAACCAATTGTCAATATTTAAGAGTATTGCACAGCTTATTATTCAAAAGTGAGTACCACATTACTAACATGATACTCCTAGTTTTAGGTTTTCTTTCAAAAAAAACATAGCCACTTCTGATTAAATTTGACCCCAATCTTGAGTTAGTACCAGTTCTAATGTTAAACAATTTAATCTTGATGTTGCAAGTATCAAAACATTTAAGATTAACTATGTTGTCTTTTGTTCCTTTTTCTGAAAATAGAACAAGTAACATTATTTTTTAAAATGTTACTTCCAAGGTCCGGCTTTCCCCCTATTCAGCAGTGAGTGCAAAAGTGACCCTCCTTCTAGTTTGCTCCTGTAATACTACTTTTCCCTCCATAAAGAAGAAGAGCCAAAAGAGAACTTCAGTAACAGCTCCATTTCTGTTATATCTGTAGGGAGTTTGGGACATATGGAGCTCTTTGTCTCTATCTGGTTTTAAAATAAGACAGTTTATTTTTATAAAGCATTGCTTAAAGCCTTTTATTGGCCTGGTATGACCTTGAAGTAGGTTCCTCGGTGGGACCTAGGTGGGTGTGTTTAGTGCATTTGACTAGGACTGGGAAGTGTTACAAGCCATATTCAGCCATAAATTTAATCACTCATAGGTTCTAATCCTCAACTCACCTCACAGCAGGGTTATTATCAGAATTAAAGGGAGAGAATAATGAAAACAGCACCACGAAAAAGAAGCCCTCTAAATACAGGTTGAAGGAACTGGATTTGTTTAACCCAGTGGTGGCCAATGGCTTTTGTGTCAGAAAGATGATGAATATGCTCCAGCATTTAGAGCTATCCAAGGTGCTGAAGCCAACCACCCAAAATAGTTTCAGAAGCAGGGATGGTTCTTATACAATTTTGGCTCAGATTTGGACTAACTGCCTCATTGATGTAGAAACCACTAGCTGTCACAAGCTTGGCATGGAGAAAAAGCTGAGGAGAGGAAAGATGATATTCTTGCAAATACTTGAAGGGTTCTTACATGGAAGAAGGCAAATGTTGGTTCTCTGCTCTCCCAAAGAGGAGGATGAGGCCAAGTATCCTTAAGATAAAAGAGGGTGAATTTTGACAGAACATTAGATTAAAGATGTCAAGAGCAAGAGTAGTCAATTCAACAGTAAAACAAGTTACATAGAACATAGGTGTGTTCGTCCTGTTTGGAGACTCTCAGACAGAAGAAAGACAGTAGTGTATTGGGGTTCTCATAATGTGATTTTCCTGCATGGAGTGAAAGAGGGTTAGGCTACAGAATGTGCAAGAGTACCTTTCAATTAATAAATCTGTTAATTATAGAGGGCTTCCTTAATAAACTAGAATCCAAGTAGAGTGAAATGTGGGGTAGCACAAACAAGGAGAACAGTCAAGAACTGAAATGTTGAAATTTCTCATCTCTCTTTCAAACAAGATCTTCCCTGGCAGGAAACAGAACTTGGCAAAATAACTTTTTTTTTAACTCCAACTCTCACAATCTACCAGCCAATGTGGCCAATGGCCATACTGATTCACACCAGTGTGGGGATTCTGGAATCTGTAGTCCAAAAATAACTTTTCCAAGTGCTGCCTTCAACAAACTATAAAGCCAAATTTTTTTTAAAAAAACTAGCACATTTGGGATGTAATACCAAATAATATTATTAATATTTCTGTCTTCTGAACAGTACTAGGATAGATGCCAATAGTGATGGCATTCAGTGCAGGATGCATCCCTATATTTTGACCAGTTTTTGGTTGGTTGTCTTCTCTGTTTCTTTTGATTCCTCATTACATTTGGCAGTTCCACCAAAATGATGCTTCAGTCCTTCTGCAAGCATTCCCCAGCTGTCTTGTATGAAATTAAATAAAGCTCTGCTTTCAGCAGATTCTTGCTTCTGCCTTTCACAAAGCAAAGAAATTAACAAATCAATACCCACCAACTCTGATAGCAGTGGTAAATTCCCAGAGTGATCCCTCTTTGCTGAGCTAAATTTAACCATTAATACTCTGTCTTGTCTTCTGCCTGTAAACAAAATAGTCCTTTCAAATGGTCAGTTCAAGCTGGATTCAGCCAAGATGGAAACAAGCCTGATCCATCTGGCTGTGGTCAGTTCTGGTGAAAAATGGATGCAAGAGCTACAGGTTCCCTTCAGCTCTTGCTATTGCTTGTCCCTGCCATCCCTTCAGGTTATCAATCAATCAATTTTTATTGAGTCTGAAACCAGGATTATAAAAGAAAAAGCATGCAACAATACAAATTACAATGAATGAACAAGGAAAAAAATAAAAACATTCCTTCTTGGCCTTATGTCAGAAATTCTCTGTATACTATGCATTGCAGGCAACTGTTTGGATAGATTAGCAATCGCCTCTCTGTAATTTAAGAGTAAAATATATATATTTGTCTCCTTTAGTATGCTCTTCTTTGCCTTAAGAACATGTTTTTAAATTTTAATTTGTTCTAAGAAGGAAAATTTCTTTATAGATAATATATACTGGTTTTGCAATTGCATTCTTTGGATCCAATATGTGTTGTTTTATTGTTCCTATGTTAAATTGTTTATATGTAAATATGATCTCTTCAGTGCTCTTTTTGGTCTCACCACCAGTGTTTCAGTCATGTTTCTCACACTGATGTCATTTAACACCCGGACAGTCAAACATATTAAATACAGCAGTGCATGGAAGATGGTGGCATCAGAGAGATTAGAATAATGTGCTAAGAACCCCTCAGGAGAGCAGTAAGAGCACTCAGTTCATGCTCAAGCTGGCACATATTGATGATGTCATTAATATGCTTTAGACGTATCCTGAGATGATGTGACTCATTAGAAAGCATGATAATGCTTGGTAAATTGGAAGGCAGTATTAAAAGAAGAAGACCACAGTACAGAGGAACTGATTCAATTAAGAAAGTCATGGCCCTGAGTTTGCAAGACCTGAACAAGGGCTGTTCATGACTGGGACACTTGGAGGTCTCCATAAGTTGAAGTCAATGTGATGGCAAGTAGCAACAACAGCAATAGCAATATGCATTAGTGTCTAGAAACCATTGAAGGCCTCTGCATAGGTCTGGCTAGTGTGAATATTGGAGGAGACCTTTTAAATTGGTCAGTCTTTCTTATTACCACTCAGCTGAAAGAGAGAACTTGGATTTTGAGAGAAATCTGTGCAAATTGGTGTGTGCTTCTTTCTGTATGTTATGTGTACATGTATATGGTTGCCCTGAGGCAGGAACTTAGCTACTGGGGTGTGTTCAAATGAGGGTGTCTCCCCACAAAAAATATGAATTTTGACCCCCTCACAATGAAAGTTTCCTTCAGCCCCCAAATTTCCAGCACTGCAATAACTTAAACCTTCAGTTGAACATTTAGAAACTCAGTCAAGTCATCTGAAGAAAAGAGGAAAAGTGGCCAAGGGAATGTGAGCACTAGCTGTGAACAGTTTTTAATTTCTCACTCTCTGGAATGCTAGAAATTTTGGGACTGAAGGAAAATTTCCAGAGGGAGGGAGGACAGAATTCTTTTTCAGTGCTCTAATTCCTCCCCATCTTTGGTAGCTATGCTCAGAGCCTGAGAAATTTCTGCAGATTCTCCTCTATTTGTGACCAACTTTTATTGCAGTACAGTCAGTAACTGAAGTTCTGATGAATAAGTAGTCTTCACTTCCTCACTTTTGAACTCTGTGGATTTGGCACTGTTAATTTCCTGTCCTCCTCCATGAACTCTGTTTGCCCATATTTTTAACTCTGGTATGATAGCAGGTGTATTGCTGAATCAGACCATTGATGGGTGGTGTCAAAGCTATCGTGGTCCATGTACCTCAGTGTTAAGATCCCTCTCTGCTGAGTGATGAACTATTGAGTTGGAGCTGGAAGTTTCACAAGGAACTTATTTCCAGGCCTTGTCTCCAGACTGTCCCTGCCCATCCAGACTTGACATTAGATCTTCCCACATGGGAAGAATAAGGAGAGCTTGCTGTTCCTTTTATGTTTTGCTTGAGAATTATGGTTTTCCTGAACAATAATGCATCTATGACTATTTTGGGGAGCTTGGGTACTTTGCTTGTCCTATAGCTCTTTCTTCTAGGAACACCAGAGTCTTCTTCATTCAGTCAAACCCTGGCAGATGGTGATAAAAAATGACAACACATCCCAACCTTCTATGCATAGGTTGGGCACTTTTGGGCTGCATCTAGTGCTTTTCTCCATCCAACTCTTTTTCCCATCATGTCCTTAACACCATCAGTTGGCAATTATCTAGTTTGTGTACAAGCTTCCTGTCCTTCTGAAAAACTGAAGTCCCTCTCCTATGGCATAGGCCACAAAGTTTTAAGCTAAAATATGTTTGCATTGTTGGTTCTACCTTTCTGTCTTTGCCTCACCCACCACTGAAACATGCCCCCAAAAACTTGTGGGAAATTTAACTAGGCCCCTGGGCTGACAGAGGCTCCCCGATTCTTGTTCCTATTGCTCAACAACCAAAGGCCACCAGTATCTAAAATGTGATCCTTGAAAAGCTTTTCAAAAGTCCATTATTCCCTTCACCTACTGTTCAAGCATTTTCAAAATTTCAGCTGGGCTAACTGAGCCTCCAACCCCGCCCCCCTGTCTTCGCTAAGCTGTCTGAAAGTATATAATGTTACTGTTGATGTTTCTTTAGAATCAGGGTAGATAAATCCTTCCTTATCCCTACATCCTAAGAAACAAAGTTGGGATTTGTAAATCAAACATCTGGGATTTATTGGCATAATTTCTTTAAAAACTGTTTTGGGGTTTGTGAGCATGTTGCAGCATCAGTGAAGATTACTTTACAAATCTCTGGCGGGATTTTGAGAAGTAACCGAAACTGTGTCATTATTTTGACATGAACACTGTGGAAATTGGATCCTCTTGTTTTACAGTCCTAAGATGGGGGTATTAGCAAGAGAAGTGTAGGCACATCATGGAGTTGTAATAAAAAAGTCCCTTGTATTACTCTTTATCAGAGGCATTTTTAAACACTTATGTATTCTGTACCAGTTTGATTAGAATCCTGGCATACAGGGACACCAAGGGCCTTTCTGCACTACATTTTTATGTAGTGCTATTATTCCACTTTCAACATCCTGTGGAATTCTTGGGTTTGTATTTTACTGTGGTCAATGTTCTCTCTGGGTGAGAATTCTAAATGCCCCTCCCTAAACTGCAAACCCCAGAATTCCATAGAATGTTGAAAGTGGAATAATAGCGCCATAATGGTATAGTGTGGAAATGCCCAAAGTTGCTAGCTCTCATGAAGGCAATAGAACCTTGGAAGGCTAAGTTTGCTGAGATCTCAGAATTCTGAGAAATAAGATTTACTTTGATACTTATTAGACGTACAGAATACCTTTCACTCTTTTCTTTAGCTCACTGTGCCCTGTGACAGCAGAAGTGCAGCCTTCAAAATATCTTTTGAAACTGAAGAAACAGCGTGACATGCTAGGAGAGCAAGGATCTGCTTTTCTATCCTGCTGTGATATCATGGAATATTGCCAATATTTTCTTGTTTAAAGGAAAAGGTAATTCTGGACCTATATAATCTGATGGATGTTTGGAAACTTCAGCAGGTTCAAAACACGGCAGACAGAATGCTGGCTGGAGCCATTTAAAGGGAGCACATACCCCTTTGTTAAAATGGCTTCCATGGCTATCTATTTGTGTCCAGGCACAATTCAAAGTGCTGGTAAAGGTAAAGGAAAAAAAAGGATGGGATAGCAAGAATTTTGAGGTGAAGTGGATGATAATTACCATTCCTGAATCAGAAGAGGATTGAGGTGAGATGTCTCAGACTGGATGGTCTGAGGGCAGTACAATGAACACGAATTTGGGGGCCCTCACTCAGCATAACATATCAATGTGTGTCCAAAGTACTAACAAAACGGCATGGGCCAAACTAGTGTTTAAATACCCCTTTTCAGCCCTGAGAGGAACATGTTGGTTGCACTCTGGCAGAGCCAACAAAGGGGCTTGGAAAGGTCTGATTGTCTTTGCATCAGGTGACAAAGCACTGAGGAAAAATCATTATAGCCTCTTAGTGACTGGAAAGGTGAAGGAACAAAATGTCAGTTGCCATGGGAAGAGGTAACAGGATATGGACCTTTTGGATTCACATGGCTTTCAGCAAGAAGTGCAAGATTTATATTTATTTCATGCTGATTAAATAGTATTTATAGCCAATCAGACTGTATCACAGATTGGAGGGGGGTATAAGGCATGGTAACATAGCATCTTACAGAGGGGGATGGACAGGGGGATCAGATATTAACACAGCAATCCTATGCATGTCTAATTAGACAAAAAGCCCATTGAGTTCAATGGAACTTATTCAATGGAACTTATTCACACAGATCTAAGATAATATCTGCCACCAGGAAAATTCCTGCAGGCCACAGTGGGAATCTGCTCTCTTGAAGATGACCGGTTCTTCTTTCAATTCTGTGGGATTTTTCCTGGGTCTTTACTGTGTGTCATTAAGTTTACTAGTATTTGACTTACTGTTTGCATTGATTGATTGCATTTATATAATCTGCACTTTGCGTGGAAAGACTCTCAAGAGCGTCACTTATACATTAGTCAAGACCAGACAATTTCAGCCCACAGTCTTATGGGTAAAGACACAACACACAAGAAGGGGAGGATGGGGAGGGAGAAGGAAGACATGACAAGTCAGCTATAATATTTTTTAGGATTAAACCCAGCTGTTATTCTGAGCTAGGGCAGGCCCATTGAATCAACTGTTGAATAGTAATCCAATGCATGGATTCTATATGTCTCCTGTAGATGAGGCTGCATGTGGATTTCAGCCCTAATGTTAGAAGCTTTGCATAAACATCAGATTTATATACCTGGAATAATATGATAATATAGTTAGGCACTGAGACAGAAGACAAAGTACTACTGTCCACACCACACCAGTGGCAATGACATACATTCATTTCAAATTTGCCAACCCCTAGGGCTCCCAACACCAGAGTCAACTGATTCACTGAGAAGCATGGCAAAAACCTGCCCTATAGTTAGTCTTCAAGAGCCATGGCTCAAAGGGGAGACAAAAATCAACTGTCTATCAGCTCATCCTCTTTCCTGTCTCTCCTGCATCGTGTTAGAATGGTGGCTGGGTGACAGATGGAAAAAGAGACAAAGCCCAATGGAGAACGTTTCTCAGAAAAGCTGGTCATGGCCATTCTCTCCTTTTTCTCACCCCACCTCTCACCCCATTCTTCATGCTGGTGGAATAAGCCGAGGGATACCTACCCTATACAGGTGTAGCTCAGGCCATTTCCATGCTCCATTGTTATAGTGCTATTATTCCACTTTCAACATCCTGTGAAATTCTGTGGTTTGTAGTTTACTGAGACCAAAGGGGCCCCTCCCTAAACTGCAAACTCCAAGACTCCATAGAATGTTGAAAGTGGAACAATAGCACTGTAACACTGTTGTGTGGAAATGCTATCAGTTTACAAAGTATATGCATTCCTGGGCATTAGTTCTTTCGGGGGGAATTTGGTACCTGAGGCAGAAATAACATGGAAAGAATAGGGATAGGTTCCTCCACCTTAGGCCATTTCCTCACTATTCTGTTACAGTGCTATTATTCTACTTTCAACATCCTATGGAATTCTGGGATTTGCATTTCAGGGAGGGGCCTTTAGAATTCTCAGCCAGAGAGCTCTTGGGCCTCAGGAAACTACAAATCCCAGAATTCCACAGGATGTTGGAAGTGGAATAGCACTATAACAGTGTAGCGCAGAAAGGCCCCTTTTTCTTGTGAAATGTGAAATGAAGCAACCAGGTCAGCTAAGCCTTACATAACTAAACAAAAACATTTTGAAACCTTCTAGAGGCCGTTTGAAACCTTCTTCCAAAATGCATCCAGGGATGATGTTTTCTTTCACCACTTCCACCTTATGATGTACATTTTGTACATTTTGATGTACAAACTCGTAGATCTATTTTTTAACATCCTGGGAGTGACTGATGAGGCAGGCTTATCTCCTTTTTCCATTTCTCTCTGCTTTGCTAGCCACACATGGTCAGTAAGGTATTCTGGAGGAAGCTGCTGTTTATCTGTCCCATGGTAGGCAGGCACAAAGAACCACATAGGATTGCTTGTAACAGAATCTTATTCTTTCCCAGTTGAAGCTTTACTGTGTTGCCTACTGCAGACATGCTATTGCACCCAACTTGATGCCAAAATTCTGTGTTTTTCCAGCCTTCCTTCACCATCCTCTCAGTATTTATACAAGGACAAGAAGGAAAAGGAAGGCTCTGTTGGACATAAAAAGCAAAATTATTTAAAAAAAAAAGAAAGAAAAGAAAGAAAGAAAAGTTGGACTCTGTGAGGGAGACGAGGGAATGAGCAGTGGGGAAGGAAGGAAGGAAGGAAGGAAGGAAGGAAGGAAGGAAGGAAGGAAGATGGGAAGAAGGAGGAGAGATGATTACATTGAAGAAGGGGAACACTGAAGGAGGGGGAATTTGAGTACATCACCTCCCCAGAAAAAAAAAACATTGAACCACAACTGATGGGTAGCCTTATAGACATGTGCTATAAAAGACAAGGTAGATTACCTGGTCTCTCTGCTTGGCTGAAATCCCTGATTGCAGTTTTATTTGCATCTCCTTCCAGAGCTAAAATGAGGAAAGGCAAGTTTATACTGTAAGAGTCATCATGATGTAGTGATCTGAGGATTGGATGAAGAGTCCAGAAAATCAGGGTTTGTCATGGGCTTCCAGGACCTAGACTCAGACTCCGAGGCAGCAGAACCTGTTCTGAGCCCTGGCACAGGGACTGCTACAGCAGAACCTGCAGAGCAGACAGTACCTTCACCTGTCTCAGGGACAGAAATGTCCGCCCCAGCAGGGATCTCTGCTCATTTGGACACAGAGAATGATCTATCCATACCTACCTTCACCCAGCATAGACACCAAAAGGGGGTCCTGCATCGCTCCCAGCAAATTTATGCCAAGCACCAATTAATCAGGCACCAGCTGCACTGACCCTGGAGCCTGTAAGAACTGAGCCTTTCCCCTCTAGCCTTAGTCAGCAATCAACTGACCATTTCTCCCATGCATGCTTCTGTTCGCTGCCCTTGCCTGTGTTTCTGCCTTTGATTTGTGTTTCTTTCACCTGCCTCTGATTTGTGGACATTGTTGGGACCATTATTGCTTCTCATTTGAAAAGCTGTTTCCCTGCTTAAGTAAACTTACTGCTTAAGTTACTGGTGAGTTTCTGATCTCTGTTTGTTATCAGCTTCTCCTGGCTACCAGCCCAGACCAAGCTTGGACAGAGTTCAAATCCTTGGTCAGTCATGGAAACCCGCTGGGTGACCTTGGGTCAGTCACAGTCTCTCAGTCTAAAATGGGAGTTGGCAACTGTGGAAAACCAGAGGGACACTTTGCGCCCCCCCAGGAAAACTTTGAGGTCCATATCCCCTGAACTTCCCAAATCCCAAATGCTCCAAGTGCTCCCAAATGTTCAAAAATGCTCCAAAATATCCTTTTGGTGGCAAGGAAGCATTTTCACCATGTTTTAGGCTTTCCTGGGCCATTGAAACCCAGGAGAGGCCTTGTTTAAGTGAATGGAAGTCACTTTCTGTTCATTTCTTGTTTCAATAAAAGGCTTCTCCTGGGCTGAAAAGTGTGGCAGAAATGACTACCCCACACAGCATTTGAGGGGAAAATCTTGACCCCAGGCCCTCTCAGAGCACAAAAATAGTTCTAGGGGTTCAAGCAGCAGCGTATCTATGATGGGTCAACTGGGGTGTGTGCCTTGGGAGCCAATGCCAGGAGACTCAAAAAAGTGGACTGGACCTACTTGGGTTCAGAACCCTCACAAAAGTTGGGGGGAAAACAACCCTGTGAATATCTGCTCCCTGTGATCCTCCTTTCATTCTCTTCTGGGGCTCCCCCTTCCACTCCCTTGCCTTTTTTTGTGCCGGGGCAAGAGGAAAGAGAATGGGAGAGGGGAGATGAAGAAGGCTTTTGCATGTCTACCCCCCATTCCTTTGCCTTTTGCCTTGGTGCAGGTTCTCAGCACTAGGGGCAAGAGCAAGGGAATGGGAGGTGGGAGCTCTGGAGGGGAGAAGGAAGGCATGCACATGCCTTCTCCTCATTTTCTTGCCTTTTGTCTGGGCATTTGCCTTCCTTCTCCATGCCTGGCAAAATGCAAGGGAATGGGGGGAGGAATGTGTACACCTCATGAATAATCAGATTCACAAATGTCAAACCCGCAAATGTGGAGGGAGAACTGTATTCACAGAGACAGAGAGAGAACAGTGGCAGAGCTTGGAGTGTGTGAAGGGGGGCGGGAGGGGGCATGACCACAGTATGGTGGCATAGCTAAAACAAATGGGGCAGGGCTACAACAGATTGGGGAGGGCAAGCAAGGAGCTGGGATGCCCTGAAGAAATTGCTGCTAGGGGCAGACCACCCCCATCGCCCCCCATCCCTACGTGACTGAGAGAGAATGAGAGAGAGAGGGAGAAATATACAAAGAGAGAAACCTATAACTATTCTGCTGTGCAGTTACTGGTAGACAAGTACAACTACAGTGAACATAATGCCCAAGGAAGTATGTGCAAAAAAAGGGGGGGTTAATCACCAACTTAACCAAGCAATTAGTTGGGCAATTTATTCTGAGTAGGAGTAACATTTCCACAAGTTCTTTAACATATGGTGATAACAAGATAGCAAGCAAGACTATGGCTGCCTGAGAGTGTTTTTTTTTTTGGTATGCTGCTGAATGCCATTAACTTAAATGTAAATCATTTGTAATGAGGAATGCACATAGCATGAATTTATTGGAGCTTACAAAATGTGAAGCAGAGCTCCCATTCTCTTCCTTCCTCCTTTGTTAGTTCCAGAACAGAATGTTTACATCTTCATTAAATGCCCGGTGCAGAAGAAAACTGCCTGAGTGAATGCCAAGGGGACATATGGAATGCCTTTCTTAACAATCGGCAGATCTATAGACATCACAGCCAATTTGCAGTGTTCTGTTCTGTCACGTTGTCACACACTAGCTGTGAGGAAAGCATAACCCATGGACTGCACTGAGTCCCAAGGCCCCAAAGCATAGCCCTTGAAGGCCTCCCCCAAACGCTTCCAAAGCTCCCAGACCCATAAAAAAAATCTTGGTTATTTTTTTCCCAAAAAAATATCTTCAAAAGGTTCAGAGTCACTGGAAAATGAAGTAGTTTTTATCCTTCTCCAAGCCCCCCAATGTTCACAAAAGAACAAAAAATCTGGCAAAATAATTGGGTGAAATCAAAATGAGAAATTATGCAATGTTATCAAAGGTAGCATTGGCCAGTGCAATCTGTCAAGGGGCTGCAGGCCCCCCAAAATTGACTCTGTCTCTTCTATAGTTATTCACTCCTGCACCCAAGCAAGATGAGAATCAAAAAATCATGGAATTTGATCTGGGAAGTCAGTTCTAGATTTTGGCAGGCTTGTGGGCATCTTACACAAGAATGATATGTTCTGCCTTATCTCTCAGGAACAGCAAGGATATCCTTGGTCCAATAGCCATCACAAGCTATGCCATAGGGCTGAAGGTATATTAGCTGAAGAGGCTCCTTGAACAATCTCCAAGTCAATGACAAAACAGTATTTACTCTGAGGTTTTTAGTCTAAAAGACACTACATTAAATGGAAAAAGGATAAAGAGGGGAAAGGAAAATAAGCAAACTGAGGCACCATTAAAATTACAATGGACAAGATTTGAGATCAGCTACTTAGTCACATAACTACCTTAGTTGTGTAGCTAAGTAGCATCTCCTGGCCTCACTCACCCGAGGCCCGACTTACTGGGCAGCAGCTGTTGCGAATGACAGGATCTGGACTCCTGTCAATTAGGATACAGCAGATTGACATTTCCACTCTGCTTCTGCAGGTCTTCTCTGGTGCAACAGTCAGAAACAGGATCCCTCTTGCAATTCCTCCTTGCACCAGAGATCACTTGCAAAATGGAGCTTGAAATCTCAATCTGCTGCATCCTAATTGAAAGCAGAATAGACCTCTGCATACACACTATGATCATGAATTCCAGCCACCATTTATAAAATGACCAACTTGAGTGGAAAGAGCTCATATGGGGGCTCTTATATCTTATCTATCAACAAAGCCAATGGAGTAAAACTGCTTACTATGGTAGCTGGTAGCTCTAGTGTCAGTGGGACAGTGAATTTCTTCTAGGTTTTAGTCTAAACTTTGATTGAGTTATCCAAGTGGCTGACCCAATGTTGTGATAATGTTCAGCACCTTGGATAGCACCTTTAGAATAAAACATGGAGTATAGCTGGCCCTTCACTTTTGCAGGTTTCTCTTAAGCGAATTTGATTATTCATGCATTTGTAGCTCCTTGCCCCCCCATCTCCCATTCAGAGAGCCACACCTTCACACGTACAGGCCTAATTCCAGCATTTAGGAGCCAGCAGCAGCCACCAGGAGTTAGAAGCTCTACCTCCCTTACCATGCTGGCCTTCCTTCCATCTCTTTCCATCTCTGATCTATCTCCTACCCTCTTTACACACTTTCTCAAAACAGCTTTATGGGATTTTGAAGGCTTCTAAATGTTGGATAAGGGGTGTGTGAGTCTGGGAAGGTGTGTAAAGAGAGTAGGAGATGAATCTGTTTAAAGGAGGTGAGATGGAGGGGAAGGGAGGTGAAGGTCCCCAGGCAACTGCCTTCAAAATCCCATTGAGTCATGTGGCTTCTAAACGCTGGATAAGAAATGTGTGTGGTGTGAAGGTGTTCAGAGAGGATAAGAGATGGGTCTGCTGAAATGTTAGGTGATGATGGTTGCTGATGCTTATAAAACAGGCTTTAGTAGTTGTATGAGGTGGTTGGGTTTAAAAATTTTATTCATGGTATTTCCACTTTTGCAAACCTCTTGAGACAAATGAGATTAGATAGAGTTATTTCCAACTTATGGCCACCCTAAGGTGAACCTATCATGGGTTTTTCTGGGGCTGAGAGTGTGTGATGCACCCAAGATCTCCCAGTGGATTTCCATGGATGAACAGGGAACAGAACTCTGATTCCAGGGTCATAGTCCAACATGGATGTTCCTACTACTGACTGACTACTATTGCAGAGCTCAGACACCAGTCCCCCTCCCCTTTTTTTGTTTTGTTTCTGGACTTCAGCTTTCAGAATCAGAAGTTGGGAGATTCTGGAAATTATTTTCCAAAAATGAAACATTCCCAAGCTCTATGCTATTCTATGCACTGCTAAGCTATATGTTTCATATATTGTTTGGATGTTATTGTTAGCCATGTTGATTTCTTTATTTTATTTTATTTTATTTTATTTTATTTTATTTTATTTTACAGGTGGGGGTATACATTTCAAAAATCAGTAAAATACATCAGGTTGAGTGCAAAGGAATGGAGAGGGTTCCATATTCCTGCAGGTTGTGCAGAGGTATAGTATGTCCCTGAGGATCCTTGAAAGAGCTGTGTCATTGTTACCCCTTTCTCTGATTTGTCATCATGATAATGTGTTGCTATAACAGGGAAAGGGGTGATTTCTCCCTGCCCCTTTGGTCTTGTTCCATCCACCCTGCTCTGTTTCTAGATATTTTCACTGCATTTCCACACTACTTACAATACCCATTCCCGAAATCTCCTTAAAGGGTACCGTACTCATCTTCTCAGAGAAATAAGAAGTATGTGCAGTATTGTTTGCAACATATCTAGTCTAGCTAAAAACAAGGAACTGGAAAGAAGGAAAGCAACTCAGTACTGTATTCAAGTATTCAAGTATTCAAGTATTCAAGTATTAAGTATTATGCTAATTGCTTCCTCCCCTCTGGAGGAGGAGACTGACATATATATTCTCCACTTCACTTCCAATTGACTATTCCTCTGAAGATGCCAGCCACAGATGCAGATGAAGCATCAGGAAAAATACAACCAGAACATGGTCTCAAAGCCCAAAAAAACCCACAAGAACCAATCAACTCAATACCATTCCCCATTTGCAACTATGGAATTTCCTTGGAAGAAAGGACCATTAAAACAGCCCTGTTTGCTTAGACCAAAGGTCAATCTAGACCAGCATCCTGTTTTGCTCTGAAGCCAGCCAGATGCTTGTGAGATATTTGCAAAGCAAGACACAAAGGAAGAGAAGAATAAAAGTCACTCGCTGTACAACAACTGGCTTGGAGATAGAAATAGTTTTCATGCATTCACATAAAGCTATTTTTACCTCCTCCTTCTTGTTGCAGGTTTGAAAGGGGTACAACTAAAATGTATTTAATTTTTTTAACAAGCTGTCCAGCTGGAGAGTCGTTGGTAGGATGTCTCCTTGGAAACACATTCTAAGGTCCAGATTTCACAGCTTGCAAGAAAAAGCAATGGAATCACTTTAGGTTTTGGCATACTTGTCAACATCATTTGAGAACGTACCTTCTGAGCATCTACAGACCCTTCCTCTCCATTATCTCTCAAGGTGAGAAGCAGGGCTTGTTAATTTAAAACCAAGCTTGGAATCCTCTCAGTGGTCTATCCTGGTATAACCTGTGTATAACAAGTGTTGTGCAAAAGTTACTACATACCTCATTGCAGATTGCTGAAAATAGTTTCCAGCATTGCACATGAAGCTTTTCAGCATTTCTGTAAACAACAACCACAATCCTTCTTCCCTGAGGGTGGGGTAGGGTGATTGTGGTGGTACTTACCAGATGAAAGGGGAGGAGGAACACAACTCAAAAGATGAATAGCTAGTCTCATCTCTCAGGGGAAGGGAAATGAGGACAGCACCCCATCTGGGAGCACACCCTCATTTCTTTACCCTCACAGCTCAAACCAGCTGCCTCTTTGTTCTTCAAGTTGCTTCCCTCTGTTGTCACTCCACTGTAGGCAGTAGCATCACCCCAGGACTTGGCAACTGCCCGGATGCAGGGAGAGCATGGAACTGTGAAAGTGGAGTGAGAGCTCTGCCACTTTAATTTAGGATCTAGGCTGAACACAATATAATCCTCATGTCTGTGGATTCCAGGGTCCTCTCCAGAGATCTATTGTCGCTAGAAGCTGGCATTACCCTTGGTGTTAGGGATGCTAGTTTGGTGGGAGAGTGCAACATGAAGGTGATGTTAAGTTTACACTTTATGCCCAATCTAAATAATCTGTCACATATATTCACACATACAAGTTCCTACTTGTTCTGCTTGGATTGAGTTGGGGGAATACCAGTTGCCATATCATCCTTTCCACAGAGGAAAAAACAGCTGATCAGGGACTTGATCAATAAAAGACCATATGGAAAGATTTTAAGCTATCTCACAACTTCCCAATGAAATGGTGACCAGGCCATCCCCTCCCTTCTGCTTCATTTGTTTTGGCTTCAGTTTAGTGCGGGACTTATATCTATGCAAAGGGACTTAACATTTGTGGGAAACAGAAGTTAGCAGTTTCACAACATCCCTATTCATTATTACATCTGGGAACCAGCAAAGTGACCGTAGTGCTTCAGTCTGATGTTCATCCAGACCAATGCACATCTGTCCCAATGTTCAAAATGTACTGATGCATACATGGCACACTCCCAATGCATACCTGGACACCATCTGAAGACTGCCAACATGCATTGGTAAGTCGGATGTGCATTGAGACACTCTTGCTGGTGTCCTGATGCACATCTTTTCAATTCAGTAGGAGTGTTCTGTAGTGTCTCTGCTACAAAACTATGTGTGCATAAAGCTATGCAATATTGACCACAGTAAAGAACTATGGCCTTCTTTTTGTAAAGAAAAAAAAAAGAGGAAAATGAAAAGAAAAGGTCAAGAGACAAATTATTGCCTGCTGTTTTGCTTTCTGAACATATTAATCCCCCTGCTCCTGGCTTGCACACTGCTTATCATCTTTCAGTTGCTGTTAGCTGCCTTGGGTGCTCCTAGTGATCTAGAAAGATGAAAGCTAAGTACATAAGGGTCACCTGTATACCTGGAAGGAACTCTCATTGAATTTAACTGGTGCTGTAAAACCTGGATCTTCTAATGGGAGCATTTAAAAGATAGAGGCAGACAAAGAAAGAAGGCCAAGTGGCATAGTGGTTAGAATGTTGGACTAGGGCTCTGGAAGACCAGGGTTCAAATCCCCTCAGGCATGTAAACCCTCTAGGACAAGTCACTCTCTCTCAGTCTCTGAGAAAGGGAATGGCAATGCCCTTCTGAATAAAGCTTGCCCAGAAAGCCCCATGAAAATTTCACCTGAGAGTTGCCATAAGTCAGACACAACTTGAAGGGACACAAAAAATGAGAGGATTTACTCATGTGAACCTTCCACCAGTTGTCTGAGGTGGTACAGCCCTCACCTAGAGTTACCACTCAGATGAATGGTGGCCATTGGCTTCCATGTCATTGGTGCAGTGAATCCACACTGGTTTTGACTTTGGATTTTAAAGACACTGTCCAAGGTGCTGAATCTATTTTGGAGAAAGACTTCCGCATGTTGGGTAACTCCTGTAAATCTTGGAATAAAACTCAAAGTGGATTCTTGGGACCTCTGACACAAAAGGTACAGGCTGTCACTAATCCAGATGCTTACTAGCTCTCCCTGAATTGTTATGAAAGTAGGCTTAGGTGGTTTCGTTCTGCTTTGCTTTCTTCTCAATATGTATACCTTTTTACCTAAAGCAAGACTTTTGTTTATCCCAAGATAGTTTATCTGGCATCTGAAGTGGAAAGGCAAAGGAATTTTTTTCTCCTTCCAAATGTATGTTCCAACTTTAGCAGCATTCAAAGCCAAATTTAGAAACCTCCTAGCAGGAACACCAGAGAACTGTGTGAAAATTAACAGATCCACATTGCCTGCCCACACATTGCAAAGTGAAGTTCTGTCACAGTCAATTATGAACTTCCACAATTGCGCACCTGCACACATTCACATACTCACACACACACACACCACAGCCCTACAGGAAACAGCATGTACTGGCATGGTTGAACAAGCTAAATGGAACATGTCTCCAAAGCAATCTCGGATCCCAGTAGCACACAGTCAAGGCATGTGTTTAAAGGATGCTAACTGGCAAAGAGGAAAAGAGAAAGCTATTTTTTGTCCAAATAAAAACCTGGGGCTAAATCCAACTACGGCAGACCCACTGAAGTAATGGCTGAATGGCAAGGTAGACTACTGGGTCTACAATTAGATTTAAATCCTGTACCAGTGTTTGGGCTGTGTAACAATATCTAAAGAATGAGCCACATGTTGTGCCCTAGATCCTATTGCTAACTGTAGCTAGAGTAGACCCACAGAATCAAGGAAACTTCTACATACTAAGTTACTGTTGATTCAATGGGTCTATGTTCTTTGGAACTAGCAATAGAAATTAGGCCTCTTTGCACAGCTACCCTGTGAGTTAGCAAAATCCTGAATGGCAAGAAGATCCATTGCCTAGGAGCAGCACGCACAATGAAAGCAGTTTAAATCATGCCCTCTCCCATTACCAAAACTGGCTGTGGATCTTTGTGAATGCAATTAACATGCCTGGGCTGGCATCCTACATTGTTGTGACAGACTCATAACCTGGAGATCCATAACTCCTCCATATTCACCTCTGTGATTCACCATTGCCAGGACTATAAATACCTCCCAGAACCCACCTTAAACTCCAAAGAAACACTCTATACAACAAAGGCCTGTGACATGGGTGAGTGAGACTCTTCATAATTATGTAGCTATTATCCCAAAAGGTAGGTGACTCAGGGTCCACCCATGATGCCAGTACCTCTGTTCAAAGGTGGAGAATTATTTGCCCAAATTAGGAGGACTGTGAGAGGGGGGTAACCTAGCAAGATCTTCCACCAATGTGTACAGGGTCTTCTTTAGGTTCAGCACTTTGCACAGCTCCTGGAAAATAACTTGCGGTACTTGGAATAGTTGTTTTAAAACCCATTGTTGACTGACCATCCCATTGGAACAAAGCAACCAGCCTCCTCTGGTCAAAGGGCCACCCATGATTAGAAAGTGTCCTATATTTGAAGGTCTGCCCAGCCCAAATGTGGCATAATGACAACGAACCATAGTAAGAGGAAGGAAACCGCCTCAATGTTCCCCATCAACAGTTAGCCCTCGAATGAAGACTGAGAAGCTACACACAGGTTACCTGGTCGTAAAGTTTGCACTATCAGAGAAACAGCCAAAGTGTGGGTCCAGCACCAAGCAAGGTTCCCAAAAGCTTCCCTATGTTTGTGGTCCTTGATCTTCCAGATACCCTAGACCACCTTTTTCCTACCCCCAGCTAAGGGTATGTAAGAATGACCACTCCTGGAAACATCCAGGAGCACCAAAACAGCTTAAATAGACTGCAGGACTTAGCTGCACTGTATCTTAACATAAAAAAATATCCATTGTTGAGGCAGCAACTTGTAGCCGCTTAGGAATCATTTTTGTCATTTTGGGGGAGGTAGTCCATGTGGCCAGAGAAGGGTCCCAGAGAAGGAAAACTGCCCCCTAAACCCACTGAAGTTGCTCACCCCAAAACTATGATGACAAATAATACATAGCAATCACCTCTGAAGTTGTACATATAGTATAGATTCTATACATAAAATTTAGCATATGAAAATTTTGAACAAAGATGTCTCCTCTTTCTGTATTCTTTTTCCTGAATTTCTAGTATTAGCCCATCCACACAGAGCACTGGTACAGCAGCCTTAGCAGGGCCATGGGTCACTCTGTGTGTGTCCCATCTAGACCATCTAATCAATGGGATCTTTCTGTGTATTGACTCACCAAGCAATAGTTAACCAGAATAAACCCACTGAGACAACTATTGCTTGGTGAGTCAATGCACAGAAAGATCCCATTGATTCAGTAGGTTTATTCTGGTTGAGGCTGACCTAAAGCATTCATTCCTGGGTCACCGCTTTTTCTACTTGGGGAAGTTATAAAAATTTTGTTGACAAAGCATGGTATAGTGCTTTGAATGTCAGACTAGGATTCCGGAAGACTAGGGTTCGAATCCTAACTCAGCCATGGAAACCCACTGGGTGATTTTAGGCCAGTCACACTATCTTAGCCTCAACAGAGGCAGGGGCAAAACTCCACTGAACAAATCTTGTCAAGAAAACTCTGTGACAGGTTAACCCCAAGGTCACCATAAGTTAGAAATGACTTGAAGATAAACAACAACAAGCTCAATCAAGGAAGCCACGACTGCCTTGACTTTGTAAGACCTGAGGAGCGCTACTGGTGATAGATGACCTGGAGACCTTTCATGCATAGGGTCATCATAAGTTGAAGTTGACAACAGCAAGACCTCCAGATCCTTTTCACCATAAGTTGGAAAGAACTTGAAGGCACACAAAAACGGCATGTGTAAATTAACCAATAACCTTCTCACCTGCACATTTTAATTTTTTATTTTATTTTGCTTTATTTTTATTTTTGAGGATGAGTAGAGTTGCCTGCTAGCATTTTTGACTAAAGCTTCTCACAATAAAAACATTTTCTTCATACTCTGCTTGGCTTCATTCCCTTCCCTTTTGTAACTTGACTTGTATTCTGCAATGTATACAAACCTGCTGAGCTGAAGTTCTCCTCCCCACCCCCACAACATACACTCTTCCTGCCAAACTGTCCAAAACCTCATCAAGGCAGAGACTATATAGAAGCACCATAGTAAATGTCCTGGCTTGTGGCCAACCAACCTACTTTACATCTGTAGGAATTCGATTTCAGCTTCCATTTATCAGCAGGTTCAGCTAGAGGGTTCAAGTCCCCGAGAAGCTGGTTGCATTTGTGATAAATTCCTCTAAGCTGGGTTGCTGTTTTCCATTAAATTCTGGTTAATTGAAGGAAAAGACACGGCTTCAGGACTAATAGAGAGTTCTTAACAATGATCCCTGTTCTATTAGAGACAGAGAGAGGGAGAGCATGAGAGAGAATGAGAAGGAGAGAGAGAGAGATGCAAGACATACTGACTTTATTTTAAAATACACACAGAGAGACATACAATAGAACCAAGCTTTAGAGTTTTGTAGAAACAGAATATGGAAAACTTTTTGATTACAACACTCATAATCCCCAGTCAATTGTGACCAAGTTGGCTTGCGATTCTAAGAGGTGTCATCCAAAAGTTATCTTCTTTCAAGCTCTGGGAACACTCTTTGGGGATTTATTTCTCTATCAGCATGGGTGACAGAAAGCCCTCTAGATCTTGTTTGGACTACAGTTCCCAGCATGAAACACCATTGGCTGTGCTGACCAAGGCTTCAAGGCATTGCAGTTCAAGAACATCTGAAGAGCTACACTTTCCTCATCCTTCTGCTGCACAGTCATGCCCTCAAGGAAAGAATACTCTCTAGAGTCTCTTAGCTAGCATTGAGAAACACTCTGGGGCAATGGAGTCACCTGGGGTATATCAAGGGAAGAAGTCCAAATGAGGTCATTGCTCCTGAGTAATGATTCCCCAATGAAAATCTCCAAATTTCTAGCATTGCTGAGAGTGAGATATTGAAAATAGTTCATTAGAATCTTTTATTTGCTGCATTGATGTTCTCTTGGTCAATTTACATGCCCTCCTTCTTTGAATGCTTAAACTCTATTTCTGAATGTTCAGCTGAACTTTTAGCTACTGTAAGGATAGAAATCTAAGTACTGAGAAAAAAAACTTCATTGGGAATGGCAGAATTCTTGTTTCAGTCCTCATTTTGCCTGCCTCCCTGTCCTGGACTATACTGCTGGAACCCACCAATCATCTCAGAAGATCTGGGTTCTTCTGCATATTAAAGGCCCACGTGCCCCCTTCCTTAGAGGTGGAGATTTCCATTCCAGAGTCAGAGAAGGAAGCAGATCCACCTTCAGTACTAACAAGAAGGAGGAGTGCTTGCTTGCAGAAGAAGCTTCTTTGTGAGTAAAGAACTGCTGACCATTCATACCACATGAGAACTTGGAATGAGCTGAATCTGAACATTTTGGGCAACTTGGGGCTTCTCAGCTATTGTTGGAGTACACCTCCCATCATGTCTCACTATTGTGTGCTGGTGCATGGGAATTCTAGGTGAAAGGCAGCATACAAATGCAAGATAGGTAAATAAATAGATGGATGGATGGATGGATAGATAGATAGATAGATAGATAGATAGATAGATAGATAGATAGATAGATAGATAGATAGATAGATAGATCTGAGGAAACAAACAAGAAGGGCCTCTGATGGCCATCATACCTTGGCCCAGTGACTGGTAAGATCCCCTCCAAACATTCCAACTGCCATTGTTCTGGTCTCTGGGGGAAAGAAGAGCAGTCAGGATCTGCTCAACTTAATTGCCTCCCCAGAGCCATCCTCCTTCCCTTGTGGGTCATGTCTTATTTGGACTGTAAGCCAGAAGGATCTGGGAGTCTTTTTGGCTGATGAGTACAGTATAAATGCAATCAACCAATCAATTTACAAAAGACTTGTTCCTAAAGTAGGTGAACATTGCTAGAACTGATTGATTCATATGGGGCAACACAATTTTTGGACTTTCATGGGAGGGAGAGCATGGATAAACTGTGCTTTGAAATTCACCATTATCTTATGGCTTATACCTTTGACTATTCTTTGTCCTGACTCAACCCTCCATCCTGCTTCTTGCTTTGTCTTTCAAGCTTCACTCATCATTTAGTCCTGACTTGATCTATGTCTTCTGGGCTCTGGCTTATGTGGTTCCTGGCTCCATCACTAAACCTTGCCATCTTGTTGCAGTTAAAGACACAGAAAGTGTCAACTGCTTTCCTAGAGTGGCAAAATTATTCCAGCATGGCCCTGGGTTTTTTTATATCCTTGTGACTCAAAGGATTTGCTATTTCTGCAAAATGAGATTTCAGGGCACTGGAGAAGGGCTTAATGAAGCTTGTTCAGTTCAGAAAAGCCACACTATTGTTCCCTGAAACTCCATAGAAACATTAATCTGATTTTGTGCTTACTACAGCAGTGCTAATTAGTTACCTAATATTAATTATAGTAATTACACACATACCTAACTGTAGGACTATTAAAGAGGTGATTAGAAGTATTGAAGAAAGAATAAAAGATGCTCCAAGGTGGGTTGGTTAATCAGTTAACATCTGTTTCTTGCCACAGAGCTGCTAGTTTACACTTGAAAGCAATTTCAAAGAGAGAGTTTGAAGGAAAAACCCAACCAAGGAAAACAGTCAGGTTATTTCTTGGCAAGAGAAGAAAGTAAATGGCTCTGCAGAGGTTGATGGTCTTCAGCTCCTACCACTACAGAAAGCATGGGCAGACAAGGATGATGGAAACTGCAGTCTAAGAACAACTGGAAAGTCATAAGGTCTCCAACTTTGCTTGTTAAGAGTTCAGCTTAAATCAACAATTTTTTGAACTGGGAAAAATTAATGACTAGTATTCTTTCAATCCTTAGTCTGACAGTTTCCATCATCCCTATCACCTGGCCATGTTTTTTTGGAGCTGGTAATAGTTGAAGATCAGAAACTTCTGGAGAGCCATTCATTTTCCACCCCTGCCAAAAAAAGAACCCAGGAAGAACAGTAGATCAGCAAGAATCTTAGACAATATTCTCCCGGTATTCAATGTCCTGAAATATCACAGAGGAAGTATTCTGCAAAGAAAAACTCCTGATTGCTGCACAAAAGCCCATTTTCCCATAAGACTTGGTTTCCAGACCTTTGATCAGACTTCACCTGGAATACTGTGTACAGTTTTGGTCACCACAATTCAAGAAAGATACTGACAAGCTGGAATGTATCCAGAGGAGGGTGACCAAAATGGTCAAAGCTCTGGAAATCATGCCCTATGCAGAATGGCTTAGGGAGCTGGATATGCTTAGCCTGGAGATGAGAAGCTTAGGAAGTTAAATTTTATCCATGCTTAAATATTAGAAGGGATGTCATATGGAAGATGGAGCAAACATATTTTCTGCTGCTCCAGAGGCTAGGACACGAACAATGGATTCAAATGACAAGAAAAGAGATTCCGATATAAGCGTAGTTTGACAGTAGAATACATTGCCTTGGAGTGTGGCGGAGTCTCCTTCTTTGAAGGTTTTTTAAAAGAGGTTGGATGCCCACCTGTTGGGAGTGCTTCCCTTCAGGCAGGGGGTTGGACTGGGTGGCCCTTGTGGTTTCTTCCAACTCGATGATTTTATGATTGCCTTGGTTGCCCTGTTACTGCAGGTTAGGCCTCCTTGGAGATAACATAAAGATATCATTTTGATATCAATAATTTGGCTCTCTTCCACCACCCCTCTCCATGAGTTTGAGAGGCCCCTGGACAGGCACAGAACTAGGCTCGGCCACTAAACACTGCAATATCGGACTACAGGCAGGCCAGAAATAGTCAGATCACCGCTTTACCTTACCTTTCTCAAGGCAGTGGGGGCCAGCGCTCGTGCGAGCAGCTCATGGCAGCCCTTCTGCCTCCTGCATCGGCTTGCCAGTTGCACGACCGTCGCGCTAGTACCCCACCCCTTCCTTTCGCAGCTCAGGGAGGTTTTTCCCTAAAGCATTGGAGAGGCTTAAGTTGCCTGCCTGAATGGGGTTTTGGAATGTACAACCATTAACGGCCGCGCCTTTGCGTGCTTGTCCAGGGGACCTCTGCAAACACATGGAGTAGGGTGGCAGAGAAAGGTCAAGCAGAGGCCAAATTATTTGATATCAAAAGGATATCTAGTGCTCTTACCAGACGTATCATAACCGTGATAACAATACCAGTGATGTAGACTCAAGTTGACTGCCTCAGATTCAAGTGAGATTTAATCACTTCAGTGACTTAGCTCAGACTTGACTTGGCAAAAAACGAGGCACCAACTTAACTTGACTCAAAATTTGTATATTTTTAGTGACTGACTTGTTGCCCTTGGTTCAGTTAACCTAACGCATTCATCCAGAAACCTTATGACTTTGAGCAATGCTTCCATCTCTTTTTGCCTACTAGTCACATGACAATCTCTCTCAAGCCAAAGTGTGGGTGCATTTCTCAGAGGAGAACAGCAAACAGGTTAGGCAATGGGAGTGAGGCAGGCTTGTGGTCTACTCAGCAGCCTGTCCCTGCTGCGTATCAAAGGATCCTTCTGAAATGTTTCCTAAGATCAAAAGACAAGACTCGCCTCCAGAGTGCAGGGTGCATTTCTCAGAGGGGAACAGCAAATGTGTCAGGCAATGGGCTTGAGGAGGAAGGATCCTTCCTTCTAAAGTTTTTGAATCTTCAGTAAGATAGGATCCTATTCCCCACTTCTGCAAAATCCTCCAGCTTCAGAAATGGGAAGTAAAAATGAGCCTATTCCCCACTTCTAAAACTGCAGACTGTTTTATGCCCACTGACACAAAAGCCTCCAGCTTTGAGAAAGGGGAGTAAGAAGGATCCTATTCCCCACTTCTGAAGCTACAGATCACAAATGTGGAGGGCCGACTCTGCTTAAATGGTTAAAATTGACTTTATTTGTCTCTGTCTAGAAATTCTGGAATATATAGGGGTATAAAGTTGACTCCCAGACTTGAAACTTGATTTGAGACTTGACTTGAAAGTATCTTCAAAGACTTGAGACTTGACTTGAGACATGGAGTAAAAGACTTAAATACATCACTGCCTGATATGGACCCTTTTGGGTAATCCACCAAGAAACTGCTTATATTCTTAAAATGCAGTCAATATCTTTCAAAGGGAGGTGTAGCTATATGTATTTCAGTGATCCCTAATAGCATCCTAACCCAGTTTAAAAGAAAAAAAAACCTCACAAAGTCAGAAGTTCTGTCTCAAAGACTTCATATTGTTGTGTCCCTTCAAGTCATTTCCAATTTACAGCAATGGTTTTGTATGCAAGTCTTTATCTCCCTCTGGTGGAGAAAAGGGCCAATTCTTTTGCAAGATGGACAGCAGGAGGGGAAAAAGAGACAAAGAGCAAAGTCCAGTCCTATTGCAAAGAATGAAAACTATTTAAGAGTGCCAATCGGTCTATGTTAGAGCTGCCCATACTCTCTGAAAGTAAATTAGCAACTACATTGGGCAAAAAAAATTAATTTGGTGAGTGTTCATCAGTCTCAAAAACTGAATGATTTTTCATACAGATCTGTCCTGAATGCAGGATAAGTAATGCTTGCAGGAATGTCCAAAAATGACAAGCAAAGGTCCTAATCATAGGGTTAAAAGGGTGAAAGTGGGATGAGGTCATATGGACCCCTATCTCAGGGATATGTGCCTCCTGGTATACATCAGAAAGAGAAGACTGACATCATATTAATTTGTTATGCAAACCTAAGTCCAACTTATGTCTGTATAACTCACTTTTTTAAACAACATGGTAGAGGTTGAGATCCTGCAGAAATATTCCAAGGGCGCATAGAGGTCTCTGAAGACATCTATCACACTGTGTTCATCTTAAGCAAAATAGCTGACCACATAGCTGCTAGTCCCCTCAGTCTCTGACAACAGAGAAATGGCCATGTAGGGAGAATGTGTGGCTTGCACATTTGGTTGCACAAAATCACCATTCACTAGCAAGGAAGGGTTACACAACTGCGCTATAATTCTATGGAGACAAACTTATGTCCCTTCTTTTTCACGTGAGATCTCAGCTAATGAGAGTCTTGTGCTCTTTTTTCCTTTTGAATTTTGAACTTTTCTTTTAAAGTCCTTTGCAAAAAAATGAAAAAAATGTTCTGTGCCCATGCAAGTACCTTTTGCAAAACTTGCAGTGGTTTATGTGGCTAGGAGAGATCTTTCAGACTATCAAATGAAGAGTGAGGTTGAATTCAGAGCCAAGTTATATTCTGGTTTCCAGACTGACGATGAAATGGTTTGCAAGGGAGGGTTGAGTTGAACTGAGACGAGTCATTTCCTCCATACATTTTCCTAAACAAGCACATCCTGGCCATTTTCAAAAATGTTATAGAACTGTGGGAAGAGAAAAGACGGCAGCATGAGGAGTAAGGTAGGCATTAGTGCAAGTTGTGAACTAGGACCTGGGTGGGGGCTGATAAACTAAGGCTTAATCTTGGCCAGGTAGTGGCTTTGTGGATGAGCAATTTCCGTGCTGAGGAGATAAGTCAGCTACTTATTCTGGATTGCTCTCATCTGAAGGATCAAGCTGATAGCTTGGGGGTACCTTCTAGATCCATCTTTGTCCTTGAAAACCCGAGTGACTTCATTGGGTCAGAGCATCTTTTATCAATTTGAATGGTATACCTGTTGCAGCTGTTCTTGGACAAGGATAATGTAGCTACCATGGTCCATCTGTTACCCTAAGAGTTAGGGGATGTTGGGGTCCACCCACAATGCCTGTGTCTCATTAGAATTTGTAGGAATTATAGCTCAAAGGAGGCCTGTGAGAAGAGGACAACGGCAGGGTCTTTTCACCTGTGTAGACCAGTACTAACTTTAAAGAGGACCAATTAAAAAGCAAAGTGTTTTATTTGAATTGAACAAATATGAGAAATCAGGCACTCTTAAGAACCATACAAGGCTATCAGAAAGTGAGGTGAGAAAGGTTGGAGAGAGAGAGAGGTGATAATTACCAGTGATGGTTACTAGTCTTAAAGGGTGATAGTTACCAGTCTTGAAGAAAGACGTCACAGAGGAGGGGTGAAGGCAGAGCCTGAGGGTAGCATGGAGGAACAGTAGTCCGGACATACTACCTACTACAATTGACTGGGAATGAAGCTAGGGTTTTTATACCCTATTTCATACCCTGAAGGGATGCACTGACAAAGCCATGATGGCTGTCCCAAGAGATAGACAAAGGGGACCAGAATGAGCTGATTGCTTAACTCCGGAGTGACAAAACATTGATGGATCTCATAAGGATCTCTTAATGTTCAGCTAGAGCGTGTAGGGAAGATCACTGTAGAGTACAATCAAGAGATGGTTTATGATTGCTCACCAATATGGGCAGTTTGTCTTTCATTGTATTCAAAAATGCCAAGAACCTGAACCCATGAAGGGATTAGCACAAACCCATTGTCTGGGGTTTCCCTTATAGTCCTATCTGAACTTTCATGTCCCTGAACACATCTCCAGTCAGCATGACCCTGATCATGCTCTCCAGCCATTAATGAGTCCAATTTATAAAAATGGCATATCTTGTATGAGGGGTAGTAGGATACGGTAACACAGGCATTATTAACCTCAAGGCTGGACTATTGCAATGTGTTTGCTGTGGGGCTGTCTTTGAGGTTGTTCTTGAAAGTGCAGCTGGTATAGAATGTTTCACCTAACATGGGACATCCTACAGGCAGCACGTGACACCTCTGATTTTTTTTTAAATAAGTGCACTGACTACCTTGCTCCTACCAGGCCAGGTATTGTTACTTTACAAATCCCTAAACAATTTGGGACCCATATGGTTTTTGAGGTCCTCCAGAAAGACCTTTCTGCTGGTGTCAGGAGGTCCTGATGCTTGTAAGACATTCCATAGTGACACCTTCTGAGTGCAATGCTCTTCTGCCAGAACGTTGACACGCTCCAATTTCCATCAGTTTTTGATACATGTTTTTAAAAAATGTGTCAGGCTCATTGTCTGGCATCCTGTTGGTTAGTTCCAACTAGAGTAGACCCATGAAATCAATTTTTGAGACGAGGGCAAAATGTACTCTGCAGTGCTTTGTAGACTAGAGTGCCCTCTAGTGGCCAAAAATTGCATTTTCTCAAAAAAATGGTTATATATATATATATATATATATATATATATATATATTGCTCCAAAACACTCCAGGGGTTATATAGAGGGATGCTCATAAAATTCATAAGACAAAGTAGAATATATAAGAAATGTAATTGAAATTTATTTAGATATAAAAAAGATATAGAGCCATCTTTTTATGTAGATTAAAATAGAAGATCAATAGAAAAAGAAGAAATAGAAATAGAATTAGATGTTGGATAGGTATATAAATTTATAGGTATATAGATATATAATTTTGATTGTATTTAATTCTTAGCTTTCTGTTCTTATATATTTATGGAAAGAAAGAATATTTGTAAATATTGTTTTTTATAACTTTAATGAAAATATAATTTAAAAAAAAACACTCCAGGGGTGTGGAGAATATTTCTGTTTGGATTCCCCTTGGGGCCACAGGTGTCAAACCACATTTTTTACATTTTTTTTCCCAAACATCATGTGGCCTTTGGCCACAAAATGCCCTCCAGTGGGTGTGGGAGCCATTTCCACCACATTTCTGTCCCCCCCACCCCCCCACCTCCTGCCGCCATTCCAGGACCAATTTTTTACCCAGGAGGAAAGGTCTTTTTTGAAATAGGAACTGAACAAGACATAACGTCTGCTCACTTCTTGTTGTTAAAAAAAGGCCTCTCCTGGCCTAAAATGGTCCAGGGAGGCTTAAAAACATTCAAGAATGTTTCTGTCCCCCAGAGGGTATTGGAGGAAGGTGCCTCTCATTGATTCAGTGGGTTTACTCCAGCCTGGACTATGAGGAGTGGCATAGTGAGCTGGGTGTGTTTAGCCTGGAGAAAAAAGGGTTAAGAGTTGACAGTCATGTTTATGTATTTGAGGGGATGTCATATGGAGGATGGAGCAAAACTGTTTTCTGCTCCTCCAGAGACTAGGAGATGGAGCAGTGGCTTCAAACTTCAGGAAAAGAGATTCCATCTAAACATATAGGAGGAACTTTCTGACAGTCAGAGCAGTTTGACAGTGGAATACCTTGCCAGGGAGTGTGGTGGAGGCTCCATCTTTGGAGGTTTTTAAACAGAGGCTGGATGGCCATCTGTCGGGAGTGCTTTGAGGGTGTTCCTGCATGGCAGGGGGTTGGACTGGACAGCCCTTGTGGTCTCTTCCAGCCCTATGATTCTATGAGTGTCAGAATAGGACTTTAGCTACCATGTGTTTAATGGTGAGCAGTTTTGCTGATCTTCATCTTTTGCCTTTTGGCAGGTTTATTTGAAAAGGTTTAATTCTATGGGAAGTTTCATTTTATTTTAGGAATAATTTTGCATATACCTTTGTGAATGCTTTTAACAGTATTTGTTTCAATTTCTGTAAGCTGCCTAGAAGCTCAGTATTGGGAAAAGGTAGGATACAAATAAATTAAAACAACAGCAATAATAATGCATTTATTTGAACAAAACTTCTCTGTTTAAACTCATCCGACATCAACTTCTAGGATGTCAGAAAGAATTTGTGTTGGGTGCATAGTTCACATTATATTGATATATATCCTCTTGAAATTTGTAGATAACAGTTGCAAACAGTTGCAAATACATAATAATAAACAGTAATGCTAGGATATGATTCCAGATATTGAATATCTTAATGCTTTGGGGACATTGTAGAGTCTTCAAAGGAAATTTTACCCCTCCATTTCTCATAGAATTAGAAGTTATGGGCACTGAAGGGATTCAGTACTGTCAAAAGCAAACATATAGCTATGGTTGCGGGGAGGGATAAAGGAACTGCCTCACTCAGATAAAAATTCTTCTCCCAGATGATTTTTTCCCCTTCAATTGCAGTGAATAACACACTGAAAATCATTTCACTATGACTATAGAGGGGGCTACACTGTCTCAACAGTAAATTCAGTAAGGTTTGGGTTGTTGCCAAGATGTTACCAGGCTGTACACTCCCACACCTTGATATGGTTTAATTGGTGAAATATGATTTAATTGGCAGAACATATTAATTGGCATTGATATAAAAGGTGCCCTGCTATGGCTGTATGGCCAAGCTGGATAACAGGAAGACTGGTCCAACATGTGCTCTGCAAATTAGGTCAGAGAACACCTCTAGGCATAGCTAGGTCATAGTCAGGAAATCACCAGAAACTCCAGAGATAATAGGCTTGTAGTTACCCTTAATGACTATGCCTTTTGGACGATAGAGTCTGAGAGCTTCCCACCAGATCTCTGATTGTCTTAACTCCTCTTCCTCTGACCATGAAAACCTCTTCTTTGTCCTAAAACCTGTCTGACAAGCACCAAGCCATCAGGAGACCAGTAACCCTTTCTCACATTGCACTATCAATAGCAATAGCAATAGCGTGTATATTTCTATACTGCTTATCAGCTAAGTGCTCTCTAAGTGGTTTACCGTATGTTAGCTAGTTGCCCCCAACAAGCTGGGTACTCATTTTACCAACCTGAGGAAGGATGGAAGGCTGAGTCAACCTGGAGCCCAGCAGAATCAAACTCACAATCTTGTGGTTGCGGTACCAGTATTCTACACCAGGGGTCATAAGACCATAGCCCATTCCAGATCTCATTGTCCAGTCTGCAATCTCCATTGTTTACTTGGCTGGACAGCCCTTCACACCCTTATCCTCCAGGCAGAAATGGGTATATAAACCACTAGTTTTGGCCACTCAACTTGCAGTATACTGATTGCTGGTTGCCACTCTGCTCCTCTGATTCCCTATTGTGTGCTGTTCTTATAAACGAGTCTAAGCCACATTGCTGTTTCTTTGCTGCTCTTTGAGACTGGTAAATATCACCCACTACTCCCTGAGATCTTGCTGTCTCTAACTTTCCTTCCTTACTCTTCAATTAGCCTTATGTGAGTACATGGCTGTTTGGATTAGGATTACTTTTAGCTCTCTGGCTGGTTCTTCCCTGCAAAAACACCGGTAAAAATTGGTGTCAGAGATCTCATTAGGTTTCCACCCTTTTGCAGGCCTCCTGATTTTTACCTAAAGTTCCCTACCTTTGCACAGAGGTACTGGCATCATGGCTGGGCCCCTGAATCACCCACATTTTGGGGTAACAAATCAAAAATACATTTAGAGCCATATTTCACTAACAGGACACCAGCTATTACCCAAATATATGTCATTAACAAGATGCCAGTCATCTGCATATGTCCACTAATAGGATGCTGACCATTATGCCCAAAGCAATTTAGGGCTTTGTAAGTGTCTTTGTATCTTGAACCAGTCTCATAAATTGGTAGTATAAAGAATATTTGCAATTTTTCTTCTTCTTTTTGGGATACCCTATTAAATGAATGGTTAACAGCCATGAAATTTATCATCCCTACATAAGAATGGAAAGATCAGAGCCTTTTTTCATCAATGGCAGAGACAGTAAGGAAAACATTTTGTGAGAACATACTATTACCCTGGCTGCTGGGGTCCCCAGAGGACACCTGGATTTTACTAAGGTTGGGGAAATTAGCAGAGCACAACTTGGCAAAACAGAGGGCAGGGCAACGTCGTAAGATCTTTTGTCCTATGTTTACAGGGTCAGACTGCATGAGAATGAGAGAAGTCAAGTGTCCTTTTAAATGATCTTTTATTTGGCAGAATTGGCAAAATTCCTCACTCATGCACACAAAACATTCACTCACACAAGCACACAAGGGCTATGGAGTTTGTGAGTCTTAAGAAAGGGGAAGATTCAAGGGACAGAGCGAATATACTGCACCTGATCCCGAAGGCTGCTGTTTCGAGAAAATATGGGACAGCTGGTCAAACAAAGAAAAGTGAGAGAACAAACAAATGGGCCAGAGAGAGAAAGAGAGAGAGAGAGCAAGAAAAAGTCCACCAAACCTTGAAAACAGAACCCAATTATAGGGCAGAACATCCCTGGGAGGGGCAGACCCTTTTTCTGGGAAAGGACAGAAACTGGGTTGTGCAGATGGACCTCAGCTTTTTTGTTCCTGTGATTAGTGATTAGTCAAAGTTGCAGTCGGCCCATTTGAAATATATACATGCCTTTTCTGAGGTCTTCCTCTGGTTACGTGACTGGGGCTATTTGGTCCAACCTACACCAAGAGGGATTTCAGTCTCTTAGACATGAATATCTACGTTTCCATCCAGCTAAACTCTGGCTCAACAGACATCAAATGATTCTCTTTCCAGTGATAGGGTCTGCTATTTGTCAATAAATATCTCCCTCCCACTGTCAGAGGATCGGGATCATAAATCATGGGTTACAATATTTTATGCAGTAAATATTGCATATTGCAAAAAATTGAAATGCCATGATTTGCACCAAGAGTCGTGTTTTGTACAACTGATGAAATTTGGACCAAAAAATCCCACAATGCAAGACAGACCATGAAGAATTATAAAAACTCTCATAAATTGTCCCAGCAGGTGGGGAAAAAATGATTTTCAAATTATTGTTTATGAAACTGAAAAAAAGATTTCCATGCTTACCAAAACCAAACTGCAAACCAGGGCAATTTGTACCATGCATGTAAGACACTACTTTACAGCATCCAAGCTGTAAAGCTGGTAAGTGTTCAACAAAAAAGCTGAATTTGCATGAGTTCTTTATTTCACACAGATGTCTCATGTTTCTAGAATAAAGCTGTTTTTCTGGACCACTTTCAGAGGTCCTTTCACATCACACAATTATACCACTAGGAATCCACATTATGCCATGGTTCCATCCTAAGGAATCTTGAGATTTTCAGGTTAGGAAGAGATATTTAGAATTCTCAGACAGAGAGCTCTAGTGCCTACCCAAACTATAAACCCTAGGACTCCAAAGGATGCACCCATGGCAGTGAAAATAGAAGGATAAGGTGGTAATTGTGTGGTGTGAAATGGCCACAGGAGGTGTTTGGAAACAGGTAGCCAAGCATAAGTGAAAGAAACTACAGCAATTAATATATGGACCAAGTTCCTGTATTGTGATTATGTATTTTTACATTGCCAAGTGAAAAACAGGACATGGCTCCTGTGCACTTAATAGTTGAAAGGCAAATTTCTGCATGTGTTTCTTGTCACATGATCTTCGCTTGCTCAAATTTCCTCTTCTGTGCAACCATTAGAGGTCCAGGATCCATGTCCTGTTTTTCACCTGGCAACCCTACGCAGTGTAGATCTATAATCACATAGTTTCATAGTACTTGTAGAAGACCAGAGTTCGAATCCCTGTTCACCCATGGAAACCCATTGGGTGACCTTGGGTGCATCACGCACTCTCAATGGCAGAAAACCCCATGATAGGCTCATCATAAGTCAGAAACAACTAGTAGGCACACAACAACAAGTTGCACTATAACATCATGAGAAAAAAGGCACTAAACAAATAGTTACAAGTTATTAAAGAATGTATAAGTCCATGGCTGGAATCCTATTGCTCAGTTCCAGCTAGACCCATTGAATCGCTTACTGAATGGTGAATCAACGCATCAATAAATCCAATCGATTGGATAGCTTTATTCTAGCTGGAAATAACTGTAGGATTTAGGCCCATGTGAATGGGTTACCATTGAGGATTTCTGCTTATGGAACCCTGAACTTTTGAAGCTGTCCATTGCACAATGGCCAAAGAATTTTAAGCAGATATGCAAGGAACTTGAACATCACCCTATTTCATCACCTTAAAATAGACAAATTGTCACCAGCTTCAGCCTAGAAACATTACTGAATTTTTGCTAAAGCAAGATTTCAAGATGAATGTGGCTATTCCTGTTTAGGAGAATCATTTCAGGAATCCATTGGCAAGCAGAAAGAGTTGTGATAAGGTTAGATGGAAAGAACTCACAATGATTTTAGAAGCAAGAATGGTACTTATGACTTTCTGGCTAACATCCTATTATGGACACATGCACGAGTGTGCTTATGTCTTTTTTATACATGCATATATCCTTTTGGCACTGCAGGGACTGGTTTTCCTTTTCTTTCTCCACAGTACCCAAGGCACTACTCCTCTTACTGAACAGCTTTTGAAGACTCCCCTGCAGCTATTCAGTACTTCATAGGGAGTGAACAGGATTGCAGAAGCATCTCCCCACAGCCAGAAGTAAAATGCTGACATCTGCCAGAGTCCTTTAGGATTTTTAGTGCTGCAGTAATCATTTCATGTCAGTCTATGGGGACATTGTCAGATACTTCTTTGATCTTACCTGATTCTTGCAAAGCAGGGAAGGGTCACACAGGTGTAGGGGTGTGTGGCTCAGAGTCTCTTTAGTAAGGCCCTTTCTGCACCCAACCTTGTCCCATTGTGCTCCAGTTGTGATTCTGGCAGCAACTCTGCCAGGAAGGGAGTGCAACAGAAGCACTCTCCTCTGCACCAGACTGGCTCCCTGCTGAAGGAAGTGCAATGGACATGCCTCTTCCTTCCGCAGTGCAGTTGGGCATGTTCCCAGGCTGCACTGGGGCAGGAAGCACCTCCATTGTGCTTCCAAGCCTTCCACAGGGCAGGGAAGTGCAGGAGGCTCGTGTGATCATGGGTCATTGACAGTGAAAACCCACCAATGGTTTAATCCATGATCGCACCACCAGGCAATGGGAGAAGGACAGGACCGTGACAACATCATGCAGAAACTCCTCTCCCATCCCCATACCAGGACAACAGTGTCCTGTGGAAAGGGCCTAAGCCAGGGCTATGATATATGGCTCAGCCTAATGTAGGTCTACACATGGGTTTACTGTGCTTTACTGAGCTGTACAGGGTTGTAGCCTCAGACATCAATCATGTAGACTGTTAAACTATGTGTAAGTATCTTGAGCTCCTCATAGAGCTGGAGGTTCCTATAAGCCAGTGAGTCCAACCTTCCAATCAATGCAGGAAATCCAGCCAGAGCATCCCCAGCAAGTAGCTGTCTCATCTCTTTCTGAAGACATCCTACCACCTCTCTTGATCGTTGGTTCCACTGTTAAAGAGCTCTCACTATCAAAAGACCCCATCTAATATTCAATCAAAATCTTCCCTAATTTAAAACCATGGGACCTGCTCCTACCCTCTGAGGCAGCAGAGAACAAATCTGCCCCTTTCCCTCTGTAACAGCCCTTGAGACATCTCAAGAATGCTACCATGTCACCTTCTCTTCACCAAGTTAAAATGCCCTACTCTTTCAACCTTTCCTCTTATGTTTTGTTTCCCATGCTTCTTATCATCCTTGTTGCCTTTCTCTGAACTTAGTCCAAATTGCTTATATCCTTTCTAAAATGAGGTACTCAGAGCTGAATACAGTACTCCAGGTGAGGCCTGACTAGTGCAGAATGGATATAGAATCATAGAATCATAGAGTTAGAAGATACCACAAAGGCCATCAAATGCACCCTCACCCCCACCATGCAGGAATACACAATGAAAGATTTGCGGCAGATGTCCATCCATCCCCTGTTTAAACACCTCCAAAGAAGGAGACTCCACCACACTCCAAGGTAGCATATTCCACTGTGAAACTGCTCTTACCATCAAAAAGTTCTTCATAATATTTAGGAGAAATCACTTTTCCCGAATTTTGAGTCCACTGCTCCATGCTCACCTGGAGTACTGTATTCAATAGGAGCATGGTGTCTAGATAGAGGGAGATACTGGTACCACTCTACTCTGCTTTGGTTAGACCTCATCTTGAATCCTGTGTCCAGTTCTGGGCACCCCAATTCAAGAAGGACATGGTCAAGCTGGAGCAAGTCCAGAGGAGGGCAACCAAAATGGTGAGGCACCTGGAAGGCATGCCCTATGAGGATAAACTTAGAGAGCTAGGTATGTTTAGTCTGCAGAAGAGAAGGTTAAGAGAGGACATGATAGCCATGTTTAAATATTTGAAGGGATGCCATGTAGAGGAGGGAGTGGGTTTGTTTTCTGCTGCTCCAGAGACCAGGACAAGGAGGAATGGATTCAAGCTGCAGGAAAGGAGATTCCATCTGAATCTCAGGAAGAACTTCCTGATGGTCAGGGCTGTCCGGCAGTGGAATCAGCTGCCTTGGAGTGGAGTGGAGTCTCCTTCTTTGGAGGTTTTTAAGCAGAGGCTGGATGGCCATCTGTAGGGAGTGCTTTGAGGGTGTTCCTGCATAGCAGGGGGTTGGACTGGATGGCTTCTGTGGTCTCTTCCAATTCTGCATTTCTATGATTCTATTATTCTATGCCCTAGTCTCTACAGCAGTAGAAAACAAGCTTGCTTCATCTTCCATGTGACATCTCTTCAAATGCTTAAGCATAGATATCATGCAACCTCTTAACCTTCTCTTCTCCAGGCTAAAAATGCCCTGCTCCCTAAGTTGCTCCTTGGTGTTTCCAGGGCTTTCAGGGTTTCCAGAGTTCTTCCCATTTTAATAATTCTCTGTTGGACACATTCCAGCTTGTCAGTGTCCCCCTTGATTGTTGGTGCCCAGAACTAGACACAGTATTCCAAATGAGATCTAACAAAAACATAAGAGAGTGGTGATATTGTTTCCTTTGACCTAGACACCATACTCCTATTGATGAAGCCTAGAATTCCATTGAGTTTTCTTAGCCAATATGATGGGACTACTCCTAGAAACTATGATTCTGTTTAGGGATGGGCCAACCAATCCTTGAATCCTCGAATCCTCAACAAGGATTTGAGATTCACGAATCCGAATCCCTGTGCAAAAATAAGTGAACCGAATCTTTCAAATCCACCAACCAAAAATAGATTTTTTAAAAAAGTTCTGTTTAAAAAAAGTTTTTAAAAGTTTAATTTTTAAAAAAAAAATACTTTCAAAACCCTTTCTTGAGAAAGGGTTCGAAAGATTCAAGATTCATGAGATTTGTGGCTTCCCAGAAGCTTCCAGGGATTTCAATCCAGATTTGTATTCAGAAAATTCTGGATTTGTCCTATCCCAAATTCTGTTAATACAGAGTAAAATGTTATTTGCTACAGCATCACACTGTGGGTTCACATTTAACTTACAATCAAAAATAAACCCAAGGTCCTTTCCCCATGTACTGCCTAAATGTAGAATTTTGCATTTGTCTCTATTAAGTTTCACTCTGTTATTTTCAGCCCAGTTTTCTAGGTCATCAAGGTCCTTTTGAAATCTGTTCCTGTCTTCCACTGTGTCAGCTACACCTCCCAGTTTTGTTCCATCTGCAAACTTAATAAGGATTTCCTCTAATCCTTCATCTAAATCACTGATAAAAATATTGAAGCATGTTGGCCCCAGGACAGAACCCTTCAGCATTCTACTCCTTTGAAGTGTCCTTTGGGGTCTTGTTGAGAAATTCTCAATGCCATGGCAAGTTTAGGAAATGCTGGGATTAGAGTTACTACTGAATGTAATCTAAAAGGAATTGGAGGGTGAGTTTGGGAGAAATATATGAACAATTTGCATGGGAGAAATATATGAACAATTTCAAGGAAAGCAGGAATTTTGATACTATGGCCATTTCCACACTATACTGTTATTGTGCTATTGTTCCACTTTCAACATCCTATGACATCCTGGGGTTTGCAGTTTAGGGAGGGGCCTCAAAGGCCCCTGCCTAAACTGCAAACCCCAGGATGTCATAGGATGTTGAAAGTGGAACAATAGCACAATAACAGTCTAGTGCAGAAATGGGTTATGAGTTAAGAAGTCATTAAGGGTTGTGTGTAAAATGTGCACATCCCTTCTAGCTTGGTTTCAAGACTACTAATGATATGATACTCTAGCTAACATTCTATATCCTGCAGGGAGAGAATATCATTCTTCTCACACAATTCCATATCTGATCTCTCTACAACGTTTCAGACCCAAAGAGGGACTTTTGTTGCTGCTGCTTACCACTGAGGATGGAAGGGAGAGGCAAATGAGGTGAAGAAGGTACACCTGTTCTCAGCTCAGAGCGGGGAAGAAATCAGGATGCATTCATAGGCAGAATACACCCTCCTTTCCTTTCTCCTGAAAGCCCAGAGCAGCTGCATCTTTCTCTGCTGAATTGCCTCTCCGCTGGTAAGAAGAATCAGCCACCTCTCCTAGATTTCACAGATGCAGGTGGGGAGGCTTTGGACAGATCACAACGGGCTAAAGAATAGTTCTGTTACTGTGGTTCAGGCCTATGCAGAGATAGCACTTGATATCATTTTGATATCAAACCATTCGGCTTTCCTCTGCCACCCCACTCCACATGTTTGCAAGGCCTCCAGACAAGCACATAAACAAGTGTGGCCGATAATTGCTGGACATTCCATTCTCCACCTAGGCAAGCCAAACAGAACCGGTTCGTCGCTTCAGGGACCTCTCTGGCAAACACCCTTTTGCTTATGCATGATACTAACAAAGGCACTCCAGCCCCGAGCAGGTAGCCACACAAAGCTGTATTAAGCACTCCGCATTTGCATACTGGCTACACTATTGTTAAATCGGTGTTAAGCCAATCATGCTAAACTCTGACCTTTCCAAAGGTTTGTCCCACTCCTAAATTGAATTATTCTCACTGAGTAAGGTATGGCCTGCAGTCACATTTCACCCTATATAAGCCCCCGATTCCGAGACCTTCCTCAGATCTCTCCGGACTTCCACCCCACCTTGCTGCCACTGTGTCTGGCGAGCCATCCCCTCAGTTCCAGTAACTGAGCCGCTTAACCTGGGATAGCTCCGGACTTTCATCCCACCTTGCTGCCACTTTGTCTGGTGAGCTCCCCTCAGCGAACTGCGTTGAGCTTCTTCCCTGCACCCCAATGAACTCCATCTCCATATCTCTCTAGGACTACGAGACAGGTGTCATATCCCCCATTTCCCTCTGAAAATCCCTATTTCCAATTCTTTAATTAGCTGTATGCCTATGTTGTCTTTAATGTTGTCTGTGTTTAATAAAACATCGTTTTTGCTACTTTAAACCATCTGACTGCTTGACTGACCTGACCCCGTAGATGCTGGGTTGCAAGATCCTGCTAAGTTACCCTGCCTTTCGCTAGCTTTAGTGAGTGCTCCAGCTAATTTTCCCCAAGTCGTGTTTTCGTTGTTTGGTTATTTGGGCACCCCTCCCAGGACCCCCAGAGAACAGAGTAACAGCTTCCTGTGCTATGTCCAAAAATGGCATAGAAGACTTGCACATGTCAAGCTGCAACCTTACATTTGTCTCTGTTGAAATTCATTTTCATTTCCAACAGAGAGAAATGTAAGGTCCTATACCTAGGCAGAAAAAAAATGAAATGTACATATATAGGATGGGAGAGACCTAGCTGGAAAACATTATGTGTGAAAGGGATCTAGGAGTCTTAGTAGACCAGAAGCTGAACATGAGTCATTTATACGATGAGGAGTGTGATGCAGCAGTAAAGAAAACCTAAACAATTCTTGGCTGCATCAATAAAAGTATGGTGTCTAGAACGAGGAAAGTAATGGTACCACTCTATTCTGCTTTGGTCAGACTTCATCTGGAATACTGTGTCCAGTTCTGGGCATTTCATTTCGAGAAGGAGATTGACAAGCTGAAGCAAAATGGTGAAGGGTCTGGAAGCCATGCTCAATGATAAGTGGCATAGGGAGCTGAGTATGTTTAGCTTGGAGAAGAGAAGGTTAAAAGGGGACATTATAGCCATGTTTAAATATTTGAACGGATGTCATATCAAAGGCTTGTTTTCCACTACTCGAGAAACTAGGATAATGAGCAATGGATTCAAGCTACAGGAAAAGAGATTCCGCCTAAACCTCAGGAAGAATTTCCTGATGGTCAGAGCTGTCTGGCAATGGAATATGCTGCTTTGGAGTGTGGTGGAGTCTCCTTCTTTGGAGGTTTTTAAGCAGAGACTGGATGGCCATCTGTCAGGAGTGCTTTGATGGGTGTTCCTGCATGGTAGAATGGGGTTGGACTGGATGCCCCCTGTGGTCTCTTCCAACTCCATGATTCTATGTGTATGCAACAATTCTTCCCAATCCTCAAATGACCTTGGTCAATGGTCTTCCAAATGCCACTCTCCAAATCCTCAAATGAGCACAATCTATGCTTCTGTGTATTTGCTAAACATGGGGTTTGGGAAGAGGAATCACTGAAGACTCTGAAAACATTCACTATGTTGAGCAAAAGTCCCTCCACAGAGTCTTCTGAAAAGGGACATCTGTGTAAGATGAGAACCAATCAAGCCTAAATCAAACAGCTATTCCAAAGTATACCATGATTTTTGCTATCTAAACTATTTTGGAGTTCAAATAATATGAAAAAAACTACAGGGCTCCTACATTCATTCTGACAGACTTCATCCTATAAATCTTATGGCATAAGATAGGAGGTTGCATGCATGATCCACCCAATGGCAGACTCAGATTTTCAACCAAAATATTGCATTTTTTTTAGAAGTGCAACAATGCTCAGCACTGGAGAACCCAGAATACCTCACAGTGTGACAGCAGTGATGAGTTAATTATTTAGTTAGAATGACCAAAAGTGTCCTCCCTCAAGTGTCTACCTATTCTGACCCCTCTGTGATGTAAACTGGCACTCTTAGGGTTTTTTCTGCCTCTTCTATTTGATTCCTCCCTTCTTCTACCCAGAAGTCCTTCCTGGGAATGCAGACTAGATAACCTTCATTAACTTTCCTATCCTAGTATCGAGTTCCTTCAATAAAGCTTTAGTTTCTTTTTTTCTTTTAAGCCATGGTGTCTTGCTCCTTAATCAGCTCCACTGCTCTGCTGCAAATAGACATTCGCTAACAGTTTTTGGCTGAAAAATACATGTTTCAGTGGAAAAAGCCCCTTTGCAGTACAAAAAACATCTTCATGGCCCCCTTCCTCAAAATGTCCTTCCTCCTTCACCACGACTGCAATAACCAGCCAAGAAGCAAACAGAAGTAAGAAGCTATTGTGTGTGGTCATGAAAATAATGGCCACAACAATGTGGATGAAGCCCTCTAGAGTTCTGGAGAAGCTGAAAATCAGGCCTTTGGGCCCTAATCCGTCCTTGACATAAGGTGATGAAGACTGTCCCAAGGGCAAAACCAGGTCAAAAGTCCAACAGAAATGGACTCCAAAAACCAGTCTTTAGCACTTCGTTTGAAATGTTCAGGATTTTACAATGTCAAAGTGGAGCTCTATAAGCCTTACTTAATCCTGAAGGCACATGAAATGCTTTATTCCACTTTCAACATCCTATGGAATCCTGGGGTTTGCAGTTACAGAAGGTGCCAGGATTCCTCAGGATTCCATAGGATGTTGACAGTGGAATAATAGCGCTGTAACAGGCTAGTGCGGAAATGGACCAAGTCACCAATCACTCAAATTCAAGGCAGGAATCCACTGACCCAGCAAACTGTCTTCTCAGTGAATTGCATACTGAGAATTCAAATCCACTAGGGGTCAGCAATGCTCCATGCAAATAAATCCATAGCTTAATTATAAAACCCACACCGGCCCAACCATGCTATTACTTTTATGAAATAATTGATAGAAGAAAATGAAAATTCAGCAATGCCTTCTATGCTCTTACAAGTACACACGGCTACTCATTTCAAGGGATGTAAAAAATATTCAAAAATGTTCTTATTCTCAAGAAAAGAGGTTCACGTGTCACATATTTAGACTCAGACCCTTTTTGCATTGAGGCTTCTCGTGCGGTTCCTGCGAGAAGGCTCCTCCGGGAGGCTGCCGCTTTCCCCCTCGTTCCTTCTGATGGCGCTTCCTGCTGGCGTGTCCGTCATGCTAGCGACCCTCCCCTTCCTTCCGCAGGGGCCTGTGGGAGCTGTAGGCACCGCGGAGGGAAGGAAGCGCGACCCGGCCGCCTCCCTGACGCTCCGCACAGCAGGTAAGCGCGTGTGGGTGCCAGGAGCGTTGCGCAAGCGTGGGTGATTTTCGCTTCGAAGCGAGAGAAAAAAACGCGATCGCGCTGCTGCAGCCCCGTGAGCATGGCGGAAGTGGGAGTGTGTCGTGCAGAGCGACGCTCCCACACCTGCAAGGCTCACGGGGCTATTTCGTGAGAGAAAGCCCATGCGAAAAGGGCCTCAGTGTCAAAAACAAAATGTCAACTAACATGAAAGATCTCAGCTTTGAGTGAAAGTTTAAAAAAATCATGTGCTTTTTTTAAAAAAAACCCAAGCAATGGATTTTACCCAAAACATTGAGCTATGCTCAGGTATAAAGATACATAATTAAATACCAAAGGCAGAATTATCCATGATCCCAGTTCTGGTTCCAATGAATGGATGTGACAGACAGACAATGAAGAAAGCTGACAAAACAAAAATCATTGCATCTGAAAGGTGGTGCTAGAGGAGAGTTGTATGGATGTTCTGGTTTGCTAAAAAGTCAAATGAATGGGTCCTAGAACAAACCAAGCCTGAATTCTTACCAGAAGCCAATTTCTTTCTTTCTTTCTTTTTTAAAAATATGGAACACTTCATGAATTTGTGTGTCATCCTTGCACAGGGGCCATGCTAATCAGAAGCGAAAATTGAAGCTATTTTACTTTAGAAATATCACAAGAGGACCTGACTCGCTGAAAAAATGATGGCCAAAATCAGGCATCAAAGGTGCTTTTAGTTACTACGGGTAAAATGTCTCAGATAAGAGATGATTTGGATGCTGTCATTGTAGCAGAAGTTGATAATGGGGTGTCCAGAGACTGAGTAAGTAGGATTACACTGGGTAGTTTTCAGTTGGTGAGTACCACCAATGTGGAGAAGCTGCTGGGGCAATTGAAGAAGACAATATGTCTTCTTAAACCCTATCCTTTTTGGCTGGTCACTGTACATTGGGCTACTTCTGTACCAACTTCTGAAACTTCAGATGGTTCCAAACACAGCAATCAGATTGGTTACCAGTACATTTAGGAATAAACATATTACACCAATATTAAAGTCACTGCCAGTTAGTTTCCAGGCAAGGTACAAAGTGTTGGTTATTACCTTCAAAGTCCAGGCTACCTATGAGATCACCTCCTCCTGTACAATCCGGCCTCACACTCAGGTCCTTTGGGGGATATTTACCCCAAATGGCCAGGACTAGATTGTCAATGGTCACCCAGAGGGCCTTTTTTGCCAGCCACCCCTAGACTGGACAGGATTCAATATACAACTTGTGGCTGTTATAGTAGGATCAACAGATATAAACACCTGAACCACATTCAGTGGAAGAACTCAAGCAAGCAAGACAAGGACTCTTTCAATTTGTTGCACCCAAGCCTCCATGGGGGTGGGGGAAGGATGGGGCTGGGATGATGCTTATGCACAATGTCGTCCTTCTCCCATCCCCAGGCAGTGCAATCATGCTGCAAAACACTGAAGGCTTTTTGCCATCAATGACTTAAGATTAAGCTGCCCTTCTGCTGCCCATCGGCACTTACCTTGCTTGCAGAGGTCCTGGAAGCACAATGGCTGCGCTTCTTGCCCCAGAGCAGCCTAGAACAATGCCCAGCTGCATTGCTGCAGGAAGAGGTGTGGTGTGGCCATCATGCTTCCTGAGTCCCCTAGGCACCCCTCTAGACCTATGGCAGTGCACAAAATGGCATCATCATACCAATAAATTTGGTAGCACATTGGGGGAAAAAACTATGAAAATAAGCACAAAATGCAGTTTTAAATGGATTTTTGGCACTTTTTGCTGAAATTTGGCAACCCAGTTTGCCTCTGGATTCTGCAAGCTTGCTCAGTGGAGAACCAGTAGTCTGGAAAAATGGCCTTGAGGGCTACATTTGGTTCACGAAACATATGTTAGCTATTGTCTCTGTAAGTAATTACCATAACTGTGATAATGTCTGAGAATCTTCAAGAACATTCCAAGGGCTGTGGAGGAAATATTACTTTTGGAATGTTGACAATCAGTGCACCTCCTGTAAGAGAAGGGAAAGGGGAATTCTCTAGAGCACTTGGGAATATGAGGAGAATTAAGGGATCTCTCAGAACAGGAGATGGGTAGCTAAGATTTGAAGGACCATGCGCAAAAGGTATAGAGGGAAGGACGGGTTTTGTTAAAAAAAATCAGCTTGGTCCTCAAGATGTGGTGTGGGCACTCTTGATACAAAGGTTTGCAGGGAAGTGAGAAACTGATGTGCAAATCTATGTATATCTATTCATAAGTAGCGTCAGTGAATTCAATAGTGCTTGCTCTAAATGGCAGATTTCATACTCTGTATAGATTTTCAGCCTGTAGAGATAAGGAGGATAACATTCCCAATATTGGTTCAGAAATGCCCAGCAAAGTTGTTCACTCCAGATTTCTAACACATGAAACAATACCATACAAACAATACAACAACCTGAGACTATTTTCTTGGTTTCCACCAGATGTCAGAATGCACTCATATATATTTAGTCAAAAGTTCTGTAAAAGGATTCCATCTGACATGCAGATCCCATCCACAACCTCACACAACATTGAAGCACTTTGTTTTAAGGGTCTTTTCTCCTTTTGATTTCCTGTGGCACTAAAAAGGCTTCAATGCATGTATGCTGCTTAAAATGGGTTATGGGTCAGAGTTGCCATGAAGGATAAACCTTCATGGGATATCTGCAGTAGTAGGTGGTTCTCATTTCAGTTAGAGTTGTGAATCTGCTCTGGATTTTAGTCCAGGCTTTGGAGGAGATGACCAACATGCTGAAACTTAGTTGCTCCTTAAAAAGATCCAGGACCTTAAAACTATGAGTCAGGGTGATCTTGACTACAGCTGGGAATTTGCATCATGCTTGGGTCCAGTTGTTACCAAGCCGTACACCCCCCAGTCCATGATATGGTTTAATTAGCAAATATTAATAGGCATGAAATATGTATTATGTCCTGCTATGGCTGGGAAGCCTGCTGGCAAAGAGGAACTGGCTGCGCACATGTGTTGCAAAGCTAGGTCAAAGAGCATGGCCAAGTCGAGCCAGGGAAGTTTTGGTGACAATGGACTTGCAGGTATCCCTCGACTCCCTTGACTCAACCTTCAGAAACAATAGTGCCTGAAACTGTTTCTGTGGAATGACTGATTATCTTCCAGCCTCTTCCTCCATCCACTAAAACTCTCCTTTTGTCCCCACATTTGTCCCACTATTAAGGAGTTATCATGATTCCCATCAGTTCTTTGTCACCTAAATGCTAATGCCAGTAGCTTGTTCTGGACACCATTGTCTACTCTGCCAGATAGCCATCAACACCATCCTCCTCAAGGTGGAAAAAGTGTATTTAAGCCCTGGCTCTAAGCCAAATAGCTCATAGCATTCTGGATTGGCCACTCCACTTCTCATTCTGTACTACCTTTGGACCCTTGATCCGGATAGGTAAATATCACTTGTGTCACCCTAAACTCTCACTATCCAAAATTTTCCTTCAGCTAGCCTTGTGTGATTGCTGGACTGCTTGGATCTTGTGCGTGTATGATTGTTAATCCTCCAATAAAACAAACATTCTTTGAATCTCTGGCTTGTGCTCCTGCCTTAGTACCAGTATACATAGGTGCAAAAGATCTCTGAAGAACCATATTAATTTGATCTGCATTTGCACACCAATACTTTGTTCTGAATGTTATTTTAATAAATTTCATAGTTCATTTTTATAAATACTGACTTGGTTGAGTGGTATAGAGTATTTAAAGATACCCAGAAATATGCTACCATAGAATTATTAAGGGATTCTAAATAACCTTTGGGAGGCTTCACCCTTTTACACAAAGGCGCTATTTAAAGGAGAAGCTAGAGTTGGGTGTGAAGTGACAGGGTGCCTTATCAGATTGGGGACTTGCCATATCAGTCTGAGAGAGAAAGTAGGCCTTGTCACACTTTCATGTTACTGGTGCAGGCTTTAACCCAGACTTTAAAGGTTCTGATTCCTAATCCTGAGATAGGTTCAGTAGCCTGGATAATTCCATTAAAGTGCAGACTAGAACCAAGAGTGGATTCACCATCCCGTTGACATGACAGCCTCTAGCTGTTCCTGTGACTTAAACACATAAGAGTTCTTCTATGACAGGTGAATTTTCATGTACTTGGAAAGTATCAAAAGGAAAAGTGAGCACACAGATGCAAAGGTGGGTAAGATTATTGTGTATTTCTGCATGGCAAGGGGTTGGACTAAAGGGTCCTTGCTATTCCTTCCACCTCTATAGTTCTGTGATTATTAGAGAAAACATCCTAGCTACTGGAAGATTCCTAGCATTGGTAACCAATTGAGCAAAGCTATCATCTTGGATTGCACTGCATATTTCAATATTCAAGCTGAAAATCTGTTGTTCAGGGAGACCAAAATATCTTCAAGACTCTTTCTTCTTCTTCCCTCAATTGATAGTATTTCTTTTCTGTTTAGAGCTTTTTTCATTCATGCTGATGCCAGGCAATCAGGGACCACACAATCCCCACTGCACTATGTAACGAATCAGCTTTACAGATTGCTTTATATGAAGACTTGTAGGCCACAGTTCATGAAAAGAAATCAAGATAGTGGACAGTAAATATGTAATAATGATGATCAAAAGAGTGATGTAATGATAGAAAGTACTCAAAGTTCAGTGTTTAGAGTGCTGGACTAAGTCTCGGGGAGATAGTCAACCATGGACACCCACTGGATCATTTTGGTTAAGCTATACACTCTTTGCATTAGAGGAAGGCAATGGTAAACTTCTAAAGAAATCATTCCAAGAAAACTCCAAAAACCCAGTGTCTTCAACTTGAAGACATACAACAACAACAACTTTTATTTTTTTATTTATTTATTTGTATCCCGCCTCTCCATATAGATCGAGGCAGCGAACAACTTATTAGCATGTATTTCGAAACATTTTTCTATACATGCCCCCAACAAGCTGGGTACTCATTTTACCGACCTGCGAAAGGATGGAAGGCTGAGTCAACCTTGGGGCCCGGCAGGATCGAACCTTGTGGTTTGTGGTTTGCAGTACTGGCATTTAACCACTGCGCCACCAGGGCAACAACAACAACAAGGATTTTTAAAAGAGCACAAAGATTATCTGTTTTTGAATGTCCTGAAAAACTCATTTTCCCCTTGACAACTTGAAATCATTGTAAGTCAGGGGTGTGGCTTGTGCCCTGCATATGGAGCCCCCTGGGTAATTTTTGTGGCCTCGGGGTCCTCCAAGAGGTAAAAAAAGCCCCCCAGATGCCCTTTCGGTATGTGGGGGGGATCTTGTTCCAGGTCAAAATAGAAGAAACATGCAAGTGACTTCTGGTCACTTCCTGTTTTGAAAAAAGGTCTTTCTTGGGTATAAGATGGCCAGATCTGAAAATATGGCAAAAATGACCCCCCATGTCCTCTAGAGGCCATTGGGGAGCATTTGGGGGGAATAGTAGTTTTTTGCAATGGGGATGTGTGGGACAGAGAAGGCTCCAAAGATATCCTAGGGGCTAATGTAATCCCCTGCCTCCCACCGTTGCCCACTCCCACTGTAAATACAGAAAGCCAAAGTAGAGTGAAGGTTTTCTGTAGCTGCATAGTTGTACAGTAATAAGTTACACAGATGCCCTTGGCCAGTGAGATCGCTGATTGCCTTCACTTTTCCATGGATGAACTTCTTTGCTCCTTTCAACACGATTCCCCCTAAAATCATCTAAAGGGACAAATCTTCATGTCTCCTGAAAATATTTATCCAAAAGGAGTTACCTGTTGGGAATGAAGGAACTGTCAGCTCAGCCCTTTACACCACTATACAGTAAGTATCATTACCTATTTGTTTCCTTCTAATCCTTTTGCTGTCACAGAACTGAGAGAGTATTACTTAACAGCAAGAAAAAATGCTGACTTTTGGAAAGATCTGTTCTCTATTATACATTATTATGCATTAGCTTCCCTAGGCTGTGTGCTGTCCACATCCATTAGTAAGACCACACAGTAAAAGAGGCCAGCCTGCCATTGCTAGAAGCCACAGTTGCTAAAAGGCACTTGCTGCATAATAAAATAGAGGCTTTGGAGAGATGCCTTTGGGATTGGCTATATTTTGGGTGGTTTTTTCCTCACCTGTACATAGGAGGGTATGGTATATGTGCTCCTGCTTAAGTACTGCATTAACTCCAGGGGAAATGTGTTGATTCACTGCTATATGATCCAAATGTGGAAAATTTATCTTCCAGAATCATGGAGTCATAAAGTCATAAAGTTGGAAGCGATTATATTTAGTCTAACCCCTGCCATTCAAAAATATACTTATTCCTGACATTTGGCCATCAAGCCTCTTTTTAAAGGAAGCAAAGAAGGAAACTCCACCATCCTCCAAGGTAGCATATTCCTCTGTCAAACACTCTTACCATCAGTTTAGAAGAAACATCTTTTCCTGTAGTTTGAATCCATTGCTCTGTATCCTAGTCTCCGCAGCAGCAGAAAACAAGCTTGCTCCATCTTCCATATGAAATCCCTTAAAATATTTAAGTATGGCTATCATGTCACCTCTTAACTTTCTATCTTCAAGGCTAAACATACTCAGCTCCCTAGGCTGCTCCCCCTAAGGCATGGTTTCCAGGGCTTCTAACATTTTGGTCACCCTTCTCTGGACATATCCCTACTTGTCAAGAATAAAATATTCTTCTTGAATCATACTGGAACAGTACTTCAGCTGAGGTCAGACCAAAGCATAGTAGAGTGGTACTGTTACTTCCCTCAACTTAGATGCTATACTTCTATCAATGTAGTTTTAGAATCATATTGGCCTTTTTAGGCACTGCATCACACTGTTGACTCATGTTCCGCTTGTGGTCTACTAAGACTTCCAGATCCATTTCACATGTATTGTGGAGAAGACTAGCATTTCTCACAGCTATCTGATCTGGGGGACCAGTATTTTTTTCTAGTGGGCCAGGGACCGGTATGATCATTTATTTCATTGGTGTCAATAGTTTATGTCTTTCTTGGAAACACTCCACAGACAGATAGCCAATGGATCACAGACTAGCATCAGTCCAGGGATAATTAGTTTGAGTAGCACTGCTGTGCCTGACTGTGGATGCTAGAGGTTTCCATCTCAGTGAGTTGGTGATAATACTCTTGGTTTATTGGAGAAATTTTCACAAGTCAATGACAGAAATTTTACAAATAGAGTTGCCTATGACACCTGAAATATATCTTTTAAATATGTTGCATCAGATTGATAAGAAATATAATAGATATGAATATATAATTCTGTATATGGTTTCGGCTTCCAGGATTGTATATGCTAGATATTGGAAAAAAGAGGAAATACCGGAAATACAGGAATGGATACAGAAGGTTTTAGAATTTATTATTTTAGAAGACCTTACACTTAATCTGCGGGATAAAAAGCAGACAAAAAAACTTGATGATTTGAGATCAATTAAGACAGTAATAGAAGAAAACTGGATATAGATATTAAAGGAGTTGAATAGCTGGATAATTGTATACGGATATGATGAGAAATAGATCTGTATACTATAATAGGTAATACGTATACTATAATATGTAATTTAAAGAAGCCAGTCTACATTAGAGAATTTATGTTTTTTGAGATCACGATAAGTTACTTAAATAAAGGTTCTATCAAGAGGTGAGGGGAAGTTATAAGAGAAATGGATAGATTGTATGATAAGATGGTAAATAAGCTTGTTTTTTTTTTAATTTGAAAATATGACAATACAAGTATGTAATGTGAATAACAATTGTTTTAATAAAAATATTGTAAAGAAAAAAAAAGATAATACTCTTGGTTTGACTCTGAACTTTAAAGAACTATTCAATACTCCCCTTCTTCACACAGCAATCTATGGAAAATCTGCTTATATTGTTATGTATTGTGATTAATCTGGATGATAATGATGTGTCCTGTGAGTTTCTTGCTCTGTTGATTTTATATACCTTGTGCTTTACTTTATTTTTAATAAAAAGAGTTTCTTTTTTTTAAAAAGGAGGACTCTCCAAGGTGCTGAACTCCAGAATCGATACAGCACACTGGGCAACTCCTTTAAAGTTTGGAGTAAAACCTAGAACAGATTCATTACTCCACTGGTATCTGAACCACCTGCCTTCATGGAGTCTAGAGTAGAGATATAATTCCTCACTAATGTTCTACTCAAAGGAAGTAGTGAGATTTTTGTGGGTGCTTCAATTTTCTTCTTGTGAGAAAGCTGTATAGTTTTCAATGACAATTCTCAGTTTGGGATTTATTCTGTGCAAAATTTGCACATGGTTGCTTTATCGAAAAAGTTCCTTTCTGATCAGGAATCAGCATTTTCTTTACTTTTTGCAGGTCATTTAGAGGGATGCCAGAAGATATTCCATTTGAAGATATCCTCTGTCTGAAGGGATGTCCATTCCAAGCTCATCTTAATGAAAAAGAACCGCAAATTGCTAAGAGAACCAAGGCCTGAAATTGCCAAACTATGTCCTCTTCTGTGTTACATTTTGGTTAGTTCATTTCCTCTTTTTTGATAAACTTATATGACTGAATGCTCATGCCTTGGTTCACAAATTTTGCCTCTTCTGTGAAATTTGAGGAAATAAATTCTTCATTAATTTCATTTTTGAAGGAAGAGTAATTTTAGCAATGTTCTTCTTAAGCAAAACACCGTGCACTTTTCAAAGACTATTCACAGTTCAGGACTTAAATCTTCACAATTTTTATCATGGGTTGTGGAGTTCTGTGAAAGAAGCAGCGTTTTCTTTTATTATTATTATTTCTTTTTATTATACATATACATTAATAAAATCTCCATCAAATATTACATATTGCACACTTAGATGTTATTCTTATGTACACAATTATACGTATTTACATTTGGATAGTGGAAAAAGAATATTAAACAAGATTAACTTAACATTCATCTCACTCCTTTTACCATACTTTATATACCCTGACTTTCTTGCCACTACCAAGAGTCACTTCTTATATCGTTTTAATTATACCAGAAACTCCCCAATTCGAATAAATTATAGGTTCAAATTTATATCAATATTATCTACTCTGAACTCCCTTTCCAAAAAAAAAAAAAAAAAATAGATTGACTTTGCTTTTCCTCATCATGTTTTTCCATCCTTTCTTGTCCTTTTCCCTTATTAAATACGTCTACACACTTAAATAGTTTCCATCTATCTAAACATATATACGATGTTTTAACCAGCCAAGAAGAAACAGCATTTTCTTGTACAGAAAACTACATTGCTTCACAGAAATGTTATTTTCTGTATGCAAAAAACTGTTTCCAGGGCAAAAAAGAAAAAAGAAAAAAAAAAGAAAGAGAAAAACAAAAACGAAAAGAAATGAAATGAAAAGAGAAAAAGAAAAGAAAGTCCAGAATTCTCCTTGCCATCATTTCCTGCCACTTGAAAAACAAAGGGTGGAGAAGGGATTCTTGACATTTTTTGAATGTTTTCCAATAATCTCTCTATCACTATTGAAAGCAAACATACCAGGAAGAAACAATACTACTCATTTTTTTCTTAAAATACATAGACCACCCTTTCTCTTACTAGACCATGACAGTGTAGCATTTTTAAAGATCACGCTGTATTGTATTGCATTGTTAACATTTTTAAACCCTTACACAGTGCCCTGGGAGTGTTCTCTCCTTAAAAGAAATCTGAAAAGAATTTCTAAAACTATTCTCAATGACTGAACAAACATCCCAATACAGCATACAATAAAAGTAACAGAATGAGAAAATTAGAAGGAAGGGATATATATATATATATATATATATATATATATATATATATATTTAATGTAACAGCTCACATCAGCCACAGTCTTAAGGTCCCTGAGTATTGAATACTAGGAGTCATTTAACCTATGAAGTTGTGTGCATGTGCCTTTAAGTCTCCTGTTGACTTGCAGTGACCCCATGAGTTTCACAGGGCTTTCTTAGGCAAGGGATACTGAGAGCTGGTTTTTGCCAGTTCCTTCCTCTGAAATATAGCCCACAGCACCTGATATTCATTGGTGATCACCCATTCAGCTACTAAGCAGGGATAACTCTGCTTAGCTTCCAAGATCAGGCAGGATCTGGTGCCTTTAGGACCGAGAGATGGTACTATAAAGTTATACCACTATAATTCTACATCAACTGCCATGACATCGTCCTATGACATCCTGGGATTTACAGTTGATGGAGAGGTGTTTAGATTTCTCAGGACATTTCCACAGTAGACTGTTAGAGAGCTGGGTATATTTAGTCTGCAGAAGAGAAGGTTAAGAGGGACACGATAGCCACGTTTAAATATTTGAAGGGATGCCACGTAGAGGAGGGAGAGGGCTTGTTTTCTGCTGCTCCAGAGACCAGGACAAGGAGCAATGGATTCAAGCTGCAGGAAAGGTGATTCCACCTGAACCTCAGGAAGAACTTCCTGATAGTCAGGGCTGTCCGGCAGTGGAATAGGCTGCCTCCAAACGCAGTGGAGTCTCCTTCCTTGGAGGTTTTTAAGCAAAGGCTGGATGGCCATCTGTCGGGACTGCTTTGAGGGTGTTCCTGCATGGCAGGGGGTTGGACTGGATGGCCCCTGGGATCTCTTCCAGCTCTACCTTTCGATGATTCTATGATTCTATGATCATTCCACTTCCAACATCCTATGGAATCCTGGGGTTTGCAGTTTAGGGAGGGGCCTTTGCGGCCCCTCCCGAAACTGCAAACATCAGGATTCCATAGGATGTTGAAAGTGGAATGATAGAGCTTTAACAGTCTAGTGTGGAAATGGCCTCAGTCAGGGAGCTCCATTGCTTCATCACACTGCAAACCCCAGGATTCCATTGGTTGCACCCATCATACCCACACCAATTATGTGGTGTGAAAGGGCCCCAACCAAAAAAAAAAAAAAAAAGGAAAAAAAAGGATTGGATTGATGTTGAAATGATTGCAGTACTACTGCTAGTTATATTCTCATTGGAAAGACATTCTGCAGTTTGGTGGCCACCACAGAGTAGGCTTTGCCCTTTTTCGCCACATGATACAACAATGGCATTTGAAGAAGAGTTTTTGGTGAAAAAGCTCCCCCATCTTTTGCTGATGGCAGATAATTGATACTTTGTATTCAAAGAGAGATCATCAATAAATCTTTCTCTAAAACCATGAGACGTGATGTGTATCTGTTACCTCACCGGTACCCCCTGTCCCAGGGTCTACAATTTTGATATTAAAATATGATTCAATGTGCCAGAGAGGACACCCGGATGGGCACATAGGCAGCAACGGTCGAAAGATCAAAAACCAGGTCAGGTCAGTACAATCCCCAGTCACATAGCCCCAGGAGACCTCAAGCTGTGCAAACCCACAGTAGACAAAGGGTCCTCAGCCCCTGAGAAGCTGACTTGAGGGGATTAGCGTGTTTGCCCCAAGTTGAGCACTGATAGCAATAAAATCCTATCAGGCAAGGACCATCTACATAAATTCACACCACAACCCAATGCAACTGAAGATCCTGAAACTTTGGCAACACCTTGTGATCTCATCAGGCAAAAGGAGCTTCTTTTCTGTTGCAACACCCATTGATCTCCTCGGGAAAGGATTAGCTCACCAGGTACCTTTTCCCCTACAAATAGTCCCAGTTTTTGAGAGTTTCTTTGGATCACTCCCAGTCATACCAGCAGACCATTTCTCCATCAAGCGAGTAATCCCCTCTTTGTGCTAAGCTCTACTTTGTTCGCTGTTTTGCCGGACCAAGGACTTCAGGAAAAGGTGCAGTATTACCCCACCTACAACCCCTTCAATATTCCCCTATCCAGTTTCCTCTCTTTTGCTTCTTGATAGGTCTTGAGTGAGTGTGTGAGTGACTGTGTTGGTGCGTGAGACTTTCATTCAATAAAATCATTCATTAGACATCTTCGTTTGGTTTTTGGCTTGGCCTGACCCAGTAAAAACTGGGTAAAAAGACCCCGCTGGGTTACTCTGCCTCTTGCATTGCTATTGCTCATGCTCTGGCTAGTTTCCATTCCCTATCACATAGAGCACATTAAGGCATCCCCCAAGGGACCCCAGAAATCAGGGTAACATATCTACAATGCACAATTAGAGCACTGTAATTCCATTTTAACTGTGATGACTCTACTCTGAAGAATCCTGGGATCTGTAGTTTTGTGAGGTACTTAGAAATCTCTGATAGAGAGCTGGAGGACTATTATTCTGGGGAGTAAACTAAATTATCACTCCCAAGATTGCATAGAATAGAGAGATTACATTTAAAGTGGTATCAGAGCACTATAATTGTGAAGTGTGGATAATGCCAGGGTTTCATTAGAGTCCAGCTTTTCAAGAGATTTGCTCCACCACACCCAATCCTATTACTTGGCCTTTCTTCAGTGCCGGAAGATGTGATATTTATCATCATCATCAAGTTTGCAGATAAAACAAAACTAGGGGAGGTGGCTTACACATTAAAAAATAGCAACAGAACTCAAAAGGGTCCTGATAAACTATGAAAATAGGCACAAATTAATAAAATGAAATTAAATAGAGACAAATGTAAAACTCTACATTAAGGTCACAGAAACCAAATGCATAGGCATGGGATGAGAGCTACATGGCTCAGCAGTACAACATGTGAAAAGGACCTTGGAAGTATTGTTGAATACAAGTTGAACATGAGCCAGCAGTGTGATGCTGCTGCACAGAAGGCACATGCTATTTAGCCTGCATTCATAGAAGTTGACAGAAATAATTGTTGTTGTTATGTGTCTTCAAGTGTTTCTGACTTATGGTGACCCTAAGGCAAACCTATCGCAGAGTTTTCTGGAGGCTGAGTGTGTGTGATACGTCCAAGATCACCCAGTGGGGTTCCACGGCCAAGAGGGGAATCAAACCCTGGTCTCCAGAATCATAGTCAAATGCTCAAACCACTTTACACATTGGGTCTTGGGGAAAATAACAGTCCCACTATATTCTGTGCTGGTCAGGCCTCATCTGGAGTACTGTGTTCAGTTCTGGGCACCTCATTTTAAGAAGGATAAAGACAAGCTGGAACAGGTTCAGGGAAGGGCAATGAGGATGATAAGAGGTATGGAGAACAAAACATTTGAGGAAAGGTTGAAAATGCTGGGCATGCTCAACTTGGTGAAGAAAAGACTGATGAGTGGGTCCTGCACTCCTCACTGTCACACAAATAGAGGACCAACTGTATCTAATACAGCTTCTGTTAGACTGCAGAATATGCGGCATTGTCTCTTTTAAGTTACAATTGGAGTGTAGATGAGTTGTGTCTTTATTGGTGAAAAAAGTAAACAGTCATGGGTACCTTGTTATTCGTAATGATGCACATTCAAGTTCTGAAGCATGTTACTGTACTATTACCCCTATTCTGTTGCCTGTCAGTCTTTCTGCCTTATCTGATGGAGGTGGTCATTCCTCAGGTGCTAAGCACTACCTTTTTTCTTGTTATGGAGGGACTTAGCATCCATACCAAGACTGTTTGGTCTTGGGTTGTTCAGGATTTTATAGTTGGCACGACCGTCACAGAATGTGTGTGTATGAACATCTTGTATTATGCTCTTTGTTTTGGATGACTATGCTCAAGAGGAAGGCCACAGGTGATCTATGGCCATTTCCACACAAGGCGAGGGAATCACTCCCTGACACTACTCACCAGATCTTCTGGAGGTCCTGTCTGGTCCAGGGTGAGGCAGAGCAGTGCGTGGTTGTAGATCCGCATTGCTCTGGCGTCGAAAATGGCAGCTTCCAGTTGGTTGTGGGTCTCGACCAACTGCTGAAGCTCACCAGCTTAAAGTCCACCCTCTGCAGATCTCAGGCTCGCATTGGTGCGAGCCTGCTAATCTGCACCGGAGAGCAGACACGCAATGGCACGCGCCAGCATTTTGAAAGACGGGAAAAATCAGGTCTTTCAAAAACACACTGGAGGACCACTTGGGGTCGTTCCAGAGCAGACTGAGGTGTGGATCTATGGTAAGTAGTCTGGACCCAGTCCACTCCAAGGTGCAGACGTCCTCTGTGAAGGACACACTGCACTGTTTTTATTACCCCGTGTGGAAATGGCCTGCGTGCACTATAGTCCAAAACAAGGAACTTTCCCAAGCGATGGACTTAAAAGAAGTGATCAGCTTTCAGAAGATGACTTTTTCCACCTTGTTGAGATCCCAGAACTGATTACATGAAAGAATACAATTTTACTGATCAAGCTGGAACAGGTTCAGGGAAGGACAATGAGGATTTTGAGAATCATAATGGCAGTTTGGCAAACTTTTTGGCATACATGTGATTTTTTAAAAGTTATTTTGGCCCCATGCTGAGAGAAAGGCAGGATATAAATAAAAGAAAATAATACAGAGTAAAACAAACCAATGGATTCTGATTGCAGGAAGATTTTGATTAAATTAATGTAATGGTTCTGATTCTCTAGACAGTTTGATATTATTCTAACCTTTTGTATAGTTCAGCTATATGTGATTTTGTATATTTTATTTCTTTTATTTGGTTTTCTTTTCATTCCATAGTCTTCCTTGAGACCCACTCTTGGGGGAAAAGCAAGATATAAATCAAGGATCGATGGATGGACTGGTTATTGATTAAACATGGTATTTTCCACTGACTGACCTTCCTGTAATATCGTAGAATCAAAGCACTAGAATATAGCATTGCTGCCAAACTAGTGAAGCTGTTATAACAGGGGGGTTATTGATATTCTTCTCAATATGTTTTCAAACATGGTTCGAATCCTATGAGTTTGTCCCAAATGGGAAAGACTCATCAGTTTTTCAATGGTCAGCCAACAAATAGGTAGATCCAACTGAATCAAAGGTTCAGGACGTTTGACTCAAGTTAATGCTGAATTAAGGTTGAATCATAGAGTCATAGAGTTGGGAGAGACCACAAGGGCCATCCAATCCAACCTCCTGCCATGCAAGAATATATAACAAAAGCATTCCTGACAGATGGCCATCCAACCTCTGTTTAAAAACTTCCAAATAAGGAGGCTTCACCACTGAATCAGCATATTCCAGTGTCAAACTGTGCTTACTATCAGGAAGTCCTTCTTAATGTTTAGATTAAATCTCTTTTCCTCAAGTCTGAAGCCATTGCTCCATATCCTAGTCTCTGGAGCAGCACAAAACAAGCTTGTTCCGTATTACCAACTCTTCCCCTCTCCCCACTTTCTGAGATGCTTCTCTTCTTGAACACCTGTATAGCAGCCAGGTCTAATATGCTGTCAATAAACATACTTATTGACTTGGCAAAAGTCAATGGAAAATATTTTTTTCCCAGTTCATTTTGCCTAAGTCCATACATTACATATTCAAGATCCAAAGCATTTTTTAAAAAAAGTCCAATAGATGAGAAAGCAAAGCTCACAGATTGTTCTTTCCCTCCAGCATCTAAGACCAAACTGCAACATGCACAAGTTCCATGCCTTCAGCTCGTCAAATTTGAGTCATTACATTTTATGAGCAATAAAACTGGAGTGGGTTGCAGTTTTGTGATTCATACATAATGTTCCATAACAATTCTGTTGCACAGCTGGAAACAGAACTTGGATAACCTGGTCATGCCATATCCAACAGACTGTGCATCCTTCGAAATGTATATTAAAACCATTCAGTGCTGCATAACCTTGACCCCGTTAGCCAGCTTCATTGAGGGAGGGCACACGGTGACATAATGCTATGTTTTTATGCATTTCCTGCATAAATAATATACAAGCAGGACTAACGCTTCACATCAGGTTATGGGCAAGAGGTCAGGCTTTTTGCTGCCTTCAATTATTCTGCCCACCACGTATCCCAAAACCAACGACACAGGCAAATCAAATTAGACAACAATATGGGCAAATTAATGGTTTGAATCTTCTGTTTCCAAACTGTACAAACGCCAGAAATATGCAGTGAATACTACTTCCTAACGATAGATGTTTGCACCATTGATGTAGGCATATTTTGTTGTTGTGTGCTTTCAAGACATTTCTGACATATGGCAACCTGAAGATGAACCTATCCTGAAGTTTTCTTGGCAGCATTTGTTCAGAGGGCATTTGCCACTCCCTTTCTATGAGGCTGAGATAGTGTGACTTGCCAAAGGTCACTCAGTGAATTTCCTTGGCTAAGCACAGATTCGAACTCTGGTCTCCCAGTATTCTAGTTCAACATTCAAACCACTATGCCACATTGGCTCCCAGTAGCCATATTGATCTCTACTTAAAGATAAATGAAAAGAAAATAAGTTAGGAGAAAAAGAAGCAGATGCTATGGTCCAGCCAAAAAGATACCACTCAGATCATGAAGGCAAAGGGGAATTCACAGATCTCCCCCATTAGAATTTCATTACACACATAAAGTTAGAACATCTGGGGGAACAGAATGAATAGAAACTGAAAGGACCAGAAAAAATGTTCACCAACATATTTCTGCGCTAGACCTTGGAAAAGTGATTATTTTGGACTACAGATCCTAAAAAGTGTTAGGCGTGAAATTTGGTGCTCTGTAACTTGCTATAAAATTAAAACTTGATAATCATTAGCTGTGATATTAATTGACATTTTAGACACTCAGGGCTCATCCAGCAACCTCACTTTAGAATTGTTTGTTTTGCCTAGTTCATATCAACGTATGTACAGTACTGTACAATGTGTGTACAGTATGTACAAGTGAAGGATTCTTGAAACATCAGAAATTTCTTCAGGGATGACATCAGAAATTTGTCCAGGAATGACCCAGGGTCATGCAGACTCAAGAAGTTAAGGATCAGACAAAACATAATTCGTGTACAAGCTGTGATTCTGCTAATGCTAATGCATAAATCTCTTCTTCTGTGTAAGCATTCTTTAATATAAACATAAAAATGGTATAAGAAGAGAAGCCGAAATAAATAAATCATCCTTCTTTACTTGGATGGATCCTTTGGCCAAAGTTACCTGTTTGTGTGTGTTTCTTTCTTTCCTTCTCTTTTCTACCTTCTTACCTTGTGTTTGGGAGTTCAAGTCAGCTCTGTGTCTACCTGAGGATATGATGAAGTCTGGTTTGTTTATCCACCCTAACAAAACCTCCAGCCATTATGACTAGGCTGGCTGGTGCCTTCTAGGTGTTATAGTGCAAGATAGTAACTTTCCTCAACTCTTGAACACCATTTTAAAAAAAAAAATACTTTTCAAAAGTTCCATTAAAGAGGACACATAAGTCCAAGATTCTAAGAAAAGTATGTGGATACAACATGCATGGGTTAGATACTTGAGAAGTTACGGCCTTCTCAAGACATGTACCTTGAAGAAAAAAAAGGTGAAAACAATTGGACTGATGCCTGAATCTTTCTCCAGCTTGGAGAAGGGACAGCATCCTTCACCACCTCACATCTGAAAGGAACAAACCAGTTCCAGAGGCCCAGAACAGATTGGTTTGCAAACAGCATTTTTGCCCAATTCCCAACTTTTCTTGCTTGACACATTGAGAAGCCCCATTTAGAACATTTTTAGATGTGAGATTTTTTCACCCCAGCATAAGGATAGGACCACTGTTTCTCCAACAGCAACAGTGATAGCCAAAAATGTACAGTTACTTTCATTAAAATGTTTATGTTGCACAAAACATTGAATTATGTGCAAAAAAGCCATTATCTTGTGCAAAAATCCTTAATGAAAATTTCACAAGGAAATCCTGAAATATGAAAAACTGAATAAAAAATATGCAAATAGTCCCATAATGTCAGCCCTTCTTGATCCTTTACCATCTTGGCCATCCTCACCTACACAACTTCCAGATTGTCAGTGTCCTTAAACTGTGATGCTGCTATATTTATCTTTAGCTTTTCATCCACGCAGTAGCAGCTGGTGGCTTCAGCATCAGTGGGTCAGTGAATCAAGTTTGGATTTTAATATTAACATAACTGAAACCTATTCTCAAAATAGGAGAAGTACTTTGACTAGCTCCATCAAAGTTAAAGCTAAAACCCAGAGTAGATCTACCTCCCTCAAAGACATGGGAGCTCCCAGGTGCTGTTGTTATGCCCCACCCCACCCCCACTCCAAGGTATAGTCTAATTGGTAAGAACTATCATTTAATTGGCAATGTCATTTCTAATATCATTTGTAACACTTATGGCTGAAAGGTCTATGGATAAGGACTCTTGTTGAAAACCATAAGCTAAGACAGATGACCTCCACATGGCTAGATTATTCAGAAAGTACCGGCACTGATGGCCTTGCAATAATCTCCTCAATGACTCAACCTTTGAGTACAATAGTGAAGGAAGTTGCCTCAGTGGAGCAACCGATGGTCATCAACCTGGAACCTCTTCCTGCAGAAACTCTCCTTTGTCCCCTAACCTGCCTAGACCTTAAGAGGCTATCGTGACTCCCATCAGTTCTTTGTCACCTGAAATTAAGACCATTAGTCTGTTCTGGACCCCTTTTGTTTACTGTGCCAGAAAGCAATTACAGTCAGCCCTCCACATTTGCAAGTTTCACTTTTGAGGATCTGATTACTCACAGATTATTTGTTGTCACCTCTGCTGCCCCCCGATGCCATTTTTAATAAGGACTGCGAGCCTCATGAGATGGAGGAACAGTGAATTAGGCTTGTAAGTCCCTATTAAAAATGGTGTGGGGCAGCAGTGGAGGTGGCAGTAAGCCCCACCAGCCCTCCACTTCTGTCTTGTGAAGGAACCCTGGTGCCTGAAAGGAATCCATGGTGGGGTGAATATGGGGTTCATACTTTTTTGTGTGCTCAATATGGTTTGGGAGGGCCTAGAGTTATTCACAGTTTTTCTGCTTTCATGAGGGTCCTGTGCCCCTAACCCTAGCAAATGTGGAGGAATGACTATAAAACATTCCCCTTCAAGGCAATAAAAATGTATTTAAACCCTGACTCTAAGTCTGATGATTCATAGCATCTTAGACATATGTTGGTGCATAACACTGTCTATTGGCTCCCTGATTTTCATGCCCTGGGCTACCCTCACATTCTGTGTTTGAGCCATCTTGGTTTGATCTTCCACTTCTGGAACAGTAATTATCACCAACTTTACCCCAAAACTCTCCCTCTCCAACCTCTCCCTCCTTTATCTTTGCTAGCCTTGCATGGTTTGTGAGACTGCTGGATTTTGTGTGTGTGTGTGTGTGTGTGAATTTCCCTAATAAAGACAGTCTTTTGACTTTCAGCTTGTGTTCTACAGTTAGTACTGATATACACAGGTGAAACGGTCCCATGGTTACCTCCATCTCACAGACCTCCTTTGAGCTATAATTCCCCCACCTTTCTAAGGAGACGCCAGCACTTCTGGAGGATCTCAAGATCCCCTCAACTGTTGCCACTTCAACAGAGAGATTCTTTTCATTGCATTTACCCCATGGAAAAACAGCTGCCTATTTGCTTTTTTCCACCACAACTTCAGTGCATTTCAGCGGTTGCTTTGTTGCTCCGGTGCTCACTTTTAATTTGCATTTTTTCTTTTCTTCCAGTGTTCCTTTCCTACCCCCAGTTCCTACTTTGAGGCTCAAAAGCAGAGTGGCAATTTGGTAAGCAACAGTGAGCTTGTTTTCCTTTGGCTTGTTGTTATGGAAAAAAAACCCTCCCCCAAACAAACAAATACGCAAACAAACAAACCCAAATAGGACTGTTCAAGCGGCTAATACAAGAAGATGTATCACTCGGCTGAATAATTGTGACAGCCATAGACCGTATCAGCGCCTGTTTGTTTGCACAATACCCAACTGTATTAAGAAAGCCATTGCAGCTGTCTTGGACTTTGGAGTCGCTCGTTTCATCACTTGACACTGCAGCAGATGTTATGGCTTGATAATGGACTCCACTTCATTCACTCCGCATCTAAGATTACCTCTGGAGGGGAAAAAAAAATCAAATGCATTAAAACACTCGCAGTCATTTGTTTAAAAAAAAGGGAATAAAACCATAAAAAGGTAGGGGAAGATTCTCTGTTCTTTCCCTTTCTTCAGGACATGACTATCCACATACCATCTATGCATGTAGAATCCAATGTATGTAGGCCAAAAAAGGTATTGATCCCCTAAGCAGAAAGAAAATGAACTGACTGTAGGATTTTTGCCTCAAATGTAAAATAAAAATTGTCTAAATGTGTCAGGCATTAGAGTCATGTCTTATGTGGATATTCCACCCCATTGTGGATATGTGCATTAATTTCCAAAGTTGAGGTTGTATCTCAAGTGGGAGGAAAGGTATCTGCTGACCATCAGAACTGTGATGCTTTGCTAATTTTTTTTTTTCTCAAAAGAAGCAATGAGTGATTTTAGCAATATCCTTCTTGTTGCTAGGTCTTTGAAAATTGTGCCATTTTCAAAGACTAGTAACAGCTTAAGACATATTCTGCACAAAATTCGCATGTGATTTTTTTTTTGTGTGCCGAAAGCAATATTTTCTCTGTAAGAAATAATGTGAGGGACTTAGGTTTTCATAAATGTATGTGCATGTGCAGGAAGTAGAACTGAATAGTTTTTTAATGTCTGTATTCATATAGGGCAATGGTTCCCAATCAGGGGTATGTGTACTCCCAAGGGTACAAAAGAGGACATTTAGAGGTATGCAGAAAAAGATTGAATAAGGACAGAAAAAGTATAAGACATTCTCAGAAGACATCACAACTTGGTGTGGTTCTTGACTGCCGCAGTATTAGCGTTCCTATCATGGAACCTTAAGGGATCATGAGGAAATCATAGAAATAAAGAGAAGAGTGATACACAACCTGAACTTCTGGTTGCCATTGGTCCACAAACTTTTTTAAAAAATAGGCTTTCTCAGATACATATGCATGTACATCCTTCTGTTCGAGTTGCTGTGTCCCTAGCCCTAGTTGAAAAGATCCTGCTGTTATCCTTCTCTCACAGGTCTCCTTTGAGCTATAATTCCCCCAGATTCTAAAGAGATGCTGGCATTGCGGGTGGACTCCAATGTCCCCCACCTCTTAGGGTAACAAGCCCAAAAAACCGACTTGGAGTGACAGCAATTTCACTTCTCATCATCCAAAAATGACGCTTTGGATGACAGGCTAAAAATTGGGTGGTGCAGCCTCCCAGATTCTGAATCATGACCAGCACAGAAGATTCCATTATCTAATCTATGTAGAGAATATGTTTAATGTTCCTGTTACCCTGATTTCTGCAGTCCCGTGGGGGATGCTTCAATGTGCTCCACATGATGGGGAGTAGAAACTAGCCAGAACACAAGCAATACCAATGCGAGAGGCAGGGTAACTTAGCAGGGTCTTTTTACCAGTTTTTATGGGGTCAAGCCAAGCCAAAAACCAAATGAAGATGTCCAATAAATGATTTTATTGAATGAAAGTCTCACGCACCAATGCAGTCACTCACACACTCACTCTTTTAAGAAGTAAAAGAGAGGAAACTGGATAGGGGAATATTGAAGGGCTTGTAGCTGGGGTAATACTGCACCTTCTTCTGAAATCCTTGGTCCAGGAAAAACAGCAGAGAAGTGGGGCTTAGCATGGAGAGGGCTGAGGGGATTACTCAGTAGACAGAGAAACGGTCTGCTGGGATGACAGGGAGTGATCCAAAGAAACACTAAAAAACTGGGACTATTTGTAGGGGAAAAAGTACCTGGAAGGCTAATCCTTTCCCAGGGAGAACAATGGGTGTTGCAATGAGAACAAAGCTCCACAATGGTAACTTCCTTTGTGTGATGAGATTACAAGGTGTTGCCAAAGTCTCAGGATCTTCGGCTGCATTTGGTTGTGGTGTGACTTCATGTAAATGGTCCTCGCCTGATGGAATATTTGCCCAACTTGGGGCAAACACGCTAATCCTCTCAAGTCGGCTTCTCAGGGGCTGAGGACCCTTTGTTTATTGTGGGCTTGCACAGCTTGAGGTTTCCTGGGGCTAAGTGACCGGGAATTTTACAGACCTGACCTGGTTTTCAATCATTTCGACCATGGCTGCCTATATGCACATCCAAGCGACCTCTCAGGCACACAGAATCATATTTAATATCAAAATTGTAGACCCTGGGATAGGGTTTTTCCAGTGGAGTAACACTCCCACAAGTATATTTGTCATAGCATGTGATTTTCTCCAGTAATTTGCTCTCTCTCTCACATTCTTTTGTATGCAATGGGCTCTTTCCGCACGTCTTTTTTGCCTACAATGCTGTTGACACACACCTTTGTCCTCACTGCCATTGTGGACATACCAACTTGCATCCATTTAGGGTCATTCACATGTGGTAAGTCATGCTACCTATATAGGGACAAAAGGCACTATTGCATAAAAGACATACTCTGCTGAGAGCAGTGGAAGTGGAGTCACAGAGACACCATGTTTATCTGTGCCTTTTCTTTGCATGTTGCAGTTTTTCACTGTTTGTTGCAGTTATGCATTGCCTATTGTGCATTGGGGTTGTGCATTGGGTACTGTGCATTGCTGTCACACATTGCACAGCAGCACCTAGTCATTGACATGTGTTGCACAATGTTGCTGTTCTGCATTGCATAGTGCTTGCGTAGCCTATCTTTGCATGTGGTTATTTATTTGACTCTGAGAGGATGTTGGAACGCAGCCAACGTAATGGTGGACAACTGTACATTAATATCCAATGATGCAATCATGTCACTCAGTGCCAGATAGCAATCTAGCTTGAGACATGAATGCTTCTTGGTAGATTTAAGGACAAATACTTCTTTTACGGCTAGATTTTTTGTTTTAATTAACATCACACTAGGAGTATTTGGCCATTTCCACACTACACTGTTGTAGTGCTGTTATTCTACTTTCAACTTTAGAAATCCTATAGAATCCTAGGGTTTGCAGTTTAGGGAGGTGCCTTTAGAATTCTCATCCAGAGAGCTCTTAAACCTCAGAATTCCACAGGATGTTGAAAGTGGAATAATAGCAATATAGCAGTATAGTGTGGAAATGGGCCATGAATCACATCTAAGAAAACTCAGTCAGATCATCCTGAGTTCTTCCTGCCATGATAAGCTGTACATGAAAAGCCTAGTCAATCTAAGAACATTTTAAAAACCCTATGTTTCTTGAGTGTCAAGAAAACCTGGTGAGAATAATCCTGGACTTATGAGGATCTTTGCAGTTCATGACTTACTCTAGCCAATATTCCAACACAGTGGTTCTTAACCTTTTCTTCACCAGGGGCCCCTTTTGTTGCTGTGGACCACCAAAGCTTAACTCAAGATTTAGAAACCTTAAAGTACCCCCCATATTTATTTTAAAAACATTGGAATAGTTTGAGATATTGTAATGAAACTTTATAGATATGATGCCTATCAAAGGCAAAAGATTTCTGTTCTTTGAGATCAATTTATAACTGTTTACTGACCTGTTCACCGGTCTCCTTCCCTCCTTTTCTATTTTAACTGTAAAAGGTCACAACATTTCTTCAGGCCTGTGTGGACCTCCTGTAAGGAAATCACAGCCCACTGGAGGGGTCTGCAAACCACAAGTTTAAGAACTGCTGTTCTAACATGGTTGTTTTGCACAGAAAAGAGCATTTTTCTTCTGTGCACCCTACTTGTGCAGAATATGCAATTGTTTTCCACACAGAAAATGTTGTTTTCTGCACAAGAAAACTACTGAAAAAAACAAACAAAAACAGAATAAGTCTTGAACTCCAAATAGAATCATAGCTTCATATCATCTTAGAGCTGGAAGGGATCACAAGACCATCCAATATGCAAGCATACACAACTAGAGCATGCTTGAAAGATATCCATCCATCTATCCTCTCTATAAAGAACTCTGAAAATGAGGAGGCCACTGCAGTTTTCAAGGACTTTTTCACAGTGAGAACAACATTGCTAAATTTGCTTGTTGCTTCCTTTGAGAAGAAAATTAGTGGAGAATCTCCATTCCCTTTAAGGGGAGGCACATTTGCTGGCCTCCAATGCCTGGAGGCCACAATGGTTTACATCAAAAACATGGGGGGCAGGGGGCAGAGACAGAGTGCTTAAAAGTTTTCTCTGCCCTCTCCTCTGCCTTTTTTGACTCTGCAAATCAACCCACCCTCCTGCCTCTGAGACAGTGTAAGCTTGCTGGTCACTGAGGGACCAAGTAGGATTTTTCCCCCTATTCCACAGGTTATTGGCCTACCCTCATCCTGTCAAATAAGGAGCTAGTGATCTGGCTCAGGGTGGTGTCCTACATAGGCAGTCACTGGGTAGGTCATGGGGGCAGAAAGTAGGAGTTTGGTGAGCATCTTTTGTATTAATTTGGGGAAGGACAGGTCTCTGGAGCTGTCCTTACATGTCATGAGACCAGGGGCTGGGGTAGGGTGGGGAAGAATGCAGTTTTTGGAGGGGGCCAGAGAGTACAACCCTCACTTTAGGTCACGAGACTTGGGGATTGGATTCTTGGTTTGGCCTTCCAGTCATGGACTGAGGAAGTGGGGAGGAGGTCTCAGAAAGAAAACTAGGGAGGAAGACCATCTGCCTAAGCTGTTCCCACACTAGGTTGCTCTCTCTCCTTTTGCACATATTGGGAGGTAAAATCTAAACAGGTGATAGTTTAAACAAAATGACCCATATTGCAACCCAAATTCTTGTGTGTGGTCTTCTTATTTCATGACTTGGTAAGTAATTATGTCCCTAAAAATCTCACCAACTGTGAAGCTTTCCCCCACATAATTTAATGCTGACGTCTGGCTTGTTCTTCGGTCTTGCCACTGGTTTTACCCTATGTCCATTTGGGCCTGCCTCCCAGCTTGTGCTCCAGCCTTCCTTCTCAATTTGTTCTTTCATCTTGACTGGCCTCAGTCTAGGTCTGAAGATTCCTGGCTCATTACAGACAGTTTCCCCTATCCAGTCCTGATGAAGGGAGAATAAGAATGATTAAAAAAAAAATCAAACCAAAATAGAGATTATAATGGACTTCTGTTTGGGCTGCCAAGAATGTATATTTTCATGCTCCTTGTGATGGTAAACTCTAGATGAGTCTCACAAAAAGCAGGGTTGAAGATGCAAGTACACTTTTCTGCTGAAAGTATCATGACTCATTAATACTGAGCTTCAATGAGTCCTCTCAACTGAGAAAAAATACAGAGAATTTTCATTATGTCTACTCAAAGTCTCCAATTCATTTTGTCTACAGTAACAAGACATGCAAGAGTAAGTTACTGTAAGCAATGTCTCCAAAGTTATTATCTAGCCTATTATTCTTTGTGTGTGTTTCCTAGAGAGAATGTTAGTTTTTCTCTCTATTAAATACATATTCTGTTAGCTCATTAACTTTCTATTATTATTGTGTGCCTTCCCTTTGTTACACTCTGCTCTCCGTCATGCTAGCATAAATCAAGCAGGAACTTCAAAATTTGCACTGAAATTTCACTTTAGGCAGAATGCATTGGCAACTCTCCTCCCTGAGTCTTTTCAACATTGCCCACTGAATGAAGAAGTGCTTGGCACTCAACATGAATGCCCAGCATGAAACTATCTAATGCTCTTGCAATGTACATTATCCCCCCAGCACAGCTTGACTAGCAATGACACTGAACTTTGTTGTTCATTGGCTCATGATACAAATAGTGCTGCATACTATTCGTTTTCTGTATGAAGTGAACAGCAATTCCAGTTTAAATAGAGAAATGCACATGTGTAATGGAATGTACCCATCTTGTTGGTTAGTCCCAAGTAGAATAGCCCCATGCAAACAGTTGTGGAATGGTGAATCAAAATATAGGCAAATCCCACTGACTTGATGTGTTTACTGTAATCGGGACTAGCAATAAGATTTGGGCCATACTTTTTATAGCCATTGAGCAATGGATGTATTCAGGTCATGGTTGGGTATGAGGGCTTCCACATGTATAACCATTGCAAATGGGTCTCAGAACTTTTGTGATCCCTACCTACTCTGGTGAGTCCCATTGATTCAGTTGAATTTACTTATATATGACTCAGCATTCAAAAACTGATGGAATGGATCAGTTTCAGCTGGAACTAAGCATCAGGATTGTAGCATGCAGTTGTAGAAGTGTGTATCTGTTTGTCAATACCTTCAGTGTACTCCTTGATTCCCTGGGATTGCAGAAACAGTCACTCATGTTCCCCATTGAAGAATGGAACTAGAGGAGAGCCATTGAATCAACAGCATTTACTTACATGTTAACTCACCAATCAGCAATCAGTTCTTTGAAGTATGAATATAGATCTTTTCAGATCCGAACACGCAGGTATAATTATTCTGTAGTTCTTCTCCTCTGCAGACCCACTGTCCAAACAGTGGTGTAGCAACGGTGGGGCAGGGGGGAGATTTGCACCAGGCGGCAAAGTTTTTGGGGTGTCCCAGCCCATAGCCATGCCCCTGCACACCCTGGCCATGCCCCCACATGCTCTAGCCACACCCCATATGCCACAGCCACACCCCCATGCACCAGGGGTACACCTCCACACACAGTGGCCACGCCCCTCACACCATAACCCACATGCCTCCTGCACCCCCCTCCACATACTCCACGCTCCACCACTGTGTCCAAATATTCTAGCCTTCCCAAATATCCCATGGAAAACCTGTGGAGTACTATCTGTACTAACATCACAACAAACCTGGCCTGCATCAAGGAACAGATCTGCTGCAGACATTGTAGAACTAACCAACAAAATTCCAGCCAATTATTTTTTTTAAAAAAAATCAGAATTTGAGGAATAGGAATATGGGCAGAAAGGGCCACATGTGTCCCCTGGGGGCCACACATGGCATACACACTGCATGAATCCTAGAAAATCAGAGACTAGTAAAGCGAGCTAAACAACTTATTCTGATCACTAATGTTCCTGGTAGCCTGTGGAGAAGTACCCGTAGATTGGTACCCCACCCCAAATATTTCAAAAAGCAAGGAGGAGGAGGAGGAGGGAGGAGAGAAGAAGAAGAAGAAAGAGGGAAAGAAGTATATGATAACCGTATGTGTCTCTGTCTCTCGTTATGGTGGAACAGAAGAATGGAACAGAAGAATGGAAATATGCACCAAATGACATTGCCCTAATGGTTTTCCTTAACCTCTATTAGAGGAGTGAGCAAAGATCCAAGCTCCTGTGCTGGAAAGTAATACAGTAATACATCTGGAGGGGTAAATGCTAAATTATCTGTCTTAAGAATCTGACATTCTGAATAGACTGGTCAGACTGCTCAATTAACAGCACTAGGTATCATATGTGTGTTCTATCTGGAGCCATTGCACATGACACGGGATCCGCTGACATGAAACCAAATCTCTGACCCTTTTTTTCCCTAGCGGTGATGGTAGCTGCAAGTTATCCTCTATCCTCAGAAGCTCTGGTGGATCTACGTACAAAGGGAACATTCTGGAAGTCTGAAGTGATATATATAAAATATAGAGAGAGAGAGAGAGCTTAATTCAAAGTGTTGGACCCCCCATGCCACAACATTTTGAATTCTGAATATTTGTGAATTTTTGCTTTAGTTCCATGACATTATTTTCTGATTGTTGATGGTCATAAATAAATGATACTTATATGTCTTTTCACCAATGATTTTTACCAATTTTAGAGAAAGAGGATGTAAATTCAGTCTGGAAAGAACATAAATGGAGCAATACTCTTTCCACAGAACATGTGATAGAATCATAGAATGGTGGAAATGGAAGGCCATCCAATCCAACTCCCCACCATTGCAGGAATCTTCATTTAAAGCATAACTGACAGATGGCCATCTGACATCTGAAAAAAAAAAAAACGTAAACCAATTAGAAGCAGCCACTTTCCAGAGTAATCGATTCCACCCACATTGAGCTTTTGCCAGCAGGAAGTTCTTCCTAATGTTTAATCAGAACCTCCTTTCTTGTCATTTGAACATATTGGTTTAGGTTCTACTCTGGGTCCTCAGTCCCTACAATCATGTTTTCATTTGTAGAAACAGAGGCATGTGGAGTACCTGCCTTGTTTTGAAGGAAAAATACATTTTTGGACACCACTTTAAAAAATCAGCACTGGGAGCTGGAACAGACAGGAGTAGGTCCTCATGGTTTTGGGGAAGTTTAGCGGGGATGGAGAAAATGTGGCCTTCACGCAGCCCCCAAGGCTGTTTTTATGACTCCAAGGAGAAAAAAATACATATATTTTTGCCCAAAATGCCCTCTAAGGGATATGGAAAGCATTTTCATCACATTTTCTCTCCCGCTACTGTACACACATGGGCCAATTTAGGCCCAGGTGAGCCCTTTTTAAAAAAGCAAGAAGTGAATTGGAAGTCACTTCCACTTAGTTCCTGTTGTTAGAACAGATCTATCCTAGGCCTCATATGGCTGATGGGGGAGCACTAAAAAACATGGCAGAAACACCCCCAAGCCCACAAATGCCATCAAATGCACTTGATGGCATTTCTGAGCAGAAGATTTTTTTGTCATGTGGGTACCATGGGTTTGTGGACCTCCAACATCTCTTCAAGGGCTGATGCTGCCCTCTAGTTTTCCACAGTTGCCCAACCCTATGCTAAAGGCTTCTGGATGAGATACATGACAGTTGACATCTTTAGCAATGCAACAGGACCTACCCTAAAGTTTGTATTCCTCCTGGCCTGGTTGGTACTCTCTCTACTGACTTATAGAGAACCAAAGGGGAACCTATCACAGTTTTCCTGTCAATATTTGTTCAGACTGGGTTTACCTTTCCCTTCCTCTGGAGCTGAGAAAGTATGACTTGCCCAAGGCCACTCAACAGGTTTCCATGGATAAGCAGGGATTTAAACCCTGGTCTCCAGAGTTCTCCAGAGATCTCAGAGGTCTCCAACTCTCAATCCACTATACCACTCTGACTCTCTACCACGCAGCCCTGGTTTCATCTTACTTAATGGGAGGGGTGGCAGAGATCTTCCCAGCTCAATTTGCAGGTTGTGGAAAGCCCCAGGTATTCCTGTTCCAGAGTGGCGTGCCCAGAGAAATCAGGACTGGGGGAAATAATGTCTCTTAACTGAACCATTTCGAAGTGACCTTACCTGACCCAGATGTCTGTAGGTAAGACATGTGTCTGTAATGTCAAGTCTGTAATGTAATTATTTGGCTGTTTGTAATCCTGACCAGTTAGCACTGTGAGTTCTATGCTCCTACCAGCCTCTTTTTCAAGCCTAGATATCATTCTGAAGGTCTTCATATTTGTCAGTCTTCCACGAAGAGAAAGCAGTGGAAGAACCACACTCATTTTACTGTATCCTGTTGACACCATCTGTGGATATCCCTAAATGCTTCATCTCAGAAATGTCAGGGCCTCAGATACTCCTGACCTGGCAACTTTATAAGGAGGAAGACATAGTCCTGAAGTTAGCATCTGATAATCTCCAGCAATCTATTATAAATCTCTAACCCCACAAGCTTCGTCATCCATTACCCTTTGCTACTTTTTTTTATTTACCAAACTCTTCGGATTATTTCAAAATTGCAAGAATACCAAACTACATTTTTAAACTTCCTTTGCAAGTCTTTTATCCGGTACTGCCCACGCCACTAAAAAAAAGATATGGTTAAATATGCATACTCATAGGTATCCAAATGTTTGAAAATAGATGCATTTACATGGGGGATTTGGACTTTTCTTCAGATCCCTTTTCAAACAGCCTATATGAAAGGAAGGGAACTTTGAACAACAAGGGTAGAAAAAAGGCAAAAACTGAATTCCACCCCCACCAACTCCCCTGGTTGAACAAAACTTGGATTGCAATTCTACTTCTAATATGTCTTTCTTCTTTCTGACCTTTGTACTGAATTTGTACTGTAGAACTTGAAGCGGGGAGCTCACACACAGACTCAGGGAGGTATAAGCTTGTTGGTTTCATAAGCTTTTTTTGGAGAGTACCCAGTTTCAATGCAGGATTTATAAGGGCATAGAGAGAGGGAGAGAGAGAGGGGGGGGGGAGGGAGAGAGATGGAGAAAGAGAGTAATATTCTTCACGCAGTGTCAATTAGGCCCGTGGGTAAAGATCACACAGCTTTGAAATAGTTCTGTTTTTTTGACCGAATTCCAAAGAGCTATACACATTAGAGAGGATGATGGCTGGCTGTAATGTAAACTGTTTAATGGGTGGGCATGGGTCAGATCTCCATTTTCCCAAGCACTGGGGTTTTGTTTAAACATCTTAGAACGTGGGGTGGTGTGTCAGTGAGTAGGGAAATGTGAATGTGGTGGGTGGGAATCTGATCATCTCGCTTTGTTACATTTCCAAAGGCTACTGCCGTCAAAACGCTCATTCACCAAGGGAGCTATTGTGATAAGCATCCGCAGATAGTAAGCACTGGTGTGAAAGAATCAAACCGGCATAAACATCAGTATTGTGGGTACAAAAAGAACAAGTTCTTCCCTTTTTGGCTTCCTTTGTAGCCATTCCAAAAGTCAAGTTTTCTATGACTCTTTCCCTTTTATTGTTGGTCCAGTGTGGTCTGATTATCAGTGCTCTGATAGTTTTCAAATCATCTGTAGCAAAGATTGGAGTGGGATGGGGTTTGCAGCATTTGAAGAGAATGGGGACACAGGGATTTAAAGAATATGTTCACATTTTCTCATCTTTCATGAGAAATTGCATCCTCTGGCCTCATGGTATCCCAACAAGAAAACAGTCCACTTCCATGAGAATGTTTGCATCTTGGGCCTTTTCTGTGAAAAAAATCATTTGCCACAAAGTCCTGTTTTGTACAAATCATCATTATCATTATTGTCATCATCATCATCTTGGGCTGCATATAAAATCTACAAAAGTGAATCTACACCTTCAGCAGTTTAATCAATTCTGCCGCTGAAGAGTTCATACTAGCAGGACATTCTTTCTTATGTTTAGTTGAAATTGGCATTATTGTAATTGGAATCCATTGGTTTAAATGCAATCCACCGAAGCAGTAGAAAACAAGCTTGCTCCATCTTCCACATTACAGCCCTTCCAATATTTAAAGTTGGTTGTCATCCCTAGACATAGGAATCTATGGCCTGGATACAACAACAGAGGCCATTTCTGCACTACACTATTATAATGCTATTATTCCACTTTCAACATCCTGTGGAATTCTGAGGTTTGTAGTTTACTGAAGCCAAAGAGCTCTCTGGCTGAGAATTCTAAAGGCCCCTCCCTAAACTGCAAGCCCCAGGATTTCACAGGATGTGGAAAGTGGAATAATAAAACTATAAACAGTGTAGTGAGGAAATGGCCAGAGAAAAATATTTCTCTTAGGCCCTTTTCACATGCAGTTTATTTTGCGAGAGGGCCCCTTAGCATCGTGTAAATGGGAGCTGCAGTCTGTACAACACACTCCCATTTACGCGACGCTCACAAGCCTAAAGCGGGCCGCCCACGGATTTTTTTTATTTTTGGCTCTAAGTCGAAAATACTGGGTGGTTGCACAATGCTCCCGGGACCCTCATGCACTTACTTGCCCTGCGGTGCGTTGGGCAAGCCGGGCAAGTCGTGCTTCCTCCCCCAGCGCAGCCTACAACTCCCAGGCTGCACTGTGGAAGGAAGGGGCGGGGTGTTTGTGCGACGGCCGTGCAACTGGCAACCCAGCTGCGGGAGAACGGAGGAGCGATGCGGGTGCCTCGCACAAGAGGCTGCTTGCGCGAACGGCACCCCCCACCACCGCGAGCAGGTAATGTGCGGAAAGGGCCTTAGAATCATAGGCCATTTCCGTAGTAGATGCCATTAGTACATTGCAATGTTACAATCCTGGCATCACCATTCACGCAATGCCATTAGGTTAGGAATGCTCTTTTCCATATCCTTCTGCCTAAGTGGATGGGTAGCAGTATTGCCACCAGTATTCCTTCTGCATTACAGTGTCCTCGGCCACTCCCACATCCTGCCTTCAACCTGCCCCATTGCCCTTGATTGGGTGGGGATTTTTTGTTTTGTCTTCTTTTTGGGAGCTGTACTAATTCAGCAATGTTGTAACAGCTTGACATGCCAGTACACTATTTTACTTTTGCCCTATCATGTTTAAAATCTTTTAATAAAATAATACAATTTTATTTAAAAATTATTATAAAATTTTATTATAAAATTCTTGTAAAATTTATAATAAAATTTTAATAAAAAGTTTTAACTCAAAGGAGAAACTTAAAATAAACATGGATAGGTGATAGAAACTTACCAAGCCATGGGAGTAGCTGAGGGAGGGACAAGCTCTGCACACTCACAGTCTACGCACTGCTGCACGCACAGTAACAGAAAGTAGTATCAAGTGCTACAACGATACCACTCTGAGCTGGCAGACAGGATTGATACGCAGTAGAGCAGTGATGTATTTTACTCCAAATCTCACATCAAATCTCAAGTCTCTACCTTCAGGTCTCAAGTCAAGTCTCAAGTCCTTGAAAATACTTTCAAGTCAAGGCTCAAGTCTGGGAGTCAACTTTATCCTCAAGCTATAACCTCAAATTTCTGGACAGAGTCAAATAAAGTCAGTTTTTACAATTTAAGCAGAGTTGGCTCTCCACATTTGCCATTTTCCCATCTGCAGCTTCGGAAGTGGGGAGTAGGATCCTTCTTACTCTCCTTTCCCAAATCTGGAGGCTTTTGTGCCAGTGGGCATAAAAGAGTCTGCAGCTTCAGAAGTGGAGAATGGAATCTTTCTTCTCCCTCTTACTGAAGCTTCAAAAGCTTTAGAAGAATCCTTCTTCCTTAAGTCTGTTGCCTTACACATTTGCTGTTCCCCTTTGGGAAATGCATTCTGCATCTTGGGGGTGAGTCTTGTCTTCTGCTCTTAGGAAAAGTTTTAGAAGGCACCTCCAATATGCAGCAGGGACAGGCTGCTGCGCAAACCTCAACCCTGTCTCAAGCCCATTGCTTAACCCATTTGCTGTTCCCCTCTGAGAAATGCACCCACACTTTGGGCTTGAGACAGACCATCATGGCTGGTAAGCAAAAAGAAATGGAAGCATTGTTCAAAGTCATAAGGTTTCTGGATGAATGTATTGTGTTACTGAACCAAGGGCAGCAAGTCACTCACTAAAATATATATAAGTCTTGAGTCGAGTTGTGTCAGTGAGTCATTTATTGCCGAGTTGACTCTGAGTTGAGTCACTGGAGTGACTTAAGTCTGACTTGAGTCTGAGTCAGCCGGCTCAAGTCTATGTCACTGCTATAGAGGTTCTTAATGGATTTTTTTATGGAAAAAGAATAGGGCAGTTTGGCTATGCTTGGAGCTGGGATAGCAGCTGGATAGTGATGACACCGTGTGGTAGCATGGTTCCTAGACCGGAAACAATCTGCTGCTGTTGCACTATGGCAATGTTGTGTGGAAATGGCCATAGAATCATGCAATCATAAAGTTGGAAGACACAACAAGGGCCTTTGGGTCCAACTTCCTGTCATGCAGGAACATACAATCAAAGCATTCCTGACAGATGGCCATCCAGCCTCTGTTTAAAAACCTCCTAAGAAGAAGACTCCACCACATCCACTAAAGAACTCACAACCTGCTGTAATAAAGTATGTCAATTAGCTCTAATTGAAAAATTAACTTTGAAATCCTCAAATAGCTAAAGCAAAGAAAGAAAAACACAATTTTACTCTGATTTGTTAATTGTTTTATTGAATATATGGATGGAAACAGATAAGGTTGGAACTTCCACAGGCATTTGAGTCTTTTTTGAATGACTGTGTAAGAGAACACTTTTGACATCTTTTCTTTTGTGATACGCAACTGCAAAATAATTTTGTATGTCACTGTTCCTGCAGGAGGAAGAACCATGGATGATGTTAAAAAATAAAATCAATAAGAAACATTTAAAGAGAAAAATCAAATGTAGGAGACACAAGGACTGACAGATTCATCTATCCATGTCATATTTCATCATCCATACTTAACCTGAAAATCTATATCCAAATCCTTGCATTTTCAACCATGCTGGGTCAAACTGCTATCTGGCTTACTCTTCTGAGAGACTTCTCAGTCTTAGAGTCTGTAAGGTAAGCAGGTACAACAAGATTCTCTTCATGGTGAGAATAGTTTTTCCTAAGGTTGTGTTTGTTTGGGGTTTTTTTTAGTAGCTTCATTCCACTGAAATATATTTGAGCAACGTGAGCCTTCTGCATCTCAGTCTGCATATCTAACGGAACATCCATAAAATACTGTATCAAAGGTATCCAAGTACATTGAATGTGTGTTAGAAGTACAACCCCCAAAACATTTTTTCAGCATATTTTGGAGAGTTGTTTATCATGCAAGAGCTCTATTCAGGGATTAAAGATATTTGTTCATCAACATGCAAGGAAGCAGCACATCAAAGCCTCTCCATCTCCAATTCCATTAGTTTCCTATATGTGCTGAACTGGAGAGCCTCCACTATTTGTGGTCTCCGTATGAATTGCAATTCTGATTTCCCAGGATTCCAACTGATGTTGTGAGCCTCCATAGAGAGCAGAGGCTCTCCTTTTCGGACCCAATACGTTCTTTCCCTTTCAGGTGATTGAAGTGATAACAAAGGTACATAGTAAAACACCTTCTGCCCTCATGTGTTGGCTAGATACTCTTTATTAACTCCTGAATAGTGCTAGAATCTGTGTAGAATTTGTCTGGGGTAATATAAAATCAGGAAGTAGAAATATAAATCTTTGTAAATTTCGTTTTCATAGACAAAAAATATATATTTTTACCATTTTTCTCCATGCTGTGAGAAAGATTTTGAAAACTTTGAGGATATTTTTTTGATTTTCTGCATAGAGGTGCTTTTTTTCTGAGAAAAAAAAATCTTCCGCATAGGAAACTTGGTCTCTGTGCTGAAAATCCCATGTTTGCAGGAAAAAAAATCTACCTATTTCTCTCTCTCTCTCTCTTTCTATCTGGGGCATAGTTTTGCTTTGTTTTGGGTTTTCCCCCCACAACTGGACAGGATTTCCTCATCAAGGTTTCCTGACATTCAAGAAACCCAGAATTATAAACCATAGAATTATAGACCATAGAATTACCATAGAATTAAACTATAAGAAATAAACTATAGAATTGAAGAATGTTAGATTTGGAAAGGAACAAAAGAGCCTTCTAGTTCAACTTCCTGCCTTCCATGATATACAATTAGAGAACTCACCAAAGATGCCTATCCCACCTCTGTTTAAAGAAAGAGTCCCACTTTTGAGTCAGTCCATTCCACTGCCTACAGTTCTTACAGTGAATATGTTCTTCCTGATGATTTAGGTGGAATCTCTTTTCTTGCAATTTAAATTCAGTGGTTCATGTTCCACGGGAACAAGTGGAAACAAGTGGAACACGGGAAACAAGTGGGCTCCATCTTTGACATGACGTCCCTTCTGATAGCCAAAGATGCCTATCATGTCATCTCTTGTCTTCTCTTCTCCATGTTAAACATAACATACTCCCTAAATTGGTCGTCATAAGGCTTCGTTTTCAGACCTTTGATCATCTAAGGCAATTTGAGCACTCTTTGTTATAGTGTTATTATTCCACTTTCAACATCCTATGGAATCCTGGGGTTTGCAGTTTAGGGAAGGGCATTTAGAATTCTCACCCAGGGAGCTCTTTGGCCTCAGCGAACTACAAATCCCAGAATTCATAGAGTGTTGAAACTGTAAAAATAGCATTATAACAGCGTAGGGCGGAAATGGCCAACAAATGGATCACCTTCTCTCAGGAGGTCAGAATGCTGAGAACAACATTCTCTGGTGAATCTTGCTCTTCCACATCAGCCTAGAGCTGAGAAGTATCCCTGAATCAAATCCTGAGACACTGCATGGGATGCTGAAGAAGCATGAAGCAAGAAATACCAGAGTGTTTATCAGAAAAAAGATCCTTGGGTCTTTTACTAGGGTTGGCTCATCCAGCAGTTTCATCCTGACCACCAGTCAAAGGAACTGATGTACACCCCTTTATTCTTCTGTTCCTAAGCATATCCAATCCATAGTAATGTAATAAGCTAAGTCCTACTTATATTAATTCTTCTTTTCCCCCCACCTTTCCCCCTGTATTTTAGTTGGAAGTGCTTGGCTCATTCGATTATTTCAGATATACCTGTTGCCGTTGCATTTGTTTTCACAATATATTAATCAGAACTGTTTGGAAGTGCTGAAATCTGTTGCAAGGAGCTTAAGATCATTTATTATCAATTCCTACATCCCTTCATATAAGTTTCACATGCACACACACACACAGGCACATGCACGCGCACATGCGCACGCACACACACACACGAGTAGATAAATGAAGTGGTGATCAGCAGATACTGATAAGGGAAGCCAGAGAGCTCCCGGGTGATGTGTATTCAACTGCAGGCTGACTCCTCTTATGCTAATACAGCCAATTTCCTCTTTTATTTCATTTCTGGAGCCTCAATCTGTGATCTCTGATAAGGTTCCCAAGGATACCGTCTTTCCTCACAAATGGCGAGGTGAGGGGGGAGGGAAGAGGGAGCCGACAGGGGGGAATAGGTGATGGAGATGTGTAACTTCCAGAGAGCACCAGTGAATGAATAATTTAAAACTCGCCCAGAGATTTGAGGCAAAACAGAGAGATAAGAGACACCACAGGGTCCTCTCTGTGTATTCAGAGCTTCATCTTCCAATGACAGGTGACCTCCAAGGTCAAGGGCATGATGGGAAATGGAACCAACGGTAGGAAAAAAGGGTAGCGCATCCCAGAAGGAAGTCATGATTCAGTTGGTGTCAAATGGAAACTTGATCTCTTTCCTTTCCCCTGCTCCCCCCCCCGCCTCTTCTAAATTTACTCTATTTCCCCCTCCTTCCTCACATTGGAAGGTTGGTTTTGTCCCCATTCAATGAAGTTGGTGTAATAGAAAGGAAATTTGCACTAGTCAATGGGTTTATATATACACGCACATGCATCCAGACACATGAGTGATTACTATCAGACCTTTGAGCCAAGATGTTGGTGTTTGCGTACATACATAATGAATTTTCTTTGTTTCCCATCCCAAAGTAGATTAAGAATGATGCCTGAGAAATATCACAGGCCATTCCCCTTTCTAAATTTATGGTTCCATAATTTCCACAAAGTTCTGGTTTTACAAGGAATCTGCTGAACATCTCTAGGGTCCTCCACACGACTGGGAGCTGTGCTCGTAGTTAGGGTTGGAAAGGTAATTAATTGGGTTCACTTTTCCTTACATAAAAATCCATTTCACATCTCCTAAGACCTGGCAATGGAAGAGGCCACCTCTCTCCTTGGAAAACTGCATATTTACTTGGCTTGCAGTATACTTCAGAGAGAGAGAGAGATGCATCCAAATCCATGTGTCCATTTGAAAACTGTACAGCTAAAAATGGGCACACTTGAGAAATACACTTAGGCATTCTTTAGTTAATGGGTGTGGATGTGGGCATTTAAAAAATGTATACATAGGAAAATGCATAATTGTACATACTGTAAGGGGAGGATTTTCACAGCTGGCTACACAATTAGGACAAAATGAAAATGCTGGCAGGAGTCTAGGAAACACAAATGGAATGGGCCCGGCAGGTTCATTTTCAAATCCTTGCATTCAATTTTTCTTCAAATGTTACTTGTACCCATAGGCCCTGTGTCATAGGAGAAAATTTCTTCATAGGGCTATTCTGTTCTCTCCCCACTGTCTCCACCTAGAAAACCACAGTCACTCATCCAAACAAGTTGCATTAGGGATGCCTGAGTAATTCTGTCTCTATGAAATTCTGATACAAATTGATCTGAACCAAAAAACCCTGACTAATACCTACTGTGATTTAATTTTCAGTGAGTTTTCAAGCTTTCTGGGTGTTCATTGTTGTTGTATGCCTTCACGTAATTTCCAACCCATGGCGATCCAAAGGCAAACCTGTCATAGGGTTCTCTTAACAAGATTTCTTCCTCAGGGGGTTTGCCATTCCCTTCCTCTGAGGCTGAGAGAGTGTGATTTGCCCAAGGTCACCAAGTGGGTTTCCATGGCCGAGCAAGGATTTGAACCCTGAACTCCAGGGTCCCAATCTAGCATCCAATCTAGCATCCATTCTGGTAGTCTCTGAGATGTTTAGAAGTGTATAATTAAAAAAGAGATCATAAAGTACTTTAAAATACATACATTGGGACAGACCTACCCAAAGTGGTGGCCCATGGACCCGTGCCAATCCACAAGCCATTGGCTGCCAGTCTGCAGTGAGTTTCCAGGTAAGAAAAGAACAGCTGTAGATAATGGACATGGGGGGTGGAGAGATGCCAGTTTTTCAACATCAGATAGTTGAAGAACATTATTTTGAGATACAAATTATTGGTTCATAGTTTGAGAGAAATCCACACAAGATGTGTATTAATTAACATCTTGTGGGCTTTTATTATAAAAAGGAGACATTGGGCCTTTCTGTATTACACTGTTATAGTGCTATTATTCCACTTTCAACATCCTGTGGAATTCTGGGGTTTGCAGTTTACTGAGGCCAAAGAGCTCTTTGGCTGAGAATTCTAAATACCCCAAACAGCAAATCCCAGGATTCCATAGGATGTTGAAAGTGGAATAATACAACTATAACAGTGTAGTGTGGAAAGGCCCATAATGCAGTGGAAAAGTTTTATTTTCCAAAACCCATTTTGCTTTTGCCACTCATCATCCGCCTCTGGTGTCAGTGACCCTTTTCACACCTTACCTGGTGTCACTGGCATTGTGCAGGGATCACGTGAAAAGCCTCCTCCAGGCGGGAATCACATCTCCTATGCTTCCTTCTGCACCAGCTTTGTGCTGGAAAGAAGGAAGTGTAATACCTCTGCCGCTTCCTTCCGCAGCACAACCAGGTACTTTCCCAGGCTGTACTGGGGGAGGAGGCATGGCCATCGTACTTCCTGAGGTTCCACATGGCAGGTAAGTGTAGGAGGGACATGGGAGGAATGCACAATCATACATCTTTTGGGGGAAAACCCAAAAATGATATAATGTGTGATTGCCACAGGATCACTATGAGAGCGACATGTGATCATGAGAACATCATGCGGAACCATCCTTGCAATTCCACGTCGCTCCCCTGGCCATTTCGCAATTGAAATTGCATGCAAAAAGAGCCAGTGTTTCCTCTAACAGTTAATAATTGCTTCCTCCTTCCTCAGTGAGTCACATAAGTCATCCCTGGTTATCAGGAAATGGCCATTGGATTGTAAAATAGCATCCATGTGAGCAATGGGGCTAACCAGAGATTAGTGAAAATGCTCACCATGAGTAAGTCCCTTTTTGGCCTCATGTCTATTGATTTCTTTATTTACTGTAGTGATGTGCCACTTCACAACTAATGTTCTCATGGTGTTTCCACACGAGGCATTCAATGTTTGGCTTTAAAATAATTTGCTGTTGCATTATCAAAACCTTCTGTGTGGCAGTTCCTATTTGTTTCCATGCAATGCAGCCATGGCCTCCATTTCCCAGACCTGGTTTACATTTCTGTCTCTCTCTTCAAGCTTATGTTTCTGCTTTCCTCTCCTTGAATGTTCCCCATATTTTCATTCCTGAGCAATCGTGGGCCTTTTATCTTTTGAGATAAACATGAGCGCATGCTAAGGTCACCATGCGGTGAACCTTATAGGGTTGCATGCCTTTCGCCACCACCCAAGCATACCATGTACCCTGTTTGCTCCTGCCATCTTCTGCCTCTTTTCTTGTTTTTCTTCTCCTTGAGGGTTTCGGAGATGTAAGGACAAGCTGAAAGAATGCCCTCACGTCACAGCTTGCCACAAGAGGGTACCATATTAATTATCCTAATCCAAGCGTGGAAAGATGAAGAATGCTGGCGTCACATCGCCTGGGCATTTGGCACGAATTTTTGCAGGCTCTCCCATGGTCAAATAGGCTTCGTTGTGATCCTTCCACGCTGTTCTCCTTGTTGAGTGAACATTTCATTATTCCTTTTCTCACTGGGCCTCACGCTTAGACCAAGTAAAGCAAACCTAAAGGAACCTTCTCCAAGCTGAGGCCCTTTGGAAGGAAAGGACTACAACCCCCATAATTCCTAGCTAGAATGCTAGCATGCAGATGACTAAGGACGATGGAAGTCCAACACGTTTAGAAGCCAATAAGTTGAAAGAGATTGTCCTAAATGTGGAGTCTGTCAGATGTTCTGAACTGCATCTCCCATGATCCCTCCCTGATAGCTGTAGTGCATTTAGCTAGTGGTAAGTTGCCCATCCCTGTCCTAAAGGACAGACTGGCATAGATCACATACAGAATGCCTTTGGTAAACTGACTTTGGCACTTAAAAAGGGGGTATTTAAGAGCAAATGTTTAAAACATAAGAATTGCTTTGCAGAACAGGAAAAAGGACTGTTTAATTATATGTTCTGAGGCCATTCAGATGTCCGTGAAAACCAACCAACCAACCTCCCTCCCTCCTTTGCTGTTTTACTGCCATTTTTTTAAGTCAATGGTATAACTTCTTTCTTGATCTCCAAATCATACAACAAAGCTAAATAGTAGGAGATTCACTAATAGTAATGTCAATTTTGGCCTATTTCATTCTTATATGGAAGTTAGTTTTGTTTTTTATTTTGCTTCTTTTAAACTTTCCTCCTAGCTGGGTGAGATTAGGAGACCATGTGTATTTTTTACAGTTATTTTTCACATTTCAGGACTTCGCTTGCAAAGGAAACAAAAAAGTGACGTTTTTCTGGTGCAAATAAGCTTTGCTTCTGTGCACAATGCAATGTTCTGTGCAAAATATAAGATTGTTCAATACTGTTTCTACTAATTGGGAAAAAATCTAGCATTGTGCTCTTGGCAGAGGCAAAATAATGTTCCCTCCTTTTAAGATACTCTAATCAAGAAACAGAAAATCTGGAAGAAAGGTGGCATATAAATACAATCAATCAATCCATTATGACAAAAGAAGCAATAATTCCATTCTAATGCTTTGGTCAGACCTCATCTGAAATCCTGTGGCTACTTTTGGGTACCACCATTTGAGAAAGATATCGAAAAGTTGTAATACATCTGGAGGACGGTAAAAGTTCTGGAAATCAAGCCCTAGGAAAAACGATTTAAACAGTTGGGCATGTTTAGCTTGGAGAAAAGAAGACTAAAGAGGTGGCATTGGCCATTTCCACACTAGACTATTATAGTGTTATTATTCCACTTTCAACATCCTATGGAATCCTGGGGTTTGCAGTTTAGCGAGGGGCCTCAAGGGCTCTCTCTAAACCCCAGGATCTCATGTTGAAAGTGGAATAATAGCACTATAACAGTCTAGTGCAGAAATAGCCATGGTTAGGACATCATGTCAAAGGTGAAATGAGCTTGCAATTTGCTGTTCCACAGACCAGACCACAAACCAATGGATTCAAATTCAAGAAAAGAGTTTCTGCTAAAATATTAGGAAGATATCTTTGATTGAACGAGCTAGCTGGCAGCAGAGGCAATGCCACAGAATGACCTGGCTTCTCCCCCAATGGAGGTTTTTTGAAAGAGGTTAGATGGTCATTTGTCAGAGATGCTTTCTTCCTACATCAGCAGGTGGTTGGACTAAACAGATCCCTTCCAGTTCCACAACTGAGCAGTCCTATGACTCTGTCCCTATTCAGGACCAATCAGAAGAGAGGTATCTTCCAAAATCTCTTAGTTAAGCTATGGACTTGGCCTCCAAGTTAGGATCAGCATTAATGCAGGTGATTTTAAAAGGTCTACCACTGCAGACCACTTCTTCAATGGTAACTAAGCATGAAGACTAAAAGGAAATAAGCCACTCAGTACCAGTGGCTTGGTAACAACAGGAAAGGGCTATTTTTAAAAAAAGAAGAAGAAGAAGAAGAAGATAATAACAATAAAAAGATAGCTTGAATACTGTTGGTTAATCCTTACTAGAGTAGACCTACTTAATCAATTGCTGAAGAATGAATAAATACATAAGTAAATTCAACTCACTGAGTGCTTCAACTCTAGTTGGAATTCATTATAGGATTCAGGCCCATGTTAGCTAAGGGCCTTCAGCACTACATTGTTAAAGTGCTATAATTCTACTTTCAACATCCTGTGGAATTCTGGGGTTTGTAGTTTATTGAGGCCAAGCGCTCTCTGGCTGAGAATTTTAAATGCCTCTCCCTGAACTGCAAACCCCAGGATTCCACAAGGTGTTGAAAGTGGAATAATAGCACTATCACAATGCAATGTAGAAAGGCCCTTACTTAATTCTTTGGTCTGATCCAGCAAGGGTCTTTATTCATATCCATTATATATCTGTCCACATGTCCATTGTTCAGGAAATAGTATTGTCACAGCTGTATTCTATCAGAGAAGGTTTTCAGGCCAATTTTCAAAGGCAGCCCCATAATACATACATTTACATAATAAATCCATAATTCATACATTTGCAATGCATTTACATTCTTTTACATAATACCATACCATTCAGTCTGAAGTTACCAGGCCATGAATAATTACAGTCAAAGTCTCTCTGTCGAGAGAGGTAGACATCCTAACCATGGGCATCAGTCACAGCTGGTGGAAAGTGCTCCGAGTCACAAAAGACATGTGGGCCTCTAGTGATGAAGCTCAATTTGTAAATGCTCCCCAGTCTGAACCTGAGTTTTTAGGGCAGGGGTGACAAGTTGCCCTTGTGGTAAACACCATTTTTCCCTCCAAGCCCTTCAAGAAGACAGCACTAGTGCAATTTCAGTGACCCACTGTTTTGCTTTTGGCTGATTGTCAGCTCATTGGCTTGGGGATCATGGGGCTGAGAGAAGGCAGACCACTGTGGCCCTTTCCGCACCTTACCTTCTTCCTGCACTGGGGTGCGGCAATCACATGAGCAGCCTCCGGCGAGAGGCTCTTGCATCCAGGGTTCTTCAGCTCAGCACAAGCTGCCTGCTCGCATGAGAGCCCTGCCTCTTCCTTCCGCAGTACAGCCTGGGAGTTTCCCAGACTGCGCTGGGGCAGGAAGCGCGACTGGCATGGCTCTGGAGGCTCTGCACATCAGGTAAGTGAGTGCGGGGCCCAGGAGCAATGGGCGATCATGCACCATTTTCGGCCTCTAGCCAAAAATGAAAAGGTGAGTGATCAGTGCCTGCTGGCCCCTGAATTGTCACACAATTGTGAGTGCGTCATGCAGATCGCTCCTCGCAATTGCACAATGCTCCAGGCCCTCTTTCGCATGCGAAAAGGGCCTGTGTTTTGATCTAAATGCTGCTGCTAGTCCTGAATAGAGTAGACCCATTAAATCAATAAGATTTACCTACATTTTGACTGTCCCTTTCACAATTCATTGAATAGGTCTGCTCTAATTGGGACTAACCAACAGGATATCAGGTAATGTGCAGTTTCTGTGGCTTGGGGCTACTTAGGAGTAAAAAATAAACTAGAAATGATACAAAAAGAAAAGTTGGGTTCTGTATCTTCTGGGCAGTTTGAGAGGCTGCAAAGATTGGATTGAGGCTTTACATACCCATTGGCTTGATGGATGAATTCTTATTTTAGTGATCCTCATGTGACTTTTTTCTGTCTTTTGGGTATCTGGGCACAGGATCAGTTCTCATCCTGGCAAAAGCTAGAAACAATTAAGCATGCAAATTTCACCCAAGATGAACATCACAAGCTCTTTTCTTAAAAGAAGACAAAACAGTCCCACAGCTTATCTTGGTTTTTAACAAAATGATTTTGATTTCAGTTTGCAACCCACACAGTGTCACTGTCTCCCCTTCTTTTCTTTGGTTCCCAGATTTTGTAACACAAACAGAGTGGCCAAGAGGGAATGCAAAGTAAATGGGGGCGAGAGGAGGAAGAAATGGAAAAAGCCTACAGACACAATAAAATATGAAAGGAGTCATAAAAATTGATTAAATGCATGTAGAATTAGCAATGGGAATTAAAATGCAGGGAACGGAGTCAAACAATATGCCTTGTGAAGTAAATAACTCTGCAGTGACTCACTGGGAGCCATAAAAGGACACTCGTGGGAGGAACTGGGGATGGGAGCTTTATTTTGCCAAAGCCCCAAATGAACATTTGGCTTTCCAGTCCCCATCAAAAGGTATTAATGAACAAATTCCGTAGGTGGCTAGAAGAAGATGACTGGGAGAATCACAAATCCACAGAGATGTGTAGAATTCACTCTTGAGACTACAACAAGATTGGAAATGTCTCAAGTTTTATTGAAATCAACGATCTGCCTTTTCAAAAAAAATGCATTTCAAAAGTAGCTTTTTTGACACAGCCGGTCTAATTATTGGAAAATAGTGTGCAGAATATGCATTATGTCTCAGTACTGTTCATCTCCCTGCTGTTTATTCATTTTCTTTTTGTTCTCTACTTTTACTGCTAGTTCTGTTGTCTTCCATAGTTCAAATGAGGGACCCATGAGAAGGCAAAACACAAGGGCTACAAGGTGGAATATTTTCCCATCCAGTGAGCTTCATGTGGCTAATGGGGCTATTTTTGTGCCCCGCCCAGTCGCTACTTGTCTTAGACCCTTTTCACACATTACCTGTTCATGCTGCTGGGTTGGAGTCCTTGCGCAAGAAGGCTTGGAAGGAATGCTGCCGCTTCCCTGCTGCTTCAGCTCCGCAGCTCCTTCCTCCTCACATGAGCGGCCTGCCTCGTCTGTCCACAGTGCAGCCTGGGACCTCGCAGGCTGCACTGAGGAGTGGACGCACAACCGGCCTGGCTCCCGAGGCACCGCATGCCAGGTAAGTGCGCGTGGGTCCCAATAGCATTGTGTGACGGTGCACCATTTTCAGCTTTAAGCCAAAAATGAAAAGGTGCATGCCCGCTCTGCATCCGGCCCTTGAGCATCGCGTAAATGTGATTGTGTCATACTGACCGCTTCTCACATTTATGCGACACTCAAGGGGCCCTCTCACTTCTAAAACACCGTGCAAAAAGGGCCTTAAAGTGGGGGGTCTGTTTTTTTCCACTGAAATTTGCTAATGCAATTTGCTGTTATATTTTGGAAGCAGGACAGCGGAGATGTGGTGTCATACTTGGAGAACTCAGAAGCCGTGTGATTGATTGGCAGTCCAGAGGTCCAGAGCCAAGGTATCAGTCAGAGGCTGGCAAACCAAAGCCAAGAGGGGTGTAAGCAGAAGAGTAGTCTGAATTCAAGAGCAGGACAGAGTCTCTTAGCTGGCTTAGACATTTCTCACAGAGTGGGTGATCAACATTGCTTCCAGCAGCCACAGAGCATTTGCTGCCTGCCTTATCTAAGGAGGCTAATTGTTCACAGCAAAATGCTAGGGTTGCACTCACTGAGCTACTAGTATCTCCAAGGGAGACTCAACTTGTGGGCAGAGTGGTATTGTCCAAGTTAACCTGCCAAAGTACCCAACCCTGCTGCAAATGGTATGGTATCATGCAATACTGTGGCAACCCCTTCTACTTTTCTTGTATCACATGGCAATCGCTGGCTAATTACTGCTTGTCCATTAGGATAATGGAAATGTATGGTGGCCAATTTAATGGGAGCTTGGCCCCTGGACCAAATAAATAGATGGCCACTATCAATTCTGTCCCTGGAGACTGGTCTAGCTAGTCTAGCTGCATTGTAATCAAAGGCCTTGATGCTTCACATCCAAATGTGAGTGGTCAGTGGTAGCCTTCATGCAGAAAGTCTAATCACAGTGAAGTCATACCAATTGGGCAAAGTCTACAAAAGCCCTAGGGAGTACAGTCCACCTTCCCCTTTTGTCGATTTGACCTTTGTGAATTTGATTATTTGTGAGACATGTACTTGCCTGGATGAGCAAAGCCCTCCCTGCTCAACTGCTGGAGGTGTGTCCTCTCTGTCATGGAGCTGCACATTCTGCTTAGTCTTGTACTCTTCAAGAAGGACATTTTCTCTGCCTCAGCAACACTCAGGCTTCAGCAGAAAAAAAAAATCCAAAGGAGAGAACTAATAAGCACATATGAAAAGTAGAAGCAAAAGGGGAGACAATGTTCTCTGTGCTGATAGATGGTTGCTTGGTTTATTTGTTTTAAAAAGTCCAATATGTTCTGGGCTCTATCAGAGTTGGCCTTCATCAGGGACTACACCTTAACATGGGAATTTCTGGAGTCGTCTAATACACTCTCCAAAGAAATGGACCAGTAAGTAAAGAGGCTCTTTGCTTAATGGTCCATTTCTTTGAAGAGAGTATTAGACAACTCCAGAAATTTCTTAATAAAATGTAGCCCCTGAGGAAGGCCAACTCTGATAAAGGCCAAAACACATTGTGCTTTTTAAAACAAATAAAGTACTGTAAGTGACCTTCTTTCCCTATGTGGTGACCTTCTATCAACAAGTCACCTCTTGTTTTTACTTCAACACAAAAAAACAAGCTTTGGTGTCCATATTGTGGAAAACTGTGAGATTTTATTCTGGTGGTGCAAACAGCTGAAAAGAAAAGCTGGGGAGGACAGGCCAGCTTTAGAAAGGGCCTTGAAAGGTTGCAGCAGACTAATCTACCCTCCTTATCTTTGAGGATGGGTCTTCTGGTTCCTCATTTCTAGGGCTCTTCAGGCCATAGGAGCAGCTGTCTTCTTACCAGTCATGGATCCAAAAAGGGCCAGGAAAGGTTGTGGATATAGTGCATTTTGATTTCAAAATACCTTTTGACCAGATTCATCCATGATATTCTTGCAAACAAGCTGGTAAAATGTGGGCTAAGCAATGCTACCATGAATGGGTTTTTAAGCAATTAATAGATCAAAGATCCTCAGAAGTGGTTTTCTTTCACTCCAAAGACAGGTAGGTAGTAGAGTGCCTCAGGGTACGGTTATGGGTCTAAGGTAATCCAATATCTTTATAAACAATTTGGATGATGGAATAGAGGGAACTGTCATGTGCCTTCAGGTTGTTTGGGGCTTGTGGCAACCCTAAGGCAAACTAATCACAATGTTTTCTTGGGAAGATTTTCTCAGAAGAGACTTGTCTTTGCATTCCTCTGAGGCTGAGATAGTGTGACTTGCCCAAGGTCACCCACTGGATTTCCCTGACAGAGAGGGGATTCAGAGTCTCCAGAGTCTTAGTCCAGAGTTTCCAGAGTCTTAGTCCAACATTCAAACCAGTATACTGTGTTGGCTTTCCTAGAGGGAATATTTATCAGATTTTCAGACAATACCAAACTAGGAGGAGTAGCAAATACCCCAGAGAACAGAATCAGGACTCTTTATTTAAAAAAAAAAAACAGTTTTGAAAAATGATTTCTCTTCAAGTTAAATTTCAGAAGAAGTCACATTTAAACATGTTTCCAAAACCAAATACTAGCTCAAACGGGAAACCAAGAAGGCTTGACTTAAATCTATAGAAAGAACTGATCTCCTGAAAAAGGCAAATTAATGTCATTGGAGTGTACAGCCTCCATTGGTAGAGGGTTTAATGATGAAGTGTGAGGAGAGAAACTTGTCACCTTCCTTATCAGGTTTGGTGGTTTGTGTGTGCACATGTGCATGCACGTGTGCATCGAACAATATTATTCTCTTCCCTCTCACACTCTCTGGCAACCTCAGTAAGAAGATCTGTTTAGGTTTTGCTGAGAGTTCAATGAGCGAAAATGCAACAGGGCAAAGCAGAAATGTTTCATCAGTTGCTCAAAGGGTATGGAATGATTTCCCCAAGGAGATGAGGCAACAGATTCCCTTTCAACTCGACTGTTAGGTTTATTTATTTTTTATTTCAAAGGCTACACGGACAGAGCAGAAGCTGCTGGGTTCACTTTATCAGCAACTGCTTCAGCCAAAGATTTTATAGTTTATTAGCCAGTGGTTGTAATCCCAGTTTTAAGGGGATTGTAGCTGAAATTTACAACTCAGCTTTCTTTCTGTGAAGTTGCACAGTGCTTTAAGCTTTTCCAAAGGGCAGAGTAAAAACAAATAAAAACACAAAACTATTAAGTGGGCACTGACAAGGATTGAGAGGGGCCGCCCAAAAACAATCATGTGAGTTGATTCGAATGTCTCAAGAGCTACATTGCTAGCACTGTCACAGACTTCGTAAAATGTTTGTTTGTGTGTTCATTTAATATCAGGAACTTCTTTGGTGAATAAAAAGGTGTTGCCTCACTCGTCAAAATGAAGATATGATTTTTTAATATTTATTTATTTATTTATTTAAAGCTAAAACAGCAGATGTGAATAGAATGCAGGGTGAATGTAATGCTCAAAATATCACACATAATAAATCTTTTTTTTTTAACTCAGACAAATGAACATAAAAGATATGACAGACTTCTTCTCCAACATGGTGTCTGCCTGTAACTTCGTTTGTCACATTGTCTCAGGATATGTGGAAAGTATGATAGCCTCGCTTTTATCATCTTGCCTCCTAGCAAGAATTCAGGCCTGGTTTGCTCTTGGACCCATTTATTTGCCTTCTTAATAAATAACGATATGTTTAAAATTTCATTCAGCAGCACATTTCAAATCAGTTAATTATAATCAAATGAGTTAATCATCTCATCAGTTTTCTTCACTGTCCAGCTTTCATGACCATGCAGGGAAATTAGAAATGCTATGGCATGGATATTGTGACTTTGGTATTCAATGATGTTTCTCTGCACTTGAGAATCTTAACTAGTTCCTTTATAGCTGCCCTTCCAGGTCTTAGGCCCTTTCTGCATGGTATTTGCCATGCGAAAGGGCACCTGGAGCATCACACGATTGTGAGGAGCAATCTGCATGACGCACTCACAATCGCGTGATGCTCCAGGGGCTAGCAGGCACCAATCGCACATCTTTTCATTTTTGGCTAGAAGCCAAAAATGGTGCATGATCGTGCATTGCTCCCAGGCCCCACGCACACTTACCTGGCGTGTGGAGCCTCTGGAGTCGCACCGGTCACGTTTCCTCCCCAGTGCAGCCTGGGAAACTCCTAGGCTGCACTGCGGAAAGAAGAGGCAGGGTTCTCGCGCGATCAGGCAGCTCATGCAGAGCCGAAGGACCCTGGACATGAGAGCCTCTCGCCAGAGGCTGCTCACGCAGTCCCAGCACCCCAGTGCCGGAAGAAGGTAAGGTGCAGAAAGGGCCTGAGTTTTGTCTGCCCTTTACTGGAGCTTTCCACATGGCTAAACCTATTTGAAGAATAGGACAGCATCTTAGATTACATTTTTGAAGCTCAGATGAAAACCCAAAGCACGTGCAGTGGCCTCCTCACTGACATGGAAGCCACCAGCCACCAATACTGTTGAAGACATATTTTACAACTATGGCACCTGTGAAACATTAAGACTGTAAATTAAAAACTGCACTAGAATTACTGGGAATAACTTTTTCTCACTATGAGACCCAGCACGGTATAGTGGATTAGGGCTATGACTCTGGGTACCAGGGTTGAAATCTCAACTCGGCCAACCTACTAAGTGACCTTGGGCAAGTAACCCTCTCTCAGCCTCAGAGGAAGGCAAAGGCAAATCTCTACTGGACAAATGCTGCCAAGAATTGGATGATTGGTTCACCTCAGGGTTCACATAAACTAAAAATGACTTAAAGGCACACAACAACATCAAAACACTCCGTGCCTCCTCAGGTATTTTTGGTTTCTCACTAGTGGTACACATACAACTGATTTAGAATCACGCTGATAGGGAACACTGGAAATAAGAAGGAGAAGTTTCAAAATGTACTTTCAGGGAAATCTGAAGGAAAACTGAATGAAATTGCAAAACATAGCAATTCCCAGATGGAATTATACATTGAAGAGGAAGAGGAGGGATACAATGTGAGCTAGCATCCTGTTAATAGCAGTAATAGCAATAGCATTTATTTCTATACTGCTTATCAACTGAGTGTTATCTAAGCGGTTTACAATGTGTTTTAGCTAATTGCCCCCAACAAGCTGGGTACTCATTTTACCAACCTGCAGAAGGATGGAAGGCTGAGTCAACCTTGGAGCCCGGCAGGATCAAACTCACAACCTTGTGGTTGCAGTACAAGCATTTAACCGCTGTACCACATCATTGTAAACTGCCTTAGAGTTACATAAAGATGAATCACAAAGTTGCCCAATGTTTGTAGCATCAGGAGGGGAGCAAAGATGTTAATATTTCTCTGGGACCATTGTGCAAATGCAACCAACTGCATGACCATGCTACCGTGGGTCCCATTGTGCAACGGGCACCAGTAGACTGTAGGTCTTAATGCACAAAGGGAAAAACAGGCCACCATGCATCATTTTGATCCACCAGAAGAACTATATGTCCTATCAGGGAGGTAGCTATGACATCATAAAGTGATGGTTAGCACAAGATCACAAAGTCTAGACAGTTCTCAGAGGCCATCTAGAGAGTGTGACACAAGGGGGAGAAATGACAGAGAACGATCTCCCAGTGTTAGTTGGGTTGGGTGATGTTTCAAAGCAGGATCACCCTTCGAACTGCCTCTTCATACAAGTGGTGTCCTTACTTGAGTGGAGTAAGGTTAGGGGACTGAAGAACCTGCATGAGTTGTTTGAGCACGGTGAAAATGAAAATCACAAGATTTATCACACTGCTGGCACTTTTTAAATTATGCCAAGACAAGGGAAGATCAATTACACATCCTCCTGCAACTGCCTCAGATCTTTTAATTATCTAGTAATACAGTTAGCGTTCCTTACCTATAATTGCAATCAAGGCTTAGAAATTTATTTTTTGCTCTCTTAATAAAATTTGTAAGATAAATGAAAATGGATAGGTGCAAAGAGATGATGGCTAGCGTTGCATGTGCTTTCATAACTGGGCATGTGTAAAGGAGGCAAGGCAACTTGAGGAAGGATGCTACAGGACAACCCTATATGCAACGTACAATCCCACTATGGTAGTTAGTCACATTTTGGCTAGTGAGCAAAGCTGTAAATACAAGGAAATGGGATGCCAGATAGAATTAATGTTAGTTTTGTCATCCCACCCTCCCTGAAATGTTAATTATGCAGCCATCTTATCAGGAAAGGGGAAGTGTGGGAAGATTTCTCTAAGGAGCAAACATTCTTTCCAGTAAGTAGAAAAGAGTGACCCTTGAACTCTGCAAGATACACTGGGAGAGCTTTCTTTTGACCTAAACTCCTTACCATGAGAAAGGAAAGTTCTGATAATGGAGTTGAGATGCATATGACAGGGTCTTAAAGTCCAGGCAAGCTCGTAAGCCTTGTTACCTGATTCTGTTAGGTAGAAACACAACAAGGGATTGTGTCTGGGACCTTCATCAGATGAAGCATGGGTGAGATCCTATGTCACATGTGCACTGTGTAAAGCTATGCTCATCTAGTTGCACATGGGTGAGGCCACACAACCAGTGGCGGAGCTTGGAGTGTGTGGAGGTGGGGAGGGAGGGAGGCGGGGCTCTGATGCAAGGGGCATGGCCACTGTGTGAGGGGGGCATGATTGCAGTGTATGAGGGTGTGGCCAGGGCATGTGGGGGCATGGCCAGGGCACATAGGGGCATGGCTATGGGCCAGGACGCCCCAAAAACATTGCTGCCCGGGGCAAACCGCCTCCATACCTCTACATGACTGTGCACAACCCTTCTGCCGAATACCAACACCATGAAAATGATTGTATCCTTGCAAGTGTGCCTGCTTATCCTCCCCATGGGTACAATGGAAAATGCACAGTGGCTGTTTCTGCAACCCCAGTGAATCAAATGGTACATTGAAGGCACTGATGAATATTTACACACCATTCAATCAAATGCTGCAGAACAATTCAATGAAAATGACAAAATTCTGTATCTTGCACAGTCGGAAAGTATTTGAGAGCCTTGCCATGGTTTTCAAGCGTGGGAAGATTTTGGAATATGAGCCATGCATAGAGGATAGAATGATTATCCCTTACAAGCAGAGCATGTGTGCATACATGCCTTCAAGTCACCTGTTGACTTAAGGTGATCCATGAATTTCATAGGGTTTTCTTAAATGACGAATACTGAGAGGTGGTTTTGCCAACTCCTTCCTCTGAAATATAACCTACAGCATGTGGTATTAATTGGCAGTCTCCTATCCAAAAACCAATCAGGGCTGACTCTATTTAGCTTCCAAGATCAGACAAGATCTGGTACCTTTAGAGTACTGAGACTGAAGCAAAGCATGGGAAGAGTTAATTACAAATTCTAAGCTATATCCAGTTGTTTGTTCTTCTTAGAGTAGACTCACTGAATCAGTAGGACTTATATCTGTGTGAACCAACCAAGTTCCTACCGATTAAACAGCTCTATTCTAGTTGTGACTAACAGTTGCATTTAGGCTAAGTTGTTAGTTGAAATTAATTCTTTTTTTGCAATACGGAGAGCATAACTAAAGTGATTTTAGCACTGCAATGTAAAGAGGGTTGACTTCACAGCTGGTATGGTCTAACTGTTTAGTTATTTTTATGGTTTCAAGGCAGGTGACCCCACCACTTAGGTGTGTTGGGCACCACAGCTCTGTAGACTACAACATTCTGTTTTTAAAAGTAAATAGATGGACCCATTTTAGTTACTTTTGAATAAAAAAAAATTAAAGAGTTCTCTTTTTAAAAAAAAAAAAGTAACCAATTACTTTTCTGGCCTTGAAAGTGTAAAAGTAAATAATTACTTTTTAAAAAGTAGCTTTCTAGAATCTGTTTTTTAGGGAATGAGACTCATGGTAGCTGACCACTGTAGTTTTAGAACAGCCATAAGGGTAATGCTAATGGCTATGAGGAGAAATTAATTTACCTCTGCTTTGTGCTGCATCCATTCTATTGTGTGCACAGACCCTGTAAGTTTGTTTTTGCCAAAACTTTGCCAAAACTTTAGCCATAAAGAAATACAATCAAGCAGCACTGCTTCTTCTCTTCTTCATCTTCTCTCTCTCTCTTTTTTTTTTTTGTAAGAAAAAAAAATAAAATTAATATTTTTTACACGACACTGGAGCAAATTTGGTGCATCTGTATAGAGGGGAAAAAAAGTAAGAAAAATTCCAATTTAGAATTCCATCATGAAACGACACCATTCTAATTTCTCCATGCCACGGTTTGTTAATATTCCACAAAGTCCCACGATGCAACTATAGGATGGTATTCAAATCTATGAACATGAGGCAATCATGCTCAACAGAGTATAACAATAATTATAATAGAGATTAAATAAAAATAATTAGAAAAAGTTCATCTAGTTTTGATGTATTAATTATTCTGACCCTGTTCTATTCAGAGTCTAATTATCTGGTTCAGTGAAAATGCCAAGATTTCTACAACTCATAAAAATTACATTGAAGTAATTATGTCAGCAAACTAAACAGTGTTCATTTACCAAACGTTTTTATGCACACATTTGAATATGCTTTTTAACTGTTTTTTGGCTCTTTGTTCCTATTCATAGGAAATAATACCTGTGGAGAAATTTGAAAGTCAGGAGCACTCTCGACATAATATGCAATTCTTGCTGACATTTTTTTTCCTTTTGTGAGCTGTCTGTAAGTCTCCTCTCACCTTTGTTTAAAATACATGAATTAAAGTTCACTCCTGAGTTCTCTCAAAGAACTGGTATTTTGAAGTCCAGGAGAAACAATGGTGCTTGTGATGAGAAGAAAAGTTTTGCAAACTAATGGGTAAAAGACCCACTGTCTAGAAAGTTGGTTGCAGTGGAGTTTGGACCCAGGAATTCCCTTCAAACAGTAACTAACATGCTTTACACTTGAGGATTTAACATCACTTTGTGTTGTATCCAAAGAAGTGGATTTATATCCTTAATTGCTCATGCAAAAATAATACCAGTTACTTTTAAAAGTGTTGCTACCTTTCTTTTTCTTTTCTTCCTGTCCACCCTCCCTTCCTCCTTTTTATGCTTCAGACCTGCCATTCTCAATATGAGCCATACGGCACCCAAGGGGGCCCTGGAACATTTGAAGGGGGTCTCAGACTGAAAATCTGTGGGAAGAGAAGCCAGAAAGGTTTATGGGGGCCCTGGTTACTGAACCAAGAAAACACCCAAGCAGCAACCTTAATTGGAATTAAGGGTTTCCCTCCTATTTACAATATGTTTCCACCACACTGTTTGCCAGTTTCCTTGCCAAAATCCAGGAACAGAATTGATACTGTGACAGAGGTGATCTTTGACTGTCTGATTTGGAAGCCCAATATCATGAAATTTGCGGAAAAGTAGCAAGTTCAAGGATTGCATTAAACCTGACAGATGTTTAATTTTGCAGAGTCTTTCTAAACATCTTCTCCAATATGTCAGAATGTTCCAGTTTTCTTAGTGTTCTGTAATAAATGATTTTCTGTCTATCTGTGCATGTGGTATCCCTGTTGGATGTGGGCGGAGGAGCTGGAACCTGAGAAGATCTTAGGGGACCTTGACCAAAAAAACAGTTCAGAATAGATGCTTTAGACCACCACCTACAGTGGGTTGCTACAGGAAAAGTACCGGCTTTGCATGTAGAAGGAGTCTAAGGCCATTTCCACGCTACACTGTTATAGGTGCTATTACTCCTCTTTCAACATCCTGTGGAATTCTGGGCTTTGAAGTTTCCTGAGGCCCAAGAGCTCTCTGGCTGAGAATCCTAAATGTCCCTCCCTCAACTGCAAACCCCAGGATTCCATAGGATGTTGAAAGTGGAATAATAGCATTATAATAGTGTAGTGTGGAAATGGCCAGTTCATTCCCTAGCATCTCTTGTTCCTTGTCCCATGTTACATCTCTGAGAATATTCCCTGCCTGGAGACCTAGAGAGACTCTGTCAGTTGATATAGATGGCACTGATCTAGAATAGTTCTTCTTGAGCTATCTGATGTGGGTTTTTTCCCAGTTTGCTAGGGATTAACAACATATTTGTGTCCATTGGCTAAAACCGGAAACTCACTATGCATCAGCAGCTTACCAGTCATGGACTGGCACTGGTCCCATAGATCATTCTATAATATAGTCTACTGTTCCAGATGGATACAGAGCAATTTCAGGTGTTCATATATGTTAGGTAGACTGACAACTTTTTGTTGATAAATTCCTTTCCTTTGAAATGAGAGCCTGGTTGCCAGTGAAAGGTAACTGTAGGTAAACTTGAGAAGTTCTTGCTCAGTTGCTCAGTAGCATCCCATACCTTGAACCTGGAAGGCCAAAACCTGACACCTAAGGAAAGATACTTGTAATGTCAGGGGAGTATGTCTTTGTGATGTCGCAGAAGTGAGATAGATAGAGTTGAAAGGTGGGCAGAACTGGGTTACCTGATGAAAGAAAGGAGCAAGAGGATAATCTGGGTAAATGGACCCAGAATTTGGATCAAGCCTAGCTGACTAAGCAGTATGGCAGTCCAGAAACAGGAGCATTTAAATGTGCCAGGTAGCTGCAGTCTGATTTCTTAGCCCTCAAAAAGAGTGTGTATGAATTAGTGTGATAGCATATCCTGTATGTTTCATACTTTATCAATATACAGCACTGGAGATTCCCAGATCTGAGCAGTACATAAATATTTGCAAGTAAGTATGTAAACTGGACAACAGCCTTGGCAAATAAAGTCACAAACTGAAATGTCAGCCCAAAAGACAATTGGGCAGGAACAGTCCCGATTAAACCTATGCTATCCCACTTTTTCAACTGCTTTTAAAATATCCCAGTTTATCTCTCCTCCTCCCACTTTCTCTCTCTGTCCTCAGCCTACCTCAGTTTCTGCAAACTGATTTCGAAGTGCAAAAGTAATTGGTGCTCCATTAATTCGGGGAGGATGGAGAGGAGAGGAGAAGAGAAGAGAGTGGAATCTTGCTCTTCAGAGTAGACTCAAGAAAACTGCGGCAGCCTCTCTCCTAGCTGGCCTGGAAAGAAGCTCGGTAGAACTCAATAAGACTTACTTCTGATTAGAAGTATATAGGGTTGAACTGCAAAGCTCTTATCCTAGACAGAGAGATTAGAGTGTTGAAATCTCCTTACCAAAATTAAAGGAGAAGGTTAATTGTGCAATTATGCCTTAGCTGCCAAAACAAAACAAAACAAAACAAAACAAAAAAACTCTTATCACCATGTAGTTACTATGCATGGAATCAATGAAAGGTAATGAAAGGTCTCATAATTTACTTCACAGTTATGTTTTACAGTACTCTAATTTTGCCAGGAATGTTGCCTCCGGCAAAAAGAGAGAGAGAGAGAAAAGAGAGACTCAAAAAGGCAGAAAGCATAACAAAGTTGTACCAAAGGAAGGGTTCACTGACAAGAGATTTATAGCCTTCTCAGGTCAAATCTTGTATGAGAGGGAGGACAGCGTCATCATTTCAGGATCCATTTCCTTATATCTGGGGTATGACTGGCTTTTCACCCTTGTGTACAGAGTGAAGGATTCTTTTCTTCAGGAAGAAGCACTGAATTTCTTGAGTGTTGTTGTTGTTTCCCAAAAACAAATAAAATGGGGGCAGGGGAGTGAGCCTATAGCCTAGAAGGGACAATAGCCACATCTTTGGTTACTCTGATTTGGATTTCCCTCCTTATTTTCTACAGCAGGTAGTGGTCTGTGTATGTGTGTCTCTGGCCCTTTCCACACCTTACCTTCTTCCAGTGCTGGGGTGCGGGGATTGTGCGAGCAGCCTCCGGTGAGAGGCTCTCACGTCTGAGGTTCTTCGGCTCCACACGAGCTGCCTGCTCGCATGAGACCCCCACCTCTTCCTTCCACAGTGCAGCCTGGGAGTTTCTCAGGTTGCGCTGGGGCAGGAAGCGCAACCGGTGCGGCTCTGGAGGCTCAGCATGCCAGGTAAGTGCGCACTGGGCCCAGGAGCAATGCGTGATTGTACACCATTTTTGGCTTCTAGCCGAAAATGCAAAGATGCACGATCGGCACCTGCTGGCCCCTGGAGCATCGCACGATTGTGAGTGCATTGTGCAGATTGCCCCTCACAATTGTGCGATGCTCCAGGTCCTCTTTCACATGGAAAATGCCATGTGAAAAAGGCCTCTGTGTGTCTGTGTATAGACGTATGCATACATGTTAAGGGGAACAGACACACAGACAGAGCTTATGTTCATACTGCGCAATTAACAGCAGTTTGATACTACTTCATATCACCACAACTTCTCTCTATGGAATCTTTGGTCTTGTTGTTTAGGGAGGTATTTAAACTGAGAGATCTGTAGTCTACCATTCTGCACTGCAGAACTATAGCTCTCTAGCAAAGAACTTTTAACTCTCTTGCCAAAATAATATGGGATGAAGTCGTGAGAGTTAAACTATTATCAGGCTGTTGTAACTGTGTAGCACGAATACATGCAGAGACAGAGAGAGCCACATTGGTACCATAAGACAGGCAAAGGTAAATTAATACTTTGTTCTGCATCTTTCCCCCCCCACAAAAATCACTGCACAGAAGCTATCATTTGCAAAAATAAGAAGTGTCAGGAACAAAACAAAACAAAACAGGAAAAAAAAATGGAAGAAAAAAAAAAAGAAGGAAGAAATCCAGAAACCCAGTCAAAATCTTCATTAATACTGTACTTTCAAAAAGAAAAGGAAAAAAAATTAGCACACACAGAATTTAAAGACACACTAAAGTCAGGTCTAATTTGGCCTTTAGATAGGAATGTAATAGAGGTTTATAGCAGTCATGAACAACATGGAATGTTAAAATTAAGCTGAAGATAAACAAAAGGAAACATTCCCTCAGTACATAATGAACTTGTGGAACTCATTGCCAAAATACACATTGATGATTTTCATCTGTTAATAGTGAAGGGATGGACACAAGCAGGTGGCCAAGCCACCTTGGCCCCCGATTTTATTTAGGATCAGGTAGAATCTTGTTGATCTTTTTTTTTGTCACACGATCTGTCCAGAAATAATGGCTACAATATCACCATCTGGCCAACTGTAGTGGCCCTGTTGAAGCACCCAAAAGAAAGATGAGGAGCTGACTCTACTTGAAATTTCTCATGATGACACAGAGAACCATTAAATATATCTACACACTAGACTACACCAGATACAGATTTCCCCCACTTATCTGGCAGGTTAGGGACCGGAGTACTGTCAGAAAAAAGAATTGGTTAAAAAACTGAACTCATGTTGTGTACTGGAAGAGTGCATGAAGGACTTATGGAGCCTTACTTGGGACTGACTGACTGCATGGTCTCTCAGCTGGCTTGGCACCTTTTCCTGCAAGCGGTTCCAAGTGAGTCTCCATAGGCAAGAAGAACTGATCATAGAATCATAGAATCATAGAGCTGGAAGAGACCACAGGGGCCATCCAGCCCAAGCCCCTGCCATGGAGGAACCCACATCAAAGTACTCTCAACAGATGGCTATCCAGCCTCTGATTAAAAACCTCCAAGGAAGGAGACTCCACTACACTCTGAGGCAGCAGATTCTACTGCCAGACAGCTCTGACCATCATGAAGTTCTTCCAGAGGTTCAGGTGGATTCTCTTTTCCTGAAGCTTGAATCCATTGCTCCTTGTCCTAGTCTCTGGAGCAGCAAAAAACAAGTCCACTCCATCCTCTACATGACATCCCTTCAAATATTTAAACATGGCTATCATGTCTCCTCTTAATCTTCTCTTCTGCAGACTAAACATACCCAACTCTCTAAGCTACTCCTCATAGGGCATGGCTTCCAAACCCTTTACCATTTTGGTCACCCTCCTCTGGACAACACTCCAGCTTGTCAATCTCCTTCTTGAAACGAGTTGTCCAGAACTGGACACAGTGTTCCAGATAAGTTCTAACCAAAGCAGAACAGAAAGGTACCATTACCTCTCTCGATCTAGACACCATACTCCTATTGATGCAACCAAGAATCACACTGGCTTTCTTGGCTGCTGCATCTCACTGCTGATTCATGTCCAGTTCAGCTTGTGGACTACAAAGCCTCCTAGATCCTTTCACATGTACTGTTAACCAGCCACGTATCCCCCATCCTATATTTGTGCATTCTATTTCTTCTGCCTAGGTATAGGACCTTACATTTCTCTATGTTGAAATTCGTTTTGTTAGCTTTGGCCCAGCACTCCAATCTGTCAAGGTCATTTTCAATTTTGATCCTGTCCTCTGGTGTATTAGCAACCCCTTCCAATTTGGTATCATCTGAAAATTTGATCAGCATGCTCCCTCTTCCTTCATCCAAGTCATTGATTAAGGTATTGAATAGCACTGGGTCCAGGACAGCACCCTGTGCCACCCCACAAGTCACTTCTCTCCAGGATGAAAAGCAGCCATTGGTGAGCACCCTTTGGGTTCAGTTGGTCAACCAATTACAAACCCACCTAACTGTAGCCCTGTCCAGTCCAGAGTAGAACCCTTGCTGAATTAATGGAACTTGTCCTTAATATAGAAGCATCAAAAGAGAAAGCATCAAATAACAAGGTGTCAAAAGGTGGGGCTTCCTGTATTCATAACAGTTAAAAGACACTAACAATCATGCTTCCATCCAACAAAATATTGGGGTTTGGATCATGACACTGTAGTTAGAATTCATTACTAGTCCACTGTTGAATGATGGCAATAGAATTCTTGGTGAGATAATTCTAAGCTCCTCCCTGTTGGTGATGGTGGTGTATGCCTTCAAGTTGTTTCTGACTTAAGGCAACCTTGAAGGAAACCTATCACAGGGTTTTCTGGGGCTAAGAGTATGTCATGCACCCAAGGTCACCCAGTGGGTTTCCATGGCCAAGTGGGGAATCAAACCTTGGTGTCTAGGGTTGTAGTCCAATGTTCAAACCGCTACACCATGCTGGAATGTCAGGATTCTACACGATAGAACCATGACTGTTAAAGAGGTATCAAATTGCAATCACTGGGCATGCGAATGTACTCTCAGAAGCCCTGTGATTCAGGTCTCTAATTTGATATCTGGAAAAGCTCTAAACAAATATACAGAGAATAGGGGTCCTTTCAGACTACACAGTCATAGCACTATGATTCCACTTTAGCTGCCATGGCTGCATTTTATGGAATTCTGGGTTATGTAGTGTGGTGAGCCACTAGAGCCCTTAGGCTGAGAATTTTAACTAGCCCTCCCTAACCTGCAAACCAAAGCTTAGGAGAACAACTTGGGGATTGGGGATTTTTTTTAGCATTGGTAAGAGAAGAATGAGCAGTGACATAAAATCCATCTTTAAATATCTGAAGGGATACCATGTAGAAGATGGAATAAACTTGTTTTCTGCTGCTCCAGAGACTAGACTGCAAACCAATGGATTCAAATGCCAAGAAAAAGTGATTTCACCTAAATGTTAGGAAGAACTTATTTTACTGTAAGACCATTTCCACACTACACTGTTATAGTGCTGTTATTCCACTTTCAACATCCTATGGAATCCTGTGGTTTGCAGTTTAGGGACAAGCATTTAGAATTCTCAGCCAGAGAGTTCTTTGGCCTCAGCAAACTCCAGAATTCCACAAGATGTTGAAAGTGGATTAATAGCACTATAACAGTATAGTGTATAAATGGCCTACAAGTTGTTCAACAGTAGAATGGACAGCCTCAGAACATTTCCTTCTTTGGAGAGCTTTTAATGGGGTATGGATGTGGACCTTTCATGAATGCTTTAGTGGTATATTCCTGCATGGTAAGGGGTTGGACTAGATGATCTTTGGGATCTCTTCCACCTCTAAGATTTTTTAATTCTATGAAATATCAATATTCCAGTGGATAGATCCATGACAGTTAAAAGAAGGATCATAGCACCATAACTGTGTACCGAAAAAGGCCCCAGGTCTGCCATGAGTCACTGGTTATGATAATGGTTAGAGGCTTCTGTATTGTCTTAAAGCTTTCCTTTCGATGTGTGATTTCTGACCATCCTTGTCTTTCACGGTCCAAGGCTTTGGGATAAGCAAGATGCTGCCATCAGGGCCTGTAGTTGGCCACTTCTGAAGTTGGAATGAGGAAAAGCTAAGCCTATTTCAGCCAAGTTGGCAAAAATGCTGAAGGCAACTTTAGTACAGTTTGCTCAGAGTTTACGGTCCTTCTCCGCCCCCTTTGCTTTATTGAGAAGATCAAAGGCTTCTGTAAATGTTGGCCAAATAAATGCATCAGAGGAGGAGAACATTAAAACCTTTGAAGGAAAACAGTCAATAAACAGAGCAAAATATACAGCTTCAATTCCACATCTGAAATTGCACTTGTCTTCAGAACTTTTCACTATCATTGAAATCTTCAATGTTAAAACACGCTATGGACGTAATATGTACCCTGTTCATGTTGTAGCTACATGCTGAAATTTAGGGTCTGGTCTCTTGTCAGGGAAGTTTCAGCCTGCTACATTGCTCTTAGAGGAAGTTTTGCTTTATTATGTTTATTCCAGTTCATTACCTCTTCTTTCAAACCGTTCCCAACGCTGATCGACTGCCAGTATCGCAGAACCAATAAAAAGTGTACTATATGAAATTAAAGACATGGATAAGCACTATCAAATCCAGTCCAATGCACAGGTGATCATGCAAAATTCAAACATAAGTAGTTTTGTAGCAGAGACAAGGCTGTCAAGGCAAAAATGCTGGGATTATTTGGTTAACAAGAATAATAACACCATCTTCTGCCCCCTCAAGATTCCCTGTTGCCTCTGAGATTAACTACCAGCTTTAAAATGGTAGAGATGGCTTTTCCAAATGATAAAATATTTCTATGAGCTCTCCCTGTCATAGCACAAAGTATTGGGGGATGACTTCTGTCATGAATTTGCAATTGAGACCCATAAGCTTTGCAAAAGCCTGGCTCTTGGTGGGGCTGAACACTGTGAGAATGGATTGGCTAATCTGGAGATAAAGTAGATCAACACAGCTGCCTGCATTTTGGGGGATTCTCTTGGAGAGCCTGACTAAGGACACTGTAAATGTCTGTATTTCAGAATTTACCGCTACACCACTGAATGTGATGATTTAATGAGCTATCAATCAAACAATGGGCCGAAATCCTACATTATGCTTATACAGTCTAAATCTACATTCATGTTGTTACAGAATGGTTGTACTGCACTCTCCTTCTTCTGAGTATTGGCATGGTACAACTCATTATGTATTTGCCAATATGCCTTCTTATGGTCCCATTGGGTAATAGGGACTACACCATGGCTGTTTCTATGATCCCAGTGAATCTAATAGGACACTGAAGGCAGTGATAAATAGTCACACACCATCCAAGAATGTACAACTGCATGACTAGTATCCTTGAATGATTGAATGCTGAGTCAACACATAGGTAAATCCGGCTGATTCAATTACTTGATTCTAGTTGGGCTGAATTTTAGGATTTATGCCAATCTGAAATGGTTACTCTTTGAAACTCTTATTTATTCAGCATGAACTGAATACATCCATTGCTCAATGACTCAAAAATATAACTGTGTGCATAAGGGAACTTTTGCATGTGTATGACACCAACAGGATTCTGGTCTAAACTCAGTTGCTAGTCCTACCTAGAGTAGATCCACTGAAATGAATGAGAGTCAGCAAGTTCAAACAGATATGAATTCAATTCTTCAGTAAGTCTGTTCTATTTGGGACTAGGAACTGGATTTAGGCCATAATAAATCCAATGCAATTGAGACCCATCATGGTGTAGTGGTTTGAACATTAGACTACAGCTCTTGGAGACCAGGGTTCAAATCCCTACTCGGCCATGGAAACCCACTAAGTGACCTTGGGCAGGTCATATTTCCTCAGCCTCAGAGGAAGGCAAAGGCAAACACCCTCTGAATTAATTTTGCCAAGAAAATACCACGATAGGTTTGTCTTAGGGTCACCATAAGTCAGAAATGACTTGAAGGCATGCAGCAACAACAACACAAATCGAGTGCAATGATGTCACTAGTTTAAAAGAGATACGAATTTATTTGCTTTGAAAAAACTTAGATTTGTTATGGCGCAGAGGCATATGCATACTGAAGGGTATTCCCTATATTTCTGAACAAATGAAATAGAACATTTTAATTTGGAAATGAAAGCTAGACAGTTGATGAAAGATCTGTCAGGCATGGGGCCCAGTTCTTCCTCTCAGGGCCTATAGGCAATTATCATTCTGCCAGTTTCCTCACCTCTACAAGAAACAACCAAGAAACCAAGCTAGGGTTTTGAAAAAGTGTCCTATAAAGTGATGTCATGAGTATCTCAAGATGATGGGGACCAGATAAGACTGCAACTCTATTTAGCTCCAGTCAAACTTGTGGGTGACATTGATGACAATTAAGGAAGGCATCTTGATTTGCTGGAACTGAAACGTGAACCAATCACCACTGGTCATTGACCAACTTTTTCTCAAGACTGGCAAATGTGAATGAGATGTCCCTGCTCAGAAAAAAATAGTATGGATCTCCATGGAATCATAACAGTGGAAAAAAGGATAGACATAAAATCTCAATCTATCACCCAGTTCCATCATTGTTATCAAAGGATCCCAAAGAACATGGCAATTTCATAAACTAGATTTGAAAGTACACACATTTTTGGACCACAACACTGAAGAGAGATGAAACAACAAATTGATAAACTGATAAAACTCTACGTTGTGTGTATCCATAAATTTATTGAATATGTTTCTTTTTCTGTGTGTGATACTGTAAAAAGCTTTGTCAGATTTTAGTTAGAATTCAATTAGGCAAGCATGAAAGAATAGTCTTTTTAAAAGATTTATTTTATTGTCAAGACAGAGATCCTCAGTGCTGAAGCTATCTTGTCAGGTGGAATAACAAACCATCATAAGTTTCTTAGCGCTTTGCAAAGTCCCTGGGGGAAAAAAAAATATGCAAAATATATATGTAGGTTTTCTGCACAGAAAATACTTTTTTGTGTGTGCAAAAAACGTTTCCTGAATCAGGAACAAAGCATTTTGTTCAAGAAAAATATTTTCCATACCACAAGTGTATTTCACACACAGAAAAGCTGTGAGGATTTCTCCATAAAGTACCTCCCTAAAATACTACCCCAGGTGCCAGTAGCAGCCAAAGAGGGCGGAAAAATCTTCTGGTTTTTGTGTTTTGGGAAACTAGTAGGATAGGTTTTTTTTTCCATTCCTGCTTAAATGAGGAACACTTACATCACACACATGCATTTTAAACATAAACAAATATAAATGAAATAAGATCCAAGTTTTATTAAAACTTAGGCCCTTTCCACAACTTACCTGTGTCTGGTGTGGTTGTGCAGGGATCACGCAAGCAGCCTCTTCTGTGAAGCTCTTGTGTCACCACTGCTTCTGCTCTGCAGGAGCTGCCTGCTAGCCAGCAGGCAACATAAGGCCTCCGCCTCTTCCCTCTGCAGTGCAGCCGGATATTTTCCCAGGCTGCACTGGAGGAGGAAGCACAAGGGCCACAGCTCCAGAGGCTCTGCACATACAGTAAGTGTGTGTGGGGCCCTGGGGTGATGCGTGATCGTGCACCATTTTTGGCTAAAAGTCAAAAATGATATAGTGCACGATCGGCACCTGCTGGCCCCAGCAGCATTGTGTAATTTGCGAGGACGTCGTCTAAAATGCTGCTCGCAATTGCATGATTCTCCGGAGGCCCTTTTGCATGACAAATGCCATTCATTAAGTTGAAAGCCACCCCAGCACAACCTTTAGGGGAACAGTGACAAAATTGCCCCCTCATAACACAACTTATTTGAACCTCTGTTCTGCAGCTACCAACTTCACAGCAAATACACTAGCTGGGGAGTTACAGCCCCAAAAAGTCATTTTTGGAAGTTATTATGCTGCCAATAACTGCCATTTGTATTTCCCATCAGACATTTGGGAATTCATCTATGTCATATCATATCTAGAAGCAGACTTAAGGGAGCAAAGAATCTTCTCCCATGCAATGACTGAAAGTAGAGGATAGGGGTAAGGAAGATCTGTAACTCAATGGCAAAGTGCTTTGCATGGAAATGATCCTGGGTACAAATCATGGCATCTCGGGGAAGGCCAGGAAAGATTCCTTTATGTAGTCATAGCAGCTGATGCCAGTTAGTTAAGACCAGAGGTGGGCAAACAATTGAGAGTTGTATTTGCTCTACATAGAAGCTCTTGGGAGCAACATAGGCAGTGCTGGTAGAGCTAGGACACACCTGTTACCCCGCTAGAAAACCCTGTCCTGGGGTCTACAATTTTGATACTAAAATATGATTCCACGTGCCTAAGAAGTCGCCCGGATGGGCATGTAGGCAGCAATGGTCAAACAATCGAAAACCAGGTCAGGCCAGTAAAATTCCCCATCACGTAGCCCCAGGAGACCTCAAGGTGTGTAAACCCACAGTAAACAAAGGGTCCTCAGCCCCTGAGAAGCCGACTTGAGGAGATTAGCGTGTTTGCCCCAAGTTGAGCAAAATCCTATCAGGCAAGGACCATTTACATGAAGTCACACCACAACCCAATGCAGCCGAAGATCCTGAGACTTTGGCAATACCTTGCAATCTCACCATGCAAATGAAGTTACCATTGTGGAGCTTCTTTCTCGAGGTGACACTCATTGTTCTCCCCAGGAAAGGATTAGCCCTCCAGGTACTTTTCCCCTATAAATAGTTGTTTTTGAAAGTTTCTTTGGATCACTTCCAATCTTCCGAGCAGACCGTTTCTTTGTCCATTGAGTAATCCCCTCAGCCCTCTCTGTGCTGAGCCCCATTTCTCCACTGTTTTTCCCGGACCAAGGACTTCAGGAAAAGGTGCAGTATTACCCCAGCTACAACCCCTTCAATATCCTCCTATCCATTTTCCTCTCTTTTGATTCTTAATAGGTCTTGGGTGAGTGTGTGAGTGATTGCATTGGTGCATGAGACTTTCATTCAATAAAATCATTTTATTGGACATCTTCGTTTGGTTTTTGGCTTGGTCTGACCCCATAAAAACTGGATAAAAAGACCCCACTAGGTTACCCTGCCTCTCACATTGTTATTGCTCGTGCTCTGGCTAGTTTCCATTCCCCATCATGTGGAGTACATTAAGATGTCCCCAACAGGACCCCAGAAATCAGGGTAACACACCTACACTCAGGCCCTTTCTGCACCTTACCTTCTTCCGGTGCTGGGGTGCAGGGATTGCACAAGCAGCCTGTGGCGAGAGGCTCTTGCGTCCAGGGTCCTTTGGCTCTGCATGAGCTACCTGCTCACATGAGAGCCCCGCCTCTTCCAGCTACACTGGGGCAGGAAGCACTACTGGCCCAGCTCCAGAGGCTCCGCTCGCCAGGTAAGTGCTCGTGGGGCTGGGAGCAATGCGCGATCACGCACCATTTTCAGCTTCTAGATGAAAATGAAAAGGTGTGTGATCAGCGCCTGCTGGCCCCTGGAGCATTGCGTGATTGTGAATGCATCATTCAGATCTCTCCTCACAATCGTGTGACGCTCCAGGTGCCCTTTCGCATGGAAAATGCTGTGCGAAAAGGGCCTCAGAACAATTCAGGTATGTGTGTATTCTCTCTCTCTGGTGTGTGTGTGTGTGTGTGTGTGTGTGTGTGTGTGCATATACAAGTATGCTTTATTGAAGACCCATTTCTGTTGCCATTTCTCTGCTGGAATTAGGGAGTTTAGGGACGGGCATTTAGAATTCTCAGCCAGAAAGCTCTTTGGCCTCAGTAAACTACAAACCCCTGAATTCCATAGGATGTTGAAAGTGGAATAACAGCACTTTAATAATGTAGTATGGAAATGGCCTGAGTGGATCACAAGCTGAATATGAGTCAACAGTATGATGCAGCACCTAAAAAAGCCAATGCAATTCTAAGCTACTTCAAAAGGTGTCAAGATCAAGGAAAGTAGTAATACCACTCTATTCTGCTTTGGTTAGACCTCATCTGGAGTACTGTGTCCAGGTCTGGGCACCACAATTCAAGGAAGATATTGACAAGATGGAATGAGTCCAGAGGAGGGTGACCAAAATCGTGAATGGTCTGGAAGCCATGCCCTATAAGGAGCAGCTTAGGGAGCTAGGTATGTTTAGCCTGATGAAAAGAAGGTTAAGAGGTGACATGATAGCCATGTTTAAATTTTCAAAGGAATGTCATGTTGAAGATGGGTCAAGCTTGTTTTCTGCTGCTTCAGTGACTAGGGCATGGAGCAATAGATTCAAACTACAGGAAAAGAGATTTCACCTAAACATCAGGAAGAACTTCCCGATGGTAATAGCAGTTTGACAGTGGAAAATGCTGCCTGAGAATGTGGTAGAGTCACCTTCTTTGGGTTTTTTTAAAATATAGGCTCGATGACCATTTGCTGGGAGTGCTTCCAGTGTGTGTTCCTGTACGGCAGGCGGTTGGACTCAATGGTTTTTGTGGTCTCTTCCAACTCTATGATTCTATGAGAATACACCCAACATTTTTCTGGGACACCTCCTGTATAGTTTCCCACAATGCACACCCTCCTCCTTTTCCAATTTGGACCAAATTAGTCCTGCTCCACTCTTTCTGCTACTGTCGGAAGGACTGAGATCACTCCCAACACCAATGTCAGATCTCGGCATTTTGATTCTGTGCTGAGATGTCAACTTCGATTATTTCTAATGAGCACTCCCATCCGAGAGGGAAAACTTACCTCCTTCCAAAACTGTTATCAGATGGGTGGGCTGCAGCTATCCATTACACCCCATGTACAAGCCCCAGCTAAATCTCGCTTGCTGTTTATGCCTTACGGGCCAGAGGTTAACCTGTTAAGTTGAGAACTGATCCCCAAACAGACATTAATGTCTTAATGCATTTAGCGAGTTGTGGATCTTTGTGGCAACAGATCTGAAGGACCGCATTGTTTCTTATAACTCCACGAGGTCACCGATGGCTAAGGGCACCTGGAATGACTAAGTAAACATAGCTCAGCTTACCCCTAGCCCGCTCAGTTATTATTTCAAAGCTATACATCATTCTACTGTTAAAAAAAAGAGGTTCATGTGTCTCGAAATATTCAGAAGCAGCCAATAAGAATGAAACAAGTGACCTCTGAGGCAGCCCAAACCCTTCTTCATAATTGTGTTGTTTCAGGAGCTGGTATTGTGGCTTAACAGGGTGGCCGTGTTACCACAGGAAATGGATTTTGGTGTCGCCTTTCCTCGCCTCATGCTTTGCATTAGCAGCAAAGTACTGAGAGAGTTCTTCTCCCTGCCGTCCAGTCTCTCAACATAGGAGTGGATTCATGTCAAACCATTTTGTCCAATGACGACAATAGGAAAAAAATTGTGGGAGTAGCTGTGTTCACCAACACCAGCTAAAAAGCTCAGGATTGACACCAGAGATTCTTTCACAACACACAGATATAAAAGTATGGCCATTTCCGCCCTACACTGTTATAGTGCTATTATTCCATTTTCAACATCCTACAAAATTCTAGGGTTTGCAGTTTAGGGAACCTAAAGAGCTCTCTGGCTGAGAATTCTAAATGTCCCTCCGTAAACTGCAAAACCCAGGATTCTATAGGATCTTGAAAGTAGAATAATAGCACTATAACAGTGTAGGGTGGAAATGGCCTTACCAAAGCCTTCCCTCTAGAACCATGGAAAAATAAATCCAGCTTCTGTTATAATTTAACAGCAAAGGGAGCGATGTAGTTTCTTATCAAAGATACTTCATCTTATTTCTTTATCCCTGTATCCTTTCTTTCCTATCACAAAGCACCCAACACCACCAGTAGAAGCAACCAAACCATAAAACCATTAAAATCATTATTTTTAAAAGAACCCTAATTTGCCAATAAAACCATCACCATTGATAATCCATAAACAACAAGGTAAAATTGTAATGTGACTTATTCATCTGTTCATTACTAGGGAAAAAGAAAAATGAATACCAACTTAATTGCAGTGAAGTGGGTTATTTCCAAGCTCTCAGATATTAAGCAGATGAGCATTTTAAAGAAAAACCCAGTTTGACAGAGGCAAACATTTTGTTGTTTCAAATGTGCTTGATTTCTAAGGCAAGCACAAAACCTCACATTCCATGACACACTACCCCAATTAGAATGCTGCCCCAAAATTAAAAAAAACTCTTCTGCATGGGCTTGCATGAGAATGAGGAGGAATCTATAAGAAAACATCCTTGCCGTACTTGATTTTGCAGGGAAAAGGGTAGAAAGAAGGCTTCAGGGTTGTCAGCCTGGCACCTTCTGGAGACACAAACTGCCTGGTTTCCAAGACAAATGTGGCATGCACTGCAACTGCCAGTGCTCTATTATTTGTTTGTTGCAGCTCTAGGCTTAATCTGAACTGGCAGGAAGCAAAGGGTGTGGTCCCCATTCTGACTGCTTTGCCTAGTGTTTGATGCTGTGGCCAGGGGAACTCCAAGGTGTATGGCAAGATTCTTACATTTATGGGACAAAGAGTTTGGAGGAGGTGGGGAGACCCTAATTACTCCGCATTTTTATGAGCCTGAATGCAATTATCTTTCCTTGTTGGTTCTCCAGCAGGTTGCTTTGGCTTCATCCGCTGTGGTTGGCTGCTATTACCTCTGTCAGGATCTGTCATTACACGCCTTTATCAAGTGTAATTTGAATTCTGGCCATTTCCATGCTACGGCCATTTCCGCACTAGACTGTTCTAGCGCTATGATTCCACTTGCAACATCCTATGGAATCCTGGGGTTTGCAATTTCGGGAGGGGCCGGCCGGCCCCTCCCTCAACTGCAAACTCCAGGATTCCATAGGATGTTGCAAGTGGAATCATAGCGCTAGAACAGTCTAGTGCGGAAGTGGCCTACACTGTTATAGTGCTATTATTTCACTTTTAACATCCTATGGATTCCTGGGGTTTGCAGTTGAGGGAGGGGCCTTTAGAATTCTCAACCAGAGAGCTCTTTGGCCTCAGTAAACTACAAACCTCAGAATTCCACGGGATGTTGAAAGTGGAATACTAGCACTTATAACAGCGTAGTGTGTAAATTACCTGTGTCACACATATCATACATTTCTCCACAACCTATACTCTCCAAACTTTCGAAGATGAAAAGTGGGACACATGTGGCCGAGCAACACCAGAGTGTGGTCAAGATGACAAAAGTGAACAATGAGACCACATGAGCTAGGAGAGACTTCAGCACTTAGATTTTGCCTCTGGCTCTTTCCACATGACATCGTCAACCCATCACAGCCTCACCTTGCTCCTGGTCTAGGAGCTGTCATACCCCACGACGTCATTGCTAGCCAGCTGCTATCCCATCCCCAAGTGGGGCAAATCTGGTCTATTTCATTGACAGGGAAAAACTGTCAGTAACCATCATTTTGCACGTCAATCACAATAGCTGGGCAAGTGCAGTTTCTCCATGTGGTGGGCCGTGGTTGTTCCCAGCCTGTCCCTCCCTTATTGACTCCCAGGGCAATCTTTGCACAGTAGCCACTGGCTGCTTCTGTTGTGTCAGTGCTGAACACAGAAGGAAAAGGAAAAAAAGGCACACAGAGTGTGGTAGTTTTGATACCCGCCACTGCTGTGTGATCATTTTGCATGTCCCCTTTGAATTTTAACTATTTTAAAAAAATCCCTTTATTACTGTTAGCATGATCACATTGTGTAGCTTGCTGACACGATCCAGTTAGCCCAGTCCACCATGCTAATGTTAGTATGGCTTCTGAGAAAAAAATAATTAAAAAAAAAACAATCAGGAGCTGTGGGGTGGGGGCAGGGCAGGGAGATACAGGGACGGAGAGTGGCCAGGGATGCTGTGCTGCAGAAGACACACCAGTTTCAATACCGTTGGTCATCTGCTGACACCAGAGGCCTGCCTAAAACAGGGTTTTAATACCGATTTCAAACCAGAAATGGCAATGCTGCAATGAACACAGAACTATCCAATATTGAGGTATGCTGCTCAAAGGGCCTCTTTCTACAAGGAAAGGCATGATACTGCCTCTTGTTTCCCTTTCTCTCCTGTGAATTAGGTTGGTGCAATTTGCATTTGAACTAATTTTGCAGGAATTCAAATAAGAGGGAAGTGGGAGAAAGAGAGAGAAACTGGGATATTTTAAAACCATCTGAAAATTAATTAGGACTGTCCTTGCCAAATTAGGTTTGTTAGAGGGTATACATACCTATTCTTGACTTCACCAGAGGTGGGTCTGAATGGTCTTCATGGTTTCAAGCTGTTTTTGTCATCCAAAAGAAGGATCCCTCTAAGCAAAACCTTCTTGGCTCAGTTTCCTAAATATTTCTCATTGTCTTTGTTCCTATTTTCAGGGAGGAGGTTTTCCTAAACCACATGGAAGCTATAATTTGTTCATTTTATTTTTAATATTTATAAATTGCCTCCCCACCGAAAACACCTCGGGCGGTGAAGGGAAGGCGCCCAAATTAAATCTGAGAGAAAAGCAGTAATTCAAATGCTTGTCTGTAGCCAATTATATGTTTGATATTAGATGTGCAGATTCAAGTGTTTGCATGCTTATGTGGTTCCCCAGTATCTTGGCACATATGAAAACTTGCAAGGCAAGGAGTTTAGACTGCTTAAAAATGTTAATGTTGTGTTTGTATCTTCTTGGCATTCCTGGGATGAGATCCTGGATGTATATGTAACTCTGCAGGTGCAGTTCTGCATCCTCTAGTTGCCCAAAACCTGGGAAGTAGGGGACCATCCTGATGTCAGTTGCTTTTAAAAAAAATATTTTTATCCTGTTTTAAGGTGTTTACAAAAAAGAACCATGAACAGGAGATAAACAAAAAATACAATAGGACAGAGTAATAAAAAATACAAAAAACATATTACACAAAAAAAGGAAAACAGATTGTATTAAAAAAAAGTCTGACATCAAACAAAAAAATATACAGATAGACAAACAATTTTCTAGAAAGAAGAGAAATGTGACTTCTCCACATGATGAGGTTTGAGCTTTAACTAGTAATCAACCATAGCTTCCACAATTAACTAGTTTTAAGTAGTAAACAACAATAGCTTCCACAATTAAAAAGGGAAGAAAAATAAAACAAAACAATAAAAACTATTCTGTGCCATTACCTTTTATCAATAACATCCTCAACTACAAAGCAGACTATCATTTTTAAAAAGAAGATTTTTTTACCCTTTCCTAAAGAAAAAGAAAAACATTAGAAAGAATTGCTGATACTTCTATTTGTTCAAACGATAAATAAGTAAGTAAATAAATAAACAAAAATAAATACATGTATATTATCTCACATCCCTCCACCCCCCGCTATCAGTTACTGATGGGGAAGGAGGGACTATTCAGTTCATAGAGAAGCAGCTAGTCTCAACACCAGTAAGAAGGAGAAGAAATGCATTTAGGATGCATTCCTAAATGGAATATGCCCACCTTTTCTTTCCCCTACGAGCTGAGACAACCACATCTACTGGGTCTGAATTACTTCCTCGTCCTCAAATCCTGGGAGGGGAGCAGCCCCTCCCAGAATTTGACAAGGGCTGGGCATGAGAAGTTTTTGGATGAAATGCAAGAGCAAAAGCCCTCTGTAGCCCATCCAAAAGGGACTTTCGTACATGTAAGCTGCATTTACACACATGTAAACGACTAGCATAATGCCAGCCCCAATGTGCAAAATGTACCATAACACACCCTCCAACATTTCATGGATGAAAACTGGGACACATGGAGCCCAATAACATCAGAGTATTGGCCACCACCTTCAGAGTGTTGGCAAGATGGCAAAAGTTATTAATGAGAAAGAATGTACAATCTACAAGAGGCTGCAGCAGTTTGCTTTTACCTGAGCTTTCTGGAAAGGACAAGACTCTGTCCTTGTTCTGCTTTCCTTCCTGCTGAGTTAACAGAGTGCAAATTACTTTTGCATTTTGAACTTGACTGCAGCAATTGAAGTAATTGAAGATAAAGGATGAAAGTGGGATGAGGAGAAAGAAATCATGCCATTTAGAAAGGAACTGGAAAAGTGGGATGTCGGAGGATTACCTGGGACTGTCGTTGCTGAATCAGAACAGTTGGGAGATGTGGAATAATGTGCATCATTTCCATGCATGTAATGCTTCTAAGTATTACGTTTCATATATAACAAGTGCAGGCAACTGTTGCAAGTTTCATGGCCTGTTTTCTCCCCTGGATGAAGAGGCTGGCAAATGGGTTAGGAGCTCTGACCATAACACAAGGACACCAGCTGTCCCGCTAGCAGTCTATGCTTGTGATGGAAAGGTCTCTGACATTTTCACAGATTTTTGGGGGTATGTGTTGCCATATTTATGCTGCAGGCTCTACAAACACCCATCTTATACTGAGGTTCAGATGACAATCTTTCTACCCCATCGGCTGCCCCAAATACAACATTTTCTTTATGCTGGGAACACCTGTATCCCTAGACTTTGCCCATAGCAGATGCGGGAGAATTTCAACTCAGTTCATATTTGAGGAACTGGCCAAACTTCACCAATGTCTTCAAATTCAGAACAAAAAGGTTTACAAAACTGAAATGAGGAAGAAAGTGAAGCTGATTGATTTTTCATCTTTTTGCTCCTTGGCCTCATTATAGGGATAATACCGCTGACTCATCTTCAAGAAGGAGAAAAATGAAAGTGATAAAGCACAGTAATATTTTCCATATAATATGTGGTGCTTTGAGATGATTTGTTTATTCATTATCTGAAATTAATGAGCAAAAGAGTGGAAAGATTGGTTCCATACAGTTCACTGCTCATGCTAAGAGTAAATATCCAGTACACACCAAGTCATCAACAAGGTAAATAAGATAGCTGCATGATTTGTTTCACTTCCCCCAAGTGGGTAAAAACCCAAAGTAACTTTGACCAATTCAGATGCCATTGGATAACTGTGTAGTTTTCATAATGATAACAAATATGCCAGCTAACAAAGTATTATGGATTTTTTCCCCACGAAGGATAAGGAAATAAATTGGCAGCAGTGGTATAGGGCCAGTGTAGCATAGGCCCTTTTTGCACGGTATTCGCCATGTGAAAGGGCCTCTGAAGTGTTGCACAATTGCAAGGAGCAGTCTACATGATGTCCTCGCAATTGCGTGATGCTGCCAGGGCCGGTAGGCACCTATCATGCACTATTTCATTTTAATTTCAGCTAGAACTGGTGTGCGATTGCATATTTCTCCAGGGCCCAACATGCACTTACTGTGCGTCTGGAGCCTCCGGAGCCACAGCGCTCACGCTTCTGCCAGGCTGCACTATGGGAGGAAGAGGAGGAGCCCTCATGCTGCCTGCTTGCTAGCAGGCAGTGGCTGAGGAGCTGAAGTAGTGGGGACATGAGATCATCTCGCAAGAGGCTACTCACACAATCCCCACACCCCAGCTCCACAAAAAAGTAAGGTGCAAAAAGGGCCATAGTGTTTTTGGTGTTGAACTAGGGCCATTTCCACTCTACACTGTTATAGTGCTATTATTCCATTTCCAACATCCTCTGGAATCCTAGGGCTTGCAGTCTAGTGATGGGTATTTAGAATTCTCAGCCAGGGAGCTCTTAGGCCTCAGTAAACTACAAACCCCAGAATTCCACAGGATGTTGAAAGTGGAATGATAGCACTATAACAGTATAGTGCAGAAATGGCCTAGGACTCTGAGAGGCTTGAGTCCCTGCTTAGTTATGGAAACACACTGGGTGATCTTGGCAAAGTCACACTCTCTCAGACCCAGAGGGTGGCAAAGGAAAACCTAATTCTTGCCAAGAAAATCCTGTGATAGGGTTGCTGGAAGTTGAAAATGTCTCGAAGGCATACAACAACAAGTGGTGTGGTAGTTTGAGCATTGGACTACTGCCCTGGAGACCAGGGTTTGATTCCCAGCTTGGCCATGGAAAACCCACTGGAGCATCACCACACTCTCAGCTCTAGAAAACTCTGTGCTAGGTTTACCTTAGGGTCACCATAAATTGGAAAGGACTTGAAAGCACACAACAAAAACACAACAACAACAACAACAACAACAGTCACTGCTACCAATTAGAGAAGAGTTCTACAGATACCATGAACTGGTTAAAAGACAAATGAATGGGTCTTAGAATAGGTTAAACCTGAACTCTCATTAGAAGCCAAACTGGCTAAACTGAGGCCATCTTACTGCAGACATATCATGAAAGGATATGGCTCATTGGAAAAGACAATAATGCTTGGTAAAATGGGAGGCAGTAGGAAAAGAGGAAGACAACACTGCAGGTGGATAGAGTCAATCAGGGAAGCCACTACCCTGCATGATCTTAGCTGGTCAGTCAATGACCAGGGATCGGGGAGGCCTCTCATTAAAAGGGTCATCATAAGTTGAGGTTGGCTTGCTGGAAAATAACAACAAAGGCACTGAAAAGCTCTAGTGTGTATTCAGTTTGCAACTGTTGTACTATATTGACTGGAATCCTGTTGGTTAGTTCCCAGTAGAATAGATCCACTGAATCAATTGTGGAAAGATGAGTTGGCACATAAGAAAATCTAGTTGATTCAATTGCTCTGCTCCAGCCTGAGTAACAATAGAATTTAGGCCACTCTGTCTACACATACTTCTATCACTTGATCCATCCATTGGCAGGGTTTGGAGCAAACAAATCTAAGAACGGGTATATCTAGCATAAACAGTGCCTAGGACAAGCATGGAAGTTGTGTCCCTACCTTCAGGGCCATTTCCTCCTCCTGCTCCTCCACCTTCTCCTTCATTAAATCTTCCTGCATTTTTTTTTTTTTTTGGTGGTCCATATCATTGGCGACTGGGATACATACCCTACTTTCTTGACCCTACATACCACCTCTGTCTAAGAAACAGACGACCAGTTCCAGCCCGAGATTTTGACCCTCATTCCTCTTTTTTTTTTTGCCCTTTGTTTTCTAAACAGGTAACAGAATATAAAGCATCTCAAATGAAACTGGAGATCTGAACAGAAACCACTTTTTCCCCTTGAGCACCCCATCTTCTCCCATAACCAACGGTTGAAAGAAGCTAAGCTGCTATAATGTGGAAGGCATGGCAACATCAGTTTTCTATAGATCCTAAAGAAGTTACTTTTTTGGACCACATCCTCAAGAGTCTTTCAGTCAGCATAATCAGCATAATAGTCATGATATCTAGGGGATTCCGGGAACTGTTTATCAAAAAAAGTTACTTCTGGGACTTGATCACCAAAAAAGTAACTTCTTCAGGTTCTGGCTTTCCCTATCTATGATTGTGTATGTACTTGAGCCAGCATGTGGTAGTGGTTTGAGCACTGAAATATGACCCTGGAGGGTTTGATTCCCACTTCGCCACAGAAACTCACCAGGTGACCTTGGGTGCATCACATAGTTCCAGAAAATCCTGTGAGGGGTTCACTTTAGGGTCATCATAAGTTAGAAATGACTTGAAGGTGCACAATAAGAACAAATATTTGTGCCATTTATTCTTAAATTTTTGTCAGAAGTACCTTATATGTGAAATTTGATATACCTATTCACTGACAGTCAATCTGGTTCTCATCTCTGCATTGGGTGTAGTTGCAGTATAAATAGGTGTGATGTGCCTTATTTCAATTGTGAAGCCCAGCTAAGGTGGAAGCATTGAACTAATGTGATTTACATAATGCTGACTTACCATTTGGCAATTGATTCCATGGGTCCACTCTAGCAATTGGACCTAGCCTTGGGGGCATAAATAGCACAGAGAAGTTCTTTGCATGTCTAAACCTTCTCCAACTTGGTACATTCCAGATATGTCAAGCAATTTCTCACATCATGCTTAATACAGTCTTCTCCAATCCTCTATATTTCAGATATATTGGGCTATTTCTCCCATCATCCCCAGCCAATAGACTTTGCTGACTGGGGGTGATGAGAGTTTTAATATAGCTTGGAGATATCTATTTTCCATGAGAAAGTAGCAGTCATCTCCCTTGGAGATTATCTGGGAAACAGCTAGGTATTCAAAGCAGGAAAGGCCCAAACCAGATCACTGATAGCAGCATGAGGATGATGTTCAAAATTAAAAATCTGTCACTGTTGTTGTATGGGTTTTCTCCCCCTTCTCCTTACATTCCTTTCAAGGGTCGGCATTTTGAAAGGATGGGTGATACACCTGTTTCTAGCAGATGTGAAAGATTTTCTGATATGTATTTTCTGAATGGTTTCCCCATCCTCATGAATTGCTAGCCAAACGATAAAGGTCTTTGTTGCTAAAGAAAGTGCCACATTTACCCATCACTTATATGCATGTCAATGATTCTCCCCTTCCCTCCACACACACTCACACACACACACACATACCCTCTTCTTTGACAATCATATTTCCTCTCTCCATTTTGGTTTTCTTCCTGCCCCTATCCTGATGCCATATTACATTCTCTAATTTCCTTTTATCTTCTCTTTATTTTTTGCAATGTCTCAGGACGTGTCTCTTTAAGACAAGTTAATTTAGTCAATTACTCCAGTTTGGTTGCAGATAAAATCTTTAATTTATCCAGGCCCCTCTTTATTCTTTCTAGGATCCTCTTTTCCATTAATTTCATGAAACATTCTAATTTTCCATTTTAGGGACGAGCTCATTTCACCCCCCCTACCCCCACGCAGAGACACACAGAGATGTAGAATCAGCACTATCAATTTCCCAGTGATGGCACTGAGGTTTTTTGTTTTTTTTTAAGTTTCTGTCTTCATTATAATTACTATCTGCATTTCTGTTTGCTTTTTTGTGCTTTGCACAATCCTGGCTGGAATCCTGTTGGTTAGTCCCATCTAGAGTAGATCCATTCAATCAACTGTTGGATAGAGAGTCAACACCTATGTTCACCTAACTGATTCAACATTTAAAAACAGGATTCTGGCCATATCCACCATCACTGTCCTGTGCCTAAGGCAGCAAGTGCCAAAAGAGGCAGGCTATAATAGGAGACACTATTCCACTTGAGTCCAGCTGGTCCCGGTCATACACAGGCAAAAGAATTGACTGAAGTTGAAGAAAAGTGCAGTAAGAAGGTCTCAGGCATTCCAGAGTTCATTACAAGAAGCCAGCAACCATGATAACTCAAGCCAGAGGGGAAAGACAAAGTCCTATTTCTGATGCAAAAGGACCCCTTGAGCGTCGCGCACATGTGAGGAGCGGTCCACACGATGCACTCACATTTGCGCGATGCTCAAGGGCTTGACATGGACCACACATGCCTTTCTTCATTTTCAGCTTGAAGCCAAAAATGCTGCGTGGTTGGGCATTGCTCTGGGGCCCTGCTCACACTTACCTGGTGGGTGGAGCCTCAGGACCCGGGCCAGTCACACTTTCTGTCCAGTACAGGCTGGGAAAGGTCCCAGGCTGCACTGCGAAAGGAAGAGGTGGGGCACTCGCGTGACCATGAAGCAGTTGCAGAACCGATGGGACCAGGATGCGAGAGCCTCTCGCTGGAGGCTGCTCCCGCGAGCCCCGCACCCCAGCTCCATGAAAGGGTAAGGTGCGAAAAGGGTCAAAGAAACACAAAGGTAAGCTAGTGAAGAAACAAAGGTCCTTTCCGCAAGACGTTGTTCCAGCATAGGGATGGGACAAGACCAAGATCACGAAAACACTTCTCCATAATGTCATCATGGTCCCGTCCTTCTCCCATCGCCAGGTGGTATAATTGTGGGTTAAATCATTAATTAGTTTTACCCAATCACGCACAATCGTGCCACCATCCCACACTTACCTCACCTGTGGAAGCCCTGAAAGAGTGATGGGGATGCTTCCTGCCCCAGCACAGCCTGGGAAAGTGCCCGGCTGCACTGCAGAAGGAACAGGTGTGTCCATCGCACTTCCTTCAGGTGGTCTGGTGTGGAGGGGAGCACTCTTATTGAGCTCCCTTCCTGGCAGAGCTACTGCTGGCATCACCACTGGAGCACGATGGGACAAGTAAGGGTATGGAAAGGGCCAAAAATAAACCCATGAGTATGAAGAATATGAATAACCTGGTGGAACAAACAGTTGTGAACCACAAGAATTCCCAGTAGCTGTTGCAAAATTTAATAGCTGCCTGGCCTTGAGATGCTAGAACACAGTTAGGTAGTTAGGCAGTGTTTCTCATTTAAGCCTCTGCAAGAGGGGCTGCCTCCTTCGATGTTATTCCATTCCTATCAATGTGCTGCAAAGGATCAAGATGTCTCCTCAGGGTCCTCCAATTCTAGTTGAGATGGGTGCTCGTTTTCCTGAAGTTCCTCCTCAGCTATGTCTGCCATTTGCTACTGAGATTGAGGAGGAAGCCATCATCTGAAGCCAAAGGTCTTTCAAGGTCTAATCACCTCTGCTTCTCAAATTCCTCACATTCTATAGGATGAATTATGATCATCACATCCTACCCCCTCCAAAGTTTCCATCTTTCAGTCCTACCATACTTCTACTATGACTGTCTTGGAAGCAGTTCCATAAGGAGATAGGTTATCCCAGGATCTGGAAGGGTAGTTGAAACTATCACGAAACATCCAGAACATGTCAAGTAGCCCAGGGGTAGACAACTGTCGTGGCTCAGACATTTGATCCTCTTTTTCCTCCCACACAAAATTTAGTGCACATTTCAAGTGTGTTTTCCACAAGATGTGCACTTATTTCTACAATTCCCCTAGTGTCCACAACTTTCTCCATTGACCAAAATGTGCTTGTGCATGAGAAATAAACCCTTGTTCCTTGTTTGCTTTTTAAAAGATGTACATTGCTTTTTCTCTGCCTCATTCCCTTGTGAGCATCATGCCCTATAAACTTATCAAATCTCCAAAAGGTCAAGGTGTGGTGCACAATTCTTGAGAGGTGCACAGTTCTTCTTTTCCTTGACACTACCGAATCCAGTGACAGTTCTTTCTATTTCTAGTTTCATCATGTGCAAAAGTTGTTCCCAGACCCACTTTGCATTTGCTGATTGTGTGAACGGACACTAACTTCAGTGTTTCCAAAGCAGTGCCTGTAAACTGGAGCCAGACAAAAGCTGTCTGAAAGAACAAACACAATTATTGTTTTATTCATTTGTACCCTGCCTTTCTCCTGACAATAGAACTCAAGGCAGCTAACAACATTAAAACAATACAAATGAAAATAAAAATTCCTACAAGTACAAAAATCCAATTTAAAAAGCAGTTAAACCATTTATAAAGTTAAAGCTTTGCATGTGAAAATATTAAATACATTAAAATACATTAAAATACATTAAAACTATGTCGACTATACCAGCATTAAAAGCCCAAACCTAAGCCACTTCCATACTACACTATTATAGTGCTATAGTTCCACTTTCAACAGCTTGTGGAATTCTGGGGTTTGTAGTTTACAGAGGCCGAAGAGCTCTCCAACTGAGAATTCTAAATGCCCTTCGTTAAAACTGCAAACCCCAGGATTCCGTAGGATATTGAAAGTGGAATAATAGCACTATAACAGTGTAGTGCAGAAATGGCCCTAGTTAATTTATAAAAGCCTGATGACATGAAAATATTTTAACCTGCTGTCAGGAAAAGTGCAAGGCTGGGGTCACCCTGGTCTCTTTAGGGAGGGAGTTCCAAAGGCTGGGAGCAGCCACCAAGAAAGGCTTCTCCCTTGATCTCACCAAATGTGCCCGAGAGATTGTTGGGACAGAGAAAAGAGCCTCTCCAAATGATTTTAGTGCCCTGCTGGTCTGGGCTGCATTTTCATTTTGAATATTAGTACCTTCTGGAATCCTTCATCAAACAACTGCATCCCAAAATTGAAGATGTCAGGTAGACAGCTGTTCGTTTACACCAAAGCCGTTGTGTGACAATCTTCAAATACAAGGTGTTTTGTTTATGACCAAATGTTGCTCTTCTTTGCTTTCTTCTCTTTTTTTGCTTGTTTCACATCATTCAGGACTAATGCTTTCGTGTTAATTATCTAAAATGACTAATTAATATTATTTATCATTTCTTCACTTCATTTCTCAGTGGTGCTTTTGATTTTTTCTTCTTCTTTCCTTTCAAAAGAGCAACGTGCCGGGAAGAAAATGCTACATTAAATTTTCATTTGTTTGTTAGTTGCTGAAATGCTGCTTTCGAAACAAATGTCTCCATCTGTGTTTCCCTATTAATTTAAATGCTTATAAATAACAATGCAAGGCTCATTATTTTCTCTGGCGACAGTTCTGTGGCTTGCCTGTTGTTGTCTTCCAAGCTTAATAGGTATCTTTTACCGTTGAATAATTACCATTTGGAAAGGGGAAAAGAAGAAGAAGAAGAAATCAGCCAAAGTTTACAAAGCTAAACTTTCCTCGCTTTTTTTTTTTTAAAAAAATATCAAATGTTTATCCCAATTTGCATGAGGGAAAAAAAGAATGTTGCCTGAATCCTGTCACTCTCAGCTAAATCAGACCCTCCAACTTAACTGTGAAATTACAGAGTAAACACACAGGTAAATCCCACTGAAACAGTGGAGTCTATTCTACCTGGAACCAAGAAAGATTTAGGCTTGTACTCTATTGCAGGACTATGGCCATTTCTGCACGAGACTGTTATAGCACGATGATTCCACTGTCAACCTCCTATGGAATCCTGGCGTTTGCAGTTTCAGGAGGCACCGGCCGGCTATAACAGACTTGTCTGGAAATGACCTATGAAATGTGGCTGGCTTTCATAGGAATCATGGCCCTTTCCGCACCATATCTCAATAGCACTTTGTTCTGTTACTATCCCAGAACTGCCGTTTCCATCATGGTGTCGGGTTAGGAACATTGTCTACTGCACATAGTCTACTACTTTTGACTTAAGCAGATGAATAGCATTATTCCTCACTACAGCAGCACTGGCCAGTCCTTTTGCCCATGTTTTCCCTGCCTCATAGCTCCTGATTGGTTTTTTTTTTTTTTTTTTGGTAAGCCGTACTAGCACAGCAATGTTATAACAGCATGACACGCCAGTACACTATTACCTTTTCATGCTATAATGCTAAGAAATGTATTTTCAAAAATTAACTCAAAGCAAAAAATCTAAAATAAACATGGACAGATGATAGATTTCAAAGTTACCATGCCATGGGAGTCACAGAGGGAGGGACAACGTGGGCACGCCCACACCCCACCCCCTGCTGGATCGGTGATGACAGGAAGCGCTATTAAGCTACTACAGAAATGCACTGACACAGCTGACAAGATTGTAGCACTAAAGGAGGCTCTTAATGGATTGTTTCCTGGAAATGATATAAGACTGATCTGCAGTGCTTGGAAACGGAATAGCAGCTGGATAGTGACAACATCATGGCATTTCCACACTAGACTGTTATAGTGCTATTATTCTACTTTCAACATCCTATGGAATCCTGCGGTTTGCAAACCCTGGGATTCCATAGGATGTTGAAAGAGGAATAATAGCACTATAATAGTCTAGTGTGGAAATGGCTCATATGGTAGCACAACTTCTGGATGAGGAACAACTTGTTGCTGTGTCAGGATGGTGATGTCATTCAGAAATGGCCAATGTCTGTTAAGTATGGAAAACTGAACTGCCAGCATATCTTGTCCTGACTGGACCCTGTTATCTGGGCTCTGCTTTTCTCATTGCTCCTTACAGGAGGCTTTGTCTGGGTAGGACATAATAGCTTTCCAATGCTGGAACACACTGCCACAGCCATTTACTACTTGAGGAGCTCCAGGACCACCAGGAAGGCTCTGAGACAGGAATGGCTACAGTTCAGCAGCTGGAAAACAATGCTGATCCATCTTCCCAGATCCCCCATAAGTACATGAAAGCTGACTTTCATGAAGAGGGGGACACTGTGAAGAATGCATTGAATACTTCCTTCAGTACCATAAAAAAAAGTCACATATGAATGTAATTCCAGGAGACATGAACATATTTCACCAACAGGATTCTGGACAAAATTGTCTGTCAGCCCAAGACAGTTGATGCCAAAGGGTAAGAAGGACCTAGGAATGTGAAGCTGAAGAAGGCCAGAAGATCAACACAGTACCAGGAACAATGCCTAGTATTCAGTATTGCAATTACAGATTTGTAACTTAGAGTGATAGATCTTTAACTGGACTGCATTCAGTAAGACTATGCAGTCTTACTGGAAACCTTTGCAAATGTCATCCCAGTTGACCTTGCCAGATTGGACAAAGGATGCCCATTTAGCTTCTGATCAGGGTGTATGGAGAAGGATGTTTCTACCCACTTCCCCCAGTGAGTAAGTCTGCTGCAGCCTATCTTTCTGGCAGAAGGGGAGTAGAAACATTGTCCTTCTTTTGTCTAATTCAGAAATTTCACCTGAATAGCAGCTGGCTCTTGAGATGGACTGGAGGTGGTGAGCCAGTAGCTGTTATTTCATTACAAAGACATAATTAAAGGATTCCAGTGATCATTAATATCTGGCAACATGAGTATTTGTTTGGTCATCTGCTACACCACATCAGATGGGCTGTTTTGCAGTCAATGTATAACAGCTTGCATTGGAAAAAAGTTGAGCTACACCAAAAATGATCCTGAATCCTATGATTAGTCCCAACTGAATTAGATCCATTGAATCAGTAGGATTTATTTGTATGTTAACACACCTATCCACAGCTGACTCAACAGGTCTACTCTGCTAGGGACTAAACACCAGGATTCTAGTCATCCTCTAATCTTGATGTTTGGCTGCAAAAACTGTACAAAGAAAAACACAGAAAATCAAAACAGTGCCAGACACAATACATTTTTTAAAAAGTAACATTTGTATTGTAACTGGTACTATTTTGTCCCTCTGCTTCATCTGTTTCATGTTCTTTGGTCTTTCTCTTCTCATTTTCTTCAGTTGCCACACTGCCAGTGAATATCTCTTGCTGCAAAGATTTGCTTTCAGGTGGGTTTTTGCATATGAGGCTTTATGACATCATCACTTCGGATGCCATGGCATGGCATCATCAATGTACAGTCGGCCCTCCACATTTGCGGGTTTCACTTTTGTGGATTTGATTATTCACAGATTATTTGCTGTCACCTCTGCTGCCTCCCTAGGCCATTTTTAATAGGGACTGCAAGCCTCATGAGACTGAGAAACTGTGAATGAGGCTTGTACGTCCCTATTGAAAACATGTGGGGCAGCAATGGAGGTGGCAGTAAGCCCCACCAGCCCCCCACTTCTGCCTTGTGAAGGAACCCTGAGGCCTCAAAGGGATCCATGGTGCACTGAATATGGTGAACATATTTTTGTGTGTGATAAATATGGTTTGGGAAGGCCTAGAGTTATTCATGTTTTTTCCACTTTCACAGGGGTTCTGTGCCCCTAACCCTAGCGAATGTGGAGGGATTGCTGTAATTCTATCATAGTGAATAGGGCCAATGAGGGTAAGGAGTTTGGCGGCAGGGAAGGAGACAGAAAATGAAGCTGAAAACATCACTTAAAACAGAGGCAAAGATCCTACATTGTGGAAATCTACACTCCTGCAATTGCACAGCGGTTATGCTATACCATCCTTCTTCAGAATACAGACACTGTAAAATTGATTGTGTATCTGTCAATACGCCTACTTAGTGTCCCATTGTGCAATGGGGAATGCACAGTGGCTATTTCTGAAATCACAGTGAACCACGAGGTATATTGGTACCAGTGCTGAATAACTATGAATCATCCAAGAATGCGCAACTACATGGCTGGAATCCTGTTGGTGAGTCCCAAATAGAGTACACTCAATGAATCAATTGCTGAATGCTGAATCAATGCGTAGGGAGATGCAGTGGATTCAATGGCCATTTCTGCACGGGCTTAAAGAAACAGTGCAGAGCGTCCTCCAGGGAGGATATCTGCACCTGGGGATGGATTGGGTCAGACCTACTTAGTGTAGTTCCACACCTCAGCCCGCTCCAGAATGACCCGAAGTGGTCCTCCAGCATCCTTTTGAAAGACCGCTTAAAACAGGTCTTTCAAAAGCATGGAGCACGCCACTCCATGCCTGCGTTGCAGTGCAGATTTGCAGGCTCACACCAGTGTGAGCCTGCAATCTGCTGGGGGCGGGCTTTAGGCTGGCAAGCTTCAGCGGTTGGTGGAGAGCCTTGACCAACAGGAATCTACCATTTTCGTCCCCAGAGCAGTGTGGAGCGGTGGCCACGCACTGCTCCGGACCAGCCTGGACCCAAGCATGGAGCCAAGAAATCCAGTAAGTACCGGCACGGGGCGATTCCCTCACCCCATGTGGAAATGGCCATTGACTCTACTCTAGTTGGGACTAACAACAGATTTAGACCTATGTGAAATGGTTTTCTGTGTGCAGTCATAAGCTGAATACATTTGTTGCACAACAGTCTAAAAAGTACAGCCACGTGTGTAGGTAAACATACTCTTGTGTCCAACACCCACAGGAATCCTGACCATATGTAATGTGTTTCCAGTAAGTGTAGAAAATTGCCAGCAATGAAAAGGCCTTCTTCATTTGTCCTAAATATCCCCCAAGCACTACACAGCTAGGTCGTTTTGGCTTATCCTTCTCCGTACATGTAATTTTTAAGAAAAGCCAAACTCATGGAATGAATCCTTAAACCAGAGGGTTGGAAGAATGTAGAAGCCAAGGTTTGCATTCTGCTAAATATTTTCACATCCAATTCATCTAAATCAGAATAAGAACTTCAAAACAAACCTCCGCCAATTATTATTTTTAACTGGCTGCTAAATGGATGCTTGCTCACTATTGGTACATATACAGAAGCCCAGACGGAGCTAAATTATGCTCTAGATTAATATATTGGGGCAGTTCAAGGGTTAGACAAACAGCTGTTCCTGAAACAGGCACACTACAAAGCTGAACTGTTCATTAGAGGGGCAGCTAATGGTTGAGTTCGAATCCCACTGGACCAAGTTTTATTTGTTTCTGATTGGAAGATATCCAGCACTGACTCCGTGTTCCCGGTGACCTCTGTTACTGGGGCAGAAGGTTCAACTTGTGGAGCCAGTGTGACTTTACCCGTCTCTGGGAAATACACAGAGAGAGAGAGAGAGAGCACTTCTCTAGCTGGCTCAGAATCTCATCTGCAAAATGAATGCCTTTAAAATATTCAGGACTTAGGGTCACCATGAAGTGGTGACAACAACAACAGCAAACTGCAAGCCCCAGGATTTCATTGGATGCTGCTATGGCAGTTAGAGTGATACCATCCTGCTCTAATTGTGTAGTATGAAGGAGACACCGGGCTTAGCCAGCAGCAGTCTGTGCTACATCTGTGGGTAACAGAAGCAGCAGCTGCTGCGGAATCTGGCAGTTTCTCCAGACTCCAGCTGCAATGTAATACACATAATGCACATCATCCCCAAATAATTGTCTCCCTTTCTACAGTCATGCTAGGTTTCTCCAGAAGTTAGAGTCAGCTTGAAGGCACAGAAAAGAAACAAGAAATGAACTATATATATAAATAAATAAAGAGAGGGATTAGAGAGAGAAAGAACACACACAGACATAAACTTTTGTCAACAGGAAAATGAGTGACAGAATGTGTACATAGACAAAAGTGACCACATTAAGGTTGCACAGAATAAATGTCTCCACAGAGACTTATGTGTCATAGAATCATGGGGTCTTTCCGCACTACGCTGTTACAGTGCTGTTATTCCACTTTCAACAGCCTATGGAATCCTGGGGTTTGCAGTTCAGGGAGGGTCCTTTAGAATTCTCAGCCAGAGAGCTCTTTGGTCTCAGTGAACTACAAACCGCAGAATTCCACATGATGTTGAAAGTAGAATAATAGCACTATAACAGTGTAGTGTGGAAAGGCCCATGGAATCATAGACTAGGAAGAAACAAAAAGGGCCATTGAGTCCAACCCCCTGCCATGCAAGAATATACAGTCAAAGCACTCCCAACAGATGGCCATCCAGCCTCTGCTTTAAAACCTCCAAAGATGGAGACTCCAGCACGCTCCCTGGCAGGGTATTCCACTGTCAAACTGCTCTGACTGTCAGAAAGTTCTTCCTATGTGTTTAGATGTTATCTCTTTTCCTGAAGTTTGAAGCCATTGTTCTATGTCCTAGTCTCTGGAGGAGCAGAAAACAGGTTTGCTCCATCTTCCATATGACATCCCTTCAAATATTTAAACATAACTATCATGTCATCTCTTTACCATCTCTTCTCCAGGCTAAACATACCCAGCTCTCTAAACCACTTCACACAGGGCATGGTTTCTAGACGCTTTACCATTTTGGCCATCCACCTGTGGACACCTTCCAGTTTGTCAATATCTTTCCTGACCTGTGGTGCCCAGAATTGGACACAGTATTCCAGGTGGCATCTGACCAAAGCAGAACAGAGGGGTTCTATTACTTCCCTTGACCTAGGAAATATACTCCTGTTGGTGTCAATTAGGTTGTGCAACTCTTGCATAGAAGGATAACCTTGACGAAGCAAATGTGCTTCTCAACGAAAGCTGCCACAAATTACAGCAGGGACAGATGGATAAGCACCAGCCAATGATACTGCATGTCTAAATTCTGCTTTTCTGACTGAGTTCCCTTTTATATTATACAATTATAACAGTACAATTCCACTTTCACTTTCATGACTGCATCCTGTGGAATCATGGGGTTTGTAGTTTAGGGAGGAATTGGAGCTTCCTGGAAGAAAATCCTAAATATGTTTCCCCAGACTACAAACCCTAAGATTCCCTAGGATGGAACCACGGCAGTTAAAGTAGAATCGCAACACTCTACTTTTGTAGTATGAACAGGGCCTGAATATCAATGTCTTATTTGGGACAAATATTTCAACCACTTCTATAGGAGATCTGCAAGGAGACACCAATGGGATTCTGGCTGATGGATAATGTGCACATAGGGAAGCGTGTGTACCATAATATGCACAGATTTCTATGTGACAGGGGAAAAGAAAGTCTTACAACTTGATACAGAACATGGACAAAATTAAAAGGCTGGCTTGATTCTGGGAAATGAAGCAAATATAAAATTGACAGATCTTCCTATCCATAGGAGCAGTGAAGGAGTGGACATGCTATTCTTAATAAGCAGTTGGAAAACAGCTGAGCCAGACTTGGCTGCTAAAGAGGAAAAAATGGTCAAATGTAACCTTTAATGCTCATCAATTACCAGAAGGAAACAGAAGGTGAAAGAATACCAAAATAAAGAGTGGAGCAAAGAAACTCACAGGGAGCTTAGATGGAACAGAGTGTATAAGTAACTTGCACCCGTCATAATGATCTGAGTTGACAAAATGTTTTTAGATGGATCACTCTCCTTGCCACTGTTTCTTCTGGAAAGTCAGAGAGAGATTTATTGTGTCTGAAAGCTTCCAGGGCTGTCAGGTCTAAGTGCTAAGAAAAATAGGAGCTTACATTAGAAGAGAAGGTTCAGATTTGGAATGGGGATGGGGAATTTGCAGTCAGCACGGCTGAAACTGAGCTATGGAATGTCTTCCTTCCAGAGGAGTGCAACTGCACAAAAATAAATCAAGTTTAGTTTTCTTTGGAGGGGATTACTTGAGTGCTTATACGGATCATTGTTAGTATCAATAATTTGCTGTGGTCCACGGAGCTTCTGTATATGAGGCTGGGTTGGGACAGTTTTATAAGAGTCTCTACAACACAGAGAATGAAATCAACTCAAAAAACAAAACAAAAACCCAAATCTCTTCTTATGTTTACACTGAAAGACAATTCCAAAATGCTCCTTATTCAGAGCTCAGAAAAGTTACTTTGGGGGGACTACAACTCCCAGAATCTGGCAGTTATCATCCAAAAGGATACCTCTTCTTTCAGGATCCCTGCTCTGAATTGCTTCCAAACGGATTTTTTCTGCAAGAAGGGGAAACTTTGGATGAAAATTTCTGAAAAGAAAAATTAAATGCAGCATACTGGAGTGGTCAAAAAGTGAATTGGGATCTACTGGTAGATTCTTTTTGATGATCTGCAGTAAATCAGCAAAGATGTTTGACTTTCAGACAATGAAATGATCCCAAGACAATAAAATGATCCCAAGCCACCCATACACCTTTCCCCCCTAAATTATACTGATGAAGGAGTGGTTTTCAGTATGAAAGCACTGTGAACTCCATTTCAATTTGGTATTCCAAACAAATTCCTGTGTTTCAATTTTAATTCTAATGTACAGTCAGTCTTTTACATTCACTGGGGTTAGGGACTCAGGACCCCTGCAAAAGTGGAAAAGTTGCAAATATCAAAATGCCTATGTCTGTGACCACTTCCACACTAGACTGTTATAGCACTATTATTCCACTTTCAACATCCTATGGAATCCTGGGGTTTGCAGTTTCGGGAGGGGCCTCAAAGGCCCCTCCTGAAACTGCAAACCCCAGGATTCCATAGGATGTTGAAAGTGGAATAATAGCACTATAACAGTCTAGTGCGGAAATGGCTCCTATCTGTGGGAAGGGTGACTAAGGCATGATGGGTCAGGGAAAGGAGAGGGAAAGGGGGGGTAACATGATGGCTCCATACTTCCTCTCTCTTGCCCATCTCTTTCATTGGGTGTGGCAGGTACTGGGAGAGGGTTTTTGGTGCTGTATGTCTTTTTGCAACTAATTGGTGGACCTCTGGTTTGTAGTAAAAGACAGAAAAGAAATTGAACCTGGGGTCAACTCGCTTTTGAACGACACAACATAGTTCTTACAACAGGAGTGGGCAGAGTGCATCCCATAGGCCACATGCATTCCCACCTCTGGACTAGATCAAACTTGGATAATCTTCCCTTAACAAGGTGGTTCTGATTTAACTGTATTCACAAGCACTTCCCAGAAGGACGAGCATCTGCTATAGTTTTGCTTAGAGCCCATCCTCAAATGTCTGTACATTTCTTCTGATTAGAACTAACACCATTATATCTTCCAAATGGAGGGCTGCCAGTGAAGGCTGCCAGTTCATTCAGAAGCAGCACTGGAGAAAGAAAATAATAATAAACCTTCTAAAGAAGCCCTCTCCTCTCTGCAACATTTCCTTCAGTTCTCTTTCACAAAAACTAATTTCAGGAGAATGAGGGCTGTCCGGGTTATTAGAGGGCTGTTGTGCAGAAATTGATAGCTTGTATTTTCCACTGGCACTGCTGACAAGTTGACTAACCTATTACCAGCCAGATAAAGTAACTGAAGCTTCGGTAGATAGGTTTGAATTTGACTCTTAAGGCCCTCTTGGACAGCCAGAGCTGTGGAAAGCCTTATCTGTCTGAATCTAGACCTTTCAACTCAGCTCCCACCCCACCATTCCTGTTACCCTAAAACACAGGTGACTGGAATGCCAGTATCTCCATTGAAAGGTGGAAAATTATTAGCTTAGTTAGGAGATCTGTGAGAGAGGGCTAATCTAATGAAATCTTTCCACCGATGTTTATGGGGTCTAGCACAGGGAAAAAACATCCAGAGATCCAAAAATAATCTAAACTGTGTTTTTTTAAGGGAATTACCAATCACACACAAGACACAGGCACTCAACCATCACACAAAGCTAGCTGAAGAGGAGAGGGAAGAAAGTTGTTGATAACAAGGTTTTAAGGGCAATGAGCATGACAATTATCAATGTAGAAGATCAGTGAAGAAACAGTGACGTGGCTTAGACTCACACCTAAGGACAGTACACAATTGGGAATCAGAGTGGCAGAGTGGCCACCAGCAATCAAAGTACTGCAAGTTAGCTGACCAAAACTATTTCTATGCACAATTTCTATGCACAATTTCTACCTGGAGGGCATGGGTGCAAATGGGTCTTTAGCCAAGTCAACAATGGAGTTTGCAGAGTAGACAATGAGGTCTAGAAGGAGCTGATGGTTTTAGTGTTAGGTGACAAAAGGACCTAATGGTTGTTTGATAGCTCAGTGTTTGTGGACAGGTTTGAGGATAATGAGATAGATTGCAGAGTGAAGGGAAGAGGACTTCAAACGATCAGCAGTCTGGTGGGAATCTCCTAGTTACTATTGTTCAAGAAAGTAGTGTTGTTAAGGCTAGCAGCAGCTTGTTCTCTCCGTAGTTTCCTGATGATTTCCTGACTTTGACCTCATCATGCCTAGGACGTGTTTTTCTGGGCTAATGTCATAGCACATGTATTTGGCCAGCTTTTCTCTTGTCCAGCAAGGCTGTTCAGCTGTATCAGGGTATAATTTATATTTTATATCGATGTTGATGTATGCAAACTGTATCAAAGTGTGGGGGTGTACAGCTGCTAACATGACAAATGGGTTGGACTGGAGATTGGTGCAGCAGAAGGGCATGATATCATTCTCTTGACCAGAAGCATACTGTTAAACATTTCACAGAAGAAAACTGGAACAAGAGTAATAAAGTTACGAGACTGTGGTCCAGATAGTAGAAATTATTAATGTCAGAGAACACACAAACTAGAATAGGCTGCAGCAGTTTGTTTCTGCCTTCTCCTACTGGGAAGAACAAGATTCTTCCCCCTCCCCTCCTCTCCTCCTGTTGAATTAATTGAGTTCAAACTACTTTTGCACTTTGAACTTAGTCTGCAGCAATTGAAGAAAGCTCAGGATGAAGAGGAAAAGGAGAAGGAAGAGAGACAAACTGGGACATTTTAAAGGCAGATGAAAAGTGGAACAGGGAATTAATCAGGAATGTCCCTGCCAGACTGGGACTGTTGAAGGCTGTGGAGAAGGTCCATGTCTGTCTTACCAGATTATTTCAGAGATTTCATGCTGCCTGCCAGGGCTGGATACAAGTTATTTAACAAGGGAGTTTGTTGTAGTTATAGTTGTTGTCTGTCTTCAAGTTGTTCCCAACCCATAGCAACCCTAAGGCAAGCCTATCACAAGGGTTTCTGGGGCTGAGAGTGTGTGATGTACCCAAGATCACCCAGTGGGTTTCCATGGCCTCACAGGGAATTGAATCCTGGTCTCCAGAGTCATAGTCCAGTGCTCAAACCACTACACCATGCTGGCTCTCAACAAGAGATTAACCGTATGAAATTCATGCAGTTGCCATAAGTCAATAGGCAACTCGAAGGTTCACGCACAAACAATCTGGAAGTCAACTTCTTTGTAATATAAAAGCCTGAAATATCCTGTAACTAGAACAGCCCAGGGTCCAAAATGGCAAAACTCCCCACAATATGGAGTATGGTTTAAATAAATATATATAGGGGAATGGGAGGACTGCCCTCTAAATATAGCCCTGGGGAGGGCATACAGCCCATGGACTGTACTCCCCACCTACTCTAAGAAGCCAGGAAAAAAACAAAACAAGCAGTGAACATATCCCATAAATCATGGAACACAAGCCGATAGCAGTGCCATAAATACTGTGGGAAGCACGAGTGGGCTAAGGAAGCATGACCTTAGGACAACCATTAAACAAATTGTTGCTGACAGTGTTCCTTTATAAAGATCAGTTCAAGATTGATGGAAGCTAAACAGCCCACTGGGAAACATCCTATGAGTTTGGTACGTCCTGTACAAGAAGGATCCCCATGGAACTGTGCCTGGATAAAAATGTGTCCTTTCAGACAGAATATCAATGAGTTAAACAGGGATATTCTGCATAGATAGACAGATATATACTTTAATGATACAGAAATATCTTACAGAGATGGGAATGATGATCCTGTTTCTCATCACTTAGGAGAAAAAGATTCATTCATTGATGAACTAATCTAAATTTGCTAATGCTTTGTGAGCTGCTCACCTCCAGCCCAGTTCCCTTCTATCTCAATAACTTTGTTGTGTGCTTTCAAATCATTTCCAACTTATGGTAACTCTAAGGCACATGTGTCAAATACAAAGCCAGTGGGCTGAATCCAGCCAGCCAGGCCATTTCATATGGCCCTCACACCTCTCCTGCAACTGTGGTACTCTCTCCGTCTGTCGAGCCTGATCCCCATATTGTGGGCCTCCGACTGCTGGTATTCTGACGATGGGCCCAGCAGCCAGCACTCATGATCTACTTCTACTTCTGACTGCTTCTCTGTCCAACTCTTGTGAGCTGCATGGAGTATTGCCATGGCAACCCCTGGCAATGCTCTGACAGAGAAACTTGAACAGAGGAGCAGAGGAGACCCTCTTCAGAATTTCTACAGCTGGGGGCTTGCAATGTGGGGATCAGGCTGACCAGGTACAGATAGGGGCAAAGGGGCATAAAGAGCCACAGAAGAGGGACGGAGCAGAAAGAGACACAGGTAATATTTGTATGATGATTAAAAAGAATAACTTTCTGTTTTCAAAGCTGATTTCTCAATAAGTTGTACAACAATTGTACATTTGAATATCTGCTTGCCATTATTCTTCCTAGATTTCTAGTTTCAGACCTCGTTATTACTAAAACCAGTAATAATCGAATGCAGAGGCAATTTAATATGATAAAAGAGTAGATACATTTATACAGTCTTACAGATACAACCAGCCTTTTGAGGGCAACCATAATACTGATGTGGCCCAAGGTGAAATTGGCCCATTCCAGATCATGGACACCCTATCCTTTGTGCATCAATATGTATTCTGCATGCAGACTGCTCCTTAATTCCTCATCATCTGGATACTGCTGTTGTGCAATGCTTAACAAAAATGCAGGACAGAGGAGGCATACCCTGAGATATCTTACCTTGGCTCCAACGTTTTGGTCACTATTCATGGACAATAATAAAAGACACCCAAAATGTCAGCTGGATTCTCTTTCTGAGTGTTCTCTAGCTCTCCTCTTCACACAAAGGAGACTTCTATGGCACACTGGTTAAATGCCGGTACTGCAGCCACAATGTTGTGTGCAGGGCTCCAGGTTGACTCAGCCTTCCATCCTTCCATAGCCAGTAAAATAAGTACCCAGCTTGTTGGGGACAATTAGCTAAAAACACATTGTAAACCACTTAGAGAGTGTTTCACACTGATAAGCTGTATAGAAATGTAACTGCTATTGCTATTCTGTAGTGTTCCTTTTTTTTCCCCTTTGACTACAACCTGGGAAAAAGGCAGGGTATAAATAAAGTTTTATTTTTACTACAACTACTACTACTACTACTACGATGATGATGATGATGATGATGATGATGATGATGATGCATGAAAAGGAAAAGGAAAAGGAAAGGGGTGGTGGTGGTGAAAGAATGGAATACATCTGAGGACATAAAACTAAGAAGGAGGAATAAATGTTTCATGAGCCCATCTCGTGGTATCCTGTGTTGAGATACTTAGGACAAGAGACGGTATGTCTTACAGTGCAGACTGGAAGACTCGTACTTTTGATTGTATGAGAAAATTAGGCTGAGAGAGGCAATTAGTAACTCCACTTATTGCGTTCTCCCCTCTCGGGTCCCGCCCGCTCCGTGTTGCAAAACAAATCTCTTTATTTGCTATAAAAAGGTGAAAAAGTAGAGAAAGGAGTATCAAAAGCCAAGATGATGTGGCAATGAGTAAAGGAATGGGTAGCACGGATTATTTTACACTCTCCCCACAGGGAATTATCTCTCCCCGTTCTATAGCATCTTTGTTTGTCATCCTTCTGCTTACATGATAGCACATAGAGTGAGCTTTGTCCCTGGATCCAAAACTGTGATCAAGTTACCTTTCAAATTTGGCATCCAGTGAAAGGCGGGGAGGTCATTGGTGCCACACTCTGGACAGCTAGGATGACTTCATTAGTGAAATAGAACTGTGGGAACAAATTTTTTCAATGGCCCTTAAATGGCGGAGGGGATTTTTTTAAAAACAAAAAAAACCACATTACACTCGATACACATTGTAGTTACAGTAAATCTTATCAATTTTCCATTAAGCTGTGGAGAGACAAAGCCAACATTTCTATTTATTTATTTAATTAATTTATGGATGCATTTATAAAAGTTATTTATTTATTTATTTATAAAATGTATTTCTATCACACCCTCTACCTCAAGAGCTTGTGGCAGCACAAAATAAAACCATTTTTACCAATTAGCCTCAGTCTGGCCACTTTCAAATGATGCAAGCAATGTAATTTTTTTTTCAGACAAAAAAGACTTATTAAAAAATTTAGTGAGTTATGATGACAGATGAAAACCTGTCGCAATTGTTTGGAGCAATTCAAACACATCCACATGGGCAGATTTGTGTAAAAGCCATTAAGCATCAAAGGTTTAGTAAACAACCATATTTTCACTTGGCACTAGAATGACAGCAAAATTGGCACCTCTAAGGGGTGGTATATCACAACTTTGAGTTAAAGTAGTATAATGGTTTGAGTGCTGGGTCCTTTCCACACAAGACTGTTATAGTGCTATTATTCCACTTTCATCATCCTGTGGAATCTTGAGGCCCCACCCTAAACTGCAAATCCCAGGATTCCATAGGATGTTGAAAGTGGAATAATAGCACTATAACAGCCTGGTGCAGAAATGGCCTAGGAATTTCTAGGTCCTCCAGCATGATTCTATGGTCTACTTTTGGTGGAAGTGGATCATAAAATTATTCTGGAGGTCTTAGAGATTCCTAGAGAGGACATTTTTTTCCCTGTGGCGGAGGCAAATAGGGTAAAATAAAATAAAATGAAATAAATAAACTAACCTGTGAATAATCAAGTTCACAAGTGCTGAATCTGCAAACCTGGGGGGCCAGCTGAATATATCTCCCAGGCATTGTCAATTATTTCTGACTCCAGGAGTCCCAATTTTCCATTAAACTGATTATTCATCTATGACCTGGACTGCACTGGGGTCTCCTATGCCTAGAGGCAGCAAGTGCTAGGACAGACAAGCTATAGTACCTGGAAACAGTTACAGGAGAGTCAAACCAGTCCAGATCATACATGGATAAAGAAGAAAAATCAAGAAAAAAAAGGTACAGGAGCAAGATCTCAGCCATTCCAGAATCTTTACGAGAAGACAGCAGTCATGATAATCAAAGCCAAAAGGAAAAGCCAACGAGATAGTTTAGAAATGAAGATTTCAAATAAATCCATGAGCACAATGAATACTGAATGCCAGGTAAACTGTTGAGAACAAGAACTTTCAACAGATGTTGGGAGATTTTTAGCTTCCAGATAATGAGATGCCAGGTTTTTATTGGCTCAGTGTTCACATGAACACTATGTCATTTAAGCTTCTGCAATAGGTGTTGATTCTTGAATTGCTTGCTCCTTTTCCCATCAATATGCTGCGAAGAATGGAGGTGCCACCTCTATGCCCCAAAATTCCAACTGAGTTGGGAGTACACCTTGATGAATTTTCCCATCAGGTTTTATCTGCCACTAGCTACTCAGCAAGGAAGAAGACATCTGGAGCCAGAGGTCTTTCTAGTCTGATTCCTCTGTGTTGGATTGCTCAGTTTCACAGGATGAGTTATCAGAGTCCCAAAACCAGAAGCAGACATCCAACTACTTCCCATTTTGATTTTATCTCCTTTCTTCCAATGCTCATGACAGATGCAGCTCATGTTGAACCATGGAGGCAAAATGCCTATCCTGCCCTATATCCATAAGCCACCAAATGGTGTTGGTTCATCAGCTTGTAGATGATGGTTTAAGAACTCTTCTGTTGCATTTTTTTTTTCCTCAGGATGGTTGCCAGACCTTGAAAATGTAACATCCTCAAGTCCATTTCATTGTCTGGTCTGAAAGTTCACTGAATCATTTTATCAAGCAGATTAGACTTTATCGTGTGAACATTTTGCAGTGCAAAAGGAATTCATACGACCTATTCTCACAACAAGCCGATATATCACATTAGGTCACTAACATGACACATGAGGGACTTTTCCAGAATTACTTGATGCCCTCTCTAACCATGCATTGGGCTTGATCTCTCACATTCATTCCCCTCCCACACCATCAGTTGTCTCATGTCAACAGAATATTTGACTGTCCTTCATTGTTTTCACCATCAGGATCACATAATAGACTAACATTAACCTACTGTAATTAGCTCTGTAAGAAAATCCATCTACTACATCAGGTTCAAGTCATGGTCAACCAAGTACCATACCATCTTTTTGTCTAGTAGTAGCTACAATGACTGCAATGACTTCTGTTATGAATGAATGAGAATGAATGGGACGCCTGCACCATTGATGGAGAGGTCAAAGCATTGTGTCAACTGGAACAATATGCTATTCTTTCATTCAAAATAGAAGCTATGTTCATTTATACTTAGATGAAATAATTTTGTTCCTTGCTGAAATGTGGCATGCAGTTAATGGGTTGGTTTAAACAATAAGCATCAAAAACAAACATCCATTTTAAACACAAGCCTTGCAAACCTAGGGTTAGGAAAGCAAGGGAATGGGACAAGGCGAATGGACGGGAAGCATGTGACTCATAAATAATCAGATTCATGAAGGTCAAACTCATGAATGTAGAGGGAGGACTATACCTGGATAGGAGACTACCAATGAATAGCATGTGCTGCAGGCTGTTTCAGAGGAAGGACCTGGCAAAACCACTTCTGAGTATTCCTAGCCTAAGAAAACCCTGTGAAAGTCATGGGCTTGCCAAAGGCACATACACACAGAAAGAAAAGGGAATTTTAGCAGGTGTTGCTTATCATGCTCCCAAATAATAAACAAAGGTAACAAGCCAAGCTATGCATGGCTGATTCCTTCTAAGGTGCATTCCAGAAATCAGTTGAGGAGTTAAAAGCACAGCTATGACATTCTGGCTATGTGTCTGAGGGAGGGTCTCAGCTTGAGTTAATGAATCAAGGATCTGTGGGAAGATTTCATTTGAAAGTTGCCCATTCCTCTCTTCAAGGCAGGCTACCCAAACAACATGATATGTGATGATCAGCAGAGCAGATGATGTAGGTAATACTAGGCTGCAACTGCAGGTACAAAATCAGTGAAACTGGCCCTGTGTCACATGGTCACAACTATGACTCCCAGGTCAGGGCTATTTCTTGCCCAAACCTGAGACGTAGGGTGATCTCTTGTGATTCAAGAAGGGGAAAAGAGGATGAAAATAATTATTGCCCAGTCAGCCTGTCATCAATACCAAGAAAGATCTTAGAGCAGATCATTAAACAGTCAGTTTGTAATTACTTAGAAAGCAATGCCATAATCACTAAAAGTCAACATGGATTTCTCAGAAATAAGTCATGCCAGACTAATCTTATATCTTTTTATGATAGGGTTACAAGCTTGATAGATGAAGGGAATGCTGCAGACATAGCATATCTTGACCTCAGTAAGGCCTTTGACAAAGTTACCCATGACATTCTTGCAAAGAAACTAGTAAAATGCAAGCTGGACAAAGCTACTGTTAGGTGGATTTGTAATTGGTTGACTGACCGAACCCAAAGGGTGTCACAAATGGCTGCCTTCATCCCGGAGAGAAGTGACTAGCGGGGTGCCACAGTATTCTGTCCTGGGCCTAGCGCTATTCAACATCTACATCAATGACTTGGATGAAGGAGTTGAGGGCATGCTGATCAAATTTGCAGATGACACCAAATTGGGAGGGGTTGCTAATACCCCAGAGGCCAGGATCAAATTTCAAAATGACCCTAACAGATTGGAGAGCTGGGCCAAAGCTAACAAAATGAATTTCAACAGAGAGAAATGTAAGGTCCTGCACTTAGGCAGAAAAAATGGAATGCACAAATGTAGGATGGAGGACACTTGAGCAGATAGCAATACATGTGAAAGGAATCTACGAGTCTTGGTAGATCACAAGCTGAACATGAGTCAGCAGTGTGATGTGGCAGGTAAGAAAGTCAACGCGATTCTTGGTTGCATCAATAGGAGTATGGTGTCTAGATCGAGGGAGCTAATGGCACCACTCTATTCTGCATTAGTTAGGCCTCATTTAGAATACTGTGTCCAGTTCTGGCCACCTCAATTCAAGAAGGATATCAACAAGCTGGAACGGGTCCAGAGGAGGGTGACCAAACTGGTGAAGGGTCTGGAAGCCATGCACTATGAAGAACGGCTTAGGGAGGTGGGTATGTTTAGTCTGCAGAAGAGAAGGTTAAGAGGGGACATGATAGCCATGTTTAAATATTTGAAGGGATGTCATGTTGAGGAGGGAGCGGGCTTGTTTTCTGCTGCTCCAGAGACCAGGGCCCTTTCTGCATGGCATTTGCCATGCGAAAGGGCGCCTGGAGCATCACGCAATTGTGAGGAGCGATCTGCATGATGCACTCACAATCGTGTGATGTTTCTGGGGCTGGCAAGTGCCAATCGTGCACCTTTTCATTTTCGTCTGAAGCCAAAAATGATGTGTGATTATGCATTACTCCCAGGCCTTGTGCACACTTACCTGGCATGCGGAGCCTCTGGAGCCGTGCTGGTTGCGCTTCCTGCCACAGTGCAGCCTGGGAAACTCCCAGGCTGCACTGCAGAAGGAAGAGGTCTGGCTCTCGTGCAAGCAGGCAGCTCATGCGGAGCTAAAGCAGCAGGGATGCAAGAACCTCTCGCCAGAGGCTGCTTGCACAATCCCCGCACCCCAGCACCAGAAAAAGGTAAGGTGTGGAAAGGGCCTAGGACAAGAAACAATGGATTCAAGCTGCAGGAAAGGAGATTTCACATGAACCTCAGGAAGAAGTTCCTGACAGTCGGAGCTGTCCGGCAGTGGAATATGCTGTCTTGGAGTGTGGAGGAGTCTTCTTCTTTGGAGGTTTTTTAAGCAGAGGCTGGATAGCCATCTGTTGGGAATGCTTTGATGTGTGTTCCTGCATAGCAGAGGGTTGGACTCAGTGACCTCTGGGGTCTCTTCCAACTCTATGATTCTATGATTCTATGTCACAAGAGGTAGTCCTTGGTAATATCATTAAGAAGGATATCTTAAGCATCAATCAGAACTTCACATAACATACCCTGGTGCTATTACACACAACTATAGAAATCTGATATCATTTAAAATTCCATGAGTCCATCCTATGGAATCTTGACATTTGTAGTTTGGTGAAATATTCAGGATTCTGTGGCTGATAGATCTGATGCTTCACCAAACCACAAATTCCAAGATTCTGTAGGAAGCTGCCAAAGCCCTTAATACTGATACCAAAGTGATATAGTTGTGTAGTAGGAAAAATACCCAGATCTAACAGTTTTCAAAGCAGTGCTCTTGCCCTGGGATTCTTCCTCTTTACTCTGAAGACTGAAGAGGAAGGGCCAGGCCTGAGATCTTAAGCAGAGCCCATGAATGGGCTGCCAAATCCCAGGCAGACTACAAAAGCCAAATGATGATGGAGCTCCTTGGAAGAATCATTGGCTATATTAAATTTGGTGTTATAGAGGTGTGCTGTAAAACATTCATAGAAAGAGGAAACAAATCACAAAATGTACCAATAGGTTTAGTGGGTCACCAAACCAACCCTAGCTCTTGAGTTTCTTTGAAAGATGCAGTCTTCCATCCAATTGTAAGCCTTATCTAGATCCAGTAGTGAATGAATGAATCAATCCTCCATGGTCTGGATGTAGATTTAAAATGGAAACATTACTGCCCAAGCTTGTGGACCATCACATCTGTGGAAATGCATCTAATGCATCATTTAATCTTCTCACAGGCCTCTGGTTGACTTGATCGAATGTCTTTTTTTTAGAAGCATTTGCAGAGAAATGGCAGAGGGGGAGATGTAGCTTGGCTTCCTTGTTTATGGTTTGTCAAGCTGTGAATTAAAGTCCCGAGTTATGCAGAAGTCACTGATGTGTTAATTTGGTGAAAGCCCGGAATGAGAAGCTCATCTTTGTGACTGACAGATAGAGTATTAGCGGCCGTGTCTGTTTTGCTTGGCTTCCCTCTTTCTCCCTTGTAATTGCATCTAAAATCCACACACAGAGAGAACCAATCTCAGCCCTGGCATTTGGAGCCTATAGCTTTATGTGTTCATATTTGGGTTCCTTTTTTAAAAAAAAAAAAAAAAAAAATTAAGATACCTCTGGACTTTGTACTCTCATGATGAACTATTGCAGAGTGGAGACAGGCAGGGGGTAAGCAAGTCAAAAATGGAACAACTTTAATTCAGGTTATTTTTCCAAGTGTGGATTTCAAGCCCAAATTGTTTTCTAAAAAATGCTATGCAGGTGAAGTTAAGCTGGAAGAAGGAAAATAAAATCACAAATCCAATCATCACATTATGAATATCTGGGAAATTTTTCTTTTCAACAAATCAGGTTATGAACTTTTCAAACTTTTTTTCTGTGATTATGAGTTGGTTTGGTTTTAAGAGTAGAAACACTGTACTTCCATTATAACTTATTTTGTATACATTGGCCTAAATCCTTATGTTAGGTCTGACTAGAGTAGACTTGTTAATATAATTAAATCATTTATGTGTTTAGTCATTATTGAGCAATTGATCCAATAGGTCTACTCAAATTAGAACAAGATTCCAGACATCAGGCTGTGATTGTCTCTATATGTTTACTTCTTCTGGGCAAAAAATAGGGCTAACCCAGGATATTTGGCTGCCTGAATCAAAAAATAAGATGTCACCCCATCACACACGGTATTAATGAACAAATGGCATCTGTATTGCCAGCTGAACCTTAATATCGCTCTGGCAATGGAATAGGATTCTTCACATATAAAGGCATCAAACAAGTTTAAGTCACATAGAATAGACTTTCTGCCATCCTGTTAGTGATCTACACAGGTGAAATTTGTGCTAGGCATGCAGAACAATGGGGAGGGGACAATGCATAATACAGTCAGCCCTCCGCATTTGTAGATTTCCCTTTTGCAGATTTGATTATTTGCTGTCACCTCTGCTACCTCCCTAGGCCATTTTTAATAGGGATTGCAAGCCTCATGAGACTGAGGAACTGTGAACGAGGCTTGTAAGTTCCCATTAAAAATGATGTGGGGCAGCAGTGGAGGTGGCAGTAAGCCCACCAGCTACCTACTTCTACCTTGTGAAGGAACCCAGATGCCTCAAAAGAATCCATGTGTTACCTCCAGTTTGGCACCCTAGGTGGGGGCACCCAGATATCACTTTGATATCATCTAATTCGGCCCTAGCTGGACCTGCTCTCAGTTACCTCACTCCACGTGTTTGTGAGTTCTCCGGACAAGCACGGACATGAGTGCGGCCGCTAATTGCTTTCACATTCCAGACTCTTTTGAGGCCAGCAACCTAAGCTTTGCTCCCAGCTTCAGGGAACTTCCACGTGTACATTTCACAATGGCTGTGCAGCTCCCAGCAGAGCCAACCCGGTAAACAAGTCATTTGCATAGTGGCTATACTATTGTCATCAAGCATTAAGCTCATCATGGTAAGTTTGACCTTTCTAAACCCTTTGTCCAGCACCAAAACTCCTTTTGTTCTCACCTGGCTTGCCATAGCCGGGAGGCACAAACTCCCCTATAAAAACCCCTCACTTTCAAATGGTCTTCGGACTACCTTGGACTGCTATCTTGCCCTGATGCTGGTTGTCTAAGGAAACTCCCCTCAGCCAGGCACGATGAGCTTTCTTCTTCTGAACCCCATCTCTCCATTTCTCCAGGACAACGAGACCAGGTGTCGTATTACCTACCTTTACACTCCCCCCTTCTCTTTGTCTGTTCAGTTAGCACATGTGTGTGTTATTTATTTTCTGTTGTTTTCCAATGAAACTGTTATTTTTGGTTACTTTGAAACTTGTGTGCCTGTTCCCTGACCTGAAGCCGTAGACATTGGGTTTTAAGATCCTTGCAAAGTTACCCTGCCTCTCTCTGGCTAAAATAGTGCTCAAGCTAATTCTCCCCAATTTGGTATTTTATCTGACAATCTGGGTGCCCCTCTCGGGACCCCCCCCCCAAAACACAGGGTAACACATGGTGATCATACTTTGTTAAATTTGGTTTGGGAAGGTCTAGAGTTATTCATGTTTTTTTCACTTTCACAGGGGTCCTGTGCCCCTAACCCTAGCGAATGTGGAGGGATGACTCCAGTCATATCCAGCTGGCAGAGGAATAAACAGAGTAGCTCATATGAGACCATTGTGCATGCAGTAGCACATTAAAGAATACAGAGGAGTGCTTGAATGAGTGCTGCCTCTATGCCTTGCCTTTCCACTTTGCACCTTGCAATGTTTTCTCACCTAAGCATATTGACCATTGATCTACATCCATTGTGCTACTTTGCTGTTCAGCAGTGTTGTTTCATGTTAACTGACATCAAGTCAAATTCACCTTATGGCAACCCTATAAATGAGAGACCTCCAAGTCACTTTGTTATCCACAGTCCTGCTTAGGTTGTGTAGACTCAGGGCTTCCGTGATTGAGTCTGTTCATCTGTAATTTGGTCTTCCTCTTTTCCTGTCACCTTCTTCCTTACCAAGCATCTTTGTCTTTTCTAATAAGACGTGTCATCTCATGATATGTCCAAAGTACAGCAGCCTCAATATTGTCATCTCAGCTTCTAGGGACAGTCATGTTTGATTTGCTCCAAGACCCATTCATTTGTCTTTTTTGGCAGCCCAGAGTATCCTCAGAAAAGGTTATGTAACATAACTTTGCCAGTGGATATTTGCACTATGCTAAAGCAATGTAGATCTTGGCCATTGTGTGGAATGCACACCATTGTCTCTGAGAGGGGATGGTGCCAGGAGGTGTAGGAGAAACAACTGGAGAGCTGCCAGTACCGCCTACCAGAACAGTGAAACAGGGTTGGAGCTGTTAAGAAAACAAAGCATAAATGGTGGGGAGAGAAAAAAAAAGGAGATAATTAAAGTAAAATTCAGTTGTCCTGGAGCCTTTCCACACTACACTGTTATACTGCCATTATTCCATTTTCAACATTCTATGGAATCCTGGGATTTGCAGCAGCCTTTAGAATTCTCAGCCATAGAGCTCCTTGGCCCCAATAACCTACAAGCCCCAGAATTCCACAGGATGTTGAAAGTGGAATGATAGCACTATAACAGTGTAGCGCAGAAAGACCGCTGGACTCATGTTTGGCTCCCAAGTGATGGCTGCGTTTTGTTTTGTTCTGCTTGGTGCGGGGAGTGGTGGCATCTGGCATGTATGCATGCCAGGATTAAATAGCTGTCAGAAGTGAGTTGGGAGCTTGTTATCAAGAGGCCAGCCAGATAGAACTGAAGAATCAAGTCAAGAGTCAGATCAAAGGGAAGCACCAAGGTCTAGAAAACCAGATTGTTCTGACTGCTTCATGTCCAGGATGACTCAAGGACCAATGAAGAAAATGAGAGATTGTAACTACCAGTAAAATGTCTCAAGCTGCTGTTCTGATAGTGTAAAGTATGGTGCAACTCCAGCTAGAACCAAACATTCTTCCCTGTAGCCCTTGTCGCTCCTAACATCATAGGAATGAAACAATCTTATGGAACCGCCAGCATCATGTATAAGCATACATACATGGCTAACCTCATCCTCTAGGTTGATGAATTCACCCACTTCCCAGTAGCATGGAGGGAATCTATACCACCCTGAATGCATCAAATCTCATCTCATTACAGAAGCTAAACAGAAAGTCAATACTTGGATGGGAGAACCTTAGAGAACACATTCTCCAGGTAAGGCTAGGAAAGAACCCTGCTTGAAACTCTGGAAAGCAAAGTTGACAATACCAGCCTGGATGGAACAGCAGCTAGACCCAATAGAAGACTGAGGGGAAAATCCTTGTATACCAAGATATGTCTTCTATCCATGCTGCTATATATGTATATGGAAAGAGGACTCTTCACAGTCTGTATTAATTTACTAATGCAAGCATATCTGTCCAGGTACCTCCATTACTTCTTTGCATAATCACTATCAACACATTCCTTGCAGGGCTGGCGTGCTTCAGTTTTTATTCTGCTATTGCATTGTTTACTATTAGTGGTAATGGTAATAATAGAGTGGTTTACAGTAGCAACAGCTATTCTCACTCTTCTCTTTCTCCCTCTCCTCTTCTGTAAAGTGCTATGGAAATGTTATGGATAATGCTTCCTTCCTTCCTTCCCAATGAAGTCCCAGTGAAATTGTTTCTGTCATATGCTATTCACAAAAGCAAACCTTCTGTCATTTGAGCAAAGCCAAGGGTTAAATTGTTTCCCAAACCTTCATGAAGCCCTGACCTTGGATCTCAAGGCCTCAGTGAAACCTCAAGATTGTTTTGTCTGTGAGATCTGGGCTTAGAATCCAAGAAGATCCTCTTGAGATCCATGAACTTTTGAATTGTCATTGGCTTATGCCAATGTCCAGGGCAAGACCTAGTGAAATTGTTTGCTCATCCATAGCCTTTGTGGAGGTTGCCCTATCTTGTTTCATCTCACTCTTCACTCTTTACTCCATCTTCCCTTGGTGCAACCTTATTTAAGAGTCTTGATCTACTCCTCAGATTATGTAAACTATCTGGAGTTAAGAAAGTGAGGCCCAAATGTACAAAGATAAACAAAGTGTTATATAAGATTTTATAAAAATGAAGTAAAAAAAAAAGAAAGAAAATGAGCCAAGAAATACTATGGAGGCAAATTATCTTTTTTGGTCTGCCAGAGAATCTGTGGCCAGCAGTAACATTTCTGAATCGTTGAACACATTGAAGAATCAAAGGATAAGATCATCTACTTTGCAGGGAGGGCATTGAGTGTTATCAACTAGTTATATTCTAAAAAGCATTTGATCAGTATCAATTGCCTATAAGAATAGCTATTGAATACCCACCTTCCACATCAGAATTCATTCCCATCCACCCACCCTTGCCACGAAGAAGATGCTAGGACCGGTGGCTTTCAGTAGCCCAAGGTCATTTTGCTAGAGTTCTAATATGGATGCAGATGAATTTTCTCATAGAATTCTTGATTTTTTCAAAAAAATTCAATAGTAATCTAATTGAAAGAAGTTGTCATGCCCTGCTTCCAGAGCCTGGAAATGGACTCTGACTTAGAGACTGAGACAGTGGACATGCTGGGACCTGCTGGACAGGAGGAGGTTATAGAACCACAAATCCCAGATACAGAATAAGGTGCAGTGCCAACTCTAGCAGAGAGTCCTTCAGACACAGAAGACAACTTACATATACCTACCTGTGCCAAGTGTACACAGCAAAGGAAGAGCTTGCACAAGTCTCAAAGGATTTATGGGAGACAACAATTAGTTATGCAGCAGTTGCATTAAGCTGCTGACCTATATAGGCACTGCCCTTCCCCTCTAGGAGTTGTCAGAGCTTATCTGACCTTCTTGCCTTTCTTGGATAGTGTTGACTCTGGACTTAGTTGCTCTGCCTTTGGATTCTGTTGGACCCTGTTTGTGCCTTTGCCTTTTTGCTTACTAAGTAAAAGTAAGTGACTGATTTTGAGCTGTTCTGTTTCTTTGTGTGCTATCAGCTGCGCAGCCACAAGCTCTGGCTTGCTGCCCAGGTTGAGATAGGACAGATGTCCCCTTTTCTTATGTGATAGGACATCACCCTCTCAGGTCCATCTGTCCAAGACAAGTATCTACTGTGCTGTCATTGCTTCTAGATTCTTCCATTGGTTTCCCAGTCCTCATCCTCTCTCCTTCCTTGACAATCTGCATTTCCCCATCTAAGTCCTGCCAAAACAACACAGCATTGTACTCCCAAGAGCTAAATGCAAATCTCTCCTCCCAGCCACTTTTCACTTATCTCATAACATTTACACTTTTCTTTAACACTTTTGTGGACAGTCTCTCCAGAATAAATTAGAATGTTTAGGAACATCCGATGACATTGTACCACCTTAGCTAATAGAAAGGTAGCTTAAGGACAAAGTGCAGCCAACATTCAATTCACAGCAGTATGTAGAAATGGTTTTGTGTTCCACTAAATATATTCATTTATATATGAACATTAGATGATGATGTATTTTTTTCCCCAAAGAACCTGTTGAAGAAACACTCTGAAACTCAGCAGTGCCTATTTGGAATATGAGCTCTGTATTTGGAGGGGAAGGCAAACTCTAACTCTTGACAATGTTTTTTGTAAAAAAAAAAAAAAAAGAGGTGATCCAGTAATATTCTTAGTAATGCTCTCTGCTACAAACACACTGCTGATATTTTAATGAAACCTGTCTGTCAACTCTGTCGACAGTTGCTCCAAAGAGCGAGGTAATAGAAGGAGGTGCCAAACTGCAGCGGGCATATTCAGAGGCCTGCCACAGCAACCTAACAGGGATGACACATTGTTCCTTGAATCTACATTAATTAAAGAGGCAGATGCATCACATAAATCATGGGGGAGATGCAAGAGTTCAATTAAAATTTGCCATTTGAATTCAAACGGGTTTAAGAAACCCCTCTCCACCCTCACAGATGGATCAAGAGGGTTCCTTCCCCCTCCCCTTCCCTTCTATCTTTAAATTTCAAGCCACTCGCTGATAAATTCAAGTCTCTTGTCAGAAAGTACTGGGGGACGTAGCGATGGCTGCCACGCCATCGGAAACGACTTGAGAGACAGCAAGGGAATCAAGCACCCGCTTAGCGCCACTAAATAGGCTGATGCCTATAACTTCTAAAACCATAACAGCTCACTGGTAATTTCTGTCATTCCCACAATATAGTTTTAGAGGAGATTTAAAAAATATGTATCGCCACCATTTCATCACATGCCACATTTCACCTTCTGTATCCTCCTGTTTTGTAGCCTTCTTTGCGGTTAAAATTGCCTTCACTTCTTCAAATGACACATCTCTTTAAGCCTTATCAGTTCAAAGAAAGCTAATAAGCATAGCTAGGTTTAAAAGGATTAGCTTGGGTAGGAATTCTCAAATTTTTTTTCCCTCTCAAACACCCTGGATCATCTTTGCTGCAGAAAGAAAAAAAATGAAAAGAAAAAGAAAAAGAAAAAAAGAAGGGGAGGGAGAAATACAGCTACCTTCTTAGTAACTCTCCCCTACTTACAGCTGTATGTGAGATTAAGTCCTTAAGAGGTCAAATAAGTGAAGATGAAAGTTACACAACTAGGGCAAATCTTCTTATAATGTACAGCCGGTACTGATAGACATCTCAGTTAAAGATGACTTTGAGGAAGTAGAAATGCCAAGGCCACAATGCAAAAACTTGGTAGAGCTTCAGTGTGTAACTGGAGTCCAGCAACAAGATGGACTGCCTTAGTCTCTTTAATATCAGAGAAATTGGTAAGTCGGTATGTCCAATGAACTTCTCTCTAAACTTCAGAAGATGTTCAGGGAGTGGTTTCTTGAGCAAGATGAAGTTGGACATCTGTTAGGTACACATGGTCCTCAAAAAGTCTACTACTTCAGCAGCTTTCCAGTAAGCACCTCAAAAGGATAGGAGCAGTGCTGAAGCAAGTTTTCTATCCCTCATGCTCTATGAAAATGTTGAACATAGGTAGATGGAACCATCTGGGGATCCAACCATAACTCCATTTAGCACAGCAATGTAATTCCAGCCACATGCAACCAGTTGTCTCTACAAAGGTCACTAGGTGGATGTAGGGGTGACAGAGCCTTCCTATACTACATCCAATATTTCTCAAGTAACTTCTGGATACTTTGAATAAGAGGCCCTTTTCGCATGGCATTTGCCATGCAAAAGGGCACCTTGAGTGTTGAGCGATTGTGAGGAGCTATCTGCATGACGCTCCAGCGTAGGGCAAGCACCGCTCGCACACTTTTTCATTTTTGGCTTTCAGTCAAAAGTGGTGCACGATGGCACATTGCTCCAGGGCCCTGCACATGCTTGCTGTGTGTGCAGACCCTCCAGACCCACAGCAGTTGTGCTTCCTGTCCCAGTGCAGCTTGGGAAACTCCCAGGCTGTGCTGCAGAAGGAAGAGGCGGGGCTCTTGAGCTGCCTGCTTAGGACAAGGCAGCTCGTGCAGAGCTGAAGCAGCAGGGATGCGAGAACCTCTCACTGGAGGCTGCTCACGCAATCCCCGCACCCCAGCTCCAAGAAAAGGTGAGTTGCGGAAAGGGCCTGAGAGTCAGTGGCATTTGACTATTTGATTTCAGATTGTTTCTGATATCTGCTGACATGAACCTGCCTGATCTCAGAGTGGCAGGATCACTACTGGGCTTCCAAACCATCAAATGTGTGGTGACCATAGAGAAGGCTTGGTCAGACTTGCAGAATGTACTGTGAACTGCTATGCAAGGGAGATGTCAGCCCTTTTCTCTCTATGATGACAAGTTAAAGCTGCCTTGTTGTCTGAGGTTTTTAGTAGCTTTTAGTGGTTTGCGAGTTGCTCCTTTCAGCTTGTAATAATTTTAGGCTAGTTGATTTCTTTGCTTTTAAAGTTTTATGACCTTGTGTATATTTGCTTCTGTCAGCAGCTGCTCAGGTTTTTGTTAAAAAAAAATAAAGATAATTCTTAAACATTTTTAGTTAAAAAAAATAAAGATCTTTAACATTTGTCATTATTTACTTTTTGTACATTGCTTTGCACATCTTTAAAGCAAGATACATGACCTAGAAAAGTTTTACATTAACAAATCAGTATTTCATATATTGATAACTGATGGGTGATGATTCATTACAGTGATTTTCTAACCTTCAGAATTCACAGCCATGTTTGTCAAAGAATCTCTGAATAATAAACACGTTTGTACAATGTATTCTAGGCGCACACAGGCGCACACAGTTCAGAGGCCTTACTGGCGCCTAGTTCAAACTATTGTCCTACAATACCACATTCTCTAATGAACACGCATCAGGGTGTACAACTGTTAGAGGCTGGGGAACATCAGTCCTCCAAGATAAGACTTGGGCGCTATCCGCAGCTTACCTTTTTTCAGAGCTGGGGTGCAGGGATCATGTGAGCAGCCTCCAGCGAAAGGCTCTCGCGTCCCCACTGCTTCAGCTCTGGCACCACGAGAGCCCTGCCTTTTCCTTCCGCAGTGCAGCCTGGGAGTTTCCCAGGCTTCACTGGGGCAGGAAGCGCAAACGTCACGGCTCTGGAGGCTCTGCACGCACAGCAAGTATGTGTGGGGCCCTGGAGCAATGCGCAATTGCGCACCATTTTGAGCTGAAAGCCAAAAATGAAAAAGTGCACAAAAGGCACCTGCCCTACCCTGGAACATCGTGCAATTGTGAGTGCATTGTGAAGATCACTCCTCGCAATCGCACGACACTCCAGACTCCCTTTCGCATGGCAAATATCGTGTGAAAAAGGCTTGTCTTAGAAAATGACTCCTTCAGCCCTTCTAGTTTAGGCTGATTCCTCCAGTCCTCCAAATTTTTTATCCCTTAAAAATGGGCCAAACATCCTTCTCCATAACTCCTGGGGGACTCTGTGGAACTTCTAGTCTGTGGGACTCTCTTCTGCAGAAGGCTAGGCTGGCCCCCTCCCCGCTTTCCTTTCACTGGCAGACAAAGACATTTCTTTTCAAGCAGGCTTTTAGTGGGTGAACTGGGGAGTTTTTATTTATTCATTAAGCGGTTTTTTAAAAAAATACAAATTCTTATAATTTTATATGTTCTTAATGTCTTTAATGGTTTTAGATGTTTTTTAACTTTTTTTTGAAAGCTGCCTTGGGCCTCACTTTGGGAGAAAAGGTTGCATATACAATAAATAAATAGATATGTCCCCCTTTCATAGGTCATTTGAGAAAAGGCCTTGGTAAGTCTTCTTTACAAGCCCTTGAAATGCATGGTTAGTCTACAAGGCTGGTAGTTCAGGTCCTGAAGCTGGTATGTTTAAGAGGTTGGGGGGCAAAATCTCTCAATTTTAGTTTCTCTCAGAATCAAACTAGAAATAAAGGAAATCTATTATGTATAAGGATTAACCCATCGTTTTTTTTCTTCTGTGAAAGTATTTCCTCCAAGATGCATGCCTCAGCAATCAGTTTCACATACAATGTCTGTGTCATCTTTTAGTGACCAGTCACAAAAGAAAGCACATTCAATGCCTGATATGGAAGTGAGGAAAAATTGGGTATGGGTAGAATGTTCCACCAGCAAGGCATACCAACAGTAAAGTGAATATTTCAGTGGCAGTTACCTGCCTTGCCTCAAATGACAAGACATGGGCATCTGAAGGCAGTCATCAGGGGAAAACACATACAACAGAAGACAGTTGAACTGACTGGTACTTGGGTTTCAAGTTCTATATCTCAAAATATGGAACTCATGTGATCAAATAGTGAAATAATTGGAATCAATCACTGCCCAGAGTTGAAGGAAGAAGTATATATGCAAAACAACCATTTAAGAGATAGCTGCTGCTGGGTCCATCACATTTCTAGAACTTCCCAGAGACTGGAATACAATAAAATTTCAGAACCCCATGTATTCCATTGACGTTGATGAAAATGTGTCAGAGAGACACACGTCTTAGGCCTTTTCCACAGGACATTGTTGTCCCGCCATGGAGATGGAACAAGGATAGGATCACAATGACCGTTACACATGACATTGTTGCAGTCCCATCCTTCTCCTGTCTGCAGGTGGCACAATCACAGAGTAAATCATTGACAGGTTTTCCTCATCAATGACCTGTGACTGCACCACCATTGTAGACTTACCTTGTCTGTGGAGGGCCCGGAAGTGGAATGGCTGCACTTCCTGCCCCAGTGCAGTCTGGGAAAGTACCCAGCTGTGCTGCAGACAGAAGAAGCAGAGCCATCATGCTTCCTTCATCATGGAATCAGCTGGCACAGAGGGGTGCACTCCTGTCACACTCTTCTCCAAGCAGAGCTGCTGCTGGGATGCCCACAGGAGGATCTCAGAAGAATGTAGGATGCAGAGAGGGCCTTAGTGTCTGGAGGCTGAGAAATCCCCATTCTTGCTCCACATGCCCTCCTTTTGGGCTGAACAAGGGATATACTGACCTACTGAGAACCCAGAGGAAGGAAGAAGGGTGTCATGTGCTGCTGGTGGAATTGGAGAAGTGTGAGGCCTTTTATGGAAGAGCAGGCAGACTGCAATGCTGGGGAAACAGATCATGTGAGGTACCCAAAAGCATGTGGGATGGGAAGTGCTGGTGGATGCATAACTAGGTAGGGCTAGGGTTGGGACAGGTGGGGTAGGCAACACTGGAGCACCATATCAATTGATCCAACTACATTCTGTTGGTTGAAATTTTAAGGCCAAATAACCATGCTTTTCTGGAAAGGATCCCTTTTGTAATTTCTTGTCAAGTTCTTTTGCTGGTGGGAAGCGGCCACAAAGGTAATCTGCCTTGCACTCTGATCAGCCGCTGAAAAGACATTCACCCAATGTGGGCACTGGCTGTTAAGGTGAGCTGCAGGGACATTTACATAGTCTTACTGTAAGATTACACAGTCTTACTGAATACAGAGCAGTTACGGATCCGTAACTCTAGAGCCCTTTTCGCATGGTATTAGCCATGCAAAAGGACACCTGAAGCGTCATGTGATTATGAGGAGCGATCTGCACAACGCACTCACAATCGCACAACACTCCAGGGTAGGGCAGGTGCTGCTTGCGCACTTTTTTATTTTCAGCTTTTAGGTGAAAATGGTGTGATCACACATTACTCCAGGGACCCGTGCACACTTGCCGTGTGTGCGGAGCCTCCGGAGCCGCAGCGGTCATGCTTCCTGCTCCAGCGCAGACTGGGAAACTGTGTTGCGGAAGGCTGTGTTGCGGAACGAAAAGGCGGGGCTCTCGAGCTACCTGCTCGGAAGCAGGCAGCTCATGTGGAGCTGAAGCAGCAGGGATGCGAGAGCCTCTCGCTGGAGGCTGCTCGCGCGATCCCCACACCCTAACGCCAAAAAAAGGTAAGATGCAGAAAGGGCCTCTGTTATGAATCTGCAACTGCCATACAGCATGCCAGTCATTCTTTTTTGTTTTACAAAAAGGGCAGAAAAAGAAAGGACAAAGAGAAGAAAATGGTATTGTGACCTCATAGCTACCTCATTGTGTTAGTGTAACTGAGACTCCGGTAATCCAGACCAATTCTTCCAAAATGTGCCTTCAGTCTATTTTAATAGACTAAACACATCACAGTCTCTAACCACTTAAAATAGTGTGCGTGTGTGTACTGAGGGTGGCATGTTATGAAATGGTTTCAGGCACAAACGGAGGCCTTAAATGGTTTTAAGGTAATATAACAGTCACTTTGCAAATTCTGATGTGTTTATCTAGCCATATCCTTGTGGGCTAATATGTTTATTTTAACACTTCTTCAGCGCTTGGAGAGCTCAAATACCATTTGCAAATGCTGCATTTGTTTAGTTCTCCTCACTCCCATCCCCCATCTAAAATGTTGCACATTATGTTGGGATGTTTGAATAGCCTTACAGCAATCTGCCAACTTGCTCTGGTCTTCTTTGGGTCAGATCAGAAAGCTCATTTCACTGTCGTTGGTAGGTGGCATCAGCCAAATTTTCATAGCTCACATCAACAACAAAATATATGTTTCCACTAGGTTAAACTTCATCCTTAAAAAATGTCACAGAGCCTTTCTCTCAGGCCCTTGACTTTGTTATTAAAATGTAATGCAAGGCTGCCAAAATAAGTATCATAATGCCTTTGTATAAATGAATTCTATGTCCATAATGAAACAATGGCCTGAATTCTATTGTTAATCCCAACTAGACTAGACACATAGAATTACTGGGAAGTTGATGCATCAACAGATACATAACTTCAGTGGGTCTACTTTAGTTGGGGTCAGGAATTAAATGTATGTATTGTTCTAACTGAGAGCCAGTGTAGTGCAGCAGTTTGAGCATCGGATTATGACCATCGAGACCAGGGGTTCAATTCCCAGCTCAGCCACAGAACCCATGAATATACACACACGATATCTGAATATACTCAGAATCCCAGCTGTGACATTTGTCACTGTATAGTACAAACCTGTGAAAAATTCATTTCACTTATTCAATGGGGGAAAAATATGATTTACAGATCTCTTCACACTTGGAACAGAAAGAATGTGAGATGTTAAAACTTTGGTCATAGGAGAAACCAGAACCAATGGATTCATGTCTCCATAGAATTGTGCATTCATAGTGTTGGAAGGAACCACAGCTCCAGTTCAAACCCCTGCCATGAAGAAACACACAATTAAAGCATTCCTAAAATATAGCCATTTATGAGACATCCAAAAAAGGAAGAGTCTACCACTATTCAAGGCAGTCTGTTCCACTGGTGAGCAGCTCATACCATCAGGAAGTTCTTCCTAATGTTTAGGTGGAATGTTTTGTTTTGTTTTGTTTTTTGTTTTTGTTTTTTTGGTAATTTGAATCCATTGGTTTGGTCTTATCCTCTGGAGCAGCAGAAAACAAGCTTGCTCTTTCTTCTACATAATATTCTTTCGAATATTTAAAAATGGCTATCATATCACGCTCAATATTCTCTTTTCCAACATATCCAGCTTTCTTAGATGTTCCTGACAGGGTTTGTTTTGAGACTTTTTACCATCTTGGTCACTCTCCACTGGACACTTTCCAGCTTGTCAATGTCCTTCCTGTATTGCAGTTCACAGATATGGATTTGCTATGTGGTGGTGGTGGGGAGGTTAAGGACAGTTGTGGGATATCTTGGAGAAAATTGGTCCTAAGACTCCACACAATTGCTCACTCATGATCTAGAGGTCCACATAATTTCTAACCCTGGTCCACACTGACCTGCAGAAGCTCTGCAGAGTTACAGGCAGGAGTAATTATTGGAGATGCTGAGGATCAAACCAGGAATTTTCCACATGCAAAGTAGTTATGCCTGTACTTAGCAATTCCACTGTGGCTCAAGACCCACATTTCCCAATTTGATTCCTTATGTGCAACTGTGCCACTTCTATGCTTTCAAACATCAAGCGAAATCACTGGAATGGGACTCAAATGGTTATCCTTCTGATGGAAGTCAAACATTATAATTGACACACCACAGTGTATCATTCTTTTCAGTGGGAGGGTTGACTTTAGATTTCAAAATGTGGGAAACCTAACACAAGATGTCCCCTGCTGATACGATGGACCATCTATGGCCTTGGCTACAGAACAATCATAGCAGCCATCACAACTCTGAATCATCTCTCTCTCTGCTTCTTTCTTTTGTAAAACCACTTGAGATACTTCTGGCAGGTTACAATATCCCACTGCATCAGCTTATTATTTTTGGATCAAATGACTGGATGAGCTCCATTTGCATCTTATCCATCCTTATCACTCCTTAATACTTTCTTAATCATGTCTAAACAACATGGCACCAAAAGGAAAATTGGAGGCAGCTGATGGGAAGTGTCTCTTGTAAACCAAGCATCAAAGGGGAAGAAAACCTCTTGAGGGCCCTAGAGGTTATATTTATAATGTTTCATGGGGGTGGGGGGGCATTGGTCCCTGGTTAATTGTAAAGTTAAACATGAATATAATGTTCCACTCTTTATTAACTTGTTTCTCCAAATCAGGAGATGTCGTTGGTGAGCTGAAAGGCTTTTCATTAAGAACCACTGCTGCTGATTATTTGAACGATAACCTTGGAAAACAAGGCTTTTCTTCTTCTCCCCACTACATTCTGACCTAGGGCCAAGTTCTTCTCAGTTCTTCTGTATTAAAAGAATGTGCAGAACAAAGATAATATTTTATGGTTTAGAGCTATACTGATGTCACTCTAAAACTTCATTTCCATAAAAGGAATAACTGGCCATGATGCTTGAAAAACTGTCAGACCAACTTGACTAGTGGTAAAAGCTCTTACACTGAAATAGGCCTACCTCCTTGACCAGAAGATGGAGGAGGTAGAATTCATGAGCTGCCCAGAAGCACAACTGTTCTAGGAATAGGCAATCAGGTGTCCCTCCTCTTGATGTTTCGGATTATGTCTCCCATTATCTCTGAATATTATCAGTACTGCCTGGGGCTGATGGGAGTCAAAGTAGGAATGGAAAAGAATTTAATGGTTTGGAAGTTACTCCTCTTTAGACTGTCAGAAGACAAAGTGAAAGAGGCATGGTCTTGTCCTTTGCCTTAGGCAGCAGAACGCCTTGTGTTAACTCCAACAATTGATAAAAACAATAGCTTACAACAAGGGGGCAGGGGCCAATCTCCACTCCTGCCAGACTTCCCCATGGGCCTTGCTTCTCTACAGCAAGCTCAAATACTTCTATTTTCTTCTGCAGACCCTGTCTAAATGGTGACCAGAAGTGACATTGCATCATTTCCTGTTGCCATGTTGAGAAGGACTACAAAGTATAATGGAAATATTTGGGGGAGTAATATGGGATTCTGGAGGTGGAACACAGGCCCTTTCTGCACCTTACCTTCTTCCAGTGCTGGGGTGTGGGGATCGCGAGAGCAGCCTCCAGCAAGAAGCTCTTGCATCCGGGGTCCTTTGGCTCTGCACGAGCTGTCTGCTCGTGTGAGAGCCCCACCTCTTCCTTCCACAGCAGAGGCTGGGAGTTTCCCAGGCTGCTCTGGGGCAGGAAACACAACTGGCACGGCTCCGGAGGCTCCGAACGCCAGGTAAGTGTGCGTGCGGCCCGGGAGCAATGTGCGATTGTGCACCATTTTTGGCTTTTAGCCGAAAATGAAAAGGTGTGTGATCAGCACCTTCTGGTCCCTGGAGTGTAACGCGATTGTGAGTGTGTCGTGCAGATCACTCCTCACAATCACGCGATGCTCCAGGTGCCTTTTCGCATGGAAAATGCCATGTGAAAAGGGTCTGGGTATTTTCATATGTTTTTACACATTTGCTGGACTTTCTATGTGGTTTGGGGATAAAACCTGCCCCCCCTAACTCTTGTCACTTAAAAAAAAAATTGGGAAGTGAGGAAGATTTGGGACGGGTGGGGGGCTTTAGAGGTAAGAAGTTGGAGAAATTGTTTTTCAAGTGGTATTTAAGGAGACTCAAGATATCATTGATTACTAATCATATTTAGGGATAAAAAAGCATTTGGATACTTTCTTACCATCTCATACCTCCTGCAACTTGTTGTGAAAAAAAGGAATAGTTGCTTCAGAATTCCACCCACTTGTAGTGTTTGTGGAATATGTTGTAAGTATGAAAACAGAATGGGTGCAAACACATGAAAGTAACATTCTCTGTTGCCTTGTTATTGATTGTGTGCCTTCAGGTCCAAGAAGTAGCAATCCTATGGTAAACCTGTCATGGGGTTTTCTGAGGCTGAGAGTGTGTGATGTGCCCAAGATTACCCAGTGGATTTCCATGACCAAGCAGAAAATCAAACCCTAATCTCCAGGTCCATCGTCCAAATCCAAAACCACTATGCCACCATTGCCTTCCATGATGTAAATTTGCACAAAAATTAAGAAAAGTTGGTGAATAGGTGCATACTTTACAGAAAAGGCTTCCAGTTTTCCAATGGGAGTAAAAGCTGAAGAAGACAAAGGATGGCATCCTGACTGAGTCATAATTCCCAAACATTTCAGTCACCTGCCCCTGATAATTCCTGATAATTCCTTCAGCCTTCGCCACCTGCTAATTAAAAGAAATTAAAAATTAAAATTAAAAGAATTTAAAAGAAAGGTTATGTGCCAAAAATCCCTTCCTCGTTTGTTTATTCAGTTTGAAAAGAAACTGCTTCCAATAGATCAGGGGAGAAAGACATTTTGGCGACATTCTCACAGGTAGAAAACCTAGAAGGTTATTTGTCACAGTGGTACACTCTAGCCTTTAAAAATTAAAAAAAAAAGTTATTTGTCACAGTGGTACACTCTAGCCTTTAAAAAGTTACTTTAAAAAGTAACACAAGAATAGAGTTTCAAGAAAGTGAAACTTCCAACATGTATTACAACTGATTCTGGCTTGCATCCTCGTCTTAGTGACCTATGCTGGTGAAGGCGGGGGGGTTACATCAGTTTAAGTATTTTTTTCAATGTTTCAGGAGGAGATGTTTGGATAATAGAAAGGTGGGATACAAATTAAATAAACTGCATAACTAATTTTGATACGGACCAAGGAAAACATGCATATGAAAATGCCTTTTTCAACACATGGGTCTACTGGATTCAAGAGGAAAAATCCTCCAAATAATCCCATGTGGTGAGAGTAAAATGTAATACCAAAGAAAGTGCATTTTCATCTGGTTCAATTCTAAAAACAGTAGGTAAAACTGATATTATTGTTATATCTCCAGCCCCTTTCAGGGTGCCACTCTGAACTTGGCCTTCTCGTTACTTTACTGAAACTCAATCCCTTGAAAAGAGAAAGAGGGCCGATATGGCCGAGGCTAAAAAGTTCAATCTGTTGGGATGGAGGATTCATTTCAGCCCGTTGGGGGCTGCTCTTCTGCTAAGTGGTGACATAATTACAGAGTGGTCTTCCTTTGGGACCACTGGCAGGCTGTCTCCCTATTGCTTGCTCGACTGCATAAGAATGTTGATGATTGCATTAAGAGAGCTGAACCAATTATCCCATTAAAAACAAGACAGGGGACATATTGAAGGCTATCAATACTTCCTCTAGCCTGGTGCATCGTAGATACATTCTTTTTCTCTGCTCCCCATATCCTGGCCCATCTTGTTTCTTAATTCATTGCTCCCAAGCTCTGGAACTCCCTTCTCACAGAGCATCCTTGCTATTTATTTATTTTATTTTTATTTATTTATTTATTTATTTGTATCCCGCCTCTCCATATGGATCGAGGCGGCGAACAACTTACAAATAGCATGTATTTCGAAACATTTCTATACATGCCTCCAACAAGCTGGGTACTCATTTTACCGACCTGCGAAAGGATGGAAGGCTGAGTCAACCTTGGAGCCGGGCAGGATCGAACTCACAACCTTGTGGCTTGCAGTACTGGCATTTAACCACTGCGCCACCTGGGCAGTTTCCACAGGTAAGTAAAGAGTTGCTGTTACAGGCCTTTTAAGACTGACTGCTTACAGAGATTGGGCCTTGCAGATTTTGGTACACTATCTGTTTAATTAATTTGTCATATTTAATAGTTTTTAAAATGGTTTTAATTAATAGTTCATTGATATTTTTAACGTTTGTATTTGCTTTACTTTTTGAACTCTGTTTTCTTTTCATAGGCCCTTTTTGCACGTTACCCATTTGAGCGGCTGTGGGGTAGGGTCGTGCGAGAAGCCCCATCCAAAACGCTGCCATTTCCATGCTCCTTCATCCCGCAGGTCGCTTCCTGGTAGCACGACCGTCACACTAGCGCCCCACCCCTTCCTTTCGTAGCACAGCCTGGGAGCTGTAGGCTGCGCTGGAGGAGGAAGCGTGACCGGGACAGCTTGTTCAGCACACCGCATGCAGGTAAGTGCGTGAGGGCCCCGCGAGCATTGCGCGACTGTGCAGTATTTTCAGCTTAGAGCCTAAAATAATAAAATGTGCAATCATCCCGCTTTAGGCTCGTGAGCGTCGCGTGAGTGGAAGTGTGTCGTACAGACCGACGCTCCCATTTATGTGACGCTCAAGGGGCCCTAGCGCAAAAAAAAAAAACTGCGTGCGAAAAGGGCCATAGATTCATAGAGTTGGAAGAGACCACAAGGGCCATCGAGTCCAACTCCGTTCTGCCATGCAGGAAGACACCATTAAAGCATTCCTGACAGATGGCCATCCAGCCTCTCTTTAAAAACCTCCAAAGAAGGAGACTGCACCACACTCCCGAGCAACAGATTCCACTGTCAAATGGCTCTTGGCAGTGTAGTGAGGAAAGGCCCTAAGTGCAAACTGCTTTTATACTTTGCACGAACTGAAGGAAGCCTCTCCCCTTCCCTACACTCCAACAACAGGTTCCTATTTTTTAACAGCTAGAAGCAAAGCAGGCAAAACATGGTTACCTCCAGACTGAGAAGAACTGTACTAACAAAATACAGTGCAGATGATTGAGTATTCTGCTTAGATAATTTTTGAGAGGAACTGAACCACACTTGCCGTATTTCCATTAACGGGACAGACTGAATTTAAGATTTTTTTAAAAAAGTACCTGCAGAAAAACTGGAAGCAGACAAATCATTGCCACACTTTTTGCCCACTTGTAGACTTACATCTAGTTGATTAGATGTTCTGGTCCATCCAGACTCATCATAGGTCTGCATGCCTATCCCAGTTTTGAAGGTAACCCAAAACTACAACCAGAGACTCTCAAAAATTTAGCTGTTCAGATGAACATCCCATTCTTTTGTTTCTGTTCAATTCCATTGTGTTGAATGAACCCAGAAGAGAAAGGCAGAAGGAATGGGTTCTTTTGGAAATGATAGTGGAAAACAAATCAATTTTCAGAAAAATTTCCAAACCCAGGAGTGTAGCCAGAGGAACAATGAAATCAGATTATTGCTCCCCAATAAGAACTGTGACCCCCTCCTAAATAAATTTTCCATCAGTCTTCAAGTTTCTAGCATTCTAATGTGAGATATTGGGAATCCATACCAAGAACTCTTCTATTTTCTGTCTTCACATTCTCTTCATAACTTTGCCTCCCTGCTCCCACTTTTGGATGCTTAAAGTCTACTGCTGAACGCTTAACTAAAGTTTTAACTTGCTACAATGCTAGATTTTTGGGGACTGAAGGAAAATTTCAGGGGGGAACAGAGTTCTTGCTGAGGGAAGGGATGTCTTCTTTTTCCCCACAATATAGTTTCCCCCTATTTCATAGTATACTTTTTCAGATGGCAATCAACATTGAAACCTGTACAATTTTCATTATTCTTCCACCACCACCCCCAAAAAAACAAGATACAGGAAGCCCCCACCTTTTGATGCCCCATTATCTGACAAGTTGCTCTTTTGATGTTTCCAAATTAAGAACAAGTTCCAACAATTGAATGGGGGTACTGTTCTTTCATCAGTTCTTCTTGCCTATGGAGGCTCGCTTGGAACCATTTGCACACTCTTCTTGCAAAGTGAGCTGAGAGGAGGGAAAAAGGCACCAAGCTGGTTGACAGATTTTGCAAAGCAACATGTATGTGATTTGTCCCAAGTGAACCTCTAGAAATACTTCATGATCCCTACGGTACGGTACATGACTTCTGCTTTTTAGTCAATTCCATTTTCTGACTGTTCTGGTCCCTAACCTGTCAGATAAGGGGAGGAAGCTTGTAAACAGAAAGTTACATGCTGTTGGTGTTTATGCACTTTCTCTCTTTAACACACACACATATACACACACACACTTAGAAATGAGCATGCTCAAAGCCACTAAAAAGACTGATAAAGTAGCTAGGAACTTGGCTTGGTGTTTTGTTGATTAACCAGACTTTTTACAAGCGGGGCTTTTAAAGATGAAAGCCCTATGATCCATTTCCCGGTAGTTTGCGTAGATTTGTACCTCACTAGTAGTTCATTAAGCTGTTATTGTGTTTAGCTAGGCCTTAATTTCTTTTAATGAAAGTTTGTTTTATCTTTAGTGCAGCCAACTGCTATTTATTGAGCGGGTTGGCTTGCCTCCACCAACAGTCTTATGATATTTACCTAAGTGAGACGCCGGGGAGTATTTTCAACTTTAATGCATTTGGTAGCAGTTTCTTCATGCCCTCTCATGAAAAAAAAACCTTTGTAGACTCAATGTCCCTGATCAAAACAATGCATTAAAATAATAAAATGCAGTTACATATACTTTGATATTTTGTAGGCATTAAAAACAGGCAAATGGCTGTCCGCAAAGAGGAACAAAGCTTCAAAGATCTGTAGAAAAGAGTGGCAGGAAAATAGATTTATTCTGAGCTCTGTTCGTTATCTATCCGGGATATCAGACAATGGCCCTCTGCAGATTTATCACTTGAGATCCTTTTATTTAGAGATGCCAAGGAGTGAATGTTGGGCATTCTGCATAGAACATATGCCCTATCACTGAACTATGGTCACTCTAGACATCTAAAACACCAGAAGGATTCACACAGGTTTCCTTAAACCCCCTTATAGGCCATTTCTGCCTTATGCTGTTATACTGCTATTATTTAACTTTCAACATCCTGGGAATTCTTGGGTTTGTCATTTACTGGGGCCCAAGAGCTCCCTGACTGAAAATTCTAAATGTCCCTCCCTAAACTCCAAACCCCAGGATTCCACAGGATGTTGATAGTGGAATAATAGCACTATGAAAGTGTAGTGTGAAATGGCCATACTCTTGTATATAAGGTAGTAGAATAAGTGAGCATTCATTTGTTTCTCAACTCAGACTACTAATTCTATAAAGGCCTATATGGCTAAAGTCCAGAATATGTGAAAGACCATGACCTTTTTCACACCTTACCTTTTCACGGCGCTGGGGTGCGGGGATCACACAAGCAGCCTCTTGCAAGAGGCTTTCATGTCCCCACTGCATCAGCTCCACAGCCGCTGTCTGCTAGCAAGCCTGCTAGTGAGCAGGCAGCATGAGGGCTCCTCCTCTTCCTTCTGCAGCGCAGCCTGGGATTTTCCCAGGCTTCGCTGGGGAAGGAAGCATGAGTGCCATAGCTCCAGATATTCCACACGCACAGTAAGTGTGCACAGAGCCCTGGAGTAATGTGCAATCGCACACCATTTTCAGCTAGAAGCTGAAAATGAAATAGTGTGCAATCAGTGCCTGCTGGCCCTGACAGGATTGCTCAATTGTGAGGATGTCATGTGGACAGCTCCTCACAATTGTGCAATGCTCCAGAGGCCCTTTCGCATGGCAAATGCCATGCAAAAAAGGCCCATATCTCCCTATATGTGATATGGGCATGTTTATAAGGGGCAGGGGCCAATTCCCGCCTCCAAGAAAAAATCCAAAAAAGCTCTCCTACAGGCTTATCCCACTCACGTAGCAAGCCCAAATATCTGCTTTTTCCTGTGCAGTCCCTCTCAAAATTGTAGTAGGAAGTGATACTTTCCTTGTCAGTCACCATTTTGAGAGGGACTTTAGAGGAAACTGAAGGCATTTTCAGGTAATATGGAATTCTGGGGTGCATGTGGGAGTATTCTGAGCCTTTTCATGAACTGGGGGGAGGTGTTCTGAAGTTGGGGGCTAAACTTGCCTAAAATTGCACCAAATTTTATATAAAAAAAACAATAGTAGTTGTAGGGTTTTACTGGTGAGTGGCATCAGGGGAACTCAGGGATGACATGCATCCTTTTAGCTAATTATTTCCCCACCCTTGCCTTCTATGAACCTGCTGTACTACTCTGTTCTGCTTTGGTGAGACCTCAGCTGGAATATTGTGTCCAGTTCTGGGCACCACAATTCAAGAAGGACGTTGACAAGTTGCCATGCTTCAGGTCTGGCAGCTGCACATACCCCTGTCAAAACTGGGAAGCATACAACTATCCTGCCACCCTCCAAAAGTTATTAAGCCCATGCAGCCCATATGTTCCATGCTTATAGACAAATCTCTTGGGTTCCATGAGGCTTTTGAAATGAATGTTGCAACCATTGTTAGAATTTCTCAAGAATCTGCATTTCTTTGAACCAGATAACTTCCCCACCTCTTTAGCAAAACTCTCCTAGAGAGGAAATTCTTCATTGAACAATTGGGTTCTTGAAGGAAGGAACCAGCAATTTTAGCAGTGGTTCTAAAAATACCTGAAAACTGCAGTTTCCAAGTATTATTCACAGTTTGAACCTCATTCTGTGCAAACCTAGCACCTTTTTGCCCAGAAAACAGCATTTCCTGCACAGAAAATAATATTTCTGCACAGAATAATAATAATAATAATAATAATATTATTATTATTATTATTATTATTATTATTATTATTATTATTATTTTTAAAGCAAAATGTTGCTTTCAGGGCAAAAAAACTTGCAAATTTTGTACATTTTTGAAGTTTTATTCCACCTCAACTATATCCTAGATACCTCCGATAGGACACCAGAGCAGGACCTACTGTCAGAAAAGACCCAAAAATGGGTCAGGGGAACAGTCTCAGAACTTTGCTTTCTGAACCTACTGCTGTCAAATCCAAAGCACAAAGACAAATCATTCCTAAAATCCTAAAATAAAAACACAAACATAGATAAAAAATACAAAGATAGATAAAAAAAAAATCACTCCCAAACTGTTGATCCTTTTAATTGCCTCCACCGTGCACATATAAATTACAATACATTTAGCGACACCAAGGTGATTTCAGGCCAAACTCCAGTTTCTTGGGGAAAAAATCAACTCTCCCTTTCTTTCCTTAGCTTTTTCTCCAAAGTAAAATTTGCAGATACAACCCTTTCCTGAAGGATTCTCAACCAGAGTTATAGCTACAGGAGGGACAAAATGAAAGCATTGCCCCCATACAAGAATTTGGTTCCCAGAACTAAATTTGTCTTTAGTGCCCACATTTCTTTGGATGCCTAACTTATTTCTAAATGCTCAACTGAAGTTTTAAGTTACTGCAAAGCAAGAAATTTGGGGACTGAAGCAAAATTTCCCCAGGGGGAAATGCCCTGATTTTGGCCTCTCATAGCTATAACTGTGCCAAATTTCTGCTAAGTAGATCCAGCAGTTTAAAGTTTGCTTTAACATATTTAAATGTGGATAATCAGTGTGCTCTTTCACTTGATGTATTCATCTGGCTTTTGCAGTAGAAGACTTAGTATGTATGTGTGTTTGGCACATATTGGATAGACAGATACACACTAGACAGTTGCACACTAGACAGACAGGTGTGAAAGAAAAATACAAACCAAAGAGATGAAACACACAAAACAGATTGTAATCAAAATTAAATCTAACCTGAAAAAAAAAACCTAGTGCCAAAACATATGTGTGTGTGTGTGTGTGTGTGTGTGTGAACACAAAAAATACAAGGGAAAGGTCTCAGACACCAATAACCACAGCAAAACAGGCTGTGACCAACAGGGAATACTCCCAATAAACTATAAGCCAAATTAAAAGAATTGTATGTATTCAGAATATAGGCATCACTAATATCAAAATGTGGCTGCAAAAACCATATCAACATGCCACTGTAGAAATTGACAAAATTCACAGGATGCTGAAAATTTAACAACAATTTAACAAAACAGCACCTTGCATAGAAATGCAATTGATAAAATCCAGCTCAGTGATTCATGAAATCTAGGTTTTATGTATGTAAAGCAGGGTGGAGAAATGCATCCCATGAGAATTTTTTTTAAAGACTTCTCAGGTTGTCCTTGGCCCCCAAGCTCCTGTGCCCATCAAAAATGTGAAGAGAATTGATCCTAAATCACCTCCAAATGAGCTGAAATTACCAAGATGGCCACTTCATGACCCCAGCAGGAGCTGTGACTTGCACTCTAACACCTTCCCCAACCTACTTCTAGCTGCCAAAAGCAAAAATGAGGAGGCAGTCTCTCAACAAGAGGGTGTAATTATCATAGAATCATAGAAATGTAGAGTTGGAAGAGACCACACGGGCCATCCAGTCCAACCCCCTGCCATGCAGGAACACCCTCAAAGCACTCCCGACAGATGGCCATCCAGCCTCTGCTTAAAAACCTCCAAGGAAGGAGATTCCACTACACTCCCAGGCAGCAGATTCCACTGCCGGACAGCCCTGACTGTCAGGAAGTTCTTCCTGAGGTTCAGGTGGAATCTCCTTTCCTGCAGCTTGAATCCATTGCTCCTATTGATTCAATGAGCCCACACTAGTTGGGCTTAGTAATTGATTTGAGGCCATTGTATTATAGTGGTTAGTATTTTTTATTTTAAGACAGAATGGGGTCTTCACATTTCATGAAACTGTAATTTAAAAAAAATGTGTTGCTTTCTTCAGATCCTGAAACTCCACTACACTCCGAGGCAGCAGATTCCACTGCCAGACAGCTCTGACCATCAGGAAGTTCTTCCTGAGGTTCAGGTGGAATCTCCTTTCCTGCAGCTTGAATCCATTGCTCCTTATCCTGGTCTCTGAAGCAGCAGAAAACAAGCCCTCTCCTTCCTCTACGTGGCATCCCTTCAAATATTTAAACATGGCTATCATGTCCCCTCTTAACCTTCTCTTCTGCAGAGCAAAGCAGAGAAGTAGGGAAAGTGCTGATGTTGGCAGGAGGGGGCTGTGTAGCCACTTTGCCTCTCCTGTTATCCCAGTAGGGACAAAGTGTGTGGGGGGGGTGACCCATAGTTCATCGCGGTTTGCCCAACTGTTTCACTTTCCCTGCCTTCTTTTTCTTCAGTGCTTCTTTCGGGTGCTTGCATTCCAACTAGGGATGGAAAGAATATATAGAAATCTTCAGAAATGGTTGGAAAACATGTTTTTTAAGAGTTGAGAAACCCTGATGAGAAGGATTTTGCACTCTCAAGAATTTTTGCAGTTCAGAGCTTATTCTGTGGAAAAATTTCCATGTGGTTCTGTGTAGAAATGCTATGTCTTGCATAGAAAATGCTGTTTTCTGTCCAAAACAACTCCATGCAAATTTTGCATAGAATAAATCTCAGATTGCAAATAAGCTTCAAAAACTGGGTGGTTTTCAAAGACTTTCTCACAACAGAAAGAATATCATTAAAACTCCTCATTATTTTCTTCAAGAAGAAATTTAGTGAAGAATTACAATCCAAATTCCAACCTCTAATTTGTTGTTAACTGTCTTCAAATTGGCTCAACTCATGGTGGCTCTATGAATTAGAGACTTTCTAGAGTCCTGGCCATCGACAGTTCGGTTCAGGTCTTTGCAAACTCAGGGACGTGGGTTCCTCGATCCACCTGTAATTCAGTCTTCCTATATACCTCGTGCCTTCAACTTTATCAAGCACTATCATCATTACACTAAGTCCTGTCATCTAGTGATACCAACCCCTAATAAAAAGAATATAAAGCATAGCATAGAATAAAAGTTATAAAAGTAAAGAATCAAAAGAACAGAAAGAAGCACCAGTACCTAATAAAACTTCTATGAAAACTACAGTGAGATCAACACAGAAACTCATTCAAATAAGCCACAGATATAAACCACAGATGCACAAAGAAGGAAGAACGAATCCGCCTTGGGAGGGAATTAGCAAAGGAAGATTGATTGTGGTGGACTCTGCTTTGTTAAAGGTGTTTAAACAGTGGTTAGATGGTCACCTGTCAAGAATGCTTTAACAGAAGGCCCCTGCATTGATAGAGGGAGGGTTAGATTATATCTTTCGTGTTCCTCCTGCCTTAAGAGGAGAGGGTCTCTTTCATGATACATAACCCTAACATGTTCAGGGCACTTTAACAACCATGGCTCCATCCTAAGGAATCTTGAGATTTGCAGTCTGAAGAGGTACCAGAGTTGTCTGACAGTGAATTCTAAATACCTCATGAAACTATAAATCCCAGGATTCCATAAGATTGGTGCTTTGGCAGCTAAAATGATATCAAAGTGAAAGACATCTATGTTTTCTTCATGCCTTGGTCTTTTTCTTAAATAGTCATGTTCTACAACACTTTGCCCAGCTTTCATTTGATTCATCTTGCTGTCCGTATCTCCAAATCTGTCCAAATCACTTCAGACCTATTCAATCTGACTTTGGCTCAGTTTTGGCAAATCTAATCTGATCCAGATCAATTCACACCGGACTGGAATTTGGAATTTGGCTTGGAATTGGCGGCACAGCCCCCCATTAAGAAGCCTTTTCGTCTTTTTCCTCACATCGTATAACCATGGCAAATTCCTTGTGTCAAGTTCAGAGGAATATGAATCATTTCCATAAGCCTTTGTTAAAGATCTAGAGTGCCTAGCCACATTGGCTGGTGAGTTTGTAAGGACTCAGTTTTGATGTGTGCTCTTTTGCGAATAGTGATGAAGTGTGACTCCTTTTCTCTGCTTTGTCAACTTGATGATACTTCAAAGGCTTGTTTTATGTAAAACAAGGGTCGTTCTCCTATCTTCCATCCCCTCCCCTAGGATAAGAAATGTACCCATCCAACTCAAATGGCAGGTTGGAAGTTTAGCATTGTGTATGTAAGAGAGAGAGAGTCTGTCTGATACAGTAAAAATAGCATCTTTGTTTGAGGCTTACAGAAACCTTGATGGGAAATCTAGTCAACTGCTGGTGTGAAATGTAAGCTGTGAAAAAGCAATGTCAAAATCCAAATCGTCATCAAACATGGTTGTCACAGTGAACTTATTGTACCATGCGTACAGTTCCAACAATATGCTCCATGAAGAAAAGCAGCTAATAAACCAGACTTTTTCTACTTGGCTTATCACACACACCATGGCTCTCAGATAGTAAATGAATTCCTGTGCCACATATCCCAAGGTAGCCGCCTCTGAGCTACTGGCCCATGAGGCCATTCAAAGTAGCTGGGGGGAAAAGGAAATTAAAAGGTTCTGCATTTGAAAAGAGGTTGGGGAGAGGAATAGATCAGGAGGGAATTGTTTTGTTTGTTGACTCATTGGTTTTTCTCTTTAACACATCTTTGAGTTGTAGGGCTAAGATCCTACACCATGCTTAAGCAGAGGAAATCTACAGTCAAGTTGTTACTTGGTGTTGGTGCTACAAATACTCTCCTGTTGAATACTGACACAGAATCATATAGAGATAAAAGAGGTTGCCAGAGCTATCTGATCCAGCCATCCCATGAAGGAAAACATAACTAAAGTGCTCCCAAAAGATGGCTGTCCAACCTCTTTTTAAAAAATGACCTCCAAAGAAGGACAATCTGATGTCCTCTGTGGCAATCTATTCCACTGTCAACTCTTATCATCAGGAAATTCTTTCTCATGTGTAGATGGAATCTCTTGTGATTCATTGTTATTTATCCATTTCTGCAGAATATGTTTCTATTCCTTTATTATTTATCTATTCCTGTATGGCATGTGGTTGGACTAGATTACCCTTGTGGTCCCTCCCAACTGTATTATTCTGTGTTTCAAATCTAAAAGTTTAGGGTCTAGTCTCTGGATCAGCAGAAAAAAAGGATTTCTCCATCTTCTACATGGCTTTCCTTCAGGTGTTAAAGTATGATTGTTTGACCAGCTCCTCATCCTTCTCCTCTTCAAAGTAAACATACCTTGCTTCTCAAATCATTTCTCACAGAGTATGGCCTCCAGAACTGTTGCTATCTTGGTTGCCCTCCTCTGGCCAGGCTACACTTTGTCAATATCTTTGCTTGAATTGTGGTATAGAATCATAGAAACAAAGGGGGACCCCTGTGTAGCCACCAGGTGCACAGCACTCCAGCTGTTAGCCCATGCTGGGCTCCCACTGGGAGCAAATTCTAGGGAGGGGGTTATACCCCTTGGTCTGGGAGAACTTGGCCAACTTTCATAGAACCTTTGGGATTGTTTACACAATTGGGATAAGCTAAACTCCTTTCAACTGTCAAGGTCACCAACAGAGTGGTCATCTTTTGGGTTCCTCCCAGAACTCTTTATCTAGTACTAATCAGTTAGTAATACCAAGCCAAAGGCAGATGTCACTTAGCAGATATCACCTTCAACTTTGTTTTGTCTATATTCTAAGCTAACAAGCATGCAGAGTACATCAAAGCAGAATACAAGAATCAAAGCAGTGTGCCTAACAAACCAGAAGGCCTTTCTAGACCTTTGTTAGCAGAAGCCCGGAGAAACCTAGATCACGGAAAAACAAACTGAGGTCAGGCCATGCCTTACACCTCCTCAGAATTTTAGTGTTCTTCTGGTCATTTTCCATACAGAATACACATTCACCAGGTTAGTATTTCTCAGTGACCTGACAGACTTCCGGTTTCTACTTTAGGCTATTTGTGGCTATATTTCCAAAAGGGTGGGCACGTTTTTCTTGCTTTGTGGGCACTTCTGAGGCTATCAGGCATGGCTTTTTGACTCCACTGTTTGACTTTACCTCCATTTTGAGGGGTTGTATGTGAAGGAGTTCAGCCAGGAGGAGCAAAGCTGTCCCACCCCAGCATACAGAGATGTGGAAAAGATTAATCCCACACTTGCTCATGAATGATGCTTGCAGTTGCAGTTTCAGATTATGATCCACCCCAGGTACACTCAGGTCATCTGGGGGCCATTTTTTAAACTGCCTAAAACTAGACCGGCAACAATCACCCAGAGGACCTTCTCATTAGCCGTCCCCAGACTGTGGAATGACCTGCCAGAAGATATTCGACAGCAAAATATGCTGTCTGAATTTTGAAAAACTGCTAAAGGCTTAACTCTTCTGGCAGGCTACCCAGTCTATTTTCAATTATGATGTATTTTAACATAATTTTATATTTTAATATAATTTTATTTGTATTTTAATTTAATAGTTTTATTAAATAAAAAAGAGGGGGAAAAGAAAGAAAAAATAACGCTATTCTTGATACAACACGTTGAGCTATATCATTTTCATCATAAACAAATGAATAAACATCGATGACAAAAATTCACAGTAATCTCCACAATATAATTTAAAATACTGAACTTAAACTTCCTTTCTTTCCTTGTTGGTGCTTTGATATATGTTTGCCAGTCTTCTAAACTAAGTACTTCCACCATCAGGAATATCTTTTTACATCCCATCCTGAGTTTAACAAAAATATCTGAACTTATCAAATTTAATTCATAAATCAGTGCTTAAATCATTATAGCTGAAAAGATTGACAAAAAATGTATTTAAATGGTTTTATGCTTTTGATGTATTTTAGCTATAATACATTTCAATTCAATTTTAACCTCTGTTGTACCCTGCCTCGAGGAGAGGTGGGTAACAAGTATGTTGTTGTTGTTGTTGTTGTTGTCATTGTCATTAAAGTCCTGGCTGTGTCATAAGCGGTCAACTTAAAAGCCAATTAACACTGCAGCTCATTGGGTTGTCCATCCAAGTACTCTCAAGCGTAGGACCAATTTCCACTAATGGGCACACTGAGGCAGCCACCACAGGTAGCGGAAGTTGGGTAGTGCACAGAATGGATAGAGATCTAGAATGATATTGCTGGAAGAGATCTCGAGGACAATCCAGTCCAACTCCATTACGCCATGCAGGAGTATACACCAAAAGTATTCTCTGTTAGGTTGGAAATTTAGTGCTTGGAAATATTCTGGAGAATTCATAATTGTTAGTCATTTAATATTTATTGGTAGGTTGGACCATTGTTGTTCATCAAACAACTTTGCTTTAAAATTGTTTATTCTATTCTGCTCCTGTTTATAATCAGTATGTACAAGTGAATCTTTTCTTTCCTGTAAGCGTTCTTTAAATATAAACATAAAAATGGTATAAGAAGGGAAACCTGAAATAATAAAACATCCTTCCTGGGATCCTTTGGCCAAAATTATATGTGTGCGTGTCTTTCTTTCTTTCTTTCTTTCTTTCTTTCTTTCTTTCTTTCTTTCTTTCTTTCTTTCTTTCTTTCTGTTTTCTACCTTCCTACCTTGTGTTTGGAGGTTCAAATTAGCTCTGTGTTCCACCTGGGGATATGGTGGAGGTGTGATTAGTTTATCCACCCTAACACCAGCAGATGACCAACATCCTCTGCTCAAGAACCTGTAACGAAAGAGACTTCACTCCACTCTGAGCCAGCAGATTCTGCTGTTGAACTGCTCTTACCCTCAGGAAGTTCTTCCTAATGATAAGGTAGAATCTCTTTTCCTAGAGTTTAAATCCATTGTTCTATGTCCTGGTCTCTGGAGCAGCAGAAAACAAGCTTACCCCATCTTCCATATGACATCCCTTCAAATATTTAAACCCAGCTATCATGTCACCTCTTGACTTTCTCTTCACCAGGGTAAGCATACTCAGCTCCTTAACCTGCTCGTCATATGCTATATGACCTGCTCTGTAGGCCTAAGCTTCCCTATTGTCCTCAGATATAGTTGATCTATGTAGGGTTGTAGCTTGGGGGGGGGCTGAATGAGGTCGTTGCCCTCTTGGAGGACTTTGCCCCAGAGCAAAATTCTCCTTGAGCCTCCAAATTTCTAGCATTGCAGTAATTTCAGCTGAGAACTGAAAAATACAGTTGAGGCATCAGAAGATGCCTAAACTGGTCCAGGGGAAGTAGAGACAGAAAATATATCCGAGTTTGAAGAGTCATTCAGTGATTTTCAGTATCTTACTCTCTGCAATGCTAGAAATGTCAGGACTGAAGGAAAAATTTTATTGAAGGCCAAATTCTTTTTTAAAAAAATAATTTAAATTTACAACCTAAAAACAAAAAACAGAGTAGAAAAGAAAGATCAAATATATCAAGAACAAAAATCCACTCCCAGGAAAGCACTCAGAAGGCAAAATTCTTATTGCAAGGGGACAACACCTTCATTTTGCCCAATGTGTAGCTACACCCTGAGTGGAGCACATGGTTGTTTCACCAGTATTGAAATAAGATTCAACCACATTTGAGCTGGGCCAGCTTTTGTAGATGGACTGGGGGCGGGCAGAGGAGACACCATCTTGTCCTTTAATTCAGGTTGCAAAAGGGTTTGGGCCAACCTTGCCAAAACAAATGGGAGATTGTAATCTCAAAATCCAACAGTCCCATTTCACTCTGTGATTCTTACCTATGGGTTGACATGTACAGGATTTCAATGGCTTCCAAAATGGCTGATGCTAAGACAATTTCCAATCATTTTTGCTTTAAATTTCCAATCACTGAGATATAATCAGAGGGGGAGAGTACTTGGATAAAGCAGTCTTTCCCCAAAAAGTTTGTAGAGTGGGGGCAAAAAGAGGTTCTCTTGATTTTACACACACACACACACACACGTGTCCAATTTTGAAAACTGCACAAATAACATCTGGGCTTCCTCCCAAGCTTTCCACCCTTTGAACATCTCTTGCCAATGTCATCTCTCCTTCCAACATTGCTTAGGGATTTTCTTCTTCCCTCCTTCTTTTCTGCCAACGAGGATAACGATTATTTCAGAATCAAGGAGGGCAAAGATGAATTGTCTTTGGGATGAAGCGGAAGCGTAAGGCAATTAAGTGGAACGGAAATAGCTGGGATTAAAACCCTTTTTTAGATCTTGCCAACGCCAGAGTTGACATCAGATGGAAATGTTCCTTGATTCTAAGGTTTAAGCTTCAGTGTGATGGGGCAGAAGGGTTGGATGAATGTCTCTGACTCATTCTATTAGCTGAAAAGAGAGAGAGAGAGAGCAGAGATAGCCTTTCAAGAGGAACATCAGAAGCATTAGATGTTAACCTCTAACTTAGATAGGTCCCCAAAATATTAGATACTTTTTAGCCTATGACAGCAGTGGCTAGACTTTGGCTTTGTAGGATCTACATTGTTTTCTGCTAAATCTTTAAGGTCCATGAACCAGAGCAAAGTGAAAAGCAGCAATTAGCTATTGTACTCCCTGAGTGTGCAGTAGTTGTATGTAACAAGCAAAAATCTGCAACTCTGTGGCCACAATCCTACAGCATGGTTGCACAATGAAATCTTCACATGCAACATTACATGCTGGTTGTGTTACAAAACCCTTTTGTTGAGTGCAATAGAGTACAATCACATGTGTCCTATATGCAATAGAATGTGCAACTGAATGCACAGATAAATACACATCTGCATGTGCAATGGCACAGACTGTGCAAATCCACTTCCATGACCTTGAACTGAATGTAGATACTGCACATCAGATAAAAATATCCTGCTGCATCCATGGGGGAACATGTGCATGTACAAGACACCAAAAGGATTCTCAGTTACTATAGAGGGAGGAATCAAACACACACCAGCTCAGAATGCTGCTCCCATTTTATAGATAGAAACATTGCAGCTAAAAGATAAACATTGAGCACAAGGCCAGGCAGGGCAGAGGTTTTTGTTCTTTTTTTTTCTCCTTCAGATTTACTTCACTTGCTATTGTTAAACCATTGGATGTGGAAATCCTTGCTGATCTACTGCAAATCATCCAGAGATCTCCTGACAGACCCTGATTTCTGTCTCTAAGACATTCCACACCAGGAATGTCAATGATGGCTTATTTCATTCTCCCACATAAGCATGATGAGACATTTTAAAAAAAATTCTCCTGCTGCAAGTTTATAAAAGGGGGGGATTTTTGTGCATTTCAGGCCTTTTTGTGAACAAATTTGCAAAGGTTTTCACGTGAACAAATTTGCAAAGGTTTTCCTGCACCACTACCTGCAATCCTGTTATTCTTAAGAGACATAGATGTAGACGTAGATTGATTGTATGTAGATCCATATAATCAGCTCTTGAATGGGGATTCAACACTTAGGCCAATCCAATTATTTCAATGGTTATACTCTAATCGAGGTGAAATATAGGATTTTAGACACTTTTTGAGGTTGCTTCTGATGATAATGCTGAAAAAGAATCTCTTTTTTTTACACTCATGAAAGACTGAAAAATTTTACCATATCCAAACAACCTTCATTGTCAAGAAGAAGAAAAATTGTGAAGATTACTCACTTCCCTCTTCATCATTGTTACTTCCCAATAGTAGAAGCTAGTACAAATGGCATCAGAGATGGTGTTGTTATTAGGATGCATGTGAGAGGTGTCATCAAGGAGAGATTAACATTGTGTAAAAGTGGTGCAATGCACAATCGATCTTTGCACATTCTGAATGTCAATCCCTTTCCCTTCCCATAAACAGGGGAGAGAATTGTGCAGTCCTTGGGATCCTCTCTAACTCCCAAAACCCTTGACCCACAACAGCTCAGGAATACACACAAATGCTCTTTTGAGGGATGAGCTCTAGAACAACAGCAGCAGCAACTGCAACTTCACTTCCAAAGATAACTGCAACTGATGTGATGTCATTTTCAGTAAACCAAGGCCATTTCTGCACTACACTATTATAGTGCTATTATTCCACTTTCAACGTCCTGTGGAATCCTGGAGTTTGCAGTTTAGGGAGGGGCATTTAGAATTCCCAGCCAGAGAGCTCTCTGGCCTCAGTAAACTACAAAACCCAGAATTCCACAGGATGTTGAAAGTGGAATAATAGCACTATAATGGTGCAGTTCAGAAATGGCCCAAGATGACAGCCATGATGATACAATCCACCCCTCTAGAGCAGTTGTAAAAGGATAGTGTATTCATAGATTCATAGAATCATTAGAGTTGGAAGAGACCACAGGGACCACCGAGTCCAACCCCTTGCCATGCAAGAACACCCATCAAAGCATTCCCAACAGATGGCCATCCAGCCTCTGCTTAAAAACCGCCACAGAAGGAGACCCCACCACACTCCCAGGCAGCCTATTCCACTGCTGGACAGCTCTGACCATCACGAAGTTCTTCCTGAGGTTCAGGTGGAATCTCTTTTCCTGCAGCTTGAATCCATTGCTCCTTGTCCTAGTCGCTGGAGCAGTGGAGAACAAGCCCACTCCCTACTCGACTTGATATTCCTTCAAATATTGAAACAGGCTATTATGTTCCCTCTTAACCTTCTCTTCTGCAGACTAAACATACCTAGCTCCCTAAGCCACTTCTTATAGAGCATGGCTTCCAGACTCATTACCAGTTCAGTTGCCCTCCTCTAGACACACTCCAGAGGAGCTTCTGGATCTAGAAAATATACCACAGCTGTACAGAGGAAACCAACATTATTTTGCATGCCACATTTGGTGAGACCACAGCTGTGTCCTTCCTATTCCAGTCACTGCAGTAGGTGATACAACCAACGCCGAACACTGCATACTGTAAATTTCTTCCTCTGTGGGATTAATAATCCACTTCATTTCCTCAGATCCTCTCTCAGTTGCTCCAGGAATGGGCAGCCAAACTGAGAGAGTGACACACAAAACACTGAACCCCTCAACCTAGCTGAATGGTCTTTGTTGTTGAACAAGAGCCATTCCTTCATGAGAACGAAAATCGTATCAAAGGAGGATGGGGGGGGGTCTCAAAGGCTCTGCCCTAAACTGCAAACCCCAGGATTCCATAGGATGTTGAAAGTGGAATAATAGCGCTATAACTATCTAGTGTGAAAATTGCCATGGTAAACTACAAGCCGAACATGAGTCAGCAGTGTGATGTGGCAGCTAAAAAAGCCAGTGTGATTCTGGGCTGCATCAACAGAAGTAGTGTCTGGGGCCCTTTTCGCATGGCATTTGCCCTGCAAAAGGGCCATGGGAGTGTTGCATGACTGTGAGGAGTGGTCCACACAACGCACTTGCAATCACACGATGCTCCAGGGCCTGGCAGGTGCCGATCATGCACTATTTCATTTTCGGCTTTGAGCTGAAAATGGTGTATGATCACGCATCGCTCTGGGGCCCACGTGTACTTGCCATGCTTGTGGAGCTCCAGAGCCACGGTGCTCATGCTTCCTGCCCCAGCACAGCCTGTACTGCAGAAGGAAGAGGTGGGGCTCTCATGCTACCTGCTCATGAGCAGGCAGCAGCTGCGGAAGTGAAGCAACAGAGATGTGAGAGCCTCTAGAAAGAGGTTGCTCACGCGATCCCCGCACCCCAGCTCTGCAAAAAGCTGAGTTGCGGTAAGGGCCTAGGTCAAGGGAAGTGATGGTACCACTCTATCATGCTTTGGTCAGACCCCACCTAGAATACTGTGTCCAGATCTGGGCACCACAATTCAGGAAGGATACTGACAGGCTGGAACATGTCCAGAGGAGATCAACCAAAATGATAAAACGCCTGGAAAACATGCCCTATGAGGAAAGGCTTGGAGAGCTGGGTATGTTTAGCCTGGAGAAGAGAAGGTTAAGAGATGATTGAATAACTATGTCTAAATATTTGAGAGGTGTCCTATGGAGGATGGAACAAACCTGTTTTATGCTGCTCCAGAGACTAGGGCATGGAGTAATGGCTTCAAACTTCAGGGAAAGACATTCCATCTAAACATTAGAAAGACTTTCCTGGAAATAAGAGTGGTTCAACAGTAGAATAAGGTGCCTGGGGGTGTGGTGGAGTCTACTTCTTTGGAGATTTTTAAGCATAGGCTGGATGGCCATCTGTCAGAAATGCTTTAATGCTATATTCCTGCATGGCAAAATGGGGTTGGACTAGATGGCCACTGTGGTCTCTTCCAACTCTATTATCCTATTATTCTATTCAGGTAGGAAGGGTACTTGGAATACATTTAGGGACACTCTGACCTGATTTCTATTGGTTAGTTCCAGCTAGAGTAGACCTATTTACTCAGTTGTTGAACAGTGAGTAAACACACAAGTAAATCTCACTGATTCAGTAGGTCTACTCTAGACTGGGCTATCTATAGGATAGGTCTTTCTGGTGGGTGTGTATTTTTCCAAAAGCTGAAAGCTAGTACAGTCCAATTTTTGAAAAGAAAACCTTGGCATGCCCACCTCTTTTAACTGAAAGCTTGACAGACATGTGGCACTCCAGATGTTGTTGCACTATAACTCCCATCATCATGCACTACTGGCTAGTCTGGCTGAGGTGGATGGACGTCAGAGTCCTGCAATATCTGGAGGGGCACAAGGTCTTCATCACAGGTTTAGCATGCACAGAGCTTCTCCGTCACTGAAATGACTGGGAAATCTATACATGCAGGAGATACTTGGTGCCTACAAGGGATCATAGGGCTGCTCTTCAAGCTGAATGGTTCATGAATCAGTCAAGGAGCACTTGAATGCATTTCCTCAAGAGGTTTTTTTTTTTTTTATGTCCATTGCTTTCCCTATAGCTTTATCAGTAACCAAATCACATATATTTCCCTGATGCTAGTCACAGCATGGAGGAACCATTGCTAATGGCGGTGGTGAGAAATAGCTCCTTCTGGCCACCACTGTAACTCTGCTGCATCCAATCTTGCCTTAAGTTAAATGATATTTCCCAGCAGTGACTGAAAGGAAGCCAGTGGACAACAAAAGTTCTCAGGTGAAATTATCATCATTATTAAGTTTTCCTTTTTATCATCTGGATCCACTGCCAATTCATAATGTTAATTCAAATGAAAGAGCTGACAATTACATTTTCTTCTACAAAACATCTAAAATCATACGTGGCCAAATCGAAAGTGAGAAAGGAAATGAACGATTCAAAAGAGTCCACCAAAGGGTATGAATCTGCATAAAAGCTGCATATGCAAATTTATATATATGAATGAACACTGGAAATGGCTAGCGCCTTTTAAACAGAAATACAACACACCTCCAAACAGTGCGGAATGTGCTGTGCTTTAGACTAAGTCAGATCACTGGTCTATTTAGACCAGTATTGTTGACACTGACTGACAGTGGCCACAATCCTGTATAGTTCAGCACAGCATAGTCGTTCCACAGGCACAACTATACCATGTTGAGCCATTTACCATCCCTTGAACCTACCATAGAACCAATGAAGCCCCCTGGCCATTCTTTGTCTGGAGAGAATGGTGGAGAATCAGAGAAGCACCTGGTTATGTCCTCGTAGCCAGAGATGAAGTGATTACATCATCTGCTGGGAGCTGTTGGTATCCTCTGGAGGTCTCGGTGAAGCCTGCCACTACACCAATAGCAGGATGCCAGACATAATCTCCCTAGAATTTCAGACATGAGACTTTTGCATTCTAAGGTCATTTCTGCATGGCGTCACAGTCCCACTATGAGAACAGGATGGCAGCGGTCTGTGGCTCATGGTTTCACACGACACTGTCATGGTCCCACTGCAATCCAGTCACAATTGTGATCATGGTATCTTCACTTAATGGAATAAATCCATTCAGTGCCTCTAATTGCATGTCATTTCCATCCTTCCTGGCCATGCAGAAGGGCAGGAAGCATGATAGAGCTGGCTGAGTGTGGAGGGGAGCATTCCCATTGCAATCCCTTCTTGTCAAAGGTGCTGCCAGGATCATAACAGAAGGACAATGAGATTAGGTAGGGTGTAGAAATGGCCAAAGAATGTCCCTTTCCCCTGAGTTATAGCTCTTCATTCTCTGACCAGCTCAAATGTAGATTCTCTCCAGCTTCTGTCCAAGTGCTAAACCATCTTGGCCCCCACTCTGAGACAAAGGCAAGATATTAAAGAAACAAGCAATCAAGCATTAACAAGCACTTTCAAGACCATCACTTCCTCTTTGTAAGAATATAAGATGAACCATATTGGATCCTACTAAAGATCTGTCTCATCCAACATTCTGTTCACACAATGGCCAACCAAATGCTTATGGGAATCCCACAAGCAAGGTATGAACGTAGCACCTTATTTCACCTAGTAGTTCCCAAGGTTTTGCCTCTGATAATGAGGAAAATATATAGTCATCACAGATAACCTTTTCCTACATGAATCTGTGTAATTCCTTTTAATGTCATGAACAATGGTGGACATCACTCTGTCTTTTGATACTAAATTCCATCATTTACCTATGCACCAAAGGAAAAGACACGTACTTTTTTTTTCCTGTCTAAATCTTCCATCATTCAGCTTCTGTGGCTGACCCTGGGATCCAGCTCTACCAGAAAAGGAAGACAATTTCACCCTATACACTATCTCTATGGGCAACTGTGGCCCTTTCTGCATGGCATTTGCCATGCCAAAGGGCACCTGGAGTGTTGCACGATTGTGAGAATCGATCTGCACAATGCACTCACAATCATGCAATGCTCCAGGGGCTGGCAAGCGCCAATCGCACACCTTTTCATTTTTGACTCGAAGCCGAAAATGGTATGCGATCACGCATTGCTCCCGGGCCCCATGTGCACTTACCTGGCGTGCAGATCCTCCGGAGCTGCGCTGGTCGTGCTTCCGCCCCAGTGCAGCCTGGAAAACTCCCAGGCTGCACTGTGGAAGGAAGAGGAGGAGCTTTCACGTGAGCAGGCAGCTCATGCAGAGTTTGAAGCAGCAGGGACACGAGACCCTCTCGTCAGAGGCTGCTTGCGCAATCCCCGCACTCCAGTGCCTGAAAAAGGTAAGGTGTGGAAAGGGCCTATATATACTCCTATCATGTCTACTCATATTTTTTTCCCTTTGTTAATTTTCCCCTAATTGTATGTTTTTTTATTATGAAACTGAAAGTGGATTGGGCAGCTCTTCAAACAGAGCAGCAATGGGAAACAGCTATGGTCCTGAGCAGGGTTGCTGAAAGCACATTTAGGCCCTAGTTATTTCCTTTTCCTCTCAGGCCATGGAAGTTTGCTCATTCGTCAAGGTCCCTCAGTCTTTGTGGGGAGAGGGGAATATACAATCATTGCCACTCACAACCAGCAACCTTCCCCTGTTCGCTAACCCAATTCCACCCTTTGACCTACATCCAAAGACTTCGGCCTCTCCACACTACACCTTTATAGTGCTATTATTCCACTTTCAACATTCTATGGAATGCTGGGGTTTGAAATTTAGGAAGGTGCATTTAGAATTGTCAGCCAGAGAGCTCTTTGGCCTCAGTAAACTACAAACTCCAGAATTCTGCAGGATGTTGAAAATGGAATAATAGCAGTATAACTTTGTAGTTGCAGAAAGGCCCTTCCCCTTCCCATGTCACATGCTTCTGGAAAGCCAAGCCAAACAGCCAGAAGATGTTTAGAAGCTGCTGCCAGGTACAGCGGAGCTGGTGGAGGATATGGAGACTTTCTTGTTTGGACTGTAGAAGGAGATGTACTGCTGCTGCAGCAGCAGCTATTGGTCCTCCTTCACCACCACTACCATTGCCTCTGGGCAGCTGAGGCCACAATGTGTTGAGTCTCTATTTCCAGCCACCACCAACTTTGTCAGAATCTTGTGTTTTACCTATGGCTTCTTAACGACATTGCCCACTTGTCTTACTCTCTTGTTCCCTGCCTCCTATTCACTGATGCTGCTTTATCTTCTTGCTCCTGACAGTGCCCTTTCTCTCACCTGGGACTCAGTACCACTCTCTCTTGCATCAAGGGTCAACTGGTTAGCTATCTTTGGCGTTTTCATAAGACATACTTTTACATAGTGGTATTATTTCCTTGGAAACTCACCAGTTTGACAATGGATATCTAAAACAGTTGACAAATAATGCAACTATTGAGAAAGACTAAGGCACGTTTTGCACCTTAACTGCATCCCACAATGTCCCAGTGTCATCCCGGCAATGCCCTTGCCATGATGGGAGCAAGACCTGAACGCTCCCTTCTGCACCTGGCCAGCTGCTGGGAGATAGGTTGCTTTCAGGATACTCTCCTTTCTTTCATAGTGCAGCTGGCCTCTTCCTTGGTTGCACCAAGAAAGAAAGCACTTGATCACACTTCTGTCTTTCCTGCACGGCTGTTGGTAACACGGTCATTGTGCAATGGTAGGCCATTGGTTAACCATGCAATTGTGACAGCTGGGCATGTGAAAGCAGCAGGACCACAACAATGTCATGTGATGGCATGTGTTGTGGACCAGGAGCAATGTGATGGCACCACTATGCAGAAAGAGCCTAAAACATATGCAACATGGTCACATTCTGGATCCTCTTCTGAACCACCAAGCCCTGTAAAATTCTACAAGATTCTCCTATCCTGTCATCAGCCCTGGTCCTGATGGATGGAACAGAACCTCAGTGGTTCCAGCTGGGAGAGTAAACAGAACAGGATAAAATAGACTATAACAGTTAGATCCCCCTTCATATCACTTATCATCCCAACTGAGAACCTGAATAATGCTCAAGAGAATAATCCCCACTCCAGAGTTTACAGGGCTTTACCTGGGCCGTATTGGGACAGCATGGGGAGGAAAAGGAGGTCTGGGATGAAGGGTCCCCTCTCAAGCGTGAGAATATGCTTTCAATGAGAAGAGAAGTGGGCAATTGCACAGGGTCCAGGAGACCAATTTTTCCCCACAGAACTCCCCATAGGCCTCTACCACATGCACAGAAAGCACATAATCTCAGCAATCACTCTCAAAATGGTGACTGTCACTTCCTGTTGCCATTTTGAGAGATACTGGGGGATCTCTGAGGTTTTCAGGCAAACATTGCCTCAAAATGATGCCATTTGGGGAATTGGAGGGTGGCTGTACTTTGCTTGCCCTGAAACAGATTATCCTGTGGAAGCCAATGAAGTAGAGGAGCTTTCTTTGCATGGCCACTGGGTTCAAATTTTGGGTCCCATGGCAAATTGTAATAGTGGATGCTTAGACCATAAGTAAAGCCATATTGAATCAGCCCAGAAGCTATTCTAGTCTCCAACATCCTGTTTGTATGCCAACCAAAATTTTTCTTCCTAAGGATTCCGGTTACTCTGGACCAACAGGTTTTCAGCACAGTTTATGGATGGAGGGGGAGAGTCTTTCCTGTTCTTTGCTCTATAGGTATGAGAGGCTCAGGTGAGGAGCACATGTATTTCTGCAGAGCTAGACAGGAGGGAACTGGGTTTCTTCCTTCTTTATTCTGCTCTCCTGAAGTACTGAGGAAGGAAAAAAATTCACAGTGCACATTCTTCCATCAATGCTAGTTTTTCCATTCCAGCTGCTATATGCCATGACAATTGGGGATGAAGCTGATAGTAGACAGACCATACAATGGTAGCTGATAGTACACAGGTCATACAGAGGTGGATGGAGTCAAAGCCAAAAAGGGGTGGAGTTTGCAGCTTCACTGTTTCTTTCCTTGTACCATTCTCATCTCTGCTATTCTCATCTATCTTGCACACATGCACAAGCACAGAAAACAGAAGTGGCAGTAATTTCCAGGGGGAACTCCAGAGAACAAGAGAGGCTTTATAGGGTTTGAAACGGGGGCCTGATGCTCCCTGTGGGCCACAAGTTGCTCACTCCAGCTAAGTTCTACTAGAACTTTGAACATCTCAGTTGCCCCTTCCTGAATCCCTCTCCATTCCTGGCTCCCATGACACAACTTCCCACAGTATTTTCATCCCTTACCAGGCTTTTTAGACAGGTTCTATTTTCCTGTTTAATTTTTATATTCTTATCTCTCTGCATAATCATGCACTGGGAAACCACCATTTTGTCTGTGAACGGCCTTGTTTCACTGCACAGTGAAGATACACCAGACTAACCAACATGGTATCAAAAGGAATGATATCACTAAAGATGATCAATTGCATTAGAGAGCTGAATCTGAGACCTATATTTTTACAATAAGGCAGAAAACCATTTCACAAAATTCTTCCATGATTTTTAATACACTAGGTGGCACTAGAGTATGACTTTTCTGAGCTGTATGGCAAGAGGGGGAGGGAGCAATGTCAAAATTTTCCCCTCTGGCTTCAATAAACTTGAGCAACTTTTATCAGGTAGATATTTTTTTCCCAGAACCCTCCTTTGATATGCTATTTATTATTTTTGCACTTTCATTTTCAGATCATCAGCACAGAGGAATTAATTGCAATCACTTTGACGTGTGTGTGTGTGTGCATGCGTATGTATCTGTATGCACACATATATATAGGGAAAATTGATCTGGAAAAAGAGAGAGAGTGGAAACAGAGAGAGAGAGAGAGAGAGAATAATCCTCGAAAGGATTTCAGATAAATAAATTTTTTAAAAGTAGGAAATAGAGAGAAAAAGAACTAATTTACCTCTGGCCAGATGCAAAATTATTCTAACGTGCCAGGATTAAGGAACTCGGCAGATGAGAAATGGTTATGTACCAATTACACGCCTCCTCTGTAAACTTTGCTTATCAAAAAAACATTAAAGTCACTCCAAATGAATAAAGTCTTTAGATTCCCTCAATAGAAATATCCTTCTTAATGTAGATCAAATGAACAGCTCTGAACTGTGGCCTTGAGGGTTTTGACATCCAAAACAAGAGCGTGGAGATACGTTAAAGAGAATGATTGGTATGCAATCAGTGTAAAGGGACTAAATTAAGTTCTTTACTCCCACTCCCACTGAGCAAACCTGCTCCTCTGGGTTACTCACCCGGAGGCCCACCTGTTAAAACCAATGCTTTCTCAACAGTCTGTACCCATTTGGCTTCGCTGGTAAACAGCTATGAATAATAATAATTTTAAAAAAGCACTAAAACCTTTCATTTCCCTGTAAAGTCAGAACAAATGAATTGGTCAGTTTCACTTTTTCGAGTGACTGAATGTCTCAAGAGCTTTTCTTTACATTTAGGAAGAAATGGGTGAATTTCAGTAAATGTCTTTCAAAAGGAACCATATTAAAGTCTGCACCATTTTCATTAGCAAAATGGAATAGGCACATTTCCAAGCATGGAAGGGGCTATATTGCCCCTCCCTGTCTTGGGAAATTAACTGATAACCCAAGAATTCTCCAGAGCAGAGCCCCAGACAGTCATAAATCTGGGTTTTCTTCTCCTTGACAAGCTAAGGTGTGAAATCCATGGCAATCTGTACATCAATAAATACTGAAGAACACCCATGCACAGTATTTCTGATTTCTCTGTATGGTTGTGAATGCCGGACAGTGAAGAAAGCTGAAGGCAGTCAAAAGAATCTACTCATTTGAAAGGTGCTGCTGGAGGAGAGTTCTGCAGATACCATAGACCACAAAACAAATAAATGGTTCTGAGAGTGGATCTAGCCTCCGTTCTCACTAGAAGCCAAAATGACTAAGCTGGGGCTAATGTACTTTGGATATACCATGAGACAATATGACTCATTAGAAAAAACAATAATGTTTGGTGAAGTGGAAGACAGTAGGTAAAGAAGAAGACTATGGCCATTTCCGCACTAGACTGTTATAGCGCTATCATTCCACTTTCAACATCCTATGGAATCCTGGGGTTTGCAGTCCAGGGAGGAGCCTTTGAGGTCCCTCCCTAAACTGCAAATCCCAGGATTCCATAGGATGCTGAAAGTGGAAAAATAGCACTATACCAGTCTAGTGCAGATGGCCTATGTTATGGGTGCATAGATTCAGTCACGAAAGTCATGGCCCTGAGTTTTCAGGGTCTTAGCAGGGCTGTTAATCACACGGGGTTTCTTCTCACCTTACATATTTCTGGCAGCATCCTGTAGAGATCCTGGCAGTGGGTCTGCCAGGAGAGGAGAGCAAAGGAAGTGCTCCCCTCTGCACCAGCTGTCTCTGCAAATGAGGGAAGCGTGGTGGCCCTGGATCTTCCTGCCACAGTGCAGCCAGATACTGTTCCAGGCTGCACTGGGGCAGGAAGTGCAGCCATTGCACTTCCAGACCCCCTGCACACCAAGTGTGAGATGGTGGTGCAATTGCTGGACATTGATGGGGAAAACTCATCAATGATTTGCAGTGCTATCACATCGTCTGGGGATGGGAGAAGGACATGCATAAGCATCTTTGTGATCCCATCCTTCTCCTGTCCCTATGGCGATTGGGAGGGTGGTGCGGAAAAGGCCATGGTGTCTTGGGGATCTCTCACTCACAAGGTTACCAAACAGAAGCCAACTTGATGGCAGTTAACACCAACAACAATTTTTCAAATGCACAGAGATGAACATTCAGAAATTTGTTGTTATGTGCTGTCAAGTCAGCTTTGATTTATGATGACCCTATGCATAAGAGATCTAAGGTTAAGAGGGAACATGATAGCCATGTTTAAATATTTGAAGGGATGTCATGTCAAGGAGGGAGCTGCCTTGTTTTCCACTGCTCCAGAGATTAGGACAAGGAGCAATCGATTCAAGCTGCAGGAAAGGAGATTCCACCTGAACCTCAGGAAGAACTTCCTGATGGTCAGAACTATCTGGCAGTGGAATTTGCTGCCTTGGAGTGTGGTGGAGTCTCCTTCTTTGGAGGTTTTTAAACAGAGGTTGGATGGCCATCTTTTGGGAGTGCTTTGATGTGCGTTCCTCCATGGCAGAGGGTTGGACTAGATGACCCCTGTGGTCTCTTCCAACTCTGTGATTCTATGATTCTAAGAGCCTTGGTCATCAACTGTCTTGGAAAATCAGGGACATAGGCTTCCTTTATTGAGTTGATCCACTCGTAATATAATCTTCCAATGACTCATGGTGTCTCATGGTACGTCCAAAATATGATAGCCTCAGTTTAGTCATTTTGACTTCTAGCAAGCATTGAGGCTTGATTTGCTCTCCAGAAACCCCAAAATACAATGAGGAAAAATATGACTGATTAACAACATCAATTTCCTATCCAGCTTTTCCCATGGCTCAAGATGGTGAACAACAGGTAAAAATACAGCAACAAGTAAACATGTCACACAGTTGAAAACAAAAACACCAATTAAAGATATATATGAAGCACTTGAAGCAGCCATATGCTGAATTAGACTGGTGATCCAGCTTCATCAGTACTAATATAACAGGAGAAGGAAGGGTTATTTATTTGCTGAAGTCAAGATCGGCCCAAGACATTTTCCTTTCTGACATAAAGCAAATGGGGTCTATTTGCGCCAGGTTAAAATGCATAATACCCCAAGGCGACCAGGTTATTTTGGCACCTGAAGCAGAAAATAACATACTTATCTCCTCCTAGAGTAGTCATCATCATCATCACTACTACCACCACCACCATCACAAAATAAATTACTAAGAGTTTGTGGCCTCCTCATGACACTTCAAACCTTTGACTTGAGGTGGTTTCCTTACCCTGCCTAATGGTAGGGCTGGCCCTGACTCAAACAGAAGTCTTTCACAAAACCTGTGACCCATGATCTTTATAACAGGAGGAGCCATGGATTGATCTTGTGACATCCTGAAGGCAAAGGAAGTATTCAACCGCAGAATCAAAGCTTCTTCCTGTTTAGAGCAATCTGAATTCACACAAATGAGGCTGGAATGTTGCAATTCCCACGGGAAGTCACTTTAATGCATATCTAGATTGGTCAGACCCAGTCTTTCTTTTTCTTGACCATCAGGGTGGCGTTGATTTAGGGAGGAGGATATGGAATTCTGCTGCAGATTTGCCCTCATATAGTGACTGTTCAGTTTTTTTATTTTTTAGTATTTGTTTGTTTGGTCATTTGACTGCACTATTACCTCTACATGTGAGGCAAATAATTTCCTGGAAAAGCCAGAAAGTACTCAAAGAAAACCCTTCAAGTGGGCCCTGGGCCTTAAATTATAGGCTAATCAACACACACGGTCAAGCTATTTTGAGAAGATTCTGTATTTTAGCCTCTCAGACAATCATTTCCTCAAGAAAAAAAAAAGACTCTGCAATTTATATTGTGAGAGGCCAAGCGTAATGAGAATTGGCATTACTGTGAGGCAGTGCAGTGCACACAAATGCACAGGAGTTTGCGTTGCGGTGGCAAACCAGGGTCACAGTGCAATACTCAAACTACTACACCATGCTGGCTCTACAACATAACGCTAATGATAAAAATACAGCACAGTCTAATGAAAAGACCTTCTGCAATGGCCAGTTAATAGTTAAAAGATAGCCTAAATTTAAAAGAATATTTATCTGCTGGTAGAAATAGCAAAAATTACAAAGGCCAAATCTAACCTTTTTTTGCTGGAAATTCTATAGCCTGTGGGCAGCCACAGAGAAAGCTCTTTCTCCTGGGACCATTTCTGCACTAGACTATTATAGTGCTATTATTCCATTTTCAACATCTTATGGAATCCTGGAGTTTGCAGCCCCTAGCCTTTGCAGCCCCTCCCTAAACTGCAAACCCCAGGATTCCATAGGATGTTGAAAGTGGAATAATAGTATTATAACAGTCTAGTGAGAAAATGGCCTGGGTCCTCATTAACCATACCAGTGATGATGGAGAGATCAAGAGAAAGCCTTCCACAAAGGATTTTAAAAAGCCCAGTCAGGTTTATATAGAACTAACAGATTTAGGCCAAAGTAAAGCAGGTTTACTAAATAGGTTTTGGCTTTGGGTGTTGTTATGTAACATATCAGGAATGTGACCACAATCAGAAAGCATGGAATGATACTGTAGACAGTGGAGTCTGGTGGCAATGAATCTACTCCAGGATTTAGTTCAGACTTTAAAGAAACTGCCTGAGGCATTGAATATACTATAGAGATATGGTTCAGTACCTTGGATAGCTCCTTTAAAGTTGGGAATAAAACCCGAAACAGATCCGCCACCCCACTGGCATCAGAGGCACCACCTCTCACTGAGTGCTATAGAGCCCTATAACAAGTTGGACTAAATCCCACAGTGCATTCACTGTTCCATTGACATCAGAGTCAACAACTTCCCCCAGCCTGAATCTGACAATCTATGTAATGGCAAGAGAGGAAGGAAACAACTCCCATTAAATTAGTTAATACTGATAATTGTGTATATGTACATTCAAGCCATCTGTTAATTTATGGTAACCCCGTGAAATTCATAGAATTTCCTTAAGCAAGGAACAGTCAGAGGCGGTTTTGCTAGTTCCTTCCTCTGAAATATAGTCATCAGCACCTGGTATTTATTGGCTGTCTCCCATCCAAGCACTAACCAGGGCTGACCCTTACTTAGCTTCCAAGATCAGACAGAATCTGGTGCCCTTTAGGATATTTAGGCTCTTTTTGAATATAAATACCATCAAATATTGAATATAGATGCATCAATGCTGTGACTTTCTGGAAGCAATGAAGGTTCTACGATTTGGGGATTTTTAGGGTTCATGAAAGTTACAACGGGTGTTATGGAACAAGACAGGCTCCAATCTGAATTTCTTAAGCTCCTGGTCCACTCCTGAACAGGCTACTTGGAACTGTAAATTCACACACTTGGTTTCCAGCTTCTTACCCAAGAAGAAGTCAAACTCTGCCCATGGTCCCCATCTTCCTTCTCATCTATAAAAGGAAAAGTTAGTTATGACAGATCTTCTTATCTGACCTACTTATAAATGTACATGAAAGCACAGTTAATTTGGGTTGTTATCTGTCAAATTGATAAAAATCTCCCTGTTCAGTACTAATTATATTCAGCGTGGTTTTTTTTTCTCCCTTGCATAGAGGCATAAGAAACTGCATTATGACCTTAATGAGATGACAACTCCCTGTTGGATTGGGTTGGGTTGGAAATTTCATCTGCAGTTTTGCCTTGATCCTTCTGGGGACCTGTTGTTGTAGAACATTCTTGAAACAGGACCGTTTGTCAAACCTGACTGCCAAATGTTGTGTAAACGGCTGTGGCTTGAGGAGGGCCGATGCTTGCAACAAAGAGCCAGTTTTTAAAGATGAGGAGAGCTTGGGATGGCTGCGAAGGAGGTGGAGAAATCTCACCCCTGTCAAAACTTTAGGTGAGACTGGTCACATTGGCAGGGTGAAACAGTATTTTGAGAATTTTGACTTGAGAGAGCTTCGTCAAGATCCTACCTTGGGATTGTGAAGCAGAAATCTTCATAAGCAAAGTTATGTGTATTACTCATATTTAAAAATATCAAAGCAATGTGGATACAAATGTCGAATTTACCTTCCCTCCCCATGCCTCATAATATTTTGTGGGCAGGGAGGTATCTTTGCTGGTCTCTAAGAGAAAACAAGGCCAAGTAAATGTGTGACTGTACTTTATGCTACAACTGAAAGCACAAGTGTGGAATCAGAGGAGTTATAAGACTCAAGGGTTAGCTAGACCCTAAGATATGCAACTCAGAGAAAGACTCTTGAATTGGCCTTCTAGTTGCAGGCTGGCCATGGAGCAACCTAGTTTTTGGGTTTTCCTTGGGGCTCAGGTATCTCCCCAAGGAGAAACTGGAGTGGAGGTCTGAGTGAGACCACCACCTCAGCTGCTCCTACACTAGGTTGCTCCCCCTGTCTTTTGCAGCTCTTAGGAGGGAAAGAATAAATAGGTTGAGAATTAAATAAAGTGGTCTATTTTCAACACAGGCTTTGTGTCTGGTCTCTTTATTTCCCTGGTTGGTCAGGAAATGTTCTGTTAAGTAGAAATACCATTCACATTATCCTAGCAAGGGAAATTGTCACCCAAGCCCTCCAGCTTCTGTTTAAAAACCTTTAAAAATATGTTTTTGAGCACAATATGAACCTGCCCCAGTTTTACAATCTTCAGCAGGGGACTCTCTGAGTTCTCCCACCTTCACTGGCCTAATCTGAGAAGTCATGGGAGACAGTCTTCCCAGTGACCACTACCAGGCTGTGGAACTCTCCCTCATGGGAGACTGGACTGGTCCCCACTCTACTTTCCTTCCAGCAAGGTAAAGAATTTGACCTTTCAACAAGCATTTAGTAAGTGGCTATGCAGAAAGGTTGTCAATGGGGTATGAGTGCTGCATTTTTATTAATTTTTTTTTAAAAAAAATTTTGTTTTCAAGTGAGAGTAACAGTGCAGAAAGACTATGCCTCCACTGTTCTTACCATGTTCCTAAATGATTTCATATTGTTTTAAAGGAGTAATGTTTTAGGCCCTTTTCGCATGGTATTTCTCATGCGAAAGGGCCTTTGGAGCATTGCGTGATTGCGAGAAGAGTTTCAGATGGTGTCCTCACAATTGTGCTATACTGCCAGGGCCAGCAGACACTGATCACACACTGTATTATCATGCATCGCTCCGGGGGCCCATGCGCACTTACCTTGAGTGTGGAGCTCTGGAGCCACGGCCCTAGCGCTTCCTCCCCCAGTGTAGCCTTGGAAAATACCTGGCTGCGCTGCAGAAGGAAGAGGTGGAGCCCTCATGTTGCCGGTCGGCCGGCCAGCAACTCTTGCAGAGCCAAAGCAGCAAGGACATGAGACCCTCACAGAAGAAGCTGCTCACGTGATCCCCACACAACTGCACCGGGCAAAAGTAAGGTGTGAAAAGGGCCTTGGTATGGTAATTTAAGTATTTTAAAAACTTTTTCATTATTAATAGATTTTAGTTCATATGCCTTGTTTTAATGTTGTGAACTGTCTCAGGTCCCATTCAGGGGAAGGGAGGATAGAAATAGAATGAAATAAACCTTAGCTGAGTTTGAAAAATCTGTCATGGGCAGAGTTTCCAAAAGGAGAGAACAAAGGGTCAAAATCAAAGCAGTAGCTGGCTAAAGTGTGGAAGGAACCAATTTTAGACTAGTTTATTTTCACTTTAATCTCTAAAAATCTAGACTTGTCAAGTTACTTGAACCTTCCTTAAATCAGATGTGGTAGAACTATTTTGTTGACAAAGTGAAAAGGAACCTTGTGAATTATTCCACATGCAAAAAACATATGCAAATCACAATTGTGGTCGAGTGGTTATTTAGCTGACAATGCTCTTATTTATCCGAATGATCTGTCATTGTTTCTTTTGAATTTACATGGATGGAAACAGTGCGGAGAAAATGTTTACAGATAGGTGAAAAGTGACGACTAATTCATGTTTCTTACCCACTTCTCTCCAGTAATACTTGATAAAAGATGATGTGGAATATGATATAAACATGCTTCATTGACAAGGTGGAAAGGAGCTTTCCAAGTTACTCTACATGCAGAAATACATGGAAATTGCAATTGTGGTCAGACGTTGTGAAGCTGACAGTGCTGTTATGTATCTTAATGATTTGTCGGCATTTCTTCTAAACTTACACATTCAGAAACAATGCAGAGAAAATTCTCACTGAAAAGCAAATGCTAGATTACTGACCATTTTTTTCTGATCCATCTTTCCTTAGGAAAATCTAGTAAATATATACAGTCTGGCATTCTATTTGTGCCATGCAAGGGTGCATGCCCAATTTATGACTGAATGACTCACTTTTTTTGGTCATTCCAGTGGTTGGAATTCTCTGCAAACTGGGCAGTAACAGAACTCTCCCCGCAAAACCCCTGTTTTAATTTGCTGCTGCTCCCGATCCTATCCTTCATGGCTACTTACTTGCAAGTGGACAATGCGGGGGGGAGCACAGGTTAGTCTTCAGAATGTTCCTATAGCTGGATGCACAATGACATCATTTTCTGGGGCTGCTGGACAACCCCAAGGAATTTCCAGAGGGTCCTTGCCATGGTAAGTCCAAATGTAGGAACATAGCAAGACCCTGCTTTATGATCATCTGCTGTTGTCCATTGCCCGGAAATGGTCAAGTTCTTGCAAAGGGGTGGTTCAGCAGGTTAGAAGATGTTTTGGAAAGGTTAAGGGACTGACACATTGTCTATGCAGGACTTTACAATGCAACTTGAAATTCAGGATCTTGTCCAGTGAGTAAAATGATGTCACTATACTCAGTTTCTTGACTTCATTGGTTGCCAGCTAGACAAGATGTTTGAGCTTGATGACATCACAACACAGGTTGCCTTTGACTAGACTTTTCTATCAAGTCAACCACCTTTCACATTGTTGTATGCCTCCAAGTTGACTTTGATTTATGGAGTTTTCTTAGCAAGATTTATTTGGAGGACCCTAATCCAAGACTCAGTCCACTACATTACACTGGCTCATATGCTTCCCAACAATATTTAATTTTGCCCAGAGCTAAGGAAGTAGAGAAGAGCCAGTAGTCTGTGGTCTAAGCATTGGACTGTGACCCTGGAGACAAGGGTTTGATTCCCCACCCAGCCATGAAAACCCACTGGATGACCTTGAACGTGTCACACACTCTCTGCACCAGAAAATGCTGTGATAGATTCACCTTAGGGTTACCATAAGTTGGATACAATACAACTTGAAGTCAAACGACAACAACAGCAACAGAGGTAGAGAGACTCAATGTAGCATTTTGTGATCCAGGATCATCACATCTTAAAAAATATATATTGTAGGGCTTGAAAAGGAATCAAAAAGGGCAACAAAATCATGAAGAAGTAGAAGCATCTCAAGAAAGGTGAGAACAGGGAAACACAAGAAGTGCCAGACTAGATTAGACAAAAGGTCTAACTAGCCTGGAATTTTGATGCCACCAAATGCCACTTGTTAGCCCACAAGCAAGATATACCATAAGTACAAAGTTCCAGGCTTTTGTCTGGGACAGAAAGGTAAGAAATGACAGAGAACAGATCTCTGAAACTGCACTTGGTTTGGGGAAAGTGAATATATACAGATCATTCTCCCCCTCTCATAGTAGAACCTGAGGTCATCCAACCAAGCTGACTGGTAAGTGATCCTAAATTGATAAGGGGATGTATTTTTTTTCACACAGCACAGTTGAACTATGACGTTTGCTAACATGTCTTGTAGTGATGTCAACCAACTTGAATGGCTGGAGAAGGGCATTTCATGAATGCATGAAATATAAAGCAACCAATGAGCACCAATGCGGTGCAGTAGTTTGAGCACGGGTCTATAACTCTGAAGACCAGGGTTTGAATCCCCACTTGGCCAGGGAAACTCACTGGGTGACCCTCGGTAAGTCACACTCTCTCAGCCTCTGAGTCAATTTCAACTTATGGTGACCCTATAATGAGAGACCTTCAAGGCACTGTTATCAACAGCTCTCCATGGGTTGTGCAGACTCAGGGCTGTGACTTCCTTGACTGAAACCATTTCCACCTTACACTGTTATAGTGCTATTATTCCATTTTCCACATCCTATGGAATTCTAGGATTTGTAGTTTACTGAGACCAAAGAGCTCTCTGGCTGAGAATTCTAAAAGCGCCTCCCTAAGCTGCAAACCCCAGGATTCCACAGGATGTTGAAAGTGGAATAATAGCTCTATAGCAGTGTAGTGCGGAAATAGCCTGAGTACATCCACTTGTAATTTAGCCTTCCTCTTTGCCTACTGCCTTCTCCCTTACCAAGTATTATTGTCTTTTCTAATGAGTCATGTCTTCTTATGGTATATCCAAAGGATGTTTAGTCATCTTGGTTTGTAGGGAGTGCTGAGACTTTATTTCCTCTTGGGTCATTAATTTGTTTTTTTAAGCAGCCCATGGTATCTCTACAACTCTCCTCCAAAACCACATTTCAAATGGTTTGATTCTCTTTCTATTAGCTTTCTTCACTGTTCAACTTTCACAAACATAAACAGAAATTGGAAATACAATAGCATGGACAAACCTGACTTTGGTATTCAATACCAAAGAGTGGGATAGCAGTTCTGAAATGGACTGTGAGAAACTAGGCCATTTTCCAAATCATGAAATCAAAGTGTGAACTGAATTTTGGTGCATATGCCTAAAACGAATTACTCTTGTCTATTGCCACTGTTCTTGGGTTGACCTAAGGGATGTTGTGTTTCTGCACTACACAATTATCTCAGTCCCATCCCAGTTTAATTGCCATGTATCCGTTCTAAGGGATCCTAAGATTTGGACAGCCCAGAACTTCAGTTTCCAACATTCCCTGAGAAGATAAGAGTAGGGAAGAAAGTAGAGAACAAAGGTATTCAAGTTACCTGAACTATATGTAATTCTTAGAGGGGGTGGTTCTCAGCCTTTACTCCTCCAGATGTTCTAGACTTCAACCAAAGTCTATGACATCTGGAAGATGAAAGGTTGAGAACCACCAAACTGGGGCTCCCTAGCAAAGGATTTCTAACAACTAAACTACAAATCACAGGAATCTGTAGGGTGGAACTACAGCAACTAAAGTGGAATGGAATTGATAAAGCTGTGCTGTGAAGATGCACACCTTCCAACTGTTCCAATTTCATAAAGACAGTTTTTAATAATCCTCTTTCATGTCAATGTTTCTACAGGATTTTAAAACGTCCCAGTTTCTCTTATCTCCTGTCACTTGTCCCCTTTATCCTCAGTTTACTTTCAGTTGCTGCAAATTGAGTTCAAAGTGCAACAGTAGATTGTGCTCTGTTAACTCACCAGCTATAGGTGAGGGGAGAGTGGAGTCCTGCCCTTGCCAGTAGACTCAAGAACAAGCAGACTGCTTCAGCTTCTTCTAGCTTGTCTATTCCTCTTCACTGATAAGTAATTCACTACTTTAGCTCCACAACAATCCTTCCAGGAAGGTCCAGCCAAAAGGAGAGAAGACCACCCAGTAAGATTTATGCCTCATTGGAGACTAAAGTCCAGGTCACTCAAGTTCCAATCCAGCAATTTAATAACTCTACTGCACTGGCCATTTGCAAGGGAAAACCACCTTTCTGGAACGCTATAATAATGGATTTCTTCCATTAACAGAGAGCTAGAGAAGAAGGTCTTTGAGGTCCCTGTGATTTTATGATGGTGGGACAGTACTGCATGGCCCCAGCACTGAGGAACCCTTGATCCATTTGCTGTCCAACATCCAAAGCCTCCACATACAGGTGTTATAGCTTACTCTGTAAAAAATCAGCTACCTGAGTGGCATTTCATTCCTCTCTACTCTGTTTTTTCCTCCCCTATTTAAGCAGATATTGCAAGTGATAAAACTGTATAGAAATCCATAAGACAGATAACCAATCCTAAGGTGCTTTTTAAACGTAGCAGATTTTTTAAAATTATATTATCTTTTTCTTTCCCCTGATAAAAAGAGAAAGACAGAGGAGAAACTGTTCATTTTATTAGTGGGTTTTCTTTGTGGGTGATATCAGATAGGACTATTAAGGAAAACGAATAGGTAGTGAGGATGAATTTATCTGTCATTGAACTGATAGGCAAACATTGATATAAATCACCATGAAACTGCAGATTTATTAGGATTTGAACATGCATTTCTTTTGTTTTTAAAAGAGCTTGGAAACTGATTCCTGTGATTACATTTCCCTGTATCCCCTAGCCAGCTTTGTATTATAGTTCAAAAAAAGTAATTTTAGTTTTAAAAAGTGATTTTTTCTAAGTTTTGGGCCAAGATCCTGTATCAGCATTGTAAGTAAGTGGTTATGACTGATTATCCCCACTACCACTGCACAGCTTACTTTGCAGTTTAGCAGCACCCTGACCAAAGCATTACCAAAGTTCTAGAGATGGTTGCAGGGAGATGTCATCTGCAGCATGTTCCTAGTCATAGGATGCCCTGAGAAGAAGCATCTGGAGATCCTCCCATAAGTGTTTGGGATCATGCCACAAGCGCTTGTATCCGGAATCCTGTTGGAACCTTACAGCTTGGAGTTATGTCTGCAGGAATTAGAATTACTCACTTATGCAATGCTTGTATCCAATAGAGTGGTGCTCTATAGCAGAGCCAGCAAAGTGTCCACTGAGCTTCAGTGTGCAAGGCACATCCATGTTTTGCTACCATACCCTACCACCCCTCATACAAGCTATGTGATTTTCATAAATTAGACTTATGAATGGCCAGAAAACATGATCAGGGTCATGCTGACAGGAGATGTGTTTGGAGTCATGAAAGTTCAGATAGGATTATGCAGAAAACCCCAATGTTGATGGGTTTGTGCTAATTCCTACACTGCTTCAGGCTCTTTGCATTTTTGAACACAGTGAAAAACAAACTGCCCAGATAAAGCAATTAGAGACCATTGCTTAATCTTACCATACAGAGATCTCCCCTAAACACCATACCTGACTGAACGTTAAGAGATTGTCAGTGGTGGAGCTTGGAGTGTGTGAAGGGGGAGTGGGGGGGCTATGGCACAAAGGGCATAGCCATTGTGCACGGGGGTGTGGTTGCAATGCTTGGGCCAAGGTGTGTGGAGATGTGGCTATAGTCCAGGACACCTTCTCAGAGCCAGAAAATTTGCAGTTTGGGACTACCTTTGTACCAAAAAGAAAATTGCATATGGTTGTGTTACACTAAAAGTAGTATTTTCTACATAGAAATAAGCTGCAGTTCATATAATAGAATATGCAGGAAAATAGAATGCAGAAATATTACTTTCTGTGCATATATATATTGCTTTCTGTTTAAACCTACCATGTGTGAATTTTCTGTGGAATAAGCCTAAGGTGAACCTATCATGGGGTTTTCTGGGGCTGAGAGTGTGTGAGAGCCCCAAGGTCACCCAGTGGGTTTCCATGACCAAGGGGGAATCGAATCTTAGTCTCCAGGGTTGTGGTCCAACATTCAAACAACTGCACCATAACGGTTTATGTCTTTTTTTCTTTTTCTTTTTAGTGTGCTGCTTTTCTTAAAAAAATTGTCTTAATATAATGAGCCCAATGACTTGGTGAGACACAACTAAAAGATTTGGGAAGAAAATAGAATTTAATAAATCCTTTCCTCTTTTATTTTGTTCTTTGTTTCTATTTCTCATCTATCTATTTAATTGTGGAGGCTCTTTCTTTCTTTCTTTCTTTCTTTCTTTCTTTCTTTCTTTCTTTCTTTCTTTCTTTCTTTCTTTCCCTCTTTGTCTGACAATCTTTGGCTTGTATTTTTAAACACATCTGAATAGTTTCCAAATGTTCTATTCAGATTTTGTTAAGCTATTGATAATAGTTTCTTAAAAAAAAAATACAAGGTTGGGGAAATTCAACAAATTCCAAATACAACCGGTTCAGCAAGCAATGTGAACTCTGAGGTGTTTGAATAGATAATCTAGAATGATGCCGTTCTGTTATCAGCATTTAGAGAATAAATACATGTTCACTGTAGGAATATAATTTTTTAAAGAGACGAGGACAATAGAGGCATTTGGTTTAATACAATCTCTTTAGGATTGGGAGTACCAAATATTATATCCCTTCCCCCCGCCTTGGGGGCCTAAAACAATGAATGCCTTTAAAAGAGTGAACTTCTGTATTGTTGGCAACTCGGAAATAGGCAGCAGAATTTAAATGCTTGCTTTAGAGATTGCAGCTTTTTCTCCTATATGTAGGAAATCACATTTATATCCTGGCTTTTGTTTAGGGGATCAGGGCAGTGCACATAGGGCCTTTGAACCAAAAATTCAACCCAAAAGCTGTTCAAGGCAGCTTACAGCAGGGTGGGAAAATTTTAAGGGCCTGAGGCCCTTTTCCATTTCCCTGGAAATTATTGAGTGGCACACCAACCCCCCCCCCAGCAAAACTGCAAATAAACAGAATGTCATTTCCAGCTATTAAAAAGAAGAGGTTTGGGGGGCTGAAAAAGGGGTCAGAGGAGTTTTTGGACAGTAAAGGAAGCTGACAGGAAGAAAAACAACTCATTTGAAACGTGGTGCTAGAAGAGAGTTCAATGGATACCATAGGCCCTTTTCGCATGGCATTTTCCATGCGAAAGGGCACCTGGAGCATCGCACGATTGTGAGGAGTGATCTGCACAATGCACTCACAATCGCACAACGCTCCGGGGGCCAGCAGGGGCTGATCGTGCACCTTTTATTTTCAGCTAGAAGTCAAAAATGGTGCGCAATCGCACATTGCTCCCGAGCCCCACGTGCACTCACCTGGCCTGCGGAGCCTCCAGAGCTGCGCCAGTCATGCTTCCTACCCCAGCGCAGCCCAGGAAAGCCCCAGGCTGCACTGTGGAAGGAAGAGGCGGGTCTCTCATGCGAACAGGCAGCTCATGCGGAGCCAAAGGACCCCAGATGCAAGAGCCTCTCACCAGAGGCTGCTCGCACGATCCCCACACCCCAGTGCCGGAAGAAGGTAAAGTGTGGAAAGGGCCATAGACTGGCAAAAAGACAAATGAGTCTGAGACCAAATCAAGCCTGGACTCTTCCTAGAAGTCAAAATGACTAAACTGAAGCTATTGAACATGCGGTATGTCATGCGGCACCATGACACAGTGGGGGGGGGAATGATAATGCTCAGTTAAGTGGAAGGCAGTAGGAAAAGAGGAAGGCTGCCCTATAGGTGCATTGACTCAAGCAAGCAAACCGTGGTCCTGAATTTGCAACACTGGGGGAAGGCAATTGATGACCAGGGATCTTGGACATCTGTTGCTCATAGGGTAACGTTAAATCAAAGCTGACTTGACAACAAATAACAGCACAGTGCCTGGAAACTTCCAGAAGCTCATATTTCCCCATTTAACTGGAGAAGAACCAGGTTTCCCTTGAATGGGAGGAGATTAACTATGAATGAAAAAATGGATGGATGATCCCAACCCCTGCTCAAAGTGAGAGACTACTTATGATACAATATCAGCAAATAAGCTTCAAAGGAAAGGGATGGTTTGGTGAATACAAGTCTAAACCTGAGTCTAGACTTAAAAAGCCACATGGACTTGGAAAAGGGTCTTTTCTATGGCGGCACCCTGGTTGTGGAATACCCTTCCCATGGAAGCCTGACTGGAACCGGTATTGGAATCATTTCAGCTCCAAGTTAAAACCTGACTTTTATTAAATCCTTGAAGCCAAACTGATTTTAACCAAGCTGCACATATTTTATGGTTATATTATTCAAGACTATTTTAACCATATTTAAATGGCCTAGTTTTAACTGAGAAACTATTTCATGTATTTTAAATCTTTTAAAAATTTTCATAATTATTTATTGTTTTGCAGTGCTTTTATTACAAGCTGCCCTGACATATTTGGGGAAAGTGCAAGACATAAATATTTCAATAAATAATAGTGAAAAAATAAACCTAGGAGCAACCTCTTTATGAGATCATAAGAGGTGGGTCTTGATAATGTCATGGGTGATAGGCCCTCGTGATGTCACTGATCATGACACATTAAGCAACAGCCAGAGTTGTGTGGAAAATGCAAATTAATTTTTTTAAAAAAACAAACCATCAGTTCTGATAAATGAGGGAACGCACACATGCACTTTTCAAGACCACATGTCATCATTAGATTCCTCCTTCTAGACTGAAGGGGCTTTCATGCCTAGGCCCAACAGCTGATGAAAGGCCCTCTTTCTATCCCAACTGTCATTGCTACGCCTCAGAGAGAGAGAAGAGGCAAGTGCAGCTCCATCATGCCAGGGCTCTGGACCTGAGGAAAGACCCTCCATCCATCCCAACAGCCGCTGTTGAACCTCATAGGAAGAGAAGAAGAGATAGGCATAGCTCCATAATGCCTAGGCCATGCAGCTGATGTAGGGCTTTCCCTCCATCCCAAAAGCCACTGCTATGGACCTGAAGGGAGAAAATAGCAGCCAGCTTCTGCTGAACTTAATCCCCTCCCCTGCTGCCATCTCTTTCTCCTTGTGTTGTATCCTTTTAGATTATAAGCCTGGGGGTAGAGAATTGTCAAATTAACAGTTGTAAACTGCTTATGTAAAGTACCATATACACTGATAGTGCTACATTGATCATGATGATGATGGGGATGATGGGAAAAGATAATCCAGGTCCTGAGATCTGGGAGACCTAGATCGAAGCCATAATGTAGTGTGATAGTTTCTGAACCAATCTGCCATTTTATCCACTGTACTGTATACTGTGTTCCTATCTTCCAGCATCCAAATGCTTGCTGCAGACTAGTGGAGATTATTTTACATGAGTCAGTCCTTGAGGACTGATGTCAGGCTCTGAGGATCCTGCCTCTTTTATGATGAGAAGGGGGTAGTTGCGGCCATTTTCAGATTCCATGTTCAAGCTTGAATCCCCACATTATGTACATCTGAAATCATGGAGGGCCTTAGTCACTCCATGTAAACCCCAATGGATGGATGGATGGATGGATGGATGGATGGATGGATGGACGGACAAATGTGACCTAAATCTGCCCCACTGGAATATCAGTCCAAGATTGCTACTCCCCACATTGCCATGTTCACTTCACACCACTATCATTTAGTGAATTTCTAGCGTAGCATTGGTTGCCCAACTGGTTCAATACTGCTAGTATTTTAGGCTCCACCCTTCTGTTTTTTACTCCACCCACCACTGAAATTAGGTTCTCAAGAACTTCTCTGAAATTGCAACCAATCCTCAAGCTTTCCTACCTTTGTCTCCAGTGGTATACACAAACTTACCATATTCGTAATGTTCGCTTCATCTAAATGAAGTTTTTTATTAATGAATGCATGGGATCAGCTTGGAGAAATAATTTCTTATTTTTTGAGACTCTTGTGGCTACACACACAAAAAGTGCTGATGCCTTAATAGTGCTACAAAAATTCTACACTCAGCAGATGGGTGACCAAGATGATCAAACATCTTAGAACCAAACCTTATAAGGAAGACTTAGGGAACTGAGTATATTTGCTCAGAGAAGAGAAGACGAGAGATGACATGATAGTCCTTTCTAAATATCTGAAGGGACGTCATGTAGAAGCTGGAGCAAGCTTGTTTTCTGAGGCTCCAAAGATGAGAACCTGAACCAATGGATTCAAATTACAGGAAAAGAGATTCCATCTAAACATTAGGAAGAACTTTACTGTAAGAATTGTTCAACAGTGGAATTGGCTGGCTGAGAGTGTGGTGGAGTCTCTTTCTTTAAAGGTTTTTAGACAGAGGTTGGATGACCATCTGTCAGGAATGCTTTGATGGGATACTCCTGAATGGCAGCAGGTGGACTAGATGGCCCTTGTGGTCCCTTCTGACTCTAAGATGCTATGATTCTATGAACCTTCCTTCCTTCCTTGCCTCTTTCCTTCCTTCTCCCCTCCTGTTTTCTGCTAATACAGACATCAGTGAAATGTCTAACTATACCTGTGGGTAACTTTTCTTTAATAACATGACATTTTCTTCCCCCTCCCATTTTATTTTTTTAAAAAACCCTTTTTCATCTGCTGATGCCACCTTTGTGAACCAGTGCACATTCCTGACCCTTAAAGGAACCAATTATGTTTGAAATTTACCAAATGTGGCTTTTAAAGCAAAACTGCTTAAGTGGCAGGAGCAACTGCAGCCTCGCTTTAGATTTTTGCTCCATCCTCAGCTATTGTTGGCTGTGATTGTGTGCAAATGTATTTGATGCGCTGAAGGGAAGGAATCAAAATGAGGACAATACTTCTGTCCATAGGCTCTTGCATATACAGAAGTCAATTAGGTCTGCATGCACTGAGCACAGGGACTAGGTCAGACAGAGTATGGAACATTTTTGGCTGAGTGAGTTAAATGTATGTTTTACTGGTAGCTGGTGCTCTGTCTTTCCCTGATTACCCAGAAGCCTTCATACTGCTCCTTGTGTAGACATCTGTGCAAGTTTGATAGATCCCTTGAAGCTCAGATGTTGAGATACTGAAGGAACAAAGAGTCTAGGAACTAAGAGGCATATTGTGCTTTGGGTCCCATACGGAAGAAAAGTGGGAGAAGGAAGGAAGGAAGGAAGGAAGGAAGGAAGGAAGGAAGGAAGGAAGGAAGGAAGGAAGGAAGGAAGGAAGGAAGGAAGGAAGGAAGGAAGGAAGCTGACAGATAAGAAGTGGGGTGTATGAATAATGGTGTAATACCTGGAACTTCAGAAGCAGAGTCTTGAATCTAAGGAATGGTGCCTGAGAGATAAGAGGTGGAGTCTGGGGTGGTGCTTGGCAAATAGGAGGTGGAGTCTAGGGAGTCAGGATGGTACCTGATAGATCAGAGACAGAATCTAAGAATTAAGGAGTGGAGACCCAGCATGGAGTAGTGGTTTGAGTGTTTGGCTATGAGCCTGGAGACCAGGATTCAGTTCCCTACTCAGCCATGGAAACACACTGGGTGACCTTGGGCACAGCAAACACTCTCAGCCATAGAAAACCCCAGAATAGGTTTGCCTTAAGGTCAACATAATTTGGAAACAACTTGAAGGCACTCAACAACAACAAACACAACAACAACAAACCTGTCATAACAAACCTGACCCCTCATATCCCCCAACTCATCAATACCTTCTTTAGGGGCTGTCTCCTAGCCCAAATGGTATGGAATTCAATCCAGAAATGAGACAAACTTCTGCTCTGCAACTTTTGCTGAGAAATGGCTGGGGGGAAAGAGAGAGATGTGGCCCATGGGGAAGGGTGACTTAGGGTGAAATGGTCCCTATCTGCCATGCATTTACCTACCCATGTTCTAGGGGATGCAGTAGTGCTTACTTTATTGGGATTGTCCTGCTTCCACTAGAGAGACCTGAAAGAAAGGGGCAAGCATACTCTGGCAGCTGGCAAGTCCTACACAATGATTGTGATATGAAACCTTTATGTTGAGGGATAACAATGTGCAAACAAGTGCACCTTTGCAAGTGTAATGGCACTGTACTATGATACACCAGTACTATGCAACCCTCAAAAATAACAGGAGAATTGCACAACACATATCAACAACCAGGTGCCATCAGGCAATATCAACTGCAATGCACAACTGCACGTGCAACTTCAAAGGAGAACAGCAATAAGCAATGTGCAGCCCTAAATGGACATTGTTTCTGTAGATGCAATTCTTCTGCCACTGTGAATAGAATGCATCTGTTGCCCCATGGTAAATAATTCACCCTGAAAATGTAGTGTGATTAACACATGCATAAGTCACTAACAGTATGGCAGCCAAGATGTGAGTCAGTTGCCAGTGTTCAATCACCTGAAACAGTTCCTGATATCATGGGAGAAAGCTTGGAAAAGAGTTATGTGGTGGGCCCTCACATTAGCTTTTCAAGGCACAGTGGTATTAGCAGTATCAAAATCTTTAAGAGGTGCTAGAGATCTCCACCCTCCTGAATGTTGTGCCTTTCCTGGAAGGTATTAAGGAGGTACCTATGTACATCTGGTTATGCACCCACTTACCCACGCAACTGGAAGCTAAGGTTGTGAAAATATCTAACTTTCAATTTCATTTAGTTTCCCTGAATCACACCTGCAATTTCCTATCTGTCTTTCACATTGGTTTGTGAGACACACACCATTTCAATGTAGTTTCCTAACTGGCACACAGCAGACTTTGATGGGCCACCCTTACATTGTGTCCCCACCAAAAATAGTAAAAATAATTTCCTTTTGTATGTGTTATGAAGGTGCACGGGGGCATATTCACTGTGTTTTTGCCACCCTGGGCCATTGTAGTACCAGGAGAGCCTTTTTTTAATGGCAAAACCACAGAAATGGCCCAGGGAACCACACAGTGCCCATGGGCTGTATCTTAAACAACCCTGAACTAAAGCATGATTCTGTATATGTTGATTCAATTATGCAATTTCGAGGTTGTTTGGGTCTCATTTAACGGTTATGTGAAGCTCAAGCAGAAGAAAACAGGCCTATGTGTGTGTCTGTGTCTGTTTGCATGTGTACATATGAGTAACCAGTGTGGACTAGGATACCATGAACCCAGGGTTCAAATATCCACTGAGCCATGAAAACCCACTGAGAGATCTTTGGGAAGTCACATGCTCTCAACCTTGTATATGTGCATGTGCCCTTATGTTGTCTATTTGTTTATGGTGACTCTGTGAATTTCCTAGGGTTTTCTTAGGCAAGGAAGAGTCAGAGGTAATTTTGCCAGTTCATCCCTCTGAATTATAGCCTACAACACCTAGTATTTGTTGGTGGTCTCCCATCCAAGTACTAATTGAGTCAGACCCTGCTTAGTTTCCAAGATCAGGCTGAAGCAGCAGATACTCTGTCAGTGAGCAGGAAGGGGAAGTGGGCGGGGGGGGGTAGCCTTTGTTTACAAAGACAATCTTATACTGACCAGGATACCTGTCCGGAAAACAGACCACTTCGAGTGTATATACCTGAGCCTGAAGGCAAGAGATAGTCTAGGGATTCTGTTAGTGTACCGACCACCCCGCTGTCTATCAGACTCCCTGGCCGAGCTGACAGAGCTGGTGTCGGAGTTGGTGTTGGAATCCCCCAGACTTCTGGTTCTGGGCGACTTCAATATCCCATTTGAGACCAGTTTGACAGGTGCGGTTTGGGAGTTCATGGCATCCATGACAAACATGGGCCTATCCCAATTAGCCTCTGGGCCAACACATTGTGCAGGTCATACCCTAGATGCAGTCTTTAGTACAGAACAGGCACAGCCATGAGTGGAGATAATAAATGCTACCACCTTGTCATGCTTGGGGCCATGGCTTGGGGCCAGCCTACCTGCGGGATCGCCTTCTCCCATATAATCTGCTCCGTACATTAAGATCCTCTGGGAGGAACTTACTGCAGCCAGTCAGAACTAAGTTGGCTGCAGTTGCCCAGAGAACCTTCTCTTCTATCGCTCCCAAGTTATGGAATGGCCTGCCAGAAGAAACCTGGCATATTACCAGTCTTGACAGCTTTAAAAAAGCTGTCAAGACTGTTCTCTTCCAACAGGCCTTCCCAGACTAGTACTCCACCACCTCCCACCAACTGTCCTCTTGTTCTTAATAGTCAATGTGTTTTAGATGGGTTGGTGGGTGGGGAGGATGGGCTATGTTTTAATTGCTTTTAATGTATTTGATGTGCTGCTGTGCTGCCGCCTCGATCCGCCGGGGAGGCGGGATGTTGTTGTTGTTGTTGTTGTTGTTGTTGTTGTTGTTGTTATTATTATTATTATTATTATTATTATTATTATTATTATTATTATTATTATTATTATGCTGGTGCCTTTAGAGTATTTAGCCTTAGAGGAAGATAATGGGAAACCTCCCCTGAATAAATCTTGCCAAGAAACCCCTAAGTCAGAATCAATTTGAAGGTACACAACATCTATCTATCAATCTATCTATCTATCTATCTTGAGCCAATTAACAAACAGAAAGAGAGAATAGTAAAAAAAAGCAAAGCATTTAAGCTTCCACCCTCTTCAGCTGCTAAAGCTAAAATTGAGCTGTATCCAAGGTAGCAGTTTAGGATGCTGTTTTCACCCTTCTTCAGTGGATGATGGTGTTATCCTCTAGACTGAGGCCATAAGGTATTAGGTTCTTAAGATTATGAACCCCAAAATTCCAGAAAATCAGAGAGGCTGTAATGTTCAGAATTGAAATACCTGGCCATTGGTTATTTCATATGTACACAACTGATGAGAGGCAACATGGTCTAGCAGTTTGAGCACTGGACTACAACCTTGAAGCCCAGGGTTCAGTTCCCACTCTGCCATGAAAACCCACTGCTGTCAGCCCCAGAAAACTCCATGATAGTTTCACTTGAGGGTCACCATAAGTCAGAAATGACTTTGAAGGCACACAACAGCAACAAGCAACAACACAACTGAGAAGAGGGGTGGTTATTCATCAAAACAATGGATTAGAAACCTGGCCGCTATTAGTACTTACATGTTGTCAAGTCAGCTTTGGCTTAGGGTGACCTTATGAAAGAGAGAACTCAAGGAAATCTGGTCACCAACAGCCCTGCTCTTGCAAAGTGAGGGCTATGGCTTCCCTTATTGAATCAGTACTGAGGTCTTTCTCCTTTCCTGCTGAGTTCCACTTTCATCTCCCTGCTAATCTACCCAAAACATAACCTACTACAGTGTATTGGTCTTGCTACTGTATCTTAAGTAGCCTTTCCTTGATTAGAACTAACAGCAACAGTAAGTGCAATGTATCAGGAAGTTCACCTGTTGAAGCTCTGCTGACTATAAATGAAAATAACTGGTATCATTTGCACACAGCTCATATTCATAGAATCATAGAGTTGGAAGGGACACCATGGGCCATCAGGTGGAGGTTCACTGGCCAGAGCATCCACAGCAGGTAGTTTTCCGGTCTCTTTTTGAAGACATCCGAAGAAGACTCCACAACCCCTCTAGGCAATGGGTTCCATTGCTGGACCACTTTCAAGGTCAAGGAGTTCCTTCTAATGTTCAGTCAAAATCTACCATCCTGTAACTTAAAAACATTAGACCTAGTTCTACCCTCTGAGGCAACAAAGAACATTCCTGCACCCTCCCCTTTCTGGCAGCTCTTGAAGTATTTAAAGAGTACAATCTTTTCACCCCTCAGTTTTCTCTTTGCCAAGCTAAACATGCCTAACTCCTTCAACCTTTCCTCATAGGTTTTCTTCCCCGTATCTCTTATCATCCTTGTTCCCCTTCTCTGAACCCATTTGTCTACATCCTTCTTATAATGAGACTCATAGATCTGAATGTAGTACTCCAGATGAGACCTGACCAACACAGAATATAGGAGGACTGTAATTTCTCTCAACTGGGAAACTGTGCTTCCATTCATGCAGACTAAGGTCCAGCTAATGAAAAACTTCTCAGTGAGTTGTGTCTATTGCAAGGTCCTTTCCTCACCTTACCTTCTTCCGGTGCTGAGGTGCAGAGATCACGTGAGAGGCTCTCACCCTGCTGCTTCAGCAATGCACAAACTGCCTGCTCATGTGAGAGCCCTGCCTCTTCCTTCTGCAGTGCAGCCTGGGAGTTTCCCAGGCTGCGCTGGGGCAGAAGGCATGATTGGCATGGCTCTGGAGGCTCCACACACCAGGTAAGTGCGTGCGGGGCCCAGGAGCAATGCACGATCATGCACCATTTTCGGCTTCTAGCCGAAAATGAAAAAGTGCACGATTGGCACCTGCAGGTCCCTGGAGTGTTGCACAATTGTGAGTGAGTCGTGCAGATTGCTCCTCACAATCGCATGACACTCCAGGTGCCCTTTCACGTGCAAAATGCCATGTGGAAAGGGCCCAAGTCAGTCCCAGGCAACACCATAACTTTCTCTGCCTCAACTAAATTGGGTCTAATATCCATTGAATCATAGATTGCAGAAGACTCTCTTTTAAAAAAAAATCCAAATCAAACAAAAGCTGCTTTTATGTAATTCAAAGCCAAAACCAAATGCTTTTCTTCTTCTTCTTCATCTCCCTCCTCTTCATGTACTGATCTTTTGGCTACAAATAAAAGCATCAAAGAACTTAAGCAAATCTAAGTCTTTTATTTTAACATTTGGATTTTCATGTTCATTTTCTAATGCTTGAAAGAAAGAAAATTTGCTTAACTGTAATGCAGAGAATCCAGACAGAAAAGAATCCTTCCTTTATAGTTGCTTTTCAGAAGCAAGGAACTGAAAAATGTTCAGGCTAAGACTAAGGCCAAGGTGATAATTGTTTGAAATATGCAGTTTTCCATTCCAATCAATCAGGTAGTGCTTCTTGTTGTTGTTGTTGTTGTTGTTGTTGTTGTGTGCCTTCAAGTGATTTCCAACCAATGGTTACCAGAAGGAAAACCTATCATGGAGTTTTCTGGAGCTGAGAGTGTGTGAAATGCCCAAAGTCACCCAGTGGGTTTCCATGGTTGAGTGGGGAACTGAACCCTGGACCATTTCTGCACTAGTCTGTTATAGTGCTATTATTCCACTTTCAACATCATGGAATCCTGGGGTTTGTAGTTTAGAGAGGGGCCTTTTAGACTGTAATGCAGAGCTTTCGAAACTTTTCATGTTGGTGACACACTTTTTAGACACTTGGTGACACACTTTTTATTTTGCAACACAGTAATTCAGTTTTACTAGCAGACCAGAGGTTAAACTAACCCCTTGCAAGAGATACAGACACATACATAAATTGTAATAATGAAATGCATAGGAGCAGAACATATCTCATGAAAACCTTTCATATATTTTTAAAAATATATGATTTATAAATAATAACATACATTTACAAGATTGTTGTCATTTGTGGGTAAAGATATGTAAATATGTGCAAGAACTGAAAAAAATTGAATAAAACCAACAATTACTTACCATTTTAATAAGATGTATGATGTTGATAGAATGAACAAAGCTTTTCAATATTTGGTGGAATATTAGATGAAGGCTCTTTCTGCACTTTACCTTTTTGTGGTGCTGGGGCATTGAGATCGCGTGAGCAACCTCTTGTGAGAGGGTCTCACATTACCGTTGCTTCACCTCTGTAGCTGCTGCCTGTTCACCAGCAGGCAGTGTGAGGGCTCCTCTTCCTTCTGCAGTGCAGCCTCAGATTTTCCCAGGCTGCGCTGGGGCAGGAAGCACTAGCACCACGGCTCCAGAGGCTCGGCATGCACTGTAAGTGCACACGGGGCCCTGGAGTGATACGCGATCACGCACCATTTTTGGCTACAAGCTGAAAATGAAACAGTGCGTGATCAGTGCCTGCCAGCCCCAGCAGCACCGCACAATTGCGAGGACATCATGTGGACCACTCCCCGTAATTGCACATCGCTTTGGAGGCCCTTTCGCATGGCAACGACGACACTCCTATTTTATCATCAAGCATTTTTAAGCTTCCATGTTTCAGCAAGGAATGACCCCAGTGAGGGCAGAAGCCACAGCAGGCCAGGCTTGGGTGGAGGGGATCTTTCTTGGCCCTGGGAGGCGACACACCTACACACTGTCACGACACACCATTTGAAAAGCCTTGCTCTAATGCAATGTAACTGCCTAATTCCAGTTGGTAGATCCCAGGCTTTAAGGATGATTGATTAAATTTATATGCCACCTTTCCCCCAGAGTGGGACCCAAGACGGCATCCAAAATGTTCAAAATATTAATAAAACATTTAAAATAAATTAAAAACATTAAAAAAATACGGAATTATTAAAACCTACATTTTTTAAAAAAACAGCTTGAAAAATTAAAAGCCCACCTGCTTATGTATTAAAAACCTAGTTAAATAAGAATGTTTTTGCCAGGCAGCAAATGAAGAGCAAGGAGGGGGTCAGCCCAGCTTCCCAAGGAATGGAGTTCTAGAGCATGGGAGCAGCCACTGAGAAGGCTCTCTCCCATGTCCTCACCAGGCAAGCCTGGGTTGGTAGTGGGATTGAGAGAAAGTCTTCCCTTGCAGATCTTAGAGCTCTCACACATTCATATCAGGAGATACAGGCCATTTCTGCAGTAGACTGTTATAGCGCTATTATTCTACTTTCAACATCCTATAGAATCCTGCAAACCCCAGGATTCCATAGGATGTTGAAAGCAGAATAATAGCACTATAACAGTCTAATGCAGAAATGTCCACAGTCTTTCAAATAGTCCAGACCTAAGCCATATAGGGCTTTATGGGTCATGACCACCCCTTTAAATTTTGCCAGGAAATAAACAAGTAGCCAGTGAAACTGCCTGCGATTTTAAAAAAAAAGTACATGGAAGATGGGGCTACTACTGAAAATAGTTATATATGACACTAATTTGGCAATAACATGGGCTGGCATTCTATTAGTGATGAATGCAGGCATGAACCAACCTATGCCTGTATAAGTCATGGTTTAGGTCATTGCAGAAGACAGAATTCCCAACAATCTTGTACAACAACCAGACTCCCCCACAACCCACCTTTTCCCTGATGACTCCCCCACATGCTGATTTACTAGGTGGCAGAGGGTGAGGGATCAGCAGAGATGCATTCAGATGTGTTCTTATAGCTGGAGACACGGCACTGACATCATCCTCCAGAGTGAGAAAAAAAACCTTACAGAACCTCTTGGGAGGTTCCTTAAGAGGACCCCCACGAGTGTACAGTGCTCATTGCTGTGCCTTCAGCTATTGGAACATCATGGGATACTTCTCTGCCATGCTTTGCCTGCTCTCCACCATCCAGGAAAAGGGGATGTGTCAGGACAGCTGAGTTCTCCCTACCATGTTTATAGCCATACATTATTGCTTAGATATTTTGTTGCATAGAAGAGAAGGATGGGATGAGGTGATGGATGGGAAGCTGGGAACCAGGCAATGTTTGGGTAGTGATCTAATATATAAAAATCAAAGTTTGTTTGTCTGTGTCAGGCAAAGACCTCCTATGATTGGCTGCCTAAGAAGATTCTATGGAATCCTGGGGTTTGCTGTTTAGGGAGGGGCCTTTAGAATTCTCAACCAGTGAGCTCTTGGGCCTCAATCAACTGTGTCTGTCTTGAATAGTCTGGTTGCTGTGGAGATGAGGCCTAGCAGCAAGGAGGAGGGCAGTATCTTCCCTCAGGAACCCATTCTCTGTATGTTAATAACTCTGAACACAGATTGGATCAGGGAATATGGGGAAAAGTTACGGGTACTGGACAAGGCAGTTTGGGGAATGATAGACACAGGATCTCAAATCTTTCTAATAAGCATTACCTAAGAGAAAATAAAATTCTGAGCAATGCCGAGTATATATGCTAATCTGTGATAAAAAATGAACAGATGCTGCTGCAAAGTCATGCTGTTGGTAGGTTACGTAAGAATATGGAAAGAGGGGACAGTGAGCCCCGGAAAAGTATTTTATATTATCAGCAAATGAGGATAGCAGCATGTGCTAATTTTGAAATTTAACAGTTTATATAACACTGTAAAATCAATAGTTCTTTAGTTTTGGCAGTTGCCAAGGTATGCAGCTTTTTTCTTCAATGTTCCTGAATAAGGCTTTTGAAACCTCTGATCCTAACTAATTGAACATGAAGCTATCCTGGAGATCACAGAATGTCATCTACAAAATGGAGCAAGTTCATTTTCTGCTGCTCCAGAGACAAGAACCCAGACTAATGGATTAAGATTCCACCTCAGCACTCAGAAGAAACTTTTCACTGTAATAACTGCTCAAGAGTAAACAAATGGTGAAATCAGTGATGGTGGGGAGACTCTCCTTCTTTGGAGGTCTTTAAACAGAGATTGGATGATCCTCTTTAAAGGGTTATTTAGTTATATATTTTTCCATGGGAGGGCACTGGAATAGATGACTCTTGCAGTCCTTCCCAAATCCATGATTCTGATGGACCTACAGCTGCTAAAAGATGAAGGTCTGGAAGTTGGGTCAGAATAGAGGTTTCATCATTCCACCTCTGCAAAACTTTACAATACATCTGCCAACCCAGGACCTTGGCTGTGACTCAATATGTAGAGATTCAAACCCAGGTTTAAACACCTATGAAGAATGTTTTGGTTTCTCTCATATTAGATTTTTGGGGGGGGGGCATGGGAAATGTCAAGTTCCTTCCACAAATATGAAGAAATCTGAAAATGTTATGGAACTCTTCTGAAAACTAAACCAAAATGAAACAACATTCTCACTCATTTACTATCAAGAAGTATTCCTTATTTTGCAGTAAGACTTCTGAGTCAGTGTGCTCAGGATTGCAGCATATAGTTTCACTTTTGAAAGCACTTGTGAGGAAGTGATTCCCATTGAACTCAGTGAGAGTGGCTTCTGAGTAAACATGTTTACAATCAGACTGCAAGGGTGTGTTAGTTTCACCACCTGCAAGCTTCACCTTTGTTCTCCTCTTGCATTTAAACCCAGATGTGTCCAAGTTGTCTAACACTGCAATGTGGAGGTCTCTGTTTGGAGGGCTCTAGTAGTCCTACTGTGGATGTTGGCAAACTGCAGCCTTCCAGATGTTGTGTTACCCTGTAGGGAGGGTCCCAGGAGGGGCGCCCAGATTGCCAAATAAAATACAAGTTGGGGGAAAATAGCTGGAGCACTCTCTTGGCTAAACGAGAGGCAGGGTGACTTTAGCAAGATCTTGAACCCAATGTATACAGCGGCGTATCAGAGAGCGGCTAGACTAGGTTTTCAAAGTAACAAACAATATTTTATTAGAGATAAGAAACACGAAAGACAAGACATAAACTAACTAACTGGGAAATAGAAAAGGGGAGTTGCAAAAGGGTAGGCAATACGACAACTGGTCTCGTAGTCCTGGAGAAGAGTGGGGTTCCAGGGAAGAAAGCTCAGCGTGGTTGTTCCTTAGACAACCGGCAGCAAGGTGGGATGGAAGTCCAAAGGAGTCCGAAGACCGTTAGGAACTGAGGGGTTTTTATAGGGGAGTTTGTGCCTATCGGCTATGGCAAGCCAGGTGAGAGCAAAGGGAGTTTTAGCGCTGGACAAAGGATTTGGCAAAGGTCAGGTTTACATGATTGGATTTGCTCTTGATGACAATAGTGTGGCCGGTATGTTGATGGCCCAACATAAAGGAATGGCTTGGCTGAGAGCCGTGCTGCTATTGTGAGGTTTGCAGCTGGAAGTTCCCTGAAGCTACGAGCGGCCGCACTCTCTCCGTGCTTGTCCGGAGAACCTCGCAAACACGTGGAGTGGGGTGGCTGGAAAAAGGTCAAGCTAAGGCCGAATTGTTTGATACCAAAATGATATCTGGGGTCCTCACCCACAGTGCCATAGTGGAAGTAACAGTTGTACTACAGGCTCCATTATTCCTGACCATTGGCTGTGATGGACAGGGAAAATGGGCAATAGAGTCCAATAATATATGTAAGATCATCCATTCCTGTTCTACTATGTAACTTTCAGTCATGTAAGAACATCATCATTTGACTCCAACTGAAGGGATCATATTCCACCTTAAGGCACAGAATGTGTAGCTTTTTCTTAGCTTTTTGATGTCTTTTGTCTTAAGGGGACTCATACACTGTCTTGTAATACCAAATTCTGTCACTAGATGACACTCTTTCCCCTTTCTCTCTAATTGTGTCTGAAATGTAAGGAAAAATATTAGGTCCTTTCATGCACTATCCTAGCCAAAAAGAACAACCCAATACCCCCAACAATGGTAACCAAACCAACCTTATTTTCTCACGCTGAAAGGATGCACATTTTAACCACAGGTTCTGCTCCCAAATCCTGATACGCAAGCACAAGATAACCTCATATATCATACGCACATTTCATTCTATTAATTCAGCTTTGTCTCTCTTGTTTAGAACACCCACAGGAAGAAATAGGTATAATGGCTTACATCAAAGAAGAAACAGGTGGAATGGCTAATAACAAAACTGTCATTAATTTCAGTAAGACAAGGAATGAGGTGCAATTTCCGTGGGTGCTTTGTACATTTTGATAAGCACTTCCTATCTTTGTGAAGAAGGGTATTTCCACTTATTAGTTCTCAAGCATAACCTCAACCACAAGATGAAGTTCAATGTACAGAAGCCAGGAAGCTCTGAGGTTAACAGTACCAAGCTTTTTGGTGAAGTGAGCAAAGCTGGTGGCTGATTGTGTCAGAAGGTGTTAGAAATAGAAATTAATTTCAACATCTTTGATCTATAATGACTGGAATTCCATTGGTTAGTCCCAACTAGAGAATAATCAAATGTTGAATAGTGAGTAAACACATAGGTGAATCCCATTAACTCAAAGAGTCTACTGTACTTGGGACTAACCAGTAGTATTTAAGCTAATATGGGTGCAGTAGAGATGAGCAAATATCCATTCTTATTCTATGATACTTTCATATACTGCCATTCTCAGTCATTCTGATCCCAATACCACACCAGTGATTTTTTAAATATCTACTTGAAATACTTTTTTCTCTAATAATATGCATTTCAAAATGTATTTTTATATAGCAAGAATAATCAGAACATTCATAAAGTACAAACTCGTACATTTGAGATGCATGAAACCTAGTAGATAAGTAGTTTGTTTGATAACTGGTTTGTTTGATAATTAAGTCGTACTGATCAGAATTCACAATGATATAATTCTTCAACTATTTTCTTTAGCCTCATAACAATCTTGTGAGGTAGGTCAGAATGAGATAGAGGGATGGACCAAGACAGAATGGCCCCTTAATGACTTTCATGAACTATCATAGCCAAAACAGCAACAAAACCACAACACAACGATACTAACCTAACTAATCTTATTTTCTCAGATGGAAAGGATGTACGTTTGAACCACAGATTCTGCTCCCGAAACCTGATAACCAGCCACATGGGAACCAGATCTCCCAGCTCCCAGTCAAGCAATCTAATGCCTACATTTCACTAGCCTATGCAGGTAAAGAAAATGTTGTTTCCTGTGCAGAAAAAGTTGTTTCCAACATAGAAAAAGTTGTCTTCTGCACAAAACAATCGTATGTGAATTTTGCACAGAAAAAAAATAATCCCGAACTGTGAAAATTCTCATCAGTTCAGGATTCTTCTTGTCAGGGTCTCTCAACACTTGAAACACACATTTTTTTTGACCATATTTTGAATATTTTTGAATATTCTTTCCATCCCTAGTCCCCACTGAGGGATTAACTCACTAGGTGACCTATCTGAACCTGACCACAGGTGAGGGCAATAAGAGGAAGAAAGAAGTAAATGTACATGACTTGGAGTTCGTTAGAGAGAAATTGAGATATATATGTAATGAATCAATAAACGTGAATATACAACAGACCAAACTTTGATTGTCTTACCCAAATATTGCTTTGTGAATCTATGCATTCATCAGTTTCACAGTCATTAGTTATATAATAATCAGAATTTAAATGACATCCTTGGAAATGTGGAAACCTATTGATAACTGGCATCATGAGACTCAGAGAAAGAATATTCACTGACGTTTATTTCCTGGCAAACCCTCCACCACAAAAGTTTCCAGCACTCAAGAAATTCTGTCAGAAAGAACAACACACCAGCAAAACTGTCCCATGGTTTTCTGCTCATATTTGTACATCTTGAAGTATTTCTAGGCACTATTCAGAAATACTTTTATTTTCATCTGCAGAAAAGGTGGAGAGGGGACTAATACAGGAAAATGTTATCTCTAATTTTTGTTTCACAGAAAAACCATGTGCATTTCTGTGGAGACTAATTCCATGCAGCACTTAAGGATGTGTGAATACCATCTGAAAGCTGCACAGTGATATTTGTTTTCTCACCCAGCAGAGAAACCTCTATGGGAATTATTCAGCCTTGCCTGGAAGGATCCTTGCATCATTAGTCTGATATCATCCTCAGTATTTAGGCACAATCATGTAGCTAGAAATTAGATGGACAATCATTTCACTATGCATCTCTGAACTGAACTCGTACTTTCTTTGCAATGGGATAACAAGTCAGCACTAGTGAGACATTTTCTACAGAATGCCACATCCCCTGAGTTTTTTGTATTGTTGTCTTCCTCTTCAGCATGGGCCATATCAAGGTAGAAAACATGATGTGATGGAAAAAAAATAGCCAAAAAAGAAAAAGAAAACCTACAACTTGCTCTGAAAAGAATTGTCCACTTTAGTGTTTTTTTTAAAAAAAAAAGAAAATTATGAAGTATATGTACACAGCTCATATAACTGCAGAAGATAAAGATACATTTATTTGCCATTCCATTTCAGAAAGGAGTGGGATACACCTTGTGAATAATGACACATTTACCTGTGCCTGCCACAAGTTTTATCAGCGTGCAATTTGAAAATGTTTTCCTTGTTTTTAATGAGAAAATAGCATCTTCCCCTACAAAAGAAAAATGAAGGTGAATTCACTCTTTTATACTCTTTGGGGGGAAATCTCTACCTATCATCCCCTGTTTTTTTTATTTATTTTCAGCATAAAATAGTCTTTCCCATTGTTTACAGAAAGCTGCTCAATTCTATCATATCAGATGTGTACGGCATGTGATGCAGGGCCGTGTCATCCATTACCCTTTCTTTTTTCTGATATCATTATTATGAAGATGACTGTTCTGTTTATCTCACTCATATGTATGCAATGCCAATATAAATTTATATGGGAGTATGAATATGCATTGTAGGATGAGTTGGTCTATCTTTATTACGCAGATGGCAGGAGTTGGGAAGACGCTGCATGGCTTTCGAAGGTTAGAAAAGTAGTTCTCCAACTTCTCTGAGCCAAAGCTAAAATGGGAGCCATTGTGTAGATGGGGATAGTCACATCAGGGGGAAGATGGCAGTAAGGTGAAGGAGGAAAGAACTCTGTGCCCCATAGACTGCCCAACACTTCTTAAGCTAGACGCTACTTTTGGACTGTTGGACATCACAGTGCTGAGGAAAGATTCAGCGGCCAGTCTGCTCTTTTTGTACATAGAATGGAAGGGGTACCATCTTGGTCTTTGATTCTGTAGGAAAAGGTCTTGGGCCAGCCCCAGTTCAAGCAAGAATTACCTTCTTTTTGGGCCAAAGTAGCTGCAATAAAGAAAATCATCCTCTATTCGTTGGAGAAGTAATGCTGGGTAAAAAGATATTCAGCCATTTCTCACTGTTTCCCTGACCTATCCTGACCCATCTGTGTTGGTTCAAGGTTTGGCATGGCTCTTGGCAAAGTGACCCTCCTCTCATCATGGAGAATGGAGAAGCCATTTAAAATTTCCCATACTTCCTCTGGTCCAAGGCATGTTAGGAAATTCAAAATGTTGGCTCACAGACCCGGCTGCTTGGCACATGGGCACAGATTGGGGGAGAATATTGGGTGCTAATGCAAAGGTTAATTTGCTTTGAGGGAAGTTAAAGACAAGGCTTTCAGGGATGTTCAGAAAGGCTGCAGCTCCAACTGAAGAATGAGGGAGTTGCAAAAAGAGAACTAGATAGGGAATGTGGGAAGTTGAGGAGATAAAGGTTTCAATTATATGTCAGTTATCATGTTAAGGAAAAGAATGTTACTCTGTACCCTGTAAACTTTAATGTTTCCTGTCGATGCCTAAAACCAGTCTAAAGATGCACAATTACTTTTCCCATGTAAATAAAAGTAAGTAAAATAATGTAAGTAAACCAATCATGAGGTCCATGCCTTTCCTGCTATGTATCTGGCTATAGTAACATAGCCAGATGCTCCACAGATATATCCTGCTCTACATTGGCCACCATGTCAGAGGCAGGCAACCTGGAAAAGATAGGTTTACGTGGAGAGGAGAAGCAGAGAAGGCATGGTTCTGCCTGTGAATCATTGAATCATAGAGTTGGAAGAGACCACAAAGGCCATCTAAGTCCAACCCTCTCCCATGCAGAAGCACACATCAAAGCACTCCCAACAGATGGCCCAATCCAACTTCTGTTTAAACACATCTAAAGAAGGAGACTCCACCATACTCTGAGGCAGCATATTCCACTGCTGAACAGCTCTGACCACCAGGAAGTTCTTCCTGAGGTTCAGGTGGAATCTCTTTTCCTGTAGTTTGAATCCATTGCTCCTTATCCTAATCTCTGGAGCAGTGGAAAACAAGCCTGTTCCCTCATCAATAAGACATCCTTTCAAATATTTAAACATGGCTATCATGTCCCCTCTTAATCTTCTCTTCTGCAGACTAAGTATACCCAGCTCCCTAAGGTGCTCCTCATAGGGCATGGCTTCCAGACCCTTCACCATTTTGGTTGCCTTCCCCTGGACATGTTCCAGTTTGTCAATATCCTTCTTGAAATACTGTGCCCAGAAATGGAAACAGTATTCCAGATGAGGTCTAACCAAAGCAGAATAGAGTGGCATTATTACTTCCCTTGATCTAGATACCATATTCGTATTGATGCAACCAAGAATCGCATTGGCTTTCTTGACTGCCACATCACACTGCTGACTCATTTTCAGCCTGTGGTCTACTAAGACTCCTAGATCCCTTTCACACATACTGTTGTCCAGCCAGGTGTCTCCCATCCTATGAACCTTACATTTCTATCTATTGAAATTCATTTTGTTAGCTTTGGCCTAGCTCTCCAGTCTACATCCCCACAATGCAGAATCTTGACCTATGTCTGGAAGGTAACAAGAATTCTGTCATAAGTCTCAAGAGAATAAGGAACAAGAGCGAGTCATATGAATACGAGAGGAGGCAAATAGAGAAAAAAAGAAGAAGGCTGTGGCACATATGTTCCTAACTATGCAAGACCTTGAAGTCTCTGCCATTTTCAGGCTTGATTTTAATTTGGGACATAATCTGTTATAGTGTTTTCACAGAGCTTGACAAGTTACTGTTTTGGACTCTTGTAATGCCCCACCAGGATGGATGTTGGGCAATTCTGGGAGTTTTAATTTCCAAAATTAACTTTTCCCAAGCTCTAGATCTTCAGGATGCTGATTCTCCAAATCTGTGCCAGACTCTTTTTTTAATATGGTTTCCCTGAGCCCCCTTAGTAAAGGAGGAATTGAGCCTTTTAAAGTTCCCTTAAGGCCAAACAAAACTTAAATAACAAGGCTATGAAAAATGTAGGTGCTTCAGTCAACGTGAGTGATCCTCAGTGGAAAGATGCTGTGTGGAATTTATTTTTAAGGCTCTCTGACTGTTAATCACTGCCAAGTCAGACTTATTCCCCTGTAAGATAACACATCCTCCCCTCTTTAATAAAAGTGAAAGAAACTGCATGAATTCAGAGCCAGAGGAATAGAAAATGAGAGGCACCTGGGTTTTTTTTATAATCTGGATTCTCCTTAACATCTCTAATCAAAGCCATACATTTTCACTGGGAAGACTTACAAAATGCAAACGAAACCTTTAACTCCCAAGATCAATTGCAACCCTAAGACAGGCTCGAGGGTTGGGAAACACAGTTCGTCTTGTCAGAATCCACCTTATCATGCAGGGAGGAGAATAAACAGAGTAATTATTCTCAGCCTCTTTGGTTTGTTGGTTTGCTTGTTCTAATTGAATCATCTGTTACTTTCTGAAATTCAAATCAACATCAGATTAATAGCAGGAAGCCTCTGAAATATTGATTTGGTTATAGAAATGTCAGTGTTGGCAGGTAAGTTGTCTTGTTGCCTCCAGAGAGACTTTGGCATTAGGAGAAATTATGAAAAGGAGCTTTAACCATTTAATAAGTTTATAACAATTTGCTTCTGTGCTTTGCATGGCTAAGGAAGCATGGCTTTCATCTGCACCGAAAATCTACGAATCCGCCTTCCTGTCGGAAAAGGTGCTGTTTTGAATCCAACGGGCGGAAAATCTGGATTGCAACGGTTCATGTTTTCATACTAGATTTAGTTTCTGAGGGCATGAGTTTTTCCCAGGCAAGCTTAGCAAAGTTCAGGGTTTGACAGGGCTTGGCCACACTCCAGATTGGGTTATCACAAGTAAAGGAGCTGTGGAGGGCAAAGTAACTAACATCATAGATGAAGGCAATCAGGTCCTGGGGAGGAAGGCAACAATCAAAAGCTAACTTTGGCTGCCATCCTGTTAGTGACATTGCAGGAATAAGTTGCTCAGAGTGATTTTTTAGACCAGAGCTTTCCAAACTGTGTGTCCCAACACATTAGCGTGTCACCTGCAGTGTGTAGGTGTGTCACACAAATGTGACAGGTAGAGGGGCTGCCTTCCCACTGCCATGGCAGGCCAGGCCCAGGTGAAGGGGCTGCCTCTGCAGCTGCCATTGCCCCTGGGACCGAGGAAGATATTGGCAAGGGTGGCAGTGGCGGGCCAGGTCCGGGTGGAGGGGCTGCCTCTCCCTCTACTACCACCACCACCACCACCACCGCTGCTGCCCTGGGCTGAGGAAGACCTCAGCGAGGGTGGCAATGGGCCAGGCTCTGGTGGAGGGGCTGCCTCTGCTTACTGAATTACTTATTACATTACTGTGTTGCGAAATAAAGCATGTCTAAAAAGTGTGTCACCAACATGAAAAGTTTGAAAAGCTCTGTTTTAGACAAAGAGCAACAGTCATATCCGTCTGATGGCAGAGTAAGTGGAGTCATGCATTTGGGACAATTGGTACTATCTACGCAGAGTAGTATGTGAATAGGTATAGCCTCAATGTATTTCCTTTGTGCATTGCACATTGCGAGTTCCAAATGGAACATCAATCAGTTTCATAATGGATTGGCAATGGTCAATGCACTGATCCAGATATATTGCAATACATTCATATTTAGTATATGTGTTGTTTAATATATCTTTCCCATATTTATGCTACACTGACCAATGTGGGAACTTGACCTTTGAGTATCATGAAAGGGCTGCAATTTAGGGCCTTTGCGCCCTACACTCTTATAGTGCTATTATTCCACTTTCAATATCCTGTGGGATTCTGGGGTTTATAGTTTACTGAGGCCAAAGAGCTCCCTGGCTGAGAATTCTAAAGGCACCTCCTTAAACTGCAAACCCCAGGATTCCATAGGATGTTGAAAGTGGAGTGATAGTACTATAACAGTGTAGGGTGGAAAGACCCTTAGTTATTTAGTTTATTCTTATAGTTGTGGCCAGTGAAAGAGAAGCACTTGTGGGGTTTTCTGCCCAATGGGGAAAATAATTCAGCTGGCTTCTGTACTCAAGTGGGTTGATGTCATGACAGATCACACAGTTATATATGGCACATTGTACTGTTGGCGCATCACATAATTATGTATAGCACCTCATACAGTTGGCAAATACAATGATTTAGTGGGAAAACACTACCTATTGCAAAACAAAATCAATTACTTGTGAAAACAATGCTTTGCCTTCTATCTTGAAATGATAAAAATAATGGAAAAGTGTACAGAAACTCTTGTACTCTCCCCGGGGAGAAAACTTCTGAATTTCTTTTCTTTCTCCTGTGTGAGAATAAAATTAAGTCAGCATTTCCACTGCTAATGTGCACTGCACACTTATAGCAGTCTGACACCATCTTACTACCCTAGCTGCATCTTAAGGAATCCTAGGATTTGGAGTTTGTTGAGGGACTTAGAATTCACCGTAAGGAGTTCTAGTCCACTCAAGGGTATGTCATGGTTGTCAAATTTGCAGATGACACCAAATTAGATGGGATAGCTAACACCCCAGAGGACAGAATCAGAATTTAAAATGATCTTAACAGATTAGAGTGCTAGGCCAAAACTAACAAAATGAGTTTCAACAGGGAGAAATGTAAGGAGCTACACTTAGGCAGAAAAAATGACAAAACAAAATGATAAAAGGTCTGGAAACCCTGTGTTATGAAAAGTGGCTCAGGGAGCTGGGTATGTTTAGCCTAAAGAAGAGAAGATTAAGAGGTGATGTGATAGCTGTGTTTAAATATTTGAAAGGATTTCATATTGAAGATGGAACAAGCTTGTTTCCTGCTGCTCCAGAGACTAGGACATGGAGCAATGGCTTTAAACTCCAGGAACAGAGATTCCACCTACACATTAAGAAGAACTTCTTGATGGTAAGAGCTGTTTGACAGTGGAATATGGTGCCTGGGAATGTAGTGGAGTTTCCTTCATTGGAGATTTTTTAAACCGAAGCTGGGCAGCCATCTGTTAGGAATGCTTTAACTGTGTATTCCGGCATGGCTGGAGGCTGGACTGGATGGTTCTTGTGGTCTCTTTCATTTCTAAGATTCTATGAAGAAATAAACAAAGAAGCAATATCAGACAGTTTTGCAATATTGGAGATTTTTACTGCTTCTCTCTCTCTCTCTCCTTCTCTTCATCCCCATGTCTGTCTGTCTGTCTATCTATCTATCTATCTATCTATCTATCTATCTATCTATCTATCTATCTATCTATCAATCTGGCTATCATGCAACTAAGAATTCCAGCTTACAGTGTGTGTTCTGATCTAGGACACTAAATATTGCTCACCTTGCAACCTTCTCTGCACAATGTTCATTTGCAAAGGTGTAATGAAGCAGCAGCAGATATTCCGCTTCTACAACCTGGGTAAAAGCATGTCTCTCACTCGATAAATTGGGTGGGCAGTTGTTTTGTCATTCTTATACAGTATGTGGTTATGAAAGAAACTGCTGATGTTTTTCTTCATGAGAAACCACTCGTTCTTAGAAAACCTCCATTTTTGCATGTTTTAGAGAACCACAGCAAACAGAACAAGGGGCGCCATCAAACGACTGTTACTGAGCTGCAGTTTTAGGACTCTGAAATAGAATTGGTAGCCTTTGACATTTGGAGCAGATTCTTTTGAAAAGCAGAGGAGGGGAAATTGCTTTGATCTGTTTGATTCAGGGGATGTCCCTGTAACCTTCTGATGAAAACTTCTTCTGAAGTCAACATATCAATCACACTTTGGTGGAAATGAAGGTTGGAATTCTCAGGGTGTTAAACCACTGATGTCATTCACCCCAAGGGTCCCAGCAACATGTCTGTAGTCTTTTGCCATCTTTCTTTGCATAGCACACAAGGGGATTGCAGCCAAAATTCCATTGATCTCACAGGAATTTATGGACAATGGTCACCACCACAAGAAAAGTGAAATTGTTATTTAAGTTGGAATCTGATACTCCAGGGATGGAAATCATCTAGCCTTTCAGATGTTGCTGGTCTGGCACTCCCAGCAAAGCTTCTTAATTACCTAGGTTGACTAGGGCTGCTGAGAGTTGCAGTCCATCAAAACTCAAGGGCAATGTGGTTCCTCCTTTTGTCAGCCAATCTCTGGCTAAACCCCTGGAGTTTAATATACCTACTATTCCTGAGTGAACATGCATGGGATTGTGCCCATTCACACAACCACATTGTCAAGTTACTTATTGTTTCTCCTCAACACTTCTGAAAACGTATGCTGAATTTGGTGCTTCCTTGCCTGAGAGATCTATGGAGTTAGATTATCCATAATGCTAAGTACTTTTCAGAACAGGCCCTTCTGAGCTGCATTGCCTAGAATTTCTCATGCCACCTTCACCCAGGTTTTCACATTCTTTCAAATATTTTGCTGTTGGTACATATGTTCAAAGTGATTCCATCTTAAGATCCCTGGAGTATCAGATCCCAACTCATGAGATTTTCTTGGTAACATTTAGACAGTGGTGGTTTACCATTGTCTTCCTCTTAGGTTGAGAGAATATGCAATAGCAATAGCAGTTACATTTCTATACTGCTTATCAGTGTGAAGCACTCCCTAAGTGGTTTACAATGTATTTAGTTAATTTCTCCCAACAAGCTGGATACTCATTTTACCAATCTACAGAAGGATGGAAGGCTGAGTCAACCTGGAGCCCTGCTGGATCGAACTCACAATGTTGTGGTTGAAGTACTGGCATTTAACCACTGCACCACCAGGCTCTAATATGATTCGCCCAAGGCCAAGAAATGAATTTCCATGGCTGATGGGGCTTCAGATACTGGTCTCCTGTAGTCCAATACTCAAATCACTGCATGTTCTGGGTGTCTTTAAATTGTTGGGGACAATACAATATTACATTTACTACAACACAAGGCCTCAGATCTTGCATCATAGAAATAGAATGGAAACTGAATGAAATGGAGTCTAATGGAATGACAAATAGCAGGGCAAGTGCACAGGAAGCTTGCCTTCCTGGCTGGTTATCATTCCTCTCAGCCCTTTCTCTCTCTCTCTCTCTCTCTCTCTCTCTCTCAATTTCTTGAACTGCAACTGGGATCAGAGGCAGCCCTCATGACTTGTTGCTTCACCACAGTGATTTAAACACCCCCTACTGAGAGAGGACTTGACAGCTGCTGGGATTGCTTTGAGTAAATAGCACCCTCTGCACCATCCACATGGTTGTTTTGCACAGAAAATAGCATTTTCTGCAAAGAAAACAACTTTTTCTTTGCTGAAAATAGCATTCCTATGTGTAGAAATGTTGTCTGCACAGGAAAATCTGTTTGCTATGCAGAAAGAGCTGTTTCCAATGCAAACAACTACATTTTTTGTGGAATGTCCCCAATTGCAGCATTTCCTGTGCTAGAAACAGTTTTTTTTTTTCTGCACAGGAATAATGTTTCCATGCAGAAATATTGTTTCATGCAAAAATTCCATGTTTCCTTTAATGTTTTGCTATTTTCTGTGCAAAACTACCACATGTGAATTTGTGCAGAATAAGTCACAAACCAGAACGGTCTTTGCAAACTGTAAAGTTTCTCAAGATTTTATTATGAAAAGAAGATTGCTAAAATTGTTTTGCTTCAAGAAGTAAATTAGTGAAGAATTATCCCTAGAGCAGAGGGATGGATACCATACTGAAAGATGCCTTTTCTACATCTGTAGCTCCAAAGACATTGAGTCTGTTAAGAGCAATCTATAGTTTCTTATGGTCTACACAATCAAAGGCTTTGCTATAAACTATGCAGCATGGGTTGACGTTCTGCTAAAGTTCTTGGTGCTCTATTATCCAACTTAAGTTTGCAGTATGATCCCTAGTGGCTCTTCCTTTCCTGAATCCAACTTGGACATCTGTCATTTCACATCCCATAAATGGTAAAAGCCTTTGTTGTAGCATTTTGAGCATTATTTGCTTGCATGGAAGATTAATAGAGTGGTCCTGTGGTTACTGCAATCCCTTATGTCCCCTTTCTTGAGGATTTGAATGTATATTGAGCATTTCCAATCTGTGGGCCATTCTTTTGTTATCCATATTTATTGACACATTGGGTACTGGTGGTGGAAAATTCAGCATCCTGTGCATATCATCCTCCATGGAGAGCAACAAAAGGAAGGGAAGGGGGAGAATCTATAGCACACACATTTTGCATGTCAAAGACCCCAGTCCATTCTTGGGCATCTCCAGCTACAGGATCTTAGGGATGAGAGACAAATTAGCTGGTTTGTATTTTGATGTGAGGTTATCCAACACACACTGATCAGGGCTAGTGTTGAGCCAAACAAGATCTGTATGAGAAATCATGACATCTCCTGACAGGATTCCCAATACAAACACATACAAATGTATTCCAAAAAAAATGTGCCCACTTGAAAAATACATATGAGTAAATATGTTTATGTGCACAAAGATGTTTCAGTCAATGGAGACATATGTGTTTTTGCCTTCCTTTTTAATAATGCACAGATTTGAACTGAGGGTGATGGTCAGATACAGAGCAAAGTCAGAAGGAATTTAATGCTGGAAAAACAAAAACCTTAAGAATACTGAACTTGAATGATTCAGACATCCTTTCTGCTAAGTAACTGATGGCTCCCATGTCATTTGGGTGGTGAATCCCCTCCAGCTGAATCCACTCTTACCTTAAAGGAGCTACCCAAGGTGCTGAAACTATTTTAGCAATACAGATTAAGCACCTTGGATAGCTCCATTGAGCTGATTCACTGGTCTGTTGAGCTGGAAGCCACCATCGGTTTCAGGTGGGACACAATACAAAAGGGCCAAACCAAAGACTCTAAATAGCTGGTATCAATTAGAATGCATAACACTGGTCTCGGTGGACCTGAGAGATGATAGCTTCCAATAAACAAACAATTGTCTTCATACGCTTGCTTCAAAGTAGTATGTGCAGCCACTAGCAGCCAGGAAATTTTGGGCAATTCTGCACTACATTGGTAGTGATATTATTCCACTTTCAACATCTTGTGGAATTCTGGGGTTTGTAGTTTACTGAGGCTAAAGAGCTCTCTGGCTGAGAATTCTAAATGTCCCTCTCTAAGTTACAAACCCCAAGATTCCATAGGATATTTGAAGTGGAATAATAGCCCTCTAACAGTGTAGTGTAGAAATGTCCAGAGACTGGTTTTCTCCCAACAGAGCTGCTATTCTCTTTTTTAAAAACAAACAAACAAACATATGCTTGTCATAATGGCTTATGTAACAAAATAAGAAGAGCTGTGCTGGGTCACACCAAAAGTCTATGTAAGCCCTCATCCAGTTTCCGACGGAGATGAATTAGTTGCCTATCAAAAGTCACAAACAGGATATATGTACAATAGTATTCTTCAGATGCTGCTGCTAATTGCCATCAAGTTGAGTCAACCTATGGCAACCATATTAATGAAAGACTTCCAGATCACCCTATCATCAACTGCTCTGCTCAAGTCTTGAAGATTCAGGGACATGTCTTCCCTAATTGTGTCCATCCGTCTGTAATGTGATCTTCCTCTTCCCCTACTGCCTTCTACCTTTCCAAGTATTATTGTTTTTTTCTAGTGTGTCATGTCTTATTATATGGCCAAAGTATGACAGCCTCAATTTAGTACTCTTGGCTTCTAGGGAGAGTTCAGGCTTGATTGGCTGCAGGACCCATTCATTTGTCTTTTTAGCAGTCCAGAGTGTCCACAGAACTCTTCTCTAGCAGATTTCAAATGCAATGATTTTCTTCCTTTCTATTTTCTTCAGCCATTGCATGCTGCCAAATCATTTTCAGAAACATAGTGCTTCTCTTGATCTTTAAAGTTCCTGGATCTCAGACCCTGAGCTCCATTCTCCAGTTGGAGAAGGGAAGAAATCTTAAGCTGAGAAGGTCACCTTAGAAAGTATATGTATATAGGTTTTCCTCATTTGTTAGACTTGGTAATTTTTATTGGAATGGCTTACTCTGTGGAACTGTGGTTGATGCTTCTAGCACTGCATTAACCTCTAAATTTAGTTGAGCCTTTGGAAATACAGTTTAGGCATCCAAAGAAAAGGAGCAGGCAAAGTTTCCGAGAGAAAACAAATGCAGCAAATAGAAAAGTTCTAGATGTGGGTAGTTTTCAAGATCTCACTCTCTGCAGTGCTAGAAATATGAAGGACTGAAGATAATTTTCATGGAGAGGAATTCCAATGGGGGGAATCCCCCTCCTTTGTCCTGGGAAATCCTGATGTGGCATTCCTATTGATATTGAAAATTATATGTAGCCATTTTGGCAAGTAGCCGCAAATAGTCTTATTCAACCCTTGAGTAAATGCCTTTTAGAGACATCTATGTTGGTGACCACCACTACATCTGGTGGAGGGAATTGCAAAATTAGATCATAAGAAACGCTAAGCTAAATTAGACAAAGGGTTTAAGTAGTCCACCATTCTGTTCACATAAATGCTAGCCAGTTCCCCAGAAGCCCAAAAGCAAGCCATGAATTCAAGAGTATTCTTCTGCTTGTGGCCCCCAAAAACTGATAAATAGAGGCTTACTCTCTTAAATCATGGAGAAAAAGAACTGGCATCCTCTTAGTAACGTACGCAGGTATAAGGTCACTTTATACTTTCATAGGTCTCTTGTTGCTGTTGTTAAGATTGGTCTCTTCCACCCTCTGTAGTGACCAAAGCCTTCTAGGACTCATAGTTTTTCTGTGATAATCTTCCTGAACAGCTACTTCATGGCTGGTGGAGAATGGGGAAAAAGAAAGACTGGAGAAGTATCTGGCTATGCCCTCTAGCCAGACACAGACTGATGGCATCATCTGTGAGGCTCTGATGTATCTCAGCACAAAAAGATCAGCCATCTGTATGAGGTGTAGCCAAACATGTCTGTGATTCCACACTCCACTCTCTTTCCACCAGCCATAGAATGACCATTTGGGAGTGGGGCTATCACAGCAAAACCTTGAGTCCTCCATGTGAAATTCTTCCAACAGAACTCTTCAGCTGTACTAAGCAGTGTAAGATATTGGTTGGTACATCGCCATTCTGAATAGCATTCGCTGATGGTCCTACGCTCCATCAGAAAATTTAATTATGTGGTACGTGAAGACATACTTCCTTTTGTCTACTGAAATCTCCCATCATTCAGAATCGTGACCTCAGGTTCCAATTTTATGAGAGATGGAGGAGGGGGGGCGAATCTTTCTTTCTATCCAATTTCTCTGCATCCGCATAATTTTATATGTCTCTATCATTCTCCCATCCTTTGAAAGGCAAGCTTGGATTTCCCAGTCCAATCTACAGGGCATAAAACAAATAACATTTTAAAAGTAGCATGATGGGAATGTAACTTTGCTGAGTTTAAATTATGGTAATGTCAGAAGGATAAAAAATAGGTTTGGGGTTATGAAGCGAGCAGATATGCCTGCGCAGAATTCACTCCTTATCATTTAATGACATACACCAATGTTTTGCTGTTAGACAAGCAATCTATTTTTTTTTCAAATGTAAATAACCTTGTCTTAAATCTATATTCCTGAGATAATGTTGTGACCTCCTCCTGTTCTACCTTCTTTCCTTCCCCACAAGTAGAGGCACAAACAACCCTTCCAAGTACAACAGCTTCATTTTCAGATGGTTTTATTCTAGCCGGAAAAAAGATGGCAGTTGTCGGCGTTGTTCAGAAAGTCAGAGGTTTTTCGGTTTGGGCAAGGTGTTGAACGCAGAGAGGAAGGAAGAAGTGACAGGGCTCTTTGATGCATGTGGAATTTCTCTCTTCTCTAAACCCTTTTGTTCTCTTTTCAGATAGTTTTGAACCACCCCCGGAGCTGTTCTCTTCACAGCATTCTCCTCTGCAGCAATAACCAATTGTTTTAAAAAATGGTTACTTTTGAGCATCTTGAGAAGCTTCAGAATACCATATCTGCACACCATACTCTGGCTAAAGCAGAAGCTCTCAGCTTTTGACCACCCAGATCCTTTGTCCATCAGCTCCCTGAATCCCTGAGAATTGCCCAGGATGGAAGAAGCTTCTGGGAGCTGAACCACTGTGGAGGACCAAAGATTGAGAAGCAATATGTCAGGGGTGGGTAAAGCACAGCTCATGGACTATGTGTGGTCTCTGTACCTCACTTTTGCAACCTGTGAAGTCCCGCACGAGCCCCTCCAAACCCCCTGAACTCTCCCAACATTTTTTAAAAGGCCTTCACCTTTTTTTTCATTATAATTTTTATTAAATATTAAACACATTAAAGTTATGTTACAAATAATATACTTGTTATCATTACAGAGAGGAATGAAGAGAAAAACCTTGCAACTGAAATTTTGCACATCCAAACCTTTACACAGTCAAGTTGTTTCTTACGTATCTTATATTCCTATTATACTAATTTGTCATGATTTCCTAATTTTCCTTTATTTCAAATTCTTCAGTATATCATTTTAACAAAGAAAGATAAAAAAATTGAATTAATTATGTCAACTTCTCCCCCCCCTTCATTGAAAGAGTCTTTTGATTCTTTTGACTCCTCACCTTTTGTTGTCCCATTATTTGACAACTTGCTCGTTCAGTGCTCCCAAATTAAGGACAAGTTCCATTAATTTGACGGGAGTTCTACTCTTTCATAAGTTTCTCTTGCCTATGGAGGCTCAGTGGAGACTGCTCCTCACACACACATTGCTTGAAAAGCAAGCTGAGTGAGGAGTGGAAGCCAGCTGAGAAACTTTGCAAACAGCACATATGCAGTCAGTCACAAGTGAATTTCCATAAGTCCTTTATGCTCCCTACAGTACAATACACGGGTTCTGCTGTTTCACCAGTTTCAACAGTGCTTCAGTCTCTAACCTGTCAGATAAGTGGGTGAAGCCTTTATTTTTATTTTTTATCATTTTTGGGAAATGCACGCTCAAATCAAGCCAAAAGCCCCCTTAATGCACGAAAATATGGAAAAGCTTCCCCCAGTGACCCAGAACCTCATTCCCTCAAATACCTTTATTTTTCCTGTACTTCCTCTCCAAAACGGTGAGAGGATGTGATGAGTTTTTATTGGGAGTTAGAGTTTCCCAGGGTGTTAACCCTTTGGGGAAATTCTCTGAAAGCTGAAAGTCTTAGGAATCAGCTTGCCTTTAGCAGAGTTGCAGAAAAAGCATGTCTCAATCTCTGTGTGGTTTCCCTGAACTAAGACTGACTTAGAAAGCAAAACAAGTCAGGCAGTTTCAGGTTAAAAAAACTATCAAAATTTTACTAATGAATTTTACAATTACATATGCATTGGAGAGACAAGATCCTAGCTAACTAAGAAAATGATTAGGTAAAATAATAGTTTCATTCTTAACTCACCATCTTCTTGCTGGAGAGCTAAATCATGGTCAGGAGGGAGGAAACGGAAGCAAAGTGGCAAAAGGGAGAGAAGAGAGGGAAGCATTGTCTTTTATTTAAGGTCAATATCCCCAGGGTCTATCCTGGGTCACATGGTCTGGATACCATAGCCATTCATTTAAATAACCCAAAGAAGAAAATTGAGGTTTTAGGTGGGAAGGCAAAAGGCTTTGACATGCTAAGGAAAATGAAACCCTGTGCTAGCTAAGCCCTAGAACAAGATGATGGGGGAGAGAATGCCAGAATCTTCCAACAGTCTTCACTTCTGGTTGCTTTTAGTGAAGAAAAGAAGGGCAACAGAGGTATTTTAGCCCATGGAGTGATCTATGGGGGTTAAGAGAGTCAAAAATTTCACAGTTGTCCAGCACTACACCATATAGCTTTGGTTAGTTGGCAATAAGGGACAGAAAAACAAAATGGCTAACTAAATTTTCTCAAAAAATTAATCCAATTAATTGGCTATAGGAGTATTAGGGAAGGGTTGACTGTGTGTTTCCATTCCCCATCATCCGGAGAAATCTGAGTCAGATTCTTTCATCTTCTTCTTTCTCAACCCTCCTTTTTTTCTTTGATTACACACAAATAAATGTGGTTACTAAGAATGTGAACATTTGAAAAACAATGTGCCCCAGCAAGTTTCAGTGAAGGGGCACATACATACATTAACGGGAAAAAATTGCTTTTAAATTAATACGTTACCAAAATACACACAAATTTCCAGGAGGAAAGAAGTCTTAAAACACATTGTGTGTATAATTGATTGGTGAGAGAAAGGGAGCTTTTATAATGCCTCTAAACAAATCATGGTCCAAAAGCCTGATCTGTTTATTAATAATAATAATAATAATAATTATTATTATTATTATTATTATTATTATTATTATTATTATTATTATTATTATCATTATCATCATCATCATCATCTCATCATCATCATCATCATCATCTTGCAGGCTTAACATCAACCTAGGGTCTTCCCAAATATCATTTCCCCAGGTTAAACATACCCAGGTTCCCTCAGCCATTCCTCACAAGGCTTATATTCTATCTCAGAAATATTCAGGGGCATGAAGTCATTGACTGGAATCCTGTCCAATGGTCCCACCAAGAGTAGAATCGCTCAATCCAACAATTTAGAGTTGCCAGATCTCAGTGCAATCCTGGCCTTGGGACTCAATGCCTAGACCCTCTTTTTTGGTCTTCAAGGCAAAGGGGGAGATATCTCCAGATGAGAGTATGGTCTTAAAAGGTGTGTGCATGTGTGAGATTTCTCATTTGTTGGAGCTGTCTTTTCATAGAATCATGGAATCATAGAGTTGGAAGAGACCACAGGGGCCATCCAGTCCAACCCCCTGCTATGCAGGAATGGCATTTTTTTTAAATGGCATTCTATGCACAACCAATACTTGATGTACCATTATTAATGATATTACCAAGGGCTACCTCGTCTTCCAACATCACAAAGGTTTAGGCCTTAGGTCTGTGCACTGAAATCTCATGGACTGGGAAAGTCTTGTCCTGGCAACCCAAGTTAACAAGGGGGTAAATCCAAACAATTCAATGTGTCTACTATAGTTGGATGAACAATAGGTTTAGGTCATTGAATCCCTATATGTATATGATTGGCACAGGTGGGGTTGATCCCTCTCTATGAAATTTCTACATCTGGATTGATTCATGCTGTATTTATGACCAAAGAAAATCAATCTCCATACATTCAGGTCCTCTGACCTAGGTTAAGATGACTAATGCTTTGGCAGAAAGAAAGACAGAACTGCCTCTGAAGGTGTGGGAAAGAGGAAGCATACAGCATTTGATCTACGTTCAGTTTTACAAGAGCTTTGAGCTTTGTGGTACTACAGAGTGGGGAAAGTACGTTCTAAGAAACAAGAAGACTTTGTACCATGACCTGGAAGGAAGAGTATTTTTAGATCTATGGAATGTGTTGCCTATATTTAGACTTCAATGTGCTATTTATGGTTGGAAGGAGCAGGTTGTGAGAAAGTTGATAACAGATAACAGAATAGCTTCGTTTACTTCCTGTTTTGGAAAAAAAAAAAAGCCCCACCCCTAAAAATGCAGCAAAAAAGCCCGTAACACTTCAGAGGCTTTGGTAGAGAGTGATAGCGGCCATTTTCTGGCCAAATCTGACCCCTTAGTGGGGAGAGGGGCATAGAGACACAAAAATGGCCTTGGGAGTAGGCCATATACAGCCTCTAGGCTGCATTCTCCTTGCTCTGATTCACATAAAACAAGATTTTATATTGCATGTTATTTTTCAGCAAGCAAAATCCTTAAATCCTTTTCAAATTAAAAGAGTCAAACGTTCCATTACATAATTCTTAAAATTCACAGAACACTTGCAAGTATGTAGAGAACCTCACATCATTATTGAGTTGTAATAATAATCAATAGTAATTGTAACAATCAATCTTTCGAGGTAAGCCAGAAGTATCCCTCTTCCATATTGCCAATAGGGAGATGGAAGCTGAGAGACAGACTGACTTCCCTAGTGCCATGCAGACAGAAGTGAGATTTCAGGATGGAAATGAAATGTGTAGGGTTTTCATTTCCTAAATGAAATAATCTTTCCAGGATCGCCAATGGGATCAAGCACATCTTGCTCTGGAAAGGTGTCTCTCCAAGGCTGACAGTGAATTTCAATGAAGTAAACACAGAGAGAGAATTAAAGCTGAAACCAGAAAACTGATGTAGCTTAATACATGTGCACTTTCTTTACCTGCAATCTGCAGACATGCAAACTTAAGTGTCCGCAACTGCATTGCGCCCTATACTGAGGATGGCAGCAACCAGCACATGCACATATGCTGAAAGATCTGCATACACATCGCCGCCATTGAAATAATAGGACCTGAACATGCACAAATTTTGCTTTTTGCAAGGATTCCTGGAATGAAACCCCTGCATATATGGAGGATGCACTGTATATTAGAAAAAGCTATACAAACACATTTTTCCCAGTTGGGAAAATATGCACTAAAACGTCTATATTGAGAAAGGGGAATATGCAGAAAATATACACAAATTTTCATGTGGGAAGAATAAAAAGTCATGTAATCCAATATGGAACTGGAATGGGAGAGAACAGTTGATAGGATACTGATAAACACAATGAAAGCAGGAAGGATTCACATTCCCTATGACATTTGAAACAGGGTGCTTGACTGAGAGAGCCAATTACACCTTTATGAGAATAAATCTCACAGGGCTTTCTAAAAGTGGATATGCACAGAGAGAGACAGCCCATGCTTCAAACAGTGTATCCATAAGAATGTGCCATTAGCCACAATGCTTCACCATTTCTTCCTATCTCAGTACTTCCTAAGCAGTGGGATGTGGCAAGTCCCCCCCATATATGAATCTTACATATATTTTTAATAAATGATAGAGTAAATCTGTTGAATTTTACAAGTTCATTATAATTTTGAAAATTTGCTTGAGAGATCTTCCTCTCATCAGCCCCTCAAAATGGTTTAAGATCCCATTTAAAAACTTCCAGAGAGGATATTGGGCTAGTATATTGCTGAAAAATACAAAATCATCAGCAAAGGCATACATACAATTATTAATTCCTGCTCGATGAGATGTATTGAATAAATGATACAATAACAGTTATGTAAATATTGTCAGTTCAGTGGGTTTACAGCTGGATTGAGATTACATTAGACTAATGCAATGCTAAAATGATTAGTTAACACTTATCTCAGCTTGATTCATCTAGTGACTCTACCCTAGTGGGTGCTAATAAGTGTATTTAAGCCAAAGAGTCCTGTAGTACCTTAAAGATTACCAAAGGTATTATGGTATAAGCTTTCCTGGGTCCATTTCCTTAGGGATAAATGATGAAATGGTCTGTCTAGATCAGGAACACATGTGCTCACTGCGTATGGTACAAGATGTTCTACCATAGTTGCTGGTAGCTCCCATATCTAGTTGGATGATGAATCTGTTTGGGTTTTAGTCCAAACTTCAAAGGAACTATTCAACAGGCTGAAGCTATCAGCAAAATACATTTCAGCACTTGGGTATCTTCTTTAAAGTTCAGAGTAAAACACAAAGACTCAAAGTTCCCCCCAAGTGGAAGCCACCAACTACCAGCAGGATTTTTCCTAGCTGGTTGTCTCAGTTTGCAGGACAGGGCAAACTTTCATTTCCAGTTTATAAACCCCAGGTCCTTAGACTTACTGCTAGGTTATTTAATGAACTGGACTAAATCACAAGGCTGGATACTTAATTTTTGCCCTGTTAGCTAATCCAGTGAGACCTCTGAAGGCTTTCCCACCCACAGATTTCTCTGGTGAGACCAGCCCATTCCAATCAGTGGAAGAGCATGACCTACATTCCCCAGCAGATAGACAAGTAAGTGCCCTCGCCTTGCAAGGCCTGGGACACTCAAGAGGTTAAAATAAGAAACATATTTACTTAGCGGAGCACCAAAGCCTTAAGTAAACCTCCTGTGCTTATACAGGCTACCAGTCCCCACCACTCCCATCTATTTTCTCCTGTGGGCTGAAGAAGAAAAGAAGTCGACTATTGTGAGAAGGGAACTACTAAATGCCTTCCCAATTTTGTATTAATTCATCCATGCTATTTGCTACTGTGTGCCATTCTATAATGTACATAAATAACTATAATAATAGTATTAGCCATAGAATCACCTACTATGAGAGCTGGAAGTGAGTCCATCTAGTCCAACCCTCTCCTATGCAGGAATACACAACTAAAGCATTCCTGAAAGATGCCCATCTAACTGCTGTTCAGTAGCATATTTGGTATAAACAGTGCCTAGGGCAAGCATGGAAGATGTGCCCCTACATTCTTACCCGTACCTCCACTGCCCGACATGCATGCCTTTTTTCCATCCCCCTGGTATTGGCACCCAGGGCATGTACTCTACTTGTCAAAACTTAGATCCACCTCTGCTGCTGTTTGAAGACCTCCAATGAAGGAGAGTCCACTGCCTCTAATCCAACAGACACCAATCAGTGGCTAGGGGATTTGGAGAATTCTTAGTAGGAGAAAGTAACTTTTCTAAGGTCTGCCTTCTCCCTTAAAACAACTTTGGTCTCTGTGACATTGACAGAGTATGCATTACATTTTATCACCCAGGATGATTCCAGGTGACTCTTCTACTCTTCAATCCTGTGTGATAGCTGGGAAGATAAATGCATCAGTACCAGAAAAAAGTAATACCAACAGCATTGTAATCTGCTCCACGGCTAAGTCTGATTTTTCTACCTCTCATACTCTGTGTTCAAAGTTTATTTGACAACTGCATTTATTTCATATTACTGTTTGTTGCAGGTTAACAGTCTTGTCTTATCAGAAGACATTAATCTCCAAGGGAGCGGGGCTTATCCAAACACAAAACAAGGAAGATGTGCTATCCAGAATGGAACAGAATCGAGAACACTCCAAAGGGTAATGTTAATGTCCCTATAACGCTATAAAAAATAAAATAAATGAAATCTGATCAGCACTACAGTTGGAGGGAAGTTAAGTCATCATTTCAGTAAAATATGGTCGCCATGATTGGGAACAGTATAACTTCAGGAGACATTTAAATTGATGTAAATATATATATATCTTTCCCCAGAAGATTGAAAGACAGTATCATGGCCTTTATGTTACAAACTTAAACTATTCAGAGATTAGCCAACTTTTTTCTTTGCCATTTTTAAATGTCTTTTGCCTTCACAACCTATGGAAAAGTGCCCACTGAACTCCAAAGAAAAGTTCAGCCCAGCAAGATCTGTTGGTCTCGGATGTGGTGGGCAAACACAGCTCCCCAAATGCTGCTGTACAAGTCTTCCATATCAGCTAAATATAGTTAAATATAGTTGATATACTACTCTATATCAAATATACTATATTAGCTACTTAACTAAGTAATCTTTCCTGGTCTGTCCCCACCACCACTACCACAAAAAAAAAACTGGTGGAAACTTCATTCACCCATTTTCTGATCATTGCAGAATGAACCTCCTTCTCCCTATATAGCTGATGCCTGGTAAAGCAGGTTGTGGTTGTTACAATTGTGACGACAGTGTCAAAATTGTGACTAAGTAGCAATCACAAATACAGAGCTGTTATGGGCCACAGTTGAAACTCCCTCCCCACAATGTACTTTATCAGGCATCAGTTATATGAGGGGAAAAAATAAATCTATTCTGCTGATGGCCAGAGTATGGGTGAATGATGTTTCCATCAAATTTTCTTGGGGGGGGGGTCAAGAGAGTTGAATATACTTAGTTGAATATACTTGATTTAGTTAAATATACTCAGTAGCTGATACAGAATAGTGGTCTATGCTCACAAGGACTGATAGGAATTGATGTTCAACAATATCTGGTGGGGCACAATTTGTTCTTCCCTGGTCCAAAGAATGGGTGAGGAACATCTTTCTACCCAAGGCCAGAATTCAATTTCAGAGACATTCTTCAGGGATGCAATCCATTTGAGTTGCAATGTTATGATTGCTTTAGTTGTGTTTTAATGTTATGTTTCATGTGTTCTTACCTGTACAGTGGCGCTTCCATGTCTGCAAGGGTTCAGGGCACAGAACCCTTGCAAAAGTAGAAAAACCTTGAATAACTCCCTACACACAACCCTCCTCCTATTCCTCTCTGGAACTCCCCCCCCCATTCCCTTGCCTTTGGCTCTGGCACTCCCAGAGGGAAGCAAACAGACAAAGTAAAAAGCTTACTTTCCCTTCAGAAGGAACAGAGCGAAGTGCTGAATTCTGGCATTCTAGCTACTTCTGGTCACCATCTTGAGAAAGGAGATTTTTTCCTAGGAGGGTGGGAGCAAAGAGAGCATAGATATAGATACAAGAACTGTCTGTTTCTCTGAATAAAATGATGAAAGACCTTTTTGAATGCCTGGGCAGGAAAATGTTGGCAGCAGTGGCCAGCAGTGGCTAGTCCCCTGAGGCAATGCTGGCCTTTTCCCCTCTCCATGGAATGACCTTCAACTTAGCCACATGTTACATCAAAATAGATAATTTTAGCCCTCAAATCTGCCCTCAACTTCTACATGTGGTCTACTTACATGTAAGTGTATATGATATATCTATATCTATATCTGAATCAGATCTCTGAATCCCCTGGTTAGTCCCAACTACAGCAGGTGTTGAATGAAACCCAGAAACCGAAATATAATCCACATGCACATATTATATACATTGTTTGCATTTCACCATCCTAAGTAGTTTCTTTCAGCCATTATCAGCATTTTCCATTTTCTTTGATGCCCCTTCAGAAAGAGACAAGTCACACTGTGGACCACTATTATTGCCGCCACCTAGATTATGCATTCTGCCCTTTGACCTGTCTTGCAATCATCTGACCCTCCTTCAAGACCTTTGCATAATTACCTATCCAATTTCCTTATCTCCTCTTTCCCCCACCCTCTTTGTATTTCCCTTGTTCACTTTCAGTTCCAGAGAGCAATATAGCTCTGGTCACTGTCAAAGTCATGTTGACCTTGGGGGAGGGGAAGACAGAGAGGGGGGACCCCTCTTTCTATGCGCCTAACAAGATAACCAATTAATGACTTATTTCTTTATCTCAATGTCAAGCCATTCCTAAGACTACTGCTGTGTCTCCCCCCTTTTTCCCTTTGACTAAGTGTTAATTAACTTGGCCAACTTTTTCCTTTCATTGTATCCACCCATTATTTAAAGGATAATAAAGCCAGACTGGATGGTTTAATTTCGAGATTCTCCCGAAGTATTTACTGAGGGCTGTCATTTCCAAGATGTATTCACTCTATTCATCTGCACTACAGGCTTTCATTTCACATAGAGCTGAAACAAATTTGGGGCTTGGGTGAGGAAAATCCTGTACCTTGAGTTTGCTCACAAGAGAATAAATTTACAGTGAAATCCTACACAAGTCTGCCCATAAGAAAACCTCATTGTTTTTAGGATTGAGCCTTAATTTGATTATCTTCCCCGGCCAAATAATGAGTCCTGGAGGGAGGGATTAGAAATGGAGCTGACGATGTTCTGTTCACCTGAAAAAAAAAATAAACATTTGCGTTCATGGTATTCTCCAAATCAAACCAGAATCATAACTTACATTTTAATAACACATAAGACAGAACCGTGTCGCTTAATCTCAACTAGCAGAGGTCATTTCCACACTAGAGCCTTCGAGTGCTAGTATTCCACATTCAACATCCTATGGAATCCTGGGGTTTGCAGTATAAGGAGGGGAGGCCCCTCTCTACACTGCAAACCCTAGGATTCCATAGGATGTTGAATGTGGAATAATAGTTTTCGAACGGTCTAGTCTGGAAATTGCCGTAGACTCCTTGCATCAATAGTTGAATAGTGAGTCCACACATTGGTGGTCCCAATTGATTTAATCTAATCCAGATTCACGCTAGAGTTTATGCTATAATTCTCACCAGCACTGGCATCATTATCAAAATAAGTACTGTATTATAGGAATCACAGGGTTGAAGTCAGGAAACTAAGAAAAGTCTGATAATTTTTCGGTGAAATTGGTAGATCTTAGCAGAGTCATAGAATCAAATATTGGAGGAGGACCACAGGGGACATTGAGTCCCACCCCATTCTGCCATGCAGGAATACAGCATCAAAGAATTCCCCATAGATGGTCATCCAGCCTCTGTTTAAAAAACTCCAAAGAAGGAGACTCAGGTCTTTCAGGGTCCTGTTTACAGTCCCAACCATAGGGCTATTAGTTATTGTGTGCCTTCAAGTCACTTCTGACTTACAACGACCCTATCACGGGGTTTTCTGGGCAAGATTTTTTCAGAGGGGCAGTTGCCCTTACCTTCCTCTGAAGCTGAGAGAATGTGATATGCCCAAAGCTAGCCTAGTAGGTTTCCATGTCCAAGCAGGGATTCGAACCTGGATCTCCAGAGTCATAATCCAATGCTCAATCACTACACCTCATTTATTCTTCTAGAATTCCAAGCCAGCCATTGGCAACTCATCATGTGCTAACGGCTTCCTGTCAATAAAGAGGAATCTGTGTTTCTTCCTGCAATATACAAAGACACTCATACTCTCACCCAACAACACACAGGCATGATTTCAGACTGCAAATTCCAGCTCAACAGATGCTAAATGCAGGATCAATAGGCAACTGCTTTAACTCAGTACCATTCATCTCTCATTCAAAAAATGTTCCATATCCGCGCTGGGAGGGAAGTGAGTGCCAAGACAAATACATGCAAAGCAATAGCCTGGAAATACTTTAGAAGTAGTATTTGAATTCTCAGAAGTAGTCCTCGCCCCTTTCCATTTAAAGTAAACATTGGCATGCAAACCTAACAGCCTATGTAATCCAGTCTTCAAGTGTATCTTCATTTGTTATGGGGATTTGCTTAGGGAAAGGGAGAAAAAAAATAAAAAAAGGGGATGGGAGAGCGGTAGTTTCTGCAACATTGCAAACATTATGCAAGGTTAAGTCAGTGACACTGTCTCAGGTTGGAGGCACAATACGCAACTAACTAAGGAGGGATTTAATTGCTTTACAGGCAGGCACTCCCTCAGGAAGCCAGGTGTGAGTTATCTGGGCCTTCAGTAAAAACTGGTAGGGGTATATGTGTGTGTGTGTGTGTGTGTGTTTTAAAGGGGGGTAGGGTACCATTCATCTTACAAAATGCCATCATCCAATCAAACTCATTACATTTCTCATCTATGAAGGAATGAAAGCTTTCTGGAAAGTTTTCTTCCTGTTAAAAAAGAAAGAGAAAAATGATGTTGAATTTTGAAACTTAAGCCGTTTATGTCGGGTAGCCCTCCATATTTCAGTTATGGGACATGTAGTAGGAGTTAATTAGCACCTTGCTTGTAACAAGGTATGAGAACCAGAGACCATTAGATAAACAAAGCTAGGAATGTAGTGATAAGCACTGCCAGGCTGAAACCAGAACTCCAAGGTCTCTTGCGGGTGAGATGAGAAACTCTTTGCTTTTAACGTTTTGGATTTTACTAATTGCCTACAGTTCGCCCACTGAAGTCCTGTACTATGTATCACACTCCTAATAAATAGTGTATTTGCACTATTACATTTGTGTGTGTGAATTCGGTTCCTGACAGTTTCCGCCCTACACTGTTAAAGTGATGCTATTCCACTTTCAACATCCTGTGGAATTCTGGGGTTTATAGTTAACTGAGGCCAAAGAGCTCTCTGGCTGAGAATTCTAAATGCCCTTCCCTAAACTGCAAACCCCAGGATTCCATAGGAGGTTGAAAGTGGAATGATAGCACTATAATGGCCTTGATGACACATAGGAACATGATCATCATAGGCCCTTTTTGCACGCCAGTCCTGTTGCGAAATGGCCTTGGGATCATCATGCAATTGTGAGGATGGTTCCACATGATGTCCTTGCAATCGTGCGATGCTCCCAGGGCCATTAGGGGGCAAGCACACATTATATCATTTTTTACTTGTTGCCAAAAATGATGCATGATTACGCGTCTCTCTAGTGCCCCTCATGCACTTACCTTGTGTGCGGAGGCTCCAGACCCACGGCCATCCACTTCCTCCCCCAGTGCAGCCTGGGAAAGTACCCAGCTGCACTGCAGAAGGAAGCAGCAGAGCCCTCACGCTTCCTTCTGGCCAGCACAGAGCTGGTGTGGAGGGGAAGTGGAGGGGACACAAGAGCCTCCCAAACACGGCTTTTTGCGCGATCCCCGCGCAATGCCAGTGGTACCAGGTAAGGTGCAAAAAGGGCCATAGTTATGATCATCATAGCACCATCATCACAGTTATGACTGATTTCACCCTCCAATATACCTTGAATTGCAACCCACAAAAGATTGTGCTAAGAAATATCCATTAGTTTTAAATCCCCCCCTTTTTTTCCTCATCTCGTTTTTATGAAGAGAAAATATGTGGCACACATTACCCAGGGAACTGAAATTCCTCAGAGTGCAAGCAAGCCAATCATTCATTTGAAAACTTTCCCACTTCAGGAGGAGCAGGAAAACCCTTTGCCCAAAGAAATCCAGCATATCAGGAAGAAAGGTTGTACTCTGGACTCTGTCTGGGCACACTGGTTTTTTTACATCCAGGGAGATGTTTCACAGGGCACAGAGTGGTTCAAAAGGGAGAATAAAGTGCCAGACACCAAAAAGGCACACAAGGGTGTGTAAAATAAATAAATGTATAAACAGTGTGACTTCAGCTATGACTAAGGGATAGAAGTTCTTCTAGGATTTAGAGCTCCCCACTCAAAGTGATGGGTGATTAGGGATCCTAGTTAGTATTTGTCAATCAGGCTCAAGTACACACCATTTTATGCCACGGGGAGATGTTATCTTTCTAGTAGGTGGAATTGAAGTCCAACCCAGACGGACTTGAGAAATAAAGAACCAGTGACTTATTTCCATTTGATGTATTGATGTTTATGTGACGGCGGCAGCTTTGACTTGAAATGTCTAAGAAAAGGGAATTTTTTGTCAGGGACCATGACATGAAAGCAAGGAGAACTTAGTCCCACTTTCCACAGCTGGGGCAAAGGTTTGCAAAGCAAACCTCACAAAACTTGGGCAATCAAGCCTTTGGAAAATGCATCCAGAGATGGGTGGATTGTTGAATGACAAGGCTCTGTGTGTGTGTGCACGCACATGCACCTTCAAGGTTACCTGAGTACTAAAGGTAGATAAGGAGATTGTAGATGAGTTTAGTGTCTTTCTACACTCTTTGAAGCATGAGGCTGTCCCTGAATGGGCATTTGAGAAATGGATAGCAAGAAATTGATTTGTTCTAGATGATGATGGCGGTGGTGGTGGCGGTGGTGATGATGATGATTTCTTACCAGCAAGTTACATCACAAATGGAATAGATGGCATCTATCCAAAAACTATCAAGAACTTTAATGTGGAATTGCCTTTGTATGTGTGCACTTGCACATTAGACATTTTACACTGTCCATACAGTGTCCAGGGGTACACTGAATAAATTAAGATAATAAAAATAACATCATTGCAATTACAATGCCATAGTATTTCCCATTTCTCTGTATGGTTCTGTAAGTTGAACAGTGAAGAAAATGAATTGGAAGGAAATCAACTCATTCAAAATGTGATGCTGAAGAATTGTTCTACGGATACCCTGGACTGCTAAAAGTGAAACTAATGGGTCCAGGAGCAATTCAAACCCAAACCCTCCCTAGAAGCCAAGATGACTAAACTGAGGCTGTTGTACTATGGCCATATGAGAAGACATGACTCACTAGAAAAGACAATAATACTTGGTAAGGTAGAATGCAGTAGAAAAAGAGGAAACCATATATTACAGACTCAGCCAAGGAAGATGTATCCCTGAATCTGCAGAGCTGACCAGTTAATGACAAAATGATTTGGAGATCTCTCATCCATAGGATTGCTATAGGTTCAGGTTGAATTGATGGCAGTTAGCAACAACGGCAGCAATTACCAGATAAGACAAATTGTTTATTTCCCCCTCTTTAGCATAAAGAGGTAGCATAAAAATGAATTAAAGGTAGCATAAAAATGAATTAAAGACATATAGTAAAAGACTAGGCAAGACATAAATATTCCCAAGGTTAGTTATGAAGGTTTTGTCAGTAAGGGACCAAAAAGGAAATCTGTTGACATACCATTGAAGTCAAGCTGATCTCAGCTTTCAGGATTGCAAAACACTGGAGCTCCACATTCCTTGCCGTACAAAGTACCCTGTGTACAAAGTTGCATAAAAAACTGTGTTTGTTCCAACAGGTTTTTAGTGATATCACACCAAGCAGGCTGGAACAAATATGTATCATGTTTGCTTTTGGTTCAATATATCTTCCGCATGTTTGTATACTGACGCCACACGTCAGTTGTCACTTATACTATTTGCCTACATACTTGTGTTTATGTTGCAGACCATTTGTGGGCATGTGCTAAAGAAATATTAGTGTTTGGTTGTTACTTTAGTACAATAGCATAGATATTTAGCTTGTGCATGTGCATCTTCCCACACTTATCTGTACATGTGAGTGTGTATATACATGCTTATGTTTGCTGCATCTCATCTTGCATAGGAACTGTTACCCTGCTTGCTGGGGGTCCCTTAGGGGGATTCTCAATGCCTGTCAAAATTATCACTTCTGGGGAAAATTAGCTATGAACACTGTTTTAGCAATGCAAAGAGGGCAGGGTAATTAAGTATCTTTTGCCCAGTGTTTATGGAGTTGGATCACAGAGAATCAGGCTAACTGTTCAAATCTGAGTATTTCATTGACATAGATATTAAAATCCATACAATCACTCAGCTGCACTCACTCCAACAAGCATACAAGACGATAGAAATTTAGGAACAGGTGAAAATTAAGAGAGAGAGAAAGAGAGAGATAAGGGTTTTGGGGTAATACTGTATCAATCCAGAAGTCTTCAGCTGGGACAAAACGAGCAAAAAACCAATCTTAGCCACACATTTTGAGGCTGAGGGGAGCTTACCAGCAGCATGGTAAGAACTGGGAGAACTCCAAAAAAAAAAAAAAAAAAAAAGGCGAAAAAGGGGGCTAGTTATAGTGGTAAACAGAGCTGAAAAAAATGTCCTGGGGAACAGATGGCTGCGGTTTTATGAAGATGGATTTCAGCTTTGTAGTTCACAGCCAAACTTCCTTGTAGTTTCCTGCAAGATGAGTTTCTCATCCGGAGATGCATACCTCAAGGTGTCACATTCCAGGCTGTTTGCATTGTTTATTTGTTCCCAGAGACTTATTGTCTCCTGTTCACTGCTGAAAATCCATTCAAATTTGCAAGACTCATCTAGGATGCGTGACAGAAAACAGGCTACTCTTTTGATCTATCTCCATAGCTCCACTACCTATGTGTCCCTCCAGTAGATCTCTATGGCTCACTATGTTTAAAATAATTAGGACCCTCAGGACACAGTTTTTAGATGGGTTAGGTGGATAACAGAACTGTCCTGTTAATTCCTATTGAATCCACACTAGTTGGGCTTAGTAATTGGTTTGAGGCCATTATATTATAGTGGTTAGTATTTTGTATTTTAAGACAGAATGGGTTCTTCACATTTGATGAAACTGTAATTTAAAAAAAAAAGTGTTGCTTTCTTGTGAAACTTTCAGGTCATTTCTGCACAACATGGTTATAGTGCTATAGTGGTTATTCTATTTTCAATGTCCTGTGGAATTCTGGGGTTTGTAGTATACTGGGGCCAAAGAACTCTGACAAGTCTAAATGCCTCTCCTTAAACTATAACTCCCAGGATTCCATAGAATGTAGGAAGTGATAGCACTATAACAATGTAGTGTGGAAATGGCCTCAGATCTGACTGCAGTGACACATGCCTTGTTTATATCCCATTTGGACTACTGTAATGCCCTTTACATAAAGCTGCCTTTAGAAACTGTTCAGGAACTTGAGAGAGTCCAAAATGCTGTGGCCAGAATGCTGATGAGGTCCAGTTACAGGAAACATACAATTCCCTTGTTAAAATAGCTTCACTGGCTTCACCATTCAAACTGTTGATCATGACCTATAAAGCCCTACACACCTTAGGTCCAGACTATCTGAAAGACTATGACCCTTTTCGTACCTTACCTTTTCACGGTGCTGGGATGTGAGGCTCACGCAAGCAGTATCTGGAGAGAGGTTCTCGCATCTGGGGTCCTTCGGCTCTGCACGAACTTCCTGCTCGCACGAGGTCCCTGCCTCTTCCTTTCTCAGTGCAGCCCGGGACCTTTCCAAGGCTCCGCATGCAAGGTAAGTGTGCGCGGGGCCCCGGAGCAATGCACGACCACACAGCATTTTCAGCTTCAAGCCAAAAATGAAAAAATGTGTGCATGGTCCACATCAGGCCCTTGAGTGTCGCAGAAATGTGAGTGTGTCGTGTGGACCGCTCCTCACATTTATGCAATGCTCAAGGGGCCCTTTTGCATCAGAAATGCCGTGTGAAAAGGGCCTATTTCTCCTCATAGCAACCTGTCAGAATTCTAATATCTACAGAGGAATGCTTTCTCTTAATTCCATCACCATAACAGCCTTCTTTAGTAAGGACGCAGGAGACACCCTTCTCAGTGGCTGCTCCCACCCTGTGGAACTCCCTTCCTTGGGAGGCTGCTTTGGCCCTCTTCCTACTTTCCTTTTGCCAACAGGCAAAGTCCTTTCTGTTTAAGCAGGCTTTTAATGTGTAAGCAGGGGAGTTTCTTACAATGGAGTGTGTTCTATTTAGCTGTTTTTAAAACTTTTGAAGGTCTTTTAAATGATTTGATATTGTTTAATGTGGAGATTTCAAATTGTTTTTTTTGGGAAATTCTGGCATTCTCTCTCCCCCACCCTTTGTTCTAGGACAAATGGGGCTCAGCTAGCATAGGGTTAATTTTCCTTTGCATGTAAAGTCCTCTGGCCTCTCACCGAAAGTCTCAACTGTTGCTCTGTGCTATTTAAAATGATTAGCTATGGTATCCAGACCATGTGACCCAGGATACACCCTGGAGTCAGTTCTGGCCTTACATGGAAGACCACACCTCTCTCTCTTTTCCCCTTTTGCAATCTTGCATCTAGGACCTTTTCTCTGCTATACTAGCCTCTCCACCAAGAAGTTGGTGTGTTAAGAATGAAGCTATGATCTTCCCAAATCCTTTTGTTAATTAGTTAGGATCTAGTTTCTCCAGTGCATATGTAATTGTAAGGTTTATTAGTAAATCTTTAAGTTTGGAACCAGAAACTGCCTGCCTTGTTTTGCCTTCCAAGTCAGTCTCAGTTCAGGAAAGCCACACAGACACTGGGACGTGCTGTTTTGCAACTCAGCTAAAAGAAGGCTAATTTCTCACAGCTTTAGCTTTCATAGCCTTTTTCAAAGGTCTAACACCCTGGAAAATTCTAACTCCCAACATTTTTTAACATTTTATTGTTAAGGTTTTTAAACTGACTATCTCTGGGAGCTACCGTGGGCCCCACTCTGGGAAAAAGGTGGTTTGAAATGAAATGAAATTTCTTACAGTGGCTCAGAAACAACTAGTATGTATGTTTGTGTTGACTGTTATTCAGCTGTTGATGACAAGATACCCGCAGTGTAGCCATGAGCATGAATAAAGCTGTCTGAATCCTCCAGCTTCAGAGATAAAACAATAATGATTGCAGATATATCAACTAAAACGGGATCAGGTCAAACCCTCAAGGGCAAGTGGATTTCACAAAGGTACCTGTTGCTCCAGTTTGGTAACACTGATTGGGAGATGAAATCTCTCCAAGCTGTTTGGTTCACTCTTATGAAGCATGGTCTATCTTTCAAAGTGAGCTGGGAAAGGTCACCAATTTGAAATCAGATAATGAATGAAGCTCCTGTCAGCAGCTACCAGAAACAGGAGTCTAATCCACACTTGGTGTGGTGTAGTGGTTATGGCCATTTCTGCACTACACTGTCACAGTGCTCTTACTCCACTCTCAGCATCCTGTGGAATTCCAGAGTTTGTCATTTCCTGAGACCAAAAAGCTCTCTGGCTGAGAATTCTAAATGCCCCTCCCTAAACTGCAAACCCCAGGATTCCATAGGATGTTGAAAGTGGAATAATAACACTATAACAGTGTAGTGTGGAAATGGTCTGAGAGCTGGATTAAGACTTAGGAAATCTAGGTTCTAGTCCCCAATGAACCATAAAGCTCATTGGGTGACCCTGCACCAGTCCCTCAGTCTGATCAACTTTGCATGACTGTTGTGGACAAGTAGGAAGGAGAGTATACATGCTGCCTTCAGTTCATTGGAGGAAAGTTATCTCTTCATAAATGAATAAATAAAATATAGAATCCCAGCAAAGACTTGAGGGGGGGAAGAGTTCATAGACAACAAGCAACAATCTGTAATAGTATTCATATTAAAGATAGAGGGACTATTCACCATCTAAACATGGGTTTTTCAGCAGTAGGATACCACATTGGGAAGCATAATAGAGCAACAAGATTTTTGTATAGTTTCATTCCAATTCAAACATCCCAGAATGTCCAAGAGGATTTTCTCTGTAGAGAAACGTGGTTTTTTTGCATACACACACACAAAAAGCACATTTTCTATGCAGATATTCCTATGTAGGAAACGATGCTTTCTGTGCAAAAGCCATGTTTTTGTACAGGAAAATATGATTTTATTTTTGCACACAAGTTAAAAAAAAAGCACCATATATTGTTTTACATGAAAAAATTCTCCAGAACACCAACAGAATATGGTTTTTAAAAAGACACTTTTTTTCTTCTGCAGTGGAGAGAAAACTACGGTAATTATCTGTCCTTGCAAGTGAGTACAAAATAATCAAGGATTTACATTCCTAATCCTATGTAAGATCATTAAATATATTTGCAGTGCTATGCATTTTACATTCTATGAGTCTAAATTCAGCTATATAAAACAAACTTTAAAAAATACACACACACACAAACACATATATTTGTCCTGCCCCATTTCATTTGTACCCAAGGTGAAAATTTGATGAAATTCATCCAGACTTGTTTTTTTATTAATACTATTTTTTAAGAATCAAGTTGCTTGCTAATTTTCCCGACCCCAAGAATCTTGCTGTCAGATATGTGTGACATTTTATGATCCACGCTTTAATTGGTTCTACATTGTTCCCAGAAGGTGAGATGAGATTACACGGAGCCATACATTAGTCAGAATAATTATTCTACACTTTGCCCACTCAAAGTTTCCCTACCAGTTATTCAAACAAAATGGAGCAATCTTGATTAACTAATCTCCCTACATCAGCATTTTAGGGTGTGTGTGTTTTTTCCCTTTCTTTCTTCTTCTTTTTTTTTCCATTGAGTACTTCACAGAAATGTTTTTTAAAAAATTCACTACAATTAAAAAAGCAATTAAAAAGGATTATCGGAATCAAAGTTGATCTTTAATTGCTATGCATATCTCGATCTTTCTTCCATGATATGCCAGATAAAATGCTCTTAAAAACCGCTTTCTTAATAGCTTTAATTATGGAGAACATAAGAAATTTTGTCCTTTTGAGGTGCATCCCGTTTCCAGTTGAGCCCCTTTCACAGGGCTGTCATCGAAAAAGTTTGTTTCACTCCGTCTTGTCTCGCCGCAGCTGAGCCAGCAGTTTCATTATCCTCTCTGAGCGCTGGAAATGGGACACCTTAGGATCATTCTGATTATCTCGGATAAACCTAAAAGAATGCTTGAGCTGGGAAGAAAAAAGATTACTGCTTTAAAGGGATGTTCTAAAGAAGCAACATGGGGGAGGGCTTCCTGGAATAATGGCTGCAGATATGGGCTTGACAGGATATGGGCCATAAAGTGGGTTTTGGCAGGAGGCCTGATGTTTTCCTCTGAAGGTCATATCAACCTGTTTTGTTCCATAAACACTAGTCCATAGCACCCCTGCTCTCTGGTTATCCAACTTTCAGGGAAAAGTACTAAAAGGATTTGTTAAACTGAATTTTGCATTTGGGAGGGGCAGGAGTCTTGTACTTACCTGTTATGAGGTGACCAAGGAGTGCGTATGCAAGTGTCCTATCTGATCATCCCTGTGTTGGCCTTTAGCTTCCCTGGATTCTTCCACTTCCATTCAAACCCAGGGGAAGATGTCAGGCAGCAAGTCCTCCCAGCTTCCAGGCTGGTACATAGGTTTAACTGATGGTGTAGGACTCTGAGACAACAGGGTTCAAATCCCCACTCAGACATGTAGGCCATTTCTGCACTACACTGTTATAGTGCTATTGTTCCACTTTCAACATCCTATGGAATCCTGGGGTGTGCAGTTTAGAAAGAGGCATTTAGTATTCTCAGCCAGAGAGCTCTTGGGCCTCAGTGAACTACAAACCTCAGAATTCCACAGGACGTTGAAAGTGAGATAATCGCACTATAACAGTGTAGTGTGGAAAGGCCCGTAGTCTTTCCACACTATACTGTTATAATGCTATTATTCCACTTTCAACATCCTGTGAAATTCCGGGCTTTGTAGTTTGCTGAGCTCTCTGGCTGAGAATTCTAAATGCCTCTACCTAAACTGCAAACCCCAGGATTCCATAGGATGTTGAAAGTGGAATGATAGCATTATAACAGTATAGGGTGGAAAGGCCCATGGAAACCTGTTGGCTGGCTTTGGGGGAGTCACCCTCTCTCAGCCTCAGAGGACAGCAATGGCAAACCCCTCTGAACAAATCTTGCCAAGAAAATCATGATACCTTCACCTTAGGGTACCTATAAGTCAGAAATGGCTTGCAGGGGAACAACTGCTACTACAGTAACAACAAGTGATGTGAGAGCTACTCTGATCCAGAAGTATGATGGAGCAATGTGTGACAGAAAGAGCAAAAACACATGCATCACTTTTGGTGAATGTGCAATGATAAGATGATCTTTTGTATAAAAATATCAAGACAAATTCCAAAAGAAGAAGACGAGTAGGGGGAGAGAGAAGCTGCTTTTCATGGGGGAAAATGGATAGAGGAAACTAGAGTGAAAAATCCAGGATCACATTTCCATTCTGCAGACCTATTAGCACATTTTGATTGACAGTTGTTACAAAAATAAGGGGATGTCCCACTCAAAATTCTCCAAAAGCAACATTTCAAAGCTAGATTTGGAAGTCACACTTTAGGTGCATTCTCTGAAATCATTTCGTGTGAAGCCAAATGTTTTGATTAAAGTAGCAAAATTTACCAGGAAAAATGTCCACATTCCTTCCCGAAAGGAAACAAAAAAAGTTTCTTGGTATTAGGCAGGGCATGCAGCTGGGAGAAAATTTTGAACAAATCTGAAGTTGGGTAAAATCTTCACTTTCTTAATTTGAGTTGAGGTAAACTGTCAGTTCAAGTTTGCATGCAAATATTTTGATTTTACAATGTCACAATATGAATTTAGTAGCCCTGTTTGTGTCACATTTAGGAAACAGGGGAAATCCAATATAAAACAGAAGTCTTAACTAAATGAGCTGTTCTGAAATCAAGGTGAAATGTGGGGATTTTTCTTTCTCAGCTAGTTAGAGACACAGAGACAAGAGACATTTAACCTAGGCCCTTTTCGCACGGGCCTTTTCTGCACGACAGCCCCGTGAGCCTCGCGGGAGTGGGAGCGTCGCTCCGCACGATGCACTCCCACTTCCGCCGGGCTCACGGGGCTGAAGCGGCACGAGCGCGGGTGATTTTCGCTTCGAAGCGAAAATCACCCGCGCTCACGCAACATTCCCGGCGCCTGCGCACACTTACCTCTTGTGCGGAGCATCGGGGAGCCGGCCGGGTCGCGCTTCCTTCCCTCCGCCCCTGCGGAAGGAAGGGACGGGGCGGGGCGCTAGCGCGACAGACGCGACATGTTCTGCTTCGCGCGCGGGGGTGGGGATGGACGGGACAGACTCCTTTCTCTCGCACGCAGGGGGGAATGGATGGGACAGGTTCCTTTCTCACGCGCGCGGGGGGGGGATGGACGGACGCGCGAGCCGCCGCTGCCTCCGGGAGGCTGCTGCTTCCCCACTCGTTCCTTCACCTGCGGAAGGAAGGAGGGGGAAGCGGCAGCCTCCCGGAGAAGGCTTCTTGCGCGAGCCGCCCTCCTCCTTCGCGCGAGCGCCGGCGCTGCGAAAAGGGCCCTAGCCTACTTGCTCCTTGCCAGAAGGTGGATGCAGAGCAGAGCAGAGCAGAGGGTAGGCCCTGGCACAACAATGACAAAGAAGGAAGAAATAAACTAACTAAATACACAGACCCACCTGCAGAGTCTTTTGCAAACTGAAACAGCAAAACAGTTAACCCTTGGAAAATGTAGCAAGCTGCTGCTCTCCTAGATGAGCTGGAGATTTGCATCCAGCTCTTTCCTCTTGCCTAGAAGTATGTACGCCAAAATTGGTGAATTTCCATCCTTATCGCTTCTCTGGAGATGGATGACTCATGGAAATGGACCAGGTGTTGAGATCTGGCAACCATATTTTCAAGACTGGATAGGATGAGCAAAGATCATCATTTAAAAATAGAATGGAGGGGAGAGGATTTCCCATTACTTTTCACTAGGCACAAATCAGACGATAATAATCCATCTTAATATAGAAAGAGTTTCTGATGATAAGCACTGTTGTGCTTGTGATATCTAGGTAAAAGTGAAAGATGGTCAATGCTACAGGGAAGGTTCAGTTAATTAGCTTTATTTTGGTGTTGGCAATGGCCCTTTTCACACCTTACCTTTTCACGGAGGTGGGGGGGCAGTGCTCGCACGAGAAGCTTTTGGAGGAAGGCTTTCACATCCCTGCTGCTTGGGCTCCGCAGCAGTTTCCTAGTTGAGCGAGCACCCCGCCCGCATCCCACCCCTTCCCACCGCAGCACAGCCTGGGAGTTGAAGGCTAGCGCTGAGGCAGGAAGCGCGACTGGCACAGCTCAAGAGTCTGCGCACAGCACGTAAGTGCGCTGCACGCCCCTGAGTGTTGTGCGACCGCACGGCATTTTTGGCTTGAAGCTGAAAATAAAAAAAATCCATTAGTGGTTCGCATCATGCTCTTGAGCATTGCGTAAATGTGAGTGCGTCATGCAGACCGCTCCTCACATTTACGCAACTCTCAAGGGGCCCTTTCGCTTAAGAAATGCCATGTGAAAAGGCCCAATGTTTCACTTTTCCACATCATTCTTCACCCCCACCCATGTTCTAGATATTGATATCAAGGCATGGGAGCCAAATGGAATAACATATGGGAAATAAATTAGGAAGACTTGGACCATTTCCACACTACACTTTTATAGCATGATTATTCCACTTTCAACATCCTATGGAATCCTAGGGTTTGCAGTTTAGGGAGATGCCAGCTGGTCCCTTCCTAAACTGCAAGCCCCAGGATTCCATAGGATGTCGAAAGTGGAATAATTGCGCTATAAGAGTATAGTGCGGAAATGGCCTTGGGTTCAAATCCATATCCAGAACATGAAGCTCATTAAGTGGACTGACCTTGGATGACCTTCTTTCTAACCTGGCTAATTGGATTCTTCAGAGGATAAACAGAATAAGCTTGAAATTCAGGTTGTCTACAGCTTTGCCCTGTGCCAAGGGTCCCCAAATTTGAGGGGCTATTGGGCACACACATAATTTTATGAAGATGTCCTTGGTGCCATCACAAAATGGGTGGCATGGGAGGGTTGCCTTTTGACAAAATGGCTGCCATAGTAGGTACCTTTGTGAGAAAGGCAAGTTGGTGGGGCTAAAAAGAGAACTTGTTCAAGAACCTGCTTACAAGGCCTTAGTAGATAGCAGAAATGGAGTCTCTGTTCCCAAACAGGTTTTGCCCCAAGAGACTACCCATTTCATTGGAAGGCAAGACAATTGTTTCTTTAAAACATTTCTTAAGAGCAAATTGGGAACTCTGGCTCGTCTCTTCCCAGACATTCTGTAGCCACATTTTGTGAGATGCCTTGTGGGTTGTTTTTTTTATTATTATAATTTTTAAATTTTAAATTTCTTCACAAAAATGCAGATCTCAAGATTCCATAGGGTTCAGCAAAGACCATTAAAAGTAAGATCAAAGAGTTAATGTGGATACACCCATGATAGCCTCCAGGAAAATAAGAATATAATTCTTTGATAATTTCATTCTCAAAGGAAGCAGTGACTAATTTTAATAGCTTTCTTCCTGCTGCAAGAAACCCTTTGAGCACTGCACAGTTTAAGAACAGAAACACAGAATAAGGAACTTATTCTGAACAAAATTCACACATGGTATGCATGCATACATGCTTGCACACACACAAATAGCAAAGCATTCTCTGTAAGGGACATGACATTTTCTAAGCAGGAAATGATATTTTTGCACACACAAAAAATATTTCCTGAACTGAAATATTATTTACTGCATAGAAAATGCTGTTTCCCCAATGGAAAGTGAGGTTTTCTGGAGAAAGAAGAATGTACAAATTTTAGACAGCATAATTTCTCAACGGCACAGATTCTTCTGATCTGTTGAAGATAATCCGCATTTCCCAGTGCTCAAGAAATGCATTTTAAAAAGACGCAGTATTGCATCTTTTTTTTATAAAAAACTGTTGTAGTATATTATTATCCTGAGAAAGATGTTAAGAAAATTAAACATGATTATAAATTGTTGCAATAATATGCTTAAAGATAGATTTGATTTGATTAAAGGGAGTAATAATATAGTGGAATTAAATAACAGTATTTTAAAATAGTTAATAATATTGATTTTTAAAATGGAAATGTATGAAATATTAGACATTTAGCAAATTTAGAAATTAAAAGAGTTTGGGAATATAAACATAAGAAGCAATAAATTTAAAACAGTGCAAAGTAATGAATTTAAATTAAATAAGTTGGAGCTGTTTGCAACAAGGGTAGGAGTCATTTTTAATAGTCTCTTTTTGTGGTTGCTTAGTTTAGTACAATTTGATCATTTAGTTTAGTTTATGTATGTATATAATTCTCTCTCTATGTATATTTAGTGTAGTTTGATTTTGTTGTTTGCCTTTACAATATATTGGTTTGGTTGTTTGTGTTTTACGTATTTGTGTCAATTTTTTTTCTTCCAATTTATTTTTATAAAATATTATATAATAATAAAATCGTAACATGCGTATTATTCGTTTCGTGTTCTTTTACATATACAATTATTTACATATTTTCATGGAAATGTATTTCATTTTTCACATTCATACATACAAATTTACATTTGTTATTTTATTACATTTCCTTGACTTCCTTGTCCTCTCTCCCAGAGACTTTTCAGTGCTACTTTGCTTTCTAGAAATTCCCCAAATTCTTCTTAAATAATAAACAAAAGCTTACCCATATCTTTCTCCTATCCAATTTACCTCATTTTGACTTAACCTTTTCAAAATGTCCTTTCTTCATTGTACATAGTTTTAATAATATATTTTAATAATATATATGAGCTCTTCTCCTACCAAATACTTCCGCTCATGTATATATTCTTGTATCTTCCCTTATCTTGGTAACCTCTATCTTAGGCCATTTCCGCACGAGGCTGTTATAGCGCTATGATTCCACTTGCAACATCCTATGGAATCCTGGGGTTTGCAGTTTTGGGAGGGGCCAGCCGGCCCCTCCCGAAACTGCAAACCCCAGGATTCCATAGGATGTTGCAAGTGGAATCATCGCGCTATAACAGCCTCGTGCGGAAATGGCCTCAGTATCTACTTTACAGTGTCAAAGTCAGTCCCAATATCCTTTTCCTTCATGAATTGTGTTACTTGTTGCCACTCGTTCTCTATTGGATCAATACGTTTCCCTTTTAAATGTAAAGAAAAAAAATATCAAATTGTTTTAACTCAGTAATTTTTTGAATCCACTGTTCTATTTCCGGAACTATCGGTAACTTCCATGATCTGGCAAATACTATTCTCGCAGCCGTCACTAAGTAGAGTATTACTTTTTTTATTTCTCATTTGTGTCAATTTTTTAAAAAATTCTAATTAAATAAAAGAGGGGAAAAAAGAAACACATTTTAAAAATATTTTATGAATATTCTTTCCACTCCTAAAGCATTTTACCTGGGAATAAAGGCACCAAAAGAACCACCTGCAGAGGTTAGAGGCTGCAATGGAGAGGCTTGGAAAGCCACATACTGCCCATCTGCTGTCTAATGGTAGGGTCGGCCCCATCAATATCCATGGAATTGGCAAAGGTTAGGCTCCATAACTCATTTCAACCTACAATTTGAGACATGCAGACTTCTGTCCCCAAAACATGCCAGTTTTGAGATGAACCATTGCTCCATTCTATTTGTGCTGCTGCTGTGATGGACTCAGGTGGTTTCTCTCGCACCTGCCTGCTCTATGAGACCTTTCCCTTATGTTTCAATCAGAATTTCTTTTCTTTCCTTTTTTCAAGAAAGCTCATTTCCCTGCCTGCCCCTCCTCTTCCTCCCCAAATTCTACTGATCCTCCTGTCGTCATGGCAACCATCTCCTGCTGGCAACAATCAAGAAAGAAACCTGATTTGGGGTTTTAATTAATAGCTTGGAAATGGAAATGTAACAGTGACTGGCAGCTCAAGTAAGCACATTCTCGCAAAGTGAATAAAACAAGAGTTGCTGAAAGACTTCAAATTGTTTCCTTGGCTGTTGCATAAACTCCTTTTCTTTTCCTTGATTTTTTGTTTTCCTTGGTTTTTTTCTCTTTTTATAACCAGGGACCACCTAAATTTAGACTGCTCCCCCAAGCAACACCTCCCAAGGTAATTTTGTCAATGTTAAAATTTTGGACAGAAATGCCAATCTCTTTTTTTTTCTTTGATGATGATGATGATGATGATGATGATGATATCATCCCACCTCTCCCTATGGATCGAGGCGGTATATATGCGTGTGTTTTCAAATATGAAACAAGAAAAGCTACTGTTAGTTTCTTTCTCGTGTACCCTGCTATATAACCACAGCTCACAACATGACTAAGAACCAGATATCACGAAAACCAAGATGGGCTCAGTCAGCACTAGGAATCATGCACCCTTCTCGATGACAGAATCATAGAATCGTAGGTCTGGAAGAGACCACAAGGGCCATCAAGTCCACTCCCATTCTGCCATGCAGAAATAAACCATCAAAGTATTCCCAACAGATGTTAAACAGTCTCTGTTTAAAAGCCTCCAAAGAAGGAGACTCCATCACACTTCAAGACAGTGTATTCCACTGTCAAACTGCTCTTACCACTAGGAAGTTCTTCCTAATGTTTAGATTGAATCTCTCTTCCTGAAGTTTGAAGCCATTGCTCCATGGCCTAATCTCTGGAGAAGAGCATAGAAGGTGTCATGTCCAAAGAGAAAGTGGGCTTGCCAGGTTGTAGAATTACAGAGTTGGAAGGCACCACAAGGGCCATCTGACCGAACCACTAAGTCATTCAGGAATACACAACTAAAGCACTCTTGAGAGAAGGCCATCCAACCTCTGTTTAAAGACCTCCAAAGGAGGAGACTCCACTACTTTCCACAGTTGAACCACTCTTGAATTAAAAAAAAAATTCCTTATCTTCAGATGGAATCTTTTTTCTTGAAATATGAATCCCTTGGTTCAATGTTATGGTTTCCTGAGCAGCAGAAAATAAAATTTTTCTATCTTCTACTTGGCATCCCTTCAGATATTTAAAGATGGCTATCATGTCACTTCAGATATTTAAAGATGACTACCATTTCACCTCTCAATCTTCTCTTTGCCAAGCTAAGCATCCCAATCTCCCTAAGTCATTTCTTGTGAGGCTGAGTTTCCAGACCTTCTCTAGAGACATTCCAGCTTGTTGATGTCCTTTTTGAATGGTGGTACCCAGAAATAAACACAGTATTCCAGGTGAGGTTTCACCAAAGCAGAAGAAAGCAGCACTACTACTTCCTTCAATCTGGACACTATGCTTTTGTTGATGGAATCCAAAATTGCATTGGCTTTTTGAACTACAGCATCATACTGTTGACTCATGTTTAGCTTGTGGTCTACTAAGATCTCTAGATCCATTCACATGTCCTGCTTTCAAGCTAGGTGTCATCCATTATATCTTTGTGCACTTCATTTTGCCTTGGCTAAATGTAGAACCTTATATTTATCCTTGTTGAAATTAATTAGTTAGAAGAAACTAGTTAATTCAGACCCAGATCTCCAATCTGCTGAGGTTACTTTGAATTTTGATCTTGTCCTTTTAAGTATTAGCTACCTCTTTCTTAATTTGGTGTCATTCGCAAATTTGATAAGCAGGCCTTCTATTCCATCATTTAAGTCATTTATGAAGAGCTCATAGGACTGCAGGTTGCAGAAGCCCAGCTGGCATAGCAAATGGTGAGGGATGCTGAGCAATGAGGTCTAAAAACATTTGGAGGACAACATGATCCCCAATCTTAAGAAAAATCAAACTACAATCTTAATTTTTTTAAAAAAAATTCCAACTACAATCTTAATTCTCAACCTGAAGTAAAATGCAAACTTAAATAAAATCCAACTGTATCTCCAATGTGTAGACACATTGAATGAACTAGGCATGTTAAGTCAATTCTTACACAAGTACCATTGATCCCAGGGGTCTATAGAGGATTGCTGTCCTAGCCTCCCTGGGAAGGGACCTCCAAAGGATGTAATTCTTGGCTAATTTTCTTCTCAAAGGAAGAACAATCTATGTTAGCACTTTTTTCCAAGCTGCAAGAAAATCAGGATTTTGCATCACTCAAAGACATGTTTTTTGACCATTTTTGAATAGTCTTTCCATCCTTATGAAGCTGTTGCCCAAGTGGGGGCCAATGAGAGCACAGTGATGTTCATTTGCTGAGGTAACTAATCACAGCTGACATCTCCTGTTTTTGTGTCCAGTTTGTCAATCTTTCTTGATATTTTGGGAATGGGTAAAAATGATTTAGGAGCATTTGTGAGGAATTTTCCTATTTCCAAATTGGGAAATTCTTTGCTAGAATAAACATAGGGAAGCTGTCTTAGGTTTTGGTATGTATAGTGTGTCTTTAGTGACCCTGTTGTCACTTTATTTTTGATGGATTGATTTTAAGAAATACACACAAGGAACTTGAAGTAAAGTATCACAAATACTGGTAATGGGGGAAAGGGAGTAATGAGGAATGATTCCTTTTTAAAAATATAAGTTTCTCCTTTTGGGATTCTGTGAATCAGAAAATACTGACTAGACTCCTAGTTGACTTCTGTGGATTAAAGGATGCTCCTGAGACTGAATGAATATTTGGTGTAATCCACCAGGGCTATAGTTTTGTTATTATAGTTATGACCATTTCCGCACTACACTGTTATAGTGCCTTTATTCCACTTTCAACATCCTATGGAATCCTGGGGTTTGCAGTTTAGGGAGGGGCATTTAGAATTCTCAGCCAGAGCGCTCTTTGGCCTCAGTAAACTACAAACCCCAGAATTCCACAAGATGCTGAAAGTGGAATAATAGCACTATAACAGTGTAGGGAGGAAATGCCTATATTTTTAAAAAAGAGTTCAAATAGAGGGCATGTAGAGCAGGATCATGGAGCAGTTCATAGAAGGGGATGCATCATAAAAAGAGAGTGTTTACACTCCTCACACATTTTCCCAATCAAATTGTCAATTGAAATAGCTTTCTGTCCCACCAAGAGCAAGAAGACCAATATATGTATGGTACCTTTATTTTTTCCAGAGCAAAGGGAGGATAGAAGCTTCACATAAAGTTCCCTGTCAGACTAGCTACTTCTGGCAGCCATCTTGAGAAAGGAGAGGTGGGAGCAAAGAGAGCTCCCAATCAGCCTGACCAATCAGCAGCCATTACACAGCAGAATGAGCAGCCACATGGCAGAGAGGACATGCCTCCAACAGTGGGGGGGTGCTTTGCTCACCCAAGAGGGGAAGAAAACATCAATTTTAAGCACAAGCCTGGCAAGCTTGAGGTGAGAAATACAAGGAAATGGGGGGAGTGTCAATGTCAGGAGGATGCCAAGCAACCACAGAGGCAACAGGAGTTTTATGGCTTTTGGTAAGTAGTCTGTAAAATAATCAAGGGTTTGCAGCACCCAAAACAAACAGAGGCAATAAGTAAAGCCCTAAAGTAATTAAGGGGTTACATCTCCCAAAACGAACAAAGACAGCAGAACTCAGAAATGGCAAGCCCTTGGAACAGGTATCAGAGACACAGATGAACAACAGCTGTTGCCCCATGGCCCTCACTCCCCAGCGTCTGCCTTAAATAGTCTTTAGCCCAGCTGGGGCTGATCAATGTCCATTGGCCTGGTCCGCAGCTGAAAGCCCTTGATCTCAGCTGCTTCTCCAACAGGTGCTTTGATCTATGAACCACCATGTTTTCCAGCTGCCTCTGGAGGAATGTGAGGGGGGGGGTCTGCTGCAAGCTCTGGGATGGAGTCAGAAGCAGCAGCTTCTGTCAAGCCAGAAGCATTGGACTCCTCTGCTGTAGGCACCAGCCCTGGGTCAGCTGGGGAGTCGCTGGCAGGCCCCTCTCTTTCCTCTGCAGGAGCCCCCTCTCCCTCCAAGGGACCCTCCAAGGAATCCTCCCCCAGCTGGGAGTTCAAACCCAACTCAGAGTCCCTGTCTGATTCGGCAGCCTGCTCAGCCTCCTGCTCAGCCTGGCTCATGACAGTGAGGAAAAGGGGGGGGGGTAAGCAAGTGCCTCACAAATAATCACATTCACAAAGGTCGAACTCACAAATGTGGAGGGAGGACTGTATATACAATGGGGAGCCTTTGAACATTCCTTGAATCTTACTTGAACCACAGTCTGTCTGTTACTGTCCCAGACAAATATCTCCTTCCCAAGCCAGGCATACTCAGACCTGCTTAAATTAAGAAGAAGAAGAAGAACAGAAAGAAGAAGAAGATTGGAAAAATAAACAATGTTGGGATAAAAAAAATGTGGATGCATTATATAGCAGAATCTCTTTTATTTGATTTTTAAGGGAAAGTAAAAGGAAATATAATGGACACATAAATGAAACAAATTTGTGGGATAATTGGAGTCTCTGGACTGAAAAGGTTAAAGGTGTAAAGGGGTACAAAGAAGTGAGAGAAATTGCTGGTGAAATATTCCACATTTTGGGTAATGGTTAATAAAATTTCCCTTTATAGCCATCGATGGGGATTGAGGGAAGGTGGGAGGAGAGACTGTCAAAATGATAGAAAAATATTGTAATGTGTAATAGGTAATGTGTTATAATATTGTATGTTCAAAAATTTAAAATAAATGAAAAAAGGAAGGGGGAGAAGAAACATAAATAGATCCTAGAACAAACCAAGCCTGAACTCTACCTAGAAGACCAAATGACCAAACTGAAGTTGTCATACTTTAACCGTATCATGAGATAGAGTAAAGTGGAATAATAGCACTATAACAGTGTAGTGCAGAAATGGCCATAGTTGAAGTGAGTTGAAGCTCACTTGATAGCAAATTACCCCAGAGAAGCAAAGGGATAGTGTTATTCTGGCCATTCCACATTCCTCTACATGTATTCTTTCCATGTGTAATGCCATCATGAGAACCACGCTGTACATATTGAAACCTCCATGCAAGGAACTTCCAAATTTGCCTAAACATTTTCCTTGAAACTTGGCAATTAAAGTCATAAGAGCCTTTAGCTAATAAAATGTTAAAAATATGCAAAACAGATGGAAGGGTAATTAAATGCGTGGGTATATCCAATAATATAACAAGGATAGGGAAATTAAAAAATAACATGAAAATAGTAAAGTCATGCAGTATTTTTTATTTGTGAGTATTTATGAATACATTGTAGAAGACATGATTACAAAAAATACATAAAATTTTGAATTGGGGAGTTTCTTTATACTTAAAATAACATGATTAGTGACTCTTGGTATAGGATAGGAAGTCACGGTAATGTAAAAATAATAGTTGGATATTTTTTTATATTGCCAAGAAAAGATGTATATTTGTATAGTATTGTATATATGAACAGTTGAATCAGAAATGTATAACTTTCTAATACGGACTTTATTATTTGTATGCATACAATAAAAAGAAAATTAAAAAAAAGAAACTTCATTTGATTCATAATAGAAATAAATCTCTTACCTTGCCGCTTTCACTTTGGGAGTCACATTAGGAACAGATAAAAAGAAAAGGAAGGAACCTTGGTATCTTGGTCACCTAATGAAGAAGGATGGGGAAATCTGACTATTTCACTTTCTATTGCATTTGAATTTCTGAGATTTTGGTAAATTCCCAGAAAGAATAATGAAAGTAAACACAATTGTCACCAGTCCCTAGTAAGATCTGCAAATGAATGCCCACACATTTAAATTTTACAGCGCTGATTTGAAAAGTAAAACAAAGGGAAATTCTCACCCAAGCCAAGCAGACCAATGGAAAATGTTGCACTGGCTTCTGGAACCGGTGTTTTCCGCATTGATGTCTGCACTAAGCATGAGTAAGCAGTCTAATTCCAGCTTGATATAACGCGTATGCTGGATGTTGGGTGCCTGCTGGTAAATGATTGGAATTTTCCAAAGACGCTCAGCTAGACTCACCAACCTGTGAGGAGAATAGAGTTTATTTCAAGCATGTTCCCCTACTATGCAAGAAACCAGAGGACAAGTAAGTACCAAGGAGAGACTTCTCCCTGATCTCCCTGGGTTGCGACTGTTGCTGTGTGCCTTCAGACCCATCTCCAACTCACAGCGGCCCTAATGTGATCCTATCATGGGAGTGTTTTTGGTAAGATTTGTTCAGAGGAGGTTTGTCATTGAACCTAAGACTTCCAAGTCCTAGTCCATGGCTTAAACCACTGTATTACAATGGCTCACCTGCCTGAGGCCGTGTGCCATTTTGCATGACCATGCATTGCATCAAAGAAGGTGGAAGAAACAGCTTAACCAAGACATTGACCATTTCCGCACTGGACTGTTATAGTGCTATTATTCCACTGGCAACATCCTATGGAATCTTGGGGTTTGTAGCTTCGGGAGGGGCCAGCTGGCCCCTCCCAAAACTGCAAACCCCAGGATTCCATAGGATGTTGCAAGTGGAATAATAGCACTATAACAGTCCAGTGCGGAATGGGTCATTGACCGAAGATACATTGGCACCATCTCTGATGCTGAATCGCACTGTGGACCAAAACAAAGTTGACAAAATCTTTGTAATGGTGCAAGTAATTACAAATTCTGGTGATGAAAAGCAGTACTTTCTAGATGTTGGTGAACCCTGCTGATTTGAAATGAATTTTAAGCTGCTTTAACTCGTGTGTATGAATATGTTTAGCTGTACTTTGGTTCAATTTCTTGTAAGCCACTTTGAGTCCCATCCTAGGGAGAAAGGTAGGATATATATTTAATAAATGAACACAGCAGCTAGACTGTAACTTCATTCATGGATCCTTCTTGGTCACATGTGGAACAGTCAATTAGGTGGTCCCAATAACATACTATTAATATAAAGTTATGAGGACTGAAGGATTAATTTGATTTCTTTTTCTTTTTCTGATCTGCTTAGAAAATAATCTTGCTCTCAGTTAAATCCCATATTGACAACTGTAAAGCAATCTATTTATTACTGCACATTTTCTACCCCTGCTGCACAAAATGTGTCCATCTGAATATTAGAATAATGTTTGGAGGAAAAAAAGATCTGGCAATTTTTGTTGTTTTGTTCTGTTTTACTTTGAGATCTGTTGCTTCAACAGCAAGGACAGAGCAAGGCCAAGTTTAATTTAGCTCTCAGCAGAATTTTTTTTTATAGCAAAAATACCTGTATAAGCCCATTCTCATTCTGGGAAGATACCCTGTCTGTAGGTTTGGGACATAAACTTGCTCACGTCTTTTAAAGAAAATCTTTGATCCAGAAATCCATCCCGAAAGAAAAAGATACAACCTCAGAAAAGGAGTCAACTGCCATGAAATTTTCTACCTGTGTCAGAACATTTTTTTTTCTGGAAAACTTGTTCGTGGGGAAAAGAATCTTGTTGGGAACTTACATCTTTTTAAGCAGACTTATGTCTGCAGGAATTAGAAATGGCCACTTTTCTAACATACATAATCCAGTAATGGCCTGTATTATGTTACTATATAAGAGTGTTGCCAAAGTGACCAATAAGCATCAGTTCTGATGCGCAAATGCCCTGACATATGATGGGACCAATGCATGTAGGTCTTGATGGCCATTGAAACATCAGGTAAAGAGTGCCAGTGTGTATCAGTACAAGTCCAATGTGCTTTGGGACATTCTTGTCAGTTTCCTCTTACGTGTCTTCACAACCTACTAACAGGGTTTCTTAGCTTCTCGACTACATAACTAAAGTTACATAACATAGACCATGATAAAGGATTCTTTCCTTTGTTCTTTCTTCAGAACCATTCAGATGTTCTATGCAAAATTTGGTTTGGGGCCCAAAAACATTCTTTTGTACTTTTTTTAAGAAAAGTTTTTGCATTTTGGGGAAAAAAAGAAAAAGAAAAAAAAACTGCAAAAATGTAATAAGGAGAGAAAACTGTCAAAATTATTATTTCTGTGTGTGACAACAGAATAAACAAAGAGTTGCACTCTATGGTGGACTTAGTTGGCAGAAACCATAGGTAGCTAAAAGTTACCATTTTGTATTCCCTGGAATCCTTCTGACTCTGGGCCCCTGTAGGAAATCCAGACTATCTTAATCATGAACAATGCCATGAATCAGTATTTTGAGTCCTGAAGAGACACTAGAACCTTAGCATCTGCCCAGGAATTCTCAACTTTGATGCCAGGTCTCTCATTTTATTTTATTTTTTCAAATGGCTTTCACACTAGATTTCAAAGACCTCAAAAATGACTAGACTGTGTCTCCTGAATGCCAAATATTCTTGGGTTTGTTCCCAAAGTTGACCTCCAACTTGAGAGCGTGTAAACTTTCTGTGGAGTTTCATCTTCCAACCAAAAGAGCTTGCTTTGTCCCCAGATCCCACCCAGGTACATATTTTTAGAACTGGCAGCCCTCCGTTGGCAACCTTTCACCTGGCTTTCGCTTTGAGAAACGAAGTGCTAAGGAATGTCTCCAACATGGTCTTTGTGACATATTGCATCACTATGATATGATTTATTATGAATCTAGAGTGGAGGGAAAAACAACAAGAGTTTCTTTGTTTCAGGTAATTTTTTTAGAAAGGAGTGAAAGCACTGAAGCAAGTCAAGTGACTTGTGATGGTTGGTACAGCTGGTTTGCGGTGACTCACTGAGCTAATGAAATCACTTAATTGGCTTGGCTACTCAGGTTCAGGTGAATGGCAGTTTTGGAGAAAAAATAACTAGCACTAGAAGATCCAGCATCTTCACTAGGAAATTCAGCATCTTCACAATACTTATTCAGCAAGTATTGTGATGGTTGATTGCCAAATGTCCACTACGTTTGGTATGGACTCTGCAAGAAGGATCCCTCTTGTTTTAATTTTTTTTTATTTTTTAATTACGGTAAAACAGAGAATAAGCTGAAATGATAAAAAAGAAAACTAAGTTAAACAAAAATCAATACATTTAAACTAGAACAGCAAAATCTACCTACCCACTATTCAAATAGCAATAGCAATAGCATTTATTTCTATACCGCTTATCAACTGAGTGTTATCTAAGCGGTTTACAATGTGTTTTAGCTAATTGCCCCCAACAAACTGGCTACTCATTTTACCGACCTGCGGAAGGATGGAAGGCTGAGTCAACCTTGGAGCCGGGCAGGATCGAACTCACAACCTTGTGGTTGCAGTACTAGCATTTAACCACTGTGCCACTAGTGCAAAGTAAACAACTAAAATACACAACAACTAACTAAAAACGAAGTCTCTACCCCTGTTGAAAACAGCTAACAACAATCTAATAGTAATCCTGACCCATCTATACCATTACCTTATTTTAACTAATGGCTATTTAACTAATAACTAATGGCTGTTTAATTAAAGTTAAGTAAGATAGTAAAAGTCCCCTCGGGGAGAAAAGCGGTATAAAAATGACAGTAATGATGATAATAATAATAATTATAATAATGACATAATAATAGTGTTAGTTTGTATTAGTAATATTAATTTCTCAATAACGCTTTATTCTACTTCTCACTTGTTCAAAGTTTTAAAAGATATAGTAAAAACAGAAAAAGCAGATAGGATACAAGGTCATTAAAATATAATGAAAAAAAGAAAAAAACAGAGGGCCTTTCCATACTACACTGTTATAGTGCTATTATTCCACTTTCAACCTCCTACGGCATCCTAGGGTTTGCAGTTTAGGGAGGAGCATTTAGAATTCTCAGCCAAAAAGCACTTTGGCCTTAGGAAACTGCAAACCCCAGAATTCCACAGGAGGTTGAAAGTGGAATAATAGCACTATAACAGTGTAAGGCCATTTCCACACTAGCCTGTTATAGCACAATGATTCCACTTTCAACATCCTCTGGAATCCTGGGGTTTGCAGTTTCGGGAGGGGTCAACCAGCCCCTCCCGAAACTGCAAACCCCAGGATTCCAGAGGATGTTGAAAGTGGAATCATCGCGCTATAACAGGCTAGTGTGGAAATGGCCCATGATGGAAAGGCCCAGAGAATATTAACATGTATTAAAATTGTCATTTGTTATCTTATTAGTACACAATGATTCTAGCAATCTTTCTATTACAGAAAAAAAGAAAGAAATTACCTTAAAACTACAATAAAAAGAAAAAATCTTTTTTCTTGACTATATAATTTAATCACACTCATAAAATTAAACAGTCTTAAACAGCTTTAGGAAATACTCTAATACTTAGAGATGGCTTTTTCTTCAATATCTAATATCTAGGAATAAACTATCTGTATGATATGTTGGGGTTTTACAAACTTCACCCTTTCTGAACAAGAAAACGAAAACGAAAACATTGTTCATGACGGGAGACTCCAAGCAAAATAAAATGGATGGGCTATTTAAAATCACTCAATTAAATTAATATCCTATGACCACCCCTTTGGTTTCTCAGCCTTGTTCCGTCTCTCCTGGTCCCAAAAATTACCAGGTTTCAGGCTGACTGGCCATTAGTAGTGCTCAGAAATGCTACATCCAGACCATGAAAATGGAGCAGAACTATATAGTGTTACCTTCCAAAGCCATTTCCTCCCTACACTGTTATAGTGCTATTATTCCACTTTCAACATCCTGTTGGAACTCTGTGGTTTGTAGTTTCCTGAGGCTGAAGAGCTCTCTGGCTGAGAATTCTAAAGGCCCCTCCCTAAACTACAGATCCCAGGATTTCATAGGATGTTCAAAGTGGAATAAAAACACTCTAATACTGCAGTGCAGAAATGGCCCAAATCTGATTGGTGGTTCAATACAGGAAACAGGTTTTCACTAAATGAGATCCTTTTTATGTTAAGCATGGGAAAAAATATCCAAAAAATATTTGAAAATGGTCTTATTATGATGGTCCTACCTGCTGTTAGAGTTGAGAAGCCCTAACAAGAAGAATCCTGGATTAGCAATCTTTGCAATGTGAGAATTATTCTGTGCAAAATTCATGCATGGCAATTTTGCACAGAAAAGAGCATTTTTTTTCTGCACAGAAAAATAATATTTCCACACAGAACATATTTCTTCTTGTGCAGAAAATGCTGTAATCGGGTACTTATTCTACACGAAATTTGTGTGTGGTTAGTTTGCATATAGAAATGCATTTTCTGCACAGGTAACATCTTTTTCTGAGTGAAAAATTGTATTTATGCTTAGAAATATTGTTAGCAGAGAATCCTGTTTGTTGTACAGGAAAAAATGCAGTTTTCTATACAAAGTTACCATGTACAAATTTTGCACAGAATAAGTCCTGAATTGCTAACAAGCTTTGAAAACTGTGTGATATTTAAAGGCTTACACTGGGAAGAGCATTGCTTAAATTATGCATTGCTTCCTTTAGTAAGAAAATTAGTGAAACATTACATCTCTAGCATCTCTTACTTCCAAGCTCTGGCACAAAGAACACACCCACAGAATAGTATGTCTGTTCCACCTCTGCATGATTCACTGATAGAGCTGAGAAATTTTATCTTCTTGGACTAAAATGCCCCAAAATGCTCAGCCAGTTCAGCCACCAGCCATGTGGGAAAGCCATGGCTGAATAGGGAAGTTCTTCGAGCCAAAACAGGTAACTTTTCCAAACTCTGTTGCTCTCAGTCTGACTTGTTGGTCTACACCCAATAAATCTGCCCCAGGGGAGGAGATGTGAAGAGTTTTCAAAGGTTTCTGGAAGTAGCCGTTGGTTATTACCATGTCTATGGAGTAGAGATCTGCTCCAAGTGTTACCCTGAACTTTACAGGACCTATCCAAGGTGCTCAATCTATTTGGGAGATACAGGTTAACACTTTGGATAGTTCCCTTAATGTTCAATGTTCAATGGTGTAGATTTGTTGGCCCTTTCCACAGGACAGCATCCTCCCAGTATGGGGATGCAAAAGGAGCAGGAGCATGACGATGTTTCCACATGATGTCATCATGGTCCCTCCCTTCTCACATTGCCAGCTGACATGATCATGGAGTATATCATTGATGGTAAAACTCCATCAATGGCCCCTGATCACGTGAGCTTTCTGTCACAGCCAGCCATGCAGAAGGTCCGGCAGCATGATGACACTCTTCCTTCCCCAGTGCATCATGGGAAGAAGTCCAGCTGCAGTGCAGAAGGAAGTAGTGTGTCCCTTGCACTCCCTTCCGCAGGCAGCCAGTTGTGTGCAGAGAGGCATGCTGGAGGACAACAGAGGTGCTGCCAAGATTGTGACAGGATGACACATGAGAACATCACCCTGTGGAAAGGGCCATTGACATTCACTGACATGGGAGCCATTAAGTACCACAGACACCTGATAAGGAGAAGCAGCATATTTGTATCTTTCTGTGAGCAAGTGCTCTGCCCCAACATCTTCCCGTACATAGATTCTCCTATAGCAGTGGGTCATGAATACATGGAGGAGACAGCTCCAGATCGTTGTGGCATCTCTTCAGTGCAGAGTGGATTATGGAGCAATGTGACCCATGAAAGGACCCCCAATGGGGAGAAAACCTTCCATACGAAGATAAGGATCTTGATTAGGCTTGTATCCCACCAGCAAAAAAGTGTGGAGGACTGTTCTCAAGGACAATAAATACCCCATTCTATGCGGCTATCATTCCATGGGATCATCCCTGACCCTCACCCTCCAGCATCTGCCCTTGGAGGCAGCCATCTGACTTTTCCTCATGATAGAAACTGCACTGAATGTAAAGGCTCATTTTCCAATCTGGTCAACACAGTGGGCAGAGAAGTGGGACCAGGGGCAATGGTCAACTCATTTTCCTGTGTGTTCATTAATTATGAAGTGGAAAGTTTGGACAAAACTTGAGAGTAAAGTATAGGGAATGGGAAGAATATTTGAAAATACTCAAAAAATGGTCAGAAACATGTTTCTCTAGTGTCAAGAAACGCTGATACAAAGAATTCTGGACTGATGAGTATCTTCACAATTTGGGATTTAGTTAACACAAAATTCACATATGGTGGTTTTGCACCGAAAACATTGTTTTCTGTGGCAAAAATGGCATTTCCTGTTTCAAATAATATTTCTCTACAGAAATATTACTTTCTTCACATAAAATGCTCTTTCCTGCAGAGAAAGTGTTGTAGATGGGGACTAAGGTCATTTCTGCACTACACTGTTACAGTTTTGTTATTCCGTTTTCAACATCCTATGGAATGCTGGAATTTGCAGTTTGGGGAGGAACCTTTAGAATTCTCAGCCAGAGAGCTCTTTGGCCTCAGGAAACTGCAAACCCCAGAATTCCATAGGATGTTGAAAGAGGAAGAATAGCACTATAACAATGTAGTGCAGTAATGGCCTACATGTCTAGTGGAAAATAATTTCACAGGATGGTATAAGGGTAAAATAACCTTTTAGAACTTCCTGAGAGCTGTTGCAAGGAGAAATGTCCCTCACCTTAAGAATTCATGCATTCACCAGATTGATGTAGTGCTCTGGAGAATAAAGAGTACCCCCAAATCAAGCACAAGTGTTGAAATGAAAATGGCTAAAATTGGAACAACACATAAAAATATTCATCAGTGTGCGTTATTCAATGGAAGGGACACATGATAGACAAAGGGTATAAATAAATATATAGAACCAGTGTGTGGTAGTGTTTGAGCACTATGACCCCAGAGACTAGGGTTCAATTCCCCTCTCAGCTATGGAAACCCTACTGGGTGACCTTAAATGTGTCACATACTTTCAACACCAGAAAACCCCATGTTAGGTTCACCTTAGGGTTGCCATAAGTAAGAAATGACCTGAAGGCACACAACAGCAACAGCAACAATTAAATGTGCCCATTTATGTGCACAAAACATCATGTTGCACACAAATTTTCAATGAGAACATCATAAAGGCCAGAATCCTGTTTGTGACGTCTATAAATATTATACACATGTAACACATGATTTAACTGGAGCATAAGAGGATATTTACTGCCCCTTTTACCTCTTCCAAACCCTCAGCCCAGCAGTTGCCAGACCCTGTGTGGCTGCTGCTATGGTGGAGCGGGAAGGAGAGGTAGGAAAGGAACTGAGCTGAGAGGACTGCTTCTCTTCCCTGCTACAGTTCTCTAGAGATACTGAGGAAGAGGAAATAAATCATTGTTCCTCTTCCTCTCTCTCTAGTGAACTGTATCAGGGAAAAGAGGCAGTCTTTGCTGTTCAATTGCTTCCATTTCTTCGTTCCCTTTCACAACCATGGCTGTTTAATGACTATAGCAGTTAGTATCAAGGGTCTGGATGCTTCTGGGGAGGAGGCACAGAGCTCTACACACAAATGTGGATCTCGGCCACAGTCTCACAATGCTATATGAAGCAAGGTAAAACAGAAAATTTTGGCTGGATTTAGAGAAATGGCAAAAAATCAAAACTGAGAGATTTTTGCATCCCTACCTGGAAGTCACCACTTTGAGAGATTCCTCTGATTTTAAGACAAGGGGCTCTTTCCCACTATATAATTATAGAACTGTGATTCCACTTTCACTGCTATGTCTGTAGGTTCATGGAGTTTGTAGTTGGATGAGGTACTAGAGTTCTCTGGTTGCAAATTCTAAAGCCCCTTCCCTCAACTGCAGATCCCAAGACTCCATAGGATATACCCATGATAGTTACAGTGAAATTGTAGCGCTATCACTGTGTAATATGTAAAGGCCCTGGGAAAAACAGAATACAATGCATCTCAGCTTTTGTATTCTGGGAGAGTCGGCTTTCCGTCAACAGTAAAACAGAGATAGGGAAAAAGAACACTCACAATAATTGCCTCAAGTGAAAGGAGCTGATGCGTCGTGTACTTACCAAACAACATCAGCTCAGTTTGGAGTCTAGCCTTCTTTCTTCAGATCTTCCCACATGCTGGGAATATAGTGGGCAGGTGTTTGCCAATGGCCTTTTTATGTTGGAATATGAGCAACTCTACTGATACTGATGAGGTCTGCCAAGGAAAATACTGCATAACGGGGTGGGTGGGTGAAGGAAGACACCCTTCCTTTCCATGGTGGATTGAGACATCTTGTCCTTGAACAGCAGGCAAAATGTCTACTAGATATTCTACAATCTGGAAGACAAATATGTTGCATGATGCAGGAATTGTTGCCTTACCTTTCCAAATGATCCTTTCCAATTCTAGTCTGGCAAGTGATCCAGAAATGACTCTTCCAAGATCTGCAATAAAATCCAAGGAAACGTGGGAGACCAACTACGTCTGAAAGATCCATGGGACTTCAGTAAGGTGGGCTGATCCTGGGATTTATCCACACATTTGGAATTGTGTGTTTTGGCTTGGATTGGTAAAGCATTATTGTGGCCCGAATACCACTGAAATAAGAGGGGGCTGAGCTGCAAGAGCTTGTTTTTAGGATTCCAGCCAATTTCTAGGAACCAGATCAGTGCAGCTGAGCTGAAGCAACTGAGTTTATTTGAAAGTAAACAGGAGTGTCAAGCCAACTTATACGTGTGCTGTTTACTCTGGCAGCCATCTTCTACAAGCCCTGATTTATACGTGGCACAAAATGGCTTCTGCACATTTATACAGAAGCCAAGCCATATTGCCTATGGCGGAAACATTTGGAAAATTCAGAGATGGTGAACATGCTGTGCAGGGAAGAACTGAGCTGTGAACAATAGCATGTGGTGGCAACATATGCAGAAGACAGATAAACTTTTTTTTCTTTTAAATAATTTTAAACAAAGAGGTTTATTGTAGTCCTTCTGGCTATAGCAGGAAGACTGAAAAGGACATCTGTGGAAGCAGGAAATAGCCAACTTTTTTGGCAATAATTTCTACATTCCAATTAATTTGTTTGTGTTGCTTATTATATAGATAGGAGTAACTTTTGCTCTTCCCTGTGTCACTGTACTGCAAATAGAGCTTGGAACAGTTGCTTTTTTGGACTATCATTCCCAGAATCCCTCGACATTGGCTGTTGTGGTCAGGGATGATGGGAGCTCCTTCCAACAATCCATTCTGCATCTCTGGGATAGAAGAGTGCTCTGCTGATAAACTGTTCCCGTATTCATTTTTATTGAATTACAAAAGAAGTGTGGCTTGGAACACTTCAGAATGAACTAGTAGACTCCAGCAACCTGACAACTTTATACCCTTGGATACCTCTGTGCAAAACATAGACAGAGAGACATTCTCAGGATGCTAGATAGTGACTGGAAAATTGTCGTTGGTGGCTTCCCTCTCAGTGACATGGTGAACCCATTTTTATCTGAAGTTCGAAGGAACTATATCCCTGATGCCAAACCTATTTGAAGCATGTGGGTCAGCACCTTCAATAATGCCATGTGTGGTAGAGGCTGCCAAGAAAGCTCAATTTCCTTGGTCACTGCTCAGATGCAGGGTTGCAGCCAGCCTCATTTCAGTTGCTTTTGAGCACTAAGGGAAGAAGGATCAGTGACTGGAAAGATGGAGCTGAGCCCCACAGCTCTCTGACTGTTGTGCACTGAACTGGGGGCCTTGTGAACAAGAAGTACTGGACACTTCTTTCTACAAGGTCTGAAAAAGTAGCTGTGGAGGCATATTATACCAGGGATTTTCACCAACAATGTGTTGGCCATGATTACTTCGTTTGCTACCCTCCTTGGGATTCCCTATTTGCTTAGCTAAAATTCTCACAGTAGCCAAAAGAGAAAATGGCAGAAGGGGGAATATTGCTGTCAGATATCTCTATTGTCATGCAAAGTATTTGAGGCTGGCTTGGTCATGAATGACTCATTATCTCATTATCTCTACCCATTATCTTTACCATGAAAACTCTACTCCTGGTGGAAATGAAACTTCTAGTGTGCACGCACGTACACAGAGGCCATTTCCATATAACGGTGCTGTTCTGCTATGGGGACACAGTGGCAACAGTCTGTGGGTGCTTCAGCATGATGTTGTCTCAGTCTCGCTGCCATCCCACCCCCACCTGTCATGATCATGGGATATTCGCTTAATGGAATAAATCCATGAAGTGCCTATGACCATGTGAAGCTCCTGTCCTTAGCAGCCATGCAAAACAGCAGGAAGCACAATGGAGGCACTTCCTTCCCCAGTGCAACATGGGAAAGAGTCCAGCTGTGCTGCAGAAGGCAGGTGTGTGTCGCTCACCCTCTTTTCCACAAGGAGCCAGGCAGGTGTGAAGAGGAGCATTCCCATCATGCTTCCTTCCTAGCAAAGGTGCTGTCGAGATTGCGATACGAGGACGACAGGATCAAGTAGGGTGCAGAAATGGCCTCAGTCTCCTGCTGGATTTTCCCATTTCTATGTATGGCTGGGAAGACTTGGACAGTGAAGAAAGCTGGCAGAAACAAAATTTGAACTATAGTTTTATGTTTGAAATATAGTTTTGGGGGAGAGTTTGGTGGAAACCACAAGGCTGCCAAAAATGCAAATAAATAGCTTTATAATAACAAATTAAGCTTGAATTGTCCCTAGAAGACAAAACAACAAAGCTGAGGCCATTGTGCTTTGGACATATCATACCACAACATGACTCATCAGAAAAGATAATAATCCTCAGTAAAGCTGAAGGCAGTAGAATAAGTGGAAGATTGCATTAAGGATAGATTGACTCAGTCAAGAAAGCCATGGCCCTGAGTTTCTAAACTTCAGCAGAGCTGTTTATAACAGGGGGCCCATTCACAGTATAGAATTATAGTGTTATTGTTCCACTTTAATTACCATGGTTCCTTCCTATGGAGTCTTGAAATTGGAGGTTTAGAGAGAATCATTTAGAATTCTCAGCCAGAGAACTCTAGTGCCACACCAGATTACCAACCCCAGGAGTCTAAGGGATGGAAACATACCATGTGCTCAGTGTACATTCAGTTATACAATGTTGATTTGCTATAATGGGGTGACATTGTGCAACTGAGGCATCGTAACACTGTGAGCCTGAAGTTATGCTACATCTCTTTGATGTTGGATCTTGGCTGGTATCTGTAATTTGAGGAGGTACTTCTAGTGCAGTTCTTCAAGGGAACATACTAGAGTGTTCTAGTAGAAGAGAATTCTTAGGCCCTCAGTAAATCACAAATCCCAGGATTCCAATAGTTGAAATGCTATAATTGTTCAATGTAGATATACCCCTGGTCTTTTTTCAGGACTGGGAGCTATGGAAGTCCTAGCTCGCTGTGGGTGGGCTCCAGGAATTCATGTAAGAAGATGGTTTGCTGTGAAAGAAATACATCAAGTAGCTTCTAGGTTCCATCCCCCACCACTTTTCTCTATTGTTTATCTGCCTTTTTCCCCTCAGGGCTGTGTTCTTTTGGTGGGCATTACCAGTTGATCATACCTCTTCACTGTAATTATTCCAGACAGCTTTTTGGCACCAGTTGCTGCTTCATTGGTTACATAAATCTTGCAAATTATTACCGCAGTGCTAAACTATAATTACTCACAAACCCCAACATGCCAAGAGGTGTATTAATTTGATAATTTAATAAACACTTTGGTGCACATAACTATAATTACTACTTCCAAGCTGACACATATACTGTCTCGAGGTGTGTGAGTGTGAGTGTGTGAGTGTGACGGCAAGATTCAGATGATCACCCGATAGTGAACATTTGAAAGAGAGAGAGAGTTGGCACATCAAATTAAAATTCTACTAAAAGGCATCTGGATTATTATCCTAAAGAATTCATATTAAACTCCCAGTGATGATAAGCGGCTCATGCCGATAAGGATCCAGTTCTTCAACAGGATGATGGAGAAGTTCTGCAGTCTTATCTGAGGGAGATCAATATTATAATTAGATATTTCAGTCAAAGAGTGTAGTCAAACATTAATATTTGAGAGGAAATATAACTGTTAATGAGCCCATTGTTGAAAATTTACCTCCACCTCCTGTTCACTTAGCAATAGTTTGATATCCCTCAACCCTAGCACTCCTTTCTACAGATTTGTGTGTCTACATGTGCTTTCAAGTCACTTGTTGATTTACAGTGACCCCATGAATTTCATAGGGTTTTCTTCAGCTTGGAATACTCAGAGGTTGTTTTTCCAGTTGTTGTTGTTGTGTGCCTTCAAGTCATTTTGGAGTTATGGCAACCCTAAGGGGAACCTATCACAGGGTTTTCTGGGGCTGAGAGTATGTGATTCTCAGGGTCATCCAGTGGATTTCCATGGCTGAGCAGGCAATTAAACTCTGGTCTCTAGAGCTGAAGAAGAAGAAGAAAAGGAAGGAGAAGGAGAAGAAGGGAGGAGGAGGAGGAGAGAAGGAGAAGGGGAGGAAGAAGGAGAAAGAGAGGAAGAGGAAGACGAAGAAGGAGAAGAAGTTGTTACCTATCTCTCCTCAAGTTTCGAGGTGGGGTACAGAATATAGAACTAAAATATCGCAATTAAAATGCACAAACATTGATTGATTGATTGATTGATTGATTGATACAAATACACTATGATTAAAATATATGATGATTAAAGGACAATCAAAAGTACAGTTAAAATGCAATTAAAATTACAATTAAAAACAATTAGTAAAACACAATTAAAAATAGACTGGGTAGGCCTGCTGGAAGAGATAAGTCTTTCGTACTTTTTTGAAATTGAACAGTATAATCTTCAGTCAAATCTCTTCTGGCAGGTCATTCCATAGTCTAGGGGCAGCCAACAAGAAGGTCCTCTGGGTGACTGCTGCCAGTCTGGTCCTGACCAGTTTAAGTAAATGGGCCCCCAGAGGACCTGAGTGTACGCGGCAGATTGTATGGAAGGAGGCATCCCTGTAGGTAACCTGGACCCAAATCATGCAGGGCTTTAAAGATAATAATCAACACTGGTTCTTTATTTATACTTTGTCCAAAAACTAATTGGCAGTCAGTGGAGTGATTTTAGTATTGGTGTGATATCTGGTTGCCGTATTTTGAAACAGCTAGAGTGTCCAAACTTGGTACAAAGATCTTTAGGAGATACCATTCTCAATGTCCCATTAACTTCTCAGGCTTCTTCAGTGAGAATAAGGGAGAGGGCCTATTTGATGACTGTTTCCCAAACTTTGGTACTCCCTCCCTAGAGAGGCTAGGTGGCTGCCTCTTTATTCTCTGTCTTGGGGTTTTCTGAGACTGAGAGTGTGTGGTGTGCCCAAAGTCACCCAATGGGTTTTTATGGTCAAGCAGGGAATTGAATCCTCTTTTGTACGATCATAGTGCAGTGCTCAACCCCTGTACCATGCTGGCTCTCATGGTTTTCTCAATTAATATGGAGTAAATCCCAGTGAAGCCAATTTCTCTGATTTCTAAGCAGGCAAGTAAAGAATTGTGCTGTCAGTCTCCTCTCTGCATCACAGAGAAGATGTTGGTCTACCTTAGTTCTGCATGTATTATTTGAGATACGTATGCAAAATGTTTGTAGCATTTGAAAATGCCCTGTTATTGCACTTTCAGTAAGTAGGTGGATGCCTGTTCATAATGTTTCAGCACAGACAACTAAAGTATTTTTAAAAGGGAAGGAAACGCTGAATACATGCAAAGGAAAACCCCAGGTTCTGATTGTTAAGCTTGCCTTTATTTTTAGGCCAAAAATCAAAAATTGAACAGTGAAATTCAATATTTGTATATCAACTACAGGTACTTTTAGCTTTATATATCAAGTGAATTTCTCCTTGTTTAAGGGGCAAAGCAGTCAACTAATACTGAGTGTTATGTCCCACTCTATTGGTATTTATTTTGATATCCTGTTTATTGTCTATAAGCTGATCAACAAACAAATCTTGACCAGAAGACAGCAAAAAGAAAAGAAAAAACCTTGCACTTAAATATATTTGCTTCCGAGAACCAAATATTTTCAAGAAAATTATTTGTGTGGAGCATGAATCTGAGTTTGAATATATTTTTAGAGTGATATATACCTTATTCTAATGTGTAGTATTTTTCCACTTACTTGCAATTTCTATTGGAGTTGAACTAGATTTTGTTGGAATATTCTTACTCTTGGAATTTCCTGGTGTGAAGATATGTCTCAACATCCTTATTTTGATTATATAAAATATCCCCCACACTCCAGATCAGTTGTGATATAGTACAGTAACAGGTGGAATGTGCATAGGAAAACCAGAATATGAACAAAGCAAGGAAATGCAGACTTACAATGCTATCCTAACTCAAAGACAGGCTGGCTGGAGTGGGTTAGGATGAAGTGTAAGGCATTTATGCCACCTGCACTGGTTTTGGGTTGGCTGGACTTCCCTTATGCCAGCATAATCCTCTTGCACCAACTCATCTCAGAGATCAGCCAACTCAAGGGTTGGAATCAGCTGGCTGGAGAGCCAACAAGGGGGTAAAGATGGGATACTGCTGAAGAAGAACTGAGTTATGCCACACCCAAACCTTGCTCAGTCCAGATACATCTCCTGGCACAAAGTTAGGCCAAGATTAGGGTTGATCTATGTTATTTCCAACACATGGAAACCAATGGGAGTGCCTCCAAAATGAAAATTTTGGGTCCTATTCCATCTGCTGGAGCCATGTCTATCCTGGAAGGACAAGGTTTAGATCCAGCATAGCTTCAGCCAACCTGATTTTGTCTCAGCTGGCTCTTGGTCCGTTTGCTGAGCTAGGGCTGCTCTGTCAAGAAATTAGTGTCATCAATAATGAACATGAGACTGCTGACACAGAAGCAATGACATCAGCAGGATAATGAAGATGGTCCCAAGCACCGTCCACATTTTTAAAGTATGTGAAGTCCTATACCCTTCCCATGTAAAACATCTCATTCAGTCCAGAGTCTCAAAACTCCTAACTCCTCCATGAATGGTAATGCAGGGTTTTTATTCATTGGCCTATATCCTAAAAACAGCTTGACAGTGGAATATGCTGCCTTCAGAGTGTGGTGAGGTTTTTATACAGAATCTAGATGGCCATTGGTCAGGTGCGCTTTGATGGTGTATTCCTGCATGGCAGAATGGTGTTGGACTCAATGGCCCTTGTAGTCTCTTCCAGCTCTCTGATTCTATGATTCTACTGTTAGCCCCAAGTGGAATAGATTGTTTATCTAAATTAGATTTCTCTACACATTGATTCATTCAACAGTTGAATGTCTGGGACTATCCTAGTTGGGACTTTGTTCGTGTGTTCTGGCTTACAGCAACCCTAAAGCGAATCTATTATGGGTTTTTCTTGGTGATGTTTCGGGGTGGGGGGATGCATTTGCTTTCTTCCAAGGCTGAAAGAGAGTGACTTGGTTGAGGTCAAACAGTGGGTTTCCATTGCAAAGCAGGGATTTGAATCCTGATCTCCAGGAGTCCAGCCTACTCTTCACTCTTTCCCATCCCTGAATCCTCATTCACAGTCAGAAAGAAATACTTGAAACTGTATCTTCATTCTTTTTGTTTTTAATTTCCTTTCCCTGTCCCCTTCCCCAGCTGCTTCTCCAACTGCATGTAAGATCCTTGGGGCAGGGATCTGCCATTCTTTCCTTATCTGCACTAGGCACACCAGTGGCAAGGTATAATTTAATAATTGTTTCCAGAGGGTGCATGCTGCTAAACAAAAAGGTAATAGCTTTTTCATTGAGATGTTCTTTCCATTTCACTCTCTCAAATACCTTCCGGAATGCCTTCCTTTCTCTCCCAGCTGTTCTCTTTCACCATTCTCACTCTTCTCTCCTTTGCAAGATGTCCTGGTGATTCCCTTTGTATCAATTATATTAACTTTATTTCATTTCACTCTGTGCAAAAGGGGGATAAAAGGAAACTCTGATGAGTCCTGGGGCAGAGCTTGCGAACGTTACGTTTGTGTCTCACACAATACCATTACTGTGAGAAAAAATTACATTGTTGCCCTCATACAATTTGACTTTTTTAAAAAAAATGAAAGAACTATTTTCCCCACAGCTGACCTGGAATATTACATCCAGTTCTGGGCACCATGGTTCAAGAAGGATGCTGACAAATGCAGAGAAGGGTAATCAAAATGGTAAAAGGTCTGGAAACTAAGCTATGTGAAAAATGGCACAGGTAGCTGAGTATGTTTAGCTTGGAGAAGGCTAAGGCCATTTCTGCATGGGGTCATTACTGTGGATTGTGGATTACTGCATTGTAACATCAGGTAGTTCTGCATGTAGGAGAGAAGTAGTATCATGTTATTTTCCGTGGTTTTGCATTGAATCAGCCGTTAGTGTGCTGCCATGTGTCGAGAAGCGCAGTATGTGTAAACCAGAAAAAATCCAATTCACATTCCTACATTGAATCAACATCATTTTTTTGCAGTGATGCAGTAAAACTGTATCCATGAGCATACACTCCTGTCACTCTGCTTACGTTTTCCTGTAAGGCTAGAAGTTCAGCCAGTCAGGGCCGCTGGGGCGGGATGAGTGGGAGCCAGGGGGTGACTAGCATAGAGGTAGTACAGATATATGAACTCACATTCCTCCACATGACATTGCTTGAAATCGGGGGGCTGGGGGTGCAGAACACAACAAAGTTTAACGACGTTATTTAAACCCACCATGAGATGCCATGAACTGCTTCTTGCGTCTTATGCAGAAATGACATAAGAAGTTATGTGAAAGACATCTTTAAATATTTAAAATGCTGTCATGGAGAAGATGGATGTCATGTTGAGGAAGGAGTGGGCTTGTTTTCCACTGCTCGAGAGACTAGGACAAGGAGCAATGGATTCAAGCTGCAGGAAAGGAGATTCCACCTGAACCTCAGGAAGAACTTCCTGACGGTCAAAACTGTCCAGCGGTGGAATCTGCTGCCTCAGAGTGTGGTGGAGTCTCTTTCTTTGAAGGTTTTTAAGCAGAAGCTGGATGGCCATCTGTTGGGAGAGCTTTGATGTGGGTTCCTGCATAGCAAGGGGTTGGACTCCATGGCCCCTGGGGTCTATTCCAACTCTATGATTCTATGATTCTATGGAGCAAACTTGTTTCCTGCTGCTTCAGAAACTAGAACATGATCAGTAAAGTGTAATTTTTATATTTATTTTATTGAAAAAATAATACAAACTATAGAACATATGGCCAAGAAATATCCTTATGATGACCTTTAAAAAATAAGATCTTAAGGTAACAAGTAACGTTCCTCACTGCTCAACATGTTTTTAAGCTTCTGGTAAAAATACTGGCATTTATTGCTTTGAACATATAACAAGTAACTTTGACACTTTTAAAGTATTACTCCAAAAGTCCAGCTGGAACGTCCTCTTCCTTTCAGACAAGTTTGGAGAATAGGATGAAGGGAAGCCATCAGCCACCTCCAAAGACAGGAGGCAACAAAACTGCCGGGTAGCTTCCAGGTCAATGTGGAAGTGAATCCACTCCAGATTTTAGTCTGAACTTTAAGGAAACTATCCAAGACGACCTCAGTCTTGCTAAAAGGTTCAGCATTTTGTATTGCTTCTTTGGAGCTTACACAGAAATCAAAATTGGATTCATCTCTATGGACATGGAAACTACCTGTTATCTCTAAAGATCTCTCAGTTTTCATTTCAAAGATTCTACATCTACAAATGATTTTGCACCAGATTCTAGGTGAATGTGTGGTATAACACTTCTATAGAACCATAATTTCCAAGAGATGGGAAGTCCTAGCCCTAGTATATTCTGTACCAGTTACAATTCATCAGTCACGTAGACTCAAATCAATTGACTCAGACGCAAGTAAGGCTTAAGTCACTTTAGTGACTCAACTCCGACTCGACTTGGCAATAAATGATGCTCTAACTCAACTTGACTCAAGACTTGTATATTTTTAGTGATTGACTTGCTGCCTTTGGTTCGGTAACATAATATATTCATCCAGAAACCTTACAACTTTGAACAATGTTTCGATCTCTTTTTGCCTACTTGTCACATGCCAATCTCTCTCAAGCCCAAAGTGTGGGTGCATTTCTCAGAGGGGAACAGCAAACAGGTTAGGCAATGGGCTTGAGGCACGGTTAAGGTCTGTTCAGCAGCCTAATCTTGCTGCATATTGGAGGAGCCTTCTAAAACATTTTTAAGAAAAGAAGACAAGATGCCCCCAGAGTGCAGGGTGTATTTCTCAGAGGGGAACAACAAATGTATTAGGCAGTGGGATTGAGGAGGAAGGATCTTTCCTTCTAAAGCTTTTGAAGGTTCAGTAATGGGGAGTAAGAAAAATCCAACGCCCCACTTCTGAAAAAGCCTCCGGCTTCAGAAATGGGAAGTAAGAAGGATCCTATTCCCCACTTGCAAAGCTGCAGACTCTTTTATGCCCATTGGCACAAAAGTCTCCAGCTTTGAGAAGGAGGGGATAAGAAGGATCCTACTCCCCACTTCTGAAGCTGCAGATGGCAAAAACACAAATGTGGAGGGCTGTCTCTGCTTTAATTATTGAAACTGATTTTATTTGACTCTGTTCTGAAATTCTGGAATATAGATTGGAGTATAAAGTTGGCACTCAGACTTGAGACTTGACTTGAGCCTTGTCTTGAAGGTGTCTTCAAGGACTTGAGACTTGAAGGTAGAGACCTGAGACTTGACTTGAGACTTGGAGTAAAAGACTTACATACATCACTGCAGTTCATCTGGAGTTCTGTTCATTTCTAGGCATTTCATTTTAAGAAGGATACAGTTAAGTTACAGAGGGGTTCAGAGAAGAGCAATAAGGATGATAAAAGGTATGGAGAATAAAACAAGATGAAGAAAGATTGAGGGAGCTGGGCTTGTTTAGCCAGGTAAAGATAAGATTGAGATGACATGATTGCCCTCTTTCAATACCTCTAGGGCTGTTACAGAGAGTCCAGATACTGTTCTCTGCTCCACCAGAGGATAGGACCAGTCTAATCATTTTTAAGTTAGAGGAGGGTAGATTTCGATCAAACACTAGAAAGATCGTCTTGACAGCTAAGAGTGGTTTCGCAATGGAACCAATCACCTAGGCAGATGGTGGGATCTTCTCTGTGGATGTTTTTAAAAAGAGTCTGGATAGATACTTGTTGGTGATGCTATAGCTTCACTGAGCAAGCCCTGGTAATAATAGACCAAACTAGAGAACAGTAATGGAGTGGTAAACACAAATACAATGAGTGTAAGCATACCCATTTTGTACAGATTCCACAAAAACAATGAAACTTCAGAATTCAAAAATGACGAAGAAAGAATTCCGAGAATTCAAAGTTTGATCTGTGGAACTGATTTTTGTTTAGCCAGGGTCTGTGTAAACTCCCAGATGAAGGAACAGTTTCCAAAGCTGAAAATTCATAGAAATACATTGCAAGTCTTAGGATTTTATACACTACACTGTTACAGTGCTATTGTTACCTTTTCAACATGCTATGAAATCCTGAGGTTTGCAGTTTAGAGAGGGGCATTTAGAATTCTCAGCCAGAGAGTTCTTTGGCATCAGTAAACTACAAGTCCTGGAATTCCACAGAATGTTGAAAGTGGAATAATAGCACTATGACAGTACAGTACGGAAAAGCCCTAAATATAACATGTGGTTGTTTGAGCTGCACATTCCATGAATTCCCAGGTGAGAATTTGGGGAGATTTCCCATCTCCTCTCCATACTCAATTCTTTCAGAACGGAGGTGACTAACTTCTAAGGGGTGAGGGCACACTGGACACACACACACCTCAAGAACCCATGGGAGGCTGTACAACCCCTGCTGTGGGAATTTTTGCCCATAGTGGCAACAAACCCTCCATTTTTTTTCCAGATTTGTCAAGGACACATTCCTTGTTTTGAAGGTGTATCGTACTCTTGGAAACTTTTGGGAAACAAGTTTCTCCTTAAAATGAGAGATGTGGATGTGTTTTGGAAGGTAGCAAATTTGCCAAAGGAATAGTAAACCTGGCAACAGGGAACTGCCAAAATGGCCTGTAGGTCTCATGTTGCCAGGCCATGCTTTAGACTGAAGACTACTGTGAAATCTCAGAGACAGTAAGAGCATTTGATCATACACTCACTGCAATCAGAGGTTTCTTTTAGGTTAGAGAAATATTTAGCCCGTGTAGTCTACCTTTAGAATACTACAGCTCTCTTCATCCCTACTTCATCCTTAACCCTTAAAGTTAAACTAGGTATTACAGGGAATGAATATTCCCTGGAATAAGCCCATTTTTTCCTCCCGTATTGAGATTTCCACATACCTCTACTATTGGACCTGCACATGACACCTGTGTATCTTCCAGTGACCACTCACAAAAATGAATCATGCTAAATGCAAAATATGGAGATGGGGAAAAGCATGCACAATAATAAACAGACCTCTTCCACTGCTGGAAGGGAAGCACCCCTTATAAACAGAAGTTGTCAAATTAGATGCTCACACAGAAGCCCATAGGCCAAGAATCAGAATAATCTTTCAAAAAATGAGGGAAAGGGGGTGGCAATTTGTTGACAGAAATGAATTAATGGTTCTACTCATTTATAAATGGAAGTGGTATTGTTTTAAATTTTTCTCATCTTACTTTGTGATTCCTGGAGCAGAGGAGGTATGAACGCATAAACATATCTGAAATACAGCATCCAGGCAAAGTACTATGTTACTGCGGTCCAGGCCTACCCAGAGATAGCACTGGATATCACTTTGATATCAAACAATTCTGCTTTCCTCTGCCACCTCGCTCCATGTGTTTGTGAGGCCACCGGACAAGCACGCAAACAGGCACGGCTGATAATTGCTGGACATTCCATCCTCCACCCAGGCAGGCCAGATACAGCCAGTTCGTCGCTTCAGGGATCTCTCTGGCAAACACCTCATTGCATATGTGTGATACTAACAAAGGCTCCCTGCCTCGAGCAGGCAACCTGACAAAGCTGTACTAAGCGCTCCGCATTTGCATACTGGCTACACTATTGTTAAATCGGCTCTGATTCAATCATGCTAAATTCTGACCTTTCCAAAGCTTTGTCCCACTCCTAAAACGCATTGTTCTCACAGAGTAAGGTATGGCCTGCAGTCACATTTCTCCCTATAACAACCCCTGATTCCGAGACCTTCCTCAGGTCACTCCTGAGTTCCATCCCGCTTTGCCGTCACTCTGCTTGGTGAGCTTTCCCCTCAGTTCCAGCAACTGAGACTGCTCAACCCCAGATCGCTTCGCTCTCAAGGTCCAGGGCTACGAGACAGGTGTCGTATCACCCATTTTCCTCTAAAAATCCCTATTCCAAGTCAATCTCTGATTCCTTAGTTATCTGTGTGACTGTGGTGTCTGTACTTAATAAACATCATTTTTATTATTTTTAACCCGTCTGGCGGCTTGACTGACCTGACCCCGTAGATGCTGGGTTGCAAGATCCTGCTGAGTTACCCTGCCTCTCGCTAGCTTTAGTGAGTGCTTCAGCTAATTTTCCCCAAAGTTGTGTTGTTGTTTGGTTATTAAGGTGTCCCTCCCGGGACCCCCAGAGATCAGGGTAACACCTAGAAGTAAGAAACATCATACAGAACTGCAGTATGATTAAGATGCAGTAACATCATTTTTTTTTTCCTTTTGGAAAATATATCATTTCTTTTTCTGCTAAACTGAATAATGAAAGGTGCTGCTATTTAAGCTTTTAAATCCACTGATGTCAAGGTAATTACTCACATATTTAAAGTTAACTATCTTCTTGTATACTTTGCAAACCAAGGGATTAACTTTATCTGATATATGTTACCTATTCAAATGGTTCCTGAGTGGATAGTCATCTCCTGCAATATATTTAAAAGGCCTCAATCTGGAGAGTTGCTTGAGGCACTAATATGCCTCCTGAACGTGCTTTCCTTTGAACAACAGGCACCCATCGTAACTTGGAAAAGTCCATTTTCCACTTGGGGGTCCTATAATTCCCCAGCCATTCTGGGAGCTACAGTTCAGAAAAAGGAACTTTTCCAAGCTCTGACATCCACGCCTAGGGTGGCCACACATTTTTTATTGTAAGGGAAGTCTCTTATTTAAGATTCAGAAAGCTTGTCCTGTATCAGCATTAAGCAGGATGCCAATAAAGGTGTGGGGGGAGGACTATGTTTTCACTTATTGGTCAAAAATGCTGTCCTCAACAATCAAGATATCCAGGGGAAATTATTTATTAGTATAATTTCTTAATATTGGTAAATTCTTGATTTCTGTCCCTGTGTTTTAATTACTTATTTTTCTTTTTTGGAAAAAAAATGAAATTTTAAATAAAATTTTAAAAAAGAGAAAAAATTGGGATTCTGTTACAAGCTGGCATTCCAGCCCAAGCGGTGTTCTCAGCCTGGCACCAGTGAAATTCCTCATCTTATAATGGCCATTTGCAGGGGGGAGGTATCCTTGGGGATATGAAATCTTGCATGACTCTGGACCTCTTCACAAAAGAGTCACCTCTCAAAAGACCTGAGCCTTATATAGGCCTGCATAACATGCCTCAGTCAGTATTGACTGACCTGTATTACCATTTTGAGAACCTGGCAATCCTATCCATGCTCATGCTGCCTCCTCAGACATTTCTTCTCCTTTTCAGATCCCCCTGCCCTTCTCAGTAGCTAGACATGGCCTGCTAGTTGTGACACAACAACCCCAAGAGCCAGTCTAAGGTCAGAGTAAGGTAAATGTGTGTAGATGCCAATATATTTACATTAGTGATGGGCAACTCTGTTGGGTCTATGAACTCATTTTCTGCCCCCAGAGTGATCCAGAGGCCATGTAGATTGCCAAAAATATTTAGAAATGGTGGGAAGTTCATTTCTAGTTTTAAAAGGTTGTGGGATGATGATGATTAAACAGGAGACCCTTGCAACGTATCTAAATGTCATGCCCTGCTTCCAGAACATGGACTCTGACTCAGAGGCTGAAACAGGGGGCATATCAGGACCTGCTGTACAGAGAGAGGTTACAGTGCCAGAAACAGAACAGAGGACAGTGCCACACAGAGAGTCCTGCCTCTTCAGACATAGAAGAGCACTTACCTGTACTCAGCTTTGTAGAGCATAGACAGCAAAGAGAGAGCTTGTGTTGCTCTCTCAGAATTTATAACCAGTAACAACTAATCAAGCTACAGCTGTGCTAGGTTTCAGAACTATATACCTGATATCCTCCTCCTCCAGGAGTAGTCAGAGCTTATCTGACCTTCTACACTGCTGGATGCATTGACAAATGCTTGGATTGACTATGGACACTCCATTATCTAGGACTTTATGTTGGACTTTATTTATGACTCTGAGCTTACTGCCCTGAAGTAAGTAACAAGCTGGGAGCTGTTCAGTTTGTTTTGTTTGTTTTATCAGCTGTGTGGAACTAAGATAGGACAGTAAAATATGAGATGCTGCTCTTATGATACCTCAAGAGAAGGAATCTACCCTCTTTTTGACAGAAAAAGTACACATCAGAAAATCTGGAGGATCCAAGGGCCACAGTAGCCTTGGAGTCCACATGCATCCCTAGATCTGAACTTCACTCATCCAAACTTATATCAAATCAAATTCAGATCCCTAGAGCAGGGGTGAGCAATTTCATGGGGTCTGGGGAGCAACTGCTACCCTCCTGGGGGGCACCCCCCCATTGTTTTCCTCTCAAAATACTTTTTTTCTCTGCGGCCCCTCTAAAATTTGTGACAGGAAGTCACATGTCATCACTTCCTACTGACATTTTGAGAAGGAGGGACTGCAGAGGAGAATGGAGATATCTGGGGGTAGCCATAGGCTTTAGGAGAGTGCTAGCACAGTGTAGTGGTTTGAGTATTGGAGTACAACCCTGGAGACTGGGGTTAAATTCTTCACTTGGCCATGGAAACCCACTGGGTGACCTTGGATGCATCACATACTCTCAGCCCCAGAAAACCCTGCGATAGGTTTGCTTTAGGATGACAGTAAGTTGGAAATGACTTGAAGGCACACAACAACCATGTGGTTTTAGGGTGGTGGTATTTTAATGGGTTTTCATGCTTCTGGAGGCTTTCTGCGAGGCTTTTTTTGGGGGGGGAAGACACTGGGTTTTTTTAAGTAAAAATTGGGGATTGGGGGACTGGTGGGTGCTTCAGGGGCCATAACAATTGAGTTAAGGGCTTCATGCAGGCCGCAGCCTGCACTGTGCCCATCCTACAGGCTGGACTAGAGGAAATTCACAGAAGCTTGAACACTATCTTGGGAAAAGAAGGCTTCATCACCCTTCCTTCAAACCTTAGGGGCATGCACGCTCCAACCTAAATTTGACAATAACTGCAGTGGCTCTGTGAAGCAGCAGATGGAACTCCAGCACTGTACAGTACAAAACAGAGCTCCTGGCAGAAGAAGAGAAAAGCAAGAAGAGTTTTTAGGGAGGGAATAGAAATTGGTAGGGCAATTCTCAGGGGTGCTGGGAAAGGGGTGCTGGGAAAGGAGAAGAATAACATTGGGAGATGACGTGTGACTAAAAAGGATCCCAATGATTCTGCATGACAGAATTTTGGTAACATGATTGGTCATCGTTGATTCAGCCATGGTGGGGAAAGGATAAGGGTGTTGAAGAGTCACATGAACTTTTTGGCAGGGGAAGTAAAAAGACATTTTTGGTGGCAGCTTCTAGAAGACCTCAGTCAAGACCATGCTAGATGGAGGATTTGGAGAGTTGCCATCCAGGTAATCTTAGCTACATGTTGCCCACCCATGCATGAATGGCTAATGTGGACATCACTCACCATCTGAAACCAGCTAAGCAGATTGATGGGAGAGAAGCCAAAATCATTTTGGTGGCTTACGCTGGTGTAGCCTGGGCTGAAGGCAGTGTAAATACTTTTTCAGAAGCTATGCAAGGGGGTATCCTGTAGTTCCCTGTGAAATGTTTTCCCACAACCAGGCTGAACAGCATCAGCCAGACAGTGCCGAGATTCAACTCCATCACCAACCCAAATGGCCACTCATAGGCTATAGTGAGGCACTATGACCTCCCTTACATCACCACTCAGCTGGCTGTTTTCACCCTCCTGGATCTCCACCAGCATCAAACAGGAGCTGGGTAAATGAGATGAAATGAATTATCATTTGCACCAGACTGCCAATCCCTTGTAGTAAGAAGCAATTGCCAAACTCCACTTATGTTCCCACAAAGCAAACTGTAAATAAGGAAGGAAGGGAAGGGAAGGGAAGGGAAGGGAAGGGAAGGGAAGGGAGGGCAGGCTAAATAATGATGCCTGGAGCTAAGTCATCAACACAGCTCACCATTTGTAGGTCCATTCAGCAGTTGCACAAAAGATTTGTGTAAGGTCAGTTTTGTTTTCTGATCTTTTCTAATCTTCTCCTAAGATAAATACATAGATGGGATCACTGCTTCTTTATTTCTCATATCCCCCAGCTAACTTACAGGATCAAAGCAAGACATTAAAACAACGCAGAATTCAAAATTAACTCTTACAAATATAAGCTTTTAAAACATTGGTGCTTTTTTAAAAGTAATATTCAAGCCAACCAAGCAAATTATTTTTTATTTTATTTTTTATTTTTTTAGAAAACTGAGTATGAAAGATCACAGAATCATAGAACTAGAAAAGACCTCAAGTGACAGATAGTCTAAATCAGCCCTAAGAGATGGCCATCTTACCTGTGTTTAGAAACCTCTGAAGAAGTAAGTAGTCTCCTCCAAAGTAGTCTATTTCATTGCAGAACTGGTCTATGACTGTCAGGGTATTGTTCCTAACACTTAGCCAGATTCCGCTTTCTTGTCATTTGAATCCATTGGTCCAGGTCATATCCTTTGGAGATACAGGCCATTTCCGCACTAGCCTGTTACAGTGTGATGATTTCACTTTCAACATCCTCTGGAATTCTGGGGTTTGCAGTTTTGGGAGAGTCCGGCCGGCCCCTCTCAAAACTGCAAACCCCAGAATTCCAAAGGATGTTGAAAGTGGAATCATCGCACTATAACAGGCTAGTGCGGAAATGGCCACAGAAAAGAAGTTTGCTCCATCTTCTACATAATGAAGGTGATCGAACATATTTAAAGATACTTCAGATATGTAAAGTTGGGTATCATATCACCTGTCAATCTCCTCTGCTCTAGGCATAACACATAGCACAGAGCTTGGAATGTTAGGCTTGAAAAATAAGTGAAAATTTTGCAAAGTAATGAGCTGAATGTCAAAATGGCTTGTGACATCAAAACTAAATTGCACAAGGGGAAAATACTGAGCATGATCCAAAATTCCTTGCTCTGAAGGCAGTCAATTCTGATTGCCAGATATCAGAGAAAAAGAAATGTGCAGCTGTGAGGCATAAGCTATTTTCCCCAAATGACAAGGCAAAATGACTGAATACAAGATCTTAACCTCATCTTCTCTCATGTGCAAGATGAGATACCCTCTGTGTCATCATTCACAGACACGTTCTTGTAATAATCTGGCCAGACTGCTTTAAAGTGTCATAGATAACCAGGGCCATTTCTGCACTAGCCTGTTATAGCGCAATGATTCCACTTTCAACATCCTCTGGAATCCTGGCGTTTGCAGTTTCAGAAGGGGCTGGCTGGAGCCCTGGTGGCGCAGTGGTTAAATGCCAGTACTGCAAGCCACAAGGTTGTAAGTTCGATCCTGCCGGGCTCCAAGTTTGACTCAGCCTTCCATCCTTTCGCAGGTCGGTAAAATGAGTACCCAGCTCGTTGGGGGCATGTATAGAAAAATTATTGAAATACATGCTATTTGTAAGTTGTTCGCCACCTTGATCCATATGGAGAGGCCGGATACAAATAAATAATAAAAAAAATGGCCCTGGTTAGACTGTTTTAATGTGCTATAGATATGGCTGCCCTTGATGACTGTTCAGAAGCTAAAAATTAGATAACTATCCAGCAGCCAGGGTTTTTAATGTGGTACTTCACTGAGAAGCTATCTCACTGCTTCTTGAAGGAGCTACAAAAGTTCATAGTTGCTTCTGAGCTCAGTTCAAGTGCTTGTGACCTTCACAGGTTAAGACCCAGGGATGTTAAACAGCATCTTCTCTTATGTCAAAATTTGTGGAGGTTAAGATCCACTGAGGGCCATTTCAGAAGTACATTCCTGGGCATGCATACATAGGGTCAAACGGATCCAAGAGCAGATCAAACCAGAACTCTCCCTAGAAGCCAAGATGAATACATTGTCATAGTTTGGACATTTCATGAGAGGAACCACCTTATTAGAAAAGAAAGTAATGAATGGTAAATTCGAAGGCAGTAGGAAAAGAGGAAGACCACATTACTTGTGGATAGATTCAATCAGAGAAGCCACAGCCCTGAGTTGGCAAGATATGAACAAGGTAATTGATGACCAAGGCTCTTGGACATCTCTTATTAGTAGGGTCACCTTAAGTTGAAGTTGACTTGAAGGTAATTAACTACTACAACATGTGCTCCTTATGCATGTCCCACATGAACTTGTAAACCTGCTCCATATTCATAAATCCACACCAGAACTTGGGAAAGTGTCATTCTTCTTTCCATCTAAACTTTTTAGAGCAGAATCTATCAGTTCTGTTCATCTACCATACACACAACACAGATGATGTGTTGGGATTCTGACTTTCCAATCCCAGCTTTATTTTTGACAAGAAGAAATAAGTCACTAGTACTCAGATTATGAAAGCAGGCTTTAAAGAACACAAGCAATGTTTGGTGAAATATCATAGGACAGGATACTAAAAGGTGTATATGGTGATTTCCAGTGTACATGGGGCTGGGTTTTAGTTGTTGCATGCCTTCACGTCATTTCTGACTTTCAATGACCCAAAAGAGAATCTATCTTCCAGTTTTCTTGACAAAATCTGTTCAGGGGGGTTGCCTTTGCCTTTTTCTGAGACTGAGAGAGTATGACTTGCCCAAGGTCACCCAGTGGGTTTCCATGCCTGAGCAGGGATTTGAACCCAGTTCTTCAGAGTCACAAACCAACTCTCAAACCACTCACACCACACTGACTCTCTCTGGGTATTAATGCCTTCCATAACTCTTTTTTTCAGAAGCACATACACATATACTTAAACCAGTTGAAATATAGATTTATAGAAAGAGGAGGGAGAGAGAGAGAGAGAGACTTTAAATTGTTTGTATGTTGATGCACAAGATCACTCTTTTACAGTTAAATCAGTCTATTTAATCGGGGGCGGGGAATGAAAAAAAAAAGTTTGGTGAAAATAGAAATATAAGAGGTTCCCTCTCCTTCTCTTCTAAATTTTTTACGCTCCATATGCCTTTGGTATTTTTATTATCTATTTTTTTATACGTATAGTCCATTTATTTACTCAATAAACTTTTTTCTTTCTTAGTTGCAACATGTAACTGAAGGTGGTGATGCTGTGTGCAGCCCTGAAAATTTCTGCAGGTACGTTGACTTCGCCAATTATTCTCTACCTTGCCTTACCACCTATGGGGCAATCACAAAACATGTTCTACTTCTTTTGAAGCCTCTGGTGAAATATTTATCTAAGTGATCAGATTTAGCAATTTGTAGCTGATCTAATCTCTCAGCAGAATCTGCACTCTCCGTAACTGTATCTACCATGTTGGCTGCCATAAACCTTGGTGTTCCAAAGAGCAGAGCCACAAATTATACAGGTATAATTTCTTTCATCTCTTCTCCCCCTTTCTCCTTCTCTCCCCCTGCCATCCCCATTCCCCATCATTCTGTACAACCTCTCACATTCTCATTTCACCTAAATCAAACAGATTTGCAGATTTGCTTAACAATAGGACTTTATGAATCGTATCACCAATTGCCAGCTAATCTTCAGTAATTAACATTATAGGCAACTAAAGAGATACATCATCACCATCAACTTTCTACTACATTATTAAAAGGAAGAATGCAGGTAATTCACATGCACCTTTTAATTAGCTTCCCTTCCCCCAACCCCAACAAAGGAGAGCATAGTTTAAAAAGAAAAATTGTAAAAGGCAGTTGAGTTATGCGAATCAGGTGTTTCTCTCAAGCAGGTATTAGCAGTGTGGCGCAAAGACAGATTTCAATACATGAAGAGCTTGGGAAAGTTAATGTTTTTCAAACACACTTCCGCAAATTCTGCAGCAATCATGCTGCTAGCTCAAGAATTCTGGCATTGGTGCCCCAAAATAAATAATATTTCTCAGCTCTGAAATAGTATCTGAATTCTTAGCATGATCTTCTTAGGGAAGGGGTGTGAAATTATATTGCACTGAGAAAAAAATCATAATCTCTATACCATCTTTCTGGGTTGCAGTGTTCCCAAAACCCAACCTATATTCCCCCACTGCCTTGACCTGTTTTCATATATTTTATGTTCTCCCCCTGGAGTGAGTAGAAGTCATCCTGGTTGCTATTCCTGGCATTTTTCAGTGGGGTCTCTGTCTATTGGAAGTGGGGCGGTCGATGAAATAACCCACCAGACTTGCTTTGTCCAGAAATGACAGGGGTTTTTTGTTTTTGTTTTTCAATTAGTTACTTTATTTTACATTTTAAAAAAATTACAACAGAACAAGGATTTGAAATGCAAGAAACGCCATTTCTATACACACCACACACACACACGTACATACTTTCTAAGTCACACACAAGTTCAGCTGCATTAAGAGGGATTTTCTGAGTTCCAGCAGTACAGAAATGACAGTTTTCTTGTTTGAGTTGGTTCTCCCCCAGCCAAAAAAATTGGGGGTTGGAGGTTGAGTGGGACTGTGGGGTGCAGAAAAGAGTCATTGCCCCCCTCAGGTGAAATTCCCTTCCCACCTTTCTTTCACGTGTTTCCTTTCCTGCTTGTTCTCACTCTTGGTTTCTTTGGACTTTCACTTCTGCCCACATTCTTATCCATACCTTGACCTTATATCTATGCCTCCTTCCCTTTCTTCGTGTTATTACTACTCTTGTAGTAATGCTAGAGGCCGAAGTGATATCTTCCCAGTTTCACCATGGCCTCTTACCCTTGAGAGGTTACATTTGTCACCAGTTACACTTAATATTGTGTGTGATTTTTTGTGTTGGGGGGACAGAAAGAATTGTTCCCATATGCAAAGAGTAAGACAATTGCTTTCTAGTGCTGTCACAAATGTCATTCTGTCAGCATTTTTTCTTCTTGAATGAGATATTTAGAGATGTCTTTCAGGTGAAAGGACCCTCACAGATTCCACAAACTCAACTAATTCATCTCATCCCTTTCAGCTTTCTGTTGGTAAATTTGCCAGCACGTGGAAAGTAAATTTGTCTAACATGTATTGAGTAACATGTAAAAAGAGCGTAGTCTCAAAAACCAAAGACCATGTGAAATAAAACTGTTTTAGCTGCCAGCTGGAAGCTTGAAACAGAACAAACTTAAATTCCTTAAATTGTTCCATAGGTGGGACTACTACAGAGAAATCTTTCTCACATGTGCACACTAAATTAATCTCATAAGGTGCTGGCATATACAACAGGAACTCCCCCAAGGATCTCAAATTTCAGGCAGGCATTTAGAACTTAAGAAGAACCTGGCTGGAGTTTTTCAGAAGTACTTCCTATCTAATATCTGGCTTCTCATAATGGCCAATCACTACATGCAAAGCTTTCTCGTAACAAGTCATACCATTGGTCAATCCAGACAGTATCATTTACATTGACTGACAGAAGATGTTCAGGGAAATATTTTTCTGATGTTTGGAGAGATGTGGAGACTCCAAAGACTGATAACATAACAAAGTACACCTTGCCCTCAGAAACCTGTAGACTTCCAAGGCTAATGATGCTTTTCGGTGAAGAACAATTGCACATAAAAGTAGATATTCATTTGGGGAAAAAATGCACACAGCTGGAAGTACGTGCATTTGAAGAATGTCATTCCCTAAGGTACTTTTTAGTTAATAAAAAAAAATGCATTGAAATGTGTGTGAGTAAAAACATGTGTACCAAAAATGCTAGCATATTGAGAGAAGTATGCATTTAAAAAATACACATTAATGTCCATGTCAGAAGAAAACAAATAATTTTGGAATTCAAGAAGGAAGTGGAACAGGACAAAAATGTCAATAGAATTCTGAGAACTTCAACAGAACAACAGCGGAAAATGTTCACAGAGGGATGCAGTTCACTTAATTTCTTCAAGAAGGGATCAATGAGTAATTTCAGCAATGTTCTTAGCTCTGTGAGAAAGTCTTTGAAAATCGTGCAGTATTGGAAGTCTCTTTTGAATTTGGGACTTATTCTGTGCAAAATTCACATATGGTTGTTTTGCACAGGAAACAGCAGTGCAGAAATATCAATTCCTGCAGGGAAAATGCTATTTTCTAGGCAAATCAATCATGAGCAAATTTTACACAGAATCAGTCTCCAATTGTAGCATTTACTGTGCAGAACAGTACAATTTCTGTGCAGGAATTGATATTTCTGCATGGAAACATTATTTTCCATTTTCCATTTCCATCACCTCCCATCTATTGCCTTGTTGCCTTGCTAACAGTAATTGATGGATTGTTAATTGCTGTGTATTTTAAGGGGTTGGTTTAGGTGGGTTGGTGGGTGGGGAGGATTGGGTATGTTTTTAATGCCTTTTAATGTATTTTAATGTATAATATATGTTGTTCGCCACCTCGATCTGTGTGGAGAGGTGGGATACAAATAAATACTATTATTATTATTATTATTATTATTATTATTATTATTATTATTATTATTACTACTACTACTACTACTACTACTACTACTACTACTATTATTTTCCATGCAGAAAATTCTGTTTTCTGAGCAAAACAACCATGTACAAATTTTGTGCAGAATAAGTCCTGGACTGCAGAGATTCTAATCAGTCCAGGATTCTTCTCATCAGGGTTTCTCAGCACTTAAAGAACATGTTTTGTTTTGTTTTACCATTTTTGTATATTTTTCAATATTCTTTCCACCCTTATTTCACATTCATAGATAGAGCATTTCCTGGTCCTGACTGAATGAGGCAAGGATTGAGGTTGAGATCTTATCACAGAATCTTAGACTTGGAAGAAACCATAAAGGCCATCGTGTCCAACCCCCTTCATGAAGAAATACACCATCAAAACATTCCTGACAGCCGGCCAATGATCTTCTATCATTGAGATATAGCACTTCCAAAATAGTCTTTGGAAGTCCACAGACAGGTCATGAAGGCAATGGTCGTCTCACATTGGTTGCTTTCAAGCAACTGATACTACTCTGTGGTGTGTTGACCTTGGAAAACCCAACAAAGATCATTGTAGCATGTTAAAGACAGATCAGAGCCCTGTTGATGGAGTGCACTAACAGTGGCAGTTTTCCAAGGCTGGCCAGTGATGGAGAAGACAAGATATGTCATCTACAAGCATCTTGTTTCTCCAAGTGCCTCACTTCCTTCACAGTCACTGCACTTATGGTTTTTTGGTTTTTTTTTACCCCTGGAGTCCTTGCCTATACTGGCATAACACTGCACTCATAGGTTTCTAACCCAACATATCTACTATGGCCTAAGCTTCCTGATGAAGAGAATTGTAGTCCACCAGAGTTTATACAACAAGCCAGGCATCATTTCAGGCTTGTTTTTCTGCATCTACAGTATAGGGAATATCATAATTTGTTGTTATTTGCTGTCAAGTTGGCTTTCAGTCATGGTGACACTATGAATCAGAGTCTTCAAAGAGCCCTGGTCATCAACTGCCTTGCTCAGGTCTTATAAACTCAAGGCTGTGGCTTCCTTAACTGAATCAATCACCCCGTAATCCCCCTTCCCACAGACACATACATTTTGAAATTTGTGAATTTTTCACTTTTGCAAAGGTCCTGTGCCCCTAACCCTAGCAAATGTGGAGGGCCAAGTGTATGAGTTTGTTCTACCTGGGCACACTGCACACTTATATGTATTCTGAGCTTAAAATGTTCTTGTACATGGGTACAGATCAGGAATGAATGCAGGTATGGCAATGGCCACACACACATCTGGACCTGTGCATACGCAGTGTGAATGCATGCACAATGTAACATGTAAAAACTCCTTAAAGAAAAAAACTGAGGAAAAAGGAAGAGTGGCAGAAAGTCAAGTTAAACCAATAAGAATATTGGTCTATGGTAAAGAAGCAATAGATAAAGAAGCAGCGAGAAAAAATGTGAAACTTTTGGAGAACCTAGCTACAAGTCTCTAGCTCTACTGCCCCCTGTAGGCACATAGCCGCTTGTTCAAGTCTAGTTGCATTTCTTCATTTCCCAAATTTCCAATATCCTTGTCTCAGGCTAGGTGGAATGCTGAGCTCCAGGGTTAATATGACCTAGAAAGCATCTTCTTGGACCAAAGAAAAAAGAGAAGAGCACTCTCTTTGTGATCTCTTTGTGAGCTTCCTGGTGCTCCATTGGACTAAACTAACTACCGATCTAAGCCAGCAGGCTCTTGTTATGTTCTTAACCCTTGAAAGAGCAGTGGCTTTTCTAGGTCTAATTCTATTCCTAATCTTAACACGAAGGGCACTCAAGTGCTCAAATACTAATGAGCTGAGTTAATGGTAGGTTTTAAAATTACAGAGATGAATGATATTAGATAAGGCAAGACACTTTTTCCTGGCATCACTTCCTACACCTGCCCTTGAAACACTACTGGGTGTGGGGTAAAGTGGCAGGGTTGGTCTGACGATTAATTAAAAATACCTAAGCAGCTTTGAAGTATTGCTTCTCTGATTTCAGAGCGCTGATCCAACGGAAATTAAGGGGATAAAAGGAAGTTACTAAACAGAGAGTAGGAAAGGTTTGCTTTACTGTTGCATGCTCATCAGGAGTAACATTGGTATCGGTCTTGGTTCCTACATGACAGTGGCTGTTGGCTTGGTGTCCCCATGCAGAGATGTAGCACAAATAGCTGTGACATGAGAGTAGCCAGCCACAACTTGGAAAAGTTACTTTTCTAGACCCAAATCCCAAAATCTCTCAGTCAGCCTTGCTGGATATGGGATTCTAGAAGCTATAGCCCAAAAAGTAACTTTTCCAGAATCTGGAGCAGGAAATATTCTTCTAGCTACTTCAATGAGAAATCCCAGACTAAGTTGTTAACATCAGTGAAAGTCTTGAGTACATAAGATTTAAAATGTTTGTATCTTCCTTCAAGGCGCCTGTCAACTTATGGTGACCCCACGAATTTCATAGGGTTTTCTTAGGCTGCCCAAAAAGCAGCCTTTTCTACTACTTTCAAAGAATGGAGCTGGTGAGGCATTTCCTAATTTTATCATTAGGGACATTAATTATTTTCTTTAATAAACAGCAAATGCCTCAACCATCAAATTCATCATATCTACTTCCACACCATGCCTGCCAAAAGCTGTTCACCAGCAACACCACTGTCTGTAGATGTTCAGACCAGACTGAGCCCTCCTCTCTGGCACCATCCAAGTCACAATTTTCTTTTACTCAAAGCCATCCATAAAAATCTGCCCAACCAGTGGCATCACTGGGAGGGTGCAAGGAGTACTGAGTGATACAATTAGAGCGGAGTGACAACAAAATGAATGCCTGCCCCTTCTTTCTCCACCCCCTCATCCACAAGAGCCCATACAGTTTCATGTAAGATGACTGCCTCCTTTCTTCTTATGACTGAATGAGACCCCCAGTGCCTTTGCACATGCAGAGCCAAGTGGGTAGGATGCCCAGGGACAGGTCCTCATGGCAGTAGACTAGGACCCCTGGAATACAAGTTCTGGATGGAAAAGGCTCTATGAGGGTGACACAGTGAGTTACTGCTCTGGGTGACACCAGCCCTAATGATGCCACCGTGCCCAACATTTACACCCTTCCTGCTGAGGCACTTTTCCTCTGGGTCCAACATATATCACTTCCCAAGACAGAGGTGGGGAATGTTCTCCATACGGGAAGGTACCATTTGGCCTACAGGAGAGCCCCCTCCCTGATTTTGCAGTGGAAATAAAGGAACTTATTGAGGGAGGAAAATCTCTCTTTAGAATCTAATAAGTGGAGACATAGGCCTTTTCCGCACTTTGATTTAGAGACGGGGCAGAGCGTCCTCCAGCGAGGACATTTGCACTTGGGGGCGAACTGGGTCCAGACTACTTTATGTATGTCCGGACATCAGCCCGCTCCAGAACGCCCAAAACTGGTAGTTCGCCATGCTATTGAAAGATGGCTTAAAAGAGGACTTTCAATAGCACAGCGCGCCCCAGTCCATCACTGTGCTAAGTGTAGATTTGGAGGCTCGCACCAGCACAAGCCTGCAAATCTTCCAGGGGCGGGCTTTAGGCTGGCGAGCTTCTCCGGTTGGTGGAGAGCCTCCACCAACTGGAAAGCACCATTTTCATCCCTGGAGAAGTGTGAAGCGCAGGCACGCACTGCTCCGGATCAGCGGAGGGCATGCACCAGCCCGGTAAGTATCACAACGCCCTTTTTCCCCCCCACAAGTGCGAAAAAGCCCTTAGTGGAATGAAGGTACAGTTTGTTTAGAGAGATGCAATGTCAGACAGTCCGGCATGCAAGCCATGAGTCTGTCCAGCAAGCAGGCAATTAAATGAAGCTTAAGCAGCACTTTTGCAAAACAGCGCAGCACTGGCAATTAACAAATTAAAAAAAACATGTGACAGTTATATAAATTAACCAAACAAGCAAGCATATTTCCAAATTATGCATGTCAGACTTTTCCTCCTTGCAACAGGTTGGTGTTCTAACTAATGTCTTTATCAGCAGAAGACATCGAAATGTCTAGGGCATGGGTTGGGGTGCCATGCACCTGTTTAATGTAACTTGAAATTCCTCAGAACTGGCAATCTTTTCTATGGCTAAGCAGCTTTGTCCTTCAGCATGGCACTACCTTGATGTTGCATGCCTTGAAGTACTTTCAGTCTTATGATGACTCCAAAACAAACCTACCATGGAATTTTTTTTTTATGGCTAAGAAAGTGTGACTTGCCCAAGTTTACCTAGTGGATTTCCATGGCTGAGTGGCTGAGAACACCATATTGGTTCTCTTCCCCTTATGGTCACTTTCTGGCCTTTTCAAGTGACATTTGTCATATAAAGAAGGTGCATGGAAACCACTTGTTTTGTAAGTTGAATCACACTTTTTGGAGATTCTCAAGAACACTTAATATGAAAGTAACTAGAAACAGTTCCTCGCTGTATCAATATATTCAGTTCATTTTTCCTTATTGGACTGATACCTTTGTTAGCCCCATCAAAAGGCACAAAATTCATTGTGGATACCTTGTGTCCCACATTGTGAAGAGGGTGGGAGAGAAATAAAACAAAACAAAACAAAACAAAACAAAATAAAATAAAATAAAATAAAATAAAATAATCCACCTTACCAACAAGGCATTTAGGCTCCACACACCTTATCAAAGCTTTTATTTAAAAAAAAATCCTGTTGCTTATTATAACGCTTAAAAAATAGTCCATTGTCTCTACATATATAGCAGTTTGTTATAATAAATTCTATGTTATTTGCTACTTTCCCATTACTTTCTCTTCTGTTTGTGAGGGGAAACTTGCCCACTTAGGACTGGGAAAAGAATGGCACCAGGCTTGAAAAAGTCTTGCCAAAGGAGCTCTGAGAACACCCTTAGCAAGTAACATTTGACAACAACCAGCAATGTTTCCTCCTTACCCTTCCCGTACCTCATTGACCTAGAAGAAAGTAATGGCTTGTCTTCATAGCAAGCTCCAGATGTTGTGCATGCCAACTGAAGGCACCACTGCTAAACTCAGCCCCTTTTTCCAGTTGGTGCCCCTCCCTCCCCAATATAATATATGTTTATTACTAGTCACCTTTGGGGACTGCATAGGACATTTTTGTTCTGCCCTGGTTGGCTTGGGACTCATTTTTTTCACCTTCTTCATGGTATTGGCACTTTCCACATTACAACAGCATCCTGCCATGGGAACATGAGAGGAGCAGGACTGCAACAACACTTCCGCAAGACGTTGTCACAGTCCCATCCTTCTCCCATGGCCAGCTGGCACAACCACGGGGTAAATCATTAATGCAGTTTCTCCATCAATGACCCCCAATCACACAATACTCCCATCCTTCCTGGCCATGCAGAAGGGTAGGAAGCACAATGGAGGCGCTTGCTGCCTCAGCGCAGCATGGGAAAGAGTCTGGCTGCACTGTGAAATGCAGGCACATGTTTGTTGCACTCCCTTCTCCATGAAGCCAGTCAGGTGCAGAAGGGGATCATTCCCATCATGCTCCCTTCTCTCCAAAGGTGCTTCCAGGATCATGACTGGAGGACAATGGGATAAGGTGAGGTGCAGAAATGGGCATACAGTGTCCTCTCCACTTTTGTCAATGTTTTGGCACAGAACCTTCATGAAAGTGGAAAAACTGCAAATAACTCCCCACATATTCCCCCTCCTATTCCCTTGCCTTTTGCCCTGGCATGTTTGCCTTCCTGCTCCACATGCAGGCCACAGGCAAGGGAATGGGGGTGAGGCACACATGCCTCCCCCATTCCCTTTCCTTTTGTCCAAGCACAGCTGCCTTCCTTGTCTGTTCCCAGGCAAAAGGCAAGTGAATTGAGGGAGGAACACATGTGCCTTCCTTTTACACACACAGTACTCCTCTCTCTCATTCTCTTGCCTTTTGCCCAGGTGCAGAGAGGGAAGACAAACATGCCCAAGCAAAAGGCAAGGGAATAGGAGGAGGAGAAGGGGGAAAGCTCACCTCACCTCACAAATAGTCAAATTCATAAAGGTCAAACCCACAAATGTGGAGGAAGTACCGTATTACATCATCAATTTCATTGCTTGGCATAATTATTTAGTTGAGGATTGCTTATTCTTGTCATGACTTCACAGGGCGTGGATGCTCACATCTGTCAAATGCTCCTTTACAGATGATGAAAGTATGTCACTTGCAGTCATCCTTTTGTTGCCATTTGGCTCAAGGGCAGGAGTGGGGTCATACCTTGCCTCCAGGACTATCTTCTGAAAGACAGCCAGCCAGCACTACCTAGAGGACTCACTGGGGACCCTCTGTTCCCCTATGAAGAACATGCACCTGCATCACCCATCATGGGGTGTCCCCAGCTAGCAGAACACAGTGAAAGTGAGTTTCAAGGATCAGGAAATAACTAATAGCATCCTGATGATCTGTAACATCCTACATAGTACACATATTTCAAGTGCAGCTGCATCATTGATTTGTGTAAAAGCCTCAGGACAGGAAGCAAATCCTGTGGATTTCTACTGAGAAATAGGTCCCCATGAGTAGGTATACCAGTAAGTGGGCACTGCTGTGGTGGTAAAGTTCCAATAAATCAACTTCAGTTCAGGAGGCCCTATGAATAAGAGATCTCCAAAGTGGGTGTACAGAACTATTTATACTTTCAGTGGGATCACAGCTCAAGAATGCTACTGTTTTTGGAGCATAAACCCCATGGTCAGTAGCCCTGCTGTATTCTGGGAGGTGCAATCCAAAAACTGTGGAATTCAACTTTCAAGGGCCTTTAATCTCAAAGGAAAACCAAGCCATCAAACAAAAACTGCCTGAAAATATTTTTTTTAAAAAAGTGCCCAAATGATTATGCAGGGCAAAAAGCCAGAAATCCATAACTATCTCTGTAACACATATTGGAGATGTCTCTTTGCTGGGTCATTAACCAGCAATCTGCAATGGTCAAGGGTGAGCCATGGGCATTGTAATATATTCTACAGTGCTGTATAGGGAAAATAAATAAAATGACAAGGCCTAATCCATATTCTCTGAGCAAACTCTTGGAAATGTCAGTGGGGAATGAGAAGAGCTGCCAAATTCTCTGTATGTATGTACATATTTCTTTATCTGTGTGTTTGTTTGCAAGTCTCTATAAGCTCCTCTACATCTAAGAAATTCCCAACAAAGATATCAACATACAGAAGATTAAAAGTATTTGCAATATCAAAACAATCCTACCAATAAAATTGTGACTGGTCTTTCAATTAAAGGAAGGCCAGTTGAAATAAAAAAAATGTCTTTAGTAGATGCCAAAAGCAAAACAGCATTGGCACATGCCTCACACCAGCTGGCACAGGATTCCTCAGGGAGAGGAAACATACTCAAAGCTCCACTTGGAGCAGACTTAAATTTGGACCTCAGATCCACTGAAAACTACAAGGACGCCTTTTCTGACCTCCATGAGTGTGCACACTAGAGTTCCCAGATATTTGGTGCTGTCCATTTTTCTCTTACCTCAGTACAAGGAGAGCAAGAAATCTCAGGGTGAAAGCAGCAGCTTGAAAAATGTCTGTATGCACACACACATATTACTGTGTGTTGTTGTTGTGTGGCCAGACTGTGCCAGCATGTGTGACTCAAGCCATAAATATGCAGGATGTGTAGTAATGTACATAATAGGATAGCTTTGTTAGATCAAAAAGGGCTATAGTTTACTAACACACTATCATGTATCAATTGCTACTTGCTACTTGCAACTATGTATCTGGTTGGAACTTCCAAAGTATTCCAAGGAGGAAGAAGATCAAAAAGAGGAATGTGAAAATAAATGGAAGGTGTTATGGGAACAGGCAATGCAAAGATAAAGTTACGGAAACCTGATCTGGCTCCCAGGATGAAAGATATGTAAATAACAGAAGGTCTGGGAAAGTGCCTGTGCTGGTGCGGTGATGTGTCATTTATGACTTTCACCAATTATTGCTATGCATGTCTAAATTTGTATGATAAGGTATATAGTCTGTAATCATCCAATATGCAATGTCTCAGTAACTTTGCTTTGCTCCAGATAAACGCTTCTGTTCTAAATCTGAGGCTCTTTCAGTAGGACGACGTCCTTCTGGCATGGGGACACAAGCACAGCCAGAACATGATGACACTTTTGCATGATGTCACTGTGGCCCTGCATGTTTCACATCATCAGCCAGCACAATCACTGGCTATGTCATTGACAAAAAAACCTCTGTCAGTGACACCCAATCATGTGGGCCTTCCAATGCAGTTGGTCATACAGAACGACTGGAAGCAAAATCATGTGCTTCCTTCTCCACTGCATCATGGGAAGAAGGTTGGCTGCAGTGTGGGAGGAAGGGACATGCCCCCGGCACTTTCTTCCAGAGGCAGCCAGTCAAATAGAGAGAGGTCTGCTGGGGACATGCTCCCATCCCAGCCTCTCTCGGGATTGTAGTGGGACATGTGAGAGTGTCAGCCTCCAGAAAGGGTCGGTGTGAAGTTTGTGAGCACAAATTATTGAGGATCTGACAGCCTGCATTGGAATGGCTGGTGTAGACTCTCCAGCAAGTCCACCTGGCCTGCTCATTCTCTTCCTCCTTGCCCTCTCACACATCACCAGGAACTGTCCCTTTGTCTCAGGGTTTCGGCCTTGGAATCTCAGACCTGGGATGTTTCCTTGTGCACTAACCCTGTGAGCCCTGGTTCCATTATGCTGCATTCCAGTTTCACCGTCATTCTTCCACACCACTGTCTCCTTTGCCCCTCTTTCCATGTTTGCATTCTAATCCTGAATTCCTTGTTTACTCAAATAAGACATGGGATAATGAAACACCAACCTCAAATTAGGGAAGCTCAACAATTGGCATCGGTTGGGTACGGAGGTAGGGGCATTTAGGGTGTTGGCTGTATGAATAGGGTGTTGCATATGCTTTACATTTGCTGTTTTGTTTTATTTTAAGGAAAATTAAGAACAATTTAAAGTTGCTTCATCTCACATGTAAAGGGCCCCTCCTCTGTTCCATTGTGAGAAAGACAGTAAAACCCTCAGGCATTTAATAATACATTTTAAAAAAAAGAAGAAGTACAGTAGCACTTGACATCTCCAAAGCATAGCACAAACATTAACTAATTAATCCTCACAATATCCATTTGAGGTAGACAATTAAGTACTGGAGATGGAGGAAATGAGATAAAAGAGGGAGCTAAAGGCAAATGTTCAGAGGCAGACATGATTTCAGTGACTCATTTGATGACAGAACGAGGAAGAGTAATAAAGTGTTGACTGGGCAACAAGTAAAAGACAAAAATCTCATGAAAAGCAAACTTTGGCTCCAACTGACTTGCACGAAGGAATTATACCTTAAGAACACTAGTAGCTTAGAAATGGAAGAATGACTCAGTATCTACTGAAGAAGACTGGTTAATAAAACAATGATTTAGTAGAAATGGACAAGTTGCCTTATTTTGATTAAAGAAAAATCACTAACAAAGTTTTTGAAAGAATGGGAACCACAGATTGACTTTTGAAAAATAATAAGTTCATGAATTCATTATTGTTTTTTTTTAAAAAAAAAAATCCATGTCAAATATACAGGCGAAGTGTAACTTATAGAAAAGACAGAGGCCATTTCCGAACCAGCCTGTTATAGCGCTATGATTCCACTTGCAACATCCTGTGGAATCCTGGGGTTTGCAGTTTCGGGAGGGGCCAGCCAGGGCCAGGATTCCATAGGATGTTGCAAGTGGAATCATAAAGCTATAACAGGCTAATGCAAAAATGGCCAGAAAGACTTAGATTTTAGGAGTTGAAGTATATCTGCAGGAAAGGTATTTGGAAGTCTTTCTTTCTTTCCTTAATTCTGTTAGTTGCAGAGTTTTTGTCATATTTATAGGTAGTATGCAGGTTCTCATAGGACTGCTGAAACAGAAGGTCTTCCCTTGGCTAAGAAAGGATAGCAAGGAGGGTGTCAATCTAACCTCTCTAGGAAAAGAGTTCCAAACCCTGGGAGCAGCCACCAAAAAGGCGCTCTCCCGTGTTTCCATCAGATGTACCTGTTAGGATGGTGGGACAAAAAAAAAATGGTTCTCCCTCAAAGATCTCAAAAATATGGACTTACACTACTGATTCTACACTGAATCTAGACTGCATAATTGTATAATCCATTAAGAAATCCTGTTATAGTGAATTTATCAGAAATCCATATCCTCTACAGTATCTCTCTCTCTCTCTTTTTTTTTTTTTAACATGAAGGTGATTATATTTTAAGATGTTGATTCCCTGGATGCCATCCCAAGAAAAAACACAAAGTCACTCTGGAATCTGGAATCTGGAGATGTGTGGAATTTTAAGAGAAGTTGAGAAGTTTAAGAGAAGTTAAGAGAAGTTGAAAGAGGGCCATGGCTTCCAATTTTTTTTTTAGGAACAGAAGAGGTAGTCAACATTAGGAATGTCTTCAGATAGTCTCATCTCCAATAAGAGTACTTTGGCACACTGAAAAAAAATCAATGCATGATTTTTTTACCCCAAGAAAGAGCTAAAATATTTGTACTTCTTTCATCAGCAGCAATAACAAGCAAACAAACAAATAGGCAAACATCCGTGCAACAATTCCCTTCAATAGAATTTCTGGAATAATGCCCCAAAATATGATCAGTCATCAAAAAGTACTGCCAAAAGAAAGAAGTGTAAATTTACCAGAAAGGAGAAAAAAAAGGGTTGGGGATGTGAAGATTTACATCCCTACTCCACATTCCTGCCCTACCTTTAGTTGATATAAGGATCACAGCCGGATGTGAACCGGAGCCTCCAAGATTTCACACATGGAAACTGGGACACCTGTGGCCAAGCAGCATCCACATGTGGTCAAGATGACAGAAGTTATTAATGAGGAAGGACACACAATCTAGGAGAGGCTGCAGCAGTTTGCTTCTGCTTGAATGTGCTAGAAAGGGTAAAAGTCCCTTCTTATTCTCCCTCTGTCCCCACCATTGAGTCAATTTAGTGCAAACTACTTTTCTGCTTTGAAATTAGTTTGTGGCAACTGAAATAAGCTGAGGATGGAGGGAGAAAGTGGGAGGAGGAGAGAGAAACTGGGACATTTTGAAAGCAGCTGAAAAAGTGGGGTAGCAGATGATTAATCAGGGCTGTCTCTGCTAAATTAGGACAGTTGGGGGATATTGTGGAGCAGCTCTGGGTAAACTGTACTCCAGTTCTCTCGCCACACAAGTGTCTCCCTCTAAGCTGTCTGGAGAAAGAATGGAGATATTGGTTAGGCCTCATTTGGAATACTGTGTCGAGTTCTGGGCACCTCAATTCAAGAAGGATGTCGACAAGCTGGAACGTGACCAGAGGAGGGCGACCAAAATGGTGAAGGGTCTGGAAGCCATGAAGCCCTATGAGGAGCACCTTAGGGATCTGGGTATGTTTAGTCTGCAGAAGAGAAGGTTAAGAGGGGACATGATAGCCATTTTTAAATATTTGAAGGGATGTCATGTTGAGGAGGGAGCAGGCTCGCTCTCTGCCGCTCCAGAGACTAGGGCCCTTTCCGCATGGCATTTGCCATGCGAAAGGGTGCCTGGAGCATAGCGCGATTGTGAGGAGCGATCTGCACTAATCAGAGACTAGAACCAGGGGCTATGGATTCAAGCTGCAAGAAAGGAGATTCCACCTGAACCTCAGGAATAACTTCCTGACGGTCAGAGCTGTCCGGCAGTGGAATATGCTGCCTGGGAGTGTGGTGGAGTCTCCTTCTTTGGAGGTTTTTAAGCAGAGGCTGGATGGCCATCTGTTGGGAATGCTTTGATGGGTGTTCCTGCATAGCAGGGGATTGGACTCCATGGCCCCTGGGGTCTCTTCCAACTCTATGATTCTACGATCATGGTGATGAGCAGCTATGTGGTCAGGTAGGAGTGTCTGACCTGGTGTTGTGAAGCAACTGAAGCAACTGTCATCATCCTTATTACCCAAAATGCTTTGGGCCCTGTGGCATGGTAGACTTACAGGGTGGAGGTCACTTGTCTCACCAAGCCATGTTCCAGTGCTGGATCTAGTTTACATTGTAAAGTTTTCCTGTGGTCAGAAAGTCCATATCTTTGTCAACTTGGGTTATCTGCTGATCAATTTGTATAATTAATTTATAGTCCACCTCTTCTCTGAGGAATTCAGATCAGCATCATTGACTGAACAAGGCGCAGGGAAGAATAATCACAGGATCCCATTAGCTCAGACCATCCATTCCATATGCAGCTTTGTTCTGTGTGGGGGTTGTTGGATTGGCTTTAGCTTCATTGATTCAGCCTCTGACAGAAGTTAGTGGAGCCAAGCTCCCATTCCTCCAGAATCAATAAGAAGAAAATCTCACTGGCACAAGGAAAAGAAGAAAGATCTAGCAGCCATGATAACAGGAGAAAGAGGCATTTGGTTCCAAAACACCTGTTCCTTGAATGCCTTTCTAAGTGGGTGTGGAGTCAAGGTGCTCTGTGAAGGGTGGCTTGGACTATTGCCTACATCGCAGAAAAGATATTTTTCCAAGGCTGAATCTATGCAAGGGTTGCATCCTAGCTCCACTGTGTAGTATCTCTGCCCTAGTTTGACTTGTTTACTGCCACACACATACCTATTTTAATCCAAAATGAAATCAATTTGGAAAGCTTTAGAGGATCCCCACTATGTAGACACATCAGCAGAAGGGAGTGTTTCTACTGTGTGCATACATTGTCCATAGCAGGTTCATGGGGGGTGGTTTCCACCATGCATGCTCATTTTTGCATATTTATTTAATCAAATAACTTCTGTTTGGTTTCCAGTCATTCTGTTTGCCCATCTAAGCTTTTATAAAATAAAGCTGGCGGAGTAGAGGAAGTGAAGTGCGGACCTGTAAATCATAGAATCGTAGAGTTGGAAGAGACCACAAGGACCATCAATTCCAACATTTACATATATACTGTATACTACGGGATGTAAGTGAATGTATGAAAGCACTACCCCCCCAAAAAAAAAAGTTGATACTGCCTTTTCCAGACACTGCTACAAACAAGTGATGGGAATAATCAGGTGATCCAGATGACCACTCACCAACCTGATCCCCCTTACCCTGATCATCATCATCTCATTTCAGGGATCAAACCACACATTTTACAAAAATGGTCCTTCCTCAAAACAGTAGAGAGAAAAAAACCTTAAAGCCCTCAGGCTTGGAAAAGAAATGTTTTCGCATCAGAATGAGAGGAACATCATGTATTATTCAGGCTGTGTATAGTCAACCCAAGATGCCTCCCCAGAGTGCATTGGCTCTGAGGACTCCACTCTAAGGATACGAACAAAAGCGAAGCACTCTAGGATTAGGCAGTTCACAGTTGGCTACCTTCTTCTCCCACTACCTTCCTCACTCACAGCACCTCGATGAGAATGAAAAGAGTCAAACCACTCAAGTAATGGACTATTGCATGGATGGTTTGCTACTAAAAGATCCTGGCCATTGGAAACTGAGTCAAACCATGAGTCCATCTGGTTCAGTATTAGCTCCATGGTATTTGCAGCAATTTTCCAGGGTTTCTTATACAGTGGTCCCTTGGCTTTTGCAAGGGTTCAGGATGTAGAATCCTTGCGAAAGTTAAACAAACATGTGAATAACTCTGACTGAGTTATTCCCTCCCATTCCCTTGCCTTTTGCCTAGGTATGTGTGCTTTCCTTCCATGCATTTGAGCAAAAGGCAAGTCAATGGGTATGGGCAGTCTCATGGACAAAGAAGAAATGTCTGTGCCTCCCCCCCATTCTTCCCCTCCCATTCTCTTGCCTTTTGCCCAGGCTTACTGCCATTCATCTCTGTGCCTGGGCTAAAGGCAAGAAAGTGGGAAGGAGCAGTCCCGCGTAAAGAGAAGATGTGCACAGACCTTCATCCCCATTCCCTTGCCTTTTGCCCAGGCATGCGTGCCTTTCTTCCATGGGCCTGGCCAAACTGCAAGAAAATGAGAAGGGGAGAATGGGGGAGGCATGAATTCACCTTCCTTCTCAGTGCATAGAGCTCCCCTCTCCCATTTGTTTGCCTTTTGCCCAGGCATGAAGAAGGAAGGCATGGAGTGCTGGGCAAAGGCCAAGAAAATGGGGGAGGCAAGCAGGCACCTCATGAATAATAAAATTCACGAAGGTCAAACCCATGAATGTGGAGGGAGAACTGTATGAGGTTTTAATCACTTGAAAAACAAGTGCATGAAGTGGAGATATTCTTCAAGCCAACCAAGTATGGTGAAGGCTCATAACTTCTGCATCTTTGCATGAAATATGATTGGAATATTCAGTCACTCCCTACAAAGCAAGTCAGAAGGCGGATGGTCCTCAGAAGCAGCCCTTTGCATATCTGCATGAATCAGTACCTCTAGGCTTTCCCCTCTGCAGTCTGGAGGTATGGAACGGTGACTCACACAAAAGTGTGGGGTGTGTGTTGTTGTATAGGTTTTGATTCACCCTGGGCCCTCAGGAAATAGGATAGCCTAGAAATAAAATTAAGTAAAACCTCAGCTAGCTAGTTAGATGTTTGAGATCTTATTTGTTTATCTATTTGAATTTATGTGCTACTTTTCTCCTACCTAGGCAGTATATAACTTTTTAAAGTAACACAATACAGCTAAAAAAATTAGTACAAAAGTTAAAATGCAATTAAATGAGATTTCTGTTTTTAAAAATGCAGGTGAAAAAAGCTAGTTACAAGCACTTTTAAAAACTCATTTGAAACATAATAAAATAAAAGCATAGCACTTTCTGTTAAAAGTCCATCTGCCACAATGCATTAAAAAATCAAATTACCTGCCGACAGAAAGACAGCAGAAAGGAGGCCAACCAAACCTCCCAGAGAAAGTCATTCCACAACTTGGGAGCAGCCATTGAGAAGGCTCTCTCCTGTGTCCAAACTAGGCATGCCTGTGCTGCTGATGGGACTGAAAGACAGCCTTCCCTGACATAGGCCATTTCCGCAGTACACTGTTATAGTGTTATTATTCCCCTTTCAATGTCCTATGGAATCCTGGGGTTTGCAGTTTATGGAGGAACATTTAGAATTCTCCACCAGAGACCTCAGTAAACTGCAAACCCCAGAATTCCACAGGATGTTGAAAGTGGAATAATAGCACTAGAAGAGTGTAGTGTGGAAATGGCCCTAGAAAAGACTCAGGTAGGCTCATAAAAAGAGATAACTGTTTTCAAATAGTCTGGACCCAAACCATGTAAGGCTTGGAAGGTCATAACCTGCACTTTGAATTCTGACTAGAAATGGATCATCAACCAGCGGGAGGTAATTTCAGCAAGCAGGTAGTGCTGATAGGCTCCTTATCCCTGCCCCCGTCAGCAAATCTTCACTAATTATCTTCTCAAAGGAAGCAACAAAGAATACAATAGACCTACGTTTAATGTGAGTTCATTTTATGCATTTTCAATTATACGCCGGCTCCCAGCACTACTCCGTTTATGGTATCTGGCTGCTGCTACCTCATGATGCCTTCTTGTGGTATCTGGTGCTCATGGTTGCTGCTAATTTGTGCTGGTGAAGTGGTCTTATTACTGAAACGGATGACATAGATGAAGTTTCCTCTTCTGATAAGTCAGAAGGTAAATACTGATGGTTTTTGGTGGCCACAATGCTTTCCTCATTCATTTTGGGTAAGAAACAAAGCCTTCCATACTATAGGTGAAATTCACACAACACTCTGGATACCAGAACAGATCCCTCACATTACAGCCATCCCTCCACATTCACTAGGGTTAGGGGCACAGGACCCCTGTGAAAGTGGAAAAACCATAAATAACTCTAAACCATATTTAACACACACAAAATATGATCACCATGTTCAACCCACCATGGATTCCTTTGAGGCATCAGGATTCCTTCACAAAGCAGAAGTGGGTGGCTGGTGGGGCTTCCTGCCACCTCCACTGCTGCCCCACACCATTTTAAAGAGGGATTTATAAGCCTCCTTTGCAGTTTCTCAGTCTCACGAGGCTTGCAGTCCCTATTAAAAATGGCATAGGGAGCCGGCAGAGGTGACAGCAAATAATCCTTGAATAATCAAATCCACAAAAGTTAAACTCACAAATGTGGAGGGCTGACTGTATTTGTGGGCATACAGTATTAACAATTTTTTTCCCCTGTGAGAAAGTCTTGGTTGACTATATGGTTTTTGAAGACTAGTCACCATTCTGGACTTATTCTGCACAAAATATACACATGGTTGATTTGCATAGAAAATAACACTTTCTGCACAAGAAACAGCAGGGGGAAAAATGCAGTTTCCTGCATAGAAAATGCTGTTTCTATGCAAAACAAACATGTATGAATTGTTCACAGAAGAAGTCACAGCTCCTTCTGCACAAGAAACAGCTTTTTTTGCACAGAAAATAATACTTCTGCGTAGGAACATTTTCTGTACAGAAAAAAAAAATCTGTGTAAAATAACCATGTGCGAATTTTGTACATAACCAGTCCTGAACTGTGAAGATTCTTGTCAGTCCAGGATTCTTCTCATAAAGGTTTCTGGACACTAGAAAAACATGGTTTCTGACCGTTTTCAAAAATTCTTTCCATCCCTGCTATTTATCCATCCACTTATCTACCTAAATCAGGTAATCAGTGCCCTTGATTTTTGGACTCCTGTTCCCAGGCAGTACGGTCAATGGTTAGGGATGATATTGCAAATCCAGGAACATCCAGAGGGTCATAGATTCTCTACCCACCCCCAACATGAAACTGAGGCACAAAGTTTTTGTTGTTGCCATTTCTGCATTCTGCGTGAAACAGTTCAACAAAACAAGTGCATTTTCCCTTTGTAAAGCTAAGCAGATGAACAGGATATGCTGAAAGATGTAAATACTACTGCTTCTATTTCTAGGTTCAGCATAGTATAGTGGTTAGAGCATTGGACTATGACTCTGGAGATCAGGGTTTGGATCCCTGCTCAGCTGTGGACGCCTCCTGGGTGACCATAGGAAAGTCAATTCTCTCAGCCTCAGAAGAAGGCAAAGGCAAACCCCCTTGAACAAATCTTGCCAAGAAAATCTTGGGACAGGCTTGCTTTAAGGTTGCCATAAGCTGGAAATAACTTGAAGGCACTTAACAAAAACTGCTAGTTCTACTATCCAATGCTTCTACTTTTACTGGTCTGTGCAACAAAGCACTAATTGTTTAATTTTAGAATTATAGAAATGAATGAAAAAAACAGGCACAAAAATTTTAGGAAGAAGAAAATGACAGAAAAATCCTTGCGTCTCACGGTGAGGAGAAATGGTTGGCATTGTCCCTTTTACCCTGCAAAGCTGAACCAAATCAGGACTTACGTTCCTAATTTTAGCCATCTGTCCCTAAAAAGTAGACAATTTCTCATATGCACACACACCCCATTGACTAAGACTGTTTCTGTGGGCTCTCTTTTTCAATTGTGTATATTTTCAGTCATTCATCTCTTTAAAGGACTGCATTTGGCATGCATTTTACTTCTGAAACATCCTGTACATGCAAATGTGTGGATTCTTGAGGAGAGATGTGTTTCTTCTCTCAGCAAGTCCCCGAAGGTGCAAAAAAGAGTATTTTTGTCAAGAGTCAAATCCAATGAAATTCTTTCCGCCTCTGCTCCCCACAAGCCATTATCTCAGGAGAACTCTGGAATTGTTTTTCAGGTGAGGAGTGCTCAGCATTGGCAAACTTGTTATTTGTTTTGTCTGCTTGCAGGTACTTGCAAAGGAAGGGCAAATTACTTTTCCTCAGACATTAACACTATTTTTTATTGTTTTAAAAATGCATTTTAAACATAATGTTACAAAACAGGCACAGAGTCCTTAAACACAAAAATGAAAGTCTTGTCTGGTATGTTGACCCTCAACAGATTTCATTATTACTAATGATGAGATCTTTTCTTCAGTGTTCAAAGACATAAATGTGATATCCACTGCCCTTCTCTCCATATTCAATCTATATACAATAGTTCTTTCCAAAACTGCCAGTGCGGACCCCAAGAGCCTATTGTTTCAGAACCAGATCTCATAAGTTCAATAAATGGTATCCATGTTTTTGACATCTATTAACATTTAAATGTCCTTAAATAGTTAAACCTTGGGAACCAGCTGCACCTGGATGTTGGATCTGGCTTCAGTGACACATGCTTTGATTACATCTCAGTTAGATTACTGTAATGCACTCTACATGGGGCTTCCTTTGGAAACTGTTCAGAAACTTCAGTGGGTTCAAAACATGGCAGCCAGAATACTGACTAGGGCCAGTTACAAGGGGCATATAACTTTCTTGTTAAGACAGCTTCCCTGGCTACCTATTCATTTGCAGGCATAATTCAAAGTGCTGGTTATGGCATACAAAATCCTATACTGCTTAGGTCCAGACTATTTGAAATTCTATACCTCCCTATATGAACCTGCCAGAGCCTTAAGATCTGGAAGAGAAGACTTCCTCTTAGTCCTGCCACCATCCCAGGCTCTCCTGGTGAGGACACTGCAGAGAGTTTTCTCTATGACTGCTCCCAACCTCTGGAACTCCCATCCTCAAGAAGCTAGGTTGGCCCCCTCCTTTCTCTCCTTTCTCCAGCAAGCAAAAGCATTATTATTTAAGCAAGCTTTTAACATGTAAGCAGATGGGCTTTTAATTTATCAAGATGTTTTTTTAAAAAAAATTGTAGGTTTTTACAACTTTATATTTTTTTAAAAAAATTGTTTATCTTAAATGTTTTATTAATGTGTTTAACTTTTTTGGAAGCTGCTTTGGGTCCCATTCTGGGAGAAGGGCAGCATATAAATATAATAAATAAATAAATGCCCTGAATGCCATAACTAGCACCTTGCCCCATTTCTCCTCTCCTCAGCTTTCAAATCCATATGTCTCTCCACAACATAGCCATTCAATGGTTGGTGTAACGAAGGGGATCTCTGAGGATCATCTGACTATATTCTTACAACCTAGGCACATAGTGACAACATCAACCTTTGTTGCTTCTGGAAGACCTATTGGGAGGACCCAAAGGAGGCCTTCATCACTGTGTGTCTGGCTATAGAGACATAGCCAGACACTTCTTGACACCCATTGCTCTCCACTAGTCACTACAGGGCCCTTTTGGAGTTGCAACAGGAGTCTGGTGGATTTTAAATGGGTTGGAGTCATTGCATGAGGGAAATAGCAAATTCCTCACTCTGCAACAACCAAAGAAGGATATACAGTATATACACTTGAATTATACCAATCCATGTCATTAAAAGGATACCAGTCCTGCTCTTCAGCATTAAAAAAACAAATTAAATATTTTGTTGGGCAGGGTCTCCCACCCTGAAAATGCAGACACCCAACCCCAACAACCTAAAACATAATTGGGAGTGATGGAATATCAATACCAGCATAATTTCAGCACTGTGGAGCTTGGGAGGTGTCAGACATTGGCTGGGTGGAGGCATCAAGACTCTAGAATATGTCCACCCCTTTTGTAGCACCAAAGTCTGAAAGTCCACTTGTAAAGAAAGTCTAAGCAAAAAGTTCCTTGCCTGTTGGCAGAAAGAAAGGATTCTGCCTGTGGGGAGAGCAGTATAACAGATGGACCATGCATAGCATGCAGCCTTTGGTGGTCAAGAAGCTGCCTCTGGCTCGGTGGATCACCCATTGTTTGGGCCCAAACTCCTTTTCCTTCCCAACCGAAGGGAAAACAGAGCAGCAGCTCTTGCCAAACGAAGGCTGGTGAGAACAAGAGAACTGGTCACGCTCTGGCATGCTGCGATCCACGCTTGGCCGCCTCTCACAAGCGTTGCAAAAGTTATTAAAGCACCACTTGGGTAATGATGCACCGTCTCACCCAATTTCTCCAGGCATCACCTTGAGTTTCTAGTGTTGCTACACACTTTGCAGAAGCCACGGCACACCATGCCTCCTGTTTGTTTCCAAATCTTAGTCATTTGTCACTAGGTGTGGGTATTTCCCAACGAGTTCTTGAGAAGTTAGGAAGAGAAAGACAGAGGAGAGAGAGAAGGGGAAAACAAGAAACAGAAATAAAGGTTAAGTTTTCACCAAAAACAGTGGGGGTGTTGAATCTGTACTGTATCGACAGAAGCAAACAAGATGTGAATATTTTATATATACACAGAGAGAGAGATACGCGCACGCGCACACATGCACACACGTATTGCAAAACACTATGATTCCCAGAATAAATTATGCTTGGGTGCGGCCAAAGCGAAGGCAGTAAAATTTTTAGCTGTTATATGCCAGGAGAAACATAAACAGTACATGTATGTGGAACAGAATGAATGTATTTAAACTTGTATATCTTGATATGCTGCTTTTTTCTTTTATTTTTTTGTTTTGTTACAGTAGCATAGATGTACTTTGGAGATATTGGTGTGACAGACATCATCCCAGAGTCTATCTAGAGAAATCCAGGGCCAGCTCTCTAAGCCAGGCAGGTCAAGGAGTCTCTAAAATCACCCAGTGGTGTTGAGACGGTGAGCAATGGTTTCCCCCTCCATTTATCTGGCTGATGTCTGAGAATGGGCAAGGGTGGAATACAACCCTGGGTGTGGCAATAGCATAGAAAACTCTATACAGTACGTGGAATTTGGAAGAAGGTTGGGACTGAGGAGTTTGAAGGAATGATTTTCCCTACTTCAGCCTCATTATAGACTGAGAAATTGTAAGGATATATGTTACCCTGCTTGCTGGGTATGGGGGGATTCCCAATGCCTGTCAAAATTATCACTTGTGGGGAAAATTAGCTACGAACATTGCTTTAGCAATGCAAAGAGTGTAGGGTAATTAAGGATCTTTTTTTGCCCAGTGTTTACGGATTTGGATCACTGAGAATCAGGCTGTTTAAATTTAAGTATTTTATTGACTTAGGCCCTTTCTGCATGTGTGGGGGGAAACGCCGAAAATGGAGCTTACCGGCTTTGTTTTCCAGCCGGCCGAGTCCGTTGCCACAAGGAGCAGCTCGAATTCACTACTCCGCAGTCCTCTGGTGTCCCAAATGGCGGCTTCTGGTTGGTGGAGGCTCTCCACCAACCGGAGAAGCTAGCCAGCTGGAAGCCCACCCCTGGCAGATCTGCAGGCACGCACTTGCACACGCCTGCAAATCTGCTCCGGGGCCGGGTGATGGAGCAGCACGGGGTTGTGCAGTCTGTGCTTTTTAAAAACCTCTAAAAAGAGGTTTTAAAAAACATGCCACCTGACCAGTTCCAGTTGCTCTGGAGTGGACTGAGGTCTGGAACTACAAAAAGTAGTCCGCCCCAGTCCACTCTATAGTGCAGAAGATCTCCATTGGAGGTCACTCTGCACTGTTTTAATAACCTGGTGCGGAATCACTCCAACAAGCATACAAGACTATAGAAATTTAGGAAGAGGTGAAAATTAAGAGAGGGAGGGAGGGAGGGAGGGAGGGAGAAGGGTTTGGGGGTAATACTGTACCAGTCCAGAAGGAAATCCAGCTGGGACAAAACGAGTGAAAAGCCAAGCTCAGCCACACCTTTTGAGGCTGAGGTGAGCTTACCAGCAGCATGGTATGAACTGGGAGAACTCCAAAAAAAGGAGAAAAAGGGGGCTAGTTATAGTGGTAAACAGAGCTGAAAAAAATGTCCTGGGGAACAGATGGCTGTAGTTTTATGAAGATGGATTTCAGCTTTGTAGTTCAAAGAAAACACAGCCAACCGTACTTGTAGTTTCCTGCAAGATGAGTTTCTCATCCAGGGATGCATGCCTCAAGGTGTCACATCCCTGGCTGTTTGACATGTTAATTTGATCCCAGAGACCTATTGTCTCCTGTTGGTGTTATTACTGAAAATTCATTCAAATGGCCTGTGAGCCATTTGCAAGACTCACCTAGGATGCGTGACAGAAAACAGGCTACTCTTTTGATCTGTCTCCATAGCTCCACTGCCTACGTGTCCTTCCAGTAGATCTTTATGGCTCACTATGTTTGATATAAAATAAGTAGGACCCTCAGGACATAGTTTTTAGGTGGGTTAGGTGGGTAACATACATATAGACAAGAAGACTCTAGAGAGTATGTTGTTGTGTGTTATGGACTGGAGTATTACAAGATAGAGTGGGGCAGCCAACTGTTTCCCAAGCAGGGAATAATTTCCCCACTCCACATCCTTGTGGGCCAACCCTCCAAAAGGTAGCCCAAAAGCTCTGCTTTCTTCCACAGTGAAAATGGTGGCAGGAAATGACATGATCTCATTTCCTGTCACCATTTTTAAGAGGAACTGCAGAGGATAAGGGAAGTATTTGGAGGTTATACAGGGTTCCAGGTGCTCATGGGAGTGGTATGGGGGTACTTTTTATGAGTTTTCACATGATTGAGGGGTTTTCTGTATGGTTTGGGGGCAAAACTGTCCCAAACTCATGCCAGTATTTTTTTAAAAGAAATGGAAGGGATTGCGGAACTGGGGATGGTGGGGTTCGGAGGGCATATGAGAGGGATCCAGGGTTTGCATGTAGCCCGTGGACCACAATTTGCCCACCCTTGAACTAGAATATGTTTGAAAGCAGAAATTTTGCTCAGAATTAAGGATAGTTGCAAGTTCACAGAGGCCTGGATACTATTGCTTAGTCCCAATGAAGATAGAATCATTAAATCAATGGGATTACATGTTGACTTGTCATTCAACAATTGATTCAGTGGGCCTACTCTAGTGAGAACCAGCTAAGAGGATTTAGGTGAGAATGTGTGTGCTGCCTCAGAATGATGGAAACATTAGGTGACCAATTCAATACCAAAGAAAAATATGATTATCTCTTCTGCAACACCTATTCCTAAGCTGATATTTTTCTCATTGAGTTACCATATGGGTTTCATTTATTTTTAAATGTTTATTTACCTGTGTTAGTTCCTAAATCTAGTTTTCTTTAACTTATGCTGTGCCCATAATTTTGGAAAAGGAAACTCATTTGTTCTAAATTCTTGAAAAGAACTATATTTTCCTTCAAAGATACAACCTTGAAAGGACACTACACAATCAAAAATTTACTCAGAGCTTTCTTGAGTGTTTCTGATCTGGGCCCAATTAAGCCCTGATTGGTCTGGTTCATGTCTACTTTGATCCAGATTTTCCAACCAAACTGATATTCCAGGATCCAGATTGCCAATCCTCCCACTTTGACTTCCATCAGGGTGGGAGGATGGCTGTTTTTACACATTAATATGAAATCTGAAGACAAAGTAAGCCATATATAAGGGATCAAACCCCCTTTGTGCTGGGCACCTGTACATTTCCATAGTTTACATAAAATCTATAGTTTACATAAAAGTTTACATTTAAAAAGCTGTTGTTTGATCAGTCTTAGCAATTCACACTGCTTTTGCCCTGGCACTGTTCCCCTAGAGCAGGGATGGTAATCAGATGACCCTCTACATGTTGTTGGACTGCATCTCCCAACATTCTTCATCATTGGATATGCTGGCTAGAACTGTATACCTGCATGACTCCCAGTCCTATAAGATCAGTGAGCTAAGTCTGTTGAGGTTTAGCTAAGATATAAGACAATGATTAATACTCATGAGAGTTTACTTGAGGAATGAGTGACTTTGCCGTATTCTACCAGCTCTCCAACTGGTGAAACTCAATGAGGTAGCCTAAGGAAGCAAGGGAGTGATGAAAGGGTACTTTTCTAGCAGTACATCTGGTGATACATTTTATATTCCAGCTTTTCCACAAAGAGTTCCTATATATTTCTTCAGAAATGGTCCCATGTACAAACACATTCAAATTTATTTTCACAACAACCCTGTGAAGTGAGTAGTCTAAGAGATGCTCAGTGGCATATCTAGGTTCAACAGTGCCTAGGGCAAACTTGGAAATTGTGTCCCTAGGTGCTGCTGCTTCTCCTGCCACCATCACCCAAGGCAGAGGAAGACCCTGGCAGGGGCAGCAGTGGACCAGGCCCGGTTGAAAGGGTTGCTGCTGCTGCTGCCCCCAACCTGGGTGGAGGAAGATCCTGGAGGGGGCAGCAGCAGGCCAGGACCAGATTGAAGGGTGAGGGGGTTCAGTTTTTGTACACCTTTTTTTAATTATTTATTTGTATCCTGCCTCTCCATATGGATCAAGGCGGCCAACAACCTACAAATAGCATGTATTTTGAAACATTTCTATACATGCCCCCAACAAGCTGTGTACTCATTTTACTGACCTGCGAAAGGATGGAAGGCTGAGTCAACCTTGGAGCCCGGCAGGATCGAACTCACAACCTTGTGGCTTGCAGTACTGGCATTTAACCACTGCGCCACCAGGGCTCCCTTCTGGCACCTTCTGGCACTGGCACCCAGGGCACATGCCCTGCCTACTCCACCCTAGATATGCCTCTGGAGACTTTGAGCTACTAACTCAAAGTCACCAAAAAGTTTTAAGTCTGAAGGACCTTGTCTCCCTGTATGAGAGCTCAAATATCTTTAGGAGCTCTAATATCTTCAAGAGAGGCCCTCCTCGCTGTACCACTACTTTCACAACTTGATGGAAACAAGAAAGAGGGCTTTCTTATTGGCTGCTCTAAGACTTTGGAACTCCCTCCCAAAGAAAGTTAAGATGGTCCACTCTTTGCTCTCCATCAAATTCCATCATACTTTCCAGAAATGAAATGACTTTTATGTGTTTTTAATAGTGTGCTGTTTTGCTGACTTCATTTATACTTTGTCTTTTAATGAAATCTGAATGGTTGCAACGGTTGTGTATTTTCAAGTTGTTTCTGACTTACGACAACCCTAAGGTGAATCTATCACGGAATTTTCTGCGGCTGAGAGTGTGACCTGCCCAAGGTCAACCAGGGGAGAATTGAAGCCTGGTCTCCAGGGTCATAATCCAGTGCTTAAACCACTAGACACACACACACACATCTGTGTGTGTGTGTCTGTCTGTCTGTCTATCTATCTATCTATCTATCTATCTATCTATCTATCTATCTATCTATCAAGCCATCTATACAGATCAGATAGATAGACAGACAGACAGATGGGTAGATAGACAGATATTGTTTTGTATGTTCTAATGTGTACTAGTTTTAATAATGTGCAAGCTGCTTTGAGTCAGGATATAAACGAATATGGTGATGATGATGATGATGATGATGATGATGATGATGATGATGATGATGGCTGGAATCCTGTATGAGAGTTACGCCTTAAAAAGTGGACTTATGCATGTGAAAATTAGAAGGGGTCTGTTTCATAAAATCTGATCTAGTAGAGGGCTGCTCCTACATTACGATACAGCAGAGCTGGCAAAGTGGGCATTGCACAATGGGATCGATGTGCATCGGACATCAAAATTCATATTGGGCACTTTTTCTGGTTTCCCAACAGGCATCTTTGCAATTCACTAACAGGATTTCTTAGCACTTCTGCTACTTAGCTAAGTATATGTAAAAGTACGTAATGCCGATTATGATAGAGGATTCTGCCCAGTAAAAATAACAATACACAACAATGGGGCTGAACCCCAGATTTCTCTAGTCATAATAAAACATTCTAACCACTCCATCAGACTGTCTCTAAATTGTATTTTCTTCTCCTCCCATTGCCTTCCCAGGAAGGCAGAGTACAGACTAAACAAAAATGAGATACTAGCTCTTTAATCACCATAGTAAAGCAAGCAAAGGATTCACAACACCTTGCTTGATGGCATCAGTTCAAACTGTATGCAGTAGAATAAAGAAACTGTGGGACTTTTAAAAAATGTGGCTGCCCCCTTGGGAAGAATGCCAGTGGCAACAGCAAAGAAGAGCTGGGTGCCAGATCCAAGCAAATGATGAGAAGTATTTCAGGATCTAACTTCATTACACCTTCTTGATAGATTTATGGTGCCCTCGGAGAGATGCCAAGGGTTCTGCTGCCAACGGTGACATCTGCGTTGGGAAGGTTTACGCAATCAAGGAAGCAAGCAGGCAAGCAAGAGATGAGAAGTTGAGGGGAGAGAGAAAGCTTCACACCCTGCCCCATGGCATATACAATACCAAACAGCTTACCGTGAAAATTTGATATTCCTGCACCAGTTCAGGACACAACAAATTGGTGCAGGGATAAGAGTATTTTCTGCATCAACCAACGACGGCAGACAGAATGATGATGGTGGTGGTTGATAATAATGCTGTGTTAATAGTAGTAGTAAAGCAGTAGCTGTCACTGCTATCGTTATTGCCCCTTTGGACATAACTAGTTACAAATAGGTTTCAAGCAACTAAATATGTTACAAATAAACTATGAGACTGCCCATATATTTTCACACATTGATCAGTTTTTACACAAAATATCATATACTCTGGCTAACATTTTTAACACAGACATACACTAAAATTGAAACACCACACTAAAAAAAAAACTAAAAAAAACACTAAACCCTAAGGCCCAGTGATATATTTAAGTCTTTCACTCCAAGTCTCAAGTCTCTACCTTCAAGTCAAGTCTCAAGTCCCTGAAGATACTTTCAAGTCTCTAGTCTGGAAGCCAACTTTCCACTCCAACCAAAATTCCAGAATTATTGGACAGGGTCAAGTAAAGTCAGTTTTAACAATTTAAGCAGAGTTGGCTCTCCACATATGCAATTTTGCCATCTACAGCTTTGGAAGTGGGGAATAGGATCCTATCTTACTCCCTATTACTGAAGATTCAAAAGATTTGGAAGGAGGGATCCTTCCTCCTCAAGCCCATTGTCTAACACATTTGCTGTTCCCCTCTGAGAAATGCACCCTGCACTCTGGGGCGAGCCTTATTTTTTGCTCTTAGGAAATGGTTTAGAAGGCTCCTCCAACATGCAGCAGGGGCAGGCAGCCCTCAAGCCTGCCTCAAGCCCATTGCCTAACCTGTTTGCTTCTCCCCTCTGAGAAATGTGCCCAAACTTTGGGCTTGAGAGAGATTGTCATGTGACTAGTAAACAGAAAGAGATAGAGGTGTTGTCCAAAGTCGTAAAGTTTCTGGATGAATGCATTATGTTACCGAACCAAGGGCACTACGTCCATCGTTAAAAATATACAAGTCTTGATTCAAGTCAAGTCACTGCATCATTTATGGCCTAGTTGAGTCTGAGTCGAGTCACTGAAGCGACTTAAGTCCAACTTGAGTCCAAGTCTATCGACTTGAGTCCACATCACTGCTAAGGCCCCTTCTGCACCATACTTTATCTTGTTGTCTTCCGGTGGTGATCCCAGCAGCGGCTCTGCCGGGAAGGGAGTGTGACAGGAGCACTCCCCTCCACACCAGACCAGCTTCTTGTGGAAGGAAGTGCAATGGAAATGCCTCTTCCTTCTGCAGTGCAGCTGGACACTTTCCCATGCTGTGCTGGGGCAGGAAGCACCTCCATCACACTTCTGAGCTTTCCGCAGGGCAGGTAAGTGTAGCAGCATTGCACAAGTGGGCGTCATTGATGGAGAAAACCCATTAATGATTTAATCCACAATCGCCCTGGCTGGCAATGGGAGAAGGACAGGACTGTGACCACATCATGCAGAAGTGTCATCACAGTCCTTCTCCACTTGCGTCGCCATCATGTGACGATGCCTATCTGCAGAAAAGGCCTAATTTGCTCAAACACAAATTTACTGACTAAACACAAACATACTAAAACACAAAAGGACTCTAAACTCCCCCTCCCCCAAGAAACTTGCTTTAATTCATGAGTGAGCCACCTTGGGACTCATTTGGGAGAAAAGTAGGTTATAACATAAACAAATAAATAAATAAAGTTATAAATCTTTGCTGATCGCCTTCTCACACATAAACACAATGGATTTCAAAAATTTCTCCCTCCCCCAAAAGATTATGATAGTTTTGTGCATTTTTTACCATTTTCCAGACTGTGAAAATTTATACCTGATATAATTTGTGTGGAAACACTGGTTTGTGGGCAAAGGACATTTTCAAAGAAGACCTGAAACTTGAACACTCTTGCAGCCATTGATCATTGTTTTCAACAGGGACCCTCTACTCTTACAAAATGATAGGACTATGATTCCACTTTTACTGCCATGGAAACATCATATGAAATCCGAGGATTTGCAGTATAGGGAGAAGAACTAAGAATTCTCAAAAACCAGCATGATGCAATGGCTTTTGTTTTGGACTACAACCCTGGAAATCAGGGTTCAGCTCCCACTAGAAACCCACTAGGTGACCTTGGGTACATCAAATGCTCTCAGCCCCAGAAAACCCCATGATAGGTTTGCCTTAGGGTTGCTATAAATCAGAATGATTTGAAAGCACACAACAAGAGCAAGAAGGAAGGATATTGAAAAGCTGAAAAGTGTCTAGAGGAAGGCAACCAAAATGGTAGGAGGTCTGGAAACCATGCCCTATGAGGACAGGCTTAGGAAGCTGGGTATGTTTAACCCAGAGAAGAGAAGGTTAAGAGGCAACATGATAGCTATGTTTAATTATTTGAAGAGATGTCATATGGAGGAGGAGCAAGCCTGTTTTCTACTGCTCCAGGGACTAGGACATGGAACAGTTGCTTCAAACTTCAGGAACAGTGATTCCATCGAACATTAGGAAGAACTTTCTGATGGTAAGAGCAGCTCAACAGTAAAATATGCTTCTTCAGAGTGTAGTGGAGTCCCCTTCTTTGGAGTTTTTAAAATAGAGGTTGGATGGCCATCCTTTGGGAGTGCTTTGATGGTGTATTCCTGAATGGTAGGGGAGTTGGACTCAATGGCCCAATGGAGTCTAAACAGAATAGGGTAGTACTATCACTTCCCTTGACCTAGACCAGTGGTTCTCAACCTTCCTAATGCCACGACCCTTTAATACAGTTCCTCATGTTGTGGTGACCCCCAACCATAAAATTATTTATTTATTATTTAAAATGCCCCCCCCCCGGCAAAGGCCGCCTCGCCGGCCAGGAACGGGGGGGGGCAAGCAGGGTGGGAAAGAGGAGCTGCGCATCTCCTCTGGGAAAAAACTCCAAGAACCCCCCCGGTCTCTGCTTCTGCTTTGCTCTTGTTTCCATTGGGGGGCAGTGTGGGAAAAGTTTCCAGAGTGTTGACCCTAGCTGGGAGGGGGAGGAATCCCAGCGCCTTTGTCTTTTGTGCTGGGCGCAGCTCACTCCCCTGGAAAGTGCCGCCTTGCAGCCCCCCGGCCCTTCCACAGCGCCCCCCTCTGTGGCGAGTGGGGCAGGGGCTGTGGCAAGAAGGGGGTCTGCCCCCCATGCTGCCGCCCCCCCAAGCTGGCCAGTCAGATGGGAGGTTCTCCCGGTAGCGGAGAAGGGGAGCAATTTTAGTCCCTTCTAAACAGGGGGCAGGAGGATGCGAGCACGTGACTCGCACTTGGGCACCACCACTCCTGGCCTTTTCCGCACGTTACCTTATTGCGGAGGTGGGGAGTGCCGTTCGCGCAAGCAGGTTCTTGCGCGAGGTGCTCTCTTTGCTGCTTCTTCGTCCCACAGCTGGCTTCCTGGTCGCATGACCGCCCCACCCCTTCCTCCCCCAGCACAGCCTACAGTTCCCAGGATGCACTGCGGAAGGAAGGAAGGGGTGGGGCGGTCGCGCCACCAGGAAGCCAGCTGTGGGACGAAGAAGCAGTGAAGAGAGCGCCTCGTGCAAGAACCTGCTTGTGCAAACACCACCCCCCACCTCCAAGATAAGGTAACGTGGGGAAAAGGCCAGGAGTGGTGGTGCGCAAGCACGAGCCACGTGCTCGCATCCTCCTGTCCCCTTTGGCGGGAGGACACAAGGGCGTGGCTCGTGCTTGCGCACCACCACCAAGGAGGGAATGGAGCCTAAGACCATCGGAAATATGTATTTTCTAATGGTCTTAGGCAACCCCTGTGAAAGGGTCATTCAACCCCCCAAAGGGGTCACGACCCACAGGTTGAGAACTGCTGACCTAGACAGTATACTCGTGTTGATGCAGCCCAGCAACACATTGGCTTTCTTAGCTGCTAAGAACTTGTCAGCTTGTTCCTTGTCTGAGGCAGTCCAATCTCTTGGGTCTACGCCATTCAAGAAACCCATTAAACCATGGAAATATTACTGTTTCAGACAAGAACTACCAGAATCCCCAAAACGTAGTCATACCGATTAGGAAAGTCTGGGAGTTTTTGGTCAGTACAGTAACTTTGCCAAGCCCTGAGGCTCATAAACATTTGAGAATAATCTGGAACTTCTTTTTCTGTTTCACAGAACTTTGATTTGAGCAGCTGTTCTTTGATTTCAGCAATAACTCTATACTGCTGAAAAAGAAAATAATTTTTAAATGGCTTAATAACTCCTGTATTTAGTTTTAAGTTATGTTTTTTTCTTAGAGATGGGTTGGGGATAGGTGTATTAAGTTGGACTTATCTGCGTGCACAATGTAGTAGTATGAATTTAACATTGCCTCTGTTTGCATTTTATCACTAAATTAAACCCAAGTGAGGGGGAAAAAATAATGGTATTGGACCCAAGGGGGCTCCTTTGATTCAAGCAGGTCGTCATTTCTTGTTCTGTTTGTGCGCTGAGCCACAAATATTGTGTCTCTTATCCCGATTGGAGATGCAGTTTTTACAGACTGGCGTATTGATTTTAAAACTTTAGAATACCTTTGACATCAGACGTGAAGCACCTCATTTGTCATGTGGATGTTGAAAGAGAGATTGCAAGTCTGGTTTTATGCCTGATTAATTTGGCCTTGTGCTGCATTTCTGCCTGAACTTGTAATAGGAAGTTCAGTATCTCTGTATGTATTGCATTGTTTGGGTTTTTGTTATAAACCTCTCCCCGCTCTTCCCCTCCCAAAATAAAGCCACAGTTTCACATGCCATTATTTAGATAGTTGCAAGCCTGGATTTCTTCTCTCCATCTCTTTTTTTTATGCCCCCCCATAATCGGTTATCTTGGGTAAACAGTTTGGAATAAATAAATGCACAGAAGAAAAATAAAACCAGATAAGAATTCATCAGGTTCTCTTCAAAAGAACTATGTCTGCATGATGCTCTTTATAAACAAGACGTCAGATTCACACTTTGGTTTCCTTTCAGTTATTTTCCAAAGCATCCAGATGCAGAGAAGGTTTTCATTCACACAGGCTAAAGATGGCCTAGAGAGCCAGCAGGGTGTAATAGTTTGACCATTGGACTACAACCTTAGAGACTAGTGTTCAAGTCCTCACTCAGCCATGGAAACCCACTGGGTGACCTTGGGCATATCACACACTCTCAACCTCCCAAAAAGCTGTGATAAGTTCACCTTTGGGTTACCGTAAACCAGAAACAACTTGAATGCACACCACAACAACACAAAGATGGCCAAGGGCTAACCAGTGTTAGACAGGGCCAGGCCAAGACACTTTGTTGTTAGAGACATAGGGACAAGATGGTACCACACATACACCGTGCCCATTCCAGTCACAAATATGCCAAAATCCTGATGGTGTCTTACATGTGGGGAAGTTCCCCTATGGAAAGAGCTGGACATTTTGGTCCAATGCAGAACACCAGCATTCAGTTCAAGGTTTCAGAAGCAGAGTTGCACATGGTGTCATTGCACATACAGATGGCACTTGGCAGAGAGCTAGCGTGGTGTGGTGATTTGAATGTTAGACTATGATTCTCGGATACCTGTGTCTGAACTCCTGTATGACCACAGAAACCTTCTGGATGACCATCCTCAGGGAAAGGCAATGGAAAATGCTCCCTAAGAAATCACGCCAAAAAAATCCCATGCCATATCCACCTGAAGGTCAGAAATGACCTGAAGGTATGCAGCTAGAGCACTTAGATTCACATTGTTCACTGATGTGCATTGTGGATTTGGATTTGCATGTGCATTGGGTTGCAGATTTGGTGTTTGGATTCAGTTATGCTTCAAGGTGTTTGGATTCAATTATGCTTCACATTCTGAATCCAAGGAACATGTTCATGAATCTGAACTTGTTCCTTGCCTTGAGAATATATGCTACCACCCAGAGGGGACCCTCCACTTTCACAGGTACAGTACTTGTGAGTTTGTTATCTGTGGGTTAATTTATGTATTGGATTTATTTATTTAAAAAATCTTACTCTATTTGCCCTTACCATGGGAAAAAAACATGTTCTCAGTAGGAATCTCCAGTGCTGGTCGATTTCCACCAGAAGTTGATCACTGAGTCACACTGGAGGACCTAAATATTCCTAGAGAGATCACTCCTCTAGGCATTGCTAGCATGATGCTACAGCTCACTTCTGCCAGATGTTGGCCTCAGGATCATGGACCTAGTGATGCCTAGAGAAGTGTTCACAGGTCTTTTAAAAAATAGCATTTGTAATGTTTATTTGAGTTTTTCCCACTTGCACAGGGGTCTTGTGCCCCAACCCTGCAAAAGTGTAGGGCTCACTGCATACTCAGAAGCTGGATACAGTGCATTATTTAGTTATGGTAATCTTGTACTTTGACAAGCATCTTTTTCCTGATACACAATCGCAGATGAACTTCAGCCAGAGGACTGTAGAATCATAGAACTGAAAGAGACTACAACAGCCACTGAATCCAAACCCCTGCCATGCAGAAACAGACACTCGAAGCACCCCCAGCAAATGGCCATTCAGCTTCTGTTTAAAAACCTCCAAAGAAGGTGACTTCACCAGGCTCCAAGGCAGCATATTCCACTGTGGAATGGCTTTTACATCAGGAAGTTCTTCCTGATGTTCGGGTGAAATCTCTGTAGTTTGAATCCATTGCTCTGTGATCAGATGCGCTAACCATCCTTCCCATGTTTGCTACTGACAATATCCAACTGATTAGGGGCAACCTATGCATTACACATTGGCTCACGTGCTGGTAGTGCACACTGCTTATGTAATAGTCTATTATGGGAGCTAGTTAAACTTTGTCCAAGAGCATGTCAGGAGGAAGATGTGGCGGCAGTAGCTACAGGAGAAAAAGACTGTCATCTTTAAAGAATAGCTTCCAGGATATGGTGTTCTCAGAGTCACAACACTCTGGAAGAGGTGGCTTGGACAGCCAACTGTGCCATGAGGCAGACCATTGTCTTATCCACTATTTGGCCCCAAAGACCCCCACACCTGCTAAGAAGCCATGCCTTGGAAGTAAAAGATAGCTTGGAGTCAGGGAATCATCTGTTCCCATTCTTGTTCCTTGCTTTTCTCTCTTTTCCTCAATGATACAACCGTGATACTCCACTGGTGGCAAAACTATACCAGAGGAACCAGTGCAAAGTTGGCGACAGTAGACTGGGTTAATTCTCATGGCACAGAAAGCTGACAAGATAATTCAGTCTGGAGGGGAAAAAAGAGGAAGATACTTACACATTCCACAGGATGGCAGACAATCTTCTTTTCTTTATTGATGCCACAGCAGAAAGCATTGTGTTAGATTGCTGTATTAAATGCAGCCCCATAAGCAACATTCTGTATTCTTCACCAAACAATTTTAGAAATATGTGCTTCCAGGAGGAGGATGTGATCTAAAAATATGGTAACAATCCATCTCTTATTTTTTAAAAAAAAATCAAAATGGACACGACAATATTTACTTATAAGATAAATAATATTTTTAAAAAAGAATTTTTTGGACTTGCTAATATGATGGCAAGAGCCAGCATAGTGACTCTGGAAACCAGACTCTGGCATAGAAACCCACTGGGTTCAAACTTCAGGAAAAGAGATTCCAATTAAACTTTAGGAAGAATTTCCTGATGGTAAGAGCAGTTCAACAGTGAAACACATTGACTTGGAGTGTGGTGAAGACTCTGTCTTTGGAAGGTTTTAAACAGAGTCTAGATATCCATCTGTCAGGAATGCTTTGATAGTGCATTCCTACATGGCAAGAGGCTGGACTCAATGGCCCTTGTGGTCTCTTCCAGTTCTATGATTCTATGATTCTCTGTATTTTAAATCCAATAGGTGGCCTTAAAGGAGTAAGCATACACCACCTTGATATGAGTTTGCCCAAACTGCCAATTTCTTATGTTTGCAAGGAAAACAGCTTGAGTTTTGAAAAATTCACATGAGAATCTTATATCACTTTTTCCTTAATGTAACTTTGCGTGTACTTAGTTAAGTGGCAAAGGTGCTAAGAAACGCTGCTAGTGAATTGCAAAGATGTATATCACAACACAGGCAAGGGTGTCCAATGCATACTGGGACCAATGTGCATTGATGCATAATCCACATCAATGTGTGATGAGCATCAGTGTGCAATGTGCATCAGGCACTTTGCTAGCTTTGCTACGTAGTAACGTAACAGCAGCTCTCTTCTGGATATGCGCATTATAAAAGTGCCCAGATCTTACATATGTCAGTCTAGTCATAGAGATGCAACTACAATACAGGATTCTGGTCTCAGTCTTTAGAGGGATTTGTTTCCCAGGAGGATATATGTATTTGTGCCTAATATTCTGACTGTGCTCAAATATCTGAAATTATTTAGGATAAATTTTTTTCCAGAAAATTTTCTGCATAGGAAACAGGAAATTTCCTCAGGAAAAGTTTTTTTCTGTATAGAAAATGCAGGAGGGGACTGTACCAAAAAACCCCATATGTTTCTCCACACAGAAAAATCCTCCAGAACATTTCAAAATGTTCAAACACTAGGAGGAAACTATACAAAATTCCTGGTGCTCTATTTTTATTCCTGACGGATCTTCTCAACTGTTAGGAAACTCATTTTTTGGTCAGAAAATGAATAATGGAGAATATTCTTTCCATCCTTAACTAAAGTATTATTTGCAACCTGACAGATCTTTCTCCTTTTCACCTCTAAATCTATCCATTTAAAAAAAAAACACCAACACGCTTTTGTTATATATCCCAGAGTTTTAGTAGGACTCATTTTGTCCATTTATCAAAAACATGGAGCTAAATGGTTTAGATGTTGAAGAGTAGGCCCTCGCTTTTTATTTTCTTCTCCAGTGGAAATGTGATCTCCGAACTCCACAAATCAAAATTCTTATCTCATGTTGATGCCAGCACATAAAGCACAGGCCCTGCGGTAGATGAATGTCTACCAGCAGAAAGCATGATTAGTCTCTTTAGCTTGCTGGCTTGTGCTGACCTACTTTAACTTGCTCGCAATAATGTACTATACCTTAGTAATATTGATGGCCCATTCACTGTGATGAATTAATAATCTTGCTACCTATCCCCCCGCCCCTCCACTGCTTGCATTGCAAAGTGCTGAGATAGTTAATTCAAACAGAATGATGACTTGAAACGTGGATAGAAAATGCAGATTATTCCATCTAAAGAAGCATCAGGACAGGTGTGTCAAATCCGCTCCCCTGCCACTGACACCAACTCTGTTTGCGGTTGGACATCCCATGGGGCAATCGCATTTTAAGAAGAACTCCTAAGGAGCATGGCTGGATTAACTGTTTTTCTAAGCACAGTAGAGATGAGGTGGGTGAGACGTAGAACAGGACAATCATGATGAAGCAGCTACTGTTCCTGGTCTAAATATCATGTGCTTCTTCAACACATATCATTATCTTTATAAAAGAAGAAGAATTAAAGGAGAGATGCTCACTAACCCAGAGGGGAAGGTTCTAGAAGAAGATCAACTAGAAATTCTCGGAAGCAATCACATTTAGCTTAGGCCCTTTCCGCACGAGGCTAGTGAATCGCTTTGTGCCCTTTCTTACCGGCTCTTCTGGGCTCGAAACAGGGTAGACTTTCCCTGATGTCCTTCCACAGCTAGTTCCACGCCGATTCAGATCAGTGGGAGTTCATACATCCACACTATCTCTGCAGCTTCCTGTGGTTTGTTCAGCGGGACCAATCCCTGCAGCTGGCCATGCCCACAGCCCGCCCTCCGGTGATCCCCAGTTCGCATTGGTGCAAATGTGTGCATCTGCATGACTGCGCAGGTACAAACTGGCACAATCTGGGAAATTAAAAACCTGTTTCTTCCATTCTTCACATAGTGCGCTGGATGACCACTTGGGGGCACATTTAATCGGACTTAAGTGTGGAAAGAAGGTAAATAGTCTGAACCTTGTCTGCTCCAAGGTGCAGATGACCTCCGTGACAAGACGCATTGGCCCGTCTTAGGCCCTTTCCACACGGGGTTAAAAAATGGTGTAGAGCAACCTCTGACGGAGGTCATCTACACCGTAAAGTGAATTGGGGCAGACTACTTTTGCATAGTTCCACACCCCAATCTGTGCTAGGGCAACCGGAAGTGGCGGCGCCACGTGCTTTTTAAAAACCAATTTTATTGAGGTTTTTAAAAAGCATGGGGCATGCAGCCGCATGCAGCCCCGTCGCACCGCCAGTGTAGATTTGCAGGCGTGTGCAAGGGCATGCCTGCAGATCTGCCGGAGGCGGGCTTTCCGGCTGGTGAGCTTCTCCGGTTGATGGAGAGCCTCTGCCAGTCGTAAGCCACCATTTTGGGTGACGCAGGATGCCGCGGGATGCCAAGGAGTGTGGAGCAGCAAAAACGTGCTGCTCAACATGGCGACGGACTTACTCGGTTTCAGGTAAGCTCCATTTTAGCATGTTTTCACCCGTTTCTTCCTCCGCATGTGGAAAGGGCCTTAATTTCCTCGTGCAGAAAGGGCCTTAGGAAATGCTGAAAGGATTAACCACTTCTCTCCGTCAGATTACTAGGGCTTTCTATCTTCGGTCTGAAAGTCTCAATCCCACTTTCATGGCCCCTACAACCACCTATCAGTTCCTCACCACTCAATAAATTATTTTTATTTTTTTAAATAGAATTTTATATAAAAACAATAAAACAAGGCAACATTAACGTTCATCCGAGCTTATCAAAAAATATATCACTTATTTATCCACATACATACCTGATATACATTCTATTACTGTAATCACATTCTTCAGTCATCCATGACTTCCCCCCAGATAAGAAATATTATTATATCCAGAAAAAAAGGTTAAATGTGTCTGTCTATTACATTTTAAATATTTTTCTCCTGCGTAGTTACCATTTATTAATTAAAAATCAATGTTAACCATCTTTATATCTCCCCACAAATTTCTGAAACATTTTGTCACACACTCCCAGTCTTTGGTAAATTTTTCAAATTTATCTTCTCTTAACACAAAAGTAAACCTGTCCATTTGTAGTATGTTGAAAACTTCATCTCCCATTCAGCTATAGAGGGGAGAGTTTTTTGTTTCCATTTTTGGGCTAACAACATTCTGGCAGCCACTGTCATATAAAATATTAACTTACCAGCCTTTTTTTCTAAATCGTCACTTAATAAATTATTTTTAAAGAGCAATTTTCAGGCAATTTCTACCCAAACTGTGCAGAAATCCCCCCCACATGCATGAAAATATGCAAAAAATACCCACACACCACCCTAACAAACCCCCAAGAAATCTGTGCCACTCTCATGTCACTCCATTTTCTGCAACAGCCTTCTCAAAATGGAGACAGGAAATGACACAAAATCCCTTCCTGTCACCATTTTGAGAGGGGTTGTATTTGGGTGACTTCCCGTCGCCATTTTGAGAGGAAATGTGTTTGGGTTTGGTGGGGAGGCGAATATGGCCCAGCAGGAGGGAAAAATTGCCCCTCTAATCTCCAGGCAGGCGCCCACCTCTGTTCCATGTCGTTCCATATCTATGGATGAGTCTTCTATCCCTTTGTGTTTCTTTCTTTTACCTCATCTATATATTTGCTTTTTATTGATTGCATTTATTAATTGGGAGCATTTGTACCCTGCTGTTTAGCCCCAAAGGCTCTTCAAACTGCTTACAGAATAAATAACAGGATTGTCCCTGCTCTCAGGCTTCCAGTCTATATCAGCAGTGGGTAAAGTATAGTCAAGGGCCACAGACTGATCCTCTGGGTCATTTTTAACAACTAAGGCCATTTCCTCACTACACTGTTATAGTGCTATCATTCTACATCCAACACCCTGTGGAATTCTGGAGTTTGTAGTTTACTGAGGCCAAAGAATTCTCCACCTGAAAATTCTAAATGCCCCTCTCTCAACTGTAAACCCCAGCATTCCATAGGATGTCGAAAGTGGAATAATAGCACTGTAACAGGCTAGTGCGGAAATGGCCTAAGTGTGAACTTCCTGGAAATGTCAGCAAGGGTGATTTTCATTTTAAATGTGTTATACCTCCCTCCACCCTTCACTATTTAACTTCCTCAAAATGCCCTTTTTTTTTTCTTCCCAAAACTGGGAGGGCACTTCTGCCCCACTTCTGGATTTGTTTCTTTTGGGGGGTTGACATTTTTGGCACTCCATGTAGGTGCCAAAGATCCTGTAGGCAGAAAATTGGTTCCCTCACAGACAAACAAGGTTTGCATCCTTGATCTAAATGTAAGCTATTACAAACAAAGAAGAAGGCATGGAGAAGTCAAAGTAAATAGGTTCAGTGCTTCTACATGGCACAGAAAGGAAGACGTCATGGAAAGGGAAAGAATAGCCGGGTTCAATGCTTAGAATAAGAAGATGGATGTACATAGTTCAAGAAGCCTGCTAGAAAAGCTCCGTCTATCATAGTGGTTAATTTCCTGCCTGAAGTAATTGTTACCAAAGAGGCACTTCCCTCCAGAGCAGGGAGGAAGGATATAGAAGTTAGAAGAGCTCACCTATAGTGGCAATCCATCCCGCCTTTCGTTATATTGAATGTCTCAATGGCTGCTTCCATCATGTGGAATTCCCACCCATGGGAAGCTAGGTTTGGACTAGAACTCTGGAGATCAGGGTAAGAATCCCTGTTCAGCCACAGACACCTTTGATCAAGGCACACACTCTCAGCCTCAATGGAAGGCAAGGGCAAACCCCCTCTAGACAAATCTTGCCAAGGAAACCCCATGATAGAGGATATTGAGGTCGCCATAAGAAGGAAATGACTTGTAAGTACACAACAGCAAAAAAGACATTCTTGTCCAAGGAGGCTTTTAATGACTCCTTGCTTTCTGGAAACCTCCTTATGAGGTGTGTGGGAGTACTCTAGTTTTAGCTTTTGTATGTTTTTCATGATTTTATATTGCTTAATTTAATGATTTCAAAAATGACAGTCTCTTAATGGTGTTTTAATTCTATTACTATGGGGGTTTTTAAAGCTAATTTTGCTTCATTGTTTGTGAGCTGCCTCGGATCCTACGTGAGGAGAAAACCAGCATATAAATGCAATAAGTAAGTAAGTAAGTAAATTATTGTTTCCAGTCATTCAGGCCCAGGGCTTTTAGGGCTTAAGCTTTAGGTCTAAGTAGGAACCTCTGTGTATTCAGCCACATTAGTGCAGAACGAAGGTTGCCACCTTTTTCCTTTTTTCTAAGAGCCTGTTCATCTTGAACATCAGACAGGTACATCATGCTGGGAATAGCTTTACCTACTAACTTTTGCTGGTGCAAATGGGACAGAAATTTGTTCTTGTTTCAGTATGAAGAATGCACCAAAAAATAGCAAATTTCATCACGTTCAGAATGAAGAGACCTTGCATGGTTTTCTTTGATTTGAATGCGTAGAAACTTTCCCAATTAGCTTGATAGTTCAAAGCACAGCACGATAGGCCAGCTTCATGCCTCCTACAGATGTACACCAAATTCTCCAGGTGTTTGGTGTAACCACCCACTTTGTGGTATTTGTTTAATTACATTCCCCATTTGCCAGCACATAGTGTAAGATTGTTAAAGAGTGGCTCACTTAGTATTCTGTGGAAACCTTTAATAAACTCAGGTTGAAGCTTCCACCCACATGTACAGCTGAGAAAGAACATTTATTTTGCCACATTGCCTCATGATTTATATTCCCATGGCTGTACAGAAGGGCACGTCTCTTGTCATAGAAAATGCACTTGAGACAAAGGTCCCACCATGTTCACAGGTCTGAGCTGCAAGTCTTGAGTTCAAATTACCTAGGATACTTTGAGACCACTGAAGAAAGGTGTCAGATCTCAGTTTCTCTAGTTTGTAATGTGAGAATATTAAAATTAGCCTACTTTGTAGCAGCATTGCAAGGAGAGGTGTAGCTAGGTATGGAGGAGGGGGCAAAATGAAGATATTGCCCTTCCAAATAAGAAGCCCAGGCCCGCAATTAAATTTTCTTTCATTCTCCAAATTTCTAGCATCACAGAGTAAAACTAAATTCTTCTCACCTAGAACTTTTTTACTTGTTCACATCTAGAATTGCTCACATCTCAAACTTTCCTATCTGCAGTGTTATCTTTCTCTTGGTTGTTTGGCCTGCTTCTTTTCTTCAGATGCCTAAACTCTGTTTCTAAATGCTCATCTGAAGCTTGAAGCTATTGCAATGCTAGAAATTTGGGAAGTGACAGAGAATTTCATTGAGTCCAGAATTCTGATATGGGGGACAAAGCCCCCATTTTGCCTCCCCATACACCTCTAGTTGTAAGCATTGTTCAGATAAAGCTCAAGACAACAAGTGAGCATTTAGCAAAAGGTATACACATACATACATCCTCAATGCAGAATATAGAGAAAGAGCCTGGACAAAACATAATTTTTCCAGTGATGTGCAGTATCCTTGAAAATGTGAATAAATTTTTCTCAGACTACAAGAGACTCCTTGACAAAAATGCCACCTTTTCCAAAGTGAATATATAAATGCATATTCTTTGGGCTCAATTTCCCACCCTCTAGAGTCTTTTATTGTGCTTTCTTTCTTTGATTTTTTTTAACCTGCCCTGCTTCATCAGAGCCGATAACAACTTTTTCAAAAACTGTTTTAAAGAAAAGCTCTCACAGTCACTCTTTGAACTTAGAATATAGAGGTTAGCTTCTGATAAGGCTGCTGTTGATTCCTTTTTGAGATTACACATTAGATCTCTCATCCTTGCCAGGCACCAACCATTTATGAAGTCAGGACCTCAAATTTTGAGAGCCCCTCCAAATTGAGGCATCCTAAATGCTTAAGCTGATGCCTTAGGCCCTTTTTGCATGCAGTTTTTTTTTTTTTTTTGTGCGAGGGCCCCTTGAGCATTGCGTGAATGGGAGAGTCGGTCCGTACGAAGCACTCTCATTCATGCGACGCTTACGAGCCTAAAGCGGGCCGCGCACGCATTTTTATTTTCGGCTCTAAGCCGAAAATACTGCGTGGTCGCGCAATGCTCACGGGGCCCTCGCACAGTTACCTGTGTGCAGTGCGTCGAACAAGCTGGGCCAGTTGCACTTCCTCACCCAGCGCAGCCTACAGCTCCCAGGCTGCGCTGCAAAAGGAAGGGGCAGGCCGCTAGCGTGACGGTCGAGCAAGCGGCAAGCCACTGCGGGAGGCAGAAGGGCTGCCGTGAGCAGCTCACGCAAACAGCTGCTCGTGTGAGCGCCGCTCCCCACTGCCACGACGAAGGTAAGGTGTGAAAAGGGCCTTAGTTCCATGGCTGCCATCTGTGATCTGTCCAGACTATTGGGCCAATTTGTCCAGTATAGGCAGGAATCCCTAGACCATTTCCACACTGCACTGTTATAGTGCTATAATTCCATTTTCAACATCCTGTGGAATCCTGTGCTTTGCAGTTTAGGGAGGGGCATTTACAATTCTCAGCCAGAGAGCATTTTGGCCTCAATAAACTATAACCCCAGAATTCCACAGGATGTTGCAAGTGGAATAATAGCACTATAACAGCATAGTGTAGAAACGGCCCTATTGTTTGTTTATGCTGCCATAACCCATGTGTAAAGGGGGGGGTTAGGCAAACCTGGTTTGAACTTGGCAATCACAGCTCATGGAATCCTGTGAAGGGAGGGACTATGGGAAAGAAAAGATAAAAACTGAGTTTCATCTCTGACAGAAGACAAATGGGGAAAGCTATAATAGAGACAGGACAGTCAGCTGGGGAAGAACTGAATAGGGTTTGGGAGAATCTGTGAATGATTCAAGGGTTAATGTTTGATCTAACTGTATATTAATAAATATCTACTTGTCTATTCTTTTTTACAAGTATTTTTGACTGTTCCTGTTAAGTTTCGGTAGGGAGTCTGGCCATGCTTGCTATAGTGAACCCACAGAACAACGCATCCACCTGTCCCTCTTGATTATCTTGAAGCCTAAGTGCCCGATCCAGGGAGGGACCTTAAGGGGAAAGGGGGCAAGCTGAGTGGCAGGTGCCCAAGGGTTTGGAACTACATGGCCAGCCTGGAGAGGAGATCAGCCACACTATGCTTTTGCTAGCATAAGTATTTCTGAGTCATTTCATAAGGAGGGATCCAATACCTTCTTGCTCAGTACCTTTGTGCTGGTTATATAAGGGTGATGGGACAACTCCTGTGTACCCAGTAGAAAGGCACTGAGGAAGACAGTATTGGATCCCTTCTTATGAAATGACTCAGAAATGTTTATTACTTTTGTCCCTCAGCCTTTGATTGGACACAAGTTTGTATCTGGGTCTTGGTCACCTCCTCTTCTCCATTCAAAGAAGGAGCATCCTTCAGCTCCAGACCACCTTTGTTTGTATGGTCCCAGAGATTTCACCAGTGGCCCTGTTGGTCCTTGGTCATTGTCTATACTGGGTCTCCCATTCATAGGCCAAAGGAGATTCTAGTCCTATCCAGGGGTTCAGTAGGCATTGTAGAGAAAACAAAGCTTATTGGAGCTCCCTGGGTCCAATCAACAACTCTTTTCCAAGAATGTTGACTTGGAAGATGCCATTTTAATTGGGCAAGGTAAAGATGTGGTCAACCAGTTAATTGAAGCAAGGGAATTTCAAACAATCCCCCTCCCTGGAAATTATGTGATCCCTCTGGGGGAAAAAAAGAAAAGAAAAGAATTAGAAGTGGATAAGTGGTTATTGCCCTGTGGAACCTGATAATTCCCTAAATTCTGCTTCAATATTCAACAATTAGAACAAATGGTCCAGCCCTAAATTAACCTTGGATTTTCTGAGGAGAAAGATATGTGCTTTGCCACTGGACTGCACTCACTCGCATTGCAGTGCAGAGGCAGGAAGATTTGGGGGGTGGAGTGTAAAAGTACATTCTATGCTCATCTGAGGCAAAGACAGTAATGGAAAGAATATTTTAAATAATTGAAAGATTGTCAAAAATGACGTGTTTCTTGAATGCTAAAAAAAACCCTGATGAGAAGAATTCTAGAGTGACAAGAACCTTCTCAATCTGGGATTTATTTCACACAGAATTCACACACAAAGTTATTTTGTGCAACCTAAGAAAACAATATCTCTACAGAGAGATCTTATCATCCTCAAAGAAAATGTTATTTCCAGCACAGAAAAAGCTGTAATTGTGGACTTGTTCAGCGCAAAATTTGCATGTGGTTCTTTTGCACTTGTTTTGTTTCTGCATACAAAAAGTACATAGAATCATAGACTCATAGTGTCATAGAATTCCAGATCACAAGAGCCATCCAGTCCAGCTCCATTCTGCCATGCAGGAATACACAGTAAAAGCAATCCAGAAAGATGGCAATCCAGCCTCTGTTTAAAAACCTTCAAAGAAGGAAATTCCACCACAATCCGAGGCAATGTATCCTGCTGTGAAACTGTTTTTACCATCAGGAAGCTCTTCCTAATGTTTACATGGAATCCCTTTTCCTGAAGTTTGAAGCCATTGCTCTGTATCCTAGGCCCTTTTCGCATGCTTTTTTTTTTTTTGCACAAGCGCCCCTTGAGCATTGCGTGAGTGGGAGTGGTGTACCATATGACACACTCCCACTCACGCGATGCTCACGAGGCTAAAGCAGGGCGCGCAAGCAGTTTTTGATTTTCAGCTTTAAGCCGAAAATGCCTCGCGCTCGCGCAATGCTCGCGGCGCCCTCGTGCACTTACCTCTGTGCGGTGCGTCGGCAAAGCAGCCCGGTCACGCTTCCTTCCCCCCATGCAGCCTACAGCTCCCAGACTGCGCTGCAGAAGAAAGGGGCGGGGCATTCGTGCAACAGTCGTGCTTAATAGGAAGCCAAGCAGAAGGAAGAAGGGCTGTTGTGAGCAGCTTGTGTGAGTGGCTGCTCGCGCGAGCGCCGCTCCCCGCTGCCACGACAAGGTACAGTGCGAAAAGGGCCCTAGTCTCTGGAGCAGCAGAAAACAAGTTTGCTGCATCTACTATATGACATCCCTTCAGATATTTAAATATAGCTATCATGTCACCTCTTAACTTTCTCTCCTACAGGCTAAGCATACTAAGTTCCCTAAACGGCTTCTCACAACACATAGTTTCCAGGTCTTTTAACATTTTAATTGACTTCCTCTGGACACATTCCAGCTTGTCAATACCCGTCTTCAGCTATAGTGCTCAGAACTGGACACACTATTCCAGGTAAGGTTTGACCAGAGCAGAATAGAGTGGTATTGTTATTTCATTTTGCCTAGGCACTATACTCCTATTGATGCAGCCTAGATCACACTGGGTTTTTTTAGCTGTTGCATCACACTGCTGACTCATGTTCAGCCTGTGGTCTACTAAGTCTCCTAGATCCTTTTCACATGTACTGCGGTTAAGCCATCTTTTATTTGTGCATTTCGTTTTTTTCTGCCCAGGTATAGTTAGTACCTTATACTTCTCCCTGTTGAAATTCATCTTGTTAGTTTTGTCCCAGCTTTCTTATCTGTTTAGGTCATTTTGCATTCCAATCCTGCCCCGTGGGGTGTTAGCTACCCCTCCTAATTTCGTGTCCTTTGCAAATTTGATAAGCATGCCCCCTCTTCCCTCATCCATGTTGAATAGCACCATGCCCAGGACAGAACCCTGTGGCACCCCACTAGTCACTTCCCTCCAGAATGAAGAGGAGCCCTTGGTGAGCACCCTTTGGGTTCAGTCAGTCAACCAGTTACAAATCCACCTAACACATGCAAATTTGGTGTAGAATAGGTCCCAAACTGCAAATACTCTTTGAAAACTAAATAGTGTTCAAAGTTTTTCTCATAACAGGAGGAAAATGGATAGAGTCACTTGTTGCATCCTTTGAGAAGCTAAGTGGCGAAGAATTACTTCCTTCAGCAAGCCTGTGCTTCAGCCAGAGCTATGATGAAGTCAATCACCACCTTAGGACCTACCACAGAAGTCTTCGTACAGTGAAAGAGATCTGTTGCAGAAATTCTGTGACACATACTTTTTGGGTCAGACATGCTATGGTGAAAAAAGGTTCTCTGCAGGAAAGAAAAATATTTATTAAGTTATCATTTTTTAAACTAAAGGAGACCTTCACCTGTACTATATATCCATCCAACCTTCCTTTCTTCTCTTTCTGAAATTCAGTACAGCAATTTGTTTTGTTCAAATCCAGAGTAAAAGGGATTTGTCCATGAAGGATGAACGTGGATTTCTGAGAAATGGTCAGGGCACATTTTATGATACATTTCTATCTGCCTCTCTACCTCCTGCTCATAATTCCTGGGTTCCAAAACATAGGTCTTTTTCCTCATATAAATACATATTAAAAAATCAAGTTTCTCTGTTTTATGTAGTTCCATTCTGTATAACTCTGGTCTCCCATAGAGGGCACTCGAGTTCTACTTCCTTGTTAGGGTGAGGCATACATCTTCTCTATTTGTAAGTGAGTATGCATTCCATCCTACGTGTAACATACCATGTGTGAGGCCCAAGACTTGTTATTGACACTGACAGATAATTTCTTATCTGTAAGATGTGAAGGCTGGCCAAATATCAGCATCCATTTGTGTCGACTGCGTGTGCTGGTACATGATCAAATTAGATTATGGACTGTAAAGGTCCTTAGAGGTTCAACCAATATAGAAATGTTTTAGCAAGTGTGAATAAATATCTATCTGAAGCAAGCAAAGAAATGAGATGGATCCTTTAATACTTGGATCCCAGTTCCAAAGATAGTCTTTCTGGACAGTGTGGTGAAACACTAAAATCTTCTTACGTTCAAGGTTTTCCACCAAACAAATAGGCTGCTATAGTTAAGGGAGGGAAAAGAGCAGCAGGGGTGCCATTTTGGGTGCTGCTGGACAAATCAAATTTCTCAGCAAGTTTTAAAGGCCTGTTTTTTAAACCGAAGAGAGAAACATAAAAAAGCGAGTGTGTGACTTCACCAGTGACTGAAGGGAAATATGTGCACTTGCTTAAGATAAGTGTGTCAGAAAAGCAGAAAGAAATAGATCTGACATAACTCCGCAGAGGATGTCATGAACAACTGCTGTATGGAGTATCTCTGTGGAGGTTAGAAATCCCACCATCAGCATGATAATAGCCACCATAGTTCTTTACAGCTGAAAAAAGCTTTAAAAAATTAGAAGAGAGACAATTGCTAATCTCACACCTCTTTGTTTAGTTTAGCTGTCAGAGATAATAATAATAATGGGACATAATGAGAAGCTGTTTCTAAGGATGGTGGGCTGAAGCTTTATGGATTAGAACCTGAACTGAAGTAGGATCTAGTCCGTAAAAGATCAGAGGATGGGAAAACTACAGGAATCTTGTATAAGTAACAAAGCCCTGGTGGAGTATATCCTTCACGCCTTACCTCTTACTGTTTGTCATACTACATCATAGATGAGACATATGTGGGTTTCCAGATGGTGCTGGACTGCAGTTCCCATCATCCTTTTTCAAATAGGGCTCCTAGATATCAATAACTGGTTCCACTTCTTCTGGAACTGGGAAGAATTTCAGGGTGATAGCTCTGCCCTCAAAGGTGTTTTTAAAGCTGTGTGCTGCTGGATCCCACTGCCTCAGGCCATATCTGAGAGGCTGCTGTAGATTCTGCAGAGACCTCTTCTCTTCTCTTCTCTTCTCTTCTCTTCTCTTCTCTTCTCTTCTCTTCTCTTCTCTTCCCTTCCCTTCCCTTCCCTTCCCTTCCCTTCTTTGACTTGTTTTTATTTGACTAACATGCTCTAAAAAACTTACTGATGCTTAACGTATCAAGCTTAATGATGCCAGAAGCCCCTTCATCTTGTCACATCCCTTGACATTAGCCTGGGATACTCTCGACAAACCTACTTACTAGGGCGATAGCTAGAAGTTGACTTATAGTTCTGACTCTGAGAGTGGAGACAAAGCTGATTATAAGTCATGACCATCCTTATCAACACCACCACAATTACCATCCCTCTTTCTGGCCTCATGTCTCACAGAAGGGACAGAGTGGCCAGTGATCTCAATGGGGTTCATATGTTCTGACTCAGAGTTTGGAAACAGCTATTTCTGGCTAGAGTATTCATAGAATCATAGACTTGGGCCACTTACACATTAGACTGTTATAGTGCTTTCATTCTGCTTTCAATCTCCTATGGAATCCTGGGGTTTGCAGTTTAGGGAGGGGCCAGCTGGCGCCTCCCTAAACTGCAAACCCTAGGATTCCATAGGAGGTTGAAAGCTGAATGAGAGCACTATAACGGTCTAGTGTGGAAATGGCCTTGGAAGAGGCCCCATAGGCTAAGTCCAACCTTATGCTCAATGAAGTGAACCCAACTAAAGCATCCCCAGCAGGTATCTGTCTAGCCTCTTTCTGAAGACAACCAGAGAAGGAGACCCCCACCAGCTCTCCAGGTAATTGGTTCCATTGCCAAACAACTCTTACTTTCAAGAAATTCTTTCTGCTGTTCAATCAAAATCTACTCTCCCATAATTTAAAACCATTGGATCTGGTCCTACTCTCTAGAACAGCAGAGAAGAAACCTACACACTCCTCTCTGGGAGTTGTAGTTCAAAAATAACTTTTCCAAGCTCTGTGCTGCCAACATACCTATTTATTTCCTGGTGAAGGATCAGAAGACTGCTTAATAATGTATTTACAGTTGTGCTGTCCAGAAAATTTCTCCCATATTTTTTTTTCAACCAGTCTTATTCAATGTGATAGGAAAAAAAATCCTTTTGAGAAAAAGTTCAGAGAAAAAGACATTTTCCAAGATTTAATGAAGAAGATACAAAATGGTGCCCAGGTAGCAGCAGAATTTCTCTTGTTGCTTCTTGTAGCAGCAATGAAACAACCCAAAATCATCAGGAGAATAAAATAAAGAAATGAAGATGTGCTTAAACCACTGCTAATGTAAAATTCCATCTCTAGAAAAGTGTTGTAGAAATTCTCACCCTGGAAAAATTTGGAGAAATGCTAGTTTCTTTGCCCAAGGATAGTGTGAAAAATTCCAAGGGGGCTTTTCTGCAGGTAACGATAATGTATAAGTATGGTGCCTCACCTACTTTTCATTCAACTATGGTGCTCAATGTTACAGTCTGACCATCTCATCTTAGTCCATTTCCACACCTTACCTGATCCTGTTGTATTCCTGTCACAATCCTGGCAGCACCTTTGATGGGAAGGGAGCAAGACAGGACTGCGCGTTTCTGCACCCAGCTGGTTTCCTGCAAGTAAAATGTGCTTGCCTTCCACAGTGCAGCTGGGCTCTTTCCCATGCTGCACTGGAGATGGAAGCACCTTCATTGTGCTTCTGGCCCTTCCACAGGGCCAGGAAGGATGGGAGTGTCATGTGATTGAGAGTGCTTAACCGATTTCTTCCATTAAGCAAACATCCCACAATTGCAATGGGTCAGGACAGGATGGAAGGGTAACCATGACGATGTCATACGAAAGTATGACCCCAAGACAGCTGCCCCATCGTGGGACTGTGATGCCATTCTTAAATGGCCTATTCTGCATTGGTTAGACCTCATTTGGAATACTTTGTCCAGTTCTGGGCACCACAATTCAAGAAGGACATCGACAAGCTGGAGCGTGTCCAGAGGAGGGTGACCAAAATGGTGAAGGGTCTGGAAGCCATACCCTAGGAGGAATGGCTTAGGGAGCTGGGGATGTTTAGTCCTCAGAAGAGAAGGTTAAGAAGGGACATGATTGCCATGTTTAAATATTTGGAGGGATGTCATGTTGTGGAGGGAGCGGGCTTGTTTTCCACTGCTCCAGAGACTAGGATAAGGAGCAATAGATTCAAGCTGGAGGAAAGGAGATTGCATCTGAACCTCAGGAAGAAGGCAGTGGAATCTGCTGCCTGGGAGTGTGGTGGAGTCTCCTTCTTTGGAGGTTTTTAAGCAGAGACTGGATGACCATCTGTTGGGAATGCTTTGATGGGTGTTCCTGCATTGCAGGGGGTTGGACTGGATGGCCCCTGTGGTCTCTTCCAGTTCTATGATTCTACTCCGGCTACAGGCCTCCTCCAAACTATTGGTTATAGTAGCTTTAGGTGATGGGGAATGTATATCCATAAGGTAATGATTGGTCTGAATTGATTTCTTTTCCACAATTCCCCCAAAATGGGACTCAAAGGGGGTCACAATGTAAGTTAACACAAACAATATGGGCTACAAAAGTTCTAAAAGGATCAATCAATTAATCCAATTAAAACACTACATCTAAGACATTAATTTAAAAAGCAATTAAAAACACATATTACATATTCCAAAAACAGCATACACGTTGCACACCCTTCTACCACAACCAGTTAAAGGCTGAAGGCTTGTTTAAATAAGAAGTCACCAGTATTTGCCTACTAACAACAGAGAAAGAGAAAGAGAAAGAGAAAAAGAAAGAGAAAGAGAAAGAGAAAGAGAGCAAGCAGAGAATGGGCCAAAGGAGCCTCCCTTTGGAGAGAGTACCATAGCCTAGGGCAACCACTGTGAAGTCTCTCTTACATGTTCCTACCAGACAAACCTGGGAGGGTGGTTTGATGAAAAGAAGGATCTCTGAGGGACACATATTGATCTACTCTTTTAACTGGAATATGTTGTTGTTGTTGTTGTTGTGCACCTTCAAGTCTTTTCTGAGTTATGGAGACCCTAAAGTTAGTCTATCATGGAGTTTTCTGATAGCTGAGAGTATGTGATGTGACCAAGCTCACCCAGTAGGTTTCCATGGCTAAGCAGAGAATTGAACCAGGATCTCCCTGCCTGTAGTACAATGCTCAGACCACTACAACACTCTGGCTCTAATGTATACCTGGTAATATATCATGCTAGATCTAGGTTGTCCACTTCTTCTTTTTAACAGCTATGCCACTTACAGATGTTCAGCAGGTAGAGATTTTCATGGCAATACATATCATTAGGGAGGAATACCACCTCAAAATTCTTCCTCTCTAAACAAAGCAGTAATCCTACCTCCAGATGTTGCATCTTTGCAATACACTCATGAGATCTAGAAGAATGCATGAAAGTCATTAAAGGTCTTTGCTGCAGATGGAATTAGACCATTTCCTCACTACACTGTTATAGTGCTTTTATTCCACTTTCAACATCCTGTGGAATTCTGGGATTTGTAGTTTACTGAGGTCAAAGAGCTCTTTGGCTGAGAATTCTAAGTGCCTTTCCCTAAACTGCAAATCCTAGGATTCCATAGAAGGTTGAAAGTGGAATAATAACACCATAACAGTGTAGTGCAGAAATGACCAAAGAGTCTAATTTGGTAGCACTGTGTGTTCAGCCATGTTAGTGCTTAGGATCCCATCTATTTTGTCCTGAAAACCTCTTCATCTTTAAAACCTGTGCAACTGCATGGTTCTTTCCATGTTAGGAATTAATTATACGTATTGAATTTCGCCAGTGCAACCATGGGAGAATGTCATTCTAATTCATTTTTGGGGACTTTCTAAAACTTCACAAATGACTTTGAATTCAGGTTAGAAAAATCTTGAGGTGTTTGTTTATTTTTTTTTTAAAAAAAAACTGAATGTAGAAGATGGTGAAACTGACAGATTTGTGCCTTACTATTGAAAATCACCAATCAACAGCTTCCTAAGGGAATTTTTTAAAAAAAAGTTGAGAAAAACAACCACTGTCTGGCCATCAAAAGGCACACCAGGGACCCTTTTAAATCATTGATGGAAGATGGAACAGACCCACCATCTTAGGGATGTGAATCCAGGCAACCAACTGTGGGACATTTGGGGTTTTCATTAACCTCCTCTAGGAAACTTTGGAAGGCTGCATGACCTCCACTTCACCATCCTGATAAAAATTGTTTTGCCCCCAATTTCTCCCATTTCCATCTAAGAGATAGAATCATAGAATCATAGAGTTGGAAGAGACCCCAGGGGCCATCGAGTCCAACCCCCTGCTATGCAGGAACATACATCAAAGCATTCCCAACAGATGGCCATCCAGTCTCTACTCAAAAACCTCCAAAGAAAGAGACTCCACTACACTTCCAGGTAGCAGATTCCACTGCCAGACAGCTCTGACCATCAGGAAGTTCTTCCTGAGGTTCAAGTGGAAATCTCCTTTCCTGCAGCTTGAATCCATTGCTCCTTGTCCTAGTCTCTGGAGTGGTAGAGAACAAGCCTGCTCCCTCCTCAACATGACATCCCTTCAAATATTTAAACATGGCTATCATGTCCCCTCTTAACCTCTTTATGTCCCTGTTTATGTTCCCTTTATGTTCTCTTTATAACCCCTCTTAAGATAGAGGAGGCATTTTTTTAAAAAAAAATTAGGAAGTTAAAGGAAGTGAATATGACAACGTGAAAATTTTTCCCCCAGCCTAAGGAGAATGAGACTTCCATTTCAGGAAGCAAAATATCTTGCTGTACTCCTTTAGTGCATTACTAGTCATCATGAAGTCCTGCTATAAAGTTATGAGGTCATGTTGTCCCACTGTCTTTCCTACAATTCATTTCCACACAGACTGGTGGCAGGAATGCAGGGAATGGAAATCAATCTTGTGTCTCCTAGAATTGGGAACTACAATTCGTCATAAGAGAAACATATAATTTCTATTTACCGCAGTGACTGGAAACAGTTGCCAAGAACATTTCTGACTTCAATAACTATTTCTACTGTCTGAGAAGGAAGAAGGGGGACCCAATATAGTTATCAACTGAAGTTTTTCCCCTTTTGTTTTTAACAGGGTGAACCTGGCATAGAACCCAAACTTGCCTTGAATCACCCCATGCCACTACTTACCGAATCTTCTGGCTCCCCAGTCTGGTCCAGGCTGCTCCGGAGCAGTGAGTGGTCATCAATGTGCACTGCTCCAGCATCCAAAATGGCGGCTTACGGTTGGCCGCCGGTCCCGACATCACTGAAGCTTGCCAGCCTAAAGCCTGCCCTCCGCAGATCGCAGGCTCACATTGGTGCAAGCCTGCGAATCTGCATTGGAGAGCAGGCTTGCACACAGTGCCGCGCTCCATGCTTTTGAAAGACCGGAAAAATCAGGTCTTTCAAAAGCACGCTGGAGGACCACCTGAGGTTGTTCCAGAGCAGACTGAGGTGCATATCTACAGTAAGTAGTCTGGACCCAGTCCACTCCAAGGTGCAGACGTCCTCCGTGGAGGACGCACTGCACCGTTTAAATACCCCGTGTGGAAATGGCCTCAGTAGTACTCCCAATAGTAGTAAACTCATTGAAGAAACTGCTGTCAACACTTTAGTAACTCCAGATGTTGTGACGCATCTATACTATTAGGGCTTCTGTCAAGGTAGCACGAGGTAACTCCTCAAAGCATGTGCAGAGTGCTGACAGGGCAGCAACGTCCAGCTGCAACCAAGCAGCCCCAGGCAGTCTAAAAAAGTTCCACAGACTCAAAGTGATAAGATTCAGGGCTAATTAATTAACAAAGCACACTCAGATTAAAGTTAGGGCTTCTGGCAGCGTACCAAGAAGCAATAAACAAGACAGGAACATAAAGCAGCATGGAAAACAGACCGGCAGCATGTCTGGATACATTCCATAAATTCACCCTTACAGCAGCATGACCACCAGGAACTGACCTAAATGGTGAATTGTAGTGCCATACCTAAGCCTTTTTAAGGGCTTAACCACGCCCTAGACCCTATGAGGTGACCCAATTACATTTTCAGCACGCAACCTCTTTATGTTGGTGCTTAGTGATGAGGCAAGACCTTCCAAGGCTGGCTAGCCAAAACATATTTTGCAACTGCACTCAAGGTCACATCACCTCATTCCTGCCATTCACTTAGAAAAGCCTTTCCTCACTCACACTGAATGCCTCGGCAGCTCCTTCATACCATCCAAACATCCCAGTTTGGCAGATCCAGTCCCAGTGGATCTGCTTTCTCAGTTGCCATTAAAATTGTCCCAGTTTCTCTCTCCTCCTCTGACTTTACCCCCTTGCCCTCAGTTTACTTTGGCCATTTCCACACTAGACTGTTATAGTGCTATTATTCCCCTTTCAACATCCTATGGAATCCTTGGGTTTGCAGTTTAGGGAGGGGCATTTAGAATTCTCAACCAGAGAACTCTTTGGTCTCAGTAAATGACAAACTCCAGAATTCCACAGGATGTTTAAAGTGGAATAATAGCACTATAACAATCTAGTGCAGAAATGGCCTTTGATTGCTGCAAACAGAGTTCAAAGTGCAAAAGTGCTTTGCACTCAGTTAACCTTAGTGGAGGATAGAGAGGATGGTACAGGATGGTACCCTACTGGCCCAGTAGGGTCAGGCAAAACCAAACTGCTGCAGCCTCCCTTAGCTTATGTATTCTTCCTCATTACTAAAGACTGCTATCTTCACCACGCTCCTATGTTGCTTAGCCATAACATATCCTAGTTTTCATCTCTGAAATGTTGGACAGTATGCTTCTTCCACTCATGTTGCCCAGCAACTGGCATTCTAGGCAACGCAGTGTACACCTTTCATGAAACTGAGCCGTCACTGTCCTTTAGGCTGACTGTCCCAATTTAAATAGGTAACTCTAAACCGCTGGAGTTCCAGCTTTTGAATAATGCAGCTCTTCTTGGACTGAAAAAAAGGACACTTCTGTATTTCTGAAAGTTTAAAATGGTAGGCGGCTTTGTAGTGTTTCCTCCCCCTTCAGTAATAGAATTCACTATCATTAATCTTTGAATACTGAGAGGAGATTATTAAATTGTGCCTCAAAAGATTTATAATGTTAGGGGAAAGAGGAACACAGCACATTTCTTGCAGAAAATGTCATATATTCAGTTGTCCTATAGTGACTCAGACATTGCTGCATCTCGCTTACTGTTATCACCTCTGACTGGCACCAGGTCTCCAGCATTTCGGGCAGCATCATATCCTAGCTCTGTCTGGGGATCCCTAGCCTTCCCTGGTGGTCTTGCAGGCAACGAAGCCCAATGGTGCTTAGCTTCCAAAATCAGACATGACTGAGTCTGTTCAGGGTGGTGTGGTGGCACATTGCTGTCCTTGGTGTTGCCTCTTCAGCAGGAAATTTCTGTCAGAGCTGGATTGATTCCAGAAGTGACCCAATTAAACATTCAGAAGTAGCAGGATATTGTGATGTCCCAGGAAGCAGGCTTCAGTCTAAAAAAACCTCCAAATCCTCATAGGTTCTTGCTGGGAGGTACCCTTTCTATCACTGGCACTTGAAGTACCAAAAATATTTGGGTTGGAAATGGCCATAGATCAGGTATGTGACACCTGCTCTGTATACTGCAGTTCAACAGTAATATAGTTCCTCTGTCTGACCTAAATCCTTTTGGCTGTCCCACATAAAGGGGATCCATAGAATCGATTGTAGAATAGTGAGTCATAACTTGTGTAAAATCATTGATTCTGCTGGTCTAGATGGGACTACAAATAAGATTCAGGTCATACAATGGAAGCAGGGTTGGCAGTCCCACCACCTACTGCAAAGGTTTTGAAATAGCTGTACTGTATGTCTATGCCTATAAATGCTTTCATGTTGTCAAAATTCTACACAACTGGAACGTATCAATGACTGCAAGGTTGACTTCCTGGTTCAGGGCTGAATCCAGGACTATGCCCAAACTGTGAACTTGCATCTCCAGGGGGCATATAACCTTTTTCTGTATCACTTTTTATTGATGTGTCTTTCAACTGATAAGTTGCACCTCTATCTTGACTGGACTGAGCTTCAATTTGTTTCCCCCCATCCAGTCCATTATTGCTACCAGACACTGGTTTAAAACCAGAACATCTTCCTTGGAGTTGGATAGAAACACGAGATAAAGTTTGGTGTGATCTGTACATTGGTGACACTGAACCCCAAACCTCTATACAACCTCTCCCAGTGGTTTCATGTAGAAGTTGAATAACATAAGATATCATACTCTACCTTGGAGACCTTGACAGTGAGGAGGAGGATTCTGAATCTGAGGCAGAAGTTTCCCCATAAGTTTGCTTGGTGGAAAATAGCAACCAAGAGTAGGGGCCTAAGCAGGGGGAGCAAAGTATCAGAAGATGAAACAGCCCAGATTCTTACCTTGTGGGAGAAATGAATTCAGAAAGAAGGCCACAAGTGTTCAACTTGTTTGAATAACAAATGGGCTTTAATGAGGGAACATCTGCGGCAACACCATTAGCTATAAAAGGTAACCAGCTGGCCATCTCCTATCAGGGTTAACAATTAATTTTCCTAGTGGTTGAAGCCCTCTGCTGTGTTTTCCTGAATCCTGATTCTCTTAGACCTTTGCTTGTTTGACACTGATTTGGATTTGTCTTTGTAGATTAGTTTGCCTTGGAACTTGCATTTGGATGTGAGGGTGATCTGGTTGTGACATCTGTCACCCCATTGATTGCCAGGGTTGATTCAGCTGATCTGGCTGGCTGGGTGGATGGCTCCTTCCTCCCTCACCACTCCATGTGCATCCCTCCCAAAGCCATGTGCTCGGTGGAAGAGGATGACCATTTCAGATAGAAGGAGTGTACCGTTCTTTGGTCAAGGGTATACAATAGCTGCGCTCCCCTGCTAGAACCTCCAAACAAGCTCCAGGAACTTGCATTTTTGACCTGAACTTTGTTTGGACTACTCCCGCTCTCCCCTCTGAGTATGCTCTGCCCTGCTGGGTTGCTAATTGCCTGCCTGGTTCTGCCAGGGATATGATATAAAGGACAGACTGGAACCCCAAGGACCACTGGCCAAGAAGTTGAATAGAAATACCCCAGCATCACCTTCCATTTTGCTCACCCCTCTCAGAAGGAACAGAGCCATTTTTAAAAACATCCTACTGTTACCCTCAAGGATGGTGGGAGGCATTTACTGTTACTGTTAAAGAGTCACTTGTTCACCCAATTGGCTTTTTTTCATGGATTGGGCTGGAGGGGCAGCGCATCTTGTCCTTCACCCTAGGCAGTAAACTGTCTCTAGCTGGCCCAGGTTATTGACATCTGCTTTGATTTATATACATAGAGGCTAATTTACTTCTAATCCTGATGACATTTATGCAACTCAATTATCCCTTGGATTTCTAAGAAGAGCAACCACAGCAACCACTCATTAATGATACAGAAAAATAAAAAAGCATATATCTCTCTCCCTTACAGGTTGCCCTCACTTCAATTAGAACAGCCAGACACTGAGAACATCATTCTGTCACAACAAAAGAATGAATTATTTTGTCTTTCAGAGTAGAGCCTAACAAACCATGGTTATTATTGATCTCACGGATGCATGGTGACATTCAGAGGGCATCCGTGGCATTGGTTGACTTCTGAATCCCTGTTTTTAAGAATCCATCTGCCAAACCATAAAATATGATTAGGAGAAAAAAGTGTGACCAGTGAAGAACTGAAGTAGCTATCAGTACATTTAGGTAGTGGCTTGGAACGTGAATCTGCAAGAAACCATGATAGGTCCACCAATGATCTCACCCACTAAAACAATACCATATTTATTGAGTGTCTTCCCCCACAAAGAAAAGAAAAGAAAAGAAAAGAAAAGAAAAGAAAAGAAAAGAAAAGAAAAGGTGGCTAACACTAAACATGCAAGGTTTGTTGTTGTATGCCATCAAGTCGTTTTCAACTTATGACAACCCTAAGGCAAAGCAATCAGAGAACTTTCTTGGTAAGATTTATTTAGATGAGATTTTCCGTTCTCTTCCTTTGAAGCTAAAACGGTATGACTTCCTAAGGTCACTCAGTAGATTTCTGTGGTCAAACAGGGACTGGAACCCTGGGCTCCCAGATTCCTAGTCCAGCACCGCAGCATACTGGCTTTCTGATCATGCAAGATATAGAAGGGGAAAGCACACTGTAAGTAAAGAGACAAGGAACATTGTCATTTTTTAAAAAAAATTTACAGTCAAGGAACAAGCTATGGTTAATTCCTTCTCTCTCTTCCTTTTTATGCTAATGATGAATTTGCTAGATTTTGAGCCTATGGATACAGTTGTTGAACAAGATCCTATGTCAAACAAGCAGAGTGAAACACTCTGCCCATGCAGTTCCAACTGCTGTGGGAAAGAGTGTCAGATTGTGCCCCCACAGACATTTAATGGACAAGGGTCAGGGTAAGATGCCTGGACTGTGCCTGACTCAACCAATGTACTTAAGAGAAAATAGCAGCTACTATTTCTTCCCTGCCCACCCCTCCTCCATCTCCGTCAGTGGCCCTCATGTATTCTTACTCCACAAGGGCCAACCTGCAATGCCAGTATCTCCTTGCAAAGGTGGAGAATTAATTAGCTCAAAATCAGGAGGCTAACAAGAGGGGATCAACTTACCAAGATCTTACCACCAATGATTACGGGCTCACATGGGAAAAGAACCAGCCAGAGATTCAAAAATAAGCTAAAATATGTTTTATTGAGGGGAATCCACATAAGATACATGCATCTACACAGGATACACACAATCACACACTCACACAAGAGCTAAGTGAAGGAGAAAGGAAGGAAAAAAATTGTATATAGAAAGGCTGAGGGGCTTTGGGGGATTTATAATTACCAGTCCAGAAGAGTAGTGAAGAGCGGAAGTGTGTTTTGGCTTAGGTAGGACCTAAGGACAGTTCTCATACAGGAGCCAGACAGACAGAGTGACAGGTACACAGTTGAGAAACTGCACTGAGGATCCTGAAATCAAGGGTATTTGTACCCAAAAAATAGCATGTGGCAGTGAAGGATTCAGAGGCAAGACAAAGAGAACCTGTTGTGGACAAAGGGTCTTTCACCCATTGATGGCCTTAGTGCTTGAACAACAAAGAAATGATGGGTGTTGTAATAGATGCTATTGTGGGTGCTACAAAGAAAGAGGAAGGTGTCCAGGTGCACAGGGGATGGGTATCTGTCAATCAGTGCCCTGGTGGGCTTGTCACAATTGCATTCCTTGGGGAAAACTCCAGCTTCTGCTTAAACCTATTATCCACAGGAATGGCATTTATTTGCCTGACAAATGATTCAGTCTTACCTGAAGATAGTTTTGGGCTGACCCTCCTTTCACAGTCCGAGTTTTCCCCCTGTTGGTTTGACTTCTCCATCACCTCTCAGGTTTGATTTTGATATCAGATCTAATTAATACAATGCCAATCCAATATGGTTCAAAGTAGGTATGGTGCCCATCCAAACCATACTGATATTGAGGACTCCCAAATCAGAGCCTTACAGTATGTAGCTGCAGCTAGCTGTTGTTCAGACACACCTGAATTCCCCCAGGTCCAAGGTGGACACACTGCCTTCTCCCAGCCAGTAAATCACTAAGAAAGGACATCCCTACCCTGCAGAGCAACCTTGAGTGATGGAAGAAATGTTCTGTAAGGAGGCAGTGGATACTTCCTTGTGCAATCAGTTTAGAAGTACATACACTCACATAACCCAAGGATTACACATACATATGTTATCAACAGGATTCTGGCCAGTGTCTTTTCCCTTCCTCTCAGTTATACAGAAGTCAGTATTGTTATTATACTTTGTGAAAAGTTCAGGGTTTTTATGAACATGTGGCCAGGTGTGTTGACTTCAGTTGATTGTTGGTTGTTGACATGGATGAGCAACAGTACCAGAGGATTGGACTGATCCAAAATAAGTGAGGAGCAAACGGTCACTCAGAGCAGTGTACCTGGCTGTGGTGACAACAGGGAACAGGACAGTAGCAATCAGGAATGGGAGTGGGTGAGGATTTTATTTGGTTCTAACATCTGTGGGGTGGTGTGTCTGCTTTGCATTTTAGACTGAAATTTTAAGGAGCGATCCAAGGAACTGAACCTATTTGGGAGATAAGATTCAGCACTTTGGGCATTTCTTTTTGGGTTCAGGATAAACCTGGAGCTGTATCACTGCCCTACTGATATGGAAATCACAACTGCCACTCTTTTTCAAAGAGAAAAACTTCCCCAGATTTGCAATTCCTTCAAATAGTCCAAAGAAATACATTTGTTGGCAGGGGTGTCAAAAGACTAAGGCAATGTGTGACTTATCTATGGTTTTTCTGTTATGAGCATCTACTTGGACTAGGTGACCCTTGGGATTTCTTCCAATTCTACCATTATGTGAATCCATTATTTCTAAGGGTGACACTGTAAGAAAGTGTACGAAATTGAGCACCGACTGCAAAGAATCCCCGACACTTTCTCTGTTCTTTTTTTTTTTTAATGCAAACAGCTCAGCTTGGGTAGAGGTATATCTCCTGTCAGCCATGATTAATTCAGCATTTCTCACTTTGTCTCACTTTGATTATTAATGATAACGATTTGATTTATGAGCTTTGCCAGCTGAATATTCTATGGGGGGGGGAAGACACTAGGGTTTCCCTCCGCCCCCCCCCAAAAAAAAAGCAATCTAGCTCTGCTTCTCTGGAGATGGAGAGGAGAGAGTGAGGATGGCTCACTGGAAGTGGAAAAAGGCTTTCAGTTTCATGTAGGTTGTCTGAATGTAGCTTAGATCAATGACAGCTAGAAGTCACTAAAACAATCAGATGCCACACTAAGAAGCTGATGAATCTAATCATTTTCAGGATCAGTTGGGAGAATTGCAAGAAGGCAAGGAAACTAGAATTGCAGCAGGGTTTGCTTGTTGCAAACACTTGTGGCACAGGTGAGACTTATTCTTAAAGGTAAGGGAACTTGGGGTCCACCAGCAGTGCCAACATCTCCTTAGAAACTGGGGGAATTGAAGCTCAAAGGAGGCCTGTGAGAGGGGGGTAATGGCAGGATATTTTCACTTGTGTGTACCAGTACTAACTGTAGGACTCCAGTTAAATGTTTAAATAGGGTGTTTTTATTGGCTATCAGCAGATACATGCACAAGAAATCAAGCAGTCTCATAAACCACACAAGGCTAGCAAAGAGAGAAGCAGGAGAGGTTGGAGAAAGAGAGATTTCAGGTGTAGAGAGTGATATTTAGCAGTCCAGAAGAAGGTCAAAGTGGAGTGGCTCAGACGACAGTCCAAGGATAGCACAAAGCATCGGAATCTGGGTGCCAATGTACAGAGTAACATGCCAACATGCATCCAAAGTACTTCAAATTGCTGGGGTTGGACCTAGGGTTTAAATACTCTTTTTCCTATCCTGAAGGAGTGAGTGTTAATGGTTGTCTGGCAGCATAGACAAAGGGATCTGGAACAGACTGATTGTCTTATTTTGGGTGACAAAACATTGATGGGAGTCCTGACAGCCTCTTAGTGTCTTGGTTGGGTAATGTGAATGGGGATTGTCTCAGTAGGAAAAGTGCACAGCAGGGGTGCTTGCCTGCCATACCTGGGCAGTTTTGTTGACTATTTTATTTGGATGTCAGGTTGTTGACAGGATTACTGGAAGCCTATTAAGACTGGGCTTTCCCACCTAATTCCTCTTGATCTTATGACCTGGTCATACTGAGGCCATGCTGACCTAGCCCAGGCATACAGCCACAGTCCTGCTTACCGCACATTTTCCAGCCAAAAGTGTCCAGTTTTTGTATGACAATGATATTTTGTGCCAGTTTTGCTATCCCACAGGATGGGGCATATAAAGGACAGTAACTTATACTTTCCTGTTCATGAGTAGGAAAAAATGGTTTTCCCATTTGGAATGATGGCAACTGGTAATGCCATTGGTTATGATCATCCATGTGACCAGTCTAGAAAACAATCAATAATGCCAACACCATTGGTTGTGACCACCCGTATGACCAGTTTAAGAAATACTGTTCTTAGTCTCAACTGGATTTCTTTACTCCCAGTGGTGTTGTCATGTAGCTAGATGTGATTGGCTTGGCAGCATCTCTACAGGTCTAATGCTTTCATTCATTCTTTTTTTCTTTTCTCTTTTTTTGTGAAACACAAGTGTGTGCATGTTCCTTCATGTTGCCTGTTGTCCAGGTGCAACACCATGACTTTCATAGGGTTTTCTTAGTCAAGGAATACCCAGTGGTGATTTATCATTACCATCCTCTGAATATAGTCTATAGCATCTAGAAACCCTTTAGGGTCTCCCACTCAAGTAGTAACCAGTCCTGACCCTGTTTAGCTTCCAGAATCAGATGGGCCTAAACCCTATGCTAGTCCTGGCTCAATGAGAGCCACTGAATCATTCGGATTTACCTACACATTGACTCACTGTTCAAGAACGGATTCAATGTATCTGCTCCAACTGGGACTCAATAACAGGATTCCAGCCAGGGTTTTAACAGTTTTATGTGTTTTAATTTGTGATATTATCTAATAGGTAATAGACAGCTTCATTACTGCTCTAAATTTTAATTGCTTAAATTCATTTTATTGTATACCATTCTACAATTCTTGGCTATAGGGTGGAATATAAATATTTTAATTAAATAAATAAATAAATTGTTGCAGCTGGATTCCTTAAGTCATTTTTGACTTATAGTGGCCCTAAGGTGACCCTATCAAGGGGTCTTTTGGGGCTGAGGGTGTGTGACATGCCTAGGTCACCTAGGGGGTTTCCATGGTCTATTGGGGAATCAAACCCTGGTCCCTAAGGTCATAGGCCAACACTCAAAGACCTACACCATGTTGTGTCTCACACAAACATAATTGAGGCTGGGATGATGATGATGATGATGATGATGATGATGATGATGATGATGATGATGATGATGATGATGATTATAATGATGATAATGATGATATTTATCTCCTTCCTTTTTTGGTTTTAGGGCTCCAGGAGGTTTCCAAAAGTTAAACAAAGATGGTTAAAAATTCATAGCATGCCAAAGTTAAAAGGTGATTAAACTACCAAAAAAAATTTAAAACGAGTCAAAACATAAACCATTTTTTAAAGAGCAAATAAATAAAAATCCAACACATTATACAAGATCAGTTTTGCCCTCCCAGCTCAAAAAATCAATTCACAAAAACCTGCCAGAATAAAAAATTGTTCACCAAGAATATGATCACAAAGAGGAATGAATGAGCCTTCAAGTCTGGTTCAGTTTTTGATAAGAAGTTTCTAAAGCCCTCAGATTAATTCATGAAGGTAGGGCTTAAGATTTTTTAAAAAAAATGTGTGAGAAAATGAAACTGACAAATTTGCCTACCCAGGCAAGAACTTTCAGTTGCTTAGCTTTTTAACATCTGGGTTTGAATTCTTGCAGATTTAACTGTCTGTGGTGCTCACACAGGTTCACCACCTCTCCCTCCTCGTTTTTAAAAAATATTCTATGTCTTAAACAGCAGTGTGGCAAGCAGATATATCATGCTCTCCACTATGCCAGGACCAGCTGCCCTTGTAGGATTTGACAGGCACAGATGTCTGACAATATTATTCAGATCCCCCTCCCCAAAAATAAAAAACTTAGCAGAATTTGCAAATCTTTTCACAAACATAATGGACAGACCTGGAATACAGTTCCCAAGATGCCCCAAGAAAAGCAGAACTGAGAATAAAATCATTTTAATTGAGTAGTATAGACAAGTTGTGGAGGTATCTGAATCGTAGTTCAGGGAAGTAGACTGGAGCTCTGTAGCAGAGAGTTTTAACTAAGTTGTGTGATTGTGTGTGTGTGTACATGCACGTATGTGGATACCTTCCAGTTGCCTGTCAACTTATGGTGACCCTGTGAATTTTAAAGGGTTTTCTTGTGCAAGGAATACAAGGAGATCGTGCTAGAAGTCTTAGTAGACAACAAGCTAAACATGAGTCAACAATGTGATACAGCAGCCCAAAAAGCCAATGCAGTTCTGGGCTCCATCATCAGGAATACAGTGTCCAGACCAAGGGAGGTAGTAATGCCCACCTTGCTCTGCTGTGGCCAAACCTCACTGGGAATACTGTGTTCATTTCTGGGTACCACAGTTCAAGAAGGATATTGAGAAGCTGACACATGTCCAGAGAAGAGTGAGCAAAATGGTCAAAGGTCTAGAAACTAGGGATGGGCCAACTGAATCCTCGAATCCTGGGTAAGGATTTGAGATTCCCAATCCGAATCCCTGTGCCAAAATAGGCAAACTGAATCTTTCAAATCCACCAATTAAATAGATTGTTGGAGACTGAGATGCCTGAAAACCAGGGAGACTCGGATGTCTGAAAACCTGGGAGACCATATATACAAGGGAAGATAGTAAGTAGGTGAGGTTTTCCCTTGGAGTAATAATGGCCTTTGCTAACAATTTCACAAATTACATCTGGGCTTGTATCCTAAGATATTTAAATTGAAAATTTCATATTTAAGTTCAGTACTTGACTGGAAGCTGCAGGCTTGAGATTTCAAGGAGAGCTGAAACATTCCTTTTCATAGCTCCCTTGAAAACCTCTTTCAGCCACATTTCTGGGGTTTGGAGTTTTACAAGGTGTCAGAGCCTTCTCTGCCAAAGTGTGCTGGTGCATCATCAAACTACAAACCCCAGGATGCCAGAAGGAGCTACGCAAAGAAAAGCCAGTTTTGACTTGGATTATCTCTCTACTGTAGTATGTGGCCCTGTTTACACAGGCAGGAAAATGTGGGATTAATCCACATTTTCCTGCCTGTGTAGAAAGGGCCTTCATGTCATCTTCAATCTGGGGAGACCCTGAGGCAAAACTAGGACAGTTGTCTTGGCCAGATTTCTTCAGAGGAAGGTTTGCCTTTGTCTAGGCTTTTGCTGAGAGAGTGTATCTTGCCCAAGATTATCCTTCTTTCTCTTCCTTTTTAAACTCTTTTTAAAAAAAGGATTCGAAAGATTTGAGATTCGTGAGATTTGTGGATTCCCAGAACCTTCCAGAGATTCGGATCCGGATTCGGAATATTCTGGATTCGTCCCATCCCTACTAGAAATGAAACCCCGTGAAGAACAATTTAGAGAGCTGAGTACTTCTAGCTTGGAGAAAAGGAGACTGAAAGGTGCCATGATGTGTGTTTCTTCACATGCCTTCAAGTTGCCCGTTGACTTATGGTAACCCCATGCATTTCACAGAGTTTTCTTAGGCAAGGAATTCTAGGAAGTGATTTTGTCAGTATCACAGACTACAAATACCAGGCTTCCTTAGAAAGGAGCCAATGCCAATTAGATTGGTATGAAACTGATATAACAGTGTAGTGCAGATACTTCTCAGGCTCTCTCCTTGCCTCCTTGTTTCTTTCATCTGATTTTATGGCATGATTATATCATTTTGTGAGCACAGAATTATGAACAGTGTTAGAATGTTTAGGAGATAAAGCAGATGGTTTTTCCAGTGGATCAACAGATCATTTGAAAATCTTGAAAATTATGGGAAGGTAAAGTTCAAATTTTTAAATCAAGCATTTAGAATATGTTTTTTAAAATGTTGTTGGTCAACATATTAAATTGAAAACATTGTCAAAAATGATTGTCACTCGTGTGTGTGTGTGTGTGTGTGTGTAGGAATGACAATAAGCTCTCAAGTGTGAAAAAAATGCCCCCCTCCTTTACCCACACCAATGAATCATCCCACAAGTATACAGAAAGGTCTTTGCAGACTAAAAATGGTTTTACCACCCTGCATAACTGCAATGGGAAATAGTACACGTCATCCAAATGAAGGTGCACAGTACCCTTCCCCCCAAAAAAATGGTTAGCTAGATTTTGAGATAAAATTCACAGCAGGAGTTCCTTGAAACTCACCCACATGTTAGACTTACACTGATATTATATTTTATCTGCAATCTTTCTGGGTGAAGATATTTTTCTTTGCTTACGAGGTTAGAGGAACGATAGTAATCTCTTTATGCACCATGTTATAGAGGCCTCCATGGGTTTAATCTCAGCTTTCCATCTGCACGCTAACTCCTATGGTCTCAAGATCAATTTGTCTCATAAGCAAGGTCTTCCACACTGATCAGGGACACTACTCTCTTGTTGGGTTTTTTTTTCAAACTTTTTAACTTTAGGGAACCCGCTTTACATGTGGAAGGTCACAAACTAAGGCTCCACTTAGAAAGGGTCTTGTAGCTGATGACGCAGAAGACCCTTGACTGTTATTGAGAACTGTGGTGACCTGGTAGGACTTGGTGTCTCCCATCTCAGTAGGAGCTGTGAATCCATGCCAGGTTTTAATCAATTCTTTAAAGGAGCTATCCAAGGTCCTGAACCTGTTTTGGTGAATGGGTTTAGCACTTTGAAGAGCTCCATTAAAGTACAATGCCCTACTTCTGGATGGGAAATGCCCAAGAGAGTACACCCTTAGCTCAAGAAACAAAGGAGGAACCAAACTAGTCCTGGGCCATGTATACAGAGAATCTAAAACAGTGGATGAGTGATTCCAACCATCCAGGACTTAAGCACCAAAGCAATCCAAACACAATCAAAAGCCAGTCAGGAATTAACTGGAGGGAAGAGTCCAACAAACAAGCCAAGGTTCATGAAACTAGAGAGTAAGGACAACCACAGTACCAAAGACAGCAGAGCTGTTGCTCAGAAACACAGACAAAGCCTCATCTGTGTCAAGCTATATCCAGCTGTAATGCAACACAGCTGGACTCATTATCCAAACATTTTCCTTTCAGGGCAGGCCACACTTTTGCATGTGCTTCCATCACTGTTGCTTTAGTCTACAACACTCCAAAGGAGGAGGTAGCTTAGCCTTCAACTCCCTTTCTTCAAGGTCAGTATGTGATGGTCCAAGATCTTCCTCCAGGGAATGACTGCCAGAGTACTCTAAGTCCAAGGCATGGCAGATAATGGCCATTTCCTCACTATACTGTTATAGTGCTATTATTCCACTTTCAACGTCCTGCAGAATTTTGGAGTTTGTAGTTTACTGAAGCCAAAGAGCTCTCTGACTGAGAATCCTTAATGCTCCACTAAACTGCAAACCCCAGGATTCCATAGGATGTTGAAAGGGGAATAATAGCACTATAACAATTTAGTGTGGGAATGGCCAAACTCTTCTGACTCTGACCGGACTCTTGTTATCAGGGCTCACCGCTTCTTCATCTGAGGTGGCCTCTTTAAGTTAGGACATGACATGCAGTGTAAAGCAATTAAAACTAATTTGAAGATGGTAGAGAACATCATAGCAGTTATAATCTAATATATAAAAGTCAAAGTCTGTGAGTTTGTCTGTACTAGGCAGGTGAAGACCTCATATGATTGGCTGTGTCAGGTGAGAAGACCTCATATGATTGGCTGTCTGTGAAGATTCTATGGAATCCTGGGATTGGGAGATTAGGGAGGGGCCTTTAGAATTCTCAGCAAGAGAACTATTGGGCCTGGCTGGTTGATATGGAGATGAGACCTAGCGGCAAGGAGGAGGAGGGCAGTGTATTCCCTCAGAAACCAAACCTCAGCATGTTAACAACTCTGAATACAGAATGGATTGGGGAACATGAGGAAAAGTTACAGGTACTGGCCAAGGTAGTTTGGGGAATTACAGACACAAGATCTCAAATCTGTGTATTTCAACCACATCTAATTCCTAAGGGAAGGATATCTAAGGTATTTCTAACAAGTATTACCAATGAGAAAATAAAATCCCAGGCAATGCTGGATAAATAAGGTAGTATATAATTTAAAAAAGTACCATCTAATTAATGGCATGGATGTGAAAGCAGAAACAAAGGCACATATATACATATAGGATGAGAGTGTTGTGATATATACATATAGGATGAAAGTGTTTTGAGCTGCAGAAATTTTGGCAGGCAGTAACTAAATAAAAGGAATAAAAGGGGAAAAGTTCACATTAAATACCAAAAAAATGTATGACTCTAGATGTAAAGAATTTGGGATTGGGTAGAGATGAGGAATACTCCCTGAAACAAATGTTGAGGGCAGCTCAAGCAGTTATTGCATATGGTTGGAAAGAGGAACAAATATGGAAGGTGGATAGATAGCAATATATTTTGGACTATTTCATGCCTGATTTAATATTAGAAAGAATCCAGAATATATGGGTCTGTGGAATGACAGTGATGGGCTAAGGAAGTGGAACAAACTAAGAGAAGCAATTAAAGAAATGAAGGGGTACAAAATTATAAAAGATATAATTAATATGATTCTCCACTTCAAAGGAGTTTTAAATATGGGACTTAAATGGGACTTTGTTCCCATGGAGGGAGGGAGGGAGGGAGGGAGGGAGGGAAGAGGTTGTAGCACTAATATATTTATTGGGAAAATTGATGTGCTGGTTGTGGGTGGAGCTGGAACAATGTTTTTGTATGTATTTCAGTGTTAATCCAAAATTCAATTAAACAAACTGGAAAAAATGACAGTCTGAAACCTGGATCAGATTTGCCATTCTATTGACATAGAAGTCACCAGCCATGACAGGGTGCCTACATCCTGTTTTAATCAGGACAGACTTCTGTTAGAGAGATAGTTCCACGTTTTTTGGAAGGGCATCCAGTTCAGGTCTGGTTCAAAAACAAAGTCTGCAAAGGGAAAGCAGGGATAGACCATGAAGTTCATAGAACTGTAGAACTGGAAGGGTCCATGAGGGAAGAGGCATATCTAGGGTGGTGCAAGTAGGGCACTTGCCATGCATGTAAGGGTGGGGATAGGGGTAAGAATCATAGAATCATAGAAATGTAGAGTTGGAAGAGACCACAGGGGCCATCCAGTCCAACCCCCTGCCATGCAAGAACACCCTCAAAGCACTCCCAACAGATGGCCATCAAGCCTCTGTTTAAAAACCTCCAAGGAAGGAGACTCCACTACACTCCGAGGCAGCATATTCCACTGCCGGACAGCCCTGACTGTCAGGAAGTTCTTCCTGAGGTTCAGGTGGAATCTCCTTTCCTGCAGCTTGAATCCATTGCTCCTTGTCCTGGTCTCTGGAGCAGCAGAAAACAAGCCCTCTCCCTCTTCTACGTGGTATCCCTTCAAATATTTAAACATGGCTATCATATCCCCTCTTAACCTTCTCTTCTGCAGACTAAACATACCCAGCTCTCTAAGTCTATCCTCATAGGGCATGGCTTCCAGGCCTCTCACCATTTTGGTCGCCCTCCTCTGGACTTGCTCCAGCTTGTCAATATCCTTTTTGAATTGGGGTGCCCAGAACTGGACACAGTATTCAAGATGGGGTCTAACCAAAGCAGAGTAGAGCGGTACCAGTACCTTCCTCGATCTAGACACCATACTCCTATTGATGCAGTCAAGAATTGCATTGGCTTTCTTGGCTGACACATCACACTGCTGACTCATGTTCAGCTTGTGATCTATGAAGACTCCTAGATCCCTTTCACACGTACTGCTATCCAGCCACATGTCAGATGGATGGCCATCTTTTGAGAGAGCTTTAGTTGGACTAGATGCCTATCCAGTAGGGACTCAACTTCTTCACTTGGCCTAGGTGCTGTTTATGCTAGATACGCCATTACACAACAGGCATCTAGTCCATGTAGGAAGACACAACTAAAGCTCTCTCAAAAGATGGTCATCCAATCTCTATTTAAACATTGTCAAAGAGGGAGGGTCCACCACCCTCAGAGACAGTCTATTCCACTGTCAAACATCTCTTATAAAGAGGTTCTTCCTAATGTTTAGGAAGCAACTTTTTTATTGTAATTTGAATCCACTGATTCATGTTCTGCTCTCTGGAGCAGGAGAAAACAAGCTCACTCCATCTTCTACATGGCATCCTCAAGATATTTAAAGATAGCTATTTTTTTCACTTTTCAGTCTTCTCTTCTCCATGCTAAGGATACCCAGCTCCCTAAGTTGTTTTTCATAAGATTTGGTTTCCAGATCTTTGGCCATCTTGGTCACTCCAGCTTGTCAATGTCCTTCTTGAATTTTAATGTCCCAAACTGGACATAGCATTCCAGGTGAGGGTCTGACCAAAGCAGAAAATTGCCCTCAGTCTGGACATTATATTCTTGTTGATGCATTCCATAATTTATTGGCTTTATTGGCTGCTACAACACACTGTTGGCTTGAGGTTAACTAAGACCCTGGATCTTCTCACATATACTGCTTTCAAGCCTGGTATGACCCATCATACATTTCTGCATTCATTTTTCTTGGCCATCTACACTCAGAACCTGGAAAACAGATTTAGAAACCGGCATACCAAATCTTGGAAAATGACTTTTAACAAGCAGTTACTTACAGTTAGAGATTGAGCCTCCTCTCCAACTGCCTATTATAATTTATTTAAGGTAACACTTTTGCTTCACATTTCTCAAAATGAAATGAATAGTTAATTTGATTTATTTTTAAGTAACAAAATCTACAAGCCACTAACTTGTGGCACAAAACACAAACTTCTCCCATCCACCTTGTCATAGCCTCAGTACCCATAACAGAGCATGAGACAGGAGCACAGGAGATAGCACAAGCCAGCACTTGGACAATGAGATACTCCTCCTTTACCATTTAGTGAAACCACCCAGTTAGAATTACAGTGACCAGATTTCCTTCACTTTTCCTTGGGATACTGAGGTTGGTTTATCCCAAATAAGGTAGACCCATTGAATGAATTGTTGAGTCATGAGTCAACACATAGGCAAATCTAGTTAATTCAATGGGTCTATTCTAATTGAGACCAGCAGTAAGATTTAGGCCTATGTGCATTTACCTCTTTGGGGCATTTAATGGGATTGGCTTGGTTTATTGTATCACAGATATGTGTCAGATTTCACTGGAATCCCCTTCTTTTCTGTTTCTTTTTGCTCATCTGCAACTTGCTTTTATCACCAGAGATTTTATGTATCCTTGGTCCTTGACCCTTTGTGCAAAGAGCCTGGCTTACCACACTTCAGACACATACTGGATTTCAGCAGGAAACCCTTTTTCCTGAGTTTACTTGCAATGTGGGAAAAGAATAGAATATCTAAAAAGCTGAACAGCACCACATCAAGTTGCAAGGTTTTGTTGCATCACTTAATGATTAAAATGCTCACCTGAGTTCCTTGAGGGAATTTCATGGCTGACTGGGGATTTGAATCTATTAAAAAAGTCAACATTCTACCCAGTCTGCCATACTGGATGTTCCTTTGCAGAGCAGAATTATGGCTAGGTAATATGAACATGAGCTATTTAGCATAGTTTAGCTTCAAGCTGGAATGCTTCCAGCCTGTGCCAATGGATTTAATGGCCTGATCTTCATTTTATGCACAGTGCAATGTACCATTAATTGAAGGTAATTGTCATGAGGAGACTAGGTTTCAAACATAGCACAACTTTTGCCTGTTCCAATGAAGGGTGGGTGCCCCACACCGAGGATCCCGTTTCCCCACTGTCCGACATTGTGTTTGTCTTGTTGCACAATTCCCCGATTGTGTCCTGTTAAATAGTTTCTCTGTCTTCTTACATCAGGACCAATCGGTAAACCAAGCAACCGTGAGGAGAGAGGAGGCAGGCAGCGTATAATGGAGAGGGAATGAAATGAACGATCAACGCTTTGGCTGGCTAGACTGAGCAATTTCAAGGATATGCAGAATCCCCCTGATGAATTTCACTGGGCTTATCCAGACTCTTTTTGGCTTGCCTTAACATTTCTTCAGGATTTCTCCAAGCAAGGAGATCTCCGCATCTAGTTTTCCCTTTTTCCAGGGAATCAAAGCTGGACCCACTCTGGTCTTTAAGTTTTACTTATATTAAACACTGCATGAATGTTTCTTTACCGCCTTTTGAACAGTCAAGCAGGGGTAGCTTCCATGTCAGCGATGCAATGGATCCAGTCCAGATTTTCTTAAGAGAGTATGGAACTGTCCAAGGTCCTAAACCAAATTCTCTAAAATAGATTCATTACGCTGGATAGTTCATTCAAAGTTTGTGCCAAAACTCAGTGTTCACTTCTCTTCTGACATGGAAGCCATTGCTGCTGTCAGTATATCCAATATTGGTGATACACATAGGAATCCTGTAGCAGAGCTTGTGTATGAGTGCGTATTTTAAGGGTCTGGTCCACTTAGCAAAAAGCTACAAGGACTGATAATGCCCAGTACAAGTTTCAGGATGTTGAAAAAGATGAATTTATTCTTCCAATGAGCCCACCAGATTTCAGTTTGTTTTTAAAATTGAGACAATTTACTTGCCTTTTTGTATAAGATATCTGCATATATATTTGATAGAGCATAAAGCCAATGAGGTGTAGTGATTCAAACATTGAACTGCAACCTAGGAGACCAGGGTTAGATTACCTGCTCAGCCATGGAAATCCACTGAGTTACTTTGAGCCTGTCATACGCTCTCAGCCCCCAGAAAACCCCTGTGATATTGTTGCCTTAGGATAGCCAGAAGTCAGAAATGAGGGGACACAACAACAAAAATTGATACAGCAAATTGTAACTTGCCTTCTGCTATAATTTTTGTTGTTTATGTATTGTCCTTTTTCTTTCCTTTTGTCAGTCCCTGAAGAAAGCCATTAAATATTGTTAGACTAAAACACATTGGACCCATTGGAAGAATAAAGTCATCTTTATCAACACTCCTGAGACTTTGTCCTCTCTCTATATCCCATCTATATCCCATCCACATCACAACATTAGGAACACTTCTGGGGGGGAAACGGCCCTTCTTTTGTTCTTGGCGGGAATATCCATATAGGCCTCAAAACTTCTGCAAGACAAAATTTAATAGCAAGTCTAATAATACCTCTTATCAACCTAGGATCATGTTCCTCAATATGAATCTACCTGTACATCTGCGTAGTCAACAGAGGTCTTGTTCTGTGTTCTTCCACAGTCAGTCAGGCACCAGCTTGTTACACAGGTCGCAGTCTTTTCAGCAGCAGTCACCAGGGGTAGGAATCCTTTCCTGGGAGAGATCACCTTGGCCCATGTGTGTCAACTTTTACATGGAAAGTTAAAACTCTTCTCCCAGAATTCTATGCTGGGTCATTGGTTCATGACGCATGGCCCACTGAATTTTGTAGACTATTAATTGCTGCCTTTGTAGATTACTGGTCCAGTGATGGCCATTGTTCATGGTTTGTTGCAGAGGCATTTCTAGGGTGGAGCAAGTAGCACATGTGCCCCAGGCAACAATGGAGGGGGGCACAAAAAAGCCTTGCATGTAGAGGTGGGAGTGAGGGTAGGGGTAAGAATTTAGGGGTGCAACTTCCACGCTTGCCTTAGGGGCTGTTTATGCTGGATATGGCATTGGTTTGTTGGTTACTTAAAGGGGCATACTTGCATATTCCTGATGTAATTTTACATTAGCTGAAATCCTACTTTGCACATGCATAGTAAAAATCTATGCTCACTTAATTCAGTGGTGGTTTTGCTATACCTCCCTTCCACTGAATTTTGACCTCATGCAACCAACTATACATCTGAGAATATGCTTTCTCTTTCCACAATCCCCCTGAATCAAGTGGTATATAGAAAGCACTGATAGGTAAATCACATGCTGTCCAAGAATCGGCAACCACACGTGCAAGAGTTCTACCTTCAGAACTCTACATAAACAACTGTTACCTAAATATGGACATTATACCATCCTATGGAATCCTGAGCTTTGATGAGACACTAGATCTCTCTAGCTGAGAACTCTAAACACACTTCCCTGGACTCCAAATGCCAGGATTCCATAGGATGTTGCCATGGCAATTAAAGTAGAATCATAACATTATAACTGGATAATATGAAAGGACTCCAAATGCTCAAAACTGTGTAAGCAACAATACCTAAAAGCAGTGCAAAAGAGATCAGAACAGTGCACCCCAAATTATAATGATGTACAAACCCAGAAAGTGAAATCAAGACAAGTTAGAGAGGAATGGATGACTCACCCCTCCCCTCATCATTCAGAAAGAATGCAACAGTTTTCATACAGGTCAGATTTAAAAATTACTCTCTTTAGGGGTCCCTGTAAAGAAACTACCCCATTTTCCCTGGTAGCTTTTACGACTGTTTAGAGTTAGCTCTTGAAGTGATTAATTGGATGTATGGAAATAGGTAAACACTGCACTATTAGCCTCTCTCTCCCATAGTAAGGTATAAATGTTGCCCAATAAACCCTTCCAAGTCTTTTGTTTGAGTATTTCATACCTCAGGAAAAATAATGGGTCTAATGAATTTTGCTTGTTTGCTACACTAGAACAGAAGATGGCAAACTCAAATCAGGAAAGGAATAGCAGGACCTAATGTGTGAGAGAAAAGTTTTTAAGTCTTGTAGCAAATGTCATTATATATCCTCTATTCCACCCCTTCCCCCCTGTACACGAAACTATACATAGAGCTATTCTAGTAAGTTAAGAAAAGGGATACATTGCTGCATTCAAATAGCTGCCTGGCAGCTGAAATTCCTATGTAATTATGATAAATATAGGTTATTAAATAGGTGTATAACATGTGCTTGCTTTTGTATTACCTTCCTCATGTATGTATTTGGTGATTTGCAGTGATTGGGGGGTGGGGGTGGAAGCAGAGTTCAAGCACACCCGATACACAAAATAGGAATGCAATACGAGTTCCAAAACTGAAATCCCAAGAATGTAGCTGGAATTCATCCAAACGTCAGACAGTACTGTCCTGCCTACTCGACAAAGGTTGCATACCCTCTGAGATTTCTTGCAGGATGTGTCCCAGATATGTTCTCAGGGTATTTTCATATTATAAGGATGTAGGGCAAGTCCTGCTGAATCAGACTGATACTCTGTTCATCCCACACCCTGTTGCTACAGTAGCTGTCCAAATGGCTCTAGGACACCCACAAGCAGGGCAAGCTGGAACACATCCAGAGGAGGGCCACAAAGAAGGTGAAAAATGTCTGGGGAAAAACACCAGGAGGAACAGTTGAGGGTGTTGTGTATGTTTTTCCTAGAGAAAAGAAGGTTGAGACAGTAAAAGATTTGAATGGCTATGGTATAGAACGTGGATCCAGTCTGTTTTTTTGAGGGTCCAGAATGTAAGCTCTGAACCAGTTCCATGTACAAGAAAGGAAATTTGGACTAAACATCAGGAAGAACTTTCTGGTGGTAAGAGCTGTGCAACAGCGGTAGGGTCTCCTTCATTTGAGGGCTTTAAATAGAGATTGGATGGTCATCTTTCAGGGCTGCATTGGCTATTTCTATCCTGAATCAGCAGACAGTGTTCACCTTTGTAGTTCTTCCATCTCTGCACTTCTATGAATTTAAGATCCCTGTAGGACTCTATGGTTGCAACAGTGCCTTACAAGTTTGCACCTCAGCAACTAAAACTCATTGAAATACTGCCTCCCAACATATTTGCCACTGTTAATCTTATCACCCATGAGTTTATCTAATCACCTTTTACCTTTAAAAGACCTCCATGTTGGTAGCTGTCGCCAGTGATAGTGAATTCTATAGCTGAATAGACAGGTGAGGAAGAGCTTCCTTTTCTACAGTAGTGGCTGGGAGTTTCCATGTCACCTGGGAAATGAATCAGTGTAGGCTTTAATCTAAACTTTAGAGAATTTCTTGAGGGTACTGAACCCTATTCCCTAAATGGATCCAGGCTCTTGGGAGCTCCTTGAAAGTTCAAACTAAAATCCAGAGCATATTCATCACTCAGCTCACATGGAAACCACCAGATGCCAATACCTTTCCCAAAATCTTCCATCAGGGTCATTTCAAGGATCTAAACTCCACTGTATCCCTCCTAGAACTACTGGTCAATTCCTGAGAGGTTTTTCAGATTTTCCCCCAGAATAATTTTCAAAAGCTACTACAAATTGTAATAATTGCCATCAACTTTGACGGCTTCAACTTAGGAAGACTAAAGCTATCAATGGCTGCTAGTCATGATGGTCAACCACATGTGTGAAGTAACTTAGGTCTGTACATCACACCAACAGGATTCTGCTTTAATCTCAGACCATACTCCACAAACCAGAACTCCCGGACTTTGGATTTTTTTTTCCCGCTCAGCACCACAGACTTGTACATCAACACTGAATGCTCCAAACTCTATATCCTGTTGAGGCTAGTCTTGCTGCTCAGGATGGTTGGCAGAGTTCCCCTGTCTGTGACCTTCTCCCGCTATAATTATGAGAGTCACAACGGGTGTAATTACCATATAAAACGTCAGCATACTTTGGCCAAGTACATAATCATGGGGGAAAAGATTGATAGGGCCTGCATTGTCAGTTGTATATTTTTTTTTCTTTTTGGTTTATTCCCCCCACGGGATTTTTTTTCTCCGCTTCCCCTCCCCGCCTTGTGTTTTGGGACAGTAAGGCTCCAGGTAGAAAGGGCCGTGGCAGGTTCTTTGAGCAGAATGATTGAAGAGCAAACAGTTCCTTCAGTTCAACGCCCATTATTTACAGGTGAGTCGGCCATTTTATTCACACCACTCTGTCACATGCCCTACGGCTATCATCACCCCGGGTTGCAAAAAAACAGGTCCCTAAATCAACACAAGAGTTTATCCATGGCTAAATTTACTGTCAGCTTGATATATGAAGTTACTGTGCAAATGTTCCATGCTGCTAGCACATGTCAGCATTCTGTCTTTAAAAGGCCCTCAGGTTTGGTAGGGTTTTGTTGTTGTTTTTTCTCTTTTTGTTCTAGCTAAAGACTCCTTTTCCTTTCCTAAAGTTTGCATGGCTCTTGGAAAGCTCAGGGCAGTGAGATAGGGTAGAACCCACAATCCATCTGCCTCAGTCTGGCAAGGAACAGTCCTAATTAATTCTCCTTCCATCCATTTTTTTTCCAGTTGTTTTTAACATGTCTCAGTTTCACCCTCCTCCTCCTCCTACTTTCCCCCTTCATCCTGGCTTCCTTCACTTGCTGCAAATGGAATGCAAAGTGCAATAGTAATTTTAGCTGAGGCCATTTCCACACTACACTGTTATAGTGCTATTATTCCACTTTCAACATCGTATACAACCCTGGGGTTTGCAGTTTAGGGAGGAGCCTTTAGAATTCTCAGCCAGAGAGTCTTTGGCCTCAGTAAATTACAAACCCCAGAATTCCACAGGATGTTGAAAGTAAAGTAATAGCACTATAACAGTGTAGTGCGGAAATAGCCTCATTTAACTCAACAGGGAGATTGGAGAAGAGGGACAGACTCTTTCACTTCCCAGTAAGCTCAGGCAAAAGCATAACTGCTGCAGCATATCCAAGCTTGTGCATTCCCCATTAAAAATATTTGCCATCTTGGCTTTATCAGTCAAGATGGCAAAAGTTATGAATGGGGAAGAGGAAACAACCTATGAGAGGCTGCAGCAGTTTGCTTTTCCTTGTGCTTCCTGGGAAGGGCAAGACACTGCCTTCTCCTCTCCCTCCCCCTGCCCTTGAATTAACTGAATGCAAATTACTTTGCATTTTAGACCCAGTTTGCAGCAATGGAAGTAAGCAGAGGACAAAAAGGGAAAGTGGAAAAAGGAGAAAGAAAGCAGGACGTTTTAAAAGCAGCTGAAAAAGTGAGATGCCAGCAGGTTAATCAGAACAGTTCCAGATAACCTGGACAGTTGGAGGGTATGAAACACACATTGCTGTTGTTACTGTTGTTTAAGTCAACTCTGATTTATGGTGACCCTGTCCTGGGCCATTTCCGCACTAGCCTTATAGTGCGATGATTCCACTTTCAACGCCCTCTGGAATCCTGGAGTTTGCAGTTTCGGGAGGGGCTAGCCGGCCCCTCCCGAAACTGCAAACCCCAGGATTCCAGAGGATGTTGAAAGTGGAATCATTGCTCTATAATAGGCTAGTGTGGAAATGGCCCTGGGAATTTCTAAGCAAGATTTATTCAGAGGAATTTTACCTTTGCCTTTCTCTTAGGCTGAGAGGGTATGACTTGCCCAAGATCACCCAGTGGGTTTCCATGACCGATCTGATGTTTGAACCCTGATGTCTCCGACTTCTAGTCCAACATTCAAACAACTACCTCACACTAGCTCTTGAAAAACACACCTGCTGGAGTTAAATGCAATTATTGGAATCCATGGGGCCTACTCTTGCCCTGACACAATATGACCAGCTTATATGGCACAGAAGTATTGGGGGGGGGGTTACCCCACATAGCTATTTATATATCTCATCAGCAATATGTGAGTTCCTGCATGCAGCCTCCATCCCTTGAACTTATTATTTTAACTGAGTAATAGCTTTCTTTTTTTAATTTCCTGCTACTATCTGTCCCTTCATCGTGGTTTTTCGCTCTTGTGATAAGCTTTGGCTCATTTTATATATGAAAGTGCGAGAGAGGAAAAATTGCCAATAAAGTCATACAAAATGAAAGGGTGCTAATCAAAGAGGGATATTTTTACGGAGCTAAACTGCACCGAGAAAAACAACATGGGATGGAAAATTAAATTGACTCCCTGTTCAGTTGGCGACAATGTGATGTAAAGGTTAGAGTACAAAGCTGGAACTTGAGTGATCTAGGCTCTAGTGGGACATTAAACTGACCACGTGATCTCTGTCCAGCCAATCTTCTTCAGCCCATACTGCACCTTATTTATTCATATACTAGCTTATGTGTAAGAGTCAGTATTGTGCAATAGTTTGAGCACTGGAGACTAGGGTTCAGTTCCCCACTCAGCCATGAGTGACCCGGGGCATGTTACACATACACTCAGCCCCCCCAAAAAAACACAAGGGTCACTATAAGTCAGAAATCACTTGAAGGCACACATTGAAGAGATGTCATATGGAGGATGGAACAAGCCTGTTTTCTGCTGCTTCAGAGACTAGGACATGGAGCAATGACTAGGAGACTAGGAGCAATGGCTTCATCCTTCAGGAAAAGAGGTTCTATCTAATCCTTAGGAAGAACATTCTGATGCTAAGAGCAGTGCAACAGTGGAATACACCGCCTGGGAATGTGATGGAGCCTCCTTCTTTGAAGGTTTTAAACAGAGGTTGGATGGCCATCTGTCGGGAGTGTTTTGATGGTATATTCCTGCATGGCGGGGGAGTTGGACTTGATGGCCATTGGGGTGTCTTCCAGCTCTACGATTCTACAACAACAACAACAACACAGCTTATGTGTAGCCAGCACTTCCCAGGATCATTCCAAATACCCAGAAAGAAGAACAGTGAGAACTTCAATTTCTAGTAGCAATAACACCAAATGTAACAGAACAATCGCACCTTTAAATGTGCATGTTCTTTAAAAATGACATAACAGTAAAGATAAGTACCAGATGCAATGCTGTGTCGGATGGAGAATTACAGACATTTTTCCCCCGCTCCAAAAGAAACTTTTTCTAAGCTCTGCTCCTCTACTTGGCCAAAGGAAGGAGCTGCTGTTCCAATGTTTGTTTTCCTTTACCCTCTCCATTCCATTTTTCCTTTTTAATCGTGCCTGTTCGATTGTGAACCTGTGGGCAGGATCTGCCTTCCAACAACTGTAGAGTACTTAGAAAATGCCACACTCTTCAAAAATGTTAATTATTAATAATAAAGAGAATAGAACAATGCCTCAGAGAGCTTCAAAAGCAGGAGGTTAAAGAGAATGTCACACAAGAGAGGGAGTATGTCCTTAAACCTGCATGAAATTTTCAAATTTCACACCAAATGGGATGAAGTGGTACCAGCATCACAGGACATGACTCATACTGATTTTGTCTCAGAACAGAACAACTTTGTATATAGTTCTGATGGTAGGGGGGGGGAAAAAAAAACCCTTTTGTGCCTGGAATTTTTATTTTCTGTCTCTGTCTTCATCCTTTGCTGACTCACACTTTTGTGGGAAAACCAATGACGATGACTTCTTCTTTGCGAGTGCTTTGTGTGAGTGTTGTTTTAATAACCACAGCGTCCATGCTCTGCACTTATGCAAATGAATAATCAAGTATGATGAGAAAGAATAAATCCGTGGTGATATGATAACACTTCTCAGTAATTTCCACACACTGCTGATAAGGAGTTGTGGTGGGGGGAATGGAAGAAGAGGGTCAGGAACTCCCTGCAAATGCTATCTATGGCAAGTATCAATTTCCATGCCAAATTTATGATGACCTTCATTCATCCAAAACCATCTGCAATGCCTTTCAATGGCATAAAGCCTTTGTCACCATCACAGTTGCTCAATACCGAGCTCAATTCTCCATTGGCGACTGCAAGTTTTACATCAGTGTAACCTTGTTGACTTCAGCAGCGCTATCGCCGATGAACGACAGGGCAAATTGACACTCCTTTTAATCGTTAAGTCACCGATGTAATCAATTTGACTGCCTGCTGGTTTTGATCACTGTGGATTGGCCTGCACCCAAGAAAAAGAGATGCTATTATATGTTATAGCAAATTAAAATCCTTCAAGGGAAAAAAAAAATCCCTCTTTCATCTGCTTTGTGTTCTCGCTCCTTGTCGCTATGGTGCATCTATGTAGGGTAACGCAAATGCTCCTTCATGTGCAACTGAACGTTGCTTGTGTCCTGAGGCCCTTTCACACTACACAATTATAGTGCTGTGATCCCACTCTAATTCCCATAGCAACATCCTTTAGAATCTTAGGATCTGCAGTTTGGTGAGGTACTATCGCTCTCTGACTTATGTTAAGGGGGCTTCCAGACTCCAGGGTGGGTTTTAAGGGAGCAGGGATGCACTGGGGCTGGAGAAGCCAGAGTGGTGTAGTTGTGAGTTGCTTTGAGTCCCAATTTTGGGGGGAAAGCACTTCCCATGAAAGTATGCTGCCAAATACCATGGGGATGATAGAGGTTACAGTTTCAATATGGGACCAAGGACCTAAAACATGATCTGCAGAACTGGACCACCAAGACTCCTATAGAGTCAAAACTGCTCAGGAATTATCAACCAAAGTGTACTAAATGATTGAGCACTAAGAAATGTTAAGACAGCAATTGTCCTCAAGCCCTCCTGGGAATAATAACGGCTGCCTGCAGTCTATCCTAGGGTGCATACATATTGCACAATTATATCAGGTTGATATCACTTTAACTACCCTGGCCATTTCCTATGGAATTCTGGGAGTTGTAGCTTGGAGAGGTAATAAACATTCTCTAGTGTGCTTCCCTGAAGGAAAGCACTGGCGTTGTCAGAAAGTTGTACTGATGTCACAAAATGACATACATCTGGATTCCATGACAAAACACTCAGGGCAGTCAAAGTGTTGCCAAAGTGTGATAATTTTGTAGTGTGGATATATCCTCAGACACAGTTACTTGGGAGTAAGCTATGCTGAACACATAAAGCACGCTTCTGCACGCACATTGTGTTTGTCAATCTTTGCATTTAAGGATGCTTGAAATATAGGCCATTTCCACACTAGACTGTTATATCGCTATTATTCCACTTTCAACATCCTATGGAATGCTGGTGTTCGCAGTCTAGGGAGGGGCCGGCTGGCCTCTCCCTAAACTGCAAACGCCAGGATTCCATAGGATGTTGAAAGTGGAATAATAGCAATATAACAGTCTAGTGCAGAAATGGTCATAAACAGAAGAGTAACTTTGCCCAACTGCCTGCAAGTAGGCAAGACTAATGTTAATGTTAAGCTTCCCACTACTACCTTAAAAGTAGTCCAGTGGACCTTGAGGGAATGATTTGTGGGAAATAGAGATGGGGAAAAATCTTTAATTTTAGCTATCTAATATTTAACAGATCTCAAATGCACCTTTTAGCTACTCCATCCCCCATGTCATAGCCAGTGGCGAATGTAGGAGGGGAAGCAGTGGAGAAGTATCCAGCTATGTTCCTACAACTGACTTAGTAGGGAGAGAGAGGAGATATCATGTCATTCTGCCTGAAAGAACTTTATGTCTTTGTGCTCCAAGATTTGTTAACTATCAATCAATCAATCACCTTATTTATATGCCACCTTTTCCCCAAGAGTGGGACTGAAGGCATTTTATGGAATAAAATGAGGCATGGGTAAAACCACATATAGCTTAAAAAGTTAACATTTAAATAATAATTAAACTCTCTATAAAGTTGAAACCCTATAAAACATGAATTTAAAAGCAGGGATTAAAAACAGTACAACACGGAAATGGAAAACCCGTTCTATAAAAAATAATCTTCAACACCTGCTAAAATGGAAATGTTTTGGCTTGAAGATGAACTGACAACAAGGAGGAAGTCAGCTTTACCTCTCTATGAAAGGGGTTTTGGAGAGTAGGAGCAACCATAGAGAAGGTCCTTTCCCACACTCCCTCCAAACATCTCTGTGAAGGTGCTGAGACAGAAAGAAGAGCCTCTTCCAAAGATCTTAGAGTTCAGGAAGTCCCATATGGGAATATGTGGTTCTTCAAAAGGAATCATATAGAATCATAGAATCATAGAAATCTAGAGTTGGAAGAGACCACACAGGCCATCCAGTCCAAACCCCTGCCATGCAGGAACACCCTCAAAGCAATCCTGACAGATGGCCATCAAGCCTCTGCTTAAAAACCTCCAAGGAAGGAGATTCCACCACACTCCAAGGCAGCAGATTCCACTGCCGGACAGCCCTGACTGTCAGGAAGTTCTTCCTGAGGTTCAGGTGGAATCTCCTTTCCTGCAACTCGAATCCATTGCTCCTTGTCCTGGTCTCTGGAGCAGCAGAAAACAAACCCTCTCCTTCCTCTATGTGGCATCCCTTCAAATATTTAAACATGGCTATCATGCCCCCTCTTAACTTTCTCTTCTTCTAAGTTAGAAGAAACCACAGGCGTCATCCAGTTCAACTACCTGTCAACTACCTGTCATGCAGGAATAGCTTCTGTTTAAAAACCTCCAAAGAAGGAGACTCCACCATACTCTGAGGCAATGTATTCCAAACCGCTCCTAGCATCTGGAAATTCTTCCTAATGTTTAGGTTGAATCTCTTTTCCTGAAGTTGAAAGTCTTTGCTACATGTCCTAGTCTCTGGCGCACCAGAAAACAAGCTTGTTCCACCTTCCAGATGACATCCTTTCAAATATTTAAAGTTGGCTACCATGTCACTTCTTAACCTTCTCTTCTTCAGGCTAAACATACCCAGCTCCCTAAGACACTCCTCATACAGCATGGTTTCCAGATTTTTTACCATTTTGGTTTCCCCTCCTCTGGACTCAGTTAGCTTGCACTCAAACTATATAGGGCTTTGTAGGTCACAAGCAGCACTTTGAATTGTGCCCAGAAACAGGTCAGTAACATGTGTTATAACAAGGAAGTCATACGCTCCCTGTAACCAGCCACCATTATCAATTTAACTCTGAAAAAGCAGAGGAGTCCTGTCCCATATTCACCCTGGCAACCGTATTGGATGCATCTGTCAGCTTAGTTTGGAGAAACTAGGGTTTTGAATTACAGCTCCCAGAATCCACCACCGCCCCTATAAGCATGGCCAATGATCATAGTGGCCAGAAACTTCTCGGAACTCTGTTTCAAAAATCTCACTTTTCCCAGCTCTACCTGTGAGTGAATGAAGTTAGATCCTATCTGTATTTGAAAACGGACAGTCAGATGATGCCACTGTTATCATTCATCCATTTGAATATGTTCAACAGAAAAGCAAATCAACATTAGAAATAATCCTAAGAGACAAATGTAGTAAAATCTGACTGTTCTTTGCCTTGACTGAGCTTTCTGTAGTCATTTGCTTCTTAATGTTTGAAATTAATGTGTTCACAGGGTTAGCGCGTAAAAGAAAGGAATCCATCCTATTTGCTTCTATTGACATCTCAGTGTATGTTCATGGCCAATAAAATGGGGGGTCAGGGGCCAGTGATATAGAGTAAGGGCTTCCAAGAAGCAAACTTCTAAGAAGCAAACATATTTGACTTCCCTTAGAGATATGAACCCTTTATCAGTGATCAGTTTCGTCAGACTAAAACTTTTTATCAGTTTTTCCCCCCTACTTTGGGCTTCTAGTGATCTTGATAAAGTGTTGTCAGTGCCTTGTGGGAGCTTACAGTAGATCTGCCATTTAATACATTACGGAAAGTGTTCTCTTTATTTGGGCAATTGCGTGTTGTTCTGAATTGTGTCCAAATGGATTTTGAGACACAGGGCATTTCCGCACTAGACTGTTATAGTGCTATGATTACACTTTCCACATCCTATGGAATCCTGGGGTTTGCAGTTTCAGGAGGGGCTGGCTGGCCCCTCCCTAAACTGCAAACCCCAGGATTCCATAGGATGTGGAAAGTGCAATCATAGCACTATAACAGTCTAGTGCGGACAGAGAGACAGAGTATCACCAACATGGCGGGGAGGGGGCTAAATATACAGGAACCAGGATCAATTTTCCCCAAACCCTCTCCTGTCCAAGAGGCTGCATTGACTTGGTAGTACAGGAAAATACCTCAATTTGGGGCTGTATGTTAGCCAAAATGGTAGCCATCAGTGCAGGCAAAGCCGAGAAATGTTCCCAGCTGGTCACAAGCTGACCTTATTTCTAGAGAAGTGAAATGTCCTTCCTGCTCTCTTTGTGAACACAGGTGAAGAGCTTTCTGTTTCAATAGACCTTGGGAGACTGATTATTTGGACATGGCAGTCCTTATACAATGTGCGAGATTTTCTATTTGCTATTTTCGTTGTGCTGTTGTGTTTTCTATGGTTTGTGTTTTTAACTGGTTTTAATATTTTTAAAAAATGTTGTATTTTGTGAATTTTTAACTATGTTTTTTAATCTGTGGTAAGTCACCTTCAGTCTCAAACTTGGGAAAAGGCGAGATATTAAAGAAGAAGCAGAAGACAACTCGAAAGCAAATGTGTACTGCGTCACATCTCTAAGATAAATCCAGAATACAGTCAGCCCTACATATACATGGGTTTAACATTTGTGGATTTGATTATTTTCCAGTTATTTGCTGCCATCTCTGCAGCTGCCCTAGGCCATTTTAAATAAGGACTTTATAAGTCTCACCTCACATTCACAGTCTCTCTGCAAGCCACAGAAGACTGTGAGAGACCACGAGAGACTGCAAATGTGAGGCAAGGATTGTAAATCCCTATGAAAAAGACATAAGGCAGCAGTGAGCTCTGCCAGCCACTCACTTCTGTCTTGCGAAGGAATCCCGCCACCCTGAAAGCAGAACCGGGTGACTGGCATGATCCCTGCTGTAGATTCAAATGTATTGTACTTTTGTGTGTGTGTTATATATAGTTTTGGGGGCCTATAGATACTTGTGTTTTTTCCATTTTCAGAGGGTTCCTTTGCCCCTAATCCCCATGAATGTGGAGAGATGATTGTATATTCTCTAGTAAAATAAAATAAATGCACAACAGAAACCAGGTGAAGGCCCTTTCCATAGCTTACCTGGGTCTGCAGTTGTCCCAGCATTGTCCTGGCAGCAGCTTTGCCAGGATGAGAGTGCAGAAGCCAGTGCTCCCCTTTGCACTAGATCACTTGGTGCAGAAAGAAGCACAATAGCGCCACCTCTTCTGCCACAGCAGAGCTGGGTACCGTCCTGGGGCAGTAAATGCAGCCATTGCACTTCCAGGGCCCCTGCAGCTAGAGTAAGTGTGGACATACAGCAGGATGGCAGAATGATTTCCGGTCATTGACGGGGAAAACCCATCAATGATTTGCATTATGATCACGCCGCCTATAGATGAGAGAAGGATGAGACCGTGATGGTGACCTGTAAGGGTGGAGTGGAGAGGGCCAAATTTTACTGATGTTGTATAATTATACTGATTGCAGAATGCAGCTTTTCTTGCATAGAATTTTAATTTTTCTGACACAGAAGATGCACACAGCTATCTGCAGAGTACAATCAGATTTCAGTCTAATCAACCCTCCTGTTCTGAATCATCTACAGTATTGGCAACCATAAAACTCACCCAGATTTCTCTGACAATCATATCCCGATCCTATTCTCCCACCACTCTGCTCATACCTGCCATCCTCATCTTCCTGTCCTCCCTTTCTGCTTTGGGCTAGTTCCAGAGAAAGTAACTGAGATATTTGAGATCATAAAGGGTTTTGGATGAGTGAACCTGGAGTGACTAAAGCTTTTAGCAAAGAATGGAAAGGATCGCCAAGGCACGCCGTCACATTACATAAACATATGCTTAACGGTACCCATCATATGCGGAGGTCTGGCGCCACCATTGCATTAAGTGAAATTTTAGACTGAAATTGGAAGGTGTGCTGCCGTTGGCTCTCAGTGCCTACTTTTCTGCTCCCTTTCAGAGTGCAAGTTAGAAAAAGGAAGAATGTGGATGGTGCCAAGCAGGTCCTGACCTAATGTAAGCTGGAGGGAGTGGGGGGAGTTGGGTCTACCTCCTTTCCCACCACCTAATATGCAATCATCCACGTTTTGATTTCATCCAAAGAGCTGAAAGCTGTCCCAGCATTATAATAAACATTTAGAATGCTGACTGTGGCTGGATATCATTTCTAATGGGAGTTTCTGTGGTCACAGTGAAAGCTAGGGAAAGTTTTCTTTTTTTGACTACCACAGTCTCCCAGCAGGAGGCTGGCTTGTGGTTTCTAGGACTTGTCTCTCCCCCCCCCCCCCTCCCCAAAAAAAGAACGTTTCCAAACCCTGGCCACAAAAGGAGTATCATGCTGGAGAATTTAGGAGTAGATGTAACAGGGATGGAAATTTAGGTGTATGCTAGACTTATAGACTCCAAATCTGTGAAACTGACAGAATAATTAGCAAAGAAATTGTTTCAGGAAATCCCCCTCCCAGTTTGTTTCACAGGTTAATTAACATGTTCTCCTAGGAGTGAGTTCTGTGGAATCTGGGAGGGTTGCCTTCTGAGTAGACATGCATAGGGACTGTGTTACTGTTCTCTCCCTTCCTCTTCTCAGAAAAAAGAGGCAGCAACACTACGGGTACCAACACACAAGACCCATGAAATATTTCTCATGCACGCACCCTTCACCATCACTATCATCATCATCATCATCATCATCATCATCATCATCATCACCATCATCATCATTTCTACCCTGCACTTTCCCCAAGACTGAGGGCAGCTTACACATTCAAATTATTACTATGACCATTTCTGTCCTACACTGTTATAGTGCTATTATTCCACTTTCAACATCCTATGGAATGCTGGGGTTTGCAGTTTAGGGAGGGGGACTTAGAATTCTCAGCCAGGGAGCTCTTTGGCCTCAGTAAACTACAAACCCCAGAATTCCACGGGAGGTTTAAATTGGAATAATTCGTCCCACGACGCCCAAGCATCGCGGGTGGTGGTGGGGGACGGTCTTTGCCGCCTTCCCGCGATACGAGACCACTCGCGATGGCCGGCGGGAGGAGGTGGGGCTGGGCCCGGATTTAGGACCTGACCCGCCTCCCTGGCGGCCATTCGCGCTGGATCAAGGCGACCCACCCTCCCCCCCAGTGGTTTCAGTGTAAGATAGCTGGTCGCTTCGGGGCTGGGTAGGAATTTTTTCCTCCCTATACTGGGGGTTTTTCGCCTACCCTACACTGCACCGAGGGCGGGGTAATTGGCCTCACAGGGTGGTGTCTTAATTTGTGATTAAATAGGTTGCCACCGATTAGGTAATCATGGCAGGCCGGCAAGGGGGGGGGCTTAAGGTTCGGCGTGTACCTATGGCACCCCCTTTTGGGGTGGAGGATAAATCCTATCCTTGGGGAGGGCCCTAGGATCACCCCACTTGCTGCGCAGCGGGGGGTGGGCCTTGGGGCTCGCCTTCCAGACAAGGGCTGGCCAAAGGCCATCATGCACCTTCAGCAGTTGGCTTTGGGGCCCGGTATCTCATTCAACGGGCTAGGGGAGATGGTAGGGAGCTGCCTCTTGACCCTAGCCCGTTGATGCCAGGGACCCCCCCTTTCTTCCCCTCAGATTCAGAAATGCAAGGTCAAGTTCAAAGTTATGGTCAAGTTCAAGTTCAAGTTGGATTTCACCCCATGTTAATTAGGCATATTAATAAATTGCCCTAGTTCAACCCAAGCTCTGTCTGTGGTCTCGTTATTTCGTGGGTAGGGTGGCAAATATCATGTTAACCAAGCAGATTTTTAAACAGGGGCTGTATGGCTGAGGGTGCCTTGAGGGTGCGTTCCTGCTTAGCAGGAGGTTGGACTTGATGACCCTTGAGGTTTATTCCAGCTCTATGATTCTGTGATTCTATAGTCCTCCCCGCTTCTGGCTGATCTATCTCCTTTTAAACTCCCTGCTATCAACTACCCTTTCGTGACCCCTCCTTACCAATCCTGTCCTTTGTTCCATGCTGCCAACAGCCTCAGAGGCATATGACGGTCCCTGGTTTCCTCTCATCTGAGTGTGACCACCTCTGCTGGTCCATAGCCAGCTTGTTCTGTCTCACTGCTGCCACCATTGCCACACTGGTAAGTCCCACTCTGTGGCAAGGTCCTCCACCAGCAACCTGTCACAGGTACAGTTGGTCTCAATGAGTTCTCATGTTGTTTTGGCCATATACCATCCCGAAATCGTTACTGAAATGGGACAGATAAATGTAGATGAAACAGAAACAGAAAGTATGGTTGCTTTCTCCTTATTGGCTGCTGGAAATTACTTTTCTTAGCACTTAAGTTTTGGCAATTCTTCTTTTTCTTTTTTTTCTTTTTGCACCCCTGGATTTCATCAGAGTTAATCAACTAGAGTGGGGCAAAGCAGGCATTTCCCACTACTGTGACACACCGAATTGGATAGATATAGCTTCGAAGGAGGCACGACACTGCTTAGAAAATAAATGGAAAGCGCATGAGGAAATAAACGTTTATGCATTTTGCTTGGAATTGAAAACTGCTGAAGGTTGAAGCCTTTAATGCAGGGAGTTTATCGACAGAAGTAGAATCTTGGGTTGTTATCTGAAGTCTGAGCAAGGTTACATCCTACTGTGGAAGCTTATAGAATTAAAGATTTGGGGACCAGATTCCAGACCCAGGAAGTCCTTGAGAAAAAAATAGCCGCTTTTGGAAGTCTACATGTCATGGCAAAGGCCTTGTTGGTATAAGTCGAGTGGCAAAGGAATCATTTCTTCTTTCATTTGAGGAACAGTGTATGAAAAATTGGACTACTTCTTTAAAATGAAAAAAAAAATAGTTCCATACATAGGCAAAAAAAAAAAAAATAGTGTGGAAACATAGTGGAAGTCAAGTTGATATACAGATAAGTAAGTTTTGGGCACACACCTCCATGGCCAATTTACTATTAATTGCATTCTGATCATGCAAATTGTGTACATTAACAGATGCATTTTTCTTCCACTGAGTTTCAGCTGATCTGAGAGAACTAGTACAGAGTCACATACTCTACCTTCCCTCCTCTCCATCCCTCACCTCACTTTGGGCCCTTGCAATGCCCCCTTCCCTTGTTCCTTTCATTCTGCAACTCACACCTCTCACACCTCTTCCCTTCTACTCTCTTCTTCTTCTCAATCTCTCTTCCCTTACAGCTAAAATTTAGGGATAGACTTGTTTCTCACAGAGGGAAAAAAATACGCAGAAGAGTACATCCACATTTCACACCCATATCTGGTGTCCAGCAAGGGTCCAAGAAGACCACTGGGTCCCCTGCCAAGATTTCAGGCAAAACCTGGCCAAACTAGGGGGATAAGCAACCCTATAATCCCCACACACACTTTTTAAAAAATGCCAGACAGGACAGGCCATGCTTAGTGGTCACAGGATGGTTTGATCACTATGGTTTAACAGCATAAGAACTTCACTGCTACCATTTACATCCCCCAATGAATCCAACGAAAGCCAGCATGATCTAGGGGTTTGACTGTTGGACTATGACTCTGGATAATGGGGTTTGAATCCCTGCTCACCCATGGAAACCCTCTCTCTCTCTTTCTTGATCTGAATTTGTCAAAGAAATTCAGGACTGGTCACCATCTCTTCCTGTTCTGGTCACATCTACTGCTGCAACCAACATCAGTGGGGCAGTGAGTCCATTCTGGGTTTTAGCCTGAGCTTGAAAGAAAGAAAGAGAGAGAGATCATTCAAAATCTTTCCTCTCCATTCTGTTGGGATTTTTAAAACCCGTTCAGGCTGCCTGCCTGTTATCCTTCTCTTGGTTCCACCCCACCCACCCCTCTCTCCTTCTTTAGCCAGCCTTACAGGTTGTGTCAACTCACCATGGTCTCTGTTTAGATTAGGCCATCACCAGAGCGCAAGGAAAGCCTTCAGCAACAAAGCCAGGGCATTGCTCCCATCTGCAGGCAACGCTTAATTGCAAACCTTGTTCCTTGAAGGACAGCCACAACCCCTTTGCTCTGCTAAGGAAGCTTTGAAATCTGCCTAATGCACTAGGAAGATTACAAGTTGTGTACTTGGCTACCTCAGGCCAGGTGTGCACACAGCAGAACATGATGGTGGAGAAGAAAGAGGGAAAAATAATGCTTGCTAGTGGGGAGGAGAGGAGGCTGACAAAATGCTCATTTGCTTTTTTAAAAAAAACTACAGGAGTGCAGTTGAAAAGGCAAAAAGTCTGGGTGAAAGGAAATAAGAAGTTCCTTGCCAGTTCCAAAAATGGATGCAGTCCTTAGAGGGTGCCAAAGAATTCATATAGCAGCAATGGACGTGGAGCACACAATGAAATCAGAAGTAACATGGGAGAATTTTCTCTTTGTATTGTCCACCTCTTCCAGAACAATCCTTTCTGGAGAAATTTGGTGCCTCCGCTATTCCACCATATTGTTCAGAGCCCCGTTGATGTCTAACGCATGCAGCAACTGCCCCACAAAAGAAATTGGACATTTTCAGCAGATGTGGAACATCTGCATTCAGTTCAGATTTTCAGAAATAGAGTGGCAAATGAGGTGCATAGTGTTTGCAGCATGACATACACTGCATACAGATGTGGATAGCATACTGCACATGGATTGCACTGCACCTGGCACATGGATTTCATAGTGTCTTGGTTCCGTTGCACAATTTTGACAGATGTCACAAGGGTTGTGCAGCACCATTAATGTGTAACTCTGCACAGAGATTCGTGCTAATCTGTTCCAATGTAGGATCTCAGCCATTCCCTTCTCTGTTGTTTAAGTTTTACCAGAGAAGTTTAATATCTATGGAAGTTTGATATCACTTGATAGATCAGGTGTGATTGTCTAAATTAGAAGCAGAAATTGTGCATCATGCAGGCCACAAGTAGCCCCCAAGGCAGCAATGTAACCCCAGTGTCTCCCCCACTGCAAAAAGAAACAAACCTCAGACACAAAATGGAGAATTCTGTCCCAAAAGCCTCAATGGGGTTTATACCTTTCCAGAGGTGGAAACATCCCCCTCCTGCACCCTTTGTAGGCTTGAAATAACCAAAATCTTGCTTTTATGGTTTCTAATACTTTTTTAAAAAAAGCAATGATTACAATTTAATAGTTTAATTCTATTTTAATGCTGACCTTTTGTATTTTTAAACTATACTATACCAGGGTTCCAATACCTGCTTAGCCATTGCAGGACCTTGGACAAAGCACACACTCTCAGCCTGAGAGGAAGGCAGTGGCAAACCTTCTCTGAAGAAAGCTTGCCAAAAAAACACAAAGTAGGGTCAACATAAGTTGGAGTCAGCTGGAAGACACATACCAACCAGAAAAAAATATAAAAGCATCTCGTAGATGGACCCTTGATGTGATCCATCATGATGTGGCTTACATCCATATCCTTTTCTGAACTCCAGTACCACTCTTGCAAGAAAGTGGCATTCCTAATCCATCCTCCCCTGCTCCAGCCAAGAGCCACATGCCAACCTGCTGCTTAAGAGAACACATTTCCTCTCTTCCTTGCTCCAGCGCTCGGACAGAGCTTCTGGCTAATGGCCTTTCATTACCAACTTCCTTTCAGCACAAGCTAGGTCCAGCCGATTAGGCTCTGGCCATGCTTCACGACCCCTGGCTGTCTCGCCGAGGGCTTTGATCCCAACTTTGCTCACTGACACACATCTAATAACCAGAAGCAGCATGAATCAAACTATCAACCTCTTGATTTATGCCTCTGTCCATATCCTAGGACAAATAAGAGGAGTGTAATTAGCTATTACAGCAACAATCTGTTTGACCTGACCTCTGCTTTAAGTAGAAGGAAGTCCAGTGTGGAGGAAGAGAAAGAGAGGGGGGGAAAACCCTCAAGGAGGGGCTCAAGGAAATTATTTGACCTGCTCCCACCCACCCACCAACTGCTGGTGATTTTAGTTTGGAACCAAGCTGTTTGTTTGTTTGTTTGTTTGTTTGCTTGCTTGCTTGCTTGCTACAAGCCAACAAATGTGTTTCTTGTAGTGTTTTTTCTGTGTTGCAATTCAAGAGTATGCTGGAGTGGATGAGAGATGAATAGTGAACACGTGTAAAACCTTGCCTTTGTCCACACATTTACATTAATTCCAGAGAATGGACACCAACTGATGATCTTGATTAACAGGGCATTTTTGTACATTAACTGGTTAATAATAGATAAATGCCAGTGAATGTTGGAGAATGGGAATATTATTGGAGATGCTTTGTGACTTTTTGATGTGCCTTGTACTCAAGAGGGGCCCTTTTCGCACGGGCTTTCTGTCGCGCAACAGCCCCGTGAGCCTCGCGGGAATGGGAGCGTCGCTCTGCACGACGCACTCCCACTTCCACCGGGCTCATGGGGCTGCAACGGCGCGATTGCGGGTTTTTTGATTTTCGCCTCAAAGCGAAAATCACCCGCACTCACACAACACTCCTAGCGCCCACGTGCACTTACCTCCTGTGCGGAGCGTCGGGGAGGCGGCCGGGTCACGCTTCCTTCCCTCCACCCCTGCGGAAGGAAGGGGCGGGGCGCTAGCGAGACGGACGCGACAGCCTCCTGCTCCGCGCGCGGGCGGGGGGCGGACGCGACACCTCCTGCTTCGCGCGTGGGCGGGGGGCGGACGCAACACCTCCTGCTTCACGCGCGGGCGGGGGGCGGACGCGACACCTCCTGCTTCGTGTGCGGGCGGGGGGACGCGAGAGCCTCCTGCTTCACCCAGGGGGGAGGGCGGCTCACGAGAGAGGCCTCCTCCGGTGCCGCTTCCCCGCTCATTCCTTCGCCTGCGGAAGGAAGGAGGGGGAAGCGGCAGCCTCCCGGAGAAGGCTTCTTGTGCGAGCCGCCCTCCCCTGCTCGTGCGAGAAGCTTTAATGCGATAAGGGTCAGGGAAAAAATAATAATATAATAGTCACCCAATGATCACATAATCTCTTTGATGGGTTGGTAGTAATCATACCCTTCCAAGGATTTGGAAAAGGTGTCCATAATCTCAAGGTGATGATGCAAGAGACAGATGACCAATGAAGGCCAAAGGTTGGCTGAAGCAACATCCTGATTTTTCCCCCAAGGATGAAGTTGGCAGTTACTTGAACACTTAATCAACTTCTATAGATGTCTGCACAGATTTAGATTGGTGTTTACCCAGTAGGACACAATGGGGCCCATGTGAGTCCTTTGGTGGACTGAATTCCCTTCGTATTAACCTTTTCCAGGTTTAAACTGGAAGCAGTAACAGGCTTACTTATGGTGGTCATGTGCTCTTGCAGACACACCATGAAGACTGCATTGCTCTAGCTAATGGCGCACACATTCCAGGTCCATGCTGCCCCATGTGTCAGATGTCCATTTTTTGCACAACTGGAAGTGATATTTGGGGTAACCATCAGTCACTGCTCATCACTTCTGGACTTGGTGTTCTGGTTTTTCTCCCCCTATTTCACATCGATAGGAGGCTAAAACAGTGTTTAATTTACCCAAACATGCTCTAGGGCTGGAAAAAAAGCAGTTTAAGTTCTTTTGAAAAAGATAGCAGTTTGATCTGGTAGGTCAAGGTGCACTCAACCTCTCTCTCTCTCACACACACACACACACGCACACGCACACCTTGTAGTCCACAGGTCACACAACTCCTTCCTCTGTTCTAACCACTAGGCAATATACTCCTAATTACAACAACATTGAAACTCTTAACTAAAATAGCAACAACAGGGGGTTCTCAAGCTTCCAATGGACTATTCCAAGTGACTAGTAGGCTGTGTTACTTAACAGTTTCCAAATTCTGCCAGCCTGCTCTTGCCTCTATACCCCACAGGTATGCTCAGTTCCCATCTGTTCCTCAAAGCTGCAACTAATAGCACATACATACTTCCATCAGAATCTATTTTTCTTGGAGAGATGCAGCTGGTACTTATGTGGGTACCAGCAAAAGCTCTCAAATTTCTACACAGTGCTGACATTTCACATGTTCACAAAAAGTCAGCATCTTGAAAACTGTTCTCCCAGCAAGCGTGAGGATCAGGGTTATGGTGGCCACTGTGTTGTTTGCACAATCCCCCTTTCCCCAAGGTAACATGTGCTCTCCTTTCCCACTGACTGGCTACATTCAACATGCTGCATGCATAACAGCCAATGATTCACGGAGGTTAAAGAGAAACCTATGAGAGAGAAAATTTCTGTAAAATGCTGCATAAATGGTACATGACTCCAGAAAGATTACAAAAAATAACTAAAAAATGGGAACACAAGGTGTTGGAAATGTTATTAAAAGATGGGGTCTTTCTTTCATATGTGGTGGAACTTGCAGGATAGCAAAAAAATTTTGGAAGGGGATACATAATAAAATTCAAAGAATTTGTAATTTGAATTTTGAAATGAAACCGGAGTTTTACTCGTTAAATATATTAGGGCAACAAAGGGAAATAAGAAGTCATCAGAAGATATTATTATATTTAATAACTGCTGTAAGGTTGATATATGCGCAATACTGGAAAGAAAGGAAATACACTGATATAGAACAATGGAAGTTAAAAGTTCTGGATATGGTAGAGACAGAAAAATTAACATTTCATTTGAAAAATAAACCTATCCAGAATTTTGAAAGGGAATGGAGAGAAGTTTTGGATTGGATAAAGATATAAATGTATAAGAAATGAAGAAAGAAATAATGTAATCGTTCTCTTCTTGGTTAAGCAGAACTACGGTATGTTTGTATGTAATGGAAATAAGCAGATTCAACTGGAAAATTTAAGCTTGGAAGTGGGGACAGGTTTTTTTTTATTTTTAAAATTAAATTTCAATAAAAATATTTAAAAAAAATAAAGGGAAACCTATGAGTGCTCCCAGAGTTTGATGGGCAAGACGTCCAGCATCATCCCCACCCAAAGCCAAATGGATGGGACACAGAATTGTTCCAAAAATAAGGTTCCTTTTGTGTTCAAGTTTCCCCTCACTAGAAGGTCCACTTTGTCCAATGGAGAATCAGGCTTAGAGGTACTGTTAGACCAAGAGGAAATCTACCTGAGGCCAAATCCAGTCCCCTTCAGACCCATAGCCTGATCATCCCCATGCCTATGCTGTAACTAGCCTGACTCAGAGCAGAGTCTCAGGCCATTTCCACATGGAGTAATAAAAATGGTGCAGTGCGTCCTCCATGAAGGATGTCTGCACCTTGGAGCAGACTGGGTCCGGACTACTTAGTGTAGATCCGCACCTCTGGCTGCTCCAGAATGGCCCCAAGTGATCCTCCAGACCTGATTTTTCCGGTCTTTCAAAAGCCCAGAGAGTGCCACTGTGTGCCTGCTCTCCAGTGCAGATTAGCAGGTTCGCACCAATGTGAGCCTACGATCTGGGGAGGGTGGGCTTTAGGCTGGCGAGCTTCAGCTTTTGGTCGGCACCCATGACCAACCGGAAGCTGCCATTTTGGACACCGGAGCTGTGCGGAACTATGACCACACACTGCTCCAGAGCAGCCTGGACTGGACCAGGGAGCCAGAAGATCCATAAGTAGCGGCACGGGGTGATTCCCTCTCCCCGTGCGGAAATGGCCTCAGAGGCAGTGGCCCCAAAGCATTACCTGTCATTTCACTCATTCCATAGCTGGGGAAATAGAAGTGCCTTATCCCTGCTTTCCTTCCACCAACTGGCAAAACCCAGTGCATTTAGACAGTTTTTTGGCCCTTAGCTGGTTCTGCAGAATTTTTTAAAAAAATTGTGCATGTGCTGTACCTTTCATCTTTCTCTTTACTTGTTCATTCTAAATGCATGTAAACTGTTCTTAATCCAGTGGCTTTTTTAAACAGAAATACAATAGTTTATTTAAAGGTTTAAAACATTTTTTAAACTATTGTGATTGTTTTAATCTGGGCTGTAAGTGAACTTGGGTCCATTAGAGGGGGAAAGGTGGATTATAATAAACAAACCCTTGGAGAGGGCTGAGGATAAAGATCTGCACACTACCAAATGCGAGAAGCATTTCTGTCTTGACAGGATCACAATATAAGTGTGTGTGTGTGTGTGTGTGTGTGTATTAGCAGCAGAAACAGTATGGAACCCTTGCATACTAAGAGCCTTGGAGCCTTTCCTCTAATGACACCATTCATGATCCTGCTTTGGAGAGCTACCACTCTTTTTTCTACTATCTTTTTACATACCCATTTTGCAGATGAAAACTGAGTCACATGTGGCCAAGCAACATTAGAGGGGTGGTCAAGAGGGCAAAAGTTATCTGGGAGAAAGAATGCGCAAGGGGTTGCAACTGCAGCAGTTTGCTTTTGCCTGAGGCTACTGGGATGCCTTCACTTTTTTTTCTCCCCACCTGAGTTAATTAATCTCAAACTGCTTTGAGTGCAGTATGATGTCAGCTGAGGATAAAGAGAGAAAGCGGGAGAAGGAGACAGAAACTGGGGCCATTTCCATCCTACCCTGCTATAGTGCTATTTTTCCACTCCCAACATCTTGTGGAATTCTGGGTTTGTAGTTTACTGTGGCCAAAGAACTCTCTGGCTGAGAATTCTAAAGGCTTCTCCTTAAACTGCAAACTCCAGGATTCCATAGGATGTTGAAAGTGGGATAATAGCACTATAACAGCGTAGTGTGGAAATGGCCTGGGACATTTTAAAAGCAACTGGAAAATAATGTCATTACAGAGGATTAACTGGGCCTGTTCCTTCCAAACTGGGACTGTTGGAGAGTGTGTTTTTAATCTCGTTCTCTGCACCACCCTAACACTCACCTCGCCTTTTACCAAGCAGCAGCAGAAATGGGAACACTTTAGCCGTTTTTGCCAGATTGGCCAAGATTAATATTTATTTCGTGCCAATTAAACAGTATTTATAGCCAATCATACTGTATTACAGATTGGAGTGTACGGCACGGTAACAACAGGGGTAGTAAAGGCCATTGAGGCTTACTTGGTTTTCACAGGGCCATGTAATGGAATAATGCATTCCAACATTTTTTTCCCGCTGCTGCAAATAGATGTCTACCAATTTCCAGGCTACCTGCTGTTTCTGATGAAGCAGTTTCTCATTTCCTAAAGCTTCCATGCCCATTGAGACTGAAGAATTAAGTAACTGCAACCGAGCCCACTCTTTATACTAAAGGCAAACATTCTTCACACATCTGCTAATGGGTTCGTTTGACTCTTCCTGTGACGTGCTCTTGCCACAATTGCCTTGCTTCATTGCAAGTCAGACTCCACTTTCAGGCACCGCAAAAACATCAGAGATGCCGGCTGATGAGCCGACCGAGCAAGACACCCATCCGCAGCAGCCTTCCCCAACTTGACACTCTCTAGATGTGTTGGAATACAACTCCTATCCAGCGTACTGGTTGGGTGATGGGAACCATAGTCTTATTCATCTGGAAAATGCCAGGTCAAACAAGGCTGGTCTACAGGAATGTGCCTGAAGAACTCCAAAACTCCAAATACTTTCCCAACAATTAGTGTCATGTTACTGTTAATGTAAAGTTGCAAAAGTAATCATTGTAATTTCATACCACAGTAAATTGGGGCTGGTGTACCTATTTTTTTGCAAAATCAATTGGTTCCGAGAAAGGCTAGTAGGTCTGTACAACTTCAGGTAGGAGGATAGGGGAATCACATTTAGGTGAGTTTGTCCAGCTGTTTGTTTGTCAAATGTAACGCAATGTGGAAACTCCCTGGAAGATTCTAGTTGTCTGTTCTAGCTGATGACAACGTAATTGGCCCAAGTATGTCTAGGCTGCTTGAGGCTTCTGCTCAGTGACACCATATTAACACAATGGAGATGATGAAATCCTGTTTGCAGTTGTGGAAACTTGAGTTCTGAACATTTGCCAGATGTGAAAATCATGTAGAAACTAAGTCTGGTTTGACTGCACCCTAACTTGACAGGATTTTTCAAAAAGTGGGTGCATCATGAAATCTTTCACAATCGCACATAAAAACTAGAAATCTTATTTCTATGTATATGTGCCCTCAACTCACCTGTCGACTTAGACAACCCCATGAATTTAATAGCATTTTCTTAAGGAATACCCAGAGATGATTTCCCAGTTCCTTCCTCTGAAATACAGCTTAAAGCAGTCTCTCATCCAAGTAGTAACCAGGGCTGACTCTGCTTAGCTTCAAAGATCAATGGAATCTGATGCCTTAAGGGTCTTGGAGCCCTTTGTAGAACTTGATCAAAATAAGTTGGTTTTGTTTCTGACATTAGAAATGTGGGCCACAGCTGGAATCCTGGTGCTTAGTCTTAACTAGAGTAGACCCACTGAAACAACTGTTAAAAAGTGAGTCAATACATAGGTCAATTCCAGTCAATTCCATGTGTCTCCTCTGCTCAAGACAAACAATAGGATTTAAGCCAAGATGAAGATGCCACTTGGATGACAACCATACACACACTTTCCTGTGAATAAGCCCTTTTGATTGCAGTTTTACACATTTCTGAATAAATATGTGTAGGATCGGACAGTTAAGATGAATTTAGCTAAAGTTCTCTATGTATACCCCTATTTAGATAACTTCTGTTTGTGAAACACTCTCTCTCTCTCTCTCTCTGGCTCCACTTCTTGCATCTGTATCCATGTTGCAGACTTCTTAAGTGATGGAAGTGCAGGGCAGGGGCTTAAATTACTCCCCCCCCCAAAAAAAAAAAAAGCCAGCAGCTCTGAGCTCTGGGTTAGTGTGAATGCATCCCTGGCTGCTCTCCATACATAGGGTTGCATCAAGACGATTATGTTTGGGGGGGGAAAGTGATTTCAAAATCTGTATTGGTGAGAGACCAGCCAAGGCCTCAGACGGTTTGTTTTCTCTTCAATCATACATTCCAAACTACCTGAAGAGAGAAAAGCCCTGTCTTCAGGGCTGTCAATGTCCTATTTCAGCTGCAAGTCATTTCAACGCTCATGAAGAGGTGATTATCTTTTCGAGAAAGCCTGAGCGGTCAAACTCGGGTGAAGTGCTGAGTCAGCTAAATGTCACCTGCTTGGCTGCATTTGACAGATGCATTCGTGGCTGTTTTGCAAACCCAAACTTTATACAGGGGATTAACTGGGACACTGCAGGGGGTGGGGGTGGGAAAAGATGGTTGTCGTGGGTACAGCCATTGGGCTGTAACAGGGATCTGATATGAAGGAGGCTGGAAGGAGCACAAAGAATCAAACTGCATCAGAACAACAACAGGCCAACCTTTGTCTTCTATATTCCTCCAAAAGAACCCAAATGACTGGGGAGAAAAATTGCAAAACCACAAAATTACAATTAAAAGGAGAAAATGCAGACAAAGCATAATGTACAATCCCAGTTCCAGGGAACAATTTACAACAACAACAATATTATTAGTTATTTTGATGCATTTCTTTAATATGTATTCCCCCCCATTCCCCCAATGTGGGAGGCTCAAGGTGACTCACAACTTGGATGGATAAAGCTGAAAACAATTATTACGATAAAAAGGTTTTTTAAATGATCAACTCTGTCCCTAATAAAAACAGCACTGATTCAAACCTGTTTTAAAATGTCACAATGAAAATAAAAGTATAGCCCTCCCCATTCTGTAAAAAAATAATTCTTCTGAAACAACCAGTCAATATCCAAAAGCCTTCATGAATGAAGAAGCAAAAAGTTCTTTGTCCGTTCCCACCCTACACTGTTACATTGCTATTATTCCACTTTCAAGCTCCTATGGCATCCTGGGGTTTGCAGTTTGGGGAGGAGCCTTTAGAATTCCCAGCCAGAGAGCTCTTTGACCTCAGTAAACTACAAACCCCAGAATTCCACAAGATGTTGAAAGTGGAATAATAGCACTATAACAGTGTAGTGCGGAAATGGCCTTTGTTGATGAAAGGAGGAGCAGAGAGGGGGCCAACTTTGCATCCCATGAGAGGGAGTTCCATGGCTTGGGAGCAGCCACTGAGAAGGTCATCTCTTGTGCCCTCACCAAATGTGCCCATGATGGTGGTGAGACGAAGAGAAAATCCTTTTCTGAAGATCTCAAAATTCAGCCAGGCTTATTTAAGGAGATTATAATGTGCCTCTTCTCAGATTCCTATTGAATCCATTGTTGAGTGGCAAATCAACCCATAAATAAATGCCATTGATTCAGTAGATCCACTCTAGTTGGGCTTCACAATAGATACAACCCTTCAGATAGTCCTGGCCTAAGCTATGTATTCATACAGCATTTCTGTACTACATTTTTGTAGTGTTATTATTCCACTTTCAACACTCTATGGAATCTTTGGGTTTGCCTAAGGCCCCTCCCTAAACTAGAAACCACAGGATTCCATAGGATGTTGAAAGTGGAATAATAGCACCATAAGATTGCAGTGTGGAAATGGCCACAGACCTCATCAGAATACAACATGAGTTGTATAATGACATCATAACTCATATTTCTTAGCTCAAAAATATGAATCCCAAGGGCTGGCAGCGTTCACATAAAAGATTAGCATTGCAGCTAAGAATTGGTACAGATTTCTTTTAGTTTGTGTTTTGTAAGCATTGCTCAAACAGTGTGAGTTTCTTCATAAATCAAATAGAAAGAATGTGGAACTAAAATTTCTCAAACGTGGATGAAAGTGAAACAGGTGGATTTTTGAGGGCATGGAATGATTTGCTCTTTAAAAGGTACTAGTGAAGCATGTTCATGTTGCCAGACGAGAGTTGCCAACAATCAGTTGCTCTGATAGGCCCCTGTCTTTGACAACACAACATGCAGGGATGTTAATATTTGGCTGTATCATTCTCTCAAGTAAGGATGAATCATTTTCACATTTTGTTCCCCACAGCAGAGAAAAGGAATATTCCTGCACAACTCTTACCCAGTATTCACATAGCCTGCATTTTTTGCAGTGGGGAGCATTCTGCATATAAATATACTTTTTTTTTTGTATGAGAATTGTTGAGATATTGCAAAAAAAGGGAGGTCCAGATAGTCACCTGCATTTTTGTCCAAGATTGTTATTATCCCATCAAAAAAAATTCAATAATGCACAACAAAAATCTTACACACACACAAAATCTTGCACAAAAAGTCAATCTTGCACACACACACACACACACACACACACACACACAAATAGCCACATGGTTTTGTTGTGCACAAGATTTTTGTTGTGCAAGGTTGCTGGTGGGGGTGTATAGAGAACAGCTATTTTGCACACAAACATATTTGGTGGTCTTGAGACTATACTCTCTTTTTTCACAAAACCTCACAGTTCTCAGACAAAAAGAGTTCTCATGCAAAAACATTTATTTCCTTAGAGAATAATTTTCCCAAGCATTTTGGATTATTTGAATACCAGGCAAAAATTGAGCACAATTCTCACCACTATCTTTTTTTTTCTTTTTCATTCAGACCAGGTTTTCAGAGTGTCAAGAAAACATTTTTTGGCCAGTAAATGAATACCGGCAACCATTTTTTCCATTCCTACATAGCAGGCAAGTAGAACACAGTAGTGGCTCATGAAATAAAGTGTGGGGGGTTATCCTCCCCCAGAAAAATTGAGGAGGGAGACACCCTTCCCTTCCATGATTCTCAAGCCACCAATAGTACCAAAGAATTCTGCCCATAACAGAATAATTGGACCTATTGAAGTGAGCCAGTGCCCTAGATTGTAAGTTCTTTGTGTCTGGATCATTATTCATGAAAACTTGTCAAGAGCCACACGTTTGCCTGCACATTCAATGAAAAAACCAAAATATTTTAAGAAATGTGAAATGTGAAAGATAGGGAAATTGAATCCCTCTCCTCAGTTCTTCTCATGTTCAGAACATGAGCTGACTAGAAAAGTCTAGCTTTCAAGCCCCCAAAGGGACAGCAAACTGAAGGAGCTTTGAGACGTGATTGAAGGCTAATCCAAGCTGGTTTAGAAATAAATTCCATTGTTCCATGAAGTTGGAGCAAGTGCTAGAAGTGTAGGTCCAGAAACAACGACTTTATATTACAAGAAATTAGATTTGAACTAAACATTTAGAAGAACTTCTTCATTATAAGAACTGTCTGGCAATGGAGTAGATTATCTTGGGAAATGATGGATTTTTTCTTCATTGGAGATGGAGGCCATTTTGGTGACCATCTGTGAAGGAGATTCCAGCTGTAGTTTTCTGCATTGGTGGGTCTTACCTGTTGAATTGTGTTTCACTTCTACAATTCCCTGATTCTACTTCCTTTAAAAAAAGAACAACTGTTTCTTCCAACAGCCAAAGCTGGAAAACTAAGAAGCTCTCTGCCACAGCAAATATGTCTCTCTCTTGGGTTTTGCGGAGCTATTGTTTTATATTGATATGGCAAACACAATTAACTTTCATAAGGATTTGCATTTTTAAATCAGGTAACCAGAACAGAAATGATAAATACAAACTAAATGAGACAAATAGGCAAACAAATATGCTGCTAAAGTTCCATATAAGAACAAGAGACAAGTATGAGAGTTGCTAGTTAAAATCCTACTAAGTATCCTTCCCCAAAGTGAAGGAAATAAGTTCCAAATATGATTGTCTTTCAAAGCCGTCTCTTCTGCAATCCAAGATGCAAAGATTATTAATCTCATATCCCTAAATCAGGAGTAGGCAAAATTTGGTCCATGGAGCTCCATTGTGGGGCTGCTGAAAGGCCCTGAAGTTCTCCTAAAGACTCCAGACCATTCAAAATAAAATAAAAAATCAGATTATTTTTCACCTCCTCCAAAAAAATCTCTAAACCTTTCTCCATCCCCAGTATCTCACAGACGTGAACACCAACACAATGAGAAAGAAAAGGAGCTGAAAATCAGTCAAAACCTAAAACAGGAAGTGACATGACATCACTTCCCGTTGCATGAGTTGACCTAGCCTGGCCTGCCAATGGGAGACAAATGTTCGCTCTCTGGGGTTGTCCTCCCCTGCCCTAAATATAGGGAATATTTCTGCTCCTTGGGGAAGAAAAGCTACATTCTTCTGCAGCTTTGTCTCTTTCTGAACCAGACATTTAAGAATTATAGAACATAGTTCATTCCATTAGAATGCCTCATCCATATACTCAGGTTAAATCAGTCAGTCAGTTAGTCTACAAGAGTTTGACAAGCAACCTTCCCTATTCACTGATCTGAATTACTTTGATCCTGATGCTGAAAATCATCAAAATGATGGTTTCCAAAAGAAGGTGAATTTGGGACGTTGGCTTGGTCCATCCCTAAAGAAGGGTAAGTGGGAGGCAGTGAAAGATTTAGTTCTTTGCTTTCTTGGGTTTTAATATGAGGTGGAGAAGACCTTTGGGACCTAGTGCTTGCCTCAACTTCAAGGTAGCTTTCTGAGCCTCCCCAGAAACTCATATTTTTATGCCTGGCCATATGAATTTCAAAACCTTTGGCAAAAGTTTGACCTAAAGTCAATTTTTAGTCTAAACAAGACCGGATTCCTTGAGTCAATGGGAATTCAATAACTCAACACTGAACGTTCATTGCACTGATTCAGTGGGTCTACTCTATTTTAGACTAAGATCTGGATTTCAGTCAAGGAGGGAATCATATGATTTCCAGATGCTGAACTGGAAATTCCAGCTAGCCTAGCCAGTACAGCAAGTAGTAAAGAATGCTGTGAGTTGCAATCTAGAAGCATCTGGAGAGTCACATAATTCTGGTTTAGTACTATACCTCAAACTCTTAGAAGATATCAATTATGCACAGTTAGATCAATGTAATATTCCTTTCTATCCTTGAAACTATGCCATATGAGGGGAGGTTTAGGGAGCTGGGTATCTTTAGTCTGGAGAAGGGAAGAGTAAGAGGGGAAATCATAACTATGGCCCTTTCCGCACCAGACAATTAGAATGGGACAGTGCATCCTCGCAGGGAGATCGTTTGCACCTTGAAGAGGACTAGGAGTGGACTAGTTACTGGAGATCTGCACCTCAGTCCACTCCAAGATGACCCCAAGTGGTCCTCCAGCATGTTTTTGAAAGACTGGAGAAAACAGGTATTTATTTTCCTGGAACGCACAATTGCATTCCTGCTCCCTTGTGCAGATTCGCAGGCTCGCACCAATGCAAGCCTGTGATCTGCGTAGGGAGGGCTTTAGGCGTGGCAAGCTTTAGCGGTTGGTCGGGACCCACAACCAACTGGAAGCCGCCATTTTGGAAGCCTGAAGCTGCCATTTTGGAAGCTGGAGCCGCCATTTTGGAAGCTGGAAGCCACCATTTTGGAAGCCGGAACAGTGTGGATCTACAGACCTCACACTGCTCCGATTCACCCTGGACCAAGGAAGAGTCCTGCGGAAGGGCTTCAGGGACAATTCACATTGCTTCGGACCCCAAAAGAAGCATTAGGTAACGGCACAGAGAGATTCCCTCACCTTGTGCAGAAAGGGCCCAAGTTTAGCTATTTGAAGAGATGTCATATGGAGGATAGAGCAAGCCTGTTTTCTGCTGCTCCAGAGACGATGGTATGGAGAAATGGCTTCAAACTACAGGAAAAGATATTACATCTAAACATTAGGAAGAACTTCCTGATGTTAAGAGTAGTTCAACAATTGAATGCACTGCCATTGAATGGCATGGAGTCTTCTTCTTCTGAGATTTTTAAATGGAGGTTGGATAGCCATTTGTTGAGAATGCTTTGATGCTATATCCTCCATGACATAATGAGGTTGGACTTGATGGCCCTATGTGGTCTCTTCCACTGTATGATTCTATGATTCTATAGTTCAGATCCTGATATGCAAAGATTGAATACCAAAGTCAGAAGCATCTGTTCCATTGTATTTTCTCTTTCTGTGAGTTTCTGTGAAAGCCAGACAGTGAAGAAAGCTGACAGAAAGAAAATCAACTCATTTAATATACGATGCTGGAGGAGAATTCTGCAGATACCCTGGACTGCCAAAAAGACAAAGAAATGGATCCCAGACCAAACTGAGCCTATATTCTCAGCAGAAACCAAAATGGCTGAGCTGAAGCTATTATACTTTGGACACAGTATGAGATGACATAAAGTTGAAGATGGTAGACAAAGAGGAAAACTACATTACAAGTACATTGATTCAACCAAGGAAGACACAGTCCTGAGGTTGCAAGACCTGAGCAAAGATGTTAATAAGACAGTCTTTTGGACATCTCTCATTCATAAGGTTGTCCTAAGTTGAAACCAACTTGATGGTAATTAACTACAGAATAACAAAGAAAAGTAATTAGCAGGTTCTCCTCCAAAATTTTAGTGCACTTTCTTGAACTACACCAGAGAATTCAGAGAACGTCACCAAAGTACAAATCCCAGCATTCCATAGGATGGTACCATTGTTACCACAGTTCTGACATGCCTGGTGATAGCACTAGATATCTCTTCATATCAAACTTATTTGGCCTTCACTTGACCTTGCTCTGCCACCCTGCTCCACGTGTTTGCAAGGGCCACCGGACAAGCATGTAAACAGGCTCGACCGTTAATGGTTGGACATTCCAAACCCCATTTAGGCAGGCAGATTAATGCCTCTCCGTTGCTTCAGGGACCACTTTCTTGCAGACACACCTTGCTTAAGAGCGACTTTACACAAAGATGCTTGGCCAAGAGCCGGCACTTCCTTTATGCCGAGCCATTTGCATACTGGCTACACTATTGTTATCTAGCGCTAAGCTAATCATGTAAAACCTTACCTTTTCCAACACTTTTGTCCCGCTCCAAATTTTCTTTGTTCTCACCGAGCATGGCATGGCCTGTAGGCACAATCCGCCCTATAAAAGGTCCCCAATTCCGAGCACTCCTCGGAACATTCCAGACTGCTATCCTGCCTTGCTGTCGGTTTGTCCAGCAAGTGGCCCCCTCAGCGAACCGCACTGAGCTTTCTTCCCTGCAACCTCCACTTCTCTCCAGGACTATGAGATAAGGTGTCGTATCACCCATTTCCCCCCGAAAATTCCCATTTCTATTCTAGTTAGTCGTGTGCATGTGGTGTCTTATTCGTTGTTTGTCCTTTAATAAAGCTATCATCTTTGTTACTTTTAAACTTGTCTGGCTGCTCTTCTGACCTGATGCTGTATACATAGGGTTGCAAGATCCCAGTTAAGTTACCCTGCCTCTCTTTTAGCTTAAAAGAGTGCTCGAGTTAATTTCCCCATCTTGTGTTTATATTTGGTTATTTCGGCGTCCCTCCCAGGACCCCCAGCATACAGGGCAACACCATGGCAGACTGGTCAACAAACTGTTATAACTAAGCAGTGTGGATCTTCTCCCAGTTCCTCAATTGAATGGCCAGGAAAGAATTCTTCCTTCTGTGCTGGACGCATGAGCATCCAAAGCTATTTGGCTCACAGATGTTGGAAACTGGGGCCATTTCCACACTAGCCTGTTATAGTGCTATTATTCCACTTTCAACATCCTATGGAATCCTGGGGTTTACAGTTTAGGGAGGGGCCTCAAATCCACCTTTAAAGAAAAACAAAATAGCCATCATTTTGTAAAATTCCAACTACTAGTTGTAGCTAGTGCGGAAATGGCCTGGAAGTCTAGCTGCTGGATCCAGTAAGGAACCTCTTCCATCTTGGTCAAACCAACCCAAATAGATCTGCACAAAGAAGCCAGAAAAGTCTCCCATTGCTAACTGGAACTAACCAGATTGCAAAAGAAACATTAGCTCAACAGGAGTCTGCCCAGATGCAGTTAACAGAGACAATGAAAGGAATTGTAGTGATTTGTACATGGGAAAGGGAAAAAAAGAACTTAATTCAGCTTCACATTAAATCCATCAACATGATCTAATTATATGATTTCAATAGCATAGGTGTTGCCCATCTTAAAGTAGAATGCCTATCTTTGTCAAAAGCATGAGCGAGAATCTGCTTCCCTTTCAGATCTGTTCACGCCTTGAGTAGCTTCCCAGAAATCCAGGGATTTGCTCGGGATTGTCAGTATGTTTAGACAACAGCAGGATTTGGCTTTGGTTTTAACAGTTGCCTATTGGCCATCTTGCTCATAGCTGGAAGTGGAATTGAACAAATGAATAATCTTATTTTTATAATCAGATAAGTAAACAGAAGCTATGTAACATGGCTGGGAGGCAAACAACGGAAACCGAAGGTTAAGTAATAGGAGAGTAGCTGATTCCCCAGCAAGTACCGGCAACTATTTTCACAGAAGTGCAAGGAGAAGTGCAAGTTCCAAGGCTCTTGGAAGCTAAGGGACACTGAGAACTCCACAAGATGACTTTCCTTCCTTCAAACTGTGTTGTGTTATTTCAAGAGGCTTTATAGTTCCGTACTTCCATACAACAAGTAGAAAACCAAGCCCTGTAATGTTACCTTGCAAGGATGTACATTTTTGGGGGGATTAACAACTGCCTGATGGCTGGGATGTTCTGGGATTTGTTCTCCTAAAAAGTGTATATTCCATATCTCCATGTTTGGAATATTCAGATCTCTCTTAATGTGGTAAAATCTGTGTATTTTCAATCCTAATTCTCTATTTTTTTTATAAATTTTATTGTTTACATTTTTCCCCCTTTACTTAACTTTGCACACATTTATGTACATTTATACACATTTTTGGACACATTTCTTTTTGTACATCTCTTTGTACATATCCGTCCCCAAAACACCCATTTTTTAATGTCTCTCTCTTTAACATATGAATTTTTGCCTGCTGTTTTCTTCAAGATACATATTTTTGTCTGTAAGGTCAGGCTGAGAACTGCACAGCCAAATCTGGAGAACTCTGGAACCATGGTCATAGCCCTGTTCCAATCCACAGAGGTGCTTAAAGGTTTTAGTAGTTTGATAAATTAAAGGTTTTAGTAGTTTGATAAATCTCAACTATTGTTACCCCACTGGCATATCCTATCCAAGGGACTATAAAAATGATATCATATACGCCCACCATGCCAGAAAGGTTGCCCAGATGGGCACGTAGGCAAAGAGGTCTGGAAACAGGTCAAGACCAAAAACATCCTCAGGCTGTGCAAACTCACATAACAAATGGTCCTCAGCGAAGAGTAGCCAACTTGAGGGGATTATCAGGTTCTCCCCAGGTTGAGCAACATTGACTTTGGAAAATCCTACAGGGCGAGATCCATCTACATAACCTTACACTGCAACCCTTTGCAACCACAACCCTGAATACTTGCAACCCAGCGTAAACCAATCATGCAAATGACCAAGTTGTCATTGTTTGGCATTCCTTCCTTTGTTGTGACCATTGTTCTCCCCGGGACAGGGCCTGCCCTCAAGGTATGTTTTGCCCTATAAGTGGTCCTAGTTTTTGAAGGTCTTTTCAGAGAACTCCCCACCACACTAGCAGACTGGTACTCTGTTAGTTGAATGATCCCCTCAGCTGTCTCTTCACTGAGCTCTGTTCTTCTCACTGCTTCCCGGACCAAAAACTTCAGGATAGGTGCAGTATCACCACCTCTACATTCCCTTTGCTATATCGCCTATCCATTTTTCACCTCTTTGCCTTCTCAATAGGCCTTGTGTGCATGACTGAGTGAGTGCTCTGGTGCATGATACTATACTCATTTAATAAAATTCATTTATTTGGTACATTCATCTGGCTTTTTGCTTAGCCTGACCTCATATAGTTGGGTAAAAGAACCTCCTGGGTTACCCTGCCCCTCATTTTGCTAATGCCGGTGCTCCGCTAATTTCCCCAACTTTTATAACTTGGAGCAAATCAAGGTGTCCCCCATGGGACCCCTAGAAGTGAGGGTAACACTATCATGGTACACAGTTTGAAAAAATACTTAGAATTCCCTGCTAGGGAGATCTGATGAACTACAGTGAACTACAACATTACAACACTCCCACAGATAATTTTTAGGAAACCATCAAACAGCAAATCCAAGGATTCCAAAGCATGGAACTAGTTAGAGCAGTACCAAACTCCAGCACTCCACAGCAGGTATACACAACTCCATGTGTGTCAGGGGCCAATATTCCCCCAACCCCACAATCTGCCAAACACAAACCCTTTGAGAAAGCCAAATGTGGTGTAGTGGTGTGAACATTCTCTATTTTCCTCTCTTGAAAAGGTGATCAGGAATGACATTGTGTCACCTTCTATTCCCTTTTGGGATGGATCACGGAAAAAAACAGAGGCATTTGGAGGAAGTACTGAGTTCTGCAGTGATTAGAGAATTTGGTGATGAGGTGCTTACATATGCTTTCATGCAGTTGGGGAGCTTTCATTGTAATGTGAGGTTTACTGTCTGAAAAAAAAATCACACTAATTTTTTTTTAAAAAAAATGGGGGGATTAGGGGTCTTTGGATGCCTCTCGGGGATTTCAGAGGCCCAAAAACTGGGGTCAGCATGATCCCTCCACCCACCTGCCCCCTGCTTTATATTGTAGGTACACTCTGACAGAGCTTGAAAAAGTTTCCCCTTTGGACTTGCTGTTGTTGTTGTGTGCCTTCAAGTCATTTCCAACTTATGGCAACCCTAAGGCAACCCTATCATGGGTTTTCTGGGGCTGAGCATATGTGATACACCAAGGTCACCCAGTGGGTTTCCATGGCCAAACAGGGGCCTTTTCTGCACCTTTCCTTGTTCCAGTGCTGGGGTGTGGGGATCACGTGAGCAGCCTCTGCCGAGAGGCTCTCCCTTCCCTGCTACTTCAGCTCTGCACGAGCTGCCTGCTCACGCGAGAGCCCCATCTCTTCCTTCCACAGTGCAGCCTGGGACCTTCCCAGGCTACACTGGGGCAGGAAGCACGACCGGCCCGGCTCCAGAGGCTCCTTACGCCAGGTAAGTGTGCGTGGGGCCAGGGAGCAATGCATAATCACTCACCATTTTCGGCTTCTAGCCGAAAATAAAAAGGTGCACGATCAGCCCCTGCCAGCTCCTGGAGCGTCACGCGATTGTGAGTACATTGTGCAAATCACTCCTCGCAATCGTGCGATGCTCTAGGCCCTCTTTTGCATGGCAAATGCCGTGCAGAAAGGGCCAGGGAATTGAACCCTGGTCTCCAGGGTCATTGTTCAATGTTCACACCACTACACCACACTAGCACTACAAACCTCAAAATCGTCCAGGAGACCACGTTGTCTGAAGGCTAAAATGTATTCCTCCTTCCCACCACAGTATCCTGTTGTATGTCATTCCATTGGAAGGGTCCTTGAATTGCAAATGGGAAGCAACCTCTTCCCTTACCAGAAGGAGCTACTTGGCAGGAAAGATCCTGAAAGAACTTGATCCTCACAAATTCCAGTATAATCTGACTTGATCCACACCTCCCACACAGACATATAGATCACAACTTAGTTGTCTGCCCAGGTCCTACACTACGAGTCTCTTCCAAGGCAGTTCTCAGCTAAATAATTGTATCAAAATAATTTTTAAAAGCCTATTTTGAGAGAAAAATGGAGGTTATTTTACCCCCAAAAAATATTTTGACAGGAACATTCACTTAGAAAAGATCATTTTTTAAAGGAAAACTATTTAGAAATTCATATTGAGGAAGAAAATGCGTTTTAAAATATGGCTTTTAGTGGAAAATTCACTTACACAGACGTGTTTATTTGTAACAGAGCAAGTAACACAGCAACCTTCTCTCAAAGTTGCTTGGATTACAGAATATCAGACAGTTACAGGTTTTATACCTTGTCATACAAATTTAGGCATGCATAGCAGTGATTGGTGAAAATCAAAAATCTCATATCATCCCACCAGTTTAGATATTTTCCCAGACTGTGCATTGTTTGCGTATGTTTCATCCTTGAAGCAGGACCAAGTTCCTGTATTCTTATCTTCAGCATTGCCAGTTCTCATAACACCTTTCCCATACTTTCAGTTTTCCCCCTCTGATCTTTCCTCCCTCACCTGGATACGTTATAGCAGCAAACAGTAAAGCCGTTAAGCATTTGGTGTCCTGGAGCATCTTAGCCAGCTTCAACCAGATATGTATGGTTGTCAGGAACTGAATTCACACATGCAGATAGTACAGTGCATAAGCACTATTTACTTGGAGTGCGATACATCGTACAAGACTTCAGTGAGAGGACTAAAGAGTAATTGGCAAGGCAAGTACATAATATCCCAAGACGTTTCCCTCCCTCTTGCAAGAGACCTTGAAGCAGTGAGAGCCTGGCAGGGCTTATCAATGCATTCCTAGGTTTTGTTTACCTAACTGTCTCTGGTTCCCATACTTCCATTTCAAGCAATCAGCTATGTTAAATCCTACTACATATCCCATTATTATAATATGGAGTGCATCCTGACAATGGCCCTTTTCACATGTGTTTTTGCTTGCACGAGCGCCCTTGAGCACCACACAAATGGGAGTGTCACTGCGCACGACACACCCCCACTTGCACGGCGCTCACGAGGCTGAAGCAGGGCCCAGGCGTATTTTTTTATTTTTGGCTTTAAGCCAAAAATAGCCCGCGCTCGATTAACGCTCGCGCCACCCTCGCGCACTTACCTGCCATGCGGTGCGTCGGGAAGCAGGTGGGGCCGTGCTTCCTTCCTCCAGCGCAGCCTACAGCTCCCACAGTGCCCTGCGGAAGGAAGGGGCAGGGCGCTCACGCGATGGTCGCGTAATCAGGAAGCGACCTGTGGAAGGAAGGAGGGGGGAAGAGGCAGCCACTCAAAGGAGTCTTCTCGCACGAGACGCCCTCCCCCATCGCGCCAAAAGGTAAGATGCGAAAAGGGCCAATAGTTGTAATCAACAAGTGGCAATTGATACACTGTGACACTCTAGCAGAGTCAAGCAATGCCTAAGCTAGCAGATTTATTCTAATATATATAACATATATATATATATATATATATATATATATATATATATCACACACACACACACACATGCACACGCACACACACATATATATATATGGCATTGCCTGGGATTTTATTTTCTCGTAGGTAATACTTGTTAGAAATACCATAGGAATTATCTTACCTTACTTTAGGAATTAGATGTGGTTGAAATACACAGATTTGATATTCTGTGTCTCACATTCCCCAAACTGTCTTGTTCATTACCTGCAACTTTTCCCCGTATTTCTAAATCCAATCTGTATTCAGAGTTGTTACCATACAGAGGTTTGGTTTCTGAGGGAATACACATCTCTCCTCCTTTTTGCTGCTAGGCCTCATCTCCATAGCAACTGGCCAGGCCCAAGAGCTCTCTGGCTGAGAATTCTAAAGGCCCCTCCCCAAAATACCAACCCCAGAATTCCATAGAATCTTCACAGGCAGCCAATCGTATGAGGTCTTCTTGCCTCACTCAGCCAATCATATGAGGTCTTCACCTGCCTGATGCAGACAAACTCACAAACTTTGACTTTTATATATTAGATGATGCACATCCAGCAAATATTTAGGAGAAGGAGCTACACATCCTGATAGATATGGTCTTTCATATAGTTTGGACGTACACCATTAGGGCTTTATAGGGCATGACCAGCACTTTGAACAGTGCCCAGAAATGAACCGGTAGCCAGCAAAGCTGTTTTAACAAGGAAGTTGCAAATACATATTAAAAATACACATTGTGTGAAAGGATATGACTAAAATCCATATTTAAATGCAAACTTCTGTGCACTTTTCCCACAAAACTGCAGATAACACAAATGGGGCATGACAGGTATATAGGAACAAATGATGAGAAATAGGCTCAAACATCCCCCTTTATTTTGCCAGTGGGAGATACCATGCCAGGCTGAGGGTTCACAGTGCATTTTTCACACTCAGGAAATCGGCAGGATGAGCCAGTGATAACAGTGTCCTACACCCCCACACATACACTTTTTCTGGACCCCATTGTTCATTTTTCAGGTGTCAACCAGAGAGTGTGCAGTGAACAGAGTCATGCTTCCAAGATATTTCCCATCAGGGTTTCCTGATATGTGAGAACCATATTTTTCAACCATTTTTGAAAAGTTTTGAATTGTCTTTCCATCATTAGTGTGATACCGCATACAGATTGTACTAATTGTACTAATGCTGATGTTGGACTGCAAAACCTAGTATTCCTCACCACTGAGCATGCTTTTTGGGGTTGCTGGGAACTGCAGTCCAACCACCTCTGGAGGCCTTACAATTCCCACCACTGCCATTTAAACCTCTGCCTGGGTTGAATAAAATCTGACTAGGGTTTGAGTTTTAGCCCATGCTTAATGCTGCCATTAAAATATATTGAAAGTTCTTGCTGGACTTAAAAAATACTTTACTTCATCTAGATCATGCCCAGAATTTATCACTTCCAGGGTTTTTTTTAAAAAAAATTAATGAAGCCAAATGAATTACTCACCAACGCGTTTATATTTTAAAAAAATGTCCCAGGTTAAGGAGTTAAGTGCTTCTTAGTTAATTACCTACGAGAAGCAAGTGCTTATTTTATTTTTTAAAAAAGGCTGAGAATAATCTCACCTTTTAAACACTAAATCAAACATAGAACTTGCTTTAAAACATGCACGTGGCCCAGTGGAAAAATGGAAAGGGAAATCACAGTTCATAATTTGTGCCCAACGAGAATACCTTTTGCAACCTGTCGGGTTTCCATTTGGTGATATGTGCATCCTCATTCTCACTTTGAAAAGTATAAATCAGTAGCCAATGAGCAGGAGGAACCTGATGGGATTCTGAAGGCCAGAGAAGGAAGCCTTGCTGGTAGAGACTAGAAATGGGTGAAACTTCCATTTGATCCATATTTTAATAGAAATGCTCCACAATTTGCAAAATTCTCAAGTCAAAAGAAGGAAAAAACTAAGTATGAGATATTTTAACCCATACCTTCTTCTGAATGTTTAGCTCTTATAACTGCAACTTTGGCCTTTTCCACATGGGGTTTTTGAAATGGCGCAGTCCGTCCTCCAAGGAGGACGTCTACACCTCGGACTGGACTAGGTCAGACCTATTTAAGGTAGATCCGTACCTCAGTCGGGTCCAGAACAACCCCAAGTGGTCCTCCAGCATACTTTTGAAAGACCTGTTTCTTTCGGTCTTTCAAAAGCACTCAGCGCGCCACTGCAAGCCTGCTCCCTTATGCAGATTTGCAGGCTCACACCAATGTGAGCCCACGATCTGCCTGGAGGCGGGCTTTAGACTGTCAAACTTCAGCAGTTGGTCAAGACCCTCGACCAACTGGAAGCCAGCATTTGGGATGCCGGAGCAGTGAGTATTGATGAGCACGCGCTGCTCCAGAGCACCGTGGACCAAACCGGGGAGCCGAAAGGTCTGGTGAGTAGTGGCGCGGGGAGATTCCTTCGCCCGGTGAGGAAAAGGCCTTTGAATCATTGGGCATTTCTGTACTACACTGTTAAGAATGCTATTATTACACTTTCAACATCCATTTCAACCCCTCCCTATACTGCAAACCCCAGGATTCCATAGGAGGTTGAAAATGGAATAATAGCACTGTAACAGTGTAGTGTGGAAATGTCCAGTGTGTATCCAACCATGCTAAATTTGGGTTATCAATCCATTTTTTTAAATCAAATTTTTTATTCAGTCCATTTCTGATTATTTAAAAACAACATACAGGAAAATACAAACACTAAATACAAAAGAAGAAGAAGAAAACCTACTATCCGAGCAAACTATTAACTAAACTAAAAAAACAACAAACACATGACATAACATAAAATAAAGGGGTTTCACATTTGACTTCCTGCTCCTTAGAAAACAATTATCAATAAAAGTTTGTCATATTTCTGCAAACTTCTTCCAAAATGCTCATCTCTAAATAATAACAGTAATTATCAATCTCATGATTATACATTTACCCTATGTTTCTACTTATGACATAACTAATTCCCCAATTATATTATATGCCTTCTAATACAAAAAGATTAAATTATTGTTCTACAATAACTGCTCTGATCTTCATGTTCAAAACTTATTGTTGCATGATTACCCCTTACTTTACTTATGAACCTTATAACCTTTTCCTATTGTTTCTGAAATCCCATCAAAGAATCTTCCCTTATTAAAGTTGCCAGCTTCTCCATTTCCATCATACCTAACAGTTTCACTACCACTCATTTTAAGATGATGTAGTGGGGTATCTCCATGCCTGTATATACAGTATTCTCACATCTGTGATCATATACTGTATGACTTTTAAAAAGCCCTTATTAATCAGGCCATCCACCTGTCCTAACAAAACCAATATAGGTTCCAACTCAATTTTCATCTCAAGGATTTCTTCCATCAACCAATGTATCATCACCTAAAACCAATTTGCTTTATCACAAGTCCACTACTTATGAAAAAAAGCTGTCCCTTCTGTGTGATTACATTTCCAATATTTGCTTGAGGATCCTTTTTGTAATTTTGACTTTTTTTTTCTGGAGTCAGATCTGCAGTTTGGGGGGTTTGTGTGTTTGTTTTTGTTTTTTGTCTTGTTTTGTTTTTGACATGCATCAACTCTACCAGGGACAACATGAGTCACTTCTTATCCAGAAGAGTTGTGTTTGGCCCTTTTCACATGCGGGCGGCGGAACGGGGCAAGCCACGCCAAAACGGGGCTTACCTTGTTCCGTCGCCACGCGGAGCTGCACATTTCACTGCTCTACATGCAGCAGCGTCCCGCAGCATCCTTGGCAGATTTTGACTGGCAGAGCCTCTCCACCAATTGGAGAAGCTCGCCAGCCGGAAATCCTGCCCCCTACCCGATCTGCAGGGACGCCCTTTCACGCGTTCGTAAATCCATACGGGCGCTGCAACGGGGCTGGACGGGGCTGGACGCCGCATGCCTTTGAAAAACCACATAAAATGTGGTTTTTCAAAAGCACGCAGCGGTGCCACTTGCGGGCGCCCGACCACGGATTGGCGTGTGGATTTACTCGCAAGTAATCCACCCCAATTCGCGTAACGGTGTAGACGACCTCCGTGGCGGTCGATCTACACCGTTTTTTAAACCCCATGTGAAAAGGGCCTTTGACTAGCACAGATGTGTTGAAAATTTTATTCAGTTTTTACAAAAACTTTTCAAAATGTGGCATTTTTTCAACTGAGGGAACTTGAAAGTTTCAGTTTTCAAAAAAGCAGGAGAAAATGAATCTGACAGATTTATCCATCTCTAGTTCAGAACAAAAGCCCCAACTAGGATATTTGGACATCTGAAAACGTACTGAAAAGCCAAGACAGAGATGGGCATTACTACATAGTGAAACACTAGAGATAGATGAATCTACTTCATTTCTGTAGTGCTCACATTTTAAAAAAATACAGATTTGTTCTACTCTATTTCTAGCTCAGCTTATGAATATTTTTCTTGTAAAATTGACAAGACAATTTACATCCACGTCATATGCCATTATATAAAGATGAAGATTCAAGCAAATTTTTGTTTGCATTTCGCAGACAATGCATTTTGGGCAAGACATTTCCCCCAATGTATGTATTTTTGCCCACTGCTCTTCTTATTTTTTACACACTTCCTCTTCCTGCATGCATTTTGTGTGCTTTCTTAAAAAAATTCTGAGACCTGTGTCACAAAATTTTGAGGCATGCCAAAAACAAAGGTGTTTTTTTTTCTCCTTCGTTTGCTTATTGGATCAGGAAATGTGAATTAGATTGGTCCATATTACAATATAATATGAACCCAAGGCATATCTTTATCGTTGTTATTTGCAGTCAGCCTCCACCTGTAGGAAAATGAGGCCATTTCTGCACTAGAGTGTTATAGCACTATTATTCCACTTTCAACATCCTATGGAATCCTGAGGTTTGCAGTTTGGGGAGGGGCCTCAGGCTCCTCTCAAAACTGCAAAGCCCAGGATTCCATAGGATGTTGAAAGTGGAATAATAGCACAATGACACTCTTGTGCGGAAATGGCCCCAGTCATCAATTGTCATGGTCAGGTCTTGCAAACTCAGAACAGCCGTGGATTTCTTGACTGAATCAATCCATCTGAAGCACAGTCACCCTCTTTTCTTGATGTCTTCCACTTTGCAGAGTGTGATCATCTTTTCCAATGACCCACGTCATCTCATGAGATGTCCAAAGTGCAATAGCTTCAGCTTCATCATCTTGACTTCTAGAGAGATTCAAGGTTGATTTGCTTTTGATATGTCTTTTTTGGCAGTCCATGGTATCTGTCAAATTCTTCTCCAGTGCCACACTTACAGCTTTCTTCATTCTCCAACTTTCACAAGCCTACATAGAAATTGGAAATAACTATGCCCTGAATGGTTCTGATTTAAGCACTTAATGATATGTCTTTATTCTTATGGATCTCACCTAGTATTTCCACCCCATCTTATGTGCTAATAGTACCTTGGAGGTTCTATTGAGCTTTCATGGGTAACAGTCTTTGACAGCCCTATCCTTCTATGAATCTGTTAAATATACTATGTATGTGTGTCTTGAAACCACCTTTTCTCTTGCCTGTGCCAGGAGTAGCTCTTGCACAGTGATACCCATCTAAGATGTGTTTGCACACCGGGCACACATTTCTGCCACACTGACAAGAGATGTAGCCAAGCTCCCATTTCGCTCAGTATGTTAAGAGGGCTGACATTAAGCATGTGTGCTTATTTTTGGCACCGGACATTGGAAAATGAGCTCTCCCAAAGCCCAGTCACACTTTCCAACCATTAGGCAACCTGAACAGGTTTCTGCATTCTACACCTCTGGTTGAATAATCACTCTGGGCAGCTACTCCCCTTATGTGACTGGATAACCCAGTGGGTACAGTTTTGAAACCTCCAGGCCCTGGTGTTCATGACAAGTCCTGTGCAGATGACAAAGGTGAATGGACGTGCGTTGGCAAATGCAGCAGTGCTAACCCTGTCTCCTCCACACACTTCTGAGCTCTGTGCAGAAGATTCTGGCTGTGAATGGAAGGTAGGGACATGAAAAAATGTCCCCAATGTCTCATTTATCATCAAGACAGGCTGTCTCAACATGGCAAGACAGCCTTGCCATAGAGGTTAGAAAACTTGGAAGGCTAGAATCTATCCTTTTTAGCCTTTCCAGGGTTTCCAGTCTCCACAAGAGTTCTTCTCTCAATTGCAAGAATGAGACCACGCACACTTTTTGAAAAGTTATTTGAGTCACGCGTTGTGCAATTTGTACAAAAATACTCCCAACTTTTTTCTCACTCTTTGTGAAATTAAACATACACACGAGCACACAATTAGCAAAAAAAAAAAAAGGTCCAGGCTGATGGCTCACAAAGATGCAAGCAATTTAGCTAGGGTGACAACAGCTGGTATTCATTGGTGGTCTTCCATCCAAGCATTAACTAGGGTTGATCCTGTTTAGCTTCCAAGATTGTCTTTGTCCCTTATTGTGTACATTGATGCTCCACCCTTTGGTGTAAAGGGCTTTATAAATAAATGGTGGTGGTGGTGGTGTCCTGATGATGATGATGATGATGATGATGATGATGATGATGATGATGATTGTTATTGTTGTTACTGTTATTATTATTAGATTATTATCAGATGGGATCTGGTGCCTTTGGTATACACCCCATTAAAAAAAAAAGAACAACCAGTTAGTCATCAAATGTCTATTCAAATAAAATGGTCTGAACTTGCCAGTGGAAAGAGAATAGAGAGGGGGTCAGCCTAGTCTTCTGTGGTGTTACTGGCCCACACACAGCCCAGATTTAATATGGTTTAATAGGCAAAATGTGATTTAATTGGCAAAATATATTAATTGGTATTGACATGAAATAGACCTTAATGTGACTGTAAGGCCAAGCTGGGCAGAGGAAAAACACTGGCTGAACACTTGGGCTGCAAAGTAGGTCAGAGATCCCCTCTAGGTGTAGCCAGGTTATAGTCGGGAAATCACCAGGTAGCTCTAGAGTTGATAGCCTTAAGCTAAGCTGTAACAACTCTGTTGTCAGACAATAGCAACAAGAAGTTCCCACCAAACCACTGATTGTTTCAACGTTCTCTCCTCTGAACTGTGCTTTTTCTCCATTGTCCACACACTTGTCCACCACCGTGAGAGCCATTAACTCTTTGTCACCTAACACTAATATTGTTAATACATTAACAATAACGTCATTATCACTCTGCAAACTCCATTGTTTACCCAGCCAGAAAGCCATTCACATCCATGTCCTCCAGGTAGAAAACCTTCCATTTTGACCAGTTAGCTTGCAGTATCTTGCTTGCTGAAAGCCATGCTGTTGTTCTGATTCCCAAACAAGTACTGTCCTTAGGCAAGAGTCTAAGTCATATCTCTGTTTCTTTGTTGCTCTCTGGATCGATCATTATTGTCCAAACCCTGAAACTTTGCTATCAATCTTTTCTCCCTTTTCCTTTGGCTAGCCTTGTGTGAGTGCATGTGTTTGGATTTTGTGCATGCATGATTGTTAATTTACCCAATAAAAAACATTTTAATTTACCCTTTGAATCTCGGGCTGGTTTTTCCCTGCATGGAACCCCATAAACATTGGTGGAAAGATCTCACTAAGTTATCCCCCCTTCTTTCAGGCCTCCCACTTTGAATTAAATAATTCCCCCTTCCCCCTCATGTGGAGGTACTGGCATCATGTATGGGCCCCTGAGTCACCCACGTTTTGGGGCAATAGTGTAGTGTCTGAGAACTCCACACCCTAGGAGCAGCAACAAAGAAAATTATTTCCTGTATCCTCACTAAGCTTACCTATGATGGCAATGGGACAAAAAGAAAGCCCTTTGCAAATCTTTTATTAAAGTTACAGATTACAAAAAACAGTAAAAAGGTAAACTGTAAAACAAACTATACAAACACACCATTTCACTTGCAAGAAAACTATATATCTTCTGTTGAAATGTATGGCCATTTTCGCACGCAGTTTCTTTTGCAAGAGGACCCCTTGAACATCGCGTAAATGGGAGCAGCGGTCCGTACAACGCACTCCCATTTACGCAACACTCACGAGCCTAAAGCAGGCCGCGCATGGATTTTTTTATTTTCAGCTCTAAGCCAAAAATGCTGCGTGGTCATGCAATGCTCCTGGGGCCCTCTCGCACATACCTACCCTGCAGTGTGTTGGGCAAGCCGGGCCGGTCACGCTTCCTCCCCCAGGGCAGCCTACAGCTCCCAGGCTGCACCGCAGAAGGAAGGAAGGGGCTTTCGTGCGACAGCCGCACGACCGGCAACCCAGCTGCAGGAGAACAGAGAAGCGATGCGAGTACCTCACACAAGAGGCTGCTTGTGCGAACAGCACCCCTCACCTCCACGAGCAGGTAATGTGAGGAAAGGGCCAATGACAAAAGAAGGCAGTATATTAACCAAATGCATTTCTACACATTTGACCGTAAAGAACAGAGAGGACAATGAATATCTTCCCAGGCAAGTTCATATAGGGAGATGCAGGCCATTTCCACATGATGTCACTGTCCCATGATGAGGACATGTTGCTGTCAGTCCGTGAGTTGTGCTTTTGTACAACGTCATTGTAGTCCTGCTGCCAACGTGACCCCACCCATCACAATGGTAGGATATTCTGTTACCAGAAAAAATCCAATAATGGCCCCCAATCACATGATGCTACTGTTGCCAGTGGCCAAGCGGAATGGACAGAAGCACGATCTAGGCACTTCCTTCCCCAGTACAGCACAGGAAAGAGGCCAGATGCCATGTGGAAGGAAGATACATGTCGCTCTTGCTCTCATTCACAGGCAGCTGGCTGGGTGCAGAGGGTTGCTTGGGGACACACTCCCATCCTGGCAAAAGGGGTGCCAGAATGACACCAGGATGACAACAAAAAAGGGTAAGATGTGGGAATGGCCACAGTCTTTCACACAGTGGGTGGGGCTAAAGGCACAGGCTAGTGCCAAACCAAAGCAGGGGAACAGATGCAATTCTTACCAATGTGAGCATTTCCCCACCAAATATCCAAGCACTGGTCAGTTCTGTGAATACTTAGGAGTAAGTCTCAGTGCAACAGAACTGCAAACCAATGTTCAGTTCCATCCAATGCTGCAAACTAGAGCTCAATTTGCTCCTTTAAACCCCATCTTATCTCACTGAGTGGAGCTAAGACCAGAAGAAGTTTGCTTGCTAATCCAAATATACCATAGGTTCCCCATCCAAATATACCATAGGTTCCCCATCCCCACTTTAGAATTTTTCTGCTGCCCCTGCCGCATGCTTAAGATGCCACACACATGGGTCAAGAAGGAAGTAGCGTCTCTCTAAAGACAACCTATGTACATACAAATGCTTGAATTTAGCAGAATTTCCCACAAGGGTATATGAACCCTAATCTACCTGGTGCACTCTTGCAAGCTTCTTCAAGTGTGTGGTACTTCCAGGTACCCTGAGTTTTCTAAAGTGACATCTCAAAGCTCTCTGGGTACCAAGCAACTAAAGGGAAATTCAGAAATGTGAAGCTGCAGAACTATGATAAGCTATAGGCCTAGCAACTCACAGCAATGCAGTTTTACCAAGGCAGACTCAAAAAGCAAAAATAAAGATGTGTCAGTCTTGGAATGGTAATCTTTTGGAACTCAGGTACTCAGCGTGACAGTCTCCATAGGTGTGCCCCTCCCAATAGTTCAAAAATGTAGGCTGCTATGTTGTTGCGTATTGACAAACCAGTCCAATGATGAGCTAGTATTTTGTAAAGCTTACAGGTCTTAATTGCAAGCCACTTTCCACAAAACAGTTGATATTCCAACAGGGATAACACACTACAAAACAGTTGCTGAGAAAATCCATCCAACCTCCACCCTATTGTTAAGATGGCAGCTGAACAGGGACACTTGAGGGTATGTGACAGAAGACATCACCATTCCTGTTGATCAAAAAGTCCCAGAATTTCAGAATTCACAGAGGCCCTTTTCGCATTAAGTCTTCTCCCACGAGCGGGGGAGGGCGGCTCGTGCATGAAGCCTTCTCCGGGAGGCTGCCGCTTCCCCCTCCTTCCTTCCACAGGCGAAGGAATGAGCGGGGAAGCGGCAGCCTCCCGGAGGCGGCGGCGGCTCGCGCGTCCGTCCATTCCCCCCCGCGCGCGCGAGAAAGGAGCCTGTCCCCTCCATCCTCCCCTGCGCGCGCGAGAAAGGCGCTCCTCCTGTCTGCCCCCCGCGAGCGAGAGAGAAAGGCGCTCCTCCCGTCCGCCCCCCCCGCGCGCAAGAGAGAGCGCGCACGAAGCAGGACGTGTCGCGCAAGCACCCTGCCCAGTCCCTTCCTTCCGCAGGGGCGGAGGGAAGGAAGCGCGACCCGGCCGGCTCCCGGACGCTCCGCAAGAAAGGTAAGTGCGCGCGGGCGCCAGGAGCGTTGCACGAGCGCGGGTGATTTTTGCTTGGAAGCGAAAATCAAAAAACCCGCGCTCGCGCCGCTTCAGCCCCGTGAGCCCGGCGGAAGTGGGAGTGCGTCGTGCGGAGCGACGCTCCCACTCCCGCGAGGCTCACGGGGCTGTCGCGCGAGAAAAGGCCCGTGCGAAAAGGGCCAGAATGTCAGTATTGTGATCCTGAATCCATTTGAATGCTAGATATAATAGAAGCAATTACTATGATGAAGAGTCAGCTATTTGGAATACAAGCGCAACTTGATGGTGGCAACAGGAGTAATACCTTTAGAGTGAAACCCAGCACAGTGGTGTGCGTGAGAGGGGCTTATGGATGAGAGGAATTATATATAAAGCAGAGCATCTGTTTAAAAGAGAGCCTCCAGTGAGATCTTGGCCAGAGAGAGTGTTTGGGTTGTGTTTAAGCAGCTGAAGAAAAGACACAGAGAATTGGTGTCTAAGGCTGGGAGTTATTGGCATAGACTCTCAGAAGTTTAAACTAGTCAATGTAACAACATACTTTATATGAACCTTAACAAGATACTTTACTTCTAATGTTACTACAATAAAGGATACCATTTGTTTTATGACTACTGAGTTGGCAAATGTAAAATTCAATGAATTTATCCATCTTCCAAGACGATTTGTGATAAATACATAAAACTTGCTTCCAACGTTCCATATTCCTACTATGTTATGCAGCTTCAGATTTTTCTTTCACCTTTGTCCAGGTGAACGTCCTTTTGGTTTGAATCCAGTTGCATCGTAACACACTGTGCTCCTCATACCTGTCCTCTGCTCTTCCCTCAGTAGCTCACTGAATGCCTTCAAATCTCTTCTTCTGGCACTATCTCTTGTTTCATTTTAGATTGCCTCATCATAGGGTTTTCAAGATAAAAGGCTTCAGAAGTGGTTTAAGGCCCAAGGCTTCAGGAGTGGTGACGATTCCACTGAAGTTGTCATTCTTTGGACTTATCATGAGATGAAGAGACTCCTTGGAAAAGATGATAATGCTTGGTAAAGTGGAAGGCAGCAAGAAAAGAGGGAGGCCACAGTGCACGTGGATTGATTCAGTCAAGAAAGCCACCAACCCTGACTTTGTAAGACCTGAGTAGAAGAGCTGATGCCCAGGTATCTTGGAGATTTCTTATTCATAGGACCACCGTAAACCGATATTGACTTAATGGCACATAGAAACAATTAACATAAAACTAGAAAATCATTTGAATATTGGTGCAAAATAATGGTGATACAGTCATACACAGCCCACATTTGCAGGTTTGACTTTCATGGATTTGATTATCTGTGAGGTTCTCCAACCCCTGGCCCTCCACCACCTCAGGCACTCCTTTTCAGGAGGAACCTTCCCTCTCAGTAGCTCCAATCAGGTTGTGCAGCCCTTTAAAAATCCACCTCTGGTCCTCCTTCTCCACCAGTCACTGCCTGGCCAGCTAAGAACGGCTTGTAGCCTGATTTCTGAGCACTACAAACCCTCTCCTGTGATGCCCCCCTACAACATACAAGGAAGGAGAAGGGCAAGCAAGAGGAAGTAAAGGACCCACTCACTTCCCTTCCCTCTCCTTTCCCTTATCTGGTTTGAACTGAGATTCTCACTCTCCCCACCATGCCTCAGCCTCACTACAGAAACACAGACATTTTGAGATTTTTCCACTTTTGCAGGAGTCCTGCACCTCTAACCCTAGCAAATGTAGAGGGCTGACTGTAGTAATACAGTAGGAAATGGTTGTGGCAGTGGTGGTGGTGATGATGATGATGATGATGATGATGGTGGTGGTGGTGGTGGTGATGATTGGATAATATACCACCCATACTGCACAAACAGCTGTGTTTATTTCATCTCAAACACACATCCAGTTAAATGTGACTTTGAAGCCAACAGCCAATGCTATTTGCATATTTATTCACAACCAATTAAATTCACTTAAAAGGCAAGATTATTTCTCTCTCTCTTCCCCTCCCCACCAATGCCCTCAATGACAAAAAGCAAAGAAACAGGCAGGTTTAGGCAAACACACCACCCTGCCATCTAATATGCCATCAAAATGGCCCTTGTTACACAGATAAACCTTTTATCTCTCCCTCCCAGATTCTAATCAGGGGTTCAGTTTGCATGTATTCTTTGTTACTCCAGCAACCAATCCAACTGGGAGTCGGTCTGCCCTGGGAAAGGAACTCATTTTGACCCATTTCAGTCTCTGGTCGATTTTTTTTAAAGACAAAAAAAAAAAAACTTTGTACATTTACATATTGGCTTTTTTGTTATCATTGTCTGCAAACGTGTGTTTTTCGAGTGAAGGGACAGGGTTGGAGACAAAAGGCAGTGAGATCCATCGACGGTTTCCTAGAGATGCTGTCAAAAAGAAAATAGTATTTGGCATTCAGATGATGGGATAGCACCTTTATTATCGCCTATAACAATATCAAATCAGTATTTCTCAGAAACAGCCACAACAAGAACAACCCAACTGACCATTAATTTTAGGATTAATGTCTCAAGTTCAAAGGTCTTCCATCACCTTATTTTATTGTTGCTGTGTGCCTTCAAGCCATTTTGGACTTATGGAGACCCTAAGGTGAACCTGTGATTCTTCTTGTCCAAATTTGTTCAGAGAGGGTTTGCCATTGCCTTCCTCTTAAGCTGAGCGAGTGTGACTGTCAGGTCATTAAGCTTCCCTGTCATGGAAAATACTAACCTGTTGAATGTGTATTTATTGCTAACTGCTACCATGCATGTAACCACTGCTAACTGCTACCATGCTAAAAAGGGACAGTTATGTATAAAGGCTTAAGTATTGCTAATTGCTGCTCCATTGTAACCAAAAGGCCACTTGCTTTTACATCATGGCCATTTCTGCACTAGCCTGTTATAGCGCTATGATTCCACTTTCAACATCCTATGGAATCCTGGGGTTTGCAGTTTTGCAAGGGGCCAGTCCGCCCCTCCCTAAACTGCAAACCCCAGGATTCCATAGGATGTTGAAAGTGGAATCATAGCGCTATAACAGGCTAGTGCAGAAATGTCCCATGTTTCATGTTAGGGAAGAGTGGGAAGAGGCTGGAAAATGAAAGATAAGACTCATGGTGCTACGAGGATGGGAGAAGGAAACAACCCGGCATGCTCTGGGGTCTGTTTTCCTTCATAAGTCCTTCTCATTTTGGTTGCAATTTTTAAAAATCATATCTCGCAACCAACTCTATTATTCAGACAAGTACAACAATGAAGAATACAAGTACCAGCATGTCATGCTACCAAAGGACATTGCAAAGCTGGTACCCAAGACCCATTTGAGGTCCAGAGGTGTATCTAGTGTGGGGCAACTGGGGTGTGTGCCCTGGGCGCCAATGTCAGGGGGTGCAATAAAGCCAAATCCCCCACCCTTCCACCTGGCCTGCCCCGCCACCACCCCTGCCATTCCCATTGCCTCCGATGGGTTCATTCTTGGCCTGGTGTAGAGGCAGCAGTGTCTCTCTTGCCCAGGCCACCCAGGCTGGGTCTGCCACTGCCCCCCCACCGCTGCTGGGGTTGTTCCTGGCCAGGTGCAGCAGCAGGGTGCAACTTCCATGCTTGCCCTAGGTGCTGTTGAACCTAGTTATGCCACTGTTGATGTCTGAGTAAGAATGGCGGAACCTGGGAGTTCAGCAGAGCCAGGATTGGATTGACTCCATCATCTATAAACCAGAGCCCCAGAGCCTGCTTTTCCAAAGACCATTGCCCGTAAAAAGCCAGAAAGAAACAACTGCATTCTTGTTTTTTGTAAAAGTTTGAAAAACAATTTTTCATATGTCAAGAAATGCCACTCAACCAAAACAACACATCACTGCCAGTCAATTTCCAAAAGCCTGTCAGGATAACAATATTGTTACCTGCCAACAGAAGGAAAAAAATGAAAGTGCCAATCTAGCCTCCCTCCCAAGGAAGGGAGTTGCGGAGTTTGGGAGCAACCACAAAGAAGGTCTTCTCCCATATTCCCACCAGGTGAGTCTACGTGGGTTGAAAGACATAGGCCCTTTTTGTACCTTACCTTTTCCCGGTGCTGGACTGCTCGGCTCATGGATGAAGGCTTGGGAGGAACGCTGTCACATCCCTCTTGCTTCGGCTCTGCAGCTCCTTCCTCCTCACACGAACACCCTGCCTCTTCCGTTCGCAGTGCAGCCTGGGACCTTGGAGGCTGCACTGAGGAGAGGACGTGCAACTGGCCCTGCTCCCGAGGCTTCGCACGCCAGGTAAGTGCACGTGGAGCCCCAGAGCAATGCGCGACCATGCAGCATTTTCGGATTTGAGCCGAAAATGAAAAAATGCATGCGCGGTCCGTGTCAGGCCCTTGAGCATTGCACAAATGTGAGTGCGTTGTATGGACTGCTCCTCACATTTACGTGACGCTCAAGGAGCCCTTTCACTTCATGTGAAAAGGGCTTAAGAGAAATGCCTACCTCCAAAGACTGCAAAAGCCAGGTAAGTTTCTATGGCCCTTTTCGCACGGGCTTTCCCGAGCGAAATAGCCCCGTGAGCCGTGCGGGAGTGGGAGCGCCACTCCACACGACGCACTCCCATTTCCGGCGCTCTCACGGGGCTGCAGCGGCGCGAGCGCGGGGTTTTTGATTTTCGCTTCCAAACGAAAATCACCCCGCGCTCGCGCAACGCTCCCGGCGCCCACCCGCACTTACTTGTTGTGCAGTGCGTCGGAGAGGCGGCCGGGTAGCGCTTCCTTCCCTCCGCTCCTGCGGAAGGAAGGAGTGGGGCGGGGCGCTTGCGTGACGGATGCGACGACATCCTGCTCCGCGCGGGTGGGGGCTGCTCGCGACAGCCTCCCGCTTTGTGCGCGCGCACGGGGGGGTGGGCGCGACTGTCGCTCGCTCCTGGCACGCGGGGGGCGGGCGCGACTGTTGCTCGCTTCCCGCGTGCGCGGGGGGCGGCGCAGAGACTCCTGCTTCTCACGCAAGCGGGCGATGATGGACGCGCAAGCCGCCTCCGCCTCCGGGATGCTGCCACTTCCCCGCTTGTTCCTTCGCCTGCGGTAGGAACGAGCGGGGAACCGGCAGGCTCTCGGAAGAGGCTTTTCGCGCAAGCCGCCCACCCCGGCTCACGCAAAAAGCCTCAGTGTGAAAAGGGCCTATGGGAGGATATGACCCCCAGCAGTATGTTACTATTGGTTACATGCATTTCTCCCCACTGAATCAAAATAAGAATGCAGATCTATTGTTTTCTTTGTTTTGCACATACATGAGTTTCACATGCCCCATTTATATCAGGGGCTCGTTTGTGTCACTCTAATGAGCCATTTCCTGTAGCCTACCTGGCTATGTCTAGCCAGGATGTTCACTACTGAATTTTGATACCTAGAAAAGATTGCAATTAATTCCTCTTTAAGATGCCATAATACAATGAGGTAGTATGGCTACTAATTTAGGATTGGATCCATATTTAGGCCTATATAGCTAGGCTAACAGAAATAGCTTTTCCTTTTTCTCCTACCCATTGAACCTCTTCCCAACTGGCATTCTCTTGGTAACTTACACAAACACTTGTTGTGTTATTTGCTATCAAGTCAATAGTTAATAGTTAGGTGTATTGGTCCCAAGACAGTAAGAACCAGTGCTGCTCTAAGATTGTTGTTCCTGTTATTTGCTGTCAAGTCAAGCTTGACTTACGATAACTTCAAGAAAGAGAGACCTCCAAAAGCTTCAATCAGCAATTGCCCTCACCAGGTCTCAAAAATTCAGTGCTGTGGCTTCTTTGGTTGAACTCATAGAATCATAGAATCATAGAATCATAGAAATGTAGAGTTGGAAGAGATCACAGAGGCCATCCAGTCCAACCCCCTGCCATGCAGGAACACCCTCAAAGCACTCCCGACAGATGACCGTCAAGCCTCTGCTTAAAAACCTCCAAGGAAGGAGACTCTACTACACTCTGAGGAAGCATATTCCACTGCCAGACAGCCCTGACTGTCAGGAAGTTCTTCCTGAGGTTCAGGTGGAATCTCCTTTCCTGCAGCTTGAATCCATTGCTCCTTGTCCTGGTCTCTGGAGCAGCAGAAAACAAGCCCTCTCCTTCCTCTATGTGGCATCCCTTCAAATATTTAAACATGGCTATCATGTCCCCTCTTAACCTTCTCTTCTGCAGACTAAACATACCCAGCTCTCTAAGTCTATCCCCATAGGGCATGGTTTCCAGGCCTCTCACCATTTTGGTCGCCCTCCTCTGGACAGTCTTCCTCTTTCCCTGCAGCCTTCCAATTTGCCAAGCATTACCTTTTTATCCAGTGAGTCAAGTCTTCTCTTGATACGGCCAAAGTACAACAGCCAGTTTCATCATCTCAGCTTCTAGTAAAAGTTTAGGCTGATTTGAACTCGGATTTATTCATTTGTCTTTTTAGCAATCCAGGGTACCTGTTGAACTGTCCCTGAGCATCACATTTCAAACATGTTGATTTTCTTCCTGTCAGCATAGGTACTTTATCCAATATTATGCAGGGAGTTTTCCTGGACCTCCTGGTACAATGTTTTATTCCAGGTTGTGCAATGAAAGTTGGATAGCACCAGAAGTAACTTCACTCTAACTCATCCTCAGATTAGCTACAAGATTGTACCAAGAAAACTTTCTTGCTAGCTGATGTTCTCTTGGACTTTCTGTGAAAGAACATTGGTAGAAATTTATGCTTTACCAGCATCAAATTGTTCTCATCCACAGTAACCTGTAAATTCTACAGTGAAAATTGAGAACTTTTCTGGTTGGGGACCCAACATCGCAGCAGAAGACAGGTAGAAACTACAAAAAGAGGGTAGAGTCATCTTCTAGGAACAGAACCCTTCCTGAAGCAACCTATACATTGTCTTAACCTTCATTTGATCTTCCCACAGAATCCTGGGTAGCAGAGCAATCTGGGAAAATAACGTTGAAACTGGGAACTCAATGAGTGGTGCCAGGTTTAACAGAGGGAACAAATTTGTGTATTTGGTTCTCCAAAAGAAATGTGAAGGTTTTACAATATGTTTTTCTTGCTTTGTGAAACAAAGGTAAGACAATACATAGAAAGAAAACATGGAATGGAACTAGATAGGTTGCAGTGTTATTTAAAAACAACAACTCCCAAGTCAAAACAAAGTCAAGTCAAATTTTATTTGCATCAAGTCAACGGCTACTGCAATATAACAGTACATACTAGCAGACATAATCCAGTATTAAAACTTGCTAATATCAATCCTAAAACAGTCTTATTATTAAAATATCTAAAATATAGCTGTGATGTTAAAACAATACAAACAGTATAGCTAAAAGGATTTAGGATGCAAATAAGATTCTTACTTGCGGAGTTGAGGGAGATATTGAAAACCTGTCCCTGTAATTTTGGCCCAAGACTGGATGCAGGGGAAAACTTGATGAAGAAAATGTACAAATGAAGGTTAGCACTTCCCATTTGGCCTCAGTTTTTCTGCAAGAACCCAAAGCCCATTCCATGATCCAACCAAGACCAAGCTGAAAATCTGGGTTTGGATGCAAAGCTACAAAAAAAAAACAAAGGTCCTTTGATTTTGGAAAATTATTTTAGCCTCTTAGTGAGCCAAGGATGTTAAGGCGATTAAAGAGCCACTGTTCACTGTTTCAGTTTCAAGTTAAAGACTATATTGGCCAGCCAGAAAATTACTCTGTTTGTTATTTTTTTGATTCTAAATCATATCAAAGATGGATATGATGTGACTGTATCAGTCACTACCATGCTAAAAATATTGGACGAGGATCCAAAAAGCTGTCCAAATTCGAAATGCCAAGTCTATAAAGTCAGACAAAAGTATATATTTAACATAAGGGGGAGGAAGGGAGGGCAAGAACAGAATTAATGAGTTTCCCATTTTTCCAGCTATACATATTATTTGAATGATAACTCTATCTTAGCCCGTTAAAGAAAATTCCTCTCTGAATGGACATTGCAGGCAGTGTGAATAAACAAAAAGTATCAGTTTGATGTTTAAAAACTTGACAAGAAAATGCTGATTTCTTCTTTTTTAGGGAGGAGGAGTAGCTTTATTTAGAGTTTGTTTCTGAGTTTTACTATCACTGTGAAATAAGCATATTGGAAATGGGGAAGGACAAAAAATGAGGGAAATAAAATATTAGAAAAGTTTAAAATACTACAAGTGTTGGTCTTTAACAAATATTCCAAAGTAAAAAGAAAGAGGAGATATGTTGAACTAGAAATCAGTGGTTCTCAAACTTTGCTCTCTCCAGCTATCCTGGATTACAGTTCCCAGAACCTGTCATCAGTGGCCATGATCACAGAGGCTTCTAGGAAATGAAGTACAAAAGATCTTGAGAATCAAACCCCTGAGCCAGATGGATAGAAACTGATGGTGGTAGTGAAAGTACTGCCTTTGCCTTCTGCCTTTCCAAAATATTCAAGGTTGCTAACAAAGAAAACAGTGCTCGTTTAGGTGTCCATCAGGGTTAGGTATCTGGCATTGAATGATTTTGGCTCCCAACCCATCAGTGGAATGAATGGAGATTGGTGGACTTTCCCATCACAAACAAATTCACCCAATTAGAATTGACTTGCAGACATTATTAGAGGCCTTGTTAGACATCTGTCCTCTTAGCATTTGGCTCAGAGCATCAAGAAGGAAGCACTAGACCAGTCTTGTTCTATAGGCCATGTTCATACCTCATCTTGAGAGCAGAATTCTTCACTGTGGAACACAAGCTAAACATGAGTAAACAGGGTGATGTGGCAGCAAAAAAAAGTAAAAGCAATTGTAGGCTGCATCAGCAGGACTGTTGTGGCCAGATCAAGGGAAGTACTTATATCACTCTATTCTTCTTAGGTCAGACTTCATCTGGAGTAGCATATCCAGTTCTGGACACCACAGTTTAGAAGGATGTAAATAAAATAGAATGTGTCCAGAGCAAAGTAATCAAGGTGATAACTGGAGACCAAGTCCTTTGAGGAACAATTGAAGGGAGATGGGTTTGTTAGCTGGGAGAAGAGAAGCTCTAGAGGTGATAGGATTGCCCTGTTTAAATAACCAATGGGCTATCATGAGAAAGGTAGAACAAGCTTGCCTTCTGTTACTCTGGCTGATGGGACTGAAACTGATTATGTACCTCAGTTGTTATATTCCAATCATGGGAGTCATCCCATCAACTCTCTATTACACCTATAAAGTCATATTTTCCTTCCTGCATTAGAATTTCAAGGTCATCTTATTTGTTTCCCAAACTCTGTTCATTGTGTATAAACATCTAAAGCATTGCTTGTTGAAATCTTTTATTTTAATGTAAGTTTTACTATGGCAACCATTCTTTCCCTCAGGTTCTCCTATAGAATTCCCATCCTTGTGTTTAGAGCTTGCTTTTGGACAGATGTTTGAGCAATCCTCTTCAACCTCCCAAGGACATAGTTTAAAGCCCTTGTGAACAGGCTTGCCATGTTTTTGCCAAAGACATTCTTCCCTGTCTTCATGAGATGCAGCTCATCCATAGCTGACAGTCCTTTATCTAGAAAGCAAAGACTATGGCCAAACCTCAGATGCCAAACCTCTCCTGTCAACACCGCCTGCATAGCTAGTCATTCACTTTCAGCATTTTCCAGTCCCTATGCGGTCCTCTATTTTTCCCTGGTAGAACCAGTGAGAATACCACTTTGGGCTCTCAAGCCCTTTGCCTTCCTTCCCAAGGCTTCATAGTCTGAGGTGATATGGCCAGATGTGTTCTTTGCAGTATCATTGATGCCCACATGAATAAGGAGAAAACACTGGTCTGTGTTTTTGATGAGCTTCAGGAAGTTATCAGTGATATCCTGAATGTGTATCCCAGGGACACAGCATACTTCCTGATTCATGTTGTAAATTTGGCACACAGGTGCATCTATACCTCTGAGCAATACATCCTCGACCACCAGCATCTTTTTTTCCTCCTGCAATTAGTTGTTCAGTTGACTCCTTCCTTGGCTTGCAGTGTCTCTTCTTGCTGGTGTTCTGTTTGGACATCTTCACCGCTGTTATCTTCAGGAAGATGTAGGAAGTCATTGCTCAGCTGGAGTGGTTCTCAATGCTTTTGGTATGGTCTGCTCCTGACAGTGACAGTCCTCCAGGGTGCGTCCTTGATGATACTGGTCTTTTCATTTTCCTTGGCATTTTCTTCCTGTTCATTCAGTAAAATCAATTCTCCCTTTGCTTGATCCAGGAAGTTCTCATGTTCTCTGAACCATGCTGACCTTCTCTTCCAAGAGAGTCACCAGTTTGCACTTACTGTCAGTGTAGTCAAGAGAGGTTTTCTGGCAAGAAAACAATTGCTACACACACATTGCAGCAGACAATTACAAATCCTTCTGGCTCCATGTCTACAGTTAATATTTCTTTCCCCTTTAGATTATAGTAACTCCTTGAAACATAATTCCATGCACCCCAGGGTGCATACCACTGCTTCAAAATCTTGCTTCCTCACACAATCTGGCTTCCCTTTCAGTCACAATGACATCAGCAAAGGTTCCTGGGAAAGATATGCAGATGAGCTGCTCTTCTTTCCAGAGCTTCTCCTCTTGGTCCACTGGATCAAAAGCTTGCTTCTTCACCCAATCAAAAGGTTACATCTAAATATTCATCCTAAATATTAGGATGGTAAGGACCATTTAACAATGAAAGAGATGATACCTCAGATGGTGGTGAATTCTCCTTCTTTAGAGATTTTTAAGCAGACGTTGGGTGACCATCTCTCTGGAACGCTTTAGTTTTGCATTCTTGCACGGTAGTGGATTGGACTAGATGGCCATTGGGATCACTTCCAGTTAAATGATTCTTTAATTCTTCACATTGGCTGCCCTTGTTTGTACTATATTCTGTATTCAGTCCAGATCTTAAATATCATTGTTGACAAGTAAGTCTATGTAGTTCCATAATGGATTTTCTCTCTTGAAGAAAATTAATGGGGTGTCCTACAGTAACGGTTCTTAACTTTTTCTTTTTTTTTTCTTCTTTTTTTGGATCATGGGCCTCTCTAAGAATCTGATGAAAGAACAGCATAAAAATTATTTAAATTCATTCTGAAAACAAAAAGGCACTTAAACATAGGACCTTTTCGCAGGACGCTGTCATCCTGCAATGGCGACGGGATAAAGATGGCACCACGACAACAGTTACCCATGATGTCATTGCAGTCCTGTCCTTCTCCCATCTCCAGGCGGCGTAATCATGGAGTAAATCACTGATGGACTTTCCCCATCAATGACCTGCAATCGTGCCACCATCCCACACTTAGGCCATTTCCTCACTAGATTGTTATAGTGTGATCATTCCACTCTCAACATCCTGTGGAATCCTGGGGTTTGCTGTTTTGGGAGGGGCCAGCCAACCCCTCCCAAAACTGCAAACCCCAGGATTCCATAAGATGTTGAAAGTGGAATGATCGTGCTATAACATTCTAGTACGGAAATGGCCTTACTTGATGTGCGGAGAGTCTGGAAGTGCAATGGCTGGGAATGTCTGGGAAAGTACCCATCTGTGCTGAGGCAGGAAAAGACAGGGACTTTGTGCTTTTTGGATCATGGAGGCAGACAGTGTGGAGAGGAGCATTCTCATCACACTCCCCTCCCAGCAAAGCCACTGCCAGGATGCCTACAGGACACCATCAGGAACAGGTAAGAGATGGAAAGGGCCATATTTTCCAAAACAACAGGAAGGATACCAAATTTAACAACCGCATCCAGATCATGGATCCTTTGAAGTCTATCCCTGGTCACTGTAGAAATCCATGGAATCCAGGTTAACAACTCCTACTCTACAGAAAATGAAGAAAAGAATTGTTTTAACAGTAACATTTAAAAAAAAAAAAGCCAGGCAGAGCATAGCACAAGATCTCAAGTAATTTTCCAGCAGGAGAAAGTTACTTTCTTGGACTCACATTCTGAGAATGCCCACCAGCATCATGATCACTGCATACCTCCCAAGTGTCCCAATTTGACAGAAACGCTCTCAGTGGAATATGCTGCCTTGGAATGTGGTGGAGTCTCCTTCTTTGGAGGTTTTTAAGCAGAGGCTAGATGGCCATTTGCTGAGGGTGCTTTGAGTATTTGTTTCTGCATGGCAAGGGATTGGACTCAATGACCATTGTGGTCTCTTCCAACTCTATGATTCTAATCCTCTGTCATCCCAGTTTTTCAGCTGCTTTTAAAATGTCCCAGTTTCTCTATTCTTCTCCCACTTTTCCCCTTAGTCCTCAGCGTACTTGAGTTGCTGCCAATGGAGTTCCAAGGGCCAGTAGTTTGCACTCAGCTAACTTAGCAGGAAAAGAGAAAAGAAGGCGGGGGGTAGAGTCTTGCCCTTCCTGGTAGACTCAGGGAAAAGCAAACTGCTGTAGCTCCTCCTAGTTTGTGTACGCTTCCTCATTAACTTCTGCCATCTTGACCATACTCTGATATTAATTGGCAACACATTTCTCAGGCCCTTTCCACATGAAGCGAGGGAATCGCTCCGTGCTGTTACCTACTGCTTCTTCTGGGATCCGAAGCAACGCGGACTGTCCCTGAAGCCCTTCCGCAGGGCTCCTCCTTGGTCAGGGTGAATCAGAGTAGTGCGAGGTCTGTAGATCCGCACTGCTCCAGCTTCCAAAATGGCAGCTTCTAGCTTCGAAAATGGTGGCTTCCAGCTTCCAAAATGGCGGCTTCTGGTTGGTCGTGGGTCCTGACCAACCGCTGAAGCTCACCACGCCTAAAGCCCACCCTCCACAGATTGCAGGCTGGCATTGGTGCAAGCCTGTGAATCTGCACAAGGGAGCAGGAATGCAATGGCAAGTTCCAGGAAAATAAAGACCTGTTTTTTGTGGTCTTTAGAGAACTTGCTGGAGGACCACTTGGGGTCATTTTGGAGCAGACTGAGGTGCGGATCTCCGGTAAGTAGTCCGCTCCTAGTCTGCTCCAAGGTGCGGACGACCTCCGTGAGAGGATGCACTGCCCCGTTCTAATTGCCTGGTGCGGAAAGGGCATCAGTTTTCATCTGTGAAATGTTGATGGACATATCACTGGCTACAGTGGCTGGCTGGGGCCCTAGGTGTTATAGTCCCCAAAGACAACTTTTCCAAGCTCTGCCCATTCATATACATTTGGGCTCATTCCCGTCATATACAAATCTCATTTATCATGAAGAAAGTATATGTATTCCACTGCTCTTGGAAATGCCAAAGTTATGCATTCATTTGTCCAGAGGATCTAAATGGTACACTCAACAGTTTGGGATTATATGAGGTATCCATTGATAATTTGTATGAAACTCTTTTAAACTCATTAGAGCTAAAGCTTGTAGGATACACAAACCAAATATGAGTTTAGGACTTCAGCTTCCAAGGCATTTTGTTCTGCCTCATTCACCTTCTTTTGCTTCTCTTTCTCTTGCTCTTTCACTATTCAGACATGGGAGCTAGGCTTTTTCTTTTTTTAAAAAAAATATATATTTCAGGTGCCTGCATTTTAAAAGGCTTTGTTTATGTTACGGCTTTAGGTCAACTTAACAGGTATGTTTTAATGAAAACATCACCTCTCCGTGACCTTTGGGATTTGAAGGTGAAAATGCAGTCATCGGCAAAAGGAATCCTAATCGTCATGGATGAAACTGTCAGCGCTTTAAGACTTTGTTTTTCGCCTCAAAGCAAGTATCTTTGTGAAGCATTTTTTTAAAAAACATACACACAAGCGCATACACATGCTTTAGAGCAAATAGCCTGAAAAGGAGTGGGATGTATAAACAAGAGCCCAGACTGAAATGCAAAGGTTACAGAAAGGTTATAGTTCTAAAAGACCCCTGTCACCATATTTTGAAGAGGGGTTTATACATGCCTAAAAGAAGCCAACATTTTACTTTGTATCCATTTATTTATTTAATTAAGACCTGTACAACCTGCCCTTCATCAAAAAGGCTTTGTGAATGGCAAACATATACATATAGCATATATACCCGGTGTTGCCTGGGATTTTATTTTCTCATAGGTAATACTTGTTAGAAAGATTTGAGATCCTGTGCCTCTTAAGTCCCCAAACTGTCCTGTCCTGTCCAGTATCTGTAACTTTTCTCCATATTCCCCAATCCAATCTGTACTCAGAGTTATTAACATACAGAAGTTGGGTTCCTGAAGGAATACACTGCCCTCTTCCTTGGTGCTAGGCCTCATCTCCATAGCAACCACCCTAAATTGCTCCCTGGTTGACAATTCTAAAGGCTCCTCCCTAAACTGCAAACCCCAAGATTCCATAGGATGTTGAAAGTGGAATAATAGCACTATAACAATCTAGTGCGGAAATGGCTCAAGTCTCCAAGAGTCCCAGTCTAGCATTCAAACCACTATACTATGCTGGCTCTCACCTCCATCTACCAGCTAATTTATGGCATGTACAGTATGTTCCACCATAAAGACCATTAACTGATATGATATCCTATATCAGCTATGTAAACTGTCTTTTAAAAAAGGCATAAGTAAGTAATGTCTTTTGGCCTGATCCGTCTCCCAGCCCACCTTCAAAACCAGCAGCCACATTGAGTGAAGGAGGCGTGTTCAACTGCTGATTGGAGTACAGGGGGCATGATGTTTCCACCCCCTCCTGCCAGCAAGCAAGGCTGTGATGAGGAGTTGCAACAGGGATCCTGCTTCTGATTGGCCCAGCCTCATTCACTGGCGAGAGAGGACTGGAAATATCTGCTTCCTTGCATCCCAATTGGCAGCTGAGCAGCTCTCCTTTCCTTGACATGGCTGCTGGTTGTTAAGGTGGGGCCTCAGAGAGCATTTATAATGGTGTCAACAGTGGCACAATAATGACTATACAGTGCTACTGAATACCGCTCAGGTATGGATCCATAACTCTAGGTTACAAATCCATCACTGCAATACAGAATGTCAACCCATAACTTTTATTTTTATTGCCATCAACTTCTTTTTTTATTACCATCGCTTTAATATTGAAACGTCTGTCGGCAGATCTCTCATCTCGTTTTACAGGAGTGCCTAATGGCATTTTCTTTTACTCGCCGCCTCCACCCCTCCTTGCACATTGTTCTGCATAGCATTTGTCCTGAGCGGTGCTTGAAAGCCAGCCTTGATCCACTTAGGAGGCAAGCTTATGCAAGGCAGCGTGATATTAGCACACCATTCATTCTTTTACCATTATCTTGACTCGGGAGGCTGATCTTCTCACCCTTCTGTTCAGCTTCTGGGCTAAGTAACCCACACTGATGAAGGTCGATGCTTCTTTAGAAGTCCCTGCAGTCAGTAACCTGGCACAGTGAAAGCGTGACAGAAAGCCAATGCAATTCTCGGCTGCATCAATAGGAGTATGGTGTCTAGATCGAGGGAGGTACTGGTACCACTCTACTCTGCTTTGGTTAGACCTCATCTTGAATACTGTGTCCAGTTCTGGGCACCCCAATTCAAGAAGGACATGGTCAGGCTGGAGCAAGTCCAGAGGAGGGCGACCAAAATGGTGAGGGGCCTGGAAGCCATGCCCTATGAGGATAGACTTAGAGAGCTGGGTATGTTTAGTCTGCAGAAGAGAAGGTTAAGAGGGGACATGATAGCCATATTTAAATATTTGAAGTGATGCCACGTAGAGGAAGGAGAGGGCTTGTTTTCTGCTGCTCCAAAGACCAGGACAAGGAGCAATGGATTCGAGATGCAGGAAAGGAGATTCCACCTGAACCTCAGGAAGAACTTCCTGACAGTCAGGGCTGTCCGGTAGTGGAATCTGCTGCCTCGGAGTGTAGTGGAGTCTCCTTCCTTGGAGGTTTTTAAGCAGAGGCTTGATGGCCATCTGTCGGGATTGCTTTGAAGGTGTTCCTGCATGGCAGGGGGTTGGACTGGATGGCCTGTGTGGTCTCTTCCAACTCTAGATTTCTATGATTCTATGATTCTATGACAGTGGCTTCAGCCGACATGAGAGGGAGCAGCTTTCCTTTCTACACAGAAGAAAACCAGCTATGTTGATTGGACAAGGGTCTGTTCTGATTGGCCAGTCCCTAGCTAGCCATTTGTTTCCATTGCCTATAAAAAGGCTTGACTGTGTTCCCCTTCTTTGTTTATCCTGTATATAAAGGAATGTTGTTATGTTACTTGAAGGAGCACAAGAATCAACATTTGTTGGAAGGACCTTCCTCTATGTCCCACTCATGGGACAAATACACTGTGGGAAGACATGAGAGATGGCCTTCTTTGCGGTGGTGCCCTAGTTATGGAACACCCTTCTCTTAAAGCCCCAATCGACACCAACGCTGTTATTGTTTTTAGTGCCAAATCAAATTATAGCCTTTTGTTAAAGTTTTTGTGGTCTCACTGATTTTTATCGCACATGTAAATATGCTATGGTCAGCGTTCTTGTGAATTGTTATAAATTGTTTGGCTTTTGCTCATTATCCTTAATTGATCTAATTGTACACTACCTTGAGATCCCCAAATATCAGGTAGGATATAAATACTTAAACATACATACATATGTGAGACATCATCTACTTAGGGTTACGGGTATAAAAATGAAGCCTGCAACAAAATGTTGTAGTAACTGTCAGCAACTGCCCCAGGAACTGCAATTCTGTTCACAGTCCTGACCAACTAGTCATGCGCTCCTTCAGGATTCGTATAGCGATCTCATACAAACCATCTCATGCACTCAAGCATGACTACCATTTTCTGTTTTTATTAACCCATGGCATTCCACTCACCCACCAGACCCAGTAAACTGGGAACCTAAAAAGAATTATTGGTTTATGGATATCAGATCTTCAGTCTCTAGAAGTTCTACTATAAGACACTTTCCTTGCAACAGTTTGCCTTCCCTTCGCATCCATCAGGTATTTTTGTGTCCTCCTCATTCTTCTTTCAACTTTGGTGTGATCCTGCATCTTAAGCCCTTTCTGCTCCATCATTCCAACCCACCATAGGAACGGGAGAAGGACAGGACTGTGACAACACTTATGCATGCTGTCATCACAGTCCTGTCCTTCTCCTGTACCCAGGTGGAATTGTGCCGCAAATCATTGACAGGTTTTCTCCATCAATGACTGGTGATCACACCACCCACAACACTCCTGCACTTACTTTAGCTGTGGAGGCCCTGGAAGCAGAATGGCTGCACTTCTTGCCCAAGTGTAGCCTGGGACAGTGCCCAGCTGCACTGCTACAGGAAGAGGCATGCTTCCTTCTGCAGAGAGTGAGCCAGTGCACAGGGGAGCATTGGTGTCTGCACTCTCATCCCAGCAAAGCCACTGCCAGGATGACACTGGGACAACTGCAGACCCAGGTAAGCTGTGGAAAGGGCCATACAGATATAGGCCAGAATTCTGTTAAGGATATAAACAGGTGTAAGTCATGCTACACTTGTGGGCCCAAAAGTCACTGTTGCACAACAGACCAATTCTACTGAAAGTTGTGGAGTTGTGCAAAAAGCATGTTCATCTGTGCCCTTTCTTTGCAAGTTGTGAATGGGACGTTATATGTTGTGGTTATGCATCCTATGTTCTGCATTGCAGTTGTGCATCCTATTCTTTGCATTGGGGTTGTGCATTGTGCATTGTGGTTGTGTAGCACCTTGTACAATGTGACCAAGTCACTGACATGTGCCATAGGATGTTGCTATTCTACGTGAGGGTTGTGTAGTGCTTATGTAGCATATCTTTATGTGTAGAAATTTAAGCTACACTGAGGGGACGTTGGATTACAGCCGTAGTGTAACTTTATGCTCACAGAGTCACCCCTTGGTCATCCTATGCCACTTCAATTCAGAATAGCCATACCACACCCAACACTGCCACTTTGAGAGGTGTGCTATTTTTCATAAATCAAATACATTTATGGCTGAAAGCATGTTTGGGGAAGCACTGACAGTATACACGTAGCCAGGCCAGGATGACCTCAGCATGGGCAGGTCATGAGTTCAGAGAGGATTAGACAGGAAAGCCCAGCACTGATGATCCTTTCAAAAGGTTGTAAAGTACAAGCACTTCCAGAAACAATAGAAGGCAAAATTTCCCTGGTGAAGCAGCCAAGCCCATCTTCTGTAAGCATATATTTTCTATTTACCTTACCCAACCAAGACATTAAGAGATTGTCAGGACTCCCATCTATGTTTTGACCTCTAGAGTTAAGACAATCAGCCCATTCCAGATTCCTTTGTCAGTTTGGGGGAAAGTAATTACCGCTTTGTCCACACACCCTCCATCAGGGCAGGAAATAGGGTATAAAAACCCCAGCCCTAACCCCTATAATTTGTAGTACTTTGGACATAGCATGTGGCACCCCAATCTCTGTTTCTCTATGCTACCCTCAGACTAACTGTCTGAGTTACTACGCTTCTATCTTCTGCGTTAGGACTGCTAACTATCACCCTTTCCATCCACTCTCCCTCTCTCTCTATCCAACCTTTCTTGCCTCATTTTCTGACAACTTTGTATGGTTCTTGAGAGTGTCTGACTTCTTATGTGTCTACTAATTCCCAATAAGATACCCTGTTTAACTTTTAACTGGAGTCCTCTCTATGGTTAGTACTGGTATACATTGGTGAAAAGATGCTGCTGTTGCCTTCCTCTCACAGGTTTCCTTTATGCTAATAATTCCCCAATTCCAAGAAGATGCTGGGACTGCTGGTGGACCTCAAGGTCTCCTACCTCTTAGGGTAACACTACACAACCAAATTACATTGCACATTGATGCACAATACACAACCATATGCTGCCATTGACTCATTGCACAATGCTGTAATGCACAGCCATGTGAAACAGCTTCACATGCATAATATTTTCACATTTGAATACAGATGTTATACATCTGCCAAAAAAAGTACATAAGACACCAATAGGATGCCAGTGTAATTTATTTACTTATGCAATTTATACGTTCCCCCTTTCTCTCAGGATGGGGACTCAAGGTGGCTAGCAACATGGTTGAAAAAACAAACACAGTTGAAACACACAATCTTATGTAATACTAAAACATAATGAAAGAACTGTCCTATTAAACCAACCATCAGACTTTTAAAACATGCAGGAACGTGAAAACAATATTGTGGTTTTGTAGTTGTTAGGTGACTTTTTCAAAACAAAACAAAGAAGACATCTTAACACCAATTAAGAATACAAAGTTAAGAGCAAAAGCCAACCACAATGATCCATCTACAATATAAAACCACACCTCTTTCCTCTCATGGATAACAAATTGTAAGGATAATCGATTGGCAGAATGCTGAATTCTCAAAGTCAGCCAGTTGTTGCAAAGGCTTGGCAGTCAAGAAATATCTGAGCTATCCTTCTTCAGTCCTTCCACTCTCTTTTGATTTTTCCTTTGTTATTCCACAGTCCTCCCTTAAAGCCTTTTTTTGCCTGTCCTACTCCCTGTGAGATGAGGTGGGCAATTGCACCTGGGGCTGGGAGCATTTTTTGCACATCCCCCACACATCTGGGCCAACTGGAAATGATCTGACATAATTTCCAATTTCTTTGTTGGCTATTCATTGGAAGATATAGGGAGTTTGGGTCAGAGAGGAGAACCAAATTGGCTACATATCCCTGTGTTTATGATCCTTTTGGGGTAACTGAGTGACCAAGTAAAGATCCCAATATTCTCTAAATGGAGACATCTTAGGGCTTGTGGGTCTTGGGGGCACCAAGGGTTGCCAAAAGAGAATTGGAAACCCATGTGTGGCCTGTAGGGTCTCAGTTGCCCACCCCACAGTAGCCCAAAATTTGTATTTGCTTCATCATTTTATAGCATGGGAGCAGGAAGGAAGACAGTATTCAAAAGTATTTTTACAGTAATTGAAAAACCTGGTTTTAGAGTGTCAAGAAACTGTGATGGAAAGAATCCTGAACTGATGATAATCTTCACAGTTTAGGACTCACTCTGAAAAATCTGTACATAGTTGTTTGACACAGAAATCAACTTTTTCTATTCAGGTAACAGGATTTTCTGCATAGAAAACAACAAATATTATTTTCTGCAAAGGAAAAATGCAATTTCCCATGGAGAAAATGCTATTTTCTGAACAACACAACCCTCCATGGAAATTTTGTGCAGGACAAGTCCTGAATAGGCTTCAAAAATTGTGTGGTTTCTGAAGACTTTCTCACATCAGGAAAAAAAAACTTGCTACAATTACTCATTTCTCCCCTTGAGAAGAAAGTTATTAGTGAAGAACTACAGCCTTACATACAAGTAGCTCAGCTAATTGCTGCCTATAGCTTCACTATACACTATACATGCTTCACTATACAAAGATAACCCTGTTACCCTGTTCTCTGGGCGTCCCGGGAGGGACACCCAAATAACCAAAACACAAACACAATTCTGGGGAGAATTAGCTGGAGCACCCACTAAAGCTAGCGAGAGGCAGAGTAACTTAGCAGGGATCTTGCAACCCAGCGTCTACAGGGTCAGGTCAGTCAAGCAGCCAGACAGTTTTAAAATAGCAAAAATGATGTTTTATTGAAGGACAAACAAACAGTAAAGACACTACAATCACACAGCTAACGGAAGAATTGAAAATAGGGATTTTCAGGGGAAATGGGTAATACGACACCTGTCTCGTAGTCCTGGAGAGATATGAAGATAGAGTTCGTTGGGGTGCAAGGAAGAAGCTCAGTGTGGTTCGCTGAGGGGAGCACACCAGACAAAACCGCAGCAAGGCAGGATGAAAGTCTGGAGTGATCCAAGGTGGTCTCAGAATCGGGGGTTTATATAGGGTGAATTGTGACTGCAGGCCATGCCTTACTTGGTGAGGACAATGCGAATTCGGAGTGGGACAAAGCTTCGGAAAGGTCAGAGTTTAGCATGATTGGCTTAGCACTGAATCAACAATAGTGTAGCCAGTATGCAAATGCAGAGCGCTTGGCACGGCTTTGTGCAGCTACCTGCTCGGGGCAGGGGTGCCTTTGTTAGTATTGCTCATAAGCAAAAGGGTGTTTGCCGGAGAGGTCCCTGAAGCGACGAACTGGCTCAGTTCGGCCTGCCTAGGTGGGGAATGGAATGTCGAGCAATTATTGGCCGCGCCTGTTTATGTGCTTGTCCGGAGGCCTTGCAAACACGTGGAGTAGGGTGGCAGAGGAAAGCCGAATGGTTTGATATCAAAAACGATATCAAGTGCTATCACTGGGTAGGCCTGGGCTGAAGTAACAACCCCTCTACAAAGAGACATCAGTAGTTAAATTTAGATTTATTTTCCTTTTAGAGTACACATGTACACTTAACTGGTTGCAAAATCCCTTTTGGACATTAGTGCTGACAGCCTGTATTTATTTATTTATTTGTTTGTTTACTTTCCTTTATACCCCACTATTTCCTAATAATGAAACTCAAGGCAGCTGATTACATATTTAAAACACAATACAGATTTAAAAATCATACAAAAAGTCAACAAAAGTGTAAATATGAAAGTTATTTTCAAAACTATTAAACAATTTATAAAGTTAAAAATATGAAAAACATGAACATGCATTTTTTTAAAAACTATATAGAGCACTTCACAACATTAAATGACCATCACAGTCAGTTTCTAAAACCCTGATGGTAGAAAAATATTTTAACTTCCCAACAGAAGAAGAGCAACAATATTGCAGTTACAGATTCATAACCTAGGCATACAAAACTGTAACTTCTTTGCGTTCAGTAATACAGTCCTCTTTCCACATTTGCAAGTTTGACTTTCATGAACTTCACTATTCGTGAGGCATGCGCTTGCCTCTCCCCACCCCGCCATTTTCCTCCTCCCAAGCCCTCATATTCCTCACTCTAGGCTTGCGAGGCTTGTGTTTAAAATGGATATTTTTCCCTTTTGGGTGAACAAAGGCCCCCTACTGCTGGAGGCATGTCCTCTCTGCCATGTCGTTGCACATTCTGCTGTGTAATGGCTGCTGATTGGTCAGCTGCTCTCTTTGCTCCTACCCCTTCTTTCTTAAGATGGAAGACTGGAAATAGCTAGAACATCAGAACTCTGTTCTTCTCTGTCTGAGAGGAAAGTACTAGTAAGTCCTTAACCTTGTCTTTTTTCTTCTCTGCAGGAATGCCAGGGTCAGAGGCAAAGGAATGGGAGGGGGATCCCGGGGGGGAGTTATTCATAGTTTTTCTACTTTTGTGAGATTTCTGAACCCTGAACCCTCATGAATGTGGAGGGGCCACTGTACTATATATTCACAGTTGTGGTACTGTTGCCATCATCACAAATATCCCACAAACCTAACTTAATGGTTAACAGCGACACCAAGTGATGGAGGACTGCTCTATTGGCAATCAGGGTCCACGGAATGAAATAAGAAATAAGCCCCCTCCCACCAATGAGCAAGGCTGCAAGTTGCAGAAGCAGGACCCCTGTCTCAGTTTTCATCATGGCCTTGCTGGTAGGCTGAAAAGATTATCCTGCTGCACCCTGGTTTCCTGCAGAACAGACCTCCATCACTTGGTGTGGTTGCTGGCTCTAAAGGGAGCTGGGCCAAGAATGTTACTAAGGCCCTTTCTGCATGGGGTAAGTAGAACAGCACGGTGCAACCTGTGACAGAGGTCGTTTGCACCTTGGGAGCGGACTGGGTCAGACTACTTGTCACAGTTCCGCACCTCAGTCTGCTCCGGAGCAGCCTGAAGTGGTCACGCAGCGTGTTTTTTAAAACCTGTTTTTACAGGTTTTTCAAAAGCACGGAGCACGCCACTCCATGCCACTCCATTCCCGTGCAAGCCTGCAGATCTGCCGGGGGCAGGCTTTAGGCTGGCAAGCTTCAGTGGTTTGTGGGGAGCCTCCACCAACCAGAAGCCACCATTTTGGATGCTGGAGCAGTGCAGAGCAATGAGCTCACACTGCTTCTCGTCAGGACGGACCCAAATGGACCCACCAAAAAGCCGGTGAGTAGTGGCAGGGAGCGTTTCCCTCACTGTGTGCAGAAAGGGCCTAAGTTTCACATTCATAACTAAGTCAGTGACTTATGATCATAGCCTAGATTTGTCATGGGTGACTGTTTCCAAAGCTAAGAAAGACAGAAAACACATGCAGAGAAGACATTAGCTCTCTCCAAAATACTCACTGCCTAAAAACGCCAAGATAAGCACAATACACTGTAATGTCTGGTGCTTCTGCTTTTTAAACAAAAAGCAAAAACTTTCCGGCACGATTTAAACCTGACTGGTTGGACTTTGCTGCCTTGATGAAAGAGGGGATTGTAGGATACCAAAAGAAACAAATATTGAGAAGATTCTATGCTGAGCACTAGATGCAAAGTTTTGTTGTACTGGAAACTGGCTTGAAAGGCAGGATTGGTCTTGTCTTTCGGGGGGGAAAAATGCCTATTTAAAAATAGAGAATTCTCTGGCAGCCTTTGTGCCTTTGGTTTAAGGGCAGGATTAAGTTAAACCTGGCCAAATGATTTTAACACTTTGCTACAGTCACACTTTACTATTGTTAAGCAAACTGTGTCTTGAAGTGTTAATGCTAACTGCAAATACCTCATCACAACAGAGTAATGATCTCAGAGAGCCACAGCAATGCCTGTCTTAGCTATATTCTATTTTGATTACAGTAATGCTCTATTGTAAAGGGAATGTATTTGAGAATTGTTTGGACAATAGTAGTGCAGTGTCCACATCAGGGAAAGTAACAACGCTGCGCTGTTCTGCTTTGGTCAGACCTGTCTTGGAGCACTGTGTCCAGTTCTGGGTATCACAGTTCAAGAAAGAGACTGACAAGCTAGACCATGTCCAAAGGACAGAATTCTAAATCTCTCTCCCTAAACTGCAGTTCCCAGAATTCCATAGGAAACCATGGCAATTAAAGTGAAATCATAGTGCTATAATTTGATAGTGTGAATGGGCCCTTGGAAAGAATAGGGACAATTTGTGACTTTCATGTCAGTTGGGTAGTGAATCCACACTGGAATTCAGTCTGAACTTAAAGGGACTAATCCAAAGTTTGGGGCCTGGTTTGAGGATAAGATCTGGCACCCTGAGTAGTTCCTTTAAAGTTTGTATTAAAACCAGAGGTGGATTCACCATCCCACTGGCACTGTCATAAAAGTCTCAGGGCCCATGTTCCCATTGTGCCCCTATCATAAATTTAAGCATTGAATATTAGTATGATGGAATTGAGTGGTGGAGAACATCAAGCCAGGTGTGGTTCAAGATCAGACTCCTGGCCTTATCCAAACACATAACCACAGAGATACAAAGTGTTGGAGATACGAAGTGGAAGGCCAAGATGCGGTACAAAGACAGTTGAGTGGAAATTCACGTCACCTTGTAGCATTCTGAAATCGTAGCTATAGCCTAGGGACCCCCACACACATACCTTCTTTTCTGTCCCAGTGTAATTTGAACCTCATTTGGAATATTGTGTCCAGTTCTGGGCACCTCATTTCAAGAAGGATATTGACAAGCTAGAACGTGTCCAGAGGAAGGCGACCAAAATGGTGAAGGATCTGGAAGCCATGCCAGATGAGGAGCAGCTTAGGATGCTGAATATGTTTAGTCTGCAGAATAGAAAGTTGAGAGGGAACATGATAGCCATGTTTAAATATTTGAAGGGATGACATGTGGAGGAGGGAGCGGGCTTGTTTTCTGCTGCTCCAGAGACTAGGACAAGGAGCGATGGATTCAAACTACATGAAAAGAGAATCCACCTGAACCTCACGAAGAACTTCTTGATGGTCAGAGCTGTTTGGCAGTGGAATCTGCTGCCTTGGAGTGTGGTGGAGTCTCCTTCTTTGGAGGCTTTTAAGCAGAGGCTAGATGGCCATTTGTTGAGAGCACTTTGGTGTGTGTTCCTGCATGGCAGGGGGTTGGAATGGATCACCCCTGGGGTCTCTTCCAACTCTATAATTCTTTGAACATTGGATGTATTCCATATGACCAGTCCCAGCCAACAGTAGTCACTGCATTTTGAACCAAACTGAAGTTTGACTAATTAACTTCTTCCACTGTCTGTCCATAGAGACAATACCTAGTCCATTCTGCATTCTGTTGCTACCCTGACTTCTGGGGGTCTCCAGAGGACACCTTAAGTTGCTCCAAAATACAAAGGTGGGAGAAATTAGCAGGGCACTCGATTTTAGCAATACAGAGGACAGGGCAACCCTAGCAGGACCTTTTACCCAATTTTACAGGGTCAGGCCAAGCCAAAGAGCCAGATAAATGTACCAAATAAATGAATTTTATTAGACGAATATAGTACCATGCACTCACTCACTCATGCACACAAGGCCTATTGAGAAGGCAAAGAGGTGAAAAATGGATAGGGGATATAGCAAAAGGAATGTAGAGGTGGTGATACTGCACCTATCCTGAAGTCTTTAGTCCAGGAAGCAGCAAGAAGAACAGAGCTCAGCAAAGAGACGGCTGAGGGGATCATTCAACTAACAGAGTGCCAGTGTGCTAGCGTGGCAGGGAGTTCTCCAAAGAGACCCTCAAAACTAGGACTACTTATAGGGCAGAATATACCTCGGGGCAGGCCCTCTCCCAGGAAGAACAATGGCCACAACAAAGGAAGGACTGCCATACAATGGCAACTTGGTAGTTTTCATGATTAGTTTATGCTGGGTTGCAGTTGTGTAGGGTTGCGGTATTGGTTTGTGTAGATAGGCCTCGCCTTGTAGGATTTTCCTGAGTCAAAGTTGCTCAACCTGAAGAAAACACGCTAATCCCCTCAAGTTGGCTATTTGTGACTGAGGACCCTTTGTTTATGTGGATGTGTACAGCCTGAGGTTTCCTTGGGCTACATGACTGGGGATGTTCCTGGTCTTGATCTGGTTTCAGTCGTTCGACCTTTTTGCCTACGTGCCCATCCGGGCAACCTCTCTGGCATGGTGGGCATATCTGATATCAAATTTATAGTCCCCGGGATAGGATATGCCATTGGGATAACACTGTACTACAGCCTGCTGAAATTGGGAGTTAAATGCAGAGAACAAGGGTTGATTATTTATTGTTCTCTTTGTATGACAATAAATCTACACTAGACCTTCTGATATATGTTTTCCAGTTATACAGTTCACATTCTTCCAGGCTTTAGGAAAGGTTATGTGGGTCATTCACCTCAACTTACATTCATATGACCCAGAGATGATGATAACCCTTTAACTAGTCTGTCTCAGCCAGGTGTTACACGGATCACTCGCTAAAAGTGGCAGAAAGGCTTTGAAGATCCTGGAGCCTGTGGTTATAATGACTTTTTATTCTCTTTATTAAAATCATAAATATATCATAGGGTGTTCATAACCCTGTACTCTTATGCCCCAGAGAGCTTAGTGGTAGCTGGTGGTTTTCACATCAGGTGGGCAGTGAACCTATTTTGCGTTTTAGACTGAACTTTCAGAGAGCTGCCATATAAGATACTGAACCTATTTTGGAAACAGAACACCTCACCCTGCCTAGATCCTTTATTGTTCAGAGTAAAAACTGAAACTGATTCACTGCCTTACAGACATGGAAGCTACCAGTCACTGGCTAAACATCTAATACTGATTCTGATTACTAGTCCTTCTCCTTCCCTTTGGCTGGTGGTGGGGATGGAAAGGAAATTCACCAGGTTTGCATTTCCCTATGCAAATATTGTTCCAGATTTTTAGCATATGTGTTGCATATGGGAACACACCTATGCAAATATCCGTTTTGTACCTCCTAAGACTGATAACAAAATGAAGGGGGTTTTGCCTTAGAAATCCACATGTTTCCCGAGGCTTGTGATGCATTTCAGTGAAGAAAAATGAAGGACACAGAACCATGAGTTTGTTTGAAAGATGTAAGCAGCTGAACAGGCATATCTTTGAAAAAATTTACACATTGTACAAAGAGGAAATGCATACAGAAAAGAATTATAATGCATACAGAGAAGCACCAAATGCATCTAAAAATTAGAAAATAATATGAACAAATCATGCATGTGCTTGTGGGAGGCAAATGCACACAAGTATCCATAAATTTTCATGGCAGAAGGATTGGGGGGGATCTCATGATCCTATACAGGTTAAGCCTTCCTGACCTGGAAATCTGAAAACGTCATAACCCAAAACTTTTTATCAACAGCCTGCTTCCATGTTTGAGGTGGCAGCTATGATGCTCCTGCTCATTTGTCCCTCAGATCCTCCTTTCTCTCTCTTTTTGCTGCCAGCTGCCAATTCCACCTTCCAGGAGGTGGCTGTGGAACTCCTGCTTATTTGTCTTATGTGAGAAGCACCACAGCCATTGCCTTGAAGAAGCAAACAATCCAAATAATTGAGCCAAGAGACTCAACCAACCCATCAGATGCTTCTAATTTTTATAAACCCATGCCACAAGGTAGGAGCCATCCAAGCTCACCATGCAATTTGAACAATTCATGCCATTCACTCCCTTTGCGCAAAGCTCAGATTCACAAATGCAAAAAATCTCTCAAGACTGCGGAAAATACATCACCGGTGAATAAGACTGGCATCCTGTTGGTGTCTTTGCAGGTATGTACATTCCCCTACAGAAATGGTTGCACTTTTTTGTCCAATGCAGAATGGCCATATTCAGTTTATGGCTGCAGAAACAGAACCGCACATGCCGTATCATGACACATTGATGCACACTGTGCAATGAAGGCACATTTTACACAGATGTGCACTTATGCTTATTGCACATTGTGTATTGATACGTATTTTACATGCAAATAGGCATGTGCATTTGGCATTGTAATTCACTAATGAGATGGGATCACATAACTCCAGGGGAATATAGTTATGCCCCATCTCTCCTTGATGCAGGACCTCAGCCAAGAATGGGACATATAAGGATCTGCATCTCTAGAATAGATAGAAGGAAACGTTCTATTCAGCAATGTTTTAAAAAAAAAAACAACCACCCCATACCTATCCTGGATTTTTGACCCCAACTCCATAGCCTTGTATCAGCTTAAGTACTATCACATTCAGTGTGACACAAGATTTCATGGACTAAATCCATCCAACAGATGATAAAAATTGCATGAGAGGTATAGCTCAGGGATCAGGAAAGGGAGAGAAATCTTAGCACCCTCTCTTGAATTTGGCAGCAGACAGTTCATGATGAATTGTACTGTAAGTCCACTTTACTCTTGCATTGTGGAGCGGGGGGGAAGGCTGAGAAAATTGATATTCTCTTCATCCCTTTGCAACAGCTAAAGTCCCCTCCCTGAACACACCATTCAGTGGCACCCCCATTTCTTGTTGGTGGAAAGTAAGGTGGTTGGAGAATTGTCTGGCTGTGTTCTCCTAGCCAGATATACATAGATGACACCCACCAATCTTCTACATCTGCTACTTAGTTTTGCATGCGTAAATCTGGCTCAACTTCCCCACTCACCCACCTAAAGAACTAGCAGATGGATCAGGTGAAAGAATTCTTTTCAGCTTCTAATTGGAGCATACAGAGGAGGAGACTTCTACCTCCCTCTGGTCAGGGAATGAGGCTGTCATCAAGGCCGTTTCTGCCCTACACTGTTATAGTGCTATTATTCCACTTTCAACCTCCTGTGGAATTCTGGGGTTTGTAGTTTAAGGAGACAAAGGAACTCTCTGGCTGAAAATTCTATATGTCTTCCCCTTAACTGCAAACCCCAGGATTCTATAGGATGTTGAAAGTGGAATAATAGCACTATAACAGTGTAGTGTGGAAATGGCCTAAGATAACGGAGCTCTGTCATTGTTGTTGAGTTTAATGCATGCTTTTGTCCTGTATTTATATCCTGCCTTTTCCCCCAATTTGGGACTCAAGGCAGTTTACCAATTAAAGCATGTGCAGTGTAGCTAAAACCAGGCAGACGTCACCATGATATCCAAAGGGTTTAAAACATGCACTTAAAAAAAGGATAGGCAACAGTTAAAAACAGTCCAGTCAAAAACAATACAGCACTTGCTTCAGAGACCTTGCTTTAAAAATTTGCTGATCTAAAAATCAAAATAAAGTTAGAATAAAAAAAAAAGCTTTTCCCTGCTGTTAGAAAGACAGCAAAGAGTGGGACATTCTGGCCTCCCTAGGAGTTCCAGAGCTCACGGGAAGCCACCAAAAAGGTTCTATCACACATCCCCACCAGCCTGAAAATGGTAGGACTCTGAATCCTCCCTTCTGAATCAGTTGACACCTGGGTCCCAGAGCATTTGCCCTGTGGAGCTTTGCTCCTTATTGGATGAGGCCCAAAGATGCTTGTAATTAATTATAAGTTTTGCACAGTTTGTTTCCACATTTTGGCACACGTTGATGCCCTCTGAGTGTTGGGCCCCACCCTGATCCTTCTTGTTCAAAACGCCCCATGCTGTGGTAATCTCCTACAGACAGGGTTGATTTATAAATCATGCTATGAATTAAAACCCAATTCATCATTATTATTATTAATAACTCCAACCCAAGACACTTTGCATTGCTTTCATCCCAGCGCATACATCAAATTGGCTTCCTCAAACCGGCACACCTGCAACTAGTTCGGCATCTCTCTCCATAAATTTCTCTCGGCCACAACAAACAATAAAGAGAAAATTAATTTTGAAAGTGTTTGTTGTCTTCTTCCATCCTCTCCTTCTTTTCTTTTCTCTCCTTTTTTTTTTTCTTGGCTTCTTTTCTTTTTCTTTTTCTTTTCCTTGCAGCACAAGGTGATGAAACAAGTGCATTCGACATGATGAAATTAGATGCAATTATTGCTTGGAGTCAAACAAACCTCAGCCTTACACAAAAGGTGTGGAAACTCCAATTGGCTAACCGGCCGATTGCAGTCATGCTTTGTAACCCAGCTCCAGTTGGAATTTTGGCAGGAGAAGCTCAGGAACTATTCTGGGGAAGAAGAAAAAACCCGAGAAGGCATGTTCTATCCCATGCCGTTGCCATGTAGCGCACGCTTTGTATTTAGGTATAAACACTGAGATGAAGCTCAACTTGCACCATCAGTGAGTAATTACAGCTTCTGGAAACACACGCTTCTGAATTGTTAAAAGAGAGGGTGCGAGCAAGAGAGAGAAAAAGGAGGAAATATTGTGTCTTTGTTTAAGAAATGACAATATCCATCTGTCTTCCTAGATCTGTCTTGTTTATTCATGCTGGTTGAACAGCTGCCCCGACACCTACTTTTAAAAGGGATGTCAAATCCCTTCTTGGAGATGAAAATTCAAGGCAGTCTCTGGTCCAAATTGGCTTCACTAGAGGGTAATCACCAGAATTATTATACCAGGAAGCTGCTTTTGGATTTTATTTTCCTTTTCACTATGCTAGGGCTGAGATTTCTACTAAAGCTGAACCAAAATTTCCCAGAAGACTTTTCTTTCTGAAGGGGAAAAAAATTCTGATTTGTGCCCTGGCTCCAGCTCTCTTGATTTGCTAGGGACAGTCCCAATGAATCTCACTTTGTTGTTGTTGTTGTTGTTGTTGCTTTTAAAACATCCCAGTTTCTCTCTCCTCCGGTTTTCCCTTTGTCCTCAGCTTACTTCAATTGCTGCAAATTGAGTTCCAAGTGAAAAAGTCATTGGCAATCAATTAACTCAGGAAAAGGGAGAGGCAAGGCAAAAGCAAACTGCTGCAGTCTCCCCTAGTTCATGTACTTCTTCCACATTCCACATTGTCTTGAGCATCTTCTGAAGTTGCTTGGCCACACATGTTTCAGTTTTAATCTATAACATTTTCAGCATTTCTTTACAATGGCTGCCTTTTTTAGCTGCCCACGCCCATGCCTTAGAATTATGCTAGACCAGAGGCATTGCAAAGAACACAAAATGTCAGACAGGCTATAAGTACAGATGTAGCTGTTTCTTGCAGAAGGAGCAGCAGCAGTTGCTAATTAATTCCTCCTCCAACTCTAGGGACAGGAGTGGGACTCATGCAGCCCCTGTGCTGCTGTTAGACAGCAACATCCAGCATTCACCATAGGCTCTGCTGGCTAAGGCTGCTGGGAGTCAGAGTCCAGAAACCCCTGGGGGGGCACATGGTTCCCACCTCTGAGTGCAGAGTTGAAGAAAGCATTGTAAGAAAGAAAAAGACTGCCATCACTTGGTGATGGTGAAGCCAATCTCTGCTAAAATGTTTCACAGTAGGTGAACTTATTGTCCCAATCCCGGTGTTACCGCAGTTTCTAAGCTGGACTTGAGGGATATTAGATATCACTTTGATATCAATAATTTGGTCTTCTTTACCTATTCCTCTCCACATACTGCGAAGTCCCCCAGACAAGCTCGCAGACAGGCACGGCCACTAATCGCTGTAATATTCCAAACAAATACAGGCAGGCCAGAAATAGCCATCCCACCGCTTCAGAAGACCTCAAGGCAAGTACCGCATTATGTATGCATGCATACATATATACAAAGGACTCCCTGCCCCGAGCAGGCAGCTTGACAAGCAGACTACTCAACTGTCAAGCACTCTGTGTTTGCATACTCGCTACTCTATTGATAATTCGGACTTAACTCAATCATGCTAAATTCTGACCTTTCGGAGGCTTTGTCTCCAGCCTGAAACTCATTGTTTTCCCCAAGTACGGACTAGCTTGTGGCCACATTTTGCCTTATAAAAACCCCTGACTTTGAGAGCTTCCTTGGATCGCTCCCGACTTCCATCCCGCCTTGCTGCCACTTTGCTTGGCAAGCCTTCCCCTCAGTCCCACGTACTGAGAACTTCATACCTACGAACTCTATCTTCAGACTACCCGGGCTTCAGGACAGGTGTAGTGTTACCCAAACCAACAATCTCCTCTAAAAATCCCTCTATCCCACTCTGACCTTTATTTCCATAATTATCTGTGTGAGTGTGCTACATACACTGTTTGATTGTAAATTAATAAAAACAATTGTTATTCTTACACTTCTGTTTGCTCCTTGACTCAGCCTGACCCCGTAGACATTGGGTAAAAGATTCCACTCCGTTGCCCTACCTCTTGCATTGCTAGCTTGTGCTCTTTGCTAATTTCCCCAACTGGTATAATTGAGCGCATTTAGGTGTCCCTCACGGGACCCCCAGAAATCAGGGTAACACTGGTGTCCATGAGTAGTATCAATAATTTTGAAAGGCTGTTTCTAACCATACAGTGTGAAAGGTTGGGCAACTTTGTGGAAACAGGGACCAATTTCCTCCTCCAGAAACTCCTCTCTGCAGGCCACACACACATGCATACATGTACACCCAATACTTCTATTTTCCTCTGAAGTCCCTCTCAAAATGGTTAGAGGAAATGATGTCACCTCAATTTCGGAAAACATTTTGAGAAGGACTGCAGAGAAAAAATGGAGGCGTGGGGGATTTACAGGACACCAGTTTTTGCCACAAATGCATCAAGGTACAGTAGGACCAAAAAAAAAATGTAGGCCATTTCCGCAGTACACTGTTACAGTGCTATTATTCCACTTTTAATATCCTGTGGAATTCTGGGGTTTGTGGTTTACTGAGGGCAAAGAGCTCTCTGGCTGAGAAGCCTAAGGTTCCCCCTGAACTGCAAACCCCAGGATTCCATAGGATGTTGAAAGTGGAATAATAGCACTATAACAGTGTAGTGTGGAAATGGCTGTAGTCTCAACAACAGCTTTGTATTCAAAGAAACATACAAAGAAAACTGCATAGAATTCTAAAATGAGAATATATAGATGGGGAAGAGATGTACCACAAAAAAACTGCATGGAAAAACAAAGTTCACATTAAAACCATTTTGGAACTGTTGGTGGAAGACAAATGAAGATCTCAGAGAGCTTGAGTGCAACAGATTTTCTCAACTTCTGACTAATGCTGAGCTTGCAAGCATTCCTCTGTAAGACTAAAAATTCCTGAATCTTTAGGAAAGCTATTGGCCGTTGTTGAATGTAGAAGTGTGGAGTTCTCTGAGGCAGTAAGGCAGACTCATCAGATGCTTGAAGGATGCAGGTTTTAGTGTCCTGTGATTCCTTCCCCATCCAAGGCTTCAGGCTAACTGATCTATCCTTCCCAGAACATCTGTCTGATCTTGATTCCTGAGTGAGCCTGATATATTCAAGAACACCCATTGATGGTGATGAAGAGGATGTCTGGATTTTGCACCACCTAAAGGACATGCAGATTTTGCTGAAACCTTCAGCTTCTTCTTTTGTGTACACTCACTGTGTACACTGTCAACACATTGCCAAAAAGCAATCTTGACTTGATTGTACCTCTCTTTGTAGGGTATTTTCTTTTCCAATATATGTGATCATATTTGAGCTTCAGTAATAACAACAGAGAGCCAGCATGGTATGATGGTTGGACTAGAACACTGGTAGACCAGAGTTCAAATCTCCACTGAGCCATGGACACCTACTAGGCAAGTCACACTCTTTCAGCCTCTGCAAAGGCAAATCTCCTCTGAACAAATTCTGCCAAAAAAAAAATGCCATAACAGGTCCTCCTTAGGATCTCCCTAAGTCAGAAATGACTTGAAGACACACAACAATTACAACAACCACCACAAGGGCAGATTTGCAGTTGGAGGTGGGGTTCGATGCTGAAAGCATATGTACCAATATGTATACATGCATTAGAGCAGTGTGGTATAGTGGTTAGAGTGTTTGCCTAGTAATTGGGAAATTCACCCCTTGGCCATGAAGCTCCCTGCCGAAGAAGAAGGGAGAAAATGGAAAAGATGTAGATAAGATTAAAAAGGGGTGGGGGGAAGCTATGACAGTTGGAAAGTCTGTGTGCTTCATCACTGAAATTCATTTTCAAAATTCTCTCAATTAAATCAGAATTCAGAAGAAGTCACGTACAGAGCATGTGAACCAGAGTGACAACAAAGCCACAGAACTGGGGAAATCCCCCTTGTCCTTACTTTCCATCTGCTCAGGCTCACAATCTGACTCTGGCACCTACCTGTGTGTGCACCTGGGGATACTGAAAGAATTCATTTTGAATCGCATCAAAATATATTATAGAAATGCATATTTGGAAAGAAAATACATTTATAGAACCATCTATTGTTGAGGGAAAAATATATGTATTTCTGCATGTATTTAAATGCAAATTTCCATCTGGATTTTTGAAAAAGGTAGTTCGTGTTGAAACAGATTTACACAGAACATATTTAAAGGTTGAACAGGGCACAAGTGATATCAAATGGAAACAGACTGATTTGATCACCCCTATATACACATTCAGAGAACCAGTCTGGTTTGAGCCTTGGTCTATGACACTGGAGACCAGGGTTTGATTCCCAGCTTGGCCCATGGAAACCCCCTGGGTGACCTTGGATACATCACATACTCTCAGCCACAGAAAACCCTGTGATAGGTTCACTTTAGGGTCACCATAAGTCAGAAATAACTTAAAGGCACACAACAATAGCATTAACAACAACAACTATCCAGCCCCAGCCCCTTTCCTTCTGATATGTCTACCTGGAAGAGTTTTTTGGGGTTGGTTGGTTTGTTTTTAAGCATCATTGTTATTGAAATACACTGATATAAGATGAGTGACACTTGGCTTGGCCACAGTACATGTGAAAAGGATCTAGAAGTCTTAGTAGACCACAAGCTGACCACAAGTCAGCAGTGTGATGCAGTAGCTAAAAAAAACCAATGGGATTCTGGGCTGCATCAATAGGAGTATAGTGTCTAGGTCAAGGGAAGTGATGGGACCACTCTATTCAGCTTTGGTCAGACCCCACCTGGAATACCATGTCCAGTTCTGGGCAACACAGTTCAGGGAGGATATTGACAAGCTGGAACATGTCCAGAGGAAGGCAACCAGATTGGTAGAGGGCCTGGAAACCATGAAACCCTATGATGATCTGCTTAGGGAACTGGGTCTGTTTAGCCTGGAGAAAAGAAGGTTAAGAGGTGACATGACAGCTATGTTTAAATATTTGAAGGGATGTCATATGGAGGATGGAGCAATCCTGTTTTCTGCTACTCTAGAGATAAGGAACAATGGCTTCAAACTTCAGCAAAACAGATTCCATCTAAACATTAGGAAAAACCTATGGACAGTAAGAGCAGTCCAGCAGTGGAATACACTGCCTGGGAGTGTGGTGGAGTCTCCTTTTTTTGGAAGTTTTTAAAATAAGTTGGATGGCCATCTATTGGGAATGTTTTGATAATGTATTCCTGCATGAGAGGCATTGGACATGAGGGCCCTTGTGGTCTCTTCCAACTCTATGATTCTATGAATTATCCACATGCAAGATACATCATTAGACACAAAAATCTGAGTCATCCATGCCAAAGTATTTTGAGTTTCTATATACAGTTGTTAAAGTTGGACAGTGAAGAAGGCTGGCATGGAGATATCAACTCATTTGAAGTATGGTAAGGTAGAAGAATTCTACAGATGCCATGAAGTGCCAAAAACACAAATAAATGTGTCCAGGAGGGCAAATCTGACCTGAACTCTGATTAGAAGGTAAAAAACTAAATTGAGGCTATCATACTCTGGACATATCATGAAATGACATGACTCAATGGAACAAGTGATGATGCTTGGTAACGTGGAAGGCAGTAGGAAAAAAACTGTAGTGGATTGATTCAGTTGGATTGATTCAATAAAGGAAGCCATAACCCTGAGTCTGCAAGACCTGAGTTGAGGTCCTATTACACTGCACAATTATAGCACTATGAATCCACTCTGTCATAACTTCAGCATATGAAAATATGGGATATGTAGTTTGGTGAGGCTGTAGAGCTGTCTTCTCGAGAATTCTAAATCTCTCTCCCTGAACTACAAAGCCTGGGATTCCATAAGAAGAAACAACAATAGTCAAAGTGGAATAATAGTGTGAAATTATATAGTGTGACAGCAGCCATGGCGATGACTGGAGTTGTGGGAGATCTCTCATACATAGTGTCACCACAAGATGAAGATAGCTTGATGACAAATAACAAAAAACTGAGAATTTCAATTTGGCTGCATCTCCTTGAGACTTATGTGAACATTTTAGGGCAATCCCAACAGACCATAAGTTCTAGCAAACATATTTAGGCTGGCAGCCTTATTTTAAGATCGAGTTTATAATTCTACTAGTGTATTTACCCAGCGTTGCCTGGGATTTTTTTTTTCCTCTTAAGTACTCACCAAACTGTCTTCTCCAATACCTGGAACTTCTCCCCATATTTCCCAATGCAATCTGTATCCAGAGTTATTTACATACACAGTTTGGGTGCCTGAGGGAATACATTGTCCTCTTCCTTGCTGCTAGGCCCCATCTCCATAGCAACCAGCCTATTCCAGTACCTGTAACTTTTCCCCATATTCCCCAATCCAATCTGTGTTCAGGGCTGTTAACATACAGAGGTTGGGTTCCTGAGGGAATACACTGCCCTTCTTCTTGCTGCTAGGCCTCATCTCCATAGCAACCGGCCTGAGGCACAAGAGCTTTCTGCTTGAGGATTCTAAAGGCCCCTTCCTAAACTGCCAACCCCAGGATTCCATAGAATCTTCACAGCCACCCAGTCATATGAGATCTTCTCCCCTCACACAGCCAATCGTACGAGGTCTTCGCCTGCCTTATGCAGACAAACAGACAAACTCACAGACAAACTTTGACTTCTATATAGTAGATGAGAATTTTTGTCCAAAGTTCCATTCCTCTTAGTAAGCATAAGAACCCAGCAATGTGTGCTTGCAAAGGGCAAGTGACATGGTTTAGAGAACACACAATACATCTATCTTTCGCACTTGCCAGGGTAGAGATAAGAAACACTAGGTAACACAAGAAGATACAAAGAGCCACATGGGATCGGAGCAAAGGCCAATCTAGTTCAAAAATCCATTCACGCAGTGGCCAATCAGTTGCCTACGGGAAGCCCACCAGTCAGGTATGACCGCAGTTGCAACACCTGAGAAGGTTCAATTGGGGGGACTGCAACTTGCAGGATTCCCCAGCCAGCATGGCCATTCTAGGAGCTATAATCCAAAAAGATAACCTTTCCATACTCTGACTCCAGTCTACTAGTCTACTAAATGGAACTGGATTTCAAGATAAGTTAAAATCATAGAGTTGGAAGAGACCCCAGGGGCCATCCAGTCCAATTCCCTGCCATGCAGGAACCCACATCAAAGCACTCCCAACAGATGGCCATCCAGCCCTTGCTTAAAAACCTCCAAAGGAGGAAGCTCCACCACACTCTGAGGCAGCAGATTCCACTGCCAGACAGCTCTGACCATCAGGAAGTTCTTCCTGAGGGTCAGGTAGAATCTTCTTTCCTGCAGCTTGATTCCATTGCTCCTTGTCCTAGTCTCTAGAGCAGTGGAAAACAAGCCAGCTCCCTCAGCAGCAGAGCATGGAGTGCGTGGAGGGGGGCAGGAGGGGGGTATGCATGAGGGCATGGCTGCAGCACATAAGGGGGTGGATACAAGCTGGAACACCCCCAAAACATTGCCACCAGGGTTGAACTGCCCTCATCACCACCCCCCGTCCCCATCCGACTGCTCTCCCTCCTTGACATGACATCCCTTCAAATATTTAAACATGGCTAGTGTGTCCCGTTTTAACTTTTTCTTCTGCAGACTAAACATATCCAGCTCCCTAAGCTGTTCCTCATTGGGCATGGCTTCCAGACCCTTTACCATTTTAGCCACCCTCCTCTGGACACACTCCAGCAGAGTTCCCATCCTTCCTTCCCAGTTGAAGCCACCTGAAAATCTTCCCCAAGGGGGAGGAATCAGAGACACTTGTGAGCCATGTGGGATGGAGAGGGAATAATTCAAAACTGTGCAACCACCTCAGAGCTTAAGGTGATATAACAGTGTCTTCACTAGACCTTGGGCTTGCATGATGTATATGTCCATGCTTACTTCATTCCACCACTGCTTCCTTCCCAAACTGAAACGCATGGTCATATGTATGCATGGATGGATGGACAGACAGACAGATGATATTTCAACCATACATGCTACATAGGTTGCTTGCCCTTGGAATAGAGACCCACCCAGAACTAATGAGATGAAGAAGCTGTGGTGAGTTGTAAGTTCCACAGCATAGTAGGCTGAAACGTACTCTTATTCTTGCTCAATGTCATTCCTCTCCTTTATGATGTGGCAAAGATATATAAGCTATAATGATGCAACTTTCTTTTCTGCAACACTTTCTTCTTTCAATGAGAGCTGATGACAAGTATGTTTCAACCCTGTGTGAATGTCCCTCAGTACTTCATCTCTCAGTGTCTCATAACTGAACAAGTGGATCCCTTCCATTGACAAGAATTGGATCATAGTCATGGTTGGGTAATGTGAAAACCGGTGTGCTTGATCTGTTAAGGCTCACATATGCAAGAAGTTGCTTAATGTTGGCATTCCTGTTCACAGTGTGGCGTGTTGATAACATGAGCTGAGAAGAGCTGAGCTGAGCTGGGCTAGGAGTGATATGATGATGCAATTATATCAGCTGAGTTAAGGCCATTTCCGCACTACACTGTTCTATTATTCCACTTTCAACATCTTATGGAATCCTGGGGTTTGCAGTTTAGAATTCTCTGCCAGATTGCTCTTTGGCCTCAGTAAACTATAAACCTCAGAATTCCACAGGATGTTGAAAGTGGAATAATAGCTCTGTAACAGTGTAGTGCAGAAATGGCCTAAATCACTTTTTTTTTATTTGTATCCCGCCTCTCCATATGGATCGAGGCGGCGAACAACTTACAAATAGCATGTATTTCGAAACATTTCTATACATGCCCCCAACAAGCTGGGTACTCATTTTACCGACCTGCGAAAGGATGGAAGGCTGAGTCAACCTTGGAGCCGGGCAGGATCGAACTCACAACCTTGTGGCTTGTGGCTTGCTTGAACCCATGGCTTTTCACTACAGGATGGGTACAAAAAGAAAAATAAGTAGTGACCACACTCACGAAGATACAGATGTATGGAATAAGGATTGTCAAAGGAGAACAACTCAGGAATTATCAACCACTGATGCATCATACTGTTCTGAACTGAGAGGAACTTGTAGTGACAAACACAAGAGCCCACCCCAAGGTATTCCAAACATATAACATTACCTTTCGTCCCATCCTTTGATAATGGTCCCATCCTCAGTTCTTACAAATGGGTGAGAAAGCGGTAGGAAATCTAACTGTCCATGGAAGTAATCCTGGAGGTTTCAGTGATAAGCCCGAGATGCATCCATTGTTGATAAGATGAATGAGAATTATTGGACTAAAGCCAGTTTTTACTACCAACTGGAGACCCACTGAATCAGTGCCTGGGTGTTAACTTAGGCCATTTCCAAACTACACTGTTATAGTGCTATTATTCCACTTTCTTCATATATATTTATATATAAAATTCAAATAGAGAAGAAAAAGTGTGTGTCTTAACAATAGTGTAGTTACATTACAAAAAAGTATCTTCATATCCAAAGCATAATTGCAGTATTACAGTATTCGTGTAATTATTGATTTATTATTCACTTTACCAAATATTACATACTATATTGCATACAATAAAACTTTTCTTTGAAATTGAAATAGCAAACCTTAATATTTCCTTTCTTCCCTTGTTGGACACTGTATTTGTTCACTTGGTACTTTTTATCAATGTTCTTTTACAATATACCATTCCCTTTCCAGCTGCCCCTGATCTTTCCCAAGATACCTTATTCCTCCTCACATTTTTCTGTGATAGGTCCAGACTGTAGATCCTAATGCATATGTTGCCCAGTTTCACACTGCTGTCCCCTACTCTTCTCTAAATGTTAAGGCAATTTGTTTAGAGAGGGGCCTTCTCAGCCAGAGAGCTCCTTGACTTTAGGAAATTACAAACCCTAGAATTCCACAGGAGGTAGAAGTAGAATAAGAGCAGTATAACAGAGTAGGGAGAAAATGGCCTTAAATAAGCTCCACTTATTTATTGATTCTACTCCAGAAATTGGATTTATCCTGTAATTCCCAGTGTTTCTTGTCTTAATTTATTGCACCAGGATGCAGTGAGAAGTACAATTCCCCTTCCTACCAATGGCTTCTTCTTGCATGACCAAGAATGCCAACGTCTTAAAGATCCCTACCCGACCCTCAATGGCAGAGTTTGGAGTGTGACAAGGGGTGGGAGGGGGTGGGACTACAGCATGAGGGGCGGGGCCACTGTGCATGGGGGTGTGGCTGTGTTGCATGATGCCGTGGCCAGGGTATGCGGTGGTGGGGCTACAGGCTGGGGCACCCCAAAAACATTGCCGCCCAGGGCAAACCGCCCTCTGCAGCCCCCTCATCTCTATGCAACTGCCTTCCCTACCTCTAGCCCTCTCTACCTTCTTTCCATAGGCAAGCAAAGACATTTTTTATTTCAGCAGGCATTCAATATGTGATTTTGGCCTGGTTGATGGAAGGTGCTGGCTATTCTTAACTATGTAGCACTTGTGAATGCTTGTGTTTCAATTATATGTTTTAAATTTTTTAAAAAAATATTATCTGATTGTTCAATTTGTGTTTAAACTTTTATATTTCATGATTTTTAACTTTAGTGTTTTTTTGTGTAATCCACTTTGAGTCCAGGAAAAAAATGGGGTGTAAATAAAGGTGATGAGGATAAGGATGATGGTGATGATGGATAAGGTCCAGAGTGCCTTCTCCACCACCAGTCACCTTTGCTTGTTTCCAGCTGCCCTCCTTTTAGAAGGATAAATGTACCATGAGAGGATCAATAAGTCTCCAGAATTAATAGGGAACCCTCCTGCCCCCAGGAAAACCATGACATTGTATGTTTCCACCACCCCACCTCCAAAGACTCTCAGGTGAAAAAGAAGCATTCTCAAAAAAGAAGAGAAAACTCGGGGGGTGGGGAATGATTATTTATATTTTTCTCCTCTGACACACTTTTTTTAATTCCTTTTTCCCTAACTCTGATTCAGAAATTCTGTCCCATCTGATCCAAGGGCATTTAATCAAAATTTAAGGAAGATGGGTTTTAGAACTCCGGCCATTTCCGCACTCCAATATTATGGTGCTATGATTCCATTTTCAACATCCTATGGAATCCTGGGGTTTGCAGTTTAGGGAGGAGTGTTTAGAATTCTCTGCTAGAGAGCTTTTTGGCTTCAGTAAACAACAAACCCTAGAATTCCACAGGATGTTGAAAGTGGAATAATAGCATTATAACAGCATAGTGCGGCAATGGACTCTGTCTCATACTCCGAAGCCACAACGGGCACTCAGTAAGTCAATCAGTGACTGTATTTCCCAAGCTTCAAGGTGGCCTACAGAATAAAAAGCAATGTGAGTAGAACCACATACAACTTTAAAAACATACAAGAAGTTACAATTAAAATGATCACATATTCAAAAGCAAAGATTAAAAACAGCACAGCACTAAAACAGAAAAAGAATATGTAAAATAAGTAGTTCCCAAATTCATCCTAGAATAGAAAAGCGTCATCTGACAAGAAAAGGACAATAAGGAAGAAGCCTGCCTAGCCTCCCTAAGAAGGGAGTACCAGAGCCTAGGACAACAAGCGAGAAAGTCCTCTCCCTTATTCCCACCAAATGTGAAGATGGTGGGATTGAGCGAAGCACCTCTCTCAAAGACCTTTGAGTCTGAGCAAGCTAGGAAGATAGAGCAACACTCTTCTTGGTCTTTATATTCATCATGTCTCTCACGATAGAATTCAAGGGGACATATCTAGGTTTCTAAGGTGGCTTCCTATTCTGTACTGACCCGTTCCAGATCAGATTAGCTTTAGCAAGGTTAATGTAGAATGTACTTAGAATCAAATCACCATGGATGTAGAAAAGAGGGGAGGATGAATTACAAATGCATGTCTTCTGGATATATAAAAGCAACCAAATCCACGCGATGGTCTCAGCATCTGGGAATCCACTAGAAAACACAGTTCAAAATGTTGTTCCCAGTTGAGATGACTGGTCTTCACTTACAATGGAATGGGAATTAAAGGCTGCCCTATAGAGTAAAGGCTAAGTATGCCTAGCTGGACATAATTTCAGATATGTCTACAAGCAGTTAGAATCCAGCATGGTTACTCCAGTTAATTCAGGATTACTCAACTGAAGCAACTACTACGCAGAGCACATCTTGAGGAACAATACCAGAATAGCATCTGAATGTTTACCAAAATGTTAAAGGTGCATCAAAACAGCAATAAGCATCTATAATTCTTTTGGCATTGTTCTCCTGTAGGCACCATATCTTTCGTTACTTGCTGCCCACGCCTCTTGTCTCCCGACAGACATTGCTGTCACTACATCAATTACCACCATTCATTTAGCTTCATTCTTTCTTTTTCTCTCTGTGACCCGAATGGACTCCTTGTTCTCTCACTGCTGACAGTCCCTAAAGGCTCCAGCAAAACCAGCCATCAGCTACTGACCCTTCTGCAGACAACCTTATTATGGCAAATTTGCAAGAAAGGAAACAACGGAGACTGCAGCCCTATTAGACCTCGCCTCGTCCAATATGCCTTGGGGGCTTAAATTACTTAGATGCAGCAAAGATGGCAGAACATTTTGGAGAACAAAACAAAATCTCCACAACAACCCCACAACTCCCTTTTCTTCTTCCTTTTCTCTTGTCATTTGGAGACTGACATTCCCAATTATACCTGTCATTAGGATATCATAAGGCTGATTTCCTTAAATGACATCTTTCTTCCTCAGAAGAAAATGACGCTCCATGTTATTAAAGAAACAACACAAACCAGCTCATTTCTGGAAAGGGTGTGTTTCATTTCCCTTTGAGGTTTAGTGACATGGCGGAAGATACCACAGTCCTGTGAGAAGCTGTATGTGCAGGGAATTTTTTTAAAAAATAATCAGTGTGTCTGTGGAGAACAATTTCTGGGGGAGGCCTTGTTTTTTTTCCACTGAGATAATATATTCTGCCTAATTGGGAGACTATAGTTGTGTGAGAGAGTCCAAAGAGCAGTGAAGAGTTTACCCTTTTTTTCCTCCAATGTTCTTAAATGATATTTTTTTAAGAGAGCTGGAAAAACCAGTGTGGTAAACTAATATTTGGAGTGGGAGACTGAAAGTTCAAAGCTATGTTCAGTTCAGCAGATGATGTCACTTTGCCACTAACTTCACAGTACAGGCATACATCAGTTAAAAAAACCTCTGACAAAGGCCATTTCTGCACCTTATCCATCTCCTCCATCATCTCGTCATGATCCTGGCAGTGCCACGGCAGGGATGGGAGAATGACACAAATGCTCCCCTCTGCACCTGGCCAGCTGACTGTAGAAGGGTAGCATGAATGACATGTGCCTTCCTCCTGCAGTGCTGCCAGCCATTTCCTGTGCTTCTTCCCTTTGCACATGGCAGTCCACTAGACAAGCATCGTGCAATCAGGGGCCATTATCAGACATTGTCCAGTAATGGAATATCTCACAATCATGATGGATGGGGACAAGTTGGAAGTGGGACTGTGACGACATCATGCAAAAACACGACTCACAGACTGGCATCAACATGTTCCCATCATGGGATAGTGATGTCATTTAGAAATGGCCAAAGAAGCTCTTTTTTCCAAAGTTTTTCACATCCTCTCAGACTGCCCCCCTTTTCTTTCTGTTCCTTTGCCTAGCAAGACATTTTTAGTATGGGACGGTGAAGAGAAACACCGCCTTCTAATATCAGATTCAGCTGCGCGTCTGCAGAAAACAAGGCAATAAAAGCTTCAGCTGGGTAATAATGGAATCTGGCTTTACTTGATCCAATGGTAACTGTGAATGTCTGCCTACAACAGGAAAGGTAAACAGCAGCTGCCTTCAGAATCTCTTATGGAGCATGTTGAACATGAAAATAGAGAGAGAAAGGGAAAGCAGATAAAGCCGTCTCACCAGCTACCCCCATTACGTTAGAGAATCACAGATCTATAAGTCTAGCCACCACAATAGAAATCATAAGAAGGCTAATATGAAAGGAAACAATTCATCATTGGCTGCATTTTGAAAGAAGCTTTCAAGTGATCTCTCGAGGATTCAGAATTACTTAGACAAGGCTTCCCTAAGCTGGTTATTTCATTTCAGGTTTGTATATCATTAGTTTGAGGTGCAAAGTTTCCTGAAACCTGCTGAACTTTCCTTTCCTTTCATAGTCTAGGAACTTAACCCAATTCACTACATCTTATTTCTACCACTGGTACTTTTTTTTTTTTTTGGCTAAAGAAGTGATGCCAAGGAACACATCTATTTTGTATTACAGGTATACAGGTATAGGTATAACTTTAGCTATTGGTAATATTCTGTGGAACACTGTACAAGAAAAATCTGAAAGCTTTATGTTTATTTAGTTACAGAGAACAAGCTGTGTACCATTAAGTCCTTTTTTCACTAACCAAAGTGCATTATAATTGTAACTTAAGAGTGATAAATCCAATTAGTTAACTTTTAAAAATTACTGTTATTCTTAAAGAGGTGTGTCCTCATCACTCATGAAAGTTTGTTATCAGAGGTTAGTAGCTTTTATTTAAAAATAATAATAATAAAATTAACCTATTGTTGTTGTGTGACTTCAAGTCATTTCCAATTTAGGGTGACCCTAAGGTGAACCTATCACAGGCTTTTCTGGGGTTGAGAATGTGTGACATGCCCAAGGTCACCCTGTGGTTTTCCATGGCCAAGCCAGGAATCAAATCCTAGTCGCCAGGGTCATAGGCCATTTCCACACTAGACTGTTATAGCGCTATTATTCCACTTTCAACATCTGATGAAATCCTAAAGTTTGCAGTTTAGGGAGGGGCTACCTGCAAACCCCAGGATTCCATAGGATGTTGAAAGTGGAATAATAGCGCTATAACAGTCTAGTGCAGAAATCGCCAAAGTCCAGTGCTCAAACCACTGCCAAACGCTAGATCTCTGAGCTCTCTGAGTTTCTCTCTGAGTAACTATTCAGTTTCTTTTCAATTAGGTAGAAAAAGAAAAGGGTTGCTTTTCTGAAACCACAATTAAATGTTAAAAAATTATTCCAGGGGTCTTGAAACTGTAAATGTAGCTGATTTCTTTTAAAAATAACAACCCAGGGTCTGGCACACTTTTTGATAAAATCAGTTATCAGGGTTTCCTCAGGGCTCATCCAGACAGGAGGAAAGTCCCCAAAAGATCTGACTCATCACTGTAGTGATGAGGGGGTAGCATCCAAAAGAAACTCCTGTCCCAGACCTTTCAGGGCGCTTTTGTGGGTCCAGTTGTGACTGTTTGCATCCAAGGCAGGAATAGATTATTTTGAAACCCCTGACAGCTTCTAGGATGGATGTGGGTTTGTGTGCATATCTGCCTTCAACTCACCTGCTGACTTATGGCAACTCCACAAATTTCACAAAATTTTCTTAGGCAAGGAAAACTTAGAGGTAGTTTTGCCAGTCCCTTCCTCTGAAATACAACACCTGGTATTTGCTGGTAGTTCCCATTCAAGTACAAACCAGGGCTGACCCTGCTTAGCTTCCAAGATCAGGTAGGATCTGGTTCCTTTAGAACAGACCTTTCCAAACTGTGTGTCATGACACATTAGTGTGTTGGCTGCAGTGTGTAGGTACATAATGTGAACATAATGGGTGGAGGGACTGCTTCTCCTGCTGCCATGGGCAAGGCCCGAGTGAAGGCTCTGCCTCTCCTGCTACCACTGCCCCGGGCCAAGGAAGTCCCCAATGAGGCCGGTGGCAGACCAGATCTGGGTGGAGAGGCTGTCTCTCCCACCGCTGCTGCCCCAGGCCAAGAAAGACCCCAACAAGGATGGCAGTGGGCTGGGTTCAGGTGTAGACGCTGCCTCTCTCACCGCCGCCACCCCGGGCCAAGGCAGACCCCAGCGAGGATGGAGGTGGGCCAGACCTGGGTAGAAGGGCTGCCTCCACTTACTGAATTACTTACTGAATTATTGTGTCACAAAATGATGCTTGTCTAATAAGTGTGTCACCAACATGAAAAGTTTGGAAAGCTCTGATTTAGGATATTTAGGCCCCAACTTCTAGGACAGATAACTACCCCATGGCTTCCCTGCCTTGGTTCCTCATATACTTCTGGGTGGTCCCTACTGTGAGACAACATAGATGGAAGTATGCTCTTTCCCACCTTCCCTCAGCATGCAACCAGGGAGGGGAGGGAACTCCACGCCCACTACATGTCAATGACAGCAACAAAACTCTGTATATTTGAGGCATGACCAGATGCAGAAGTGGAACACAGCTGGACTGAGTCACACATTCCAAGCACAAAATAACCTGACAGTCACTAGGGCTTTTGTCCATTCTGGATGAGCCACTAAAATTGGAATCAACAGCAGGCTATAAGCTTGATTCCTAATGGCTCCCATCAAGTTCTATAGCTGAAAAAGAATGGATTGCGATCTGGAACATGGTCAGAAGAGTGGAGAATATCAGTTGGGAGAAGCTGGTATCCAACTCGAGCATAAGGTTGTGAAGTCACTTGCACCTCTTTTGCAGATGAAAAACTGAGACCAGAAGGTAGGGCCTTGTGATGTCACAAAGAGGGTGTGTGGAAGAGTTGGAAGGCAAAGGAACTCTTTCCAACTCAAGAAATGGGCATGGGATCAGTCCAAATAAATGAACCCAGATTTGGGCAATACACCACTAATCAAATAAGATAATAGAGCTGACAACAGACAAAGCATTTTTAGTGTTTGATAGGTGGCAAAATGGGCCCAGTAACATCACCGAATACCAAAATCAAGATTGTCCATGACACATATTTCCAATTTCTATGTATGGTTGTGTAAGTTGGACAGCGAAGAGAAGCTGAAAGGAAGAGAATCAACTCATTTGAAATCTGATACTGGAAGAAAGTTCTTGGTACCATGGACAGCCAAAATGACCAATGGCTGGGCATTGGCCTAAATCTTATTGTGAGTCCTGACCATTTATTAATTTATTTATTAAAAAACATTAATCAATATGTAGAGTATTAACCAGAACAGACCCAGTGAATCAAATGGATTTACCCACATGTTGCTCATCAGTCAGCAACTGTTTCAGTGTGTCTACACTCCCTGGTATGTAAAGAGTTATGGAAAGAAAATCATCTCATCTGAAATGAGATGCTGGAGAAGTTGGATATGGATATCATGGGCCATTTCTGCACTATACTCTTATAGCACAATTATTCCATTTTCAACATCCTATGGAATCCTGGGGTTTACAGTTTCGGGAGGGGCCAGCCTGCTGAAAAGACAAATGACTGGATCTGAGACCAAATCAAGGTGGAACTCTCACCAGAAGCCAAGATGATCAAATTGAGGCTTTTGTACTTTGGCCACATCACAAGATGATGTGACTTTTGAAAAAAGACAATGCTGCTTTGTAAAGAAAGTGGCAGTAGGAAAAGATAAAGGTAGCATTACAGGTAGATAGATTCAGTCAAACAAGCCACAAGCCTTGAGTGTTCAGGATCTGCACAGGTTGTTGATGACAGGATGTCTTGGAGGTTTCACATTGAAGCTAGCTTGATGAGAATTAACAACAACAAACAAGTAGTCACAACAGTTCCCATCATTCCTGTTAGGGCTTGCCATCTGCATGGGCTTCCATCCTCTATAATGCACTTAATATGTGAAGAAGTTTCAGGCGTTCTGACACAGTTGGGAATTATGGAAGGCTCACTGTCAGTCCACAGAGTGGGTGGGTGGGTTGGTTGGATGGATGGTTGGTTGGTTGGTTGGTTGATAGTTGTCTATTTGGTTGGTTGGTTGGTTAGTTGGTTGGTTAAAATAGTTATATATCACCTCCCAGCTCATCAGGGCTCCCAGGGTGATGCACAACAGGGGGTAAAAACACTTAATATAGAAATTAAAAAGTGAAAAAGAAATTAAAGTGTTCTTGGAGAACTTTAGAAAAACTACTCCTTAAAAGTAATTTAAGAAAAAAAATTAAACAAATGGAGTGGTTTCAGCACCAAAAGGCCATGAACAACAAATACTTTTTAGCTCCCCTGTAGAAGCTCCAAAGAGATGAAGCCAGCCTGTCTTCTTGGCAGGGAGTTTTCTGCAGTCAGGGAGCTGTTACAGAAAAGTCCTGTCACATGTGCATCCCAACCTAACCTTTTCCAGAACCCGTTCTGTTGCTGCCACAGCCTGTACAACAAGAAGGCCCAGGAGTCATGCCCCTGGCACTTCACTCCCTTCTCCTTCCCATGACACAATGGACCCAAGTGCAAGCTCTCAACCTTTCCTCCCCACTCCCCACTTCTCACTCCTAGCTAGTTGGTGCACTGACATGGCATGAGCGCAACCCCCACACACACAAACACTTTCACTCTGACCCCAAAAAGCCTGGAGCTCTGTGGGATTGGGTGGAGATGAGTGGGAAAGGTGCAGCTTTGTTCTCTGGAGCCCCAGAGGGTAGGAGCAGTTACAGGACGGTAGATCTTAATTGAACATGAGAAGAGACTTCTTGGCAGAAAGAGCTGTTCGGCAAAGGAACTGACTGCCAAGAGAGGTGGTAGGGTCTCTTTATCTGGATGACTTCAAAAGAAAGAGAGACAGCTACCTGCTGGTGATGCATTAGCTGGAGATCCTGCATTGGTGGTGGTGGCGGCGTTGAACTCAATGGCCTATCAGGCCCCTTCCAGCTCTGTGATTGCATGATTCTACAGTTATTTCCTCATCCTATGGAATTCTGGGGTTTGTAGTTTACTGAGGCCAAAGAGGTATCTGGTTGAGAATTCTAAACGCCCCTCCCTAACTGCAAATCCAGGGCCCTTTTCGCACTTTACCTTGTTGCAGCAGTGGGGAGCGGCGCTTGCACAAGCAGCCACTTGCACGAGTTGCTCACAACAGCCCTTTTTGCCTCCTGCATCACCTTCCTTGTAAAGCGACCTTGGCACTAGCGCCTCGCCCCTTCCTTCCGCAGCACAGTCTTGGAAGCGTGACCGCCCCTGCTCGCCGAAACACTGCACACAGGTAAGTGCGCGAGAGCGCCGTGAGCATTGCATAAGCGTGCAGTATTTTCGACTTAAAGCCGAAAATCAAAACATGCACATGCGCCCTGCTTTAGCCTCGTGAGCGTTGCACGAGTGGGAGTGCGTTATATGGAGCGGCACTCCCACTCACGTGACGCTCAAGGGGCGCTCGCGCAAAAAAAAAGCATGCGAAAAGGGCCCAGGATTCCATAGGATGCTGAAAGTGGAATAATAGCACTGTAACAGTGTAATGCAGAAAGGCCCTTTGTACCATTTCCACACTACAGTTTCAAAGTGCTTCTATTCCACTATCAACCTCCTATGGCATTCTGGGGTTTGTAGTTTAGGGAAGGGCATTTCCAATTCTCAGCCAAAGAGCTCTTTGGTCTCAGTAAACTACAAACCCCAGAATTCCACAGGGCATTGAAAGTGAAATAGCAGCAGTTTAACACTGTAGTGCGGAAATGGCCTTGATTGTAACAGCTCCTAGGTTTAAAATCTACTTCACACACAGAAATCAACCTTTTTTTTCCTCCAGGTCCATTTGCCCTAAAAGTTGTCTTCTTACCTGGAGACCCAGGAGAACACAGCAATTCCTTGGGACATCAGCCAGGACCCCAAAATCAGGAGGCTTTTCACACTGCTCAGCTATAACACTGTGATTCCACTTTAACTGTCATGGCAATAGCCTATGGAATCCTGGGTTCTATAGTTTAAGAAGGGGTATGTAGAATTTTCAGCTTGAAATCTTTCCCAAACTACATATCCCCAGATTCCACAGGATGCAGCAATGAGAGTTAAAGTGGAATCATAGTGCTATAATTGCATAGTGTAAAAGGGCTGCTCTTAAACCTAGGCCATTTTTGCCCTACAATGTTATAGTGCTTTATTCCATTTTCAACATCTCATGGAATTCTGGAGCTTGTAGTTTACTAAGGTTCAAGAGCTGTCTGGCTGAGAATTCTAAAGGCCTCTCCCTAAACTACAAATTCCAGGATTCCATAAGATGTTGAAAGTGGAATAATAGCACTATAGTGGTGTAGTGCGGAAAGGCCGCTACTCAGACAGATGTCCATTGTCAGAGCAACAAAGAAAGTATGAAGTCCAGACAGTACTTAAGATAAGCAAGCATCTTAACAAATAAATGGTGATGTCAATTGGCTTTACTGGGAGGTGAAGTAAGGTTTAGCTTCTCCTCCCCTGTGGCAGCTCATGATCCAGGAAGAGTTACCTCACCCCAAGGTACTGGGATGCGGCAACCACATGTTCCAATCATGAGCCACATGGGTTTCCCCCATCCACAGAGACACAAACACAGTCTTCATCATGACATCCATGCTGCTTTCTCATTCCCTTGGCTCACCAATCTTGAAATAGCCTCCCAAACCCCAGTTATCTCTTATATTGGGTCACTGGGATGGAGATGAAGTTGAAGTCTCTCCCAACCTAGTATAGGTGTTCATGCATATGTGCAACACCCCTCTCAGCAATCCCTGCATAAAGTTCTCAGGCTGAGAAGGATTGTACTACACTTCTGGTGGGTTGTAACTTCAGGAATATTTCTAACTCTGAAACCTAGGGATGCCCTCTTGTGATATCACAAGAGGTAACCCCTGGTGATATAATAAGTCACAAAGGGCAGTCCCAGTGATGTCATTAAGCAGGACCCATTGAGCACCAGCCACAGCGGCACAGCGTATGCCATTCAACCAAAAGATACTCACTGGAATCCTATATCACCTTTTACTTAATGTATTTACATAATACTTTTTATTAGTAGTAGTATTTACAGTATTTCCGTAACACCTCAAGCCTACAAGGGCTCACTTTTCAAAAAGATTTTTGGATGGTTTCAGATTTCCTGATAAGGGAGACTCAAGGTGTACAAATTTCAAGGCAGTACTCTCACCCTGAGATTCCTCCCATTCACCCTTTGGAATGGAGAAGAGGCTCGAGGGCTTGTGATCTGGGAAACCTGCCTATGACTACCCAATTACAGCAGTCTGATGCCACTTTAGCTTCCACGATTCCATGGCATTCTAGGGTCTGTAGTTTTGGTGAACTACTTAGAATTGTCTGCTAGCTAGTTCTTGTACACATTGTCCTGAACCACAGAGTTCTCTGGCAGAGAATTCTAAGCACAGCACCAAACTACAGATCCCAAGATTTAACAGAATGGAAGCATGGCAGTTAGAGTGCTATCAAAGTGCTAGAACTGTGTAGCGTGGCCACGCCACTGGTTTAAAGATGTGCGCCTTCTAAGCTGTAGTGTCCTAGCCTGAGCTCCTTCCACACTGCAGAGCTTTAGCACTTCAATGCCCCTTTAACTGTCATGGATGCAACCTGTGGAATTTTGTGTTTTGTAGTGTGATGAAGCACTAGCCCTCACTGGCAGAGAACTCTAAGGGCCTTTCCGCACTGCACTGTTAATAGTGCTTTTATTCCGCTTTCAACATCCTATGGAATCCTAGGTCACTTCTGCACTATTCTGTTATAGCACGATGATTCCACTTTCAGACATCCTCTGGAATCCTGGGGTTTGCAGTTCCGGGAGGGGCCGGCCGGCCCCTCCCGAAACTGCAAACGCCAGGATTCCAGAGGATGTTGAAAGTGGAATCATCGCGCTATAACAGGCTAGTGCAGAAATGACCCTAGGTTGTGTGGTTTAGTCAGAGAGTTCTTTGGCCTCAGTAAATTACAAACCCCACAATTCCACAGGATGTTGAAAGTGGAATCATAGCAGTATAACAGCATAGTGTGGAAAGGCCCTAAACACCTTGCCAAACTACAACTCCTAGGAATTCATAGGATGAAACCAGTGCAAATAAAGGAGTTATCACAACAATATATTTATGGAGTTTGGGGAAAAAAACCTGAAGTGGCAAACTAGGCTCAGCAGCATGGATCAGGAAGCTCATACTAGCTTATTTCTGTGTGTGCTCTGCTCTCAACTCCAGAATGCCGCTAAAGATTCTGTTTAAGTGTTGTACCGGAGGTTCTGGGTGGGGAAGAGCAAGGTAAGGAGAGCAGGGTGTTGCAGGGCTCGTTAATTAAATAACTGCTGTCAGCCGCTTTGAAGATTAAAGCTATACATACCCCATAAGTGATTTTTTTAAAAGTGTTACATGACTGCCATAAGTTCACATTTCTGTCGGGGCTGGAGCAGGGAGGAGGGAGTTTCTCCTCGGGTCTTTCTGTAAGAGTGTTCTACAGAGCTATATTAAATTCATATAACTCATCATCCTCAGGACTGTCTGGAATCCTGTCAAAGGTTTCCCAGATGGGTTGTCGAGAGAATTGCCTTTGGGCCGCTCCGAGTCGATGAGATTCTCCTCGCAAACTCTCCCCAGGCTTGTCCCAGAGAGTTTATTCTCTTCCTCCATCACCCCTTGCACTTTCTTTGGTGCAACCGATATTTCCTGATCACACTGTTGTAGCAGACATGCTGCGTAATTATGTATGATGCCTGTTCTCTTTTAATTAGCAGTTTTCTTTCCACCGCCAAGCACTACGTATCTCTTTTGTTTGTTCCTCTGCATAAAATGGGAGCCGCTCTTTAAAACTGGTGGTTTTCAAAATGTTGACAGGTCACTGACCACAAATAGTACATTTTCTTCTCAGCAGGTTTGTCATTCCTAATTCTGATGGATTATTTTATCAAGAGAGAGAGAGGGGGGAAAAAACTAAGGCCATTTCTGCACTAGACTGTTATAGCGCTATGATTCCACTTGCAACATCCTATGGAATCCTGGGGTTTGCAGTTTCAGGACGGGCCGCCCAGCCCCTCCCAAAACTGCAAACCCCAGGATTCCATAGGATGTTAAAAGTGGAATCATAGCGCTATAACAGTCTAGTGCGGAAATGGCCTCAGTACCGAAAGCCATTTGCAAGCTGCGAGCAAACAGTAAAGTTAAGAAAGAAAGAAAGAAAGAGAGAGAGAGAGAGAGAGAGAGAGAGAGAGAGAGAGAAGGAAACTTTGAAAATAAGTTTCAAAAGACCACCCAAAAAAATTAACTTACTTGGTGAAACCTGCAGTAAATCTTCTTAATCACTTGACATGATTAAGTTATTCCCCCACTTCTGCCCCACCTTCGTGGTTTTTCACCCATGAAGATTTGTGAAAAGTTACTCAGAAACACCTGGGTGGAATTTTTAAAAAATATATGTATACATGCACATATATATATCAAAAATTCCCAATCCATCAACATCTCGAGTTGTGCCCGCAGGCATTTCTGTCTTGCTGAATGAATGGTGAAGTGTCAGAGGAGAAAAGTGTCTTCACACCAAAGAACTATTTTGCCTCTGGGAATATAGGGGCTTCCCTGACTGCACTTCCATCCCCTTTCAGGAGCTGTGTAACTTATCAAATGTAGCCTAAAAGGGGACAATATTAAAGAATCCATGTTAAGTATTATTTTTTTTTTAAAAAAAAGGATTGTTTTTAAAGAACCCAAAAGTGATATGGAGAACCTAGAAGCTAAAAGAAAACTGCTAATTAAAAGAAAACAAAGATTATACATATAATTTTTAATTTTAAAAGTTTTTTAAAAAAATATTCTCTCCTCTTTAGAATTGCATAAAACAGAACTCCTCATTATAAGGTGAGTTTCAGGTCAGAATTTCCCTGTAAAATTAGCCATTCACCATTTCTGTTGGCTGGACCGTATCAATAGAGACAATTGTAGCAGTTCCACACCACTTTATCGGTCATGGTTCTGTCCTACATTATTCTGAGATGTGTGGCTTAGTGAAGTAGTTAGAATTCTCTAGCTTTAAAGCTCCCTGGAAGAGAATTCTAAGGGGCTTTCCACACTACACTGTTATAGTGCTATTATTCCACTTTCAGCATCCTGTGGAATTCTGGGGTTTGTAGTTTACTGAGGCCAAAGAGCTCTTTGGCTGAGAATTCGAAATGCACCCCCTCAAACTGAAAAACTCAGGATCCCAAAGGAGATTAAAAGTGGAATAATAGCACTACAACAGTGTAGTGCAGAAAGGCCCTAAGTACCTTGTGAAATAAGTCCCAGGATTCAGAAGACTAGAAAAATAGCAGTCAAAGTGGTATCAAAGTGCTATAATTGTGTCGTGTGGAAACACCCTGTTTTCCCTGCATAGTCGTTCAGAATTCTTATCTCATTAAACCCTAATTGTGACTCTGTCAGACAGATGATAATTACTATTTCCATTTCAGAAGACCTTCTTTGTTTTGTGGATTAGGATACCTTCAGGTCATCTTCAGAGACTGGTTTATTTAGTTAGTGAGTTTGTTAGTTAAATACCTAGGGCCAAATTAGAAATGAGTTCATAACATGAGTTCCCCTGGCACAGAGACATCAAAATTCCCTTCTTCCCTCACATATTCCAGAAACACAGTAATTAACAAGTTCATAAGCAATGTTTTATGACCTACACAATTTACATTACTTGGGAGTGTCAGGCAAAGCTTGGGAACACTGATTTTTGGACTTCTTGTTGTTAACTGCTGTCGAGTTGAGTTCAATTCATGGCAACCCTGTGATGACAGACCTTCAATTCACCCTATCACCATCATCATCATTGTCATCGTCATCGTCATCGTCGTCATCATCATCATCATCATCATCGTTACTATTTATATCCTGCTTTTTGTCCAACATTGAGCCTCAAAACAGTTTCCATATTAAAACAAGACAATTTTGAAACATATAAATAGTATAAAAAGAGGATTAAACTATAAACAAATTATGACAGCTAAAAAGAGATTAAAAAGCAATTAAAATTAAAATAGTACAGCATCCCCTAGCCCATGCTTTAAAAATTTTCTGTATTAAAATGCCTGCCTGAATAAAAAGGTCTTTGCTTTCCATCAGAAGGACAACAACGAAGGGGCCATTTCTCCTTCCCTGGGAAAGGAGTTCCAGAGTTGAGGGGCACCTGCTCAGAAGGCCGTCTCTCAAAATTTCATTGTGATGATTACGGCAGATATCATGAAGCAGGAATATGGTAATGGAAATGCTATGTACTAACGTGTAAAATGGCTGGAAAATGCAGTACAATGATATAACAACGTTAAGAGATTTTGGAAATGAAGTCTAGATCAGTTTGGAAGATTCAAGAAATAATTCATGTGAAATAGCAATAATAAATGGTTGTTTTAATTGTGAAACTTTAATAAAATGATATTAAAAAAAAAAGAAGAAGTCCATCTCTCGTGTCCCTCCCAATTGTGCTTGCAATGATGGTGGGACTGAGAGAAGGGCCTCACCTCATGATCTTAGAGCCTGGGCCAGTTCATACAAATAGAAAAGGTCAGTCAAGTAGCCTGAACCTGAGCCATATAGGGCTTTCTTTGTCATAACCAGCACTTTGAGTTGTGCCCAGAAACAAACTGGCAGCCAGAGGAGTTGTCTCAAGAGGGACATGGTATGGTCTCTATAATCAGCCCTAGTTAACAGTCTGGCTGCCACTTTTTGAACCAGCTGAAGTTTCCAAACACTTTTCAAAGGCAGCCCCAAGTAGAGTGTGTTACAGTAGTCCAAATGGGATGTAACTAAGGCACGCACCACCATTGCCAGATCTGGGGTCTCAAGGAATGGGAGCAGTTGGTGCACATATTTTTTTTTAAGCATTGGAAGAGACTTTGCACAGATCCAAGAAATCACTACAAACAGCTCCCCACCACCACCATAGAATGGATCAAGTGGATTTTAAGGCAACACCAACTAACAATTCCCAGCAAAACATCAAGAGCTGTACTGTGAGAATTCAATCTTCATTAGTTCCCTTTGCAGGAACCCAGGGAGTCATACTTTCAAGGAATCTATCAACAAGATCAGGAAAAGTAAGATATTAATCTATTTTGCTTTGGGTCACTTCAACAACTGGTCTACTGCATCCAGTTCATGAGGGTATCAAGAAACTAGAACATAGCAATGCCACTCAGGCTAAGTCAAGAAGAATATAATGTCCCGATCAAGGGAAGTAATAGGGCCACTTTCTTCTGCTTTGGCCAGTCCTCACTTGGAACCATATGTAATTATTACAGTCTATTAATACACTGTGTATCATTACTGGTTAAAGAGTTGGTCATGGGAGATTTTAGTTGTTGCAGATCAGAAAAGAATTCCAGCCTGTGCAATGACCCAAAAAGTGAATTGCAGCAGTATGAGAAAAAGTGAATTGTGATGGTGTGAGTCAGAGTTATGACACTGTAATTGGTGAATAGTTTGCTGTTACTACGGTTCAGGCCTACCCAATGATAGTACTAGATATTATTTTTGATATCAAATCCATCTGGCCTCCCTCTGCCACCCCGCTTCATGTGTTTGCGAGGCCTCCAGACAAGCACGTACACAGGCGCGGCCGGTAAGTGTTGGACATTCCATTCTCCACCTAGGCAGGCAGAACAGGGACCTCTCAGGCAGACACCTTTTGCTTAAGCGCAACTCTAAACAAAGACACCTGGCCTCTAGCTGATAGTCTGACAATGCCAAACCATTTGCCTACTGGCTATACTATTGTTAAACCTGCAATAAGCCGATCATGTTAAACTTGACCATTTCCAAAGCTTTGTCCCACTCCAAATTCGCATTGTTCTCATCGAGTATGGCATGGCCTATAGGCACAATTCACCCTATAAAAACTCCCCGATTCCGAGACCACCTCGTATCGCTCGCCCCATCGGATCGCTCTGGACTTCCATCCCGCCTTGCTGTCATTTGTCTGACGAGCTCCCCTCAGCAAACTGCGCTGAGCTTTCTTCCCCATCATCTTCCAGCTTCTTCAGGACTATGAGAAAAGGTGTCGTATCACCCATTTCACCCGAAAATCCTTATTTCTAATTCCTCAGTTAGCTGTGTGTGTTTGTGGTGTCTTCACTGTTTGTTTGTCCTTTAATAAAGATATCAATTGTTACTATTTTAAACCTGTCTGACTGCTTAACTGACCTGATCCCGTAGACATTGGCTTACAAGATCCCTTCTAAGTTACCCTGCCTCTCGCTAGCTTAAGAGAGTGCTCCAGCTAATTTCCCCAACTTTGCGTTTGTGTTTGGTTATTTGGGCATCCCTCCCGGGACCCTCAGAGAACAGAGTAACATTGCCAACCATCTGGTTGCATCTAGTGCTGCAAATATGGGTTTCTTCCCAATAGAATGGACACACATACACGGATACGTGTGTGTATGTAATTCACTGTTGACTTATGGTGACCCTATGGATTTTCTTAGGTTTTCTTGATCAAGAAATACTCAGAGGTGGTTTTCCCAATTCCTTCCTCTGAAATTTAGCCTACTTGGTCTTTATTGGCAGTCTTCCATCCAGTTGCTAACCAGCAATGACCATAAAAGGCAACTCACAACACTTTTTTTTTTAATTTTATTAAACTATAACACAAAAACAAACGAAAAATAAAACACCATGTGTTATACATAATAGTGAATTAAAAAAACAAACAAACAAAACAAAACAAAATTTTTTTTTCCTTCTTTTAAACAATGCGAACTTATATTATTGTTTTTCCCTTCCCCTAAAATCATAAACTTGTTCAGCTTGTTCCATTCATACAACTTATACATTTTTGTTACGTATCTTCAATTCTTATTTTCATTATATTCATTTTTATTATTATACTTTCACTCTTAATTCAATATTTTTCACTCCCATTTAATCTCTTACTATTATTAATTATAAACTTATTACTTAATATCTCTAATAATAACCTCTCTCTAAAACCAATTACCTTTTAACTTTTTTTCCCCTTTTAAACATTGAACATCACATATCAAAGTACATCTATAAATCACAAGTTTAACACACACAGATAATAAACAATATAAAAATACAAAATAAAAGATAAAAGTAATAATAAACAAAAAAAACCACCCCCCAGAGCCAACTTTTTATTTAATCCACTTTCCAAAATTGCCATTCTTCTTTTAACAGGGTAGCATTACCATCTCTTTTCAGAACTTTTTCTAAAAATATTTTCCAAATTTCTTCAAAATCATTTGTTTTTACCAAACCTTTCATAAACCTAATTCTACATGTTAGTTTATCATTAATTACAATTTTCCACACTTCTTTATACCATTCTTCTATTTGAAATTTTTCATTTGTCTTCCATTTTTTTGCTATTATTAATCTCGCTGCAGTTAACAAATTTGTTATTAATTCTTTCTTTGCCTGAGTACACTCTACCTTATTATATATGGACAACAACGCTATATTTGGACATACTGGTATTTCTAATCCTATAATCTCTTTTATCTCTTTAAAAACCTTTTGCCAAAATTCCTTTATCTTGTTGCAATTCCACCACATATGCATATATGTACCAATTTCTTGACATCCTCTCCAACACAATCTTGAATATTTCTCATCTATTTGATTTAATTTCACTGGAGTCAAGTACCATTTCCAAACTATTTTATAATAATTCTCTTTTATTCTTATTGATAATTTTTTTAAATGGCGTTGTTCCCAAATTTTTCTCCATTCTTGTATATCTATAGTTTGTACTGTCTCTTCCTCCCATATTTTTCTAAGATAATCCTCTTCTTGTTCTTTTGCTAATATTTTATATATTTCACTTGTTGTACCTTTTAGTATTTCATTTTCTTGCATATTTTCTCTTTGAATAATAATTTGTTCAAATTTAGTATATTCTTTAAAATCCTTAACATATCTTTTCATACTCTTTGTCCATTGCTCTAGTTGTATATAATTTAACCAAGATATCTTAGTTTCCTGCAATCTCTCTTTCATTCTTTCTTTATTTATCATTATTTTCATCCAATCTTTTAATCTATATATTTTTTGTTTTTTTATTTCTTTCTCTATTATTTCTCTTAAATTTATTGGAAATTTTTCCATCATTACTATCGGAGTTAATATTGATATATTCGGTATCAATTTTCTTTTATTTTTCTTCCATATTTCTATTATATTTTTTATAAAAGGATTTTCTATTTTTTCCATTTCTTTCTTTGAAAAATTCCTAAAAAATATATTCTCTAATTTCATCTCAATATTCTTATCTTCTGTCTCTAACCAATCTAAATCGCCGTTTCCTGAAACTCCATCTATGATATATCTCAATTGATTTGCATAATAATACCATTTTAAATTTGGAAGTCCCAGGCCACCTTCTTTTTGACTTTTATACCAATATTTCTTGTTAATTCTCGATTTCTTATTTCCATTACAAAAATTATTTAATATCTTTTGCCACTCCTTTAACTCTTCCTCTGATACTTTTATTGGTAACATTCTAAACAAAAAATTAATTTTAGGTAAAATTTTCATTTTTACCACTGCTATTCTACCAGGCAACTCACATCACTAAGGTTCTGGGCACCAGAGTTCAAGAAGGATCTTGAGAAGCTGGAACATGTCCAGAGAAGGGTGACCAACATGATCAGAGATCTGGAAATCAAGTCTCATAAGGAACAGTTTAGGGAGCTGGAGATGTTTAGCCTGGGGAAGAGAAGACTGAGAGGTGATATCATTATAACCATATTTAAATATCTGAAGGGATGTCATGTTGAAGATGAAACAAGCTTATATTCTGCTACTCCAGATGCCAGAACCAGAACCAATGGATTCCAAATAGAAAAGAGAGCTGGAGGAGAGAGAGAGAGATTCCACCTGAGCATTAAGAAGAGCCTCCTGATGAAATCTGCTGTTCAGCAGTGAAATAGATGGCATCAGAGGATGGTAAATTCTCCCTTTTTGGAAGTCTTTAAACAGAGGTTGGATAGTCATCTCTCAGGAGTGCTTTAGTTTTATATTCCTGTATGGCAGAGGGTTGGACTAGTGAGGCCTTATGTTCCCTTCCAACTCTTTGGTTCTATGGTTCTATGATATTGTTGCAGAGATATTGCTGAAGATTTGACCAGCTGCATCTTTCCTCAACAACACTCTAACATTCTAACAACATTCTAACACTCTAACAACATGCTGAAGTAAGTCAGCATGAGAAATAGCATGTTATTACACATATATTCTGTAGGAGACAGGATGCTAAGAATCAGAACCTATTACAGCAACTATCTTTGATGGCTGGTGGCCTCCATATTAGAAGTCCATTCCATATTTTCATTTATGCTTTAAAGGAGCTATCCGAGGTTCTGAACTGTATCCCAAAATAAGTTCAGCACCACAGATACTCTGTGAAAATTCAGGCTAAAGCCTGAAGTAGATTTCCTGCCCTACTTACATGACAGCTACCTGCCTTCTTTGGCAGCTGCAGCAGCTATGCAATAGCAGGGCATATACTCCTTGGTATCTTACTGTCCATGTGCATGCATTTATGTCCGTGGCCAGCAGAGACCACTGTTGTTGAGATAGTAGAGATATGGTTTGTTTTAATACCTTGTTTTTCAATTGCTCAGGTGCTTTCATTTTTACAAAGCACCCCAGAGACCCCTTTCAAGTGTCATGTACCTGCTTCATATATACATATTACAAATACACCGTAGTCATGCCAATCTTAACAAGCAAATCTCAGAGAAACATCCAACAGGATCTTCTTGGTGGAAGCTCCCAGACTGTGGCACTCCCTTCCAAGGGAGTTGGAATGGCTTCCCTCTTTGCTGCCTTTCTGTCTGTAGGCAAAATTTTTATCCCAACAGGCTTTTCGGAACTGAAGATTTTTTAAGAAAGATCCTTTTATAGAGTACTGTACTGCTTGTAATGATCCTTTTTTATTATTTTAATTGTATGTTTAAAAAATTTTTAGTGCAATTGGCAGTTTAATTTTTTTAAAGATAAAAATTTTTATTGAACAGAAAACAAACAGCAGCAGTACAGTGCAATGCATAAAACTACAAACACATAACAATACAAATGAAAAAAATACATAACAAAACTACAAGCATCATAACAAAACTACAACAAACAACAGATTACAAATAACTAACAAAGGGTCCCAGCCTTATGGCAAACCGCCCATCTTAATCAAGTAGTTACACCTAACTATTAAGCCTTACCGAATACTGAAGATTAATACAATTCTTGGAATCTAAAAACATAATTTAATATAATTAACACATTGGTGTTGATCTCAGCCCACAGTTTATTTAGGGGAGGGACAGAACCCTAATTCCTTATTCTTTCATTCTTATTTTTACTGCCCAAAAGCTCTGGGACTCATTACCATATCATATCATATCATTACCATATCTTATTTTCCTTTTTTACATTTATTTCTTATACTATTATTGTTTAATTATATTTTAATGTTGACCTTCAGTAAGTTTCAGGTATACTGTTTTTGTTTTAATTGGTAAGTTCTCCTGAGTTCTGGTTTTGCAGGATAGAAAGTTAACATGTGTACTTAGTGTATTTGATACCCAGATTGGAGAGGAGAGGGTCACCTCTGCCTCCTGAGCCAAAATGATATGACTGGGCTCCCATGGAAAAATCGGAGAACAAGGGAAAGATGACCAGGGACAGATCAGGAATCTGTCACCATCATCCCTACATTTCCTGCTTGGTGGCAACAGTGCTACTGCATGAGGCCTGGCCTGGCCCATGAGAGACCAAGAAGAACTCTTCCTCCAAGAGGAAACACCAACAACACCCTCTGTGGGGGTGGGATCAATGAGAAGGTCTAAAAAGAGAGGACTGGACAGCATTGGGGTTTGGGGAAAACAAGAGAAAGTAGCCTCTCATGTGGTGGAGACTCATGAAGAGGAAGAAGCACAAAAGATGTTGAAGAAGGGGGCGTCCAACCTAGGGAATAAAAATGGGAAACGGGGCGGGGGGGCTCTTGCTTCTGTCCTTCTCTCTCCCTAAGAAAGGAAGCATGTCATCTTTTCCTTCTCTGCCCCACCTCACTTCCCTTCTTGGTGATAACAATGAGAGTTCCCTGCACCAGAAAGCAAGGCCAGGCATCAACCATGTTTTCATGCCCCAGTCTCAAGACTCAGGTACAAACACAAACAGGACCCTCCCCAACAGCCACAAGACAGACACATGAACAGAACAATACTTACAGCAGCCAGCATAGATGACAAAGGGAGAGCCCATGAGACTCAGAGCATTTATATAGAGAAGATGCATTAATTAGGTAAAGAGCAAGAGGAGACCTATAAATACAAGAGAGAGGAGGGGGAGAAATTTGTTGCAGACAACTGGTGTTATTGGTGGAAGCAATATGTCCTACATTCAGATCTCTGACTCATGTTCCTGGAAAGCTTGATCCTTTCCTTGTGTGCTGACTTCACTACTGGATACTCCTTTGGACTGTCACTCAGAATTTAGTACTGACTCTGACTGCTGAATCAACAAGCTGGCTGACAAACAGTTGTAAACTTTGTTTCTTGTGGGTTTTTCGGGCTTTGAGACCATGTTCTGGTTGTATTTTCTCCTGACGTTTCGCCTGCATCTGTGGCTGGCATCTTCAGAGGAATGGTGAATTGGAAGTGGAGTGGAGAATATATATGCCAGTCTCCTCCTTCAGGGGGGAGGGAGCAATTAGCATAACAGTCCTATTGTGTATATTGAATACTTGTCCCTGGAGGGAGACTTTCTGAGCCCAGGTGGGGCTTGTTAGGGCTCATTAGTATCTTTTGTGTTTTGATTTTGGTGTTTTTCAATACGGGCAGCCAAATTTTGTAAACTTTGTAAACTTTGTCCACGGCTGCTGATCAATACTATAATTGGAGAGATGCGAGCCTTGGCTGGCTGTTGACATAAGACAATTCTGAGAAACACCATCTGCAGTGGTTGCCCCTGCCCAGCACCTCTTTTCATGGATCCCAAGAGGCTGGGACTGAGGATCCCCGGTCAGACTGAGCTCTCACCTTTTGCTTCTTTATTCAGAGAGGGGAATGGTTCCTTATTTAATAAAAGGTGAGATACAGTGCTTACTTTGACCCGTGCATAAGTCGACCCAGTTTTTTGGGGTCAAATTTTTGACTAAAATTTCTAGACTTATAGATGAGTATGTACAGTAATGTTAACAACAACAACAACAATGCCTACTTGTAGTGATTTGCTAAGAAAAAAAAAATAACATCGCTTGTCAGTGGAGACAGTTGGGGTATCTTGCTCCTGCACTGGCGATAACTATGCCTTTCAACTCTGTTAATCTACTTGGTTGCATGCCATCTTGTTCTAGTCTGTGTATCAGTCTTTCCACTACGCCCAGAATAATCTCTTCTTTTGATCTTCAAACAGCTGTCTCAGAGAGTCTGTAAGGCCAAACAGTTAGAACACACCAGTCGTATTCTCAAAGGAACCAACTCGTGCTTGCCTGACTAAGCTTCATCATGACTGAGAACACAAGCCAGTGATCACAAACAATTCCACTAGGTTTCCTGCACAGTATCTCAGAGACCAAACTGTGATCTGTGGTAGCAAAGCCCCAAGGCTGTCCTTCGTAGGTCATTCAAATGAGAGTTCTCCTCTCAGGAAAGATTACACTGATTTCCTTGAAGAAATTAAACAGACCTTATTTTTGCTTATGATTAGAATTTATGCTAGTGAGCAGTTTATATTAAATCTATCAATTTGTGCATTTAGGTTTTTCACCCAATGACGTCCTGAAATGCAGCATGTGACAACTTGTTTAAATAGCAAAATTCATGAATTAAAAAAACAACAACACAGGGAATGGAATTAATATAAGGTACTAGGGGTGCTAATTTTTTCATTGTGGATTTGCTTGAAAATATTTCTGCTTATGTTCTTTTAATCTGAAATTTCTTTATGACCCTAATTATTCCTCATGCTAGATTTCACAAACAAAACATGGTACAACCTCTGATATAAATTCACAACTTGATGATAGAGGATGTGCTTAACATGCAGAACAACTCAGGTTCAGTTCCTCAGCATCTCCATGTAAAAAAGATAATAAAAAGATTTAAAAAAAACTGATAATAGTCAGTGGAGATGATACTGGAGTAAATGAAGAAATACTCTGACCTGGTTTGAAATACTTTCCTATTAACTAGTGTTTGTTTTCTGGAAAAAAAGTGTTATTTGCCATCGAGCAGTCTTTGGTCCTTTCCGCACCTTACCGTCTTCCAGTACTGGGGTGCAGGGATCACGTGAGCAGCCTGTGGTGAGAGACTCTCATGTCTGGGGTCCTTTGGCTCTGCACAAGCTGCCTGCTTGTGCGAGAGCCCTGCCTCTTCCTTCCGCAGCACAGCCTTGGAGTTTCCCAGGCTGCACTAGGGCAGAAAGCGCAACCGGCGTGGCTCGGGAGGCTCCGCACACCAGGTAAGTGCATGCGGGACCTGGGAACAATGCACGATCATGCACCATTTTCGGCTTCTAGCCAAAAATGAAAAGGTACACGATCGGTGCTTGCCGACCCCTGGAGCATCATGCAATTGTGAGTGCACTGTTTGGTTCGCTTCTCACAATCACGCAATGCTCCAGGCCCTATTTCACATGGAAAATGCCATGCCCAAAGGACCTTTGACTTATGGCCATCCTATGAATGAGATATCTCCAAGAGCCCCCAGTATCAGCTGCCTTGTTCTGGGCCCCTTTCGCATGCTTTTTTTTTGCGCAAGCGCCCCTTGAGCGTTGCATGAGTGGGAGCGTCGCTCCGTATGACGCACTCCCACTCATGCGACGCTCATGAGGCTAAAGCAGGGTGTGCGCACGCATTTTCTTATTTTCGGCTGTAAGCCGAAAATACTGCACGCTCGTGCAATGCTCGCAGCACCCTTGCACATTTACCTGCGTGCGGTGCTTCGGTGAGCCAGGACAGTCGTGCTTCCTTCTTCCAGCGCAGTCTACAGCTCCCAGACTGCGCTGCGGAAGGAAGGGGTGGGGCGCTAGTGCAACGGTCGCGCTACCAGGAAGCCGATGCAGGAGGCAGAAGGGCTGTCATGAGCGGCTCGCGTGAGTGGCTGCTTGCGTGAGCACCGCTCCCCACTGCCACGACGAAGATAAGGTGCGAAAAGGGCCCTGGTCTTGGAAACTCAGGACCATGGCTCCCTTAATTGAATGAATCTATCCTTAAAGTAGTTTTCCACTTTTCCCTTTCCCTTCAGATTTATTGAGCATCCTCATCTTTTACGTTTAGTCATGCTGTCCCATAATATATCCAAAATACAACAGCCTAGTCTCTTTTATTTTAGTAAGAGCTCAAGCCTGATTTGCTCTCAGGCAACTTTATTTGTCTATTTTGGCAGTCTATGGTATCTGTAGAACTCTTTTCCAGCACCATATTTCTTCCTGTCAGCTTCCCTGTCAGTTTTCTTCAGCTTCTTCACTTTCTAGCTTTCACTATTCATAAACAGAAACTGGAAATACTATGGTATCTAATGATATAACTTTACAGTGGAAGATTTTAACCCATTCCTTCATAGCAGCATTTCTGTCCTTCTGATTTAATAACTAAAGTCTCTTTTTTTTTTCTTTTTTAATTGAGGAAATTTTGGACAAACATAAAACAAATAGTATAAATAACCTAGATATACATTATAAGCTAACCCAATAGAAATATACAGAGAATCTAAGAATAGTAAATTGTTTGAAGAGGGGTAGAATAAAAGGTTAAGTAGATACACACTTATTATTATTATATTTAAACTAGCCAATATAAATGTCTTCTATAAATCTATGTAGATATCTTCTTCTCAGTATATATATCTTATTAATTCAACAAGTAAGTACAACTATGAAAAGGGGAGGAAAAAAGAAAAAAACAGCTACAAAAAATATAGTATAGTAAGAAATATGCTCATTGAGAACGAATGATGGAATTCTTTTCCCTCTTTTTTCCCCCATGTTAATTGTACATTCAAAGAAAGTTAGGGTGATATCTTATCCATCCTAACAGTCTCAATTTTTCTTAATGACTGCACCAAAGTATAGAAAAATCTTTTTTTGACATCCTCATTATCCTCCTTAAAGTTACGTAAATCATTTCCGGTGAATACCATCACCACAGAAAAACAGTGCCAAGGCAGGTTTAAAGAAAACAATCCAAAATTCTATAGCTGTCTGACATTCAGGAGAGTTGCTGACACTCAAGGTAGACAAATATGGAAATTATCTGTCCTGGGGGTACATGCATGTATTCCCACATGGCAAGGGGTTGGGCCCTGCCCTTTTCGCACACTGTTTCTTATGTGAGAGGGCCCCTTGAGCGTCATGTAAACGGGAGAAGCAGTCCGTACGATGCACTCCCATTTACGCAACACTCAAGAGCCTAATGCGGACCGCGCACACATTTTTTTTATTTTTGGCTGTGCGGTCGCGCAAGGCTCCCAGGGCCCTTGCGCACTTACCTGCCCTGCGGTGCGTTGGACAAGCGGGCCAGTTGCGCTTCCTCACCCAGCGCAACCTACAGCTCCCAGGCTGCACTGCGGAAGGAAGGAAGGGGCGCTAGCACAACAGTCGTGCGACCAGGAAGCCAGCTGCGGGAGAATGGAGGAGTGATGCAAGTGCCTCACACAGGAGGCTGCTTGCGCAAATGGCACCCCCCACCTCCACAAGCACATAACATGCGGAAAGGACCAAGTGTTCCCTTCTGGCTCTGTGATTCTATGATACTATTGCTAGAGATATTACTGATGTTGCAAGGCCTGCCAGCTATATTTTGCATAAATAATAAAATGCCCATTTTTCTTAAAACCAGAGGTGGACTTCCAGCTACTTCCAACTTTCTTTTCACATTTTTGGAGATCTGTGTGGCCCCCAAGATTCCCAGGGACAACAAAATATTTCCCAGACCCCCCACAGTTGCCCAATCCATGGACATTCCCTTACGAGGTAAGTCAGTGAACGTGAATCTCCAACAAGAGAAAATAATCAGCTTGCACGCTATGCCTCTAGGCTGATGACTGGGAGCTGAGATGAAGCCCTCCGGCGAACTCCTCACCTTAGCAAGGTGACACATCATAGGGCCCCAGAGGAAGCCCTCCTACCACACCAATTGCTTTTGAGGCTATCACCTTGGCAAGAGTGAAGAGAGGGGCTTTCTTTAAAGGTTTCACCAGCTCAGGCGAGGAGGAAATGTAAACCTTTTGAAGATGAAGCAAGTCACCTTGTTCTGCACATTCGTCGGAGCCACCCCACCCCATCAGCCCCACACAAAAGAAAGCTTATAAGCCCACTTCCCCCACAGCTAGACACCATTTATTTTCAGCTTGAAAACACAACCCCCTTTCTACAGGCAGAGATACATCCTTCATTATCGCTAGAAGCCTTCTTCTGAATCAAGGTTAGGGAGCTGGGTATGTTTAACCTGGTGAAGAGAAGATTAAGAGGTGACGTTTAGCCATTTTTAAGTATTTGACAAGATGTCACATGGAAGATGGGGCAAGCTTATTTCTGCTGCTTCCAGAGACTAGGATACAGAGCAATGGATTCAAACTCCAGGAAAAGAGATTCCATCTGAACATGAGGAGGAACTTCCTGATGGTAAGAGCAGCCTGACAGTACAATGAGCTGCCTCAGAGTCTGGTGAAGTCTCCTTTGGAGATTTTTAAACAGAGGCTGGATGGCCATCTGTCAGGAGTGTTTTGACTATATATGAGCTGGCTCACGTGATTTCTTCCAACTCTATCATTCTATGATTCTAAGGAATGTGCAGCAGTCTCTACATTGCTTAGACTTTAGAAAGACTGGCTAGCCAGCATGATGAGAAAACACCTGAAGGCTTCTCTAAACTCCTTAAAAGACATACTTCTCTCTTGAGACTGAAATGTCAAATGGTATATTGTTTTTTCGCAATTTGTCCAAAGTATACTTTGTTAGGGGCTTTGTGGGGGAGGTACAAAATGAGGACAATATCCCCCAGTAAGAACTCTTGTGTCTGAAAATGAAATTCTCATTTAGTTTAAAATGTCAGTTGAACATTCAGAAATAGATTTTAAGCATCCAGACACAATAGGCAGGCCAGGTGACTCAGAAAATGAAAACTTTGCACATATAAGAGATTTAGGTGGGAATGACTTTCATACCTCACTCTCTGCAATGCTAGAAATTTGGTGACTGAAGGAGAATTTCATTGAGTGGACAGAAATCTTATGTGGGGGGGCAATGCCTTCATCTCCCCACCCATAGCTACGACCCTGTACTTTATGTAATACTCCCATGCTTGTGAAAAACTATTGTCTGTTCCCCATTGTGAAATCACGAACAAATGTATAAATCTTCTGATTTCTATTCAGTTAATATCTGGTAATTTGGGGAAAATCAGTTTGCAAAACAGAGGCTGCATGAGAAAAAGACATGTTTAGAAAAAACTGTCACAAGGAAGAGTTTAGAATCATTCTAGAGGATTACTGTGCTTCGTTCCTTTCTGCATTCCCATTTGGAATGCAGTTCTGTTTTAAAGCTTCATTTATATCTTAAAATCTTTCAAACATTGTGCATGCATCCAAAAATGGCCTCATGACATTGGTGTGAAGGTCCAGCTACGAACTGCATAAGGGATGTACATTTGACAATACACCACAGAAGTAATGGAATAACAGCAGGGTTTTTTAAAAATATTTTTATAAACATACATTTTAAAAATGTATGTATGTGTGTGTGTGTGTGTGTATATGTAAAACTAAATTAACTAAACTAGAATAACTAAACTACTATGCAAAAGAAACTAAACAACTACTCCTAACTCCAAATATAACCAAGACACAGCAAAAGCAAAACAGCACAAACAGAAAACACAATTACACTTTCAACAAGTAACAGAAGTTTTTTGTCATCTACCTCTGAACTATCCGAGACTTGGAAATTCCCACTACCTAAATGGTTTGGACTAGAGCGGTCACAGAATTTTCACAGAAAATTGAATACCAGAGCAAATTGTGATGTTCAACCTCAGAAGGAGTGCTGGGGGAGTTCTGAGGGATGCAGAACTCAGGTCATTTCTACACTACACTGTTTTAGTGATTTTATTCCACTTTCAACATCCTGTGGAATTCTGAGATTTGTAGTTTACTGAGGCCAAAGAGCTCTCTGACTGAGAATTCTAAATGCCACTCCCTAAACTGCAAACCACGGGGATTCCATAGGAAGTTGAAATTGGAATAATAGCACTATAACAGCGTAGTGCGGAATGGCCAAAAAAACAGACCTTGGAAATGCTGAGCTTTGTATACAACTACCAGAATATTCCCCAGCCAGCCTCCTGGTGTAGAGATTTAGTGAGTTCTAATGCCCGAAAAGGAGGTTTCCCAAGCTCACTCAGGACAGAAACAGCCTGAATCTCAAGAGAAGTTACTTTTTCTGTTGCTCATGGAGTTGCCATTTTATTGCCTGGATTTTATGGCTCTTAGTTTCCCAGTTCCCACATGGCCAAAGAGGGAATGGCCTCCACCTGCATTGATATCCCTCCAGACAGTCTTAACTGTCAACAAAAACAACATTTTAAGACAAAATGTTGACCTGTGGCTCTAACATTGTCAATTTTTTCTCTTCTCTTGTATGAATTTCAACACCTTTGCCTGATGAAGAAGGCAGAGGAGTTTCATAAGCCTGCATGATTGATTGTGTGTTTGTCGGTTGGCCCAATAAAGGTATTACCATTTTGTGGATTTGTTGCATTTTCCCAAGCTCTGTAAACAAAGGGATTTAGGGCCTTTCCACCCAACACTGTTGCAGTGCTACTATTCTACTTTCAACATTCTGTGAAATTCTTGTGTTTGTAGTTTCCTGAGGCCAAAGAGCTGAGAATTCTAAATGCCCCTCCCTAAACTGCAAACCCCAGGATTCCATAGGAGGTTGAAAGTGGAATAATAGCACTGTAACAATATAGTGTGGAAAGCCCTTGGATACAATTTGGGACATTTTTCAGAGTGTATGGGTAGTAAGGAGGGAATTTCCATCTTGGAATTTCACAGAATCACAGGATCTTGCAGTTGGAAGGGAATACCAGTGCTAACTAGCCCAACCCTCTGCATGCAGGAAATTTATCACCAAATTTGAAGTTTAATGAAAATGTCAGAAGGAACTCATAGATGCCTACTGATGAATCAGAAAAAAAAAAAGTGTAGATGGTTTTTGGCTTGGCAGAACAAGGCAAGGCAGATGAGCCACAGCTCCTTTTGGGGCATTTGAGTAGACTTCTAGTCTAAATATACAGAAATACAAAATGTTAAGGGACTTGTTGAACTACTAAGATTCAATTGCAATATGAGTTCTTGCTCTATTACTTCTGTTTCCGCTTCTCCCATTCTTTTAAGGGGGGATGTTTTCAGTTTCTTGGCTCTGTGCTAGAGCTATTCCAGAATTCTTGTTTTAAAAAAAACTGAGGCATATAGTTTGCTGAGTTGATCCAGGGGCTAAAAGGGCAAAATTTTCTCCTGTCTGACTTTTTTTTATTATTATTGTTAAGAAGGACTAGAGTTAGAGTACTATTTTGCTGATGCACTATAGTGCTATACCCTTTCAAAGAAATTAAAAGAAAAAAGAAGGGAATGCATTCTTCCCATTCATCTCAGAAATAATTGACTAATTAATTTAATTTCTGCTCTGCTTCTTTTCCCAGCACAGGATTCAAGGTGCCTTACAACAGGTTAAAACAAAGTACAGGTACAAACTATTAATACAGAAGTGTGTTTTAAAAAGCAACAATTCCATTTAAAAAAAACACACACACAAGTTAAAAACAGTTTTAAAAACTTATGGTGATCCTATGAACTGAACCAATCCATCTATAAAGTGTCCTTCTTTTTTTCCTATTGCCTTTCACATTGCTGAGTATTATCATCTTTTCTGCTTTGTCCAAAGTACAAAAACCTCACTTTACTTAATTTGGTTTCTAGAGAGATTTCAGGCTTGATTTGCTCTCAGATCCACTGATTTGTCTTTTTGGTGGTCTGTCACATCTGCAGGACTGTCTTCAGCAGTGCATTTGGAATATCTGAATAAATGAATTAATGTCTTGGTCAGGAGTATTCTCTACACAGTTCAGTTGTGCTTACACCCAGGCAAGTGTGCATCAGAGCTTCAGCTTGAAACCATTGCTGTCTGAGGCACTATTGCACTTTTAACATTTCTCGAGAATATTTTCTGTCTCTTTCACCATCCGTGTATTCCCTGTTGCCATTCTGGAATGTTAGCGATGTTGCCTCCAGCCACTTTGCATTGGAGACTCAAAAAGCATTCCGCAGCGTATTTATTTAACAGCCAAAGGGGACGACCACAGCATGAAGACCAATGCTTTTTGCGATGTGCAACCCAGCCTTCAAGCTCCATGTTTTCTAAAAAAAAAGAAGTTGTTTTGCTTTTTCAGTGGATCTTGTCACACATTTCTATGCCAAGATTTATGATAATTAGCCGTCAGTGCTGTAATTAGCAAGTGGTAACAGATAAGCAGATATATCCCATTCTCGTGACATTTCTGACAGTCTTGACATCTTTTCCAAAAAAAAAAAAAAAATTAATAAAAATAATACCTGCACGGCCTTTGCAGTTGCAGTTGTGGCCATTCTTGGACAGTCGCAAGGAAAGTGCTGGGGGAGGAAACCCTTGCAAATTTCTCTTCCAGTCTTGGGTGACAGAAATGGATGAGGGGCAAGACAAGTGCTCACATGCACCACAGGTTTCCCGCAGAATGGCTTGGCTCTGCAGCTATCAACATGTTCTCTCTTCCAGCGGCCCAGTGAGGAAACAGCCTCTAATGCAACAAGTTGAGTGACTTTTCACCTAGAAGATGTCATTCTTATTAAGGGAATGAGGTTTTTGCATAAAACTCAGGGAAACAATATCAAAGCAACCAGGAGTCCATTCACATTACAAACTTATAGTTACCTTAACAGCCACGGTTCCATCCTATGGACTCCTGGGATATATAGTTTAAGGAGACACTTCCTTGCAACTGCAGATCCTAGGATTCCATAAAACAGAAACCGTAGCAGTTAAAGTGGAATAATAGTGCTATAATTCTATAAATAGGCCCCAAGGCAACCAAATCAACAGTTAATTTCCAAAATCAGAAGGAAAAACATTTATTGTTTATATGATACTTGTGAGTGTTCAAAGTGTGTTACATACATGATTTCACTACCCAAGATCTGTGAGTAGGCTGCTGTTATGACTCCCATAGCTTAAACAAGGGGTGAAGAGAACTATAGTTCTCACCAAAGCCTTCCTCAGAAACATAATATATAGTCCAATCCTGCAAAAAAATTTTTTACTAATGACATTCAAACAGAGACAATATAGTCTGATGGTTAGAGTGTTGGATTAGCACTGGGGAGAACCTGGGTTCAAATCCTCACTCAGTTACAGAACTCAAACCTGACTCAAAAAGGCCAGCCACTGGGCCACACTGCACTGTTATTGTGCTATTGTTCCACTTTCAAAATCCTGTGGAATTCTGGAGTTTGTAGTTTCCTGACGCCAGAGAGCTCTCTGGCTGAGAATTCTCAATGCCCCTCCCTAAACTGCAAACTCCAGGATTCCATAGGATGTGGAAAGTGGAATAATAGCACTATAGCAGTGTAGTGTGGAAATGGCCTTTCTCTCAGCCAGTCCTACTTCACATGGCTGAGGTGTGTATAAAATAGCAAGCAACTATTATATGTCACCCTGAGCTCCTTGGAAGAAAGGGAGTATATAATCAATGAATGATTGGACTTTAAAAAGTCATGTGCTTGTTTTGTCACTATCAAGGAGCAGCCTGTCTGGAGATAGCCAAATGAATCAGATTGCTTCAAATAACCTTTAGTGATGAGTGAACTCTCAACTGCTCAACCTAAAATTAGGTTCAACAGAATGGTCTCTCTTTAAAAAAGAAACACACGCAAAATTGCTCTCTTTTTTGCCATACAGCTCAGTTCTAGTCCAACCCAATAATGTCAATCTGCTGGAAGTACTCTGAGATGCAACCATCTTCCCCTGGCCAATGTGATCTCTTGAAATCTACCTAGATGCCACCTGACCTTTTTTGCAAACTTACTTGGACAGAGGTCTTGGTATCAAGCCTACTGGTGGAGCAGAAGGTCCTTTCCGCACCACCATCCCAAACTGCTATGGGGATGGGAGAAGGACAGGAATGCAATGACATTTCTGCATGACATCATGTTCCCATTTTCCTCCCATCCGCAGCTTGTGCAATCAGGAATTAAATCACTGACATGTTTTCCCCATCAAAGACCTGCGATCATGCCACCATCATAGACTTATCTGTCCTCCAGAAGCCTGGGAAGCACAATGGCTGCACTTCCTGCCCCAGTGCAGCCTGGGAACTGCACTGCAGAAGGAAGAGCCATCGCCATTGTGCTTCCTTCACTACAGAGACAGCCAGTGTGGAGGAGAGCACCCCCATTGTGCTCCCCTCCTGGCAGAGCTGATGCTGAGATCCTCACTGGAGGACTCAATGAAAAGGTAAGGTGTGAAAAGGGTCTAAGTCTCCACAACCATGCTTGCACTGTCATCCGCCTCACATGCACAATAGAAACTGGAGAGATGCTCCTGAGTGTTGCTCTATTCTCTTGGCCATTGAGCAATCATGTTCTACCTGTCCTTGAGACCCTGGCAAAGAAACAGCAACCTCTGTTCCAAGCATAATGCTGCCCCTTCATCACTAGAAGCACATGGGCAGCCAGATCATGCCCAGGAATTTTCCCACAGGTAATCAGTGCCTGGGGGATGGAATTGCTCCAAGAAGCCACCTACTGTTGCACACCCAGGACAAAGGGTCTTGCACAAGGAAGTACTGGATACTCCTTTTCGTAATGTCCCCAGTCTACTGGGGATTAAGCCACTGTAGGTCACTAACAAGATTTTAGTGTAAGTTCTTCCTCACAGAAAAGGAAACATCCCAGTTCGGACTGCAAATTAAAAAGTGGGCGGCATCTGAGGGTAAGCGGAGCTCAATTCATAATAGAGAGAAGCATTACAAGCTCGTGAAATGCATTTTCTGCACCTAGTAATTAGGGATGTTATTATATCAGGCAGTATAAACAGTGCTGTGAACAAACAAAACAAACTTCACTGGTCATATTGTTGTAAAACCAGCTCTGATTTCCACTCACGCGCCTATTTGGTATGTAACCTTTTTTTTGTCCATGCACTTGTGACAACTGGTGGCATTCTACCCATCTCCTCCTCCCAAAAGTGAAATTAAAAACAATACTCTCTCTACTTCAATCGCTGCACCATCTGTTCTCTGAAGAAGTTGTTTGTGAGATGGCCCGATTAGATTAATTAGTTAATGTTTGTAAAGTGCCTTGAAACACTGCTATAGATTAGAAAACACTGTTATAAGTGTTAAGTATTATTGTTCTAACAGATAGATAGAAAAGGTAGATAGCCAGATAGGTGAAGAGATACAGCAGATAGATAATGAGAATTATAATACTTACAGGGCTTTGGATCTTCAAAGGGCTTTATGAGCATTAACTAATTAATAACGTTAAGCAGGCAGATAATAGAGAGATAAAGTTGGAAGGTAGATAGGAACACATCTTGCCTTTGGATACACTCTCTTCTCTCTCTCTCTCTCTCTCTCTCTCACACACACACACACACACACACACACTATTCTCAAGTTACACCCATTTATCTCTAGACCAAAATTGACATGATAATCCTACACGAGTCTACTCAGAAGTAAGCAACAATGAACTCAGTGAAAGTTATTTGCAGGTCGATGGAGATAGGACTGCAGCCTAACTTTGGCTCTTTTCTCAGAAGGCTATCATCCCAGCATGGAGATGGGAGATGAGTGGGACCATGATGACATTTCTGCATGACACCATCACAATTCCTTCCTTCTCCCACCACCAGCCAGCACAATCATGGATTAAATCATTGCTGGGTTTTCCCCATCAATGACCCATGATCATGTGATGATGGAGGCACTTCCTGCCCCAGGACAGAATGGGGAAGTGCTTGGCTGCTCTGCAGAAGGAAGAGGAGTGTCCATCACACTCCTTTCTACAGAAAGCCAATCCACTGTGGAGTGGAGTGCTCCCATCGCGCTCCCTTCCCCGCTGAGCTGCTGCCGGGATCACCACTAGAGGATGACAATATAAGGTGGAGTGTGGAAAGTGCCTCTGTTTTATGTGTGCATGTGTGTTTCATTAGAAAGATCATGTTGACTCAGGTTTTGTGAGAACACATGGAGTAGACTCATTGAGTCAATGGGATTTGTCTCTATGTTAACTCAACATTCAATAATTTGTTCAATAGGTCTAAGTCTAGTTGGCACTAGCTAATAGAATTCAGGTCATGGTCTATTGTGCAAGCAGGCATAGAGCAGCCCTCCAGATGCTGGTGAACCAGAACTCCCACCATTTATGTACATTGGCCAACCAGGCTAGGACTGATGGGAGCTGCAGTACAGCAACACTTTGCCCACCCCAGTCCAATGTGTATAGCACTTTTAACAGTAAGCAAAAGAAATAAAATCTGCACCTTCCAGACAATGGACAGAACCATCAAGGAACCTACACAACTTCTCCTATACATATCTACTAAAAGACTTTACCAGTGTTCTCCTAGATAAGTTCCCAGATAAGTTGCAGACAAAAAAATCATTCCCTCCTTTAGACTAACCTGTATGAAGAATTATAGTTATATCATTATAATTTCAGAAGTAAGATGTGCTAGAGATTTCTGACAAGGTATTATCTTGGAAGGGCCTTCAGGTTGTACTGCTACTGCAATTAATCTGGGTTATAGCCAACGATTTGGCAAGGACTCTCCAATATCTCAGGACAGGATCTTTCCTAGCTTAGTGTAGATATGCCAGTAACTGAACCTGGCACACCTCCTGAGTGAAAGGCAGATGTTCTATCCTTGAATTCCAGAAGGGAATTCCATATCTTAGGAGCACCATAACTTAGGAGCCATGAAGGTGCTGCCTTGCATCTCCACTAGACATCCTCATGAAGTTGGCAGGACTGAAAGAAGGATCGCTCCTGAGCATCTTAGGGCCCAAAAAGGCTCACACTAAAAAACCCATTTTGCCCATAGCTTTTGTCTGGCACACTCAGTTCTTCCCATCATTGAATGTTGTGCCTTCCATCCCAATGACCAGAAGAGGGACTTAAAACTATTGCCCTCCACTGAATCCTACATGCTACCCTTGGTGGGTAGATATTTAGGATAGCTCTGTGCCCTTGCTCTAGATTCATTTCCCACCACAGGCATCTGGGGACTTTCTAGACACACCTAAACAATTAAACGTGCCTAATCAAAATTAAGCATAATCCTGCTTTTAAGCAGAGCTGTATCTGGCTGAGAATGGCTTTGTTCATTGTTGCTCTTTGTGTGTACTTCTAAATCCATATTAAGATACCTGCCCAAAGGGACAATGTGGGTTAATTAAAGTGGTTACAAAGTTTAGGCTGACAAATCCTTCAGGTAACCAATTGTAGATCAACTGGTTTGATACACCTCCTCCTACTTGAGACAGCAACCTGCTTGGGTTAGAATTACAGAAATGTAATTCCTTTATCCCAGGCTACAAAAGATTAATTTAAGACTGTTTATTCTCAGAGAATGCAATGGAATTCACTGAGAATTCAGCATCGATTCAGATACGTATGTTTAGCTGGATAGATGATTAATGGATTTGTAGTGACGGATGTTATGTAATCTATAAGCACATGAGCTCAATGGTGGATGATGGGTTCCATGACTGACATCCTCCATTGCAATTACAGGTTCATAACCTAGAGTTACGGATCTGTAACTGCTCCGTTTTAAGCTATGCTCCATATTCATGAGTGTGGCACTATTGCCACAATCACAGGTTTTCCCCCGACCTATCTGAGCCCACCTGGAATAGTGTGTGCAGTTCTGGGCACCACAGTTCATGAAGGGTATTGGCAAGCTGGAACATGTCCAGAGGAGAGCAACCAAAATGGCAGAAGGCCTGGAAACCAAAATGGCAGAAGGCCTGGAACCCATGCCCTATGAAAAGAGACTTAGAAAATTGGGTATGTTTAGCCTGGAGAAGAGAAGGTTAAGAGCTGACATGATAGCTATATTTAAATATTTGAAAGGTTATCATATGGAAGATGGAGCAAACTTGTTTTCTACTTCTCCAGAGAGTAGACTTAAGGCAATGGCTTCAAATAGATCCCATCTAAATAGATCCCATCTAAACACTAAATAGATCCCATCTAAATAGATCGTATCTAAACACTAGGAAGAACTTCTTGATGGTAAAAGCATTCTGACAGTGGAATATGCTGCCTGAGAGTGTGATGGAGTCTCTTCTTCGGAGGGTTTTCAACAGAGGTTTGATGGCCATCTGTCGGGAATGCTTTGACAGTATATTTCTGCATAACAGGGGCCTGGAGTCAATGTCCATTGCGCTCTCTTCCAGCTCTATGAGTCTATGGGCATTTCCGCACTAGACTGTTATAGCGCGATGATTCCACTTTCAACCGGCCGGCCCCTCCCGAAACTGCAAACCCCAGGATTCCAGAGGATGTTGAAAGTGGAATCATCGTGCTATAACAGGCTAGTGCGGAACTGGCCAAAAATTCTTAGTTCAGGTGTTCCTTAGAGTTCAAGGTCCTGTACATCTGGACTATAACTATTAGAGCAAGGAACATGATTTGCATCTTTCTGGATCCTATCACATTCTATCCCACTCCCACAACTGTGTAATTATCCTTCATAACCTGAGGTTTTAATACGACTGTGTATTATATCTGAAGAAGGGGATTTATATCCATGAAAGCTCATGCTAAAATAAAAACCAGTTCGTTTTAAAAGTGCTGGAATATTCCATTTTTTTTCTTCCTGCCCCTTCCTCCTTTTTATTCCTTTTACCATGGCCATTTCCACGCTACCCTGTTATAGCACTATTATTTCACTTTCAACGTCCTGTGGAACTCTGGGGTTTGTAGTTTACTGAGGCCAAAGAGCTCTCTGGCTGAGAATTCTAAAGGCCCCTCCCTAAACTGCAAACCCCAGAATTCCACAGGGTGTTGAAAGTGGAATAATAGCACCATAACAGTGTAGTGCAGAAATGGCCCTAGTTTATAGAAATGATTTTGGGGCTGTAAACATGTTAACACCTAATCTTAAACATTTTATTTCCCATTCTTTTTTAAAAAAACAAAACCATGATCTATTGTTGCTGTTGTTATTGTTGTTGTTGTTGTTTTTCAGAAAAACATGGGGGAAATTATTTTTCCCAATTTTTTCTGAGTTTTTTTCCAGGCCTGCACCTTTTCTTCTCAGAGGCTATCCTATGTGTAATATAATCGGTATAACCTGGAGCTAAAATTGTGGAGGGAAAACCTTTCTCATTGCATTCTGCAATAGCCCAGCAGCATTGTCTCGCCATCGTATTTCCTTATTGGAGCATGCTCCATATTTTTTATTTTTCTCTTGCATGGGGATTTAGGCATATTTTTGTATCATTGTATATATTAATGTATTTTTTGGCTTGGAAGATATTTTCTAAAGTATACATTTTCGTACATATTTTTTGCATTGGTTAAAATGTGCTTGTGCACGTTTTTGAAATGTTTACTTTTTTATTTGTGTGCATTTTTCAAGAGTACACACTGAATATACATTCAGTGTTTTTCATGAACATTTTTTTCATGTACACTTACTGTGCTGTGTACACACACACACACACACACACAATGCAATGCAAGCATTTTGAATGTGCAGATTTCTAAGGCAGGATGCATTCTGTTCTCTTGGGGCTGTGCCACAGAATCAGAGAGTCATAGACCTGGAAGAGACTACAAAGGCCATTGGGTGCAACTCCCTTCTGCCATGCAAAGCACTCACAACAGGTGATCATCCAGTCCCTGTTTTAAAAAACTCCTAAGAAGAAGACTCCACCACACACTAAGGCAGTGTACTCCACTGTCTAACTGCTCTTACCATCAGGAAGTTCTTCCTAATGTTTAGGTGGAATCTCTTTTCCTAAAGTTTGAAGCCACTGCTCTCTGTCCTAGTCTCTGGACCAGCAGAGAACAAGCTTGCTCCATCTTTTATATGGCATTTCTTCAGATATTTAGACATAGCTATCATATCGCCTCTTAACCTTCTCTTCTCCAGGCTAAACACACCCAGCTGCCTAAGCCACTCCTGATGGGCCATGGTGTAGGAAGCTTCTCAACAGTAAATTAAGGAACTCAGATCCTTTTATCTCTTTAGTCAGCACATGGATAAGCACATAATTTCTTTTTCTAAATGTTCTCTTTTTCATAAGTCTGAAGAGTTACTATCAGAGAGATAGATCTTCTCAGTGGTGGCACCTAAAATGCTCTCCCCAGGGACTGACTGCTGTATCATTTTTTCCCTTTATCAAGTGAAGTCTTACTTTTTTTCTTCCAAAATCTGTTTTAAAATTCCTGCAATTTTAAACCCTCTTCTTATTGGTTATAGTAATTTATATTTTATTTCTTGACTGGTTTGAGCCGTTCATTTTTTTTAACTGTGTTCCATTAGACAGGTTTTATGTAGTATTTTTTTTTAATGTCAGTTCTTGTTATTTGCTTCTGCATTTTGTTTACACTGCTTTTTCTGCTCTGCTGTTAGAATCTGGTATTGTATGGCAATTTTATTTTTAATCGTACAATGCCCTTTTATGAGCACCTTATAAATACAAATAACTTGTAGGCTTATAAATTATGTCTAATAGACTGAACACACAAACTCACTCCTTGTACTCACAGTGGTATGCATGCTATTGTTTTGGTTATTTGATTGTGTTTGACTGACATTGGTAGGCCTATGAAGGATAGAGCAAACTTCAGTCTAGTTGGCTCAGATCTCATGGAGCTGATGTGCCCTGATATTGCTCATGTGCTATACAACTCTCACAGTAGACTCAGAGAGAACTAGATTTTATTTCCAGCAATATATTCTTGCAAGTTACTCTGGTTTGGACCCTGGGGGCCTGCTGTCCCCACCACACCTTGGACACCTTCCCAAGACACACACACCGATTTTGATATTCGTTGTTTTCCCACTTTTTCAGGCATCCTGCACCCCTAACCCTAGGGAATGTTGAGGGCTGACTGTAATGAGAGCAGACACAGAGAACTGGGTTCAACAAGGGCCATTTTAGAACCCATTTATGCTGTGTTGAACCTGGTAACAGTGGTATAGCTTGGCGTGAGTGGAGTAAGGGCGAGGGCAGGACAATGGTGCACAGGGGTGGGGCAATAGCCCACAGGGAGGGGCAATGACATGCGGAGATGGGGAGATGGCATGCAGGAGCTGGGCAACAGCACATGAGGTAAGGCAACGGCACATGGGGATGGGGTGACAGGGAGCAGGGTTGGGATAACAGCACACGAGGGGACAGGCAAGGAGTGGCAGCGCCTCCATAAAAAGTATTGCCCAGAGTGCACCACCCACCCTCATCTCCCGCCATGAATATGCCACTGCCTGGAAGGAGGAAGATTGGGGAGCAACCTAGTGTGCAATCAGCTGAAACCAGGCATTTGACAACCTCGGCAACCTCCCACTAGGGAAAACAGCTCCTGAGCTCCAAAGGTAATCCAACAACTGGATTCCTGGCCATCTACTGGGTGGCATAACCTCCCAAATCACAGGAGAGCAAAAACCCCAAGTCTACCTCAACTCTAAACTCTTTCCTCACGCTCCAGGTCACAGGATATAAGAGAGGCAGTTCCAGATTCCTGCTCTTCACCAAAAGGCTGCCAAGTAGTACACCAAAACTCTTATTTTATCTTCCCCCACTACCTGTCCAAAGACAAGGAACAAGTATCTGTATAGTCCCTTTGTCCCACCAGGTCATCCAATAAGGCCCTCACTTCCTGCTGCAGGTTCCCCAGGAACAATATGTTACCCACTTCAGATAAATGCACACCGTCAGCCCTGTAGAGCTCAGGCCACAGAAATATTATAATGGAATATGGGACAAAGTGACACCAACCTCTTGTTACCCCAAAATGTAGGTGCCACAAGGGCCATTCTGTGATGTCAATACCTCCTTTCAAAAGTGGGGAATGAATTAGTTCAAAGTCTAGGAGGCTTGGAAGAGGGGGGTAACTTAGCAAGATCTTTTCTATCTATGTTTATGGACTCACGAAGGAAAAGAACCAGCCAAGGGTAAAATGCAAACTAAAAATATGTGTTATTTAAATAAATTCATTCACACACACACACAACAGTTCAAGCACACACACAATCACACAAGGACGAGCTGGAGACAAGGGAGGAAAGTGGAATAGAGCCTGTGAGGGATTCGAGTAATAATTACCCTGTCTGGAGAAAAGCAAATAGAAGCAGTGGTGTGGCTTAGGTAAAGAACCTAAGGACAGTTCTCCACCAGGAACTGGATGGACAGAGTGGTGTTTGGATCTGTGAGAGAGTGCACTGGGCAGCTTGGAATCAGGGCTATTTGTACCCAAAAAATAGCTTGTGGCAGTAGAAGATATGTGCAGTTCCAAGTGCAGAAGAATGGGAGTTGCAGTGCACACAATGGACTATCAACCCTCTAATGTTTACAGTGTTTAGGTGACAAAGGCATGATGGGTTTTGTAATAGCTGTCTATTGTGGGTGCTACAAGGAAAGAGGAAAAAGTCCAGGTGCACAGGGGACAGGTATGAGTCAATCTGTGTCCTGGTGGGCTTCTGGCTATTGTGTTTTCTGGGAAAACTCCAGCTTCTACTTGAACTTATTACCCACAGGAACAGCATTTATTTGCCTGACAAATGACCTAGTCTTACCTGGAGGGTGTCTTAGGTTGACCTGCATTTCTTTCTCATAATCACAGTCAGAATTCTCCCTCAGTCAGTTTGACCTTTCAGTCACCTTCAGATTGGATGTTGATATCAGTGCCAATTAAAGTGATTTGCCAATTAGATATAGTGTCCATCCAAACCATACCAGTATTGGACTCACATGCAGGGTCCTTAAATCCTTATGGAATGAGTTCTGAATCTCCCTATTTAACCTTCTCTGGGCTAGAGGAATGTATCAGGGATCCCCCACTCTGGCTCCTCCCCCTCACCTGTGTCTCCACCCCCTACACAAAGCATCATGGTACCTTCTGCCTGACGCAAACATTTCTGACCTGTCCCACAAGGAGGTCATTAAAAATAGCCCCTCCTCCACTGTGCCTTTACCACATGGGTCCAGGCTCCTGATATCTCCATAAATGTTCATTGCAGTCAATTCTTCCTGTCTGGCCACAGGTTCCATTGAAACAATGCGGCCCCCAAAACTATGCAGGTTCTTCCTCTTTGAAATGGGAGTTGGGAGGATCTAGCACTGGAAGATTCAGAAATGAACTTCCTCTAGTCCTGATGCCCTTCAGCATTCACCATGGAGCAGTTAGTCAGCCTGCTACATATAGCAAAGCTGAGGAAGCAGCAAAGAATCTCAGATGGGATGCAACACGCATGGAGGAGAAGGGTAGTAAAGCAATTTCCCTTTCACACCCACCACCACGTGGGCTATTGCCTAAATTAATTAACGTGTTTGGTTCTGTTTATGCTTGTGTGTTCCAACCCAGCAAGGACTTCAGAGGGAAGAGGCAACCTCTGCATGCAAATCCCTGTGTTCACACACCTGCAGTGCACCTGTGCCCCTTGCATCATCTTGCCACCCCTGCAGTCCTCAGCCCTTCCTTGTCCTGCATGAGCGTCCTCGGGATGATTGATTGTGAGGCTCAGCTGCTGACGCTGCAGGTTCGCCTCTGCTGTGGTGTGCCTGTCAGCACATGTTGCTTCACCCCCAGCCTTCATCTCTGAGCATCGCTGTTGCATTCCCAGAGCATCTGTTGCCTTGACTCATGCATACTGTTGTTGCATTATGAAGGAGCAAGAGGGTCATCGGATCCAAACCTTGTGCTGTAATCCTCAAGAGCAGAGGCCCTTTATTATTAGTTATTAGCACAGAGCTTTCCAAACTTTTCACGTTGGTGGCACACTTTTTAGATATGCATCATTTTCGTGACACAGTAATTCAGTTTTACTAGCAAACTGGAGGTTAAACTAACCCCTTATAAGAGATACAGATACATATACAAATTGTAATAACAAAATGTAAGGGGACACAACATATCTCATGAAAACCTTTCATACATTTTTAAAAATATATGATTTATAAATAATAACATACATTTCCAAGATTGTAGGCAACACACCTACACACTTCAGGCAACACACTAACATGCCGCGGCACACCATTTGGAAAGTCCTGTGTTAGAGTATATACCCAGCATTGCCTGGGATTTTATTTTCTCATAGGTAATTTTTGTTAGCAAGGTTTGAGATCCTGTGTCTCTGACTCCCCAAACTGTCTTGGCCGGTACCTGTAACTTTTCCCCATATTCCCCAATACAATCTGTATTCAGAGATATTAACTTATACAGGTTGGGTTGCTGAGGAAATATACTGCCCTCCCCCTTGCTACTAGACCTTATCTCCATAGCACACGGCCAGGCCCAGTAGCTCCATGGCTGAGAATTCTAAAGGCCCCTCCCTAAACTGCAAACCCCAGGATTCCACAGAATCTTCTTAGGCAGCCAATCTTATGAGGTCTTCTCCTAACACTGCCAATCATATGAGGTCTTCTTGCCTGACACAGACAAACAAACAAACTTTGACTTTTATTATATTAGTAGATAGTAGCATTGTAGCATATTATTATTATTATTATTATTATTATTATTATTATTATTACTATTACTACTACTACTACTATTACTATCATCCTTTTCCTCAATTCCTAGTCTCCAAAAATTAAGAACCTTATCATATCAAAGTGTCATACCAGTCCTATCACATGACATCATTGCTCACCAGCAGCTATTGCATTGCAATCCATTTGAAATGTACCCTTTGTTTCACACTGTAAATAATCCATTAATGACCCCCTTTCACATAACAATTCAGTTAACTGTGAGGGGGTGTTTTCCTGGTAGTTCTTCCTTTCATAGCTGATCCAGTAGTGGATGTAATGTGGGCATCACAACATCGCAAATTTGTATCTCCTTGCATCATGATATTGGAACACTACTGTGCAAGCACAGCTTAAAAAATTTTTTTTAAAGGATCAATCATGAGGTGTGGGGCAGAGGAAAGGATTAAGCAATGACACTGTAATGCAGAGGAAAGAATAGTGAAAATGATGTTACTAATACACAGATGTCAAAAGTGTGCAATAGAGTATCACAGGAACAGCTACAGTGGGATTCCAACAGGACAATGTGGGATTAAGATATGGTGTGATAAGGCCCCAAAACAAATACAGTTTAAACTAGCTGTGATAAAATATACAAAAAGTGGAAGTATAATTAACTATCTGTAGAACTACAAACTAGGACTGGCATTCTGTATTACATTTATGAATTCATAACCTAGTGTTCTGGATTTGGAACCTCTCCATGTTCAGTAACTACACAGTCACAGCCATGGCTATATTGCCATAATCATAAATGCTCCTCCCAAATCCACTTTAACAGCCACATTGAACAAAATGCTAGCTGTTTGATATTCACTTACGAAATTTGTGTACATATGCTCAGGACTGGGATATCCTCACTCTCTGCCGCCACCCATGATCTCCTCACAGTGACAGTGTGGGCTGAGAGACAGTGCCTGGCCCAAGGTCACTTGTAAGATCTCGAATCTGAAAGTGGATTTAAACCTACATGTCCTTGATGGGGGTATAACACACCTCTAGCTATTCCTTAATTAGGCCCACTTCTGCACTAGACTATTGTAGTGCTATTATTCCACTTTCAACAAGCTATGGAATCCTGGGGTTTGCAGTTTAGGGAAGGTCCTCAAAGGCCCCTCCCTAAATTGCAAACTCCAGGATTCCATAGCACGTTGAAAGTGGAATAATAGCACTATAACAGTCTAGTGCGGAAATGGCCAAGTTATAGTGCAATCCTAGCTCAACAATGTACTAGTTGTACGGTGTTAGAAACAGGCAGAAGTATCTTGTGCTGGCTGAACCATCTGAACTGTCTTTATTCCAGCTGATCTCAGAGATTGGCCATCAGAGGTGTATGTTGGCACAACTGCTCTGCTGGCAGACAAAAGAGACATAAAAGGAGCAGAGAAGGGGTGGAGTGAGGGAGGATCCAAGTTATTCCAGATACAAACCTCCCAGCTGACACAGCCACTATATTAGCACAAAGTTAGGGCAAGGTAGTCCTAAGTGACTTCTCCCATTCCTAGGCTGAGTGGAATGTGGTTTGAACAAGCTTCAGCCAGTCCTAATATTGGCTGAGCTGTCTCTCGGCCAGCATTTAGGATTGCATCATTAGCTAGTTACAGCAAAAGCAACAGAGAGTTCTGTGTCATGTAAGGATGATCAGATCAATTATAGCATGAATTTTCATGGCCACCAGTCCACGTCATCAGATGCATGAAGTGTTCTCCTAAATTTCAGGTGTACGTATATAATGTACACACTTGATAGTGGGGCTACAGAAGTCAAGTCAAAAGGAAACTAAATACACAAAGTACTAACAGGGGAAGAAAGACTTGCTTGATGTCATCATTTTCCAAACTAAGAATGACTGTTTCAGAAAATGGTGGACTCTTCTTCATCAAAGGTTTGTAAGCAGAGATGAGATAGTCACTTCTCAGGGGTACTTTAAAAGTGGGTTGTCACAATGGCAGAGGGCTGGACTAGCGCAGTGGTTTTTAAGCTATTTAATGTGGGGAACTCACAAGGTTTTCTCCACAATATTATAAAAACCAACACCATATTTATGCCCAGTGACTACAACTGTTTTTTTTTTTTCCTTTCCTGGAAATTCACTGTAGACTAGCAGTTAATATCTCAGAGACGGACCCCAGTCCAAAGTTCAACAAGTTTTATAAAACAGGAACTTGAAAATGTTGGAAATGTGAGGAAAATACAGGATCACTGTACCACATGTGGTGGTTGTGTTAGAAAACGAAAAAGTACTGGACTGGAATTCACAATACAATTTTAGAAATTTTCCAACTAAAATTTCTTATGTCTGAAATTCTACTTCCTAAACATTATATATGAATTAGAAGGCAACTTTCCAAAAAATTCTTTGGAGAATTCTGTGTTATATGGTTATAGCAGCTAGAGTCATATTTGCTAAAGCTTGGAAATGTAAAGAAAATCCAGATAAAGAGCAGCGGCTTCACGAATTACTAGAAATGAAAGTGTTGAATATCTGAACTCACAGACTTAAAGGGACATCTGATGACAGAGTTACAGATGAAGGAGCTCCTCTGGTAACTTTTCTGAATAATTACTGGAAAATTTAGTCTCTCAGTTATGATTAAGGGTAAATTAGCTATGGAACTATTGGAGAGTAAATTGAATTATTAATGTAATTTGAAAACTTTAGGAATATTAAGGTAACAGTTTGGGTTAATTGAGAACAAAGGAGAATTGAAAATAAGATTGCAATGGAGTACATCGAGAAGACTTGAGACAAGAAGGTATAGAAGTACAATTTAAACATATATGTACTCTGTATCCAACAAAGGAAAATAGGCAGTGACATGAAAACTTGTCATTTAAAAATGTACTGTTTTAATATATGTATTTGCTTTTCATATATATCTGTAAAACATATCAATTCATTGTTTACATAAATATGTATATTTACATCTTATTTATACAAAGATACACTTTGCTATACTGTTTGTGTTCTTGATATTGATGTATTCCAAAAAAAAATATTTAAAAAAGAGATGGAGCCCAGTCTATGGACACCACTTTAAGTGGCACAAGATTGGAGGGCCCTTGCATTCCCTTCCAGCTCTATGATTCCGACTCTATGACCCTAGGATCTTCTATGAGATGTCAAAGCATCAGCTTCAGCACTTTCACCCTTCCTCAAAGTTAATAAGATGCTCTTCTGCCCACCATTTCCCAGGATTCTAGCTCTTACTATTGTTTTTGTGTGAGCCTAAGCTGTTTGTCAATCACCTTCCATTTGTTTTCCACGAAAGGTGGGGCTCGGCTGTTATCCAAACTCCACATTTCTGTCCTCACACATCTCCCACCCACCTGCTCCAGGGCAGATTAAAGAGCAGGCACCCAGCCATTTCTTGGTTACACCTACACATCCTCTTAATCCCTAGCGTCTCTGTACACAGAAAGATGCTCGACCCAGTTAAAGCTTCTAAGACCGACAGAACTTTTGCGACTTGGACAAAAGGAGATAATGTATCACTTTCCAAAAGTGGACAGGAAAGATTGTCCTCTTCTTCTCATTCCCAGATGGGCATGGATATTGTCATTAAATCCAGAAGGAATCAAACATGCAGCGTCAAATCCAGAAACGGAAATGATTAGATAACACTCACAGATCCCAACATGGCTTCTTGGTTTCCTCTCTGGAATTCTCACCAGAGCTTCAAAGATAATCTTTCTGATTTGAATGTCTGCTCTCAGAGATGAACCTGTTCATTGATTTCAATCAATGCTCAAAGCGGTTCTTTCAAAGAGAAGCCTCCATTTGACCAGTCGAATTCCTGAGATAGGAAAGCTTCCTGTCTCAGTCTGTACATCAGAGTAGGCATGTTTACCAGCAAGTTCCTAATGAAGAGATTACCATGAAAAGGTCCTACTTGAAATTTTAAAATAATCCACTATCTGGTGGGCCCCATGCCAGTGATTCAACTTGAGGCTTTAGTATGAGCTTTCAAGGAAATATCCAAGGTGTGGAACCTCTGCTGGAGGTAATTTCCAGCACACTGGATAGTTCCTTTAAAGCTTGCTCTGAAATGTGGAGTGGATCCACTGGCCGACTGACATGGAAATTGTCAGCCATTACTGATAATGGTCAGAATCCTGTTGGTTAGTCCTAAGTGGAAAGGAGTCATTGAATCAGTTATTGAATGGTGAGTCAATTCAATAAGTAAATAGGTCTGTTGTAACTGGGACTCACAATAGTATGTAGACCATGGAATATCATTTTAATATCAAGCATGGATACTGCACTGTGGAATATTCAAGGCATTTTGTAGACAGGCCAGCATGTAAGGCTAGAGTGCAGATGCACTGCAACTTTTTCTTGTCTTGTGATCTCATGCAAATTTGGCCAGTCCTGTGATGCTCTTTACTGGGAGAAAAGAGCTGAGCCATTGAATAACTGATGAGCATCCAGCTAAAGTTGGTTGAGAATTTTCTTCCAGTTCAATTAGAATTTGAGAAGACTACTTTTTTAGGACTGAAACTCCCAGCATCCTCAGTAAATGTGGCCCAACTGGCTGGGGGATTCTGGGCATTGTAATCCAAAAAGATAATTTTTAAAAAAATCTTTGACTGGAAAGATAGACAGATTTATAGTCAGCCCTTCACATTTGCGGATTTGACATTCACGGAGTTGACTATTTGCAAGTTTCTCCAACCCCTGCCCTCCCATCTCAGGGGCTTTTTTTGAGGGGAACCTTCCCTCTTGGTGGCCCCAATCAGGCCACATAGCCCTTTAAAAACACACCTCTGGTCCTCCTCTTCCTCTACGAGTCTCTGCTTGGCCAGCTAAGGTTGGTTCTCTGCCCAAATTCTCAGCACCACAGACCCTATACCCATGCCCCACACACACCCTAGGAAGGAGATGGGCAAGAGAGAGGAAGTACAGGACAACGATGCCAACCATCTCCTTTCCCCGACCTGATTTAGACCCTGGATGCCCACTTTCCCCACCCTTGCCTCAGCCCCCATCCCACAGACACACAATTTTTGTTATTTGCAAATTTTTCACTTTTGTGATTGTCCTGTATCCCTAACCCTAGCGAATGTGGAGGGCCAAGTGTGCTTATTTGTTTGTTTGCTTATTTTTGCAAGCTGCCTTTTTCTCCAAAATGAGACCCAAAGCAGCTTCCAAAAATAAGTCAAAAAACATTAAAAACAATGAAAACAGTTAAAGACATTAAAAACATACAGAATTATAAAAACCTATAGCAATGTTAAAAACAGTTTAATAAATAAACTTAGATACAGAAAAAAAATCCCACTCTCATCAAGTCTATTTCAGAATTCACTGTTGGTAAGAATTTGCCTGAATTTGAAAATGTCTTTTGATTTTGGCTGGAAAGAATCAAAATGTTTTTAAAAAATGGATTAAAGGAATCCATTTAGCTTCACACTCTTCTTTAGATTGTCCAGTACAGTTAAAGAGTACAACACAGTATACATTTTTAATATTTAAATTTCTTTGTCTAGAACAGTGTCGTTTGTCATGAGTGTAAAAAATGTGGTATTGAAGGTTAAGTAATCTATTTACCCCTGCCACACTATTTGAAGATTGCTATACATTTTGTTGAGTGGTACCAAACAGTTTGAATGACAGTGTAGTGTGTTCTAAAACCATTCATATATTGACAGATTACAGCTGATTGTAGTTATGAGCTTTCAAAAAAATTAAAATTGCTGTTTATGTGGAAATACAGATATCTTTCATTTTTTAATGCTTTGAATGCAGATCCATCAAAAGAAAGTTTTGAAAGTATACTTATATATGTTAGTTATAAATGGAGAGTATGTATAACAATGTTAGATTTGCAGCAATACATTCTAAGTAAGTGGTGGTTGGATTATTCTGGGAGAAGATTTTTACCTCCATGTATAATAAGTAGAATTGAATTGAAGGGTTTTTTTCACATAATTCTTTTTTTTCTTTTATCTATTTTATGTAATTTTCTATATAGGAGATTATTAGATTTATTTTGGTTATATTATTTTCTAATAAATATATTTTTTAAAAAATGGAGTAAAAGTAGAAATCAGAAAATGTCTTTGTCTGAACCCAGGGTTTGGAGTGCTTGTGTCTTAACAATCGATATTCCAATCCTTGACTATTGAGTCAAGATGGTCCTGAGTCAATTTTGCCATCTTTTCTAACAGACTTGCCATAATCTTCCAAACTTATGTATTTATTATATTTATAGGCCGCCTTTCTCCCAGGATTGAGACCCAAGGTGGCTTCCATCAATAATTATTTGGCAGAGTGATACAGTGTAGTCCCCTCTGTTTATTTTTCCGCACTGGACTGTTATAGCACTATTATTCCCCTTGCAACATCCTATGGAATCCTGGGGTTTGCAGTTTCGGGAGGGGCCATACGGCCCCTCCCCAAACTGCAAACCCCAGGATTCCATAGGACGTTGCAAGAGGAATAATAGCGCTATAACAGTCTAGTGCGGAAATGGCCTCAGCTGGGAATAATGGTGCCCAGGTATTTGTATGTTGCTAATGGAAGAAAAAAAAATGTTTTGATTCTTTTCGAAGAACTTGCCAGCATTTGCAGAGTTCTTCAAAATTACGTTGAGAGCTAGATTCAAACAAGTTACTTTTTCAGGCCTCTAGCTTCACAGATTTTCCAGCCTCCATGGGCACTGACCATAATAACAAGGGGATTATGGGAACTGTAGTTCAAAAATAACTTTCCAAGTGCTGCTGAAGAGTATCTTCACATTCCAGTTTTAAAAATTGCATGGGGAGCGGGGGGAAGGATTAATTTTTCTCAAGCAGCATTGAAGGGTTCAAGTCCCCACTCAGCCACAAAAAACCCCTGGGTAACCTTGGGCAAATCACACCGCCTTCAGACTCAAAAGAAGACCAAAGCAAATGTCCTCTGAACAAATCTTGCCAAGAAAACACCAGGACAGGGTCACCGTTAAGTCAGAAACAACTTAAAGACACACAATAACAACAACAGCAAAACTTCAACTTATGTGCCATTTCCACACTAGACTATTATAGTGCTATTATTCCACTTTCAATATCCCATGGAATCCCGGGGTTTGCAGTTTAGGGAGGGGCCTCAGAATAGGATGTTGAAAGTGGAATGATAGCACTATAAACATCTAGTGTGGAAATGGCCATGGTGACCCTATCATAGGGCTTTCTTGGCAAAATTTATTCCCAAGTTTGCCACTGCTTTTCTCTGATGCTTAAGGAATTTGACTTTCCCAAGTTCATCCAGTGAGTTTCTATGATCAGCGGGATTTGCACGTGTGTCCTTCTCCACTATCTGGGCCCTTTCACACTCCACAGTTAAACCATTTTATGGTTCCATCCGATGGAAACCTGGGATTTGCAGTTTAGGGAGGGATATTTAGAATTCTCAGTGAAAGAGCTCCGGTGTGTCACCAAGCTACAAAACCCAGAATGTCATAAGATATAGTCATGCCATTTAAAGTGCAACAACTGTATTGTGTGGTAGGGTCCTTAGTCCCACACTCAAACTACTATTCCATGGTAGTTCTCTCTCTTAATAATAGCCTCTCTGAATGTTCCATAGTCTTTTACACTGATATGTTTGTGCTTGATTCATGAGATATTTTCATGACTTAAAAACAGTTCATTGCAACAAAGTATGACAGTCCTATGCAACTCATCAATGGAAGAAGAAGAAAAGGAAGAAAGAGCAGGAGGAGGAGGAGGAGTGATATGAAGATGGGGAAAGGAAAGTTGCTTTCACTCCTGATCCCTTGCCAGTGCTGGTTTTTCAAGTTCTTCTGGTTCATCTACAAACATTGTTGTTTCCTGACACTGACTTTCCTTATTGCTCTTCACCTTTTCCATCCCTTAAAGGGCAAAATTCTGATGATACAATGTTTTTCTAAAAAAAAAATGCTCATATTTCCTTTCACCTGCCTATTTCCATGACAAAGCAAATCTAAGGTCAGGACCTGATAGCCAGTAAGACAAGAAGAAACAGGTCTGACAACACAAGGAATGGAAAAACCAAGATTGGACTGGTTTGCTCCAGCAACAGCATCCTCCAAGGGCCCAAAGGTATGGAGTTAATAATTTGGCCTTTGCAGGACTAAAGAGTTATTGTGCTTATAACACAGTCACCAGGACTATGTGTGAAGATTTTTAGACCATTCCTCATCTCAAGAGGTTGCTTCTTCTAATCAGCTCAGTTACTCATGACATTTCAATGAGGCAGAAAGGTCTAAGGCCATTTCCACACTACACTGTTATAATGCTATTATTCCACTTTCAACATCCTATACAATCCTGGGATTTCCAATTTGGGGAGGAAAAATTCGAATTTTCAGCCAGAGAGCTCTTTGGCCTCAGTAAAATACAAATCCCAGCATTCCACAGGATGTTGAAAGTGGAATAATAGCACTAGAACAGTGTAGTATGGAAGTAGCCTAATTGTCAAGATGTTACCAAAATAAGACCATCATTTGCAAATTTTAGTGTCCAATGACGAACACACAGATGCACAAATAGCAAAGGGGAGAAAGTGGAATTATCTAGGTCAACTGTGTGGGATCCAGGGGCCAACTTTCCCCAGACCTCCCTGGGCCACACGTGCCCTACAGCAAGCCCAAATGCTTCTGTTTTCTTCCACAGTCCCTCACAAAATGGCAACAGCAATTGATGGTGTGTCACTTCCTGTCACCATTTTGAGAGGGACTGCAGAGGAATATTGAGATTTGGGGTATTATACAGGTTTTGACATGTTTGTGATGATGCAGGTGTTTTTGCATGTTTTTTGTGGATTTGAGGGGCTTTCTACAGGGTCTAGGGCAAAAATTCCCCAAAATCAAACCCATTTTTAAGTGGGAGTCTTTGTGGAACTAGGCTTCTGATTCATGTGGCTTGCTGGCCACACTGCACCCATTTCATTTTAAAACAAATAAACTAGAGAGAGTAATTTTGAACACCAAAGATCATGTGGAACCACATTGTTTTAGCTAACCACTGGAAGCTCAAACAAATTGAATCAGCCAAATCTTGCTTAGCTAGGAGTTCCACAGTTTCTGTGCTTTTTTAATGTGCTTGTTGATCTTAAAGAGGGCTATCTTCTATTGCTTAGGTCAAAGATGGGAAGTGTGCAGCCCACAGACTTCCTTGGGGGACGTCCTATATGATCCATAGCCACTCCAAGGAACCTCTCTTGCTCTCTCTTGAGACATGTGAACAGCAATCAAGAAAACCCTCTGAGTGTGGTTTGGGCCCTAAAAACAGTTTTGAGGAGGACCTCCTCAAAAACGGCCAAAGAAAAGGTTCTTAAAAAGAGTCCACAAGCAAATGGAATTTTTTTCTGGTGACCCAAAAATCACTGCCAGTTACCAGTGGGAGCCATAGTGCAGCCTGTGATGGTCCAATGAAGCCTCGTGAGCATCGCGCAAGTGAGAGTACGTCGTACGGAGCGATGCTCCCATTCACGCAATGCTCAAGGGGCGCTCGCGCAAAAAAAAAATGCATGCGAAAAGGGCCGTAGTGCAGAAATGGCCTAGATTTGACTAGATGTGGTCCAAAACTTCTTGCAATTCTAAGCTTCTAAGATTCCCTTGTTATTTACAAAAGGAGGATGGCCAGTTTGCTCAGTTCAAATAAGAAACTTTTCATTTTCATCGCTTCCTATCACATTCTTTTCTGCTTTTCCTTGCAAAGACAAAACTGTGAAGGGCAGTGCAGCTTCACAGTTAGCTTCTGTTTAGGTATAGACCTGTTGAGCATGATTCACAACTGTTCTTCCTTATACATAAATAAGAAAGCATGAGAGAAGGTTAGAGTGACACAAGGTTAGATCAAAAGAGCAGGTCACTGGTAGACAGGTTCTCAAACAGCATTCCTATTTCCATTTCAAAGTTTCAAAACTACCTTGGAAAAAAACAGATATCCACATTTTTTTTTCATCATCATATCATTAACTTCTGAAGGAAGAAGTAGTGTGCCTTTAATAACATCCAAAGAGGCAGAAAGCCAACTGGTTGCTTATCGCTTGTCTGAAAAGCAGTGAGTTGTATTCATAACCATGTGGTTTAGGTCCAGTTTATTGGAAGGGCCATATTCCATACCTGCTAATTGCCCCTATTTGGCAGGGACTGTCCAATTAATTCTCAGTCATCCCACTTTTTCAGCTGCTTTTAAAATGTCCCAGTTTTCCTCTCTTTCTCCTACTTTCTCCTTTTGTCCTCAACTCACTTCAGTTGCAACAAATGGAGTTCAAAGCATAAAAGTAGTTTGCACCCAATTAATTGAACAGGGAGGAGAGGACAGGAGAGGAGAATTTTGCCTTCCCAGTAAGCTCAGGCAGAAGCAAACTGCTGCAGCCTCTTCTAGCTTGTGTGTTCATCCTCATCAATAGCTTTTGCCAGCTTGACCATGCTCTGATGTTGATTTCATCTGTGAAATGTTGGAGAATATGGTATTAGCCCATATGAACCTGCTGACCTTTAGAGATCTTCTGAGGAGATCCTCTCTATTCCACCAGGTACATTTTGTGGGTACATGGATGAGGGCCCACCCTGGGGCTGCTCCCAGGCTCTGGAACTCACTTCCCAAAACAGCTTGACTGGCATACTTCTTCTTAACTTTCTGCAGATATCTGAAGACTTTTTCCCAGCAGGCCACTGAGATTTTTTTTTAATTATTTGTTTGTTTGTTTGTTTTTGGGCAGGGGGGAACAGGCCTTTTATAATATCACAGAATCATAGAGTTGGAAGGGCCCCTGTAGATCATCAGGCCAAGCTCCCTGCACAGTGTAGGATTTCCAACAGTTAGCTGCCCAGCCTCTTTTTGAAGATATCAAAAAAAGGAGACATTTCCCTAAGGCACTGGTTCCTAACCTTTTCTTTACCCTGCAAATATAATTCTTTGCTAGGAACCCCCAAGGCTTAACTCAAGATTTACATATTTAAATTTAGATTTAAATATTCAAATATTTGTGTAGACTTTCAAATTTTCAAATTTCAAATATTTATTTATTTACTAAAGGCTCCTGGAGACTAGGGCCATTTCCACACTACCTTAGTGCTATTATTCCACTTTCAACCTCCCGTGGAATTCTGAGGTTTGAAGTTTACTGAGGCTGAAGATCTCTCTGACTGAGAATTCTAAAGGCCCCTCCCTAAAGTGCAAACCCCAAGATTCATAGGATGCTGAAAGTAGAATAATAGCACTGTAGCAGTGTGGTGTGGAAATGGCCTAGGATTCAAATCCCTGCTCAGACACTGGGTGACCTTGGGCAAGTCACGTTCTCTCAGCCTCAGAGGAAGGCAAAAGCAAACCCCCTCTGAACAGATCTTTCAAAAAAAAACTGTGATAGGTTCACTTTAGGGTTGCCATAAGTCAGAAGTAACTTGAAGACACACACAACAACAAAGTGCCACAGACAGGGGTATGTTCTTTGTAGCCATCATGTCTCTCCTCTTTGAATATTGACTTATGGGGACCTTAAAGCAAACCTATTGTTACTGCAATGTCTGTGCCGCACTTAAGGTGACATAGATATCATTTTGATATCAGTAATTTGGCTCTCTTCCACCATCCCTCTCCACATGTTTGTGAGGCCCCCAGATAAGCATAGAACTAGGCTCGGCCACTAATTGCTGCAATATTCCAACACAATACAGGCATGCCAGAAATAGCCAGATCGCCGCTTTAGGAGACCTCTCTGCAAACACTCTATTCTGTATGCACGCTGCTTACAAAGAACTCCCTGCCCCGAGCAGGCAACCTGACAAGCTGGATATTCAAATGTCAAGCACTGTGCATCTCCATACTGGCTACTCCATTGTCATTTCAGATCTAAAGCAATCATGTTAAATTTTGACGTTTCCAAAGCTTTGTCTGGCACCCGAAACTTATTGTTTTCCCCAAGTACGGAATAGCCTGTGGTTACATTTATCCCTATAAAAACCCCCGATTCCGAGACTATCCTCAGATCGCTCCTGAGTTCCATCCCGTCTTGCCACCGCTCTGCTTGGTGAGCCTTCCCCTCGGTCATATTGGCTGAGACTGCGCAACTTCGGACCTCCTCAGTGATCTATCCAGGCTTCAGGACAGGTGTTGTATCACCCAATTCTACCATCCCTCTGAAAAATCCCTCTGTCCCACTCCAACCTTTATTTTCTATGGTTATCTGAGTGCGTGTGTTGGATACACTGTTTGTCTGTATTTAATAAAGATCTCAATTATTCTTATAACTTGGTATGCTCCTTGGCCTGGCCTGACCCCGTAGACTTTGGGTAAAAGATTCTGCTGTGTTGCCCTGCCTCTCACATTGCTAGCTTGTACTCTCAGCTAATTTCCCTAGACTTAGTTAACTGAGAGCGCATATAGGTGTCCCTCCTGGGACCCCCAGTAAACAGGGTAACACTATCATGAGGATTTTCTTAGCAAGATTTGTTGCCTTTTCCTTTGTCTGAGGCCAAGAGAACGTGAGTTGCCCGAGGTCACCCAGTGGGTTTCCATGGCCGAGTCAGGATTCAAACCCTGGTCTCCAGAGTCATAGTTTAGGCACATGCACATGCCTGGCCTCTTACATCATGCTACACACCATTACATCTGATCTCTTACATCAGAGATGTGGCAGTGGAGGTATGCATGCACGTGCTGAAACTGCACCCTTATTTGCAAATAAGGGAGCAGTTTCAGCACCCACACACACACACTCTGCTGCCACGTCCCTGTTGTTGTTGCTGCTGCTGCTGCTATTGGTATCCAGCAGCAGAGCTTTGCAGATCCCCTGTGAGGGCTCAGCGGATCACGAGGGATCCCCAGACCCCAAGTTAAGAACCACTGCTCTAGGCAATTGGTTCCATTGCTGAAAGGCTCTAGGAGAGCAGCAGCTTGCTACAACTTCCAAGGCATCACTGATTCATTGCTGCAACTTGCAAAGACTCTCCAGGGGATCTAGGTATTTACTTCCTCCCTCTCTCCTAGTGCTTGTGGTGCCAGGTCTCACCCTTCACTCAGCTTTGCATCCACCTTCAGGCTAGGAACAAGAAGGCTAAATCAAACATTCTTTATCCTGTCTCTGAAAGTAAACCAGAAGGAGTAATCCCTTCATTTCATCTTGATCTGGGAACAGCCCTTTAGCTAAGATTTCAGTCTTCATTTCTGGTTGGTACGTAATGGATAATGCTTAATGATAGCACTAGAGGCCATCTCTTGATCCCAGGTTTTGGTCTCGAAACCTTAGGGCCTGGAACAATCCCGAACAGGCAGGTCTACCAAACAGATGTGCTGCATGGTCTCTCTTCAGCATCACCAGGTTGGTTGGTTGGTTTGCTTCTCCTAAATCTTCCATGCACAGTCTCTGCATTATATGAATCATGCCTCAGGTCTACGCAGATATAAACAAATGGAACTTTTCCCAAAATATAATTATCCACTGGAGTCCATTGCTACTAGATCGGGTCATGGCTGCTAGCTTAATTTTTTTTAAAAAAATGGGATTTGATACTGTCATCAAGGAGAAGAGGTCTTTCAACAGCTATAGAGAACTGTAGCTGGAGAGGGGCAACAAATAAGAATTTTCTTCCCTGATTAATTTTTCCTTCCATCCCCAAATATTTAGCATTGCAATAACTTAAAACTTCAATTGAACATTTTTTAGAAGTCCAGTTTAGGCATCCTAAGAAAAGGGGGCAAGCAAAGTTCCAAAGGAATATGGACACAACAAATGAAAGAGTTCTATGCATGAACAATTTTCCATGTCTCACTCTGCAAAGTTAGAAATTTGGGATGGAAATAAAATTTCATTTGGGAGTGGGATTCTTTTTGGGGGAGCAATATCTTCATTCCCCATCCATCCCCAAAGTTATATCACAGTAGTCAGTCAGGTTCAGGGAAGGTTCTGAGATCATGAAATAAGGCAAGATAAGAGCCATCAGTAGTGGGGCTGTACATATCCAACTCCAAAATATTACAGGGTTTCTGTTCTCATTTAAAGAAAAAGAAAAAGCATTCTATTTTATCCTTATTTACTAGTTTAGATGTTGGGGAAAGCACCCAGCCTAATTGATCAGGAACAAAATAGATGTGAGAGAATTCACACTGTTATATATTGTGGGAAGTTTTATTTATAAATGAAAGTATCCATGTAGAGGCAAGAGATTAGAATACCATCCTTGCTGGCTGTTGCATACTTAAAAATTAAATCCAAAAGAGGACGTTTCCCAGTAGAGGGTTAGTCTAGATATAGTAAGGGGTAGGAAACTTTTATTCTCTGACCCTGTGAAGGACCTAATTGAGATCTTCCCAAGCTCATACAGGGTAGGGAAGACTTCTGAACTAGGAAAGTAGCAGGTACAGGAGGCTAACCTCCCTGGATCTGGAAGGGGGAGGCACACAGATTTAGTCCCTTTCTTCAGGACGTCATCATCCTGCACTGGGGACAGGAGAAGGACGGAACCCGGACAACTCTTATGCAGGACGTGGTTGCAGTCCCATTGTTCTCCCATCCCCAGGCAATACAATCACAATGTAAATCATGGACAGGTTTTACCCATCAATGATTGGTGATCTTGCAGCCCTCCCACTGCCCTCCTGCACTTATCTTTGGTGCAGAGGTCCTCCAAGTGCAATGGCTGCACTTCCTGCCCCAGTGCATCCTAGAACGGTGCCCATTTGTGCTGTAGAAGGAGGGGCAGCACCACCATGTTTCCTCCATGGAGACAGCTGGTGCAGATGGGAGTGCTCCTATCATGCTCCCCTGCTGAAAAAGGCTCTACCAAGTTCCCTACGGGATGCAGCCAGGATCCAGTAAGTTGTGGAAAGGGCCTTGGATTCCTGAACCAAGTCTGATTGACTTAAGTACCCTCTGAATTCGTCTACATCAGTCAGAGTATTATTCAACCAGGATGGTTGTGATGGCACATGTGATGATGACGGTGGTGATGATGATGATGATGATGATGATGATGATGATGATGATATTTATATATCCTCCTGCATCTTACAGGTGGAAGCCAGGACACTTGTAGCCAAGCAACATCAGAGTGTCATCAAGATGGCAAAAGGTACTAATCACAGAATCATAGAACTGTAGAGCTGGAAGATCAGAAGGGCCATCAAGTCCAACTCCCTGCCATGCAGGAATATACCATCAAAGCATTCCCAACAGAAGGCTATCCACCCTCCGTTTAAAAACCTTTGAAGAAGGAGACTCCATCACACACTGATGAGGAAGAACCCACAAACTAGGAGAAACTGTAGCATTTTGCTTTTGACTAAGCCTGCCGGGAAAGGCAGGAATTCCTCACCCTGCTTTATTAATGGAGTGCAAACTATGTCTGCACTTTGAACATAGTATGCAGCAACTGAAGTAAGATGAGGACAAAAGGAGGAAGCAGGAGGAAGCAACTGAAAAAGTGGGATGGCAGAGGATTAGTCAGGACTATCCCTGTATTTATATCCCACCATTTTCCCAGGCCAGGACTCAAGGCAGTTTACAAAAGTTAAAGGAGATTGATCTTTAAAAAAAAATCCGTTTCATACAAAAGTTTAAAATGCAATTAAACTAACAATGGAATTAAAGGCAGTTAGGAGCAGGACCATTAAGAAAGAAAAGGAAAAAGAAATCCAGCATTTTATTAAAGAGACTTCTCCCTGAGCAATCAGCTTTCGAAGGTCTGCTGAAACAGAAAATAACAGTGGAATACACTGCCTGGAAGTGTGGTGGAGTCTCCTTCTTTGGAGGATTTTAAACAGAGGCTGGATGGCCATCTATCAGGAATGCTTTGATGATGTATTGCTGCATGGCAGAATGGGGTTGGACTGGATGACCCTTCTGGTCTCTTCCAACTCTATGATTTTATGATTCTAAGGCCATTTCTACACTGCACTGTTATAGTGCTATTATTCCACTTTTAACATCCTATGGCATCCTGGGGCTTGCAGTTTAGGGAGGAGCGTTTAGAATTGTCAGCCAGAGAGCTCTTGGACCTCAGCAAACTACAAACCCCAGAATTCCACAAGTGCTGAAAGTAGAATAATAGCACTATTATAGTGTACTGCAGAAATGGCCTAAGATTTCACCTAAGTTTTCACCTGACTACATAAGAAGGGTGCCAGTCTAACCTGTCTAGGAAGAGAGTTCCAGAAACCAGAAGGAGAGACTGAGAAGGCCTTCTCCCATGTTCCCATCAGATGTATTTATAAGTGTGATAGGATATGCTGAAGAGTTTTCCCAGAAAATCTCAAAACGATGGGCAGCCTTGTATGAGACAAGATAGTCCTTTGGATCATGTAGCTCTGAGCTTGGTAGGTCTTGAGAAATAGACTGGTAACCAATGGAGCTGTTGCAAAAAGGGAGTTGTGTTTGAAATGAGCACATCCCTCTTGGTTACCTGACAGTTTTATCTTGTTGGCAACCCTACATTAACTACAAAAGGTAGATCATAACCACACAACACCAAATGAAACAGTTGTTCTCTCCCCCACCCGGTGCCAAGAATGATCTGTAACAAGTCCCAGCCTGCCTTGCCATTTTCCTGTTTCAGCACAACTTGGGATGGGGATAGGGGAAAGAGGGAGAAAGAGAGAAATCCGTCTTAGCCAATCTCTTGGCTTCGTTCAGCTTGCCCTTTTTATGGGAGAAATGCAGAATGCTGGCGAATTGGCCGTGAAATGAAATCTGACTGAGTGATGCACACCCACTTCTGATGGGATGCAGCTGCTGAGCTGATGCATTTGCTTCGGGGTGGCTTTACAGTGCCTTCAACAGGGCACGGAATTTTTAAAAACCCAGTAAATAAAAATTGGAGGCTCCCAGAATTAAAATTACACCTGCAGGAAAATGATGCTCCAGCAAGCTCTTCCAGCAGCTATCCAGCCCTTCACACCCATGTGCCCAGCCCTGTTCACCCCCACACCCCCTGGCAAAATGCAACTTTTCATCTCCGATGTGCTATTACATGGAGGCCTGTCTCATGCTGAGGGGTGGCTGCTGAAGGTTGCCGGAGTCTGGTTTATTTTCTCCGTGCAGTACATTGTGTGCCTAGCAGATAGGATAGGTGGGAAGGGCGGAAGCAGCTTTCCCAACGCTGGGAACTGCTGAAGACGATTCGCTTTGCCACCGGCATTCAGTCACTGTGTGAGTCAGTGAGAATGTTACTTTGCAAAGATTCTGTGATTTTCCTAAACGAACCTGCGAGAGCCCTAAGATTTGCAGAAGAAGGCTTTCTCTCAGTTATGCTGTCATTCCAGGCTCACCTCATGAGGACAGAGGAGAAAGCTTTCTCAGTGGCTGCTCCCACCCTGTGGAACTCTGGCCATTTCCACACTACAGTGTTTATAGTGCTATTATTCCACTTTTAACATCCTATGGAATCCTGGGGTTTGTAGTTTAAGGAAGGGCATTTAGAATTCTCAGCCAGAGAGATCTTTGGCCTCAGTAAACTACAAACACCAGAATTCCACAGGAGGTTGAAAGTGGAATAATAGCACTATAACAGTGTAGTGCGGAAATGGCTTCTCTTCCATGGGAAGCTAGGCTGACCCCCTTGCTTTCCTTTTGCTGACAGAGAAAAACATTTCTTTACAAGCAGGCTTTTAATGAGTGAGCATGAGAGCTTTTTACTTATTTATTAAGCTGCTTTTTTTAAAAAAAAGTCTTGTAATATTTATAATTTTATATGTTTTTAATATTTTTTAAGTTTTTTGGGAGATACTTTGGGTTCCACTCTGGGAGAAAAAGGTGGCTTAGAAATACAATCAATCAACCAATAAGTGGGTCATTTCTGAACTAGCCTGTTATAGCGCTATGATTCCACTGTCAACATCCTATGGAATCCTGAGGTTTGCAGTTTCAGGATGGGCCAGCAGGATTCCATAGGATGTTGAAAGTGGAACCATAGCGCTATAACAGGCTAGTGCGGAAATTAAGTAAATAAGTCAAGGTGAAAAAGGAAATAAGATCCATGACTGGGAGGAAATACAGAAAAGTTCTAGTAAGTGACATAAGCCCCGGGTTCAAACTCTACACAAATATTATTCTTATTGTTCAACCAATGTGCATTGGTCCTGATATTGTTACTGTTGATATCATCATCATCACCATCATCATCATCATCATCATCATCATCATCTTTATTTATATCCTGCTTTGTTCCTCCTAAGGACTCAAAGTGACTTGCAATAATTTTTTAAAATCATAGTTACAAATCACGGAATACAAAAGTTAGAACAAAAGTTAAATAATCAAATCAGAATTAAAACAAAGTTAAAATACATAATTAAAACACGAACATTCATAAATTCCACATAGTTAAGAATAGGCAGCAGCTTTCGTCAAGGAGGCCATAATCACATATTGAATGCCTATTGGAATAAAAATGTCTTTGCTTGTCTACAGAAGGGAAGGAGAGAGGATGCCAGTCTGACCTCTCTGAGAAGGGAGTTCCAGAGACTGGGAGCAGCCATTGAAAAGACCCTCTCCTGAGAACATCAAAAGAAGAGAATCTCGAAGCTTTACAAACTATTATTAAAAAGGGATTTTGAATCTGAGTCCATAAAAGAGCCAATGACTAAGTGGGTTCAAAATATAGGTCACTAATCGAGTTAGATGCATGGGGAAAAGTATGGAAAACAGGCATAACATTTACTCCAAATTTAATTTAAGAGAAAATTACTATCAAATGTTACATAGGTGGTATATGACTCAAGAAAAACTTCAAAAAAAATAACCAAAAACGGAGATGCACAGTGTTGGAAGTGTGGGGGAAAGGTGGGGACGTTTTTCATACGTGGTGGACTTGTTCTAAGGCTAAGAAATTTTGGAAGGGAATTCATGATGAAATTCAAAAAATGTGCAAAGTTAATTTTGAAATGGTACCGGAACTTTATGTATTGAATATATTAAACCAGAATCGGGAGATTAGAAAACAACAGGAGATATTATTGTATTGTATTACAGCAGCACGGCTGACCTATGCACAACACTGGAAAGATAAAACAGATATTTAATTAGATGAATGGAAATTAAAAATGTTAGATATGGTAGAGATTGACAGTTCAAAATTCTGAAAGAGAATGGAGAAGGGTAATGCTCTGGCTAAACTTGTAAATGTCTGTGGATTGAATATGTTGATATTTGACAAGATATGTATAAGAGAGAAGAAGGATTCAACTGGAAAATTCTTGATATACAGAAGGGGTGGGGAAAGAAGAACTATAATAATGATATAGTGCAGCCAGTGCAGCTGTTGCAATAGTGGGGTTGTGTGATATGCATTGGTCCTCTTTATAATATAAATGGCCAGAATTTGCTTAGGGACTTACATCTTTGTAAGTGGATTTATGTCTGCAGGATACAGATAGATATTATGGAACTGCTCGATCCTAATTCCCACAGACCCAAGTCCACTTCCAAAGATTCAAATTCCCAATAGAATGACAGCCATTATTTCATTTCATTTCAGCCTCATTATTTATAGTGTGAGGCCTGAATAATACCATAGCCCCTCCACATTCATGAGGGTTAGGGGTACAGAACCCTTGCAAAAGTGGGGAAATTGCAAATAACTTCCATCTCTGCAATTCCCCTCCAGAATGCCCCCTCTCATTCCTTTGTCTCTGGCCTCAGTGTAGGGGGGGGAGACACAGTAAAGGGTTTACCAATACTTGTCCTCAAAGGGAGAAGAACACAGTTACTTCTGGCAGCCATCTTGAGAAAGGAGGGGTAGAAGCAAAGAGCGCACATGACCAATCAGCAGCCATTACACAATAGAAAGTGCAGCCACATGGGAGAGAGGACATGCCTCCAGCAGTGGGAGGGGAGGTTTGCTCACCCAAAAAGTAAAAACATCCATTTTAGACACAAGCCTGGCAAGCCTGGGGTGAGGAATGCAAGGGATTGGGAAAAGGAAAATGGTGAGGGGGCATGAAGGTCAAAGCGATGAAGGTGGAGGGAGGGCTGTTGTTTGGGGTCTAGTAGTTTATAACATGTAAGGAAACTATATGGTGTTGTGGTCTGAGCACTGGTCTAGACTCTGGGAGACCAGGGTTGGAATCTCTCCTCAGCTGTAGCAACCCACTTGGTTACTTTGGTCAAACCATACTCTCTTAGCCTCAGAAGAAGACAATGACAAACTTCCTCTGAATAAATCTTGCCAAGAAAACTCTAGAATACATTTGTCAAATAGGGTTGCCACAAGTCAGAGTTGTCCTGAAGGCACATAAGGACAACATGACACAAACAGGATGCCAGTTTATGTATCTATCTGTTCCTCTGGACATGTTCAGACATGTTAATGGAAATTTCCCCCTTAAGCTTCCTAGCTACATTATATGAGGGGTAATTTATTTCTGATGGCATTGTGGAAGGAAGAGATAAGCATCCCCTTTGTGTGCATGGTCTTTATAGACAAAATCCACCCATCCTTGAGCATCCATAATCAATAACTCCCAATTAAAAGGGGCAGGAGTTGTAGCTTAAGCACAACATGTAATTTGAGACTTGAATAAAAACTCTGTGTTCTACATCACCGACCTAAATTCAGTTGTTACTTCCAAATAGAACAGACTCCATTGATTTCAGTGGCAACTTGGTATGCTGACACTTGTGCAAGTTCCATTGATTCAATGGGTTTACTCTCAACAATTGCCTTAACAATGAGATAATAGACTAGTGTGTCGCTGAATATTATTTATAGAGCAGAAACTAGGTGGGTATATGGTTTGGTATGGGGGAGAAATTTATTCGGTTTGTATTTTAACCTATCAAATTTCACATTTTGAACCAATAGATGAGCAGAAACAGGTATTTTCATTTTCTGAGCTCTGATTTTGCATGCAGTTGTCCAGTCCCAAAACAGATACAAAAATAATTGTATTAGACGAAAGCTCCCACCAAAATAAATATATTGGAGAAAATAATCTACAAAAATACTGGAAAAATTATATAGCAGAAACTAACAAATTATAGATTATTAAGATTTTATTGCGATATGTGGTATAACAAATAGAGGAAATATTAATAATTGTAATCCAGAAAGGAAAGGAAGAAGGAAAAACATTGCATGTAAACTTCGCAGAAATAAATGTTTGTTTTATTTGTTGAAATTTGTATAAAATTATATTTTAAAAAAATACTGGAAAAATTGAATAAATGAGGCAAAATTGTTTACAGAGATATGTATATAGAAAGAAATATGTACAGAAATGCACACAAACTAGGGATGGGATGAATCCAGAATTTTCCGAATCCAAATCTGGATCCAAATCCCTGAAAGGTTTTTGGAATCCACGAATCTCATAAATCTCGAATCCTTTGAATCCTTTTTTTAAAAAGGGTTTAAAAAACAAGGGAAAGAAGGATAATGTTGGGCAAGACACACTCTCTCAGCCTTAGCAAAAGCCTAGGCAAAAGCAAACCTCCCTCTGAAGAAATCTGGCCAGGAAAATTGCCATTCTTTTGCCTCAGGATCTTCCCAGATTGAAAATGACATGAAGGTCCTTTCTACATGGGCAGGAAAATGTGGATTAATCCCACGTTTTCCTGCCTGTGTAAACAGGACCACTACCGTAGAGAGATAATCCAGGTCAACACTGGATTTTCTTTGCACAGCTCCTTCTGGCATCCTGGGGTTTGTAGTTTGATGATGCACCAGCACACTTTGGCAGAGAAGGCTCTGACACCTTGTAAAACTCCAAACCCCAGAATTGTGTCTGAAAGAACTTTTCAAGAGAGCTCTGCAAAGGAATCTTTCAGCTCTCCTTGAAATCTCAAGACTGTACCTTCTAGTCAAGTGCTGAACTTAAATATTAAATGTTCAATTTAAATATATTAGAATATAACCCCAGATGTAATTTCTGAAATTGTTAGGAAAGGCCATTACTATTCCAAGGGAAAAAGTCACCTACTTGCCATTTCCCCTTGTGTGTCTAGTCTCCTGGGTTTTCAGGTGTTTTAGTCTCCAACAAACTATTTAGTTGGTGGATTTGAAAAATTCGGTTTGCCTATTTTGGCACAGGGATTTGTATTCGTGAATCTTGAATCTTTGCCCAAGATTCAAGGATTTGAGGATTCAGTCGGCCCATCCCTAATGCAAATTGTCATACATCCTTTTTATCGGAATTGGGTAATTTCAGTCTGATGTGGAAATAAGAAAAACTGAACATAAGATGAAAATAATGCAACGCCAAGAAGAGGGAGATCCATCTATCCTTGCATATTACTTGTCTACACCTCTTGGTTTTAGAAAATTTTCTTTTTTGAACTACAACTCCCAAGTCTCTTTCACAGTACACAATTCTAGCACACTGATATTATTTTAGCAGCCATTGTTGCTTCTGATGGAATCTTGGCATTGGTAGTTTTGTGTGGTATTTAGAACTCAGTGCTTCTTCCAACTATCATATCCAGAAATCCCAAAGAATATAGCCATGTCAATTAAAGTAAAGCTACAACTATGTAGTATGAAAGAGGCACCAGAATCCCCAGCCAACATGGCTGGATAAGGATTGTGGGAGTTGCAATCTTAGATAAAACTTTTGCAAGCTCTGGTTTTGCCACCCTGGAAAGCAGGATGCCACACAAGACAGACTTTTGGTCTAATTCAGCTAGGCTTTCTTCTTATGTTAACAGAGATAATGTGTTTTTGTTAGCCATCACCTTCCTAATCCTTCTGTGCCCCTTTAAGTGTGTCTGTGTATATATTTCTGAACATTCAGAATAAAATGCCTGGAGACGCCTTCCACCCCTGGAGATTGTAACCTCAGCCTGCACAAGTCCGGCATTGAAAGATCTACAGCCTCCAGGCAGTCAAGGAAAACTCTTTAAAGATGAATCATTTTCATAAATGAGTGCAGAGGGAGGTCAAGCCAGGGGACATTGAAGGTTACATGTGTGGCTGAGATAAGACTCCATTCATCCTCCTCTTACTGTCAGGTCGTGATGGGTGAGCATTGCCTTGAGCGCCCATAAAACATGTTGTTTGCAGAAAGCTTGCAGGTGGTTCATTTTTCCCCCTAAAGAGGAGCATCCAAACTGTTACCACAAAATTTATCTCCCCGATGGCTGGCTCTGCCTGTTAGAAGAGAAATTCTCGGAAAGAAATTCCACATCTCTGGCTCCAAAGTTCCCTCTTTCTTCCAGACTGCACAAAACAGAAAAAGGTTAACAGTTATTTGTGTGGATGATATCTTGGCAATTTCCTGAACAAAACTGTTAAAAGAAAGAGAGAGAATGTGTTTGTGTGTGTGTATGTCGGGGGAAAGAGGATGCATGAGGTTAGAAGAAGCTGGTTGTTTGCAAAGACAGCTAGAGCTGTGGTTATTTGAGCATTGTATTGAGGAAATTCAATCTACCTTGGCTGTTCTCAAAAGGCATCAAGGGCGTTCTATGGCAGTGCTAAGGACTGTCCAAACCATGCTAGCTGGAATTCACAACTGCAGTTACGAATCTTAGAGTTACTCATTCATAACTGATTTGTATTCACAATCTTTACATACTCAATAGTGTCGGGAATATGTAGGAATTGTAAAAGTTCCCCAGTCCGGACTTACCAGGCAGCAGCCTCTGTGAGCAAGGGCAATCTGTTCTCCTGTTGATTGGGGTACTGCAACCTGGCATCTCCCATGTGACAATCAGAAGCAGGATCCCTGTCACACTTCCTCCTTGCAATGAAGAAGGCTGTCAGGATGAGGTGGGGGGGGAAATTCAGCTTTTAAATCAAGGGTGGACAAAATATGTCCTAAGGGCTACTTGTGACCCCTGAAGATCTAGCTTAGGGAGCTAGGTATGTTTAGCCTGACAAAAAGAAGGTTAAGAGGAGACATGATAGCCATGTTTAAATATTTGAAGGGATGTCATGTTGAAGATGGAGCAAACTCATTTTCTGCTGCTCCAGAAACGAGGACACGGAGCAATGGATTCAAACCATAAGAAAAGAGATTTCAGCTAAACATCAGAAAGAACTTCCTGACAGTAAGCTGCCTGGGAATGTGGTAGAGTCACCTTCTTTGGAGGTTTTTAAACCAAGGCTGGATGGCCATTTGCTGGGGCCCTTGAGTAAGTATTCCTGCATGGCAGAGGGTCAGACTCTATGGCCACTGTGGTCTCTTCCAACTATATGATTCTATGACCCCAAAACTTCAGACCCCTTTTTAAAAAATGAGTGATTTCTCACCTCTCCCCAAATGCCAAATGAGTGCAAACCACTGCAAAAGATAGAGGCTTTGTCCCCACAATCCCTGCATATACTCCCAAATAGCAATACACAGAAAACAAACAAAGTAACAAACATTTTAAAACACAGTCAAACATGAAACTGGAAGTAATGCAATATCTGTTCCAGCCATATCAGGTGTATCAGTGAAGCCCATTGATGGGGTGCAGCTGCAAAGTGTGGAGCATCACAGCAATGCATGATGTTGCTGTCTTTGCAGCTCCACTTCCATTGCTCTCAGCAGAATATGTCTATCGAGCTATGGTAAATAATGTGCCCTCTATGCATAATATGACTTCACGCTTCCATTAACAGAATGCCAACTAGTGTTAAACATGAAAAAAATGCCAGTTTTTTTCAAAACCAGAAGTGAACTTTTGGCCTTTCCATTTCTTTCTTATTTATTTTTTTCAACAGTTTACATGTCTCCCATGTGCCCCCCTCTAGTTTCCCAGGGCAGATTATTGGCCCCTGCACAAACTGCAGAAAAAAACAATTGACTGTCTTGGTGTGGTGTCATGGAACGTTCGTCATTGTTTCAAATCCCCAGGGAACAATCCCATCAACATGTTTGCAGTGCAGCTTCTTTCGGAGAAAGAAAAGTTGCTCATCCAGATGTGACCAAACTCTTGCTGGGACCCCAACAACAGAGTGACCTTTGTACATAAGGCTGAGGATCACGGAAGACAGAGGTAGATAAATCAGGGGGAGCAGAGAAAATGAAGAGGAGGGTGAGGAGAGAGACACAGGGTGGGGTGGAGGCAAAAGTTTGCCATTTATTGATTGATTTGTTTTGATTTATATCTCACATTTCTCTCAATAGGGGGTCAAAAGCAGCTTACAATACAACCAGAAAGCTGCATGTTTCTAGTTGTTGTTGTTGTTGTTAACTGTTGTCAAGTTGACTGTGACTTATGATGGCTCTATAATGAGATCCCTTAAGCCACCCTATCGTGAATCGCCCTGCTAAGGTATTGCAGATTCAGGGACGTGTTCTTCCTTGATTGAGTCTCTCCATCTATAATGTGGTCTTCCTCTTTTCCTACTGCTTTCTACCTTCTCAAGCATTATTGTCTTTTCTAATGAGTCGTTTCTTCTCATGATATGGCCAAAGTACAACCTCTTCAGCTTAGTTGCCTTGGCTTCTAGGGAGAGTTCAGGCTTGATTCGCCCTAGGACCGACTCATTTGTCCTTTTAAAAGCCCAGGGTATCCATAAGAACTCTTCTCCAGCACCACACGTGAAATGAGATGATTTTCTTCCTATCAGCTTCCTTCACTGTCCAGCTTTCACAGCCATACATAGAAATTGGAAATACGATGGCATGGACAATCCTAAGTTTAGAATTCAGTGATATATCTTTCCTGTGATGTTCTTCTCTAGTTCCTTCATAGCTTCTCTTCCAAGTGCTACTCTTCCTTGGATTTCTTGACTGCAGTCTCCATTCTGATTAATGACTGAGCCAAAGTATGGAAAATCTGAAACTATTTCAATGTCTTTATTGTCTGCTTTAAAGGTAGGTTAATCATAGAATCATAGAATCATAGAAATGTAGAGTTGGAAGAGACCACAGGGGCCATCCAGTCCAACCCCCTGCCATGCAGGAACACCCTCAAAGCACTCTCGACAGAAGGCCATCCAGCCTCTGCTTAAAAACCTCCAAAGAAGGAGACTCCACTACACTCCGAGGCAGCACATTCCACTGCTGGACAGCCCTGACTGTCAGGAAGTTCTTCCTGAGGTTCAGGTGGAATCTCCTTTCCTGTAGCTTGAATCCATGGCTCCTTGTCCTGGTCTCTGGAATAGCAGAAAACAAGCCCTCTCCCTCCTCTACGTGGCATCCCTTCAAATATTTAAACATGGCTATCATGTCCCCTCTTAACCTTCTCTTCTGCAGACTAAACATACCCAGCTCTCTAAGTCTATCCTCATAGGGCATGGCTTCCAGGCCCCTCACCATTTTGGTCGCCCTCCTCTGGACTTGCTCCAGCTTGTCAATGTCCTTCTTGAATTGGGGTGCCCAGAACTGGACACAGTATTCAAGATGGGGTCTAACCAAAGCAGAGTAGAGTGGTACCAGTACCTCTCTCGATCTAGACACCATACTCCTATTGATGCAGCCAAGAATTGCATTGGCTTTCTTGGCTGCCGCATCACACTGCTGACTCATGTTCAGCTTGTGATCTACGAAGACTCCGAGATCCCTTTCACACGTACTGCTATCCAGCCACGTGTCCCCCCAAAAATCATTTGTGGCCATTATTTTTGTTTTCTCAGCTGTTCAGCTGTAAACCTGCTTTTGCACTTTTTTCCTTGGCTTTCTTCAGTTATCATTCCAAATCTTTGCTATTTTCTTCTAGTAGTATGGTATCATCTGCATATCTCAGACTGTTGATATCCCTTCCTCCAATTTCCACACCACCATCTTCCAGGTCTAATTCTATTTTATTCTGCTTTATGTAGAATATGTTCCGCATAACAAGTTAAACAGATAGTGTTATGAAATTCAGCCTTGCCTGACTGGCTTGCCAATTGGATACCATTTTGTTTCTCTGTTTTTTTTGCCCTGACAGTAGCTTCTTGTTCTGAGTACAGGACAAACTAGAAGGATTTGTTTTCCCTGAATGTCAAAACAACTGGGGCTTAACACCCCAATCACTAGTCACAATCACAGTTAGATCCGTTGAATCAATTGCTAAATGGAAAGTCACCATTAATAATTCCCATTGATGTTCATTATCTCATTGATTCTGTGAATTGTCATTGACATTTTCTTTTTTTAAAAATGTAAACCATAAAATCTCGTCTATGATAATAGTGGAATATGCCTCATCCAACTCACCTGTCACATGGGGCTGTGTCTCTTGGCCTATGTTGCTTTGTGACTTCCAGCCATTTCTCACTTACGGCAACCCTAAGGTGAACCTATATGGAGTTTTCTCCACGAGATCTCTTCAGGAGGGGTGGGCCGTTGCCTTCCTAAGGCTGAGAGAGTGTGATTTGCCCAAAATCACCCAGTGGCTTTCTATGGCTGGGGAAGAATTTGAACCCTGATCTCCCTGAGTTCTAATCTAAGGCCATTTCTGCACTACACTGTTATAGTGCTATTATTCCACTTTCAACCTCCTGTGGAATTCTGGGGTTTGTAGTTTACTGAGGCCAAAGAGCTCTCTGGCTGAGAATTCTAAATGCCACTCCCTAAACTGCAAGCCCCAGGATCTCATAGGATGTTGAAAGTAGAATAATAAGGAAATCAAAGAATCAAATCAAGAGAAGAATTGGCAGAAGAAGGTTGGGATTGTCAATGGTTTCTACATATACAACTAAAGGAAAAATTTAAAATGGATCTTAAATTAGAAGGAATTGAGACAAACCCTCAACTGAACGAATGGGAGAAAATAGTATTTGAGAAAAAGGAACATTTAACATCACACTTATATAAATATTTACTGGATATGGAATTAGAAACTGAGAGAATAAAAGAATCTATGATCGTCTGGGCACAGAATATTGGGCATACGATAAACCTGGAACATTGGGAAAAAAGCTGGGCTATTACACAAAAATTTACATTAGCTCAGAATTTAAAAGAAAATTACATAAAAATGCTTCATAGATGGTACCTAGATCCGCCAAAACTTGCAAATACATACAAGTTGGAAAATAAAGCATGTTGGAAATGTTCACAAGAAAACGGAACCTTTTATCACATGTGGTGGAAGTGTTGTAAAGCTAAGGTTTATTGGAGAAATATTCACAAGTCAATGACAGAAATTTTACAAATAGAGTTGCCTATGACACCTGAAATATATCTTTTAAATATGTTGCATCAGATTGATAAGAAATATAATAGATATGAATATATAATTCTGTATATGGTTTCGGCTGCCAGGATTGTATATGCTAGATATTGGAAAAAAGAGGAAATACCGGAAATACAAGAATGGATACAGAAGGTTTTAGAATTTATTATTTTAGAAGACCTTACACTTAATCTGCGGGATAAAAAGCAGACAAAAAAACTTGATATTTGAGATCAATTAAGACAGTAATAGAAGAAAACTGGATATAGATATTAAAGGAGTTGAATAGCTGGATAATTGTATATGTATATGATGAGAAATAGATCTGTATACTATAATAGGTAATACGTATACTATAATATGTAATTTAAAGAAGCCAGTCTACATTAGAGAATTTATGTTTATTGAGATCACGATAAGTTACTTAAATAGAGGTTCTATCAAGAGGTGAAGGGAAGTTATAAGAGAAATGGATAGATTGTATGATAACATGGTAAATAAGCTTGTTTTTTGTTTTTTTAATTTGAAAATATGACAATACAAGTATGTAATGTGAATAAAAGTTGTTTTAATAAAAATATTATAAAGACAAAAAAAATTTTTAAAAAATTAAAAAAAATCTCAAAAAAAAAGAAAAAAGAAAGTAGAATAATAGCAGTACAACACTGTAGTGCAGAAATGGCTTAATACTGAAACCATTGTACCATGCTGGCTCTCAGTTTCTTAACCTATGTTGTTGTTGTGTGCCTTCAAGTCATTTCCAACTTATGGAGACCCTAAAGCAAACTGATCATGGGGTTTTCTGGGGGCTGAGAGTGTGACACACCCAAGATCAGCCAGGGGTTTTCCATGGTTAAGCAGGAAACTGAACTCCGGTCTCCAGGGTGGTAGTCCAGCACTCAAACCATGCTGGCTCTACTCTTAGACTTTACATACCTTTTAAAAATTAAGAGGCAAGGAAAAGATTGGTCACTGGTCAAGCATTCAAAGGCCAGAATCTTGTTGGTAACTTAGCTTGTATAACCATACAAGCAGTGGGATTTTTTTTTTTTCTGGGAGGAGGTAGCAGTACGTGTGAAAGGGATCTAGGAGTCTTAATAGATCACAAGCTGAACATGAGTCAGCAGTGAAAGCCAATGCAATTCTCAGTTGCATCAATAGGAGTATGGTGTCTAGATCGAGGGAGGTACTGGTACCACTCTACTCTGCTTTGGTTAGACCCCATCTTGAATACTGTGTCCAGTTCCGGGCACTCCATTTCAAGAAGGACATGGTCAAGCTGGAGCAAGTCCAGAGGAGGGCGACCAAAATGGTGAGGGGCCTGGAAGCCATGCCCTATGAGGATAGACTTAGAATGCTGGGTATGTTTGTTACCCTGATCTCTGGGGGTCCTGGGAGGAACACCTAAATAACCAAACAACAACACAACTTTGGGGAAAATTAGCTGGAGCACTCACTAGCGAGAGGCAGGGTAACTTAGCTGGATCTTGCAATCCAGCATCTACGGGGTCAGGTCAATCAAACAGTCAGATGATTTAAAATAGCAAAAATGATGTCTATTAAGTACAGACAGATATTAAAGACACCACAGTCACACAGCTAACTAAAGAATCAGAGATTGACTTGAAATAGGGATTTTTGGAGGGAAATGGGCCATACGACACCTGTCTCGTAGTCCTGGAGAGGTCTGAAGATTGAGTTCGTTGGTATGGAGTCTCAGTACGTGGGACTGCGAGGACAGCTCACCAAACAAAGCAGCAGCAAGGCGGTCTGGAAGTTCAGAGCGATCCGAGGAAGGTCTCAGAATCAGGGGTTTTTATAGGGTGAATTGTGACTGCAGGCCATACCTTACTCGGTGAGAACAATACGATTTAGGAGCGGGACAAAGCTTTGGAAAGGTCAGAATTTAGCATGATTGATTTAGAGCCAAATTAACAATAGTGTAGCCAGTATGCAAATACGGAGCGCTTAGTACAGCTTTGTCAGGTTACCTGCTCAGGGCAGGGAGCCTTTGTTAGTATCGCACATATGCAATGAGGTGTTTGCCAGAGAGATCCCTGAAGAGACGAACCAGTTCTGTCTGGCCTGCCTGGGTAGAGAATGGAATGTCCAGCAATTATCGGCTGTGCCTGTTTACGTGCTTGTCCAGAGGCCTCACAAACACATGGGGCAGAGGAAAACCGAATTATTTGATATCAAGCCATATCAAGTGCTATCTCCTGGTAGGCCTGGGCCGCAGTAACATTTTTAGTCTACAGAAGAGAAGATTAAGAGGGGACATGGTAACCATGTTTAAATATTTGAAGGGATGCCATGTTGAGGAGGGAGTGGGCTTGTTTTCTGCTGCTCCAGAGACCAGGACAAGGAGCAATGGATTCAAGCTGCAGGAAAGGAGATTCCACCTGAACCTCAGGAAGAACTTCCTGACGGTCAGGACTGTCCAGCAGTGGAATATGCTGCCTCAAAGTGTAATGGAGTCTCCTTCTTTGGAGGTTTTTAAGCAGAAGCTGAATGGCCATCTGTTGGGAGTGCTTTGAGGGTATTCCTGCATGGCAGGGGGTTGGAATGGATGGCCCCTGTGGTCTCTTCCAACTCTACATTTCTATGATTCTATGAGGTCTCTGAGCCCTCCTTGTACAAGTGTTACCCCAAGTTGTGCAATGAACCACAGTGCTTCCAGAAAGATGCATAGTACAAATCTGCCTTCCAGTCTCTATTGGATCCTTTGCATTCTCAGCAGGAGGTATACCAGAGTAGAAATATGCTACGTAGAATCATAGAAACATAGAGTTGGAAGAGACCACAATGATCATCAAGAACAAACTACTTCTATGCAGGAAAACCCATCAAAGCACTCCCAAGAGATGGCCATCCAGCCTCTGCTTAAAAACCTCCAAAGAAGAAGACTCCACCACACTCCCAGGCAGCATATTCCACTGCCGGACAGCTCTAACTGTCAGGAAGTTCTTCCTGAGGTTCAGGTAGAATCTCCTTTCCTGCAGCTTGAATCCATTGCTTCTTGTCCTAGACCCTTTTCTCACCTTACCTTTTTGTGGTGCTGGGGTGTGGGGCTCGTGCAAGCAGCCTCCGGACACAGGCTCTCACGTCCGGGATCCTTCAGCTCCACACGAGCTTCCTGCTCGTGCGAGAGCCCCACCTCTTCCTTTCGCAGTGCAGCCTGGGACCTTCCCAGCCTGCACTGGACAGGAAGCATGACTGGCCTGGCTCCCAAGGCTCCATGCGACAGGTAAGTGCACGCAGGGCCCCGGAGCAATGCGCGATTGCGCACCATTTTCGGCTTCAAGCCAAAAATGAAAAAATGTGTGCGCAGTCCGTGTCAGGCCCGTGAGCATCGTGCAAATGTGAATACATCATGTGGACTGCTCCTTACATGTGCGTGACCCTCAAGGGGCCCTTTCGCATCAGAAATGCCATGCGAAAAGGGCTCTAGTCTCTGGAGCAGTGGAGAACAAGTCCACTCCCTCCTCAACATGACAGCCCTTCAAATACTTAAACATGGCTATTGTGTCTCCTCTCAACCTTCTCTTCTGCAGACTAAACATACCCAGCTCCCTGAGCCATTCTTCGTAGGGCATGGCTTCCAGACCCTTCACCATTTTGGTTGCCCTCCTCTGGACATGCTCAAGCTTGTCAATATCCTTCTTGAAATGAGGTTCCCAGACCTGGACATCAGCTGTCCACAGATCTTAACCAAACTCTCCAGCCGTGAATATTTTTTCATGCACTTTGCAATACTAAACATGACACAGCAAGTAGAGAAACCACATTGCATGTTCTTTAAAAGGCAGGCCTAATTTCAGCCTTGCAATCCACATCACACTGACCTGCAAATAGTAGAAGTGTCAATTACGTGTCATAAATCTGTCTATCCTTGAGTGATAATATAGTAACTCTGTAATAACCCTCCTTTAAATATGCAAAAAGAGACTTGGCCAAAGATCTTAAAAGGTATATTTTAAGATTCATCTTAATGAAATTACAATGGAGGAGGCCTCGGTTTCTGCTTGAAATGGGAATAAACATTTAAAGTTCTAAAACTTTATTACATTGAAGGCTTCATGGGATTCAAAATGTTGATTTTTCAATGAAAATAAAATTAGATCTTTTGGGGGTTGTTTTATCTTTCAGTTCTGATGCAGTTTTTTTCCCATACGAAGAAATGATCTAGGTCCAGTAATTATCATGCAGCAGGAAAGCAATTTTTGGTGTTTTTTTTTTTCCTTAAAAAAAAAAAAAAGAACCAACAACTTATACAGTTGCAAGGAGTGGAGACCTAATTATCTCTTCCTTCCAGTTCTCGGTACAGGTTATATGGAAATTCCTTTTGGATCTGATAAATGCAATTACTCACTAGTCTGCAGGGACATGTCATTACTCTATAATCACCTGGAATTTATTTACCAATAAACCTCATTAAATTGCTACATAATTAAACAGCAGTTACTTGGCATTTTGTGCTCTTCTGTATAAATTGCTGTGCACTTTTAAAGCATTTCTAATTCCAGGGAATTGGAGCCCTGGTTTAGTACTTTTCCAGCCTCATAAGTCTAGATGTTCAGACTGTCTCAGAGAGATGGTGGACTATGGTCCTTAGTCCAGATGTTACTGCAGCACTTGGGGTGATATTAGATATCACTTTGATATCAATAATTTGGCCTTCTTTACCTATTCCTCTCCACGTGCTGTGAGGTCCCCCGGACAAGCTCGCAGACAGGCACGGCCACTAATCACTGTAATATTCCAAACAATACAGGCTGGCCAGAAATAGCTGTCCCGCCGCTTTAGGAGACCTCAAAGGCAAGTACTCTATTATGTATGCACGCTACTTACAAAGAACTCCCTGCCCCGAGCACAAGGCTTGATTAGGAGAATCCTCATCTGTCAAGCACTCTGCATTTGCATACTGTTTACTCTATTGTCAATTCGGACCTAACTCAATCATGCTAAATTCTGACTTTTTGGAGGCTTTGTCTCCAGTCCGAAACTCGTTGTTTTCCCCAAGTATGGACTAGCCTGCAGCCACATTTTCCCCTATAAAAACCCCTGACTTTGAGAGCTTCTTTGGATCGCTCCCAACTTCCATCCCACCTTGCTGCCGCTTTGCTTGGCGAGCCTTCCCCTCAGTCCCACGTACTGAGAACTTCATACCTACGAACTCTATCTTCAGACTACCCAGGCTTCAGGGCAGTTGTAGTATTACCCAAACCAACAACTCCTCTTAAAAATCCTTCTATCCCACTCCAACCTTTACTTCTATAGTTATCTGTGTGAGTGTGCTGCATACACTGTTTGACTGTATTTTAATAAATATCACAATTATTATTTCAATTCTGTTTGCTCCTTGACTTGACCTGACCCCATAGACATTGGGTGAAAGATCTCATTCCGTTACCCTGCCTCTCGTATTGCTAGCTTGTGCTCTTGGCTAATTTCCCCAACTTATATAATTTAGAGCACATTTAGGTGTCCCTCCCAGGACTCCCAGAAAACAGGGTAACACAGAGAGATCCAACCTTGCTGTTGGGTAGCACAGTTTAATGCAAGTCCTTATATTCCAGCCCCCTACATCTAATATATAAAAGTCAAAGTTTGCTTGTCTGTGTCAGGTGAAGACTTCATATGGTTGGTTGCTTAAGAAGATTCTATGGAATCCTGGGGTTTGCAGTTTAGTGGAAGGCCTTTAGAATTCTCAGCCAGAGAGCTCTTGGGCTTCAGTCAACTGTGTCTGTCTTGAATATGCTGGTTGCTATTGAGACGAGGCCTAACAGCAAGGAAGAGGGCAGTGTATTTCCCTCAGGAACCCAACCTCTGTATGTTAATAACTCTGAATACAGATTGGATTGGGGAATATGGGGAAAAGTTACAGGTGCTGGACAATACAGTTTGGGGAATAAGAGACACCGGATCTCAATTTTTTCTAACAAGTATTACCTATGAGAAAATAAAATTCCAGACAACGTCGGGGATATATGCTAGTTTGTAATAATCCTACCAGTCTCCCTTGCAATACTGTTGTGAGACTTAACCACTGGGCCTGATCCATCCATCCTTTTACATCATTAGAATATGAGTATATATGATAACTATTTGTCAATGTCTTCAGTGTGCCACCAGGACTGCAGAAACTGCCATTTTTCATTCCCCATTGCACAATGGGACAAAAAAACAGACACGCCAGCAGATCACAGAATCAGAGATTTTTTGAAAGTATCTCTAAGATCCTGTGGTCCAACCCCTATCACACAGGAGCCCACTACTAACACACTTCTCTGAGAAATGCCATCCAACTTCTGTTTAAACCTCTAAAGACAGCCCTTCCTTTCTGAATGGAAAAAGATTATTTGCATTGCTGGAAAGCTACTACAGTTTGATGTCTGGGGAAAGGGGGTGTGACCTGAGTGCCAATTGGGGTTTCTAGGAGGACCTCCTTCATCCCCAGGGCCTGAGGTTCACTATCCCTGTTGTACTATTGTCATGCCCTGGATAACTCACACTCCACAAACCTCACTCTGAACTAGGCAGTCGTGTTTATTTATAGCAAAGCAAGCAACATAACACACTTCATCCAAAGTTGCTGAGACTGAGGCATACGTGACGGTTACAGGTTTTATACCTTTCCATACAAACTTAGGCACACAAAGCTGTGATTGGAAAAGAATCATAAATTTAACATCACACCTTATCTTTTGATTTTTCCCAGACTCACAGTTGTTTACCTGTCCTTCATTCCTGGGCAGAAAGCCCCCTATCTCTAGATACCCCAAGTTTTCAAAACTTTTTTAGGTTTTTGTTTGTTTGTTTGTTTGTTTTTTCACCCATTGTGATCTCCTCCCCCTTCACTAGATACATTGTAGCACAGAGCAAAAAAGCTACATTGGAATACGCAAATGTGCGTCAAACAGATTCATTGTTGCAATCACCAATTAGCTTTCAATACTTTGTAATGCTTCGACTTGCTTAGCATTTTCCCTACATTGACTTCTTCTAATACACATTCAATAGATACGCTATGATGGGAGCAGCTATCTACCATGGCTGGTAACAGCCTTCTATCATCTTGTGCGAGAAACCTGCAATCAAGAAACTTAGGTTCAGTGGCTGAAAAAAATGTGCAACCCAGCCTGGTTACAGATAGGCTTGGGCCCACCTATTTTGGCTTGGGCTCTGTTTTTGCTCTATCCCCACCCAATTTTGGCTCTGATCTTGCCCACTGCGGACATGCGGACCCCAACACTTTCTAAACAAGGTCACACAGGCCTTTCAGGCAGACAGAAATAAGGATCTGGGCTCTCCTGATTTAGCTGGAGATGTCAGGGACTGTACCTGAGGCAAAGACCTTTTTCATTCACGTAGCCTTTTGGCAACTTATCCACTGCCAAGGAAAGGGCATTAATAAGAGGGTATGTATGCACTGTACTTTCTCTGCTGTATTTTTTAAATTGCTTTTAATTCATTGGGTGTTTTAATATGATAATCTGTTTAATTGTGTTTTAATATGATAGCACAAAAATGTAGCTGCTAGTTGCAGCTAGTCCCTTGAACCTATTACAGCACTTATATAAGTCCCACTGATTCAATGTGATGCAATGCTTGCTCTCGTTCTCTCCCCCCCCCCAATTGCTTTCTAGTAGCAGTTGAGGACTTCCATTTCAATGAGATGATGAATCCACTCCAGGCTTCTATGTAAACTTCAAAAAAGCTTTCCTATGGATCTGTTTCAGGAACAGGGCTCAGATTCTTGGACAGCTCCTTCAAAGTTCAGACTAAAACCCAGTTCACCACCCTACTATCATCATCAGCTGCTGGGGAAGAGGGGTGAATTCCACTGCCTTCTTCTGCTCCCATAATATTACACAATGCAGGATCACTCAGTGAAACTGACTGGCAGAAAATACAGGTCAGATGAGAGTACTGTGTTATACAACACACCATTAATTGATGGAATTCATTGCTGCAAGATGTGCAGGTGGCTGGTGGCTGGTGGCTTCTTAAAGAGAAAATGTTTCTGAATGGTGAGTCTAGCAGCCATATAAGCTTACAGTGACAATGTGTCCTAATTTCCAGAAGACAGTTCTCGGTCTACAGACTTCCTCTGTCAGACTTAATGGTCCTGGTTTCAAGATGAAGAAAGGAGATCACAGTCTTTGAAGCTACCAGTCACCAGTTGATATACATACCTGTCCAGGGCCCATTTCGCACGGCATTTGCCATGCGAAAGGGCCCCTTGAGTGTCATGCAATTGCGAGGAGCCATCTGCATGAAGCACTCACAATCGCATGATGCTCCAGGGTAGAGCAGCCACCACTCATGCACTTTTTCATTTTCAGCTTTCAGCCAAAAATAGTACATGATTGCACATTGCTCCAGGGCCCCGCACACACTTGCCATGCATGCGGAGCCTCCGGAGGCATGGTGGTCGCGCTTCCTGCCCCAGGGAGAAACTCCTAGGCTGTGCTGCGGAAGGAAGAGGTGAGGCTCTCGTGCTGCAAAACTGCAAACCCCAGGATTCTGTAGGATGTTGAAAATGGAATAATAGCACTATAACAGTCTAATGGGGAAATGGCCTAAGAATGGGAGAGGGCTGAATCTGTTCAGCTGAGAGTCAAAAACAAAGCAACTGCTCCATTTATGGCACTGAGGATAGAGCTCGGAAAGGAAAATGTGTTCCTAACCCCTAAGAGTTTTTGGTTTGTCCCAGCAGGTCAAGGAATCCTAAGGAAAGGGAAGTACTTACCAGTTCCTTTGGGGGAGAAGATGTGTTTATTTCCCACCTCCCATAGGAATAAGAAATTAAGCCCTTACCACCTTGAATTAGGTCAGAGCTTTCCAGACTTTTCATGTTTGTGACATACGTTTTAGACATGCATCATTTCGCAACACAGTAATTCAGTAAGTAATTCAGTAAGTGGAGACAGCCGATCCACCTGATCCTGGCCTGCCACCACCCCTCTCACTGGGGTCTTCCTCGGCCCAGGGCAGCAGCGGCAGGAGAGGCTGCCTGTCCACCCAAGCCTGGCCTACCACCACCCTTGCCAAGGTCTTTCTCAGCCCAGGGCAGTGGTGGCAGGAGAGGTAGCCCCTCCACTCGTTACATTCACACGACACACCTACACACTGCAACCGACACACCAACGTGTCACAACACACAGGCCCTTTCCACATCCTACCTTTTCTCAGCACTGGGGTGCAGTGCTTGCGTGAGCAGCCTCTAGTGAGAGGCCCTCGCATCCAGGTTTCTTCAGCTCTGCATGAGCTTCCTGCTCATGCGACAACCCTGCCTCTTCCTTTCACAGTGCAGCCTGGGACCTTCCCAGGCTGCACTGAGACAGGAAGCGCTACCGGCTCAGCTCCCAAGGCTCTGCACACAAGGTAAGTGTTTGCGGGGCCTGGGAGCAATACGTGACTGTGCACCATTTTCTGCTTAAAGCTAAAAATGAAAAAGTGTGCAAGCAGTGCCTGCCAGGCCCTGGAGCATCGAAAAATGTGAGTGCGTCGTGTGGACCACTCCTCACATTTGTGCAATGCTTAGAGGGCCCTTTTGCATGGAAAATGCCGTGTGAAAAGGGCCACAGTTTGGAAAGCTCTAAAATATAATTTCAATATAGAGGTTTAGGAGGGAGCAGAAGAGTAAATTTCTTGCAGAGGAACCTACCCTGATGAAATCAATGATGTTTAAGGATGTATAGCACTAGCAGGTGACAGGAGTATCTAGTGCATAAGACCCTGAAGAACTTCTGCTAACCAGGGTTGAAAATACTAGCAAAGAGCCACAGACAAACATGGTGTAGTGGGTTTTGAGTGCTGGACTGGGACTCCAGGAGACCAGGGCCCTTTTCGCATGGCATTGCCAAAGCAAAAGAGCCCCTTGAACATTGCGTAAATGTGAGGATCAGTCCACACGATGCACTCACATTTGAGCGACACTCAAGGGCTTAACATGGACTGCACACACATTTTTTATTTTCAGCTTAAAGCTGAAAATGCTGCGTGGTCGCACATCGCTCCGGGGCCCCGCACACACTTACCTGGTGTGTGGAGCCTCGGGAGCCGTGCCGGTTGCACTTCCTGTGCAGTGAAGGCTGGGAAAGGTCCCAGGCTGCACTGCTCATGCAACTAGGAAGCCACTGCAGAGCCCAAACAGGAGGGATGTGAGTGCGTTCCTCCGAAGTCTTCGTGCACGAGCCCTGCCGCCCAGCACCGGGAACAGGTAAGGTGCGAAAAGGGCCCAGGGTTCAAATCCCTGCTGAGCCATAAGAACTCTTTGGGTGACCTTGGGCGTAGGGATGCACTGGTACACCACCTTTCTGAATAGCCACTTTGAGCAACTAATTATGTAATATGCTAATATGCCTTCTTATCATCCCATTGTGCAACTGTCCCTTACCACATATAAGGATAAGAGAGTTAGCATAGTATAGTGATTTGAGTTTTGGACTAGGCCAGGGTTCAAATCCCTGCTCATCTCTAGAAGCCCACTGGATGACCCTCAGCAAGTTACACTCTCTCAGCCTCAGAGGAAAGCCATAGCAAGCCACCTCTGAATAAACGTGGCCTAGAAAACCCCACAATAGGGTTGCTGTAAGGTAGAGTTGACTCCAAGGCACATAATTACAGCAAATCTATTTTATGTTTTTTATTTAGGCTTTTGAGATGGCCCCCGATAACTGTTGAGCAACTAGATTTCTGCAACCAAATCCTAAGCAGCTGCTCCGTGGGGTGCATGGAACTTTGGGACATGTTGGGCCTGAGGCCCTCTGGGCAGGCCTTATACCTTGCACGGCCACCCAATCCAGGGAAGATCATGTGCTACATTTGGTACCAGAAGTGGGGTACGAGCACTGGTGCAAGGCCATGCTCAGGCTCTGAAAGAAGAGGAGTGCTGGAAAGCTTGGTGTGGGTCAGCAGCTACCAGGTTGGGGGCCCCAAGCACCATGAGGCGCGGTAGCTCAGAAGTTGGTGGTCCTAGGGGGACCTTTTGCCTGGCTGGGGCTCGAGAAGGAATGCACCCCAGTTGGTCTGGAGAGCGCTCTGGAGTCCCTGAAGCTGGATCAGTTATCCGCTGCTAGGACGCACTGGCTTGGCTGCTCCTGATAGCATTGCGGACCATCTCGCAGCTGGAGAAGAGCCGCAAGAAAAGCTGTGGGAAGCTTCAGGCTGAATTGGATACCGAGAGGGACTTGCGAGTGTTGAGTGGAACAACATTGCAAGATGTGCTAAAAACAGAATGCTGTGTTTACATACCCGACCAGGAGAGCTTGCTTAATCATAGCATAGAAGCCACTTATGCCCAAACATTGCGCATCCACCACTTAGAAGATGAGTCTCTATTTGACCCTGTCGCGGCATGGTTTCAAGGAATTGGGGAGTGGTGGAAGCAAATGATAGCCGTAGTTTTAACGCTGCTTTGTTGCTTCATATTAATTTGCTGGTGTTGTAACCTGAGTGTCCGTCTGATGGCCTAGCCCCTTTGTCTCCTGGGTTTTTCCCCCAAGAGTGGTCACACATAGAGCAAAGAAGATCCAGCCCTTCTGGGGTAAGAAGAGACTGTAATGCGCAGTATACATTCCTTGACCATTCTGAGGGTGTAGTGTTGGGCCCGAGGCCCTCTGGGCAGGCCTTGTGTTGTACAATCACACATTTTAGTTCAGCTTGCCTTCACACTAATGAGTGTATTTGGGGGGTTAGCTCATGCTATTGCATTGCTAGGTCAGGCTGCCCTGTATGCTGCAGATCTGTGAGAATAGTCAAGGAATGTTAACAAGGGGTACTTCACTCCCCATGCCATCCCGTACAGGGAGGGGAGAGTGAAGACTGATTAGGGACCGTCCGCCGCCATCTCGAGCAGGTAATGAGACTTGGCCTATCATGTACCTGGCCCATGGATACCTCCGTAATTGGCATTCGAGGTGGGATAGCCCCCTCCCTGCCCATTTCGGCACGGTGAGTTGATGGATTGACGGCCTGTTTTGCCACTCACGCACAAAAAGCCTATATAATCTGTTGGAACAAAGAGAACCCTGCTCCATTGTCTTCTTTGCCTTTCTGACAGAGTCAGAGTGTATGTATGTTTGTGTGCCTTTCGTCTTTCTTTTTGCTTCTTTGCTTAATAAACCGCATCCTCAAAGACCAGAACTGGCTTGGTTCTTGCCTCCCAGCATCTTGTACTTCGAACCTTGCATGGCCACCCAATCCAGGGAGGGTCATGTGTGCTACAGGACACCAGACCTTGTCTGATCTTGAAAGTTAAGCAGGGTCAGTCCTGGTTAGCACTCGGATGAGAAACAGCTGATGAATATCAGGTGCTGTAGGCTATATTCCAGTGGAAGAAACTGGCAAAAACCCCTCTGAATGTTCCTTGCCTAAGAAAGCTACATGAAATTTATGGAGTCACCATAAGTCGGCAGACAACATGAAGGCAGGTACCTATACATATGTGCAGGACTCAATATAAAATATGCAATATTGGTTTTTCAGGGTTTTTTTGAGAGAGAGTACAGTATATAAATTTTCAAATTGTTTTAACTTTTCTAATTGCATTTGTGACATTCATTTATAATGGGGCCCTCTAGAACCCAAGGAAGTGGTACATGTAGGCATAGTCTACAGCCCTTTCCGCACGAGGCGAGGGAATTGCTCTGTGCTGTTACCTACCACTTCTTCTGGGGTCCGAAGCAACGTGGACTGTCCCTGAAGCCCTTCCATAGGGCTCCTTCTTGGTCCAGGGCGAATCGGAGCAGTGCGAGGTCTGTAGATCCACACTGCTCCGGCTTCCAAAATGGTGGCTTCCAGCTTCCAAAATGGTGGCTTCCGGCTGGTCGTGGGTCCCGACCAACCGCTGAAGCTTGCCACGCCTAAAGCCCACCCTCCACAGATCACAGGCTCGCATTGGTGTGCGCCTGCAAATCTGCACAAGGGAGCAGGAACGCAGTGGCACATTTCAGGAAAATAAAGACCTGTTTTTTGCGGTCTTTAGAAAACAGGCTGGAGGACCACTTAGGGTCATTTTGGAGCGGACTGAGGTGTGGATCTCCAGTAAGTAGTCTGCTCCTAGTCCACTCCAAGGTGCAGACGACCTCCGTGAGAGGACGCACTGCCCCGTTCTAATTGCCTGGTGCGGAAAGGGCCTACAACTACCCCAATTTTTCAGTTTTAAAATGTCTACATTCCCCCATTGTCCTCAGCTTACTTGGACTGCTACACACTGAGGCCATTTCTGCCCTACATTGTTATGGTGCTATTATTCCACTTTCCACATCCTATGGAATCCTTGGGTTTGCAGTTTAGGAAGGAGCATTGAGAATTCTCAGCCAGAGAACTCTTTGGCCTCAGTAAACTACAAACCCCAGAATTCCACAGGATACTGAAAGTGGAATAATAGCACCATAACAATGTAGGGCAGAAATGGCCATAATTACTTTTAGTGAGGCAAGGAGAAAAATAGAATAAAAACAGACAGTGATAATGATAGTGATAATGATAGTGATAGTGATAGTGATGATAATGATTCACCTGCCTTGTGTGATAAAGCCCAAAGGTTTAAAATCTCATTCAGTTGTGGAAATCTGCTGGGTGACCATGGGCAAGTCACATTCTCTCAGCCTTGGGCCATTTCCACGCTACACTGTTGAGTGCTATTATTCCACTTTCAACCTCCTATGGAATCCTGGAGTTTGCAGTTTAGGGAGGGGCATTTAGAATTCTCAGCCAGGGAGTTCTTTGGCCTCCATAAACTACAAACCCCAGAATTCCACATGCAGAATTCCACAGGATGCTGAAAGTGGAATAATAGCACTATAACACTCTGGGGTGGAAATGGCCTGAGTTCCAAAGTGCAAAATTAGATTGCACAGCAGCTTAGCAGCAGGGAGGAGACAGCAAAGAACCATAACCTGCTTTACAAGGAGACTCAGACAAAAGCAAACCGCGGCAGCCTCTCCTAACTCCTGTTTTTCCTCTTCAATAACCTTTGCCATCCTGCCCATGCTCTGACCATGCTTGGCCAGATGTGTCCTGGTTTTCCTCTGCAAAATGTTGGAGGGTGTGATGTAGCTCACAAAAGTAACTTTTCCCAGCTCTGAGGGTGAGGAAAATGAACCTACATTCAGTGCCTTTGAGTGTCATCACCCTTCAGCTGAACAGATTAAAGGCTGCCCTTGTTTCCAAGCATCTTTGTGCCCAAGGGCCCTGATCCTTGCACTTCCCCCGAATTAACCACAAGCGAATTGGGGAAAGGAAGGAAACTCTGTGAAAACACGCCCAATCTGGTTCCCAGCTCCCGCCCTTTCTCCCCTGCCTTTCCCACCCTTCCCAAGCCTTTCCCACCTTCCAGGTCCTCTCCATATATTCTCCACAGGTGCTTTCTTTTTTTTGGTTGTTTTTAATTTCCCTCTGAAATGATGTAACTTTAATTAATTTTAATTGCTCGATTCATTTAATTGAAACACTGGGGGGAAATTAAAACAAACACCCATTAAAGTGGTGTAATTAACGCCGAGGCTGCCATGCAACCCCGGACGGAGTGGAGTAAAGAAAATCTGCACGTCTTGTACTTCTGAGTCACAATAGAAAGCCTTCTTCTCACTTCCCCACCCTCCTCCATCACATTTGGCGTTGCAATGCACTAGCCCTTAAGGAGCTATGGCAAGGAAGGTGTGGTTGCAGAAGGCACTTCAGAGCAGCAGGCAGAGAGAGGTTCTGGGAGGGGCGGCTGGGTGTGATGGTTGGTTAGGCCTTTGAATCCCACATTGTTTGCCTGGCCCAACTGTGTGATCTTCTCCATCTTCTTTGGAGGAAAGGTGTTCAGATCTTGCACCCATCTCTCAGGCTTGGAATTGTGAAAGCAGATGACTGTACAGAAGCCTAAAGTTCCAACTAGAGCCATGGTTCTTAATCTTTTCTTTACTGAGGATCCCCTGTAATTTCTTGCCAGGGACCCCCAAAGATTAACTCAAGATTTAAATATTTAAATTTAGATTTAAGTATTCAAATATTTATTTATTAAAGGAGACTAGGGGCTTTTCTACACTACATTGTTATAGTGCTGTTATTCTACTTTCAACATCTTATGGAATTCTGGGGTTTGGAGTTTCCTGAGGCCAAATAACTTTCTTGCTGAGAATTCTAAATGCCCTCCCTAAATTGCAAACCCAGGATTCCATATAATGTTGATAGTGGAATAATAGCACTATAACAGTGCAAGGCAGAAATGGCCTAGGGTTTAAATCCTGGCTCAGATGCTGGGTGATCTTGAGCAAGTGCCTGTTGCTGCCACAGCTGTTGGCATTCAGCAGCAGGGCTTTGCGGATACCCTGGTAGGACTCTGCAGACCCCCAGGAATCCCTAGACCCCAAGTTAAGAACCACTTATCTAGAGAAAGTTTGGATCCATTTTTTTAAAAAATTCATCCAGTAATGTTAGAACCATCAGTGTTGCTTTTGTTCTGTCATGATCACTCCTGCTATTGTTTCTGCACTCATATATTAGAAAGAGATAGACAGACAGGGTGATGTAGTGGTCTGAGTGCTGAACTAGGATTCTGAGACAACTAGGGTTTGAATGGTCAGCCATAGAAGCCCACCTCAGGCAAGTCATGCTCTCTCAGCCTCAGAGCAAGGCAAAGGCAAATCCCCTCTGAGAAATCTTGCCAGGAAAACCCCAGGATAGATTCGCTTTACGATCACTCTAAGGCCCTTTCCGCAGGGCATTTGCCATGCAAAAGGCGCCTGGAGCATTGCGCGATTGTGAGGAGCAACCTGCAAGACACACTCACAATCATGCAGCACTCCAGGGGCCGGCAGGCGCCAATCGTGCACCTTTCCATTTTTGGCTGGAAACACAATTGCGCATTGCTCCTGGGCCCTATGCACACTTACCTGGCTTGCGGAGCCTCCAGAGCTGCACCAGTTGCGCTTCCTGCCCCAGTACAGCCTGGGAAACTCCCAGGCTGCACTGTGGAAGGAAGAGGTGGGGCTCTCTCACAAGCAGGCAGCTCGTGCAGAGCCGAAGGACCCTGGACACAAGAGCCTCTCGCCGGAGGCTGCTCATGCAATCCCCACACCTCAGCACCAGAAGAAGGTAAGGTGTGGAAAGGGCCAACGTCACAAATGACTTGAAGGCAAACAGCAACATCATATTAAAAAGAAACCCAGTGTGGATATAGAGAATGAAATGACAGAAAGCTAGGTTCTGACTTCCATTTCTCCCTGATATGCTACCTTTCTGAGTGTAGGTGTTTTATTTTTCTTACGTTATTGAAGAACTTTTAAATATGTGACTTTCCCCAAAGCATGCACCCACATTTATAATGAGTACAATCCAGGAACAGAACAGTTTTAGCATGGTATTCACAACATGTGCTAATCAGCCCTGAAGCATGCTTGACTGTAATACGTGCTCGCAAATGTTTGCCCATAGAACACATAGTGGCTTTAAATGTCCATTTAATGTTTGAAATAAGTAAACCAGGCCACACCTGTTCCCACAACAATTTATTGCAGCTTTTGTAAAACAAAATTAAAGAAGCAAATGATTCTAATAAAAATATTCAATTAATAAAATATTTTAAATATACCTCCTAGCAACCATTCACAAAAAGACTATTCCAAGCCACATTTAAGAATGTGCTTTTTCACTGTGAGTAGACAGAATCAAAGGATCTTGTTTAAATTGTTCACTTTTTTAATAGTGTATACACACACACACACACACACGTATATTTACCTGTCGGTGCCCGGGGTTTTTAATTTTCCTCTTAAAAACTCACCAAACCGTCTTCTCCATTTCCTGTAACTTTGCTCCGTATTTCCCAATGCAATCTGTACTCAGTGTTGTTAACATTCAGAGGTTGGGTTCTTAAGGGATCACACTGTCTTCCTCCTTGCTGCTAGACCTTGTCTCCATAGCAACCAGCCTATTCCAGTACTTGTAACTTTTCCCCATATTCCCCAATCCAATCTGTCTCTGTTGTCTGGTGACATTGATGTACTGGCTTTTTTTTCTTTCTTTCTTTCCGTTGAATGTGTGTAATGGCTTTAAGTTTTTCTGGAAGCATACAATCTACTGTGTAAGGTGAGAAGACCTTGTAACTATGGTCATTTCTGCACTATACTGTTACAGTGCTATTATTCTACTTCCAACATCCTGTGGAATTCTGGGGTTTGTAGTTTACTGAGGCCAACGAGCCCTCTGGCTGAGAATTTAAAGGCCCCTCCCTAAGCTGCAAACCCCAGGATTCCAAAGGATGTTGGGAGTGGAATAATAGCACTGTAACAGTGTAGTGCTGAAATGGTCTCTGTTTGCAGCACCCAAAGTAAGCTGAGGACAAATGGGGAAAGTGGGAGGAGGAGAGAGAGACTGGGGTAGTTTAAAAGCAACTTAAACAGTGGGATGACTGCACCTGTCCAATTGAGACAATGGGAGGGTGTGTATTTCAGTAGGTGGATCTTGTGTACCATGTAATGCCTGCTGGAATCCCCTCTTCTACATAACTATTAAGGTGCTATTTTTCCCTATAGCTGGACTTCCAAACAGGAATGTGCCTGTTCCAACCTGCAGTCGCTTTCAGGTACACAGCCAGCCTCTGTCTGGCAAGTCGCCATCCCCGCGTCCTCTCCCAGAAACTAAATTCCCTGAAGGAGCTCCCCAAGGCAAGTCGGTGGCATGGGAGGGGATAGTCAGAGACGAAGGTGCAGAATATATGCACAGACAAAATGCACAATTCCTTCCGGCTGTATCGCCAACAGGATTCCAGACATTCTTCTTCCCCTGCCTCTCTCCTTCTTTGCTCTGGCCATTTCCGCACTAGCCTGTTATAGTGGGATGATTCCACTTTCAACATCCTCTGGAATCCTGGGGTTTGCGGTTTCGGGAGGGGCCGGCCAGCCCCTCCCGAAACCGCAAACTCCAGGATTCCAGAGGATGCTGAAAGTGGAATCATCCCGCTATAACAGGCTAGTGCAGAAATGGCCTCTGAATGGTTGTGTCAAGCTGTGTGAAAGAGAAGGGTGTGTGAGAAAAGACAATGAAACTTTCTGCATGTTCAAGCAGTCTGTGGAGGACCAAAAAAAAAAAAAAAGGCACAAAAAGGGTTTGGGCTTGGCCTATCCCTCCCAGCTCCACCCTGACACCACCTCACTGTTCTGTGAGATCATTCCTCCAAGGGAAAGAAAGAAGAAATGAATCTGAGGGCAATTTGATTCTCTCTCTCCCCGTGTGGAAAACGGGCCAGGGTTTTGTGCAATCCCTAATTGCTGTGGAGGTTGCCAAGTTGGCAGTGGAACGGCAGGATTCCTCAGACTGGCTGCTGTTAAAAATGAGGGTGACACCCTGCTATGTTTCTGTTTTGTATGAATAAGGGTGCCTGGTGCAAGTAATGCAGAGCAGATCCCTGTGGCCTTTTTGACACTGGAGGAAAAAAAAGGATGTGCAAAGCTGCTACATCTCCTCCTCTTCCTTCTACTTATGATTACTAAAACTATTACTATAGCTTCTATCGTCAGCATCTCTATAGCACCACTGCAGCATCAGTATAATGTGGATATTATTTCTTTATTTACTTAGGCCATTTCTGTACGATGGGACATCAGCAGTTGACAGGTCATGCTTCCACACAATGTCATCACCAGCCTGCTGCCATCTGGTCCACAAGCTTCATGCACACATGGTTTTCACAAAATGGAAAAAATTCATTTTGCACCTGCAATTATGTGGTGCTCCTGTTCCTCCCGGCTGTGCAAAAGCTGTGAAAGTGCAGTGGCAATGCTTCCTTCTGTAGCACGGCAATGGAAAGTGCCAGGCTGCACTGTGTTAGGAAGAGGCTGCACTATTGCACTCCTTTCCACATGGAGCAAGCAGGTGCAGAGGGGAGTGTTGCTGAAACACTCCGTTCCGGAAGCAGGATTGCAGTGCGATGACATGGAAGAACATCAGCACGAAGAAATGGCCTTACTTTCAGTGGCTGACATCCTACATTGCAGTTTCAGATTCATAACCCAGAGTTACAGAATCATAACTGCTCCATTTTCAGCCGTGCTCTGTAATCACAAACTGTGGCGCTATTGTCACGATCACTATTGTCACAATCACAAATCCACTTCCTCCCCCCACATCTAAGAAACTAGGAGCTGCATCAAACAATGTATTACCAGGCCGTACACCCGCACTCTTTGACATGGTTTAATTGGTGAAATATAATTTAATTGGCAAAATATACTAATTGGCATAAAGAGGAGATAGATGGATGGCTGGATGGCTGGATGGATGGATGGCAAACTGATCAATATCTTCCAGCTTCCTGTTCTTTTTATATCCTCTATGAGTGCAGGAGCTTTGATTCAGGATGTAAATTTTCACTTACCTCATTATTTCACATGGAAGAACAAAAGTCTAAACATTTTCTCCCCACTGGAAAAGATTACAAGAGTTTCCATGCCTTTTTAATGCATAATTTTTCCCCTTTCTTACTATAGGACTTCTTTGGGGGGGAAATTAACACATGAGCATAAAACAATTTTGCTGCCGTGGTCATACGTACACTCAAAGATGGAAGAATTCAACACTATCCACTAGAGAGGAATGGTTAATGAAATTGACTGATTTAGCAGAAATGGACACATTGCTGGGTTTGCTTAGAGAAAGGTCATCAGTGACTTTTTTGTGGAAAAAAGAGAAAATGACCTGGTAATCCAGGCAAGTGGAAGAAGATTGGGTGGGGGCACAAAAGTATCAAAAAGGTGTTATGAGAACTGGCAATACTCAAAAATGAAAAGACAGGAATTTGTTCCTCTTTCAAGGATGAAAGATATGTAAACAACTGAGGATCTAGGAAAATGTCTAAACTGGTGAGATGATGTGAGAGTTGTTATCTTCTCCAGTCACAGCTTTGTGCACATACATTTGTATGACAAGGTATAAAAACTGTAACCACCACATATGCTGTTGTCTCAGCAATTTCGAATGATGTGTGCTGTGAGTGAAGTTTCTGGAATGCAAGTTATCCAGGGCATGACAATAGCAAGGACACTCTTATTCATAGGATTGCCATAAGCTGAAGCTGACTTGATGACAATTAACAACAAAGTGCTAGACACAGATTTGCTACCAGTTTGTTTTTAAAATTGAATTCAAGTAGAACATTCTGTCCTTTTCCCTTTCAAATCCTGACCTCTAATTCTGGGAACCATTCTAAATTCTATGGCCCTTTTTGCACGCAGTTTTTTCTTTTGCGCGAGTGCCCCTTGAGCGTCGCGTGAATGGGAACGTCGATCCGTATGATGCACTCCCGCTCACGCGACGCTCAGGAGCCTAAAGCGGAGCACCCGCACATTTTCTTATTTTCAGCTCTAAGCCGAAAATACTGTGCGCTCGCACAATGCTCGCGGTGCCCTCACACATTTACCTGCATGCGGTGTGTCAGCAAGCTGGGGCGGTTGCGCTTCCTTCTCCCAGCTCAGCCTACAGCTCCCAGACTGCACTGTGGAAGGAAGGAAGGAAGGGGCGCGAGCTCAACGGTCGCGCTACCAGGAAGCGACCTGTGGGACGAAGGAGAGGGGAAGCAGCAGCGTTTCGGATGAGGCTTCTCGCGTGAGACACACCCCCCCCAGCTGCGCAAACGGGTAACATGCGAAAAGGGCCTTCGTCATGCTTTCACCAACTGCTGTTATCCTGCCCAGCCACTGTGCTTTTGGGGTAAAAGAGGAGGATATGGGTATTTGTTGCAGCATGTATTCCCTGGATTTGTGTCTCTCTGTGTTAAGCAGCCTATCAATATTAGTCAGTAGCCATTTTGTTTTCATTCATTCATGCTGTCCTTAAGCAAGGAATAACTCAAGGGCTGTAGGAGAGAAATGCCATTTTTCAGCAGAAGAATCCATGATGAGACATTGCAGAGGTCTTAGCTGGAGCAATGTGTAGAATTTGGAGACACAAAGAAGGTAGCCCAGTTCCATAATAGGCCCAATGGCAACTGGGCCCGCAACATGAACTCATATATATTCTAGCAACATCATAAGATCTAACAATAACAGATCTCAGTGCATGACCCTTCTCTGCCCTTCAGGGTGAGGAGAAGAAATCTCAGGGCAAGAGGACTGCCTTGAAAAGTTTATGTGTGTGTTTCCACATACGTTAAACTTGGTGCCTTTGATATGAATGGCATAACTCTGTGCACCTGTGGTTTTTCTTAAGGTATCATGTTTAAAAACAAGGTTAAACATATTGAAACCTGGAGATGGCTCCTGTGCTTATAATGGTTGTACAGAAGAGGTAATTTCAGCAAGTGTTGCTTATCAGACAACAAGGTAACAAGCAACACCAGCTGAAATTCTCTCTTCTATGCAGCCATAGAAGTGGTCTCTTGTAACGTCATGCTTCTAACATCTCCAGGGCTTGTTCCACTTGGACATCACAAAGGGTTGGTCCAAGGATTCAAGTTTTGCCCTGAAACTTCAGGACTTGGAGTGGTCTTGACCTGACTATCCTCACAAGAACTACAAAAGCAGTAGGGGCACATCGATCTAATGCCTACAGACAAGAAGTGACCAATGAGACAGATTTTGCTAAGGAAAGCAGCTCCAAGGAAGTCAATCCAGTCCAGGTCATGCATGAGTAATCCAAGAAGATGTAGAGAGGCATGGTGCAAGGTCTCAGCCAGCCAAGATGTCATTCCACAAAGCCAAGAGTTCAGCTATGGCAAAAAGGGATGAGGCAATGAATTGTTAAATGGTCAAGAATTTCAGGAAGAACATAACCAGTTATAGAGGTTGAATGATTGCAAATCATTCCCAGTGGCTGCTGGGAGATTTATAGGTGCCTCTGGACACCAGGAGATTGATTAGTCAGCATCTTCTATTTAACAGATGTTTCCTCCTGTCTTCACCGTACCTTAAAGGCTGGAGGGGTCTCTTCAGTATCTGCCAGGTCCTGTTATAGAGGGAGACCCTAAGCTGCCTTAGCCACCAGCTTCCCAGATTTGGGAATACCACTCCTCTTCAATATGTTCCTGGAATTCCAGAGGGTGAGTTATGACAATTTCTAGGAAGGACTTCAGAAGGCCCGGGTCCTGGAGGCCAGACTACCAGGGTCATGGGCTGCCACCTGCCCTACCCGTCCGAATCTCTCCTATGGCAGGAGGAACAAGAGAAAATGTAGAACATGATGGCGTGGCACAGGTGAATCTCTCACTCACTTCTCTGATAGGTACTGGGCTCCAGCAGATGTTCTTTAAAAAGAATCCACTTCACTTCACCTTGCTTCACTTCACTCCTGCCTTGTCTTCTCTCACCAGGAGGCAAGCAAGGCTCCCAGAACTGTTGCCATAGGCATCGTTTTTGTCACCTTCTCAGCCTTCCATGACAGAAAGGTGCAAGCAGAAGCAGATCTGTGGATTCACGTGCACTTCATGCACAACTCTGTTTCTACAACATTAAACATTGTGCATCCCTAGCCTCTGGGCTAGTTCATACCGCACAGTTATAACATTTTGATACCACTTTAATGGACGTAGTTCCACTCTGTAAAATCCTGGGATCTGTAGTTTTTTGAGGTATTTAGAGTATTCTATTATGGAGTTCCAGGGCCTCCCCAAACTATAAAACTCAGAATGCCATAGAATGCAGTCATAGTAGTTAAAATGGCATCTGATGGATATGATTGTATAGCATGGTGCTTCATGCAGAGCAAGGAGAAGAAAGAAATACAGACAGGCTTCAGAGAAGTGTGATGTAATCAAGACAGAGAGTTTTTCACATTGGAAGTTAGGGGTCAGAGAACCAGCATGGTGTAGTGATTTGAGTCTTTGACGACTATTCTGAAGATCAAGGTTCACATCCCTGTTTAGTCATGTATACCCAGTGGATTACCTTGAGCAGGTCACAGCCTCTCAGCCTCACAAAAAGGCAAAGGCAACTACCCCCTGAACAAATCTTGCAAAGAAAACTCAGTGATAGGTTCACTTTAGGGTCACCATAAATCAGAAACAATTTGAAGGCACACAACAACAAGTTAGGGGCTACACTGAAGTCATCCGAGACCTATGCATAACCTGTGATCTACTCATGTACACAGACCCCTAATCTTCCTAGGCGATTTCTATACTGCAGTGTTATAGTGCTATTATTCCACTTTCAACATCCTATGGGATCCTGGGGTTTGCAGTTTAGGGAAGGGCACTTAGAATTCTCACCCAGAGATCTCTTTGGTCTCAGTCAACTACAAACCCCAGAATTCTACAGGAAGTTGAAAATGGAATAATAGCACAATAACAGTGTAGTGTGGAAATGGCCCTAGTTGCTACTATTTTGCTGAAACAGGTTCTGATTACCTCTCCAAAATCAGACATCTGAAATGATACCCTTTGCTTCCTTGTCTATGTTAGGGGGATTGCAACCTCCATTTTCATCCGAACTCTAAAGGACCTATCCAAGACAGTCAGCCTATTTTGAGGAAAGTGCTTGTACATGTTGCATTGTTCCTGTAAAGTTCAGACTAAAATCCAAAGCAGGTTCCCCATCCCACTGATACAGAAACCACCAGCTGCCACTTAACAGTATCCTTGATACAGGACTACTCATGACAACTTCGTGCTAGATTCAACCCATGCTTTTCAACTCAGTATCCTGTCTTTTTTTTTTCCCTTCAACTTTTTCTTTTCTTTGCATTCTAAGCCTGGATCTTTAAGGCTGGCAGCCTTCTCAAGTTCTGAGTCACTCCTGCTGGCTGAAGGAGCAAGCTCTCCCACTTCTCAATGCATTAATTGCCACACAATTATATTAATCAAAATAATTGTCATGCCCCTACAGCATGTAATAGGGCTCTTGGTGCGAAACAGGTTGCCCTTCCCTGCCCGACATTGTTCCACAGGCCAGTTCTTCTCTCCCTCCCTCCTTCTTTTTTATTTTTATACAACCTTGCCATCAGCCCTTGCCAGCACAGCCATACCTCCCAGGTCTTAGACTTCATTTGGGAGACAAAAGCCCTCTAAGGATGCATCAGTGCATTCATTTTAAGCAGCCTTCCGACTGCATGTTATTGAAGTGGCAAGGTGCCAGAGCGAGGCACTCCAGGCACTTTTCAAGGCCCACTGACACACCTAGTGATGCATAGCACAGTCTACCCAGCTTCTTTAACACCCTAGTTTTACAAAGTCGTGCTTTGTGCAGCCTGAGACTATTAGGCATGCATTTGGGGTTAGTATATCATAGCTCCCCACAAGACACTACATTTCACAGATGAAAGGTGTATGGCCAAGCGACATCAGAATGTTATCAGAGGTTTTGTCAGATCACACCTGAAATACTGTGGCCCTTTTCGCACACAGTTTCTGTTGCAAGAGGGCCCCTTGAGCGTCGCATGAATGGGAGCATCGGTCCTTACGATGCACTCCCATTCACGCGATGCTCACGAGCCTAAAGCGGGACACGTGCACATTTGCTTATTTTCAGCTGGGAGCCGAAAATACTGCACGGTCGCACAATGCTCCCGGGGCCCTCGTGCACTTACCTGCGTGCGGTGCGTCAGACAAGCGGACCGGTCGCGCTTCCTCCCCCAGCTCAGCCTACAGCTCCCAGGCTGCGCTGCAGAAGGAAGGGGCAGGACATTCGCATGATGCTCACGCAACCGGCAAATAGCTACGGGAGGCAGAAGGGCTGCCATGAGTGGATTGCACAAACGGCTGCTCGCACGAGCGCCGCCCCCCACCGCCGCAACAAAGGTAAGGTGTGAAAAGGGCCTGTGTCAAGTTCTGGGCACCACAGTTCAGGAAGGATTTTGACAAACTGAAACATGTTCAAAGGAGGGCAACCAAAATGGTAGAAGGCCTGGAAAACAAACCCTGTGAAGAGTGGCTTAGGGAGGTGGGGATGTTTAGCCTGGAGAAGAGAAGGCTAAGAGGCGACATAATAGCTGTACTTAAATATTAGAAGAGATGTCATATGAAGGATAGAGCAAGCCTATTTTCTGCTGCTCTGGAAACAAAAGCATGGAGCAATGGCTTCAAACTTCAGGAAAAAATGTTCCATCTACAAATTAAGAAGAACTTCCTGATGGTAAGAGCAGTTTGACAGCAGAATACACTGCCAGGGAGTGTGCTGGAGTCTCCATCTTTTGAGATATTTAGACAAAGGCTGGACGGCCATCTGTCAGGAGTGCTTTGATAGTGGGTTCTTGCATGGCGGAGGGTTGGGTTCAATGGCGCTCCTGGTCTCCTCCACCTCTAGGATTCTATGAGTCTATAAGAGGACAAAAATTATTACTGGGGAAGAACATACAAACTGGGAAAGGATGCAGCGGTTTGGCTTTGCCTCAGGCCCTTTTCGCACGGGCTTTCTGTCGCGCGACAGCCCCGTGAGCCTCGTGGGAGTGGGAGCGTCGCTCTGCATGACACACTCCCACTTCCGCCTCGCTCACGGGGCTGCAGCGGCGCGATCGTGGGTTTTTTGATTTTCACCTCAAAGCGAAAATCACCCGCGCTCGCGCAACGCTCCCGGCGCCCAGGTGCACTTACCTCCTGTGCGGAGCGTCGGGGAGGCGGCCGGGTCGCGCTTCCTTCCCTCCGCCCCTGCGGAAGGGCGGGGCGGGGCGCTAGCGCGACGGACGCAACACCTCCTGCTTCGCACGCGCGTGGGGGGGATGGACGCGACACCTCCTGCTTCGCGCGAGTGGGGGGGATGGACGTGACACCTCCTGCTTCGCGCGCGCGGGAGGGACGGACGTGACACCTCCTGCTTCGCGTGTGTGCGGGGGGGACGGACGCGAGAGCCTCCTGCTTCGCCCGGGGGGGAGGGCGGCTCGCGTGAGAAGCCTCCTCCGGTGCCACTTCCCCCCTCGTTCCTTCGCCTGCGGAAGGAAGGAGGGGGAAAACGGCAGCCTCCCGGAGGAGCCTTCTCGCGCGAGCCGCCCTCCCCCGCTCGCGCAAGAAGCCTCAATGCGAAAAGCGCCTCAGTCTTCTGGGAAGGTCAAGATTCCACCCTCCCCTCTCCCCCTCCTCCACTGAGGTAATTAAGTGCAAACTACTTTTGCACTTGAAAACTGGTTTGCATAAACTCAAGTAAGCAAAGCACAAAGGAGGAAAGTGAGAGGAGGAGGAGGAGGAGGAGAGAGAAAGACGTTTTAAAAGCAAATAAAAAGTGGGACAGCAGAGACTCGGTCAAGACTGTCCCTGCCTAATTGGGACAGTTGGAAGGTATGATAGAAAGACTCGTGTGACCCAAAATCAAATGGGACAGTGTGGGACCCTCCAGTTAAGTACGGCAGACAGTGAGCCAACCAACCATGCCCTCTTCCAGAATAGTCCATTGCATTTCCTCCCCTGACTGGAGGATTCTGGGAGCTACAGACTCCAAAATTTAACTTTCCAAGTTTGTGAAATTCACTTGAACATGCTGATACTTCCCCCCTTTTTTTCTCTGTGGGTATATAATCCTCTGCATTACTACCACAGGGAGCAGTCAACAGTTCACGTACAGAGTGGCTTGTCTTGTAATGCTCAGCCTGTATTTAGGGGGGAAGAAGCCTGAGTTCCCAATTTCTATTCTATTTTGAGCCAAGGAATATAAACAAGAACACCACCACCAGCTGGTTTCTGGGCCCTACTGCTCCAGGCTGCAGGTTAGGGCTCATATGACTTAACTCTATATTAAAAATAAATACATCCCTGCATGTAGTAAAGCAGCATCTCAATGAGAACCAAAGATGGGTGGCAGAAAGGAAGAAGGGAGAAACCATACAAAAGGGGATATTTTTAAAAAGCTCTGAGGGATTCTGACAATTTCCAGAATCCCCCAGCTAGCATGGCTGCTCAGAGTTACCAGCAAAGAAAGGAACTTGTCTGAAGTTCTGTCTTTGACACAACAGGATAGCCAGCCCTGCAACAGATCATTTCAGATGATCATGAGGAATAAGCTAAGAATCAGCAGTCTGCTGGGTAGGGTTTTCCAGGCAAATAGCATGATAAATTGTGCAGCAAATCAGGTTCCTCTGGGCAACTCGAGCAAATGAGCCAGGCCACAAGCTAGAAAGGTTCCATATGATGTCACCTAAGCCATAAGGACCCAGAGATGAAGTCCGGTTGTAAGAATGCTTGATTTTCCCCAATCTTAATAATGCATTGCATTTCCTCCCTTTTCCACGCTTGGTCACTCAACCTTAAAACAGCATTAAAGTCAAGTTACTCAGGTGGAATAAAAAATCAGCTTCGGCAGGTTTTCTTGAGTGTCTGTTGAAGGAAAACATGTCGTTGATTTGCTGGAAGGCTTTTGGGGTGGAGGGGGGAGACAATGACAGAGATGGAAATAGGAAATTCAGGTTAATAAACTAAGGGCCCTGTGAAAGGGCTGGAAAGATCATTTCAAGAAAGGTCTTAACAAGATGGGCTCGATCCCGATGGAGGTAAGGCCCTGATGGAGTTGGAGATTCATGGAACGACAGGACTACAGCAGATCATCAGCAGTAGAGCTGCCCCCGATCATCTGCCAGACAGGAGCAGGGTGGTAATTCTTCACTAAGGCCATATCCGGACTATGCTCTTATAGTGCTATTATTACATTTTCAACACCCTGTGGAATTCTGGGGTTTGTAGTTTATTGAGGCCAAAGAGCTATCTGGCTGAGAATTTTAAACACCCCTCTCTAAAGTACAAGCCCCAGAATTCCACAGGATGTTGAAAGTAGAACAATAGCACTATAACAGCATAGTGCAGAAACGACCTAACTTGCTTCTTGAAGGAAGCAATGAGTGATTTTAACTAGTTTCTTCTCACTGCAAGAAACCATGCACTTTTTGAAGCTAATTTGCAATTCAGAACTGTGGTTGTTTTGCACAGAAATAGCATTTTCTGCACAGGAAATGACATTTTCCCAATAAATCCACAATTATAGCATTTTCTGTGCCTAAAATAGCATTTTCTGTGCAGGAAGTTATATTTCTGCACAGAAATATTGTTTGCCACACAGAACATCCTACTTTCTCCGCAAAAGCACCATGTGTGAATTTTTTGCAGAAAAAATGTCCCGATCTGCAAAGATTATCATCAGGCCAGAATTCCTCTCCTCAGAGATTCTCAACACCTGAAAAACATGATTTTTGAACATTTTCTAAACATTTTCCAATATTCTTTCCATCCTGAGATAGGAGTGAGTGGTGAATCCAAGCTCCTGTGTTTGTCTCTCCGTTTTGCCTCACTGGTAGTTCAACTGGTCAAGATGATGGTCATGTAGCTCTCAAAGAAGAAGTGGTTGGTGGGCCCCATTTTAGTGAGTTGTGATGATGGATCCACTATGGGTTTGAGTCTGAACTTAAGCTTTTTCCACAGGACTACGCTCTTACGCATCGTCCTGTTGCAATCCCAGCAGCACCTGTGCTGGGATGAGAGTGTGTCCTCAACCCACCTCTCCACATATGACTGGCTGCCTGTGGGAGGGAGCACGAGGGACATGTCCCTTCCTTTCACACTGCAGCCAGCCTTCTTCCCATGCTGCAGTGGGAAAGGAAGAGTGTCATCGTGATTCCAACCCTTCTGCATGGCCAACTGTGACGGAAGCCTCACGTGATCGAGGGCCATTGATGGAGTTTTTCCGTCAATGATATACCCCACAATCATGCTGGCTGTTGACACAAGCAGGGCAGGAACATAATGGCGTCATGTGGATGTGTCATTGCAGTCCTGCTCCTCTTGCCTCCCATGCTGGGAGGATGCCATACTGCAAAAAGGTTCTCAGAAGAAGCTAACCCAGATACTCAGCCTGTTTAGGGGACAGAATTCAACATCTTGGATAATTTCTTTAAAGTCCAGAAAAATCCCTAAATGAATCTGCCATTCCACTAACTTGGAAGGCTCACACACTTTCACCTTTGGCCTCAGCCATTGTAGGCATTCACAGAGGTTATCCAACAAAGAAGCATGATCCTTCAGGTAGGAAAGGCCCTCCTTTCTTCTACCCTTCCTCTTTCCATCACATGTTCTTCCTTCTCTACCGTCAGCATTCTGAGATGATAGCCTTACTGCCTGAGGCAGGGAATACAGCTGCCTCCCTTATGCTGCTTCCTTGAGCACTATGTGAATTGAGCTGTCTAGGTATACAATTAGCTAGACTTCATAATCATAACAACCACCCCATTTTCTCCTCTGTTCTGCCTGTCCCAACTGTATACATCTCTCTGTCATCCATCTTGTATATTGTCTTTGGTCACTTGGACATTTTGAAGGAGGAAGTGGAGGAGTCAAAAGATGATGGAAGAACAGGAGAAGAGAAAGGGAAGAGGAGGACAAAGAGGAGGAGGAGGATAAAGAAGATGGAGAAGAAGAAGAAGGACAAAGGAAGAGGAGGAAGAAGATGGAGGAAGAGAAAGGAGAAGGAAGGAAGGGGAAGGAGGAAGAGAAGGAGGACAAAGAGGAGGAGGATGAAGAAGATGGAGGAAGAGAAGGGAGAAGGAAGAAGAGGAAGAGGAGGAGAAGGGGAATGAAGACAAAGAGGAAGAGGAGGATGAAGAAAGAGGAGAGGGAAATGAGGTGAGAACAAAAAAGGAAGACATCATCATCATCATCATCATCATCATCATCATCATCTATGAAAGCATTTCTCAAATGCTTCAGGCCCACCTCCCCAAAAAGACTGACTTGGTTTGTCTATGTCCTGAATTTCCACTTTCTCATCATTCCTGAACAAGTTGCCAGGGAGTGATAGCGAATTTTCCCCCCACCCCCAGTCTTTCCATCTGTCCAAATGTTGATTATAACCTGGTCATCAGCTTTTACAGTATGAACTGCCTCTTTTCAAGCCCCATGCCCCCAAAGTTCTGCTTCTCCCCCCAAGTAACCCAACTACAGAGCATCTCAGACTTTCTGATTCGCAGCCCTGCTGGGAGGAGGAAGAAGAGGAGGAAGAGGAGGAGGAGGAGGTGTTGGGAGGGGGGAGAGCAGTACAACGAGTTCCTCCTCTGAAGCACCCTCCTGACATTTCCAGACTTATTAGCCAGTTTTCACACTGACTTCAATCAACCTCTTTAATCCTCCGAGGAAAGAGCATTTTTAATTCACTGATTGGCTGATAAGCTTGAAGCCAAAAAAAAAAAAAATGATTTACACGTAGATGAATTGTGCTTACAAGATGGAACTCTGAGCATTAGAAGCAGATCTGAATTTCCTATCTGTCATTTTATTTGCCACATTCATTTTTGCTCTGCCATTACCCTCCCTGATAACAATCTTTCAGCGCTATTGGGCCCCTGCTTCCACAGTTTTTAATCTGCCTTTAATCCCATAGATTTTAAATATTCCCCAGCACCGAGAGACTGGAGGCAATTAACTGCCCGTCTGATGCTCTCCTTATCAGTTGCCTCCTTATATCTCTCCGTAGCAGCCTCAAGACACTTCCAGGCTGACAAATACTACCGATATTTCGCATGAAGCTGTCGCGGCAAAGGGAAGTCCGGCTCGCCTAGCTGATAAATGTCATTTCTCCCACCCCAAAAATAAAAAATAAAGCAGAGTCAAAGACATTAGCCAAAGACACAATTTATTTCTTTAAAGCCTTTCTCTCAAACCCATCTTCTCACACAGCACTCACTAGGTAGCAGGCAAACATATAACCAAAGAACAATAAACCATACAATAATACATGAGAACAGGCAATGTTTATTATATAAATGGCATGTTTAAAACAGCAGGCACTCCAACAGGAGGCCAAACGCTTTCAAGATCCCAGGGAAATAAAAGCAAATTGACACAACTCCTAAAAAAGTTACCATTGGTTAGCAATTCTGGAGAAGGCGTTCCAAATTTGAGGTGCCAACACTAAAAAGACCTCTCTCTGAGACCCATGCACCTTACCTCAGAAGGTGACAGATGGCTCACCCAGATTTAGGACTCTTAATTGCCCAGATTCCAGTCCTAGAGCATTCACAGCTTTAATGGTTCAAACCAGAGTTCTGAATTATGCCCCCCAAAATAGCTGCAGCCATCTTAATGTACACACCTGGATTACCTGTAAATGCACAGGTAAGCTGGATGGGGCTCCATGACTGCCAGCCAATCTGAGTTGCTGGATGTCATCTGTCATACCACCACCACAGCCCTTGCAATGGAAAGAGTCAGGGTGATGTAGAAGGAACATGGCAGTGGTGAGGGACAACAAGAATGATATGAGGCATGGAGAACAAAACATAGGAGGAAAAGTTGAAGGAACTGAGCAGGTTCAGCTCAGTAAAGAGAAGATTGAGAGATGATATGATTGCCTTCCTTAAATACCTCAAAGGTTGTTACAGAGAGGAGAGTGGAAGCTTGTTATCTGCTGCCCCAGAGGGTAAAACCAGGTCTAAAATAATTTGAAGTTACAGAAGTGTAGAAGACATTTCTTGATAGTAAGAACAGTTGAGTAATGGACCTAATTGCCTAATGAAGTAGTAGGCTTTCTTTCTCCTGATGTCTTCAAGAAGAGGTCACCCCTTACCCTTACAGCTGCCTTGTTGCTGTTGTTGTGTGCCTTCAAGTCATTTGCAACTTACAGAGATCCTAAAGCAAACCTATTGTGTGTTTTTCTTGTCAAGATTTAGTCAGCGTAGGTTTTCCATGTAGCCTTGGCCTAATGGTAGGGCTGGCCCTAGTATTACCAAAGAATAGATAACTGTGGCTCAGTTACATTACTAGTTGATGAGATAGTGAATACATGCTCAGTTCCAGCTGTACCCTACTCTACCTTTTCAATTCTTAATAACACCTTTTGGAAGGCCCCTAACAGGGGAATTCACCCTGTAATGCTGATTGCAGTAGTTCAAAATTTACTTCAGAGCAAACCATTACTTAGTTACGGCACGTGGTTTTCTTTGTTGGGTGCTTATTTATGTAGGGAGAAATAGGAAGGTCCGTTGGTGAAAATGTATGTCAATTTCCACAAACACAAGCAGCTTGTGACCAGAGGGGGAATCTTCTCCCCCAACCCAAATTTGGAGAGATGTACCCTCCCAGTTGAGTTCATGAGCCTTTATTGTCCACAAGCAGCCCAGCCTAATGTGGGTCATGTAGTTTAAATTATTGTTTAAAGTATGTCTGTGTTGCCTCTCAGCCCATGATGACTCCCAAGGAAATGAACTTATAAAAACCAATTAAAACAATACAAAGATAAAAGCATTAAAATACTCTTTAAGAATTCCTAAAAGCAGTCTGAAAGCAACCCTAGACTCCAGTTTTAAAACAGCAAGTTCAAACAATTCATGCCAGACAGAACAACACTGTTTTGGCTTCCTGCCAGAATTTAAACTTCTGACGGGGCCAACCCAACTTCCTTGGGCACAGAGTTCCACAGTTGCCACGCCCTGTTACGTGTACCCACCAACCTAACTACACAACATATTGAGACATGCTATAGGGCCTCTGCTGAAGATCTTAAATTTCTGTTAGGTCCACATGGCAGAAGGTGGTCTTTCAGATATTCTGGACTCAAATCCTATGGAATCCTGCGGTTTGCAGGGGTCCTTAGAATCCTCAGCCAGAGAGCTCTTTGGCCTCAGGAAACTGCAAGCCCCAGAATTCCAAAGGGGGTTGAAAGTGGAATAATAGCACTGTAACAGTGTAGTGTGGAAATGGCCCTAGGCTTCATAGGTCAACACCAGCAACTTGAATTGGTCGGGATCAAACAAGCCATGTTGAACTAGAAACCACATATGTACAAGGTATGAAGCAATATGAGTTTGCCAGTTTCAGCCCTCTTGTTCTTGTGAAAGGTCTATGATTCTACCCAGAGCGTGAAAATTTTTACTTTTTTAAACTACATCTCCCAGAATTCCCCAGCCAATATGGCCCTCAGAGAAACTGGCTGGAGGACCCTGGAAGTTGTCATCCCAAAATGAAATTTTCCCATCTCTGTTCTTATCATGCCCACCCCTGATTTAGTATCTATATGCGTTCCTTCAGTCTTAGGAATTTAGATTCCAAGGAGAGTAAAAACATATGTTAAAACTTACTCATTGAAAAAATAGGAGCTAAAAATTGTGTCTTATTGGACATGCCTCCTTGTCTGTCCTGTGTTCACGTTTTCTTACCTATAAATCCTGTCTTAGTGAGAAAATCATAACACTGTCATTTTAGGAAAACAAAGTATGATAGTCTTACGTCTATATAAATAGCTGTCATTACTGCAGAAATATATGTTTTGCTCATTCTTAGTCACATTGCATTATAGGCTTTGTATTCTTACAACTCCCTAAATTATTCAAAATATCTCTGAGCCATGCCCTCAAAAAGCAGCATACACATGCAGTATGATATAAGGACACATTAGACAAACCAGAAAACCATACAATTATTATGAGAACACTGCTCTGAATCACACAAACAATCTACTCTTGGGGAAAGGCAGCCCTGAAAAAAATAACTTTTGCAAGTTAGCTTGAAAACCTGTGTTGTACAGGCCAGGCAAAAGCTAATCAGAACTGAGAGCCTTTCTGCACTACACTGTTAGAATACTATTATTCCACTTTCAGCATCCTGTGGAATTCTGGGGTTTGTAGTTTACTGATTCCAAAGAACTCTCTGGCTGAGAATTCTAAATGTCCCTCGCTAAACACTAAACCCCAGGATTCTATAGGATGTCAAAAGTGGAATAATAGCACTATAACAACGTAGTGCGGAAAGGCACTGAGTTTCATACCTGTGGGACTACCACTGAGAACTACTTGTCTTGCACGCTCACCAACCTCACCGATTTCACTAGTGGCCCACAAATAGGACCTCAAAAGGAGATCTCAACATATGACTAAGATGATATGGGTAAAAGTAATGTGGTGTATTGACCTTTGACCTCAGCCCAAAAAGATACGGGCAATCAGAGGAACTAATGCAAAACCTGCTACATGTGGGACTTTCTGATCCTGAACAGCCTTCAAATGTCATGTGGATGCCATCAGAATGATCTCATAGTGACTATATAAGGCCAGTCTTGCACAATGTGCTGGATATTGCTAATTGTGCTGGGGGGGGCGGTGTATGTGTGGCTTAGTGATGCATGTTTTAACCTGGCTGTAATTTTGTTGATTGTTTAATCTTGTTTCAATTTCTGTTTCTTCTGGCTTTTTAATAATGTCTTTTTTAACTGTTGTAAGCTGCCTTGAGTCCCGATCTGGAAGAAAAGCAGTTTAGAATGGGGACAGAAAGAGGAGGAATACTCCACTTTCCAAATGATTTGTTCCTGGTAGAGATGAAAACTGGTAGGACCAGTTTATCAATATAGGGCAACATAGCTGCCTATATTTTTGGATTCTCCTACTCTGGGGGTTATCCACACAACAGGGCTGTGCCACTTTGGAGACAGTATGGAAGTGGTCGGCTGGTTCTGCTTCTGCACAATGTCGTCACCGGCCAGCTGCCAACTCATCCCCAAGCATTGTCCTTGCATGGTATTCACAAAATGGAAAAAATCTGTTTTGTGCCTACGATCATGAGGCTCTCCTATACTTATCATCATGCAGAAGGGCAGGGAAGTGTGATGGTAATGCGTCCTTCCATCGTGCAGCATAGTGCATGCCTGGCTGTGCTACAGAAAGAAGAGGTGGGGCCATTGCATTCTCTTCTGTAAGGAGCCAGTGAGGTACAGAGGGGAGCGTTCCTGTCACACTCCCTTCCCTGCCAGGACTGCCGCATGACGACGCTCCAGGATGTCATCATGCGGAAATGGCCAAAGTCATTAACAATCCAATTCAACCTGACCTTGATATTGTGGAGATCAGATAGATAGATAGATAGATAGATAGATAGATAGATAGATAGATAGATCTATATGCACCCGTCCTGTGCCAAGGCTAAAATGACACATGGCATCCAAATGTGTACCCAAGAATTTTGTCAGATCCTGGAAATATATTTAGCATCAGCTGCAATGGTGAATCTTTTCCCATATGTGCAGGGAAGGAGTTTGACTCTTCCCTCCCTCGCTGTGATCCTGACAGAATCATCCCATCTATTGCCATGTGTGGTCATGAGGCTCCTGGAAGGGGAGCTCCAGCTCGCATCATTGGTTCATGAAAACTCAGTGCTGTCTACCTAGCAATAGCACCTCAAGGGCAAGTAGCTGTAGCTTCCAGGTTAGGGATGCAGTGAATCTGCTCTGGGTTTCATTCCAGAATATACAAGAGCTATTCAAGGGACTTAACTCTGTTCCCCAAATAGATTCAGCACCTGTTGGATGGTTCCTTTAAAGTTCAGGCTAAAACCTGGAGCGGATTCACCAGAAGCCTGACACGGAAGCCACTGGCTACTTCTGTCTTCCAGAGGATACAGGCAGAGACTTGACCTTCTGCAAATTTAACGTTAAAATCCTATGAGGCAATTGGGGCATAAAGAAGAGGTCTTCAAGGTTAAATGTGGTGAGCTGGATGGCAGATTAAAGGAGCTGTTCTAGAATACTCCTACCCAATCAATGGTTGTTTAGTTTGGGGAGCAGAGCTAAAGCTTCACACTATCAATCCACTGTTATACAGCCTGGGAAACGCCATTGCACAAGGAGGTAGCAGATACCTCCTTATGCAGTGCTGGAAAAAGTAGCAATGTTAAAGCATCCCCATTACATCAGTGTAAAGCTGCAAAAGGATTCTGGACAAAGTACATGCTCTAGTACTGAGCTACTATTTATTTATCCAGCTGTCTCCTGCTTCCACCACTCTCCATGCCCTAGATCAGGAATCAGGGTGGTTTCCAAAATTAGGACAGATACAGATATAAAACACATGTAGGTAATCAAACAAGCTATAGAATTTAAAAACAATGGCTCCATGTGCTTTCATATCAGCTGGTTTTTCTAGTACATTTTCTAATTTCCTTGATTTTAGTGGAAATGTGGACTAGGCTTGTAGGCAAACCTGAAGCTTTTAAATGTATTTATTTAGGTTCAACCTGATGAGATGAGAGGAAACAACAAATACTTAACAAATAAATATTAAGCTGCAAATAAGTCTTGTCTAGTGGTCAGATTTGTGCTGTGATTTGGCAGATGCAGGAAGATGTGTCTATGGGGGAAATGACTGAATTCAAGCTTGACAACTTGCATCCTTCAAGATTTTGCTAGGTTGCACCTCCAGTCAACCCCAGGAGCCCACATAAGGAATTGTGACATCATCAACTTTGAGAAGACCACATCAGTGGTGGCACATCAGTGGTTCCCATGTCAGCATGGTGATGAATCTTCTCTGGGCTTTAGGGTGAACATTTAAGGAATTGTCCAAGGTGCTGAACAGTTTGGAGGAGGAAGTTCAGCACCTTGAATAGCAACTTTAAAGTATGGACTAAAACCAAGACTGGATCAACCATCCCATGACCAGTGCTTCTACTGACACACCATGGAACCATTTGGATAATATGGAAGGGTGTTTAAGAGTTTGGAGAAAAGTTATGTGTGTGTCTGTGCACATATATGTATGTTTACAAGCTGTCATGTGTTCCAAGAAGGGCAACCAAGATGATGAAACATCTGGAAACCAAGCCATATGAAGAATGACTCAAGGACCTGGAGGTGTTTAGCTTGGAGAAAGAAGACAGAGGTGAAATGTCAGCTACCTTTAAATATCTGAAATTGTATCATTTAGGAGATGGAACAAAGTTGTTTGCTGCTGCTCAAGAGAATGGGACATGAACCAATGGAATTACAGTCAGCCCTCCACATATGCTAGGATTAAGGGCTCAAGAGCCCTGCAAAAGTGAAAATATTGCAAATATCAAAATTTGTGGGGGGCAGGGAAGTCAGCATGGTGGGGAGAGTGGGCACCCAGGGTCCAAATGTGGTGAGGGGAAGCAGAGGGAAAGGGGTGGGTGAGCATGGTGTCCCTATACTTCCTCTCTCTCCCCCTCCCCCACATCTCCTTCCTTTGGTATGGGGAGGCATCAGGAGAGAGTTTGTAGTGCTGAGAAATCAGATTGCCAACCATCCTTAGCTAGTCAGGCAGTGGCTGGTAGGAGAGGAGTACTGGGACTAGGGTGGGCTTTCAAAACGCTGTACAGTCTGACCAGTGAGAAGGTTCCCCCAGCAAAGAAATGGTGAGGCAGGGGTTGGAGAAACTTGCAAATAATCAAAGCCATGAAAGTTAAACATGCAAATATGGAGAGCCCACTGTACAGGAAAAGAGATTCCACCTAAACCAGCAGTTCTCAACCTGTGGGTCGGGACCCCTTTAAGGGTTGAACGACCCTTTCACAGGGGCCGCCTAAGACCATCGGAAAATATGTATTTCCGATGGTCTTAGGCTCCATTCCCTCCTCGGTGGTGGTGCGCAAGCATCCTCCTTTGGCAGGAGCGCATGCAGCCACCGTGTCGCTCCCCTTCTCCGCTACCAGGAGAACCTCCCGTCTGATGGGCCAGCTTGGGGGGGCATTGGCAGCATGGGGTGCAGGCCCCCTCCTCGCCACGGCCCCTGCCCCACTTGCCGTGGAGGAGGGCGCTGCGGAAGGGCTGGGGGGCGCAAGGCGGTGCTTTTCCGGAGGGGCAAACTGCGCCCGGTGCAAAAGACAAAGGTGCTGGGATTCCTCCCTCCCCCAGCCAGGGTCGACACTCTTGAAACTTTTCCCACACTGCCCCCCCAGCGGAAACGAGAGCGAAGCAGAAACAGAGCCGGGGGGTCTTGGAGTTTTTTCCTGGGAGAGACGCGTGGGTCCTCTTTCCCTCCCTGCCCAGCCCCCCACTTCCCGTTCCTGGCCGGCAAGGTGGCCTTTGCCGGGGGGGGGGAGGCATTGTGAATAATAAATAAATAATTTTGTGGTTGAGGGTCACCACATTAGGAAGGTTGAGAACCACTGACCTAAACCTTAGGAAGTTCTTGGCTCTGAGACCTATTTGACACTGGAATGCACTTAGAGCATGGCAAACTGTCCTATTGTCTAAATAAAGATTGGCCTTCCTCTGAGACTGAGAGAGTGTGACTTGCCTAAGGCCAACTGATGGCTTTCCATGGCTGAGCAAGGATCCAAACCCTGGTCTCCAGAGTCCTAGTCAAACCACTACAACACACTGGATTTCCTTCAGGATCTAAGATTCTATTATTCTGTTGTGTGCAAACTTTCTGTTTAGGTGTGTGCATACACTCCTCACCCCAAATAGTTAGACGGCAAAACCCAAAAGAGATGGAAAGCAGGCAGCAGTGATTATATAACCCAGAAGGAAACCTAGGCTAGCCGTTCTTGGACTGTGCTGTTTGCTGTGATTTCCAGCTTTGCTTAAGCATTTTAAAGACTCTTGTGGGTCTTTATTTCCTACCTCCCCTCTCCTTTCCTTCCAAGCTGCCAGCTCTAGCCTAGGAATTATGGTAATATGCCAGTTCTGAGCCCTCGGCAGGATTTGCAACAGAGAAATCACATCAGTCTATGCTGATTAACAATTCCATTCCATCCAGAGATTTATATAAAAAAAAACTATCTTACATTTTGCTTTTTAATAAGAATGATCGCTATCTCAAATTGAGTCCCAGCAAATTTTAATAAAGGCCCAAGGTTGAGTGGCATTTTGCATGCTGATTTAGCTGTGATTGCCGGCTTTTGATGAGAACTAGGCAGCCGTGTATTGCTTTCCACATTGCAAGTTTTTCCCCCTTCTTTTTTTTTTAAAAGGCCAATGGTAAGGAAAAGGAGGATGAAAATAAAAACTTCCAGCTGCAATTTGAAAGTCTTTCTCTCTGTGATTGATTACTGAATAAATACCTACACCTCCTTCCACAATTGGGTCCACACAGCATACTTCCCTATAGCAAAACAACTGTTTCAGATGGTTCCCTGAGCCCAGGCAATGTGGTCTCCTGTCAACGTTTGGGGCTGAGCAAAATACTCCCAGGAGTTTGTCGATGTATTGTCTATGTGTGTCTACGGGGATCCTCTGGATTGCACCAAAAAGCACCACCCCTTGTTGATATATTCTCAGCCATGACATTGAAAATCTGGAGAAAGCATGTCTCCTGTTACAGCTTTGCCATCTGTGATGTCACCAGGTAACCCCCATAGGTGTTGTGCCTATCTCTGAAATATCAGCAGGATGGGGATGTTTGGGGAGAGATCAGCACACCTGCAACACAATTGGAGTTCCACCAGCTGTTCCTACTGAATACTCAGCTGCCCTAGATAAGGCAGGAAGCAAATGCCCTTCAGATGCTGAGACCACTATCTGTCATTCACTCCATGTGAAAGACAGCCAGGACAACCCAGGGAATCAGCCTCATTTTCTCAAAACTGGAAACTAGGTCTTAACTTTTCTTCTGTGTTTTTGTTTTCTTGGCTACAGATGGATTCCTCAGCTTCTCAGCCTCTGGACTCCTATCTTGCATCTTTCTCTCTCCTCCAAGTGAATTATGGCAACAGGATTGCTCAGAGAGCCTCATGGCATCATTTCCATGACGTGATCCTTGACTGGCTACAGTAATCCATGTTTGGTAAACCAGAAGGAAGAGAGAAGATCTCACAGGAAGTTGGGAGAAAGAGATGAAAGTAACAAAAACTAGAAGGGAATAAAGAGATCAAATTAGATTGTAGAAAAAGTGGTATCTTCTCAAAAATACCCCATCTATCAAAATCCATCTTACTTTGAATACAAGAATTAATGGGCAGAATCACATTGGTCTAGTCCCAACTAGAGTGAACCCAATGAATCCATTGTTGAATGTAGGTAAATCTATTTAATGCAGTAGTTCTACTCTAGTTTGGGATTAACTCTAGCATTCAGGTCAATATCTTTTAAGATGTTACATTCAGTGGTGTTAATCCTATAGTTAGTCCCACCTAGAGAAGACCTATTGAATCAATAGTTCAACAGTGAATCAACAGACAAAAAAATCTCATTGACTCAATGGATCTACTCTGTCTTACATTTTGTTCTTTAATAAGATTCAGGCCAAAGTATGCAAGGTTCTTCTCAACAACTTACTCATTTAATTAAGTGTAAACTAGATATTACCGATCTTAGGGGAGAGTTGTCAAAAATGTTGGTTCTGGTATTTGGAGGAGAGTGAATCTGTTAGTCTTATTTTCTCCTACAATTTATTTATTTATTTATTTATTTTGTCAACTTCTATCCTATGCGTTTGTAAAAATGCCTCCTAAATGTTCAGCACTTTGGATAGCTCCTTGAAAGTTCAGCCAAAAACCTGGAATGGATTCACCACCCCACTGACATAGATGCCATCAGCCACCACTATTGTAAACCACCATAAATATATTAAAAGCTATTCAGCTGTGTTTCTTAAATGGTGTGTTTTAATGCCCCCTCCTCAATCCAAATGGTGTTACAAGAGAGGCATGAAAGCTTTGGCGTATTTAACCATCAATCAGCATTAGAATGATATTCCTTCTCAGCTGCTAGAGCAAAATGCACCAAGTTCATTAGGGCTAATCTTTAGCTGGTTTCTCTTGCCCCTGTTTCACTGTGAATTTAAAACCATGAACATTTTAAAAAGAAAAGAAAGGGATAATTTATTAAAGAGGTGGCAAAACCTTGTCTCTTTCATGGACAACAAGTCTACATGGGCCACATCATCTAGAGCAGTGGTTCTTAACCTTTTCTTTATCAGGAACTCCCTTTAAATATCAGGTATTGTTGTGGACCCCCAAGATGTAAAACCCTAAAGTGCATCAAATATTTATTTTGAACTTCTCATCAAGGGTCTTAAAATTGGGAGAGAAGAAAGAAATAAGTAAATGCAAGCATCCCTGAGAGGTTCTGGAGGAGGAGGGAAGATTTTTCTCCTGTTTCTTCCTGCCAGTTTAAGGCTGATTGAATCACAACACAGAAGCCCAGTCAGCCAGCCAGCCAGCCAGCATTTGCCCTTCTCTCTCTCTCTCTGTTTCTCTCTTCTTGCCTTCCCTCTTTTCCAGACATCCAGTCTATCAGAAACACTCGAGCCTCCCCACTTTTTTTTCCTTTTTCACCAGGAGGAGTGGAGGTTGAAATGGGAAAAAAAGGGAAGGAGGGGAAAGGGAGTAAAGAGCCTCCTTATGTAATTCCACCTGCTTTCAACTGAATCAAGCAGTGGCTTATTTTGTCCCTCACTCCAACTTCCAGTGTTTTGTCAGGGAGTAGCACCTGCTGCAGCAGCACCCCATCATTGGAAGGAAGGATCACCATTGCCAAAATAACATGAATCTTTCATAGAGGGTGTTTTTTTTTTGAGGGCGTTGTGCTGTTGTTTGTTTTGTTTTTTGCTTTTTGTTTTGCCTTTTCTCCTCCCTCCCTCCTTTGCCCTTCTCAGTCTCCTCTCCTCCTGGTGAGGAAGGCAAAGGGAGGGGGCAAACATTTCTGATAGTAGACTGGATGGCACTGAGTGAATCAATGAATCAATGTGATTTTGCCTATGTGTTGACTAAGTGGTCAATAATTCAATAAATTGCCCTTCTTCAGTTTAAGGATGGAAATAATATTCAAAAATATCAAATAGGACCCCTGGTGGCGCAGTGGTTAAATGCCAGTACTGCAAGCCAGAAGGTTGTAAGTTCGATCCTACCCGGCTCCAAGGTTGACTCAGCCTTCCATCCTTTCGCAGGTCGGCAAAATGAGTACCCAGTTTGTCAGGGGCATGTATAGAAATGTTTCGAAATACATGCTTATTTGTAAGTTGTTCGCCGCCTCAATCCATATGGAGAGGCGGGATACAAATAAATAATAAAAAAAAAATTATGACAAGGCAGAGATGTTTCCTGTGCAGAAAGTGTCATACTTGGGGACTTTTTGTGGGCAAATTTTGCATGTGTTTGTTTCACATAGAAAACAGAAAATGTATCTTTCCTATACATAGAAAATGTATAGGAAAGAATTTTCCTGCACTGGAAACAGCTTTTTCCTTGCAGAAAATAATATTTCAATTTTATGTACATTTCTATGCATAGATAGGGCTTTCTGTTTCCTGTTTCCTGCAGAAAACATCTCAGTGCAAAATTTTCACAGTATAAGTCCCGCATTACGAATAGGCTTTAAAAACTATGATTTTCAAAGACTTTCCTGCTCTGGGATGAAAAATGCTAACGTTACTTGTTTGTTCCTTCAAGAAGAAAAGTATTGAAGAATTATACCCCTTAATCTGATTGGGGCTAACCAACAAGTTTTCAGCCACCTAGTTGTGCATTCTCAGCTGGTGTGTAACTATTTGTCAACTATTTTCAACGTACCACTTGATTCTCTGGGCTTGCAAGAATAGCTAGTCTGCACTTCTCACAGCACAGTAAGGAGGCACACTGGCAGATACACAACGTTGCTGTTCAGTGTGGTACAGGGCAACCACTGTGTAACGAAGGCCCTTTTCGCACCTTACCCTTTCGTGGAGCTGGGGTGCAGGGCTAGCACGAGAAGTCTGGGGAGGAAGGCTTTTGCGTCCCTGCTGCTTCAGCTCTGCAGCTGCTCCCTGGTCGTGCAAGTGCCCTGCCTCTTCTTTTTGCAGTGCAGCCTGGGACCTTTCCCAGGCTGCACTGCACAGGAAGCGCGACCGGCCCGGCTCCCGAGGCTCCACATACCACGTAAGTGCATGCAGGGCCCTGGAGCAATGCACAAATGAGCAGCATTTTTGTCTTTAAACCAAAAATGAAAAAATGCATGCACGGTCCACATTGGGCCCTTGAGCGTCACACAAATGTGAGTGCATTGTGTGGACTGCTCCTCACATTTACGCGATGCTCAAGGGACCCTTTCGCTTCGGAAATGCCATGCGAAAAGGGCCTACAGTGTAGGTTTACTCAATGCAAGGCTAATGCTGGATCTCAGTTCATGAGGAAACTTGCAGATATTTAGCAGTCTGGCTGACAAAGTGCAGTCTCTTCAGTTCAGGATGATGAAATCTTCTTACAGTTAAGCAGGCGATTTACTGGAACGAAGAACACGTGATTCTATTTATTTTGTGATCTCTAGTTTTGATGGGTGATGCTCACACGGTAATACTACAGCATTCAGATGGGGTGCATTTCAATTCCCCTCCACCTGCTTCTTTTTCACAGGGTGTGAAATTGAAGGAAACAGGGCTGTTAAAGTGTTAAAGTGTTAAGAATCATGAGCACAATCTGGGCAAAATCCCACTGATTTCAGTGAGAGAGGTCTTCATTTTCTCCAGCTGAAATCAACATGATGTACAGATATGACTTATAGTGCTACCCTAGTCAGAAAGAAGTCTCACTGGAGTCATAGAGTTATAGACTCATTGAATCATAGAGTTGGAAGAGACCCCAGGGGCATCCAGTCCAACCACCCGCCATGCAGGAACCCACATCAAAGCACTACCAACAGATGGCCATCCAGCCTCTGCTTAAGAACCTCCAAAAAAGGAGACTCCACCACACTGTGAGGCAGCAGATTCCACTGCCAGACAGCTCTGACCGTCAGGACGTTCTCCCTGAGGTTCATATGGAATCTCTTTTCCTGCAGCTTGAATCCATTGCTCCTTGTCCTAGTGTCTGGTGCAGCGGAAAACAAGCCCACTCCCTCCTTGACATGACATCCCTTCAAATATTTAAACATGGCTATCATGTCCCCCCTTAACCTTCTCTTCTTCAGACTAAACATCCCCAGCTCCCTATGCCGTTCGTCATAGAGCATGGCTTCCAGACCCGTCACCATTTTGGTCGCCCTCCTCTTGACACACTCCAGCTTGCCAATATCCTTCTTGAAATGAGGTGCCCAGAATTGGACACAGTATTCCAGATCAGGTGAAGGCTGCAGATTTAATGGCTTCTTACTGGAAGAATCAGGCATGTTAAAATTAATACTGCAGAAACACAATCCAATCACAAACAAATGTTTTTGAGCTTCCTTGATTTCAGTGGGAAATGAATACTCATCTTAAATCTATCAATTCCATTAAAATAAATGGAGCTTAAAAGGTTTTGATATTGCCTTAATTAATGTTTAGGCCTCAACTGCATTAGTTAGTCACAATTTGGTTATGCTATTGAATTGATTGTTGAATGTTAACGCATTGGTAAATTGTACTAATTTAATGGGCTTAGTCCAGTTGGGACTAATGACAAAATTAGGCCTCAGATTTTGGTATAAAGTCATAATTCTGCTGGGTTGGAGGATCAACAGCCTCATGCTTGATTCCAAAAATCAGTCATGATTTCCAGATTTGCAGTGCAGGCAGCCCAGCTTTGGGCCTTTCTGCACTACACTGTTATAGTGCTATTATTCTACTTTCAACATTCTGTGGAATTCGGGGGTTTGCAATTTACTGAGGCCCAAGAGCTCTCTAAACTGAAAATCCCAGGATTTCATAGGATGCGGAAAGTGGAATAATAGCACTGTAACAGTGTAATGTGAAAAGGTCCTTAGAACTGCTTGTGAGAATAACTGAGATTAACTTTTCCTCACAAGAAATGTGGACACAGACAATGTATCTGTAAGTTTTATTTTCTTGTTCTATCATCTTGATTTTTTTTACAGATTTTTACAATAATTTTTAGATCTTCTCTTTTTATCTTTCACTGCACAGTTTGAATGATTATGATTTTCTTTTGACTATATCACCTGTATTTGGTTGCTGAATATTTTTTTTGTAAAGGGCAGATACCAAAATGTGAGCAAAAAGCAATGTCCAAGATTTCCCAGCAGCACGGCTACTGGTTTAGCATTAGGGCGAACTTTTTTCTGGAAATAATTTCTTGAGAAATTTTCAAAGAATGGTCTTTTCTGCACTTCTCATTATTACCAAAAAATAGCAAAGATTTGGCCTCATAGACTCAATTCACCCACCCCATAGCTTCTCTTCTCACAAATAGGTCAGAAATCATGCATCCTTTCATAAACGGTTGTTAAAAACAGGTTTGTCTGTGCAATTAATTAAAATCAATTAATTACAATTAATGTTTAGCTTAATTCATTCATTCATTCAAGTGCAACTGTGGATCTTAGGTGTAAGCCCTATTTCATATGACATGCATAAATTAGTTTCTGCCAATTAGTTTCCAGGCAAAGTACAAAGTGCTGGTTATTACCTTTAAAGCCATGCATGGTTTGGGTTCAGATTACGTTCAGGATTGCCTCCTCCCATATAATCCACCCTACACACTTATGTCATCTGGGGGACATTTACTTCAATCGGCCAGGATTAGAACTGGCAACAGTCACCCAGAGGACTTTTCCTTCAGATGTTCCTAGACTGTGGAATGACCTTCTTGATGGTCAAATATTCTGTCTGAATTGAAAACAGCATTAAAGATCAGTCTCTTCTGGCAGGCCTATCCTGCTGATTTTAAGTTATACACTTCAACAACGAATTTTCAGTATCTATTGTCTGTTTTTAGGTATTTGTATTTTTTTTTATATACTATGCATTTTAACTACTGTTTCAATTGATGTTTTGTTTTTAACTGTTATATGTTAATCTATTGTTGTCCCCCTCCTCGATCCGTGGGGAGAGGTGGGGTAAGAAAACTATTATTATTATTATTATTATTATTATTATTATTATTATTATTATTATTAGCCCTACCTAGTCTATATTTAACTATGATGTATTTTTAATAGTGATTTTAATTATGGTATTTGAAGGGTTTTATATAGAGATGGGGGAACCAAATCCTCAAATCCTTGGCAAGGATTCGAGATTCGCAAATCTGAATCCCTGCACCGAAATAGGCAAACGAATCTTTTGAATCCACCAACCAAATAGTTTGTTGGAGACTGGGACACCTGAAAACCTGGGAGACTGAGATGCCTGAAAATCTGGGAGACCAGACACAAGGGGAGATGGCAAGTAGGCAAGTTTTTCCAGTGAAGTAATAATGGTCTTTGCTAACAATTTCAGAAATTACAGCTGGGGTTGTATTCTAATATATTTAAACTGAATATTTAATATTTAATTTTAGCACTATTATCTGTGCTGAAAATCAATGGCACATAGGAGTGCTGGGATCAGTGGCTCTGACGCCTATCGGAAGTAGTGGGGCAGAGGGCAAGGTTTGCACCATCTAATCCAGAGATTGCCACATGTAGGCCAGTGTACCTCTGTGCCTGGTTGTAAACCTTATAGCTAGAATAGGATGAGAAGCGAAATGTCTGTCATGGTTTCTCATGAGCCACATGACAAACCACACATGGCAGAAAGGAAAAATTGTTTTTAAAAATTGGCGCCTCCAGGGCCCACCAAAGGACTGACTGGCAGGAAGATACAGTCTTCTTGAGACTTCAAGGAGAGCTGAAAGATTCCTTTGCAGAGCTCCTTTGCAAAGCTCTTTCAGACACAATTCTGGGGTTTGGAGTTTTACCAGGTGTCACAGACTTCTCTGCCAAGGTGTGCTGGTGCATCATCAAACTACAAACCCCAGGACACCATAAGGACCTATGCAAAGAAAATCCAGTTTTGACCTGGATTATCTCTGGACTGTAGCATGCGGCCCTGTTTACACAGGCAGGGAAACATGAGATTAATCCACATTTTCCTGCCTCTGTAGAAGGAGCCTTCATGTCATTTTCAGTCTGGAGAGATCCGGAGGTAAAACTATGACAATTGTCCTAGCCATATTTCTTCACAAGGAGGTTTACCTTTGCCTAGGCTTTTGCTAAGGCTGAGAGAGTGTGTCTTTCTAAAGATTATCTTTCTTTCTCTTGCTTTTTAAACCCTTTTTAAAAAAAGGATTTGAAAGATTCAAGATTCATGAGATTCGCAGATTCTCAGAACCTTCCAGGGATTCAGATTCGGATCGGGATCCAGATTCAGAAAATTCTGGATTCATCCCATCCCTAGTTTTATGCTTTTAGTGCATTTTAATGTGTTTTAATTTTAATTGGCATGCTGGTTTTAATTGTATTTAAACCTTTGTTATACCCCACCTTGAGCTTTGAGGAGAGGCAGATAACAAAATTATTATTATTATCATCATCATCATCATCATCATCATCACCATCTCCATTACACATTTTCTATGTGTAATTCAGGTCACACCCCAGTCATTCCATGAAAAACTCTAATAACACAACGGTTTGCTTAACCATCCTGCTAATCTGCTCATCATAAACCTGGCCTGCCTTGCAGAGTTGTTGCAAAGATTAAGAAGAAAGCACATGCAAAATATTACGAACACTTATTTGCAGGGTATGGAGACTGTGGCTCTTTAAAAGTTGTCAAACTCCAGCTCCCATCCATTCCATTCAGCTTGTCCAGTGGTAAAGGATGGTGAGAGTTGTAGTCCAATCACCTCTGGAGAAACACAGGTTTCCCATCCCTCATTTACTGTGATGTCAAGTATGATTGATTAAAGATTTTTATGCTATTCCAGGTGCACAGTCTGAGCGTTTAAAAAAAAAAAAAAGAAGGGCAGTGAATATATTGGTTTCCTTGCAATTAAACCTCTTAACTGAAATCATCTTTTTTTTAGAGTAATGGCCATTTTCTTTCCAAGTATTAAAATGCAGGTGTTACACACATAACCAGGAAGTTGGCAAGGAAGGATACATTTCCACAGCCCTTACCTGTCTAATTCCAACTTCAACGTGCAGTGCCAAAAATTATAAATGTGAGCTTGTCACAAGTTGATATAATGGTCTTCTGATTCCTACTGTCTCATTTTTTAACCCTTTTCCCCAATAAACCCTAGCATTATATTTTCCTTTTCCACCGCTGCAGCCTTCCCAGCAGCCATTTTTTGGCAAGCTTCCTCCCATAACACAACCAAGACATGCCACATGCACTGCCTTTCTCCTGAATTTGTACAACTAACTATATATCTGCCCATGTGCCTGCTTGTTGTCCCATTCTGCAATGGGGTGTGCACAGGGGTTGTTTCTGCAATCCCAGGGAATCAAGTGGTTCATAGAAAGGACTGATGAAGAGTTTGCCACCATCCAAGAATGTGCACGACTGGAATCCTGTTGGTTAGTGCTGACTAGAGCAAACGCTTTGAATTAATTTTTGAATGATGAGTCAAATCCAGTTGATTTAATAGCTCTATTCTAATTGGGACTATATTCTGGACAAGAGGCCACTTTCAGAACACAATATGGAGAAAGAGAATGGTTTCCCACTAACAAGGGAGTCAGAAAAGGTTGCATTTTAACACCCTATCTATTCCTAGGTAGAATATGTCATACAGAAAGCAGGATTAGACTCAGAGGAAACGGGTGAAAACTGAGGGAAGAACATCAACCATTTAAGATATGAATGTAATACCATATTGCTATTGTTGTGTGCTTTCAAGTTGTTTCTGACTTATGGTAACCCTAAGGTAAGTCTATCATGGGGTTTTCTGGGGCTGAGAGTGTGTGATGTGCCCAAGATCACCCAGTGGGTTTCAATGGTCAAGCAGAGAATTGAACCCTGTTCTCCAGGGTTGCTGTTCAGCGCTAAGACCACTACCCAACATTGGCTCAATATCATATTACTTGCAGAAAATAGCAAAGAGTTCAAAGGACCAGCGAAGAAAGTCAAGGGAGAAAGTGCAAAAACAGAATATTAAATGGACAAAAATAATGACCACAGATTATTATTTGCATAACTTTAAAGTGGGTAACAAAGACATTGAAATAGTTAACGATTTTTCCTTTACCTTGGCTGAGTCATTAATCAAAATGGAGACTATAGTCGAGAAATCAGGAGACTAAGACCCTTTCCACTTGACAGCTCCATCCCAGCATGGGGATGCATTGCTGCCAGTCCACAACACATGCCGTTGCATGACATCATCACAGTCCCTCTGCTCTTGTGTCCCCAGTTGTCGTGATCACACAGGAAACCATAACCGGGGGGGGAATCTGGTAATTGTCTACCGTCATGCAACGATTGTGTCCTGGCAGCCATGTGGGAAGGGTAGAAGTGTGATCAAGCTCTTCCTTACTCAGTGCAGCCCAGGAAAAGGCCGGCTGCACTGCTGAAGGAAGGAGCACGTCCCGAATGCTGCCCATCCACAGGCAGCTAGCCAGGTGTGGAAGGGAGTGTTCAGGTCCCACTCCCATCCCGGCAAAGGCATTGCCAGGACGTCAGTGGGACATTGCAGGATGCAGATAAGGTGCAGAAAGGGTCTATGACTTGATAAGGTAGCCATGAAGGAACTAAATAAGATCCTTAAATGCAAAGACATAACATTAAATACCGAAGTTAGAATCATCCAGGCCACAGTATTTCCAGGTTCTGTTTATGGTTGTAAAAGCTGGACAGCAAAGAAATCTCAGAGGAAGAAAACCAAACCATTTGAAATGTGCTGGAGAAGAGTTCTGTGGATACCAGGAATTGCTAAAAACACAAATGAACAAGTCTTAGAGCAAATCAAAGCTGAGCTCTCACTAGAAGCAAAGATGGAAGCTGAGGCTGTCATACTTTGGACATAACATGAGATGATGTGACTCATGGGAAAAGACGATAATATTTGGCAAAGTGGAAGACAGTAAGAAAAGAAGGAGACTTTGGAAGAACGTGGATTGGTATGGTTAAGGAAGCCATGGCCCTGAGTTTTAAGATCTGGGCAGGGCTGTTGATGAGCAGCATTCTTGGAGATCTCCATAGAGTCAACATAAGTCAAAATTGACTTTACAGCAAATAGCATCAAACAACCAATCAGCACTCACAATAGAATTTAGGACTATGAGTGAAATCAATACATCTATGCAACTCTGCTTACATGCTCATAAAATGAATATACCTAGTTCAACTGCATGTGAAATGGAAATGAGACCAACGGGCTTGTGGCCTTTGCCTTGCAACAGGGATAGGTCACAACAGTATATTGGTATTGGGAAAATCCAGCCAGTTCCTCAACTACTGTGAGGACTGCAGCTAAACCTGGAGGGAAGAAGGAAGCCTATAGAGAGGAGGTGTTGTCTTTGTCCCTGTTAATTAAAAAAAACCCTAGCACTCTGACCCTGTGAGCCCTGATTCTATTATGCCACAGTTCAGAATCTAAATTTCACAGCCATGCAGTTCATTCTTTGTTGCAAAGTTCAGTGTGCTTGACTAAGTGGGCTGTTTTAGCCATGTACCTCTTGGAACAGAGGCATTATGCTGAAACACATCTTTTGTCACATATAATTTGGCAGCTCCTCAGTCAGGTGCTGTTTTAAGATGTTAGGGAGGCTAACCACTAACGGAAGAAAGCTCAACTTTCTCTAGCTTTTATTAATTCTGTGTCTGTTTCTAACCACACCATCCCTCAGTGCAGAGGGCAAGGCGTCTCCCTGTGACTCTCTCCATGGAAGGTGGAGGCAATATTTATTCTGCTGAAATCCAAACTGTTCTCACACCTGTGTGCTTCTGGTGTGGCTTTCTTGTTTTTACCGGTAACCCACCTCTTTTTTTTAATAATCTTGTTCAAGAGTATCTTTCCATTTTGTCACAGGGAAGAATTTCTAGAGACAATTCACCAAACCTGCTTGGAAAAAGGACCAGTCCAGTGATTAAAAACGAACTAAGCAAGTACTTTCTAATAGAAAAGGAGCACAAGGACACCTTAGCAGCTTATTGGTTAATACTAGGGCTTGGAAACTATAGGTTAGCTATGAGTGGACTGAGAAGGGCATTGTCCTTCAGCCTCCAGTCAATGGGGGGAGTCCTGCTGGCATCTGTCCCACCCCTTCTTATCTGTCCTGAGACACAAGATGGCAGTGGTGGGTGTCCTCAGAGGGGCCCATCTGTAGTTCTTAACCTTTGGCCCCAGATGATGAGCTATGTGCCTGCTTGGAAAAGTTCCCCTTTGGGATTATTATTGCTTCCATCCGAATCTGCACATCTGCATAGATCAAGTTATCTTAAACTATTTTAGATATGATTGAGCTGTTTTGTTTTTAACTTGTCAAACTGCTTGATATGTTTTAGCCAGTTTAGATTACTCTGACTGTTTTAAATTGTTTTAAATTGTTAAAATTGATTTTATTGAATATAACCATTAGATCGGTGGGTAGGATATAGAGAAGGAGAAGAACTTCTTATTTTTATTGGCCCATGTTCCTATATCTGTTGGCCCATATTCTACTTAGTAACTAAGGCCCTTTCTGCACCATACCTCAATATGGCATTGTTCCGTTACAATTCCAACGTTGCCATTTCCATGATGGTGTCGGGTTAGGAACTCTCTCTACTGCACCCTTTTGACTTAAGTGGATGAGTAGAGTTATTATCACTGGTGTTCCCTCCACACCATAGCTGCACTGACCAGTTCTTTTTCCCACCTCTTCCCCACCCAAAAGCTCATGATTGCTTGAAGGGTCAGATTTTTTGTAAACTCTACTAATGCAGCAATGTTATAACAGCACGACATGCCAGTACACTATTGCATTTTCATGCTATAATGCTTAAAAATGTATTTTAAAAAAATTAAAAAAAACTCAAAGGAGAAATTTAAAATAAACATGGAGAGCTGATAGATTATGAAGTTACCATGCCATGAAAGCACTTGAGGGGGGGACAAGCTGGGTACCCCACCCAGTACTGGATTAGTGATGACAGGAAGCACTATCAAGCACTATTATAGAACCACACTGATACAGCTGATGGGATTGCAGCACTAAAGGAGGTCAATTTTTTTTCTATTAACAGATTTTTTTTCTTCTGGAAATGATATAAGACTGATTTGCAACGCTTGGGAATGGGATAGCAGTGATGATATCATGTGGTAGCATGACTCCTAGACCAGGAACAAGTGTTTGCTATGGCAGGATGGTGACATCATGCAGAAATGGGCTAAGTAATGTCTCCTGATCCAACCCCTATCCCCAACCAACCTACTTTATCAGGTAGCAACCTCTCCAAGAAATGGAGATTTGTTCTGCTAGCATTCAGGGCACAGGAGGAGGATGTTTCCACCCCATCCCACCAACATGCAAGGCTATGACAATGAATTGCTATGGGGTCCTGCTTCTGATTGTCAAAGCCTCACTGACTGGTAGGAGGGAGTTAGAAACAACATCCTCTTTGCACCTGATCACTGTCAGAACAGATCTCCGTCTTTCAGAGAAGCCTCCAGCTGTTAGAGTGGCTGGGAGCCGCTGCAGGTTAAGATGAACTGTGACTACACTGGGTTAATGAGTATGAGGCAGTTATGGATGCATAACTCCAGATTGTGAATCTGTCATTGCACTACCGAATGCTAGCCATAGCTGGCATTTTTGATGACAGCAACAACAATGATAAGAATAAAGACTTTTTTAGAAACTCTCAAATGCATCAGTCATGTTGGCTGGGAGGATTCTGGGAAAGCTGTCATCTGATAAAGTCACATCATGTCAAGAAAACTTTATTGTTCATAGCCATAGGTCACCACAGCTTTGTACAGAAAGCAGACTACTAAATTATCTGAGCATGTATCCTATAAAAAGTAACATGTCCAAGCCCTTGTTGATACTAAGCATCACAAAAAATTGATTTTTGCAAGTTCAGTTGAATCTTTAATGGTTAAGGAGACTTGTTTCTTCAGACACGTTATTTTTAACCCCTCTCAAGCCTTTGCAATTTCCCTTATCTCCACCTGTGTGTAAGTGAATAGGCCAAGAATCTAGGGCAGTGGCTCTAAAACTGGGGCCCAGGGACCTCTGGGGGTCCTCGGAGCTCTCACAGTGCTCAAAGCACATGAATCCTCTCAGAGCCCCAACAGGGTGGCAAAAGAGATCATAGGAATTGTCCTAGAAAAGAGGAAAAAAATGAAGTTTGCCAAAGCAGCTGATTTAAGGGTGTTGTTCCCAAAAGGAAAGGAAAGGAAAGGAAAGGAAAGGAAAGGAAAGGAAAGGAAAGGAAAGGAAAGGAAAGAACTCAAGTTTCAACATTTGTTGGGAAGAACAGTGTTATTTCCTTTGATTTGCAAGGGTAAGCAATGGCTGCCCATTCAACGCTTCAAACAAATCAGATGGATGGAGAGTGACTTGGTTCACTGAATGTATATATTCAGTTGTACTTTTCATCACTGGAGGTAAATCCCAAAACATATTTCATTCTCTTCCTCCATCAGGGTCTGACCTCATGGTTGGACAGATGTCAAAGGAACACTAAGAAGGAGAGCAAGACTGACTCTTAAATCAGGTTACAGATTTGTGGTTTCCTTCCCCTATTGAGTAATTAGCCCCAGATGGAGAAAGCCACATTTCCCCAGGTTGGGATCTCCAATGGTCCCACAGGAGAAAACTGACAGCTGGTGTGAATTCTCCATTTCATGATTTCTGCTAGACCGAAGCTCAAGCTGGAACATCACCAAGTCCAACTCTGTGTGAGCCTTCAGTGGAAATACATATTCCTCATTTCCAGCATCACAACTTGAACCTGTCTTCTTAATTATATGAACATTAGTCAAAGCCAGCAAGCTCCGTGTGTTAATCACCTTGCTTATGTTATATTCCTCTGAGAACTGGCTCAAGGAGAATGGTTATGCAGGTGCTGCTGCTAATTTTTACTGGTGTGGTTGGACTTGAATCAATATATGAAAGTTCCAGGTTCAAATCCCTACTCAGCCATGAAGCTGAGATTGGATTTGGTCCAAATCCATTCAACCTATAAAGAATTAGAGGTCTTGAATGAAGGACCCCAACAACCAGACCTGTAGCACCATGTGGTTTTTCCAGAATATCTCCACTTACTTACTGCTCTAGACTGGGCAGGATGTGGTAGTACAGATAACTGAACTGATATCAGATAACAGTTGGGGGTCAATTGAATTACACCTGACCCTATAAAGTAGTTGTCCTCCAGATATTTTGGATTTTGACTCCCAGAAGTCACAGCCAGCATGGCCAATGATGAAAGACTCTGGTTGTTGAAATCCCAAACATCTGAGGGGACCCAAGCCTGAGATATTAGGATATAAAGCATGTGTGCTTGGCCCATTTCCTTAGTCTTGGTAGTTTGTTTTAAAGTTAAAATCAAGCTGTTCTGCTATTAGAGTGAAACAACCACCTCGGAAATAGTAAATGATCCATAATAATATTATTCACAGATTCGTTTTTTTATTTATTTAAAGCATATACCCCTTCTTCTTCACCTTAAAAAGAGCTGCTGCGATGGCTTACAGAAATCCATCCCCAGTTGCTCAGGTGTAACCATTTCACATCTATTGTTAGTCCCCTAAAGCTGAGCCATTGAATCAACTGGATTTCTCTACATGGTGACTCACCATTCAATAACTGATCAAGTAGGTCTCTTCTAATTCAGACTGACCAATAGGATTCTAGCCATGCAGTGGTACCTTTTTGGATGATGCCTAACTCTTTGTCAATGCCTGCAATGTACCACTTGACTCACTGGGATTGCAGAAACAGTTCCTAAGCATTCCCTGTTGCACAATGAAATATGAAGGAGGCTCACTGAGCCTGAGATTGAGCAGGTCTACAAGGTAGCACACGTTGCTGTTATAGCATAAGCTTTACTACTGTTAAATGATGTAGCAGATAGTAAACAGCTGAGAAGCATTCCAGCATCCCATCACAGTCAATGGTAGAACTGGACCTCCAGAGAAATTCTACCTAGGCTGTCTCTTGTCTGGCAATCAAACTTCCCAACACTGGACACATGGGGAGCCTAGGCGCAAACTGAGGAAGATGGATTCCCAAGTGTTATATAGTACAGGAGCAAACCAAGAAAAATCAAGGTGCACAGGTCTAAGCCATCTCTTCCCCCTGATACACCACCATGAGAACACTGAGAACAAGTTTGTTTTTGTTGTAAATGTGTGCCTTCAAGTCACTTCTAACCAGTGATGTAGTTAAGTCTTTTACCCCAAGTCTCAAATCAAGTCTCTACCTTCAAATCTCAAGTCAAGTCTCAAGTCTTTGAAGATACTTTCAAGCCAAGTCTCAAGTCAAGTCTGGGAGCCAATTTTATAACCCAGCCTATATTCCAGAATATCTGGACAGAGTCAAATAAAGTCATTTTTAATAATTTAAGCAGAGCTAGCCCTCCACATTTGCAATTTTGCCATCTGTAGGTTTGAAAGTAGGGAATAGGATCCTTCTAACTCCCCATTATTGAAGATTCAAAAGATTTAGAAGGACGAATCCTTTCTCTTCTAGCCCACAGCCTAACATATTAGCTGTTCCCCTCTGAGAAATACACTCTGCACTCTGGGGACAAGTCTTGTCTTCTGCTCTTAGGATAAGTTTTAGAAGGCTCCTCTGATATGCAGTGGGGACAGACTGCTGAGAAAGCCTCAAGTCCCCCTCAAGTCCATTGCCTAACCTGTTTGCTGTTCCCCCCTGAGAAATGCACCCACACTTTGGACTTGGGACAGATTGTCATGTGACCACTAGCAAAAAAAAGATGGAAGTGTTGTTCAAAGTTTTAAGGTTTCTGGATGAATATATTATGTTACTGAACCAAAGACAGCAAGTCAATCACTAAAAATATACAAGTCTTGATTTGAGTCAAGTCAGCACATCCTTTATTGCCGAGTCAAGTCCAAATCAAGTCACTGAAGCAACTTAAGTCCAACTTGAGTCTGAGTCAATTGACTCAAGTCTATATCACTGTTTCTAGCTGGTGGTGACCCTAAGGTGACACTTGGATGCATCCAAGAACAAATGAAGCCTGAACACTTTATGGAAACCAATGTGACTAAACTGAGGCTATTGTACTTTGGCCATATCATAAGCAGAAATGACTCATTAGAAAAGACAATAATGCTTGGGAAGGTAGAAGGCAGTAGGAAAAGAGGAAGATCACCTTGCAGATGAATAGACTCAATCAAGGAAGACATGTCCCTGAATCTGCAAGACCTGAACAGGGCAGTTGAGGATAGGGTTGCTTGCGGTATCTTATCCATAAGGTTGCCATAAGTCACAGTCAGCTTGATGGCAGTTAACAACAACAGCAACTAGAAAGATACAGCTCTCCATACAGAATTGTAAGCTGCTTTGGATCCCATATTGAGAGAAAGTAGAATATAAATCAAATCAAGCTTATGGTAGTACTTGGATGCATTCAAAAACAAATGAAGCCTGAACTCTTCCTAGAAGCCAATGTGACTAAACTGAATGTTGTACTTGGACATCTCATGAGAGGGCATGGCTCTTTGAAAAAGATGATAATGATAATGCTAGGTAAAGTGGAACCCAGTAGGAAAAGAGGAAGAGAATGTTACAGGTGGAGTGATTCAATCCAAGAAGTCATGGTCCTAAGTCTGCAAGACTTTAGAAGGTCTGTTATTAACAGAGTTTGGAAGTTTCTCATTCCTGGGATAGCCATAAGCCAAAGCTGACCTGATTGCAACAAGCAACAATAATAACGACCATAGCTTATCCCACCGCCTGCGTCTTCTTTCTTTATTCCTTACCAGGGATGCAATCCACCATACATATGAGATGTTCAGATTCGCTCATTGTTTCCCTACCTTTGATTTCTGATACTTGCAATGTTATTTGAAGAGCTGCTCAACTTGTATGTGCTAGGATATGCTTTCAAATATTTTTAAATCTTTAACATATCCTTAACCTATTTTTTAAATAATAATAATTATTATTATTATTATTATTATTATTATTATTATTATTATTATTATTATTATTGCTGTTATTATTATTTTCAAAACATGAGAAAGACGTACTTATTGGACAAACGAGTAAGGTGGCTTTGAAAGCTCTCCTATCAGTCCATGTACAAACAAAGGTAATGGCACTTCTATGGACCAAAGATTAGATGCAATTAAGTGTTCCTGGTTTAAGGAAAGGAAGAAGGGGGGGCACCACCAAACACCCAAAGAATAGAATGGAAAAATATTGCAAGTTCTTAGTCATACATCTTAAAATAACTGCCATTGTGCAAAGCTTAAAAAGGCATTGGAGAAAGATTTTGTGGTGAATTAAGCTTATTTGTTATTCTTTTCAGAAAGAAAAAAGAGCAAAGGAAAAGCTGTTAGTCAACATTGTTTTAAAAGATAATGGCTTGCAGATAAGAGCATATATGGGTCAGTGGGAAGCGTTGGTAAATATCTCAGTTGGCTGGCATTTCTCTTGAGCCTTTTTTATTTCTTGTAAAAAAAAAAGCAAGGCTGTTTTAAAGTCTTCTTTATTCTCCACACACACACACCCCACAATCTATTAACTAACAGGAAAAGATGAGGTGTTAGGATAGCCCATCCTTAGCTATAATGATTTGAAATGGCAATGGAGCAACCAATCAACATTGTGGAAGCACATGGTTGCTAACTAGCTAGCCTTTCCTTCCAGCATCAGCAACCTGCAGCCAGACCAGAAGCTCCTAGCCTATCAGTGACTATGAATTTACTTTGATCACTATCCACCAGTACATATTTGGTGCTCTGTCAGCATGTTTGTGGTATTTTTCACCAAAGATTCCTTACATAGTATAAATCTAAAGTCATATAGTTACACAGTGATTGAGCTCGACCCTTCTTTTCATATGCAACCAATTGCAAATCTTCTAATGTGCTTGCTTATTGTTCCAGTGTGTAATGGAGAATGCACAGTATTAATGTACTCCTGAATCAAGGGGTACATTAAAGACATTGGTAAATAGTTATGCACCATCAAAAATGTGCAACTGCATGGCTAAGCTCCTATTGATTCATCCCAACTAGAGTAGACGCATTGAATAAACTGTTGAATGATAAGTTATTCTACTATTATTGTGCACCTTCAAGTGTGCCAATAAAACCCTGTGTTTTTATCACAGGGTTTTATTGGCAGAATTTGTTCAGAACAGGTTTGCCCTTGCCTTCCTCTGAGGCTGAGAGAGTGTGACCTGCACAAGGTCATCCAGTTGGTCAGTTCTCACAAACCCAGGGCCCTGGATTCCTTAAATCAATATATCACTCCTGTGGTCTTCCTCTTTTCCTACTGCCATTAAATTTGGAAGTCATGTCAACTTTTGAATGAGCCACGTCATTCATAATTTGTTCAAAGTACAATGACCTGAATTTAATCGCCAGGGGCTCTAGAATCTTAGAATCATAGAGTTGGAAGAGACCACAAGAACCATCGAGTCCAACCCCCTGCCATGTAGGAATACACCATCAAAGCATTCCCAACAGCTGGCCATCCAGACTCTGGCCCTTTCTGCACGAGGCTGGTGAAGTGGTTTGTGCCGTTTCTTACCGGATTTTCTGGGCTCGAAACAAGGCGGACTTTCCCTCATTTCCTTCTGCACAGCTACTGCATATGTTCCATTTTTATTCGGAGGAGTGCGAGTTCATGAATCCACACTGTCTCCTGCTACTCCCCTCACCCCGCCCCGTCGGGTGTGATTGGCCCTTTTTTTTTTTTTGGCATGGTTTAGTACGTCATTGCGTACGTACGAAAATCCATACTACCCTCTGGCCCCTCCCATGAGCCCTCCCCTGACCACCAATTCGCATTGGCACGAATGTACATGTCTGCAGCACTGTAAAAGTATGAATCGGATCAATCTGGAAAATTGGAAAACCATTTCTTCCGGTTTTCAAATAGTGTGCTTTACCACCACATGGGGGCACATTTAGTTGGAATTACGTGCAGAACAAAGGTAAATAAACTGAACCTAGTCTGCTCCAACATGCAGAAGACCTCCGAGGCAAGATGTATTGGCCTGCCTTAATAACGGTGTACGGAAAGGGCCTCTGTTTAAAAACTTCCAAAGAAGGAGACTCCACCACACTCTGAGGCAGCACATTCTACTGTCAAACTTCTTTTGCCATCAGGAAGTTCTTCCTAATGTTTGGATAGAATCTCTTTTCCTGAGGTTTGAAGCTATTGTTCCATGTCCTAGTCTCTGGAGTAGCAGAAAACAGGCTTGGTTAATCCTCTGTATGACATCCCTTCAAATATTTAAACACAGCTATCATGTTGCATCTCAACCTTCTCTTCTCCAGGCTAAATATACCCAGCTCCCTAAACTACTCCTCATAAGGCATGGTTTCCAGGCCTTCTACCATTTTGTTCACCCTCCTTTGGACACATTCCAGTTTGTCAATACCCTTCCTGATTGTGGTGCCCAGAACTGGACACAGTATTCCTGGTGGAGCCTGACCAAAGCAGAATAGTGTGGTAAGAGAGTTACCATGAGGGAGAGGTCAAGCTCAATTTGTTCTTGGACCTATTCATGTCTTACTCCAATTTCAACTGTGGATTAGCAGAAATTGAAGTGAGGGCTTGCTGCTCTTTCTGTCCCCCATCCATTCACAAACCAACTTTTGTGGTCTAAGCTTTTTCCTTCTGCACATTCTCACCAATTCATCTTCCACCACTGACCGGAACAGTGGGGTAGTGGTGGAAGAGTAATCAGTTTCCTTCACAAATATCTGGAGAATGCACCCCCTTGAACACTTCCAGGCTTTCCATTGTGGCTGTAATCCATGAGGAAGGCTGTCATGTGCTATTCTTGTGACCAGGTCATTCGATGCACCAGCGACTGCTGGGAGGGTACCTCAGGATCTGTTTGTTTTCCTCTCCGTTTTTTATCACAGCAAAGGATGACATGGAAGGTGTGCATTGTCAACAAATGTGATGAGCAGAGGTCAAATCAGTGTCAGAGACAAAGAAAGAGAGAGAGGGGGGGGAGAAAAAAAGAAAGAAAGAAAGAAAGAAAGAAAGAAAGAAAGAAAGAAAGAAAGAAAGAAAGAAAGCGAGCACTACATGCGCTGAGGCACATGTTCTCTTTCAAAACCAAAAAAAAATCCCCACCTTTAGCACTCCACAAATATGATGTCATTGAAGACCTGGAAATGAACAGGAATTTAATATAACTGAGGGGCACACAGGCAAAGTTTAAGGTAAAAAAAAAAAAGTCCTTTGGTTCCTCTGTGAGACAGGGGTGTCTAGAGCTAAAAATAATATCCTTGAGGTGGAAAATGTTGTGAGTCTGGCAGGGAACCAGGGAGAGAGGGGAGGCATCAGGAAGAGGCAAGAGGGTGCTAAGCTGAAGTGATGATAACATAATTTCCTAAACTGGTTGCTAATTAACCACAAAATCTAACTCTGTAGTGATAGTTAATTCCGTCAACTGGATGCAACGGAGGAATTTCTCTATAGCTCGGGATAAACCCCAGTGAACAGAGCAATTTGTAAGAATGGTGCCAAACAAGAACAAAAAATTAACTTATTTTGCATGCTGTTTTAAGTTGACTTTATCTCCCCGCCAGCAAGCTGGAGGCCCTATGTTTTTGTGCCAGTCACAAGTAGAAATGGACAAATCTGCTGGTTTTCATTTTTTTCCCACTTTTTTTTTTTGAAATTTCCCACCCTTAAGCTTGGTTCCTCACCAGCTTTGAGTTTTTCTAAAGTTCTCATGAACATTTGTATACAGTTTTTGTGTGTGTTTCTCCATGCACGTGCTTCATTTGCTTTCATTTATTTATGTATTTCTGTCTATATTCCCTCTCAGCCCACAAGCACTCACAAGGTGATGGACAAATAAAAGCAATTAGACCAGTACAAAGATTTTTTAAAAAAAATAAAAAATTATTAAAATGCCACCTCAAAATGTATTAAAGCTATCTTAAACATCATTCTAAAATACTATTTTAACACTGTTAAAACAGAGCCGTTTCAAAGCACTGATGTTCTTCTGGAGCAGTACTACTTTGGCTGCTCACCAGAAGCTCAAAAGAGATGGAGCCAGCCTAACTTCCTTGAGCAGGGAGTTCTGTAGTTAGGGTGCTACCACAGAGAAGGCCCCCTTATGTGGTACGTACCAGGCTAACTTCAGGAGGTGTTGGGATACACAACAGGGCAGGCTCATGTGAAAGGAGGCAGTGTTTCAGATATCCTGGCCCTAAGTCTTTTAAAGCTTTGCAGGTCAAAACCAGCACCCTGAATTGATCTCAGAAACAAATTAGAAGCCTGTGCAATTCTTGTCTTGGTCTCTAAAATGCACACCAGATACCAGACTGGCTGCTGCATTTTGCACAAGCTGCAGCCATGTAGAGGAAGGAGAGGGCTTGTTTTCTGCTGCTCCAGAGACCAGGACAAGGAGCAATGGTTTCAAGCTGCAGGAAAGGAGATTCCACCTGAACCTCAGGAAGAACTTCCTGACCATCAGGGTTGTCCGGCAGTGGAATATGCTGCCTCGGAGTGTAGTCGAGTCTCCTTTCTTGGAGGTTTTTAAGCAGAGGCTAGATGGCCATCTGTCGGGAGTGCTTTGAGGATGTTCCTGCATGGCAGGGAGTTGGAATGGATGGCCCCTGTGGTCTCTTCCAACTCTACATTTCTATGATACTATGAAACACTTTTCAAGAGCAGCCCCAAGAGGACAACATTACAGTAATCTAATTCGGAGGTAACTAAGGCATGAACCACTGTGGCCAGATCTGCCTTCTCCAAGAAAGGGCACAGCTCACAACTGGCACACCAGGTGAAGGTGGGCGAAAGGGCTTCTGGTTATCACTGCAACCTGGCCTTCCAGGCCTCGGTCCAAGAATACACCCAAGCTGCCTAACAACCCCCTTTTCTGTAAGCAATTTTCCTTTTTAAAATGCCATTTCAAATAGTAACATCATTAATATATGCCTTTTGGGTATACCCTTTTCTCTAATATGTTCATTTCTGTGTGAATTTTTAATTAGAGATTTATTTAATTTAAGAATTTATTTTAAAGATTTATTACAAAATTCAAAGGAGTGCAGATTTTGGGAGATGGCCGAGATCTGATTAATGTGTTGACTTGAAAGTGCACAGCTGGCTATGTTTGTATTGCTCAATGGTGAATGAACCAAACTTCTCAACTCATCCTCAGTTTGAGAGCGACTCCTTTTTATTGTGGCTATCTCCTTCATTTTCGAATTTTCTTCATCATTGTTGATCATAAGACAGGTGTGGATTTGAGCCCCTGGTCTCCCAGAGCCCAAGTCCAGCACTCAGACCACTATACTGTATTGACTCTCCATACAAATGGTACTGAATTGCAGCTCCCAGCATTCCTTGCCATTGGCTATGCTGGCTAGTGCTGATGGGAGTTGTATTCCAGCATCATTTGGAGGGATGCACAGTTCCTATCCTTGCTTTGCAGCTCTGGATGAAAAATCAACACAATCTCTAGAATTCCAAAAATTTGAATCTGGATTTCAGAGCAGAGTTAAAATGTTCCATTAAAGAAGCCCTGTATAGTCAGCCCTCCAGATTCAGGGATTCAACCAAGCATGGCTTGAAAATACTGCCCCAAAAATTCCAAAAAATTTTTTGCTACTTTATAAAAAGTACACCATTTTACTACAACATTGTATATAATGGGACTTGAGTAAATCGGGAATATTGGTATCCACAGTGGTCCTGAAAACAATTTCTAGCAGATCCCAAGTCCCTACTGTATTTCCATCATGCAGGACACTGGATTGTCTAAACAAATATTTTTCCTAGCCAGGAACAATGGGAAACAGGGCAATAAAATGCAATCCAGCACAGTGCTTTATGACCAGTATTTGGGGTTTTAAATGGATGTCATTGCTCTCACCAAATGCAAATTCGAAGTGTCCATCCAGAAGGTAATAGTCATGCCAGGAGTGTCAGAAGTCTTTGAACTGTGTCTAAGTAGCAGCTCTGTTTACTCTGAGGAAGGAAGCTGTCAGCCTCTTGTTTGTTCAGAGTGAATCAAGGACAATGGGCCCGCTGGCTTTGGGGCTGGTAAAAACAGGGGCACATCAAGAAAAGGAAGCGGAACGTTTATCACGGGATTAGCCAGCAGCCCTCTAGGGTGGCTCTTGTTTGCTGTGAAACCTGAGTCAAGAAGGTTCTCTTGCTAGTTGTCTGGAAGGTTTTCTGCTGAAAGAGTTCACACAAAGTACGAGAACTTTTCTCCTGTCTCTAGATTCCCCTCGGGAATTCAAAGATGGGCTTTATTTATCCTGAAATAAAAAGATTGTACTTTCTCTTCAGGTTGAATCCAACTTACCATGTGATGAGACAGCAGATTTCTAACCATTCCTGTTTCCTACCTCCTTGTTGTAAATTAATTGGGATTCATAATGCATGCTGGTACTAATGTCCTTCCATTGTGAGTTTCAGCCTTTGGGTTTCCAATTTTTCTCTCCCCTTCTCTCTTGCTCTGCTTCTACTGGCTTTCATGTACTTTGTCTACATGCATCTGTAACCACTATGGCCATTTCGGCACTACAGTGTTCTAGTGTTATTATTCCATTTTCAACATCCTATGGAACCCTGGAGTCTGCAGTTTAGGTAGGGGCCTTTAGAACTCTCATCCAGAGAGCTCTTGGGCCACAGTAAACTACAAGCCCCAGAATTCCACAGGATGTTGAAAGTGGAATGATAGCACTATAACAGTGTAGTGTGGAAATTGCCCCTGAGTTATTGGTTTGGCCCACTGGATGGGGAAACCTTAGGGAAGGGAGTATACTTGCTAGCTGAGTTCAGAAAAAGAGAGAAAACTGAGATAGGAGAGGAGCTGGAGTTACCAGGGATAAGGAGTAAACCCTTTTCACCTTGAGTAAAATTTTCAGTTATGTGTTTGTTGCTGTGAGACCCAGCATGATGTGGCGGTCTGAGCATTGGACTACAGCCTGGAGACCAGGGTTCAATTTCCTGCTCACCCATGGAAACCAGCAGGGTGACCTAGGGCAACTCGTACTTTCTCAGCCCCGGAAAAGCCCATGGTCATTTCCGCCCTACACTGTTATAGTGCTTTTATTCCACTTGCAACCACCTGGGCAATTGTGGGGTTTTGTAGTTTCCTGAGACCAAAGAGCTCCCTCGCTGAGAATTCTATATGCCCCTCCCTAAACTCCAAACCCCAGGATTCCATAGGATGTTAAAAGTGGAATAATAGCACTATAACAGTGTAGTGCAGAAATGGGCCAGATTAGGGTCATATTAGGGTAATTCAGAAATGAGATGGGTAATACATACTACCATCCCTTACAAAGAGTAAGAGGAAAATAATCTGCAACCTCCTCTCTTTTCCCAGGAGCATTTCTCTCTTAACAGTACCGTGGTAGAAGAGGGGGAGACATCTGTGTACATTGGGGTTGCCAGTTCAGAATCATCCCCAGCCAAATTTGGCTTCTGAGCCAAAATCTCTGGCCCTGCTGGTATCATTAAGCACAAGGCATTAAGATCTGCCCATAGTTGCTCACAGCTCGTCATTCAAATACATAAAGAGAGCGAGGGAGGGAGGTTCTTATTCTTGTTTTATTCTTGTTTTCAGATAGAAATCCAGTGACGGACCTTGGAGTGTGTAGGGGGAGCACTGTGTGCAGGGCCATGGCTGCAAGGCTTGGGAGCATGGCTACATGGGGGCGTCGCTACGGGCCAAGACACCCCCAGAAACAATGCTGCCGGGAGTGAATCGCACCCCCCCATTCCTACACGACTGTAGAAATCTTACGATGAAATAAGGAGATTGTTATTTCTCTGCTACTTAGGGAAACCTGCTTGCTTCTAGCCAGAAAGAGATGCAGAGCAGAGTGGAGGGTGAGCCCTGGCACCACAAGAACTGGGAGGGAAGGAGGAAGATAAACATATAGACCACACACACACACACACACACACGCACATGCACACACAAGTTTACTACAGCAGCAAATCATTTGAATAGTATGAACTGTTTCAAGCTATTGCTTTGCTAGCTGAGCTGGAAATTTGCAGTCAGTCTTCTCTTGCCTGGGGATGACCCATGAAAATTAGAGACTCAGGGACAGGCCCAGATATCTGACAACCCATGTGTGCATGAACAGTCTGATATAGGTTTTTTTAAGTATTTTAATATATTTAATATTTGTAGTATGCAATGTTTTAACTTTATAACTGGTTTAATTGTTTTTTTAAATTTTATATTTATACTTTTATGGATGTTTTAATGTGTACTGTTTTAATGTTGTTCACCACCTTGAGTCCCAATATCAAAAGAAAGGTGGAATATAAACAGAGTAATAATAATAATAATAATAATAATAACAACAACAACAACAACAACAACAACAAAGATGATGATGAAGCCATGCCCTATGAGGAGCATCTCAGGGAGTTAGGTATGCTCCGTTTACAGAAGAGAAGGTTAAGAGGGGACATGATAGCCATGTTTAAATATTTGAAAGGATGTCATATCAAAGAGGGAATGGGCTTGTTTTCTGCTGCTCCAGAAACTAGGACAAGGAGCAATGGATTCAAGCTGTAGGAAAGGAGATTCCACCTAAACCTCAGGAAGAACTTCCTGATGGTCAGAGCTGTCCAGCAGTAGAATGTGCTGCCTGGGAGTGTGGTGGAGTCTCCTTCTTTGGAGGTTTTTAAACAAAGACTGGATGGCCATCAGTTGGGAGTGCTTTGTTGTGGGTTCCTGCATAGCAGATGGTTGGACTGGATGACCCCTGTGGTCTCTTCTAACTCTATGATCCTATGAACAACAGCAGCAGCAGCATGGACTCCTGGACACTGAGGATCTTGAGCATATGCTCCAACTAAACCACTAAAAACCTGACCTTGCTGCTTCCTGACTGGTTACACAACAGTGTGATCCAAGAATTCCAGCAAAGCTACAGCAAAGAGATTCTACCTAAACATTAGGAAGAACTTCCTGACTGTAAAAGCAGTTTCACAGTGGAATATGCTATCATGGAGTGTGGTGGAATCTCCTTCTTTGGAGGTTTTTAAACAGAGGCAGGATGGCCATCTGTTGGAATTGCTTTGATTGTATATACCTGACTCGCTGGGGATTGGACTGGAGGGCCCTTCTGGTCTCTTCCAATTCTGTCATTCTATGATTCCATGATTCCATACCGCTGCCATTTTATGCTACCCAACCCGTGACTGGGATCTCCAGGTTGCATCAGCAGGACTCCAGGGCATTGCCAGTTATATGAAAGTCTCAATAGGAGCAATGCTCATACTCACCAATCATCCTGAAGTCCAGAAGTGGGCAAATTTCTGGAGGCGGGGGCAGGCACATGGGCATATCCTACCAACCAATTTCAACAGTGCAGCAGAAGCAACCAAAAATTTTAAGTATCCTAAAAATAATCTTTGTATTGAATGAATGTTCAGTAAGTGATTAAAGAACTTTCAAAATACTGGGACCCTTGTAGTCCTGTGCCAGCTGTTCTGTGATGATGTCTTCCCTGTTTAAGCTCAAGTTTGAAAATGCTGATCTTCTGAACTATGTCTCTCAGAAGCCATGCTGTACATGTTTGTTTGTTTGTTTGTTTTTCTGACAGTAAAATGCAGTATTTCACCAGGGTGTCTATTTACTTAGTTGGCTTCCTCCTTCTCTCCCCATCATTGTGGTGTCATGGCTCACACTCCACGCTGCTCTGAGTAGTCCTTGCCTAAGAAAATCCTGTGAAATTCATGGGGTTGCCAAGAGTCAACAGATAGCATATACACGCACTCTCGCTGTAGGAGATGGCATATGAAAACTGGAGACTCGGGACCAGACCATGAGATCTGGCAACCCTAGTCTCAGGTTTTGGCCTGGAAGCCTCTGGGCCTGTGACAGTCCTGAACTGACAGCCCTAAACAGTGGCAAACAGAGACCATAATTAATTATCCCCATGTCTGCAGTACAGTGGCAAAGTGAGGCATTCAATAACTCCAGCCAGGTCAGCTTAATGGAATTAACCCTCCAGCACAATCCATCAATGAGACTAGCTTGGCCTTCACATTGCATGCAGCTGCAGAAAGAACTTTTTCCCAGCACTTGGCTAAGACTCGGGAATTCTGGTGTTTAGAAAGTCATTTTCCCATCCCTAAAAGCAATCCCTGAACAATGGACCGATCCTTGGCATTGACCACAGGTTCATTTCAACATTGGTCAAGCATCATCAGAATTAGCTATTTTTAATTAACTACCATCATACAAAGACAGTAAACATTGGGTTTCCCCTCATTCTCCTGCAGGCATCCAAAGGGAAAAGCCAGACCTGCCTTTAGGCTTATAAGAGAGCAGAAGACCTTCCACTTTTTTTCTCCAAAAGGTTGCCTTTCTCCTTCCTCAAGAGTAAAGGAAACTAGTCGTAGGGTGCTGGAAAGATAGTCTTTCATTAACTAAACAGCCTGATGTGTTTTGGGGTGTGTTTGTTCTTCATATTGAAAAATGCCTGCTTCCATGTCTTCAACCACTTCACAGATGAAAACCAGGACACATGTGGCTGAGCCAGATCAAAATGTGGTCAAGATGGCCAAAGTTATTAATGAGGATGGACACACAAGGTAGGCTGCAGCAGTATGCCTGTTGTTGTTGTTTGTCTGAGCCTATTGGGAAGGGTAAGATCCTGTCCCCATCTCTCCCCCTACTGAGTTAACTGAGTGCAGACTCCTTTTGTACTTTGAACTCAATTTGCAGCAACTGCAGTAAGCTGAGGACAAAGGATGAAAGTGGGACTCTGGGACATCTTAAAAGCAAACAAAAAAGTGGGACAGCAGAGGATTAATCAAGACTGTTCCTCTCAAATGAGAACAGCTGGAGGATATGTTTCTTCAGATGCCAATATTTAAAAATCACAAGATTGACATTGTTGTTGGGTGCTTTCAAGTCATTTCCGACTTAAGGTGAGCCCAAGGCAAACCTGTCATGGGGTTTTCTGGGGCTGAGAGTGTGTGACATGCCCAAGGCCACCCCGTGTTTTCCATGGTTGAGTGTGGAATCGAACTCTGGTCTCCAGCGTCATAATCCAATGCTTGAACCACTACACTGACCCCTGAAAAAAGACTTAAGTTATATGGTTGCAAGATTGGATCCAGGATGGGGGTCTTGTAACTTTAGTCCTTAACAGATCCTGGAGCAGGACGAGGTATCGCAAAGCTTCATCAAGTGAGATGAAGGGACTTGTCCTCCTTCTCTTTGTGAATCCCAACTTTCAGCCGCAGTGATCCCCTCCCAACACAGCTTTCACTTTGGCAGAATGGAGGGAGGGGTGAGAGATTCACAAAAGCACCTGCAAACTGCCTTTTCTTTTCCTCTCTCATTTTGTTTCATGTAAAAAGAGGAGGTCAGCACTTCACAGCACTGAAACCTGAACGCAGCTTCCTCATACAGTGTGGAAGTGCTGGATTTGGACCCTGCATTCGTCAATTTACTGTCAATAAGGACATTTGACACCCGCCTTCTGCAAAACAGTACCTTTCAGCTTGGGGCTAAATACCACTTTGTGGCAAGCTGGTGTCAAGCACCATTATTTTATCCTTATCATGGGTGCCCATTTGACCTTGCACAGGTAAGCTGGAATTGTCTAAGGACTCAGGTGCCCCCCAAAATGAAAGAAACCCTTTCACCAGGGCTTAGGATTCCTTGACTTCAATTTTCTAAACCAAAATAGGCTAAGTGGCACAATAAGTGTAAAATAACGACCTGGCAAGACATTTGTGAATTGGGATTTCAACCTTTATTGTTTGCTGGCAGCTTCCAATATGGCTGAGGAATTTTTGTTTGTGTGCATTTAGGGGTGGCATTATTAAAAAAAAAAACCTGCAGATAAAGAAGGGTCAACATGAACTATAGCTACAAAACTGTTTTCATTTCGTGTGGTATCAGCAGGTTGTTGCCAGAAAATCTGTAGTGAGGAGACTTAAATTAGAGCTCAGAAAAGTGTTTTTTGAACTAAAACTTCCACGGTTTCTGGGAGATATAGTTCAGAAGAGTAGCATTTTCAAGCTTTAGCCTAAACAGAAATGTTATCCCACAAAAGCTGACAGAAGTCTACAGGGGTTCCAGGATTTTAAAAGTTCTTTAATTGTCCATAGGAACTTTTGTTCAAGGAAAACATTACTTTCATAACATATTTTTTTAAAAAAAAAAAAACTAGGGCCTAATGCATGAATAGTTACTCTAGTTTCTGTGGAATTCTGGGAATTTCAATTTAGGAAGGGACATTTGGGACATTTCCACCCTACACTGTTCCAGTGCTATTATTCCACTTTCAATGTCCTGTGGAATTCTGGGGTTTGTAGTTTCCTGAGGCCAAAGAGCTCTCTGGCTGAGAATTCTCAATGTCCTTCCCTAAACTGCAAACCCCAGGATTCCATAGCATGTTGAAAGTGAAATAATTGCACTATAACAGTGCGGACAGAAAGGGCCTTAAACTACTCAGCCAGGGTGCCCTAATGCCTTGCCAGACTCCAAAGCCCAAAATGTCATAGGATAGAACCATGAGAGTTAAAGTGGAATGATAGGGCTATATTTGTATAGTGTAAATGGGCCCCTGGTCTTCCACAGAATAGATGTTGCAAGACCCCAGAGGAGCCTCAACTTAAAAAAGAGAGAGAGGGAGAGAGAATGCTGCTATACATGGCCCCAGGATGTCTTATTCTAGCTCACACTGTTGTCGTTTCTGCTGCTGTGTGTCTTCAAGTCCTTTCTGAGGCCCTTAAGTTATGGTGACCTTAAGGTGAACCTAATCATGGGGTTTTCTTAACAGAATTTGTTCAGAACAAGTTTGCCTTTGCTGTCCTCTGAAGCTGAGAGAGCATGACTTTCTCAAGGTCATCCAGTTGGCTTCCATGGCCAAGCAGGGATTCAGATCCTGGTTTCCCAGTGTCCAGCATTCAAACTACTACCCCATGCTGGTTCTCACGGCCCCTACTAGCTCTCAAAAATGAGCTTGATGGTGAACACTCCTGAGTTTCAGGAGTGAAACGTAGCTTTCCCACATCACCTTGACTTCTCACCATGTTAAGGTCCTTCATTGCCTCTAACATACCTTGGCTTCTATCTCAGAGGCATTTGGCACCTCCCATGTTAGTGGGGTGATGAATATGTTTCAAGTTTTAGTCTAAATTTTATCAAAGATATTGTCCAAGGTGCTGAATATATTGGGGGACCTTTAAAGTTCAGACTAAAACCTGGATCAGATTGAGTGCTCCAGTAATACAGACCCTGCAAACTACCTACCCCTCCTGTGGGACAGTTCTAAGTGAGTTTGCACTGTGAGTCATCCCTAACTTGCTTTTGCAAAATTAATAAATGAACCGATAGGTATTGAAATGGCAGGTGTGCAACAGAATATGCCTAAAAAGAAAAAGGCTACCATCAGAGTTCAGAACACAGCTAACCAGCGGCAGTGGCTGCAGCAGAAAATCAGATGGAGCATTCCTCCAGAATGTAGTCTCCCCATCCTTGTTTTGGTCTGAGCTTTAAGGCAGCTATCCAAGGTGCTGAACTCTGTCTCCAAAATGCGGTCAGCATCACAGATAGCTCTGTTTAAAGTTTGGACTAAAACCCAGAGTGTATTTCCTGCATCCTAGCATGGCAACCACCAGCTGCCATTGCTACCCATTCCCTTCCTACCACCAGCAAGTGGAGTGAATCAGGCTTTCTGTTGCTTTTACACACTCAGAAATATTCCTGGGGGGTTTGGGAAGCAATAATCAAATAGCTAGATTTATAATCAAAGCATGCAAAGACTGTCTGCTTATCAATGGCTATCACATAACCTTTTATATAAGAACACTTTGCATTCATGGCAAAAGCAACCAATGAACCAGGAATTTCTTGGTTCACAGCTCAGTCCCTTAACCATTAGGCTCTATGCTGCTGTTATCCTGAGCAGGCAGATCCATCCGTATGTCGGCCACAAGGAGAAAAAAGAGTGGCTGCTGGCAAAGACACTCTGTTTTCTCAGTACAAATGGAAAGGAGGGGGGGAAATAAGTAATAGGTCTGGTTCTGCTGAAATGATTTCTCATGATGTGATATGGAAAAGCTGCTTGGGAGAGTAATCCCAGCAAGTTTTAGCAAAATCAGATGTGCTTCACTCTGTACTACCTTGGCAACTACAGGCAGGAGAAGAGACTTTCGGCGTACTGAAAAAGCAGCATTTTGAAGATGGACAAGTCAGAGAGGCTGAGCGGCTTAAGGAAAGATGCACCTGGATTTTGCATTCATCTGAATCTAAAACCTCCTCCTTATTCTTCCATCTTTCCTATCTTGCTTCTGGGATTCACATTTTGCACGCCGTCACTCGACTGCTTGAGCAGCCTGCTAAGCTCCTAGGATGTTATACTTGAATCAAGGGACTCCTCCCCTCCACCTCCTTTCTTATATATGCAATCCCTACTATTGGCAAGTCATTGGCACAAAGAGGGGCTGTCTTTGGTGACACAGGCCAGGACTGTCCCTTGAATAAATCAGAGAGTTGCTAAGAATTGCTAGATTTTATCAGTAGGGATGTAAGCCATGTTTTGTCGGGAAGACTGCTGCGGCAGGCCAGCCTTGATGGGTTTGGGCAGAAGGTGGCATTGTATCTGGCCCTGGATGGGAGGGAATGTGGGTGTATATGAGAGCGCATGCAGCATTTACCAACATGAGACAAAGGGCAGCATTAGGGTGCCTCATTGCTACAAATCATTGGCCATTTCCACACTAGCCTGTTATAGCGCGATGATTCCACTTTCAACATCCTCTGGAATCCCGGGGTTTGCAGTTTCAGGAGAGGCCAGCCTCAGGATTGCAAACCCCAGGATTCCAGAGGATGTTGACTGTGGAAACTGCAAACCCCAGGATTCCAGAGGATGTTGAAAGTGGAATCATCACGCTATAACAGGCTAATGTAGAAATGGCTATTGTTGTGTGCCTTCAAGTCATTTCTGACTTAATGTGACCATAAGGTCTTAATGGTCTTGGAAGAATTTGTTCAGAGGGGGTTTGCCCTTGCCTCCCTCTGAGGCTGAGATAGTGTGACATACCCAAGGTCACCCAGTGAGTTTCCATGGCTGAGCAGGGATCTGAACCCTGGTCTCCCTATGTGCTAGTCCAACAAACCATTATACCATTCTCTTTTGATATGTATAATGTAACTAAAATGCAATAAGTTATTAGTTAAGTTAGAGATTTTTTTCAATTACTTCTTTAATTTAGGAAAGATTTGTTGTTTTGTTGTTGCTAAAGTTAGAACTTGAGCATTATTTTGATTCCAGAATTAAGTTGTTAATTACATTACAAACTAATTAGAGCCAGTGCTAAACAGCCAACACTCTTTATATTTTCCAGCTAGTTCTTTGCATGCTGGGAGGTGATGAATAAATAAATTTATGAAGAGATTTATCCAAAGCCTAGTGTTCTCTTTTTCTAATCCAAAGCCTAGTTTTGCAATTTTTTAATTAATTTGTTGGAGAATTGAGGTGTTTAAGTCACAAGATTCAAACCACATACTCAAGAGAAGTTCCAGTAGGATGAAGTGTTTTTGAGGGGGTGGATAAGAAATGGGGTTTTCAAAAATCTAGGTAGCTGTTTGCTTCTCTCCAAAGCTTAAGATATGTTCAGGGAGCAGGAGAGTACAATAACCAGGGATGGCATTTTTCTGCTTCCTTGTGGTAAGGTTTTTAAGGCATGCCTTAACTTAAATGGTAATTTAACAGAAATGCAGTAGGGTAATCGGAGGATTCCATGGGATGCAGCCCTACCAGTAAAAGCAGTACTGAAAGGCTATAATCATGTTGTGTAAAAGTGAACAAATTGACCCTGGGGAAAGGGCGTTTTTTCCTACCTACTCTACACTGCTTTCCTTTCATAGCACATGACTACCAGTTATGGGGTCTTTTCCACACTACACTATTATAGTGCTATTATTCCACTTTCAACATTCTATGGAATGGGCTTTCCATGTTTGGGAAGAGAGCTTTTTGGCCTTGGTAAACTTCAAATCCCAGGCCATTTCCACACTACACTCTTATAGCACGATTATTCCACTTTCAACATCCTATGGAATTCTGGGGTTTGCAGTTTCGGGAGGGGCCGGAAACTGCAAACCCCAGTATTCCATAGGATGTTGAAAGTGGAATCATTGCGTTATAAGAGTGTAGTGCGGAAATGGCCCTGGTTTGGACTCTGGTGACTGCTCTCCCCACCAGGCCTCAGCGTCCTTCCTACACACACACACACACACATTTTGATATTGGTGATTTTTCCACTTTTGCAGGGAGGGGCTTTTGCACCCCTAACCCTAGCGAATGTGGAAGATTGACTGTAAATCTAAGCAATAGCATCAATAGACACTCCCGAGGCCTCAAGATGATACAGGGGATAGTGTAGTATAGTGGTTTGAGCATTTGACTATAACCCTGGAGACCAGGGTTTGATTCCCAGCTCGGCTATGGAAACCCACCAGGTGACCTTCAGTACCTCAAATAGCCACAGAAAATACTGTGACAGGCTCATCTTAGGGGCGCCATAAGTTGGAAGTGACTTGAAGGCACACAACAACAACAACAACAACAACAAGCTCTTAAAACTGTTGCATCCAGGCAGTAAAGTAACCCTTCTGGGACTAAGCTGGCTCATCTACCTAGAGGGAGACGAGGATTCAAAAAGGTTTTCTCAACACCTAAGTCGTAGGCAGGTGGAGAGCTTAGGAATAATTAGTTGCACATCATTGCTCACCGATATTTAATTTTTAAGAGCTAAAGTATAACTAATAGAGCCAGTGTGATATAGTGATGTAGCACTGGAGAGCCCTAGGAGACCAGGGTTCAAATCCCAGCTCAACCACAGAATCCCACTAAGTGACCTTGGGCAAGTTGCAGTCTCTTGATCTTATAAATTTGACATCTGTAGGTATCACCAGGTTTGAGTACCTGCTTGTTGCATGCCTGGTTGTCATGTTCCAGTCCCAAGACTTGGGTACAAAAACAGTCTGAGGCCCTTTTCGCATGGCATTTGCATTTTTGGCTTTCAGCCTAAAATGCTGCGCAATCGCGCAATGCTCCCGGGCCCCGCACACACTTACCTGGCATACGGAGCCTCGGGAGCCAGGCCGGTTGTGCTTCCTGTCTCAGTGCAGCCTGGGAAGGTCCCAGGCTGCACTGCGGAAGGAAGAGGTGGGGCTCTCGCGCAAGCACAAAGCTCATGTGTTGCTGTAGAAGCAGGAAAGTAAGAGCCTCTCACAAGAGGCTGCTCACGCGATCACTGCACCCCAGCACTGAGAAAAAGTAGGATGCAGAAAGGGCCTGAATCTTTCCCAACAGCCACAACATACAGGCATGAACAGGGCAATACTTACCACAGCCCAGTGTAGATGAGACTCAGAGCATTTATATAGAGAAGACATATTAATTAGGCAGAAAGCTGGGGGAGGCTGCTGGCTAAGTACCAGAGATGAGGTGGAGAGAAGTCTGTTGCAGACAACTGGTGTTACTGGTAGAAGTAACATGTTCTACTTTAGATCCTTGACTCATGTTCATTGAAAACACTGGCCCTTGCTTTGTCTGCTGACTACACAGTTGGACACTCCCCTTGAACTGACACTTTGAATTCATTACTGAGTTGGATTGCTGAAACAAAAAATGTAACTGACTGATAAGCTTTTGTAAACCTTACCTGTGGCTGCTACAATAAATTCTATTGGAGGACTGTGAACTGGGGCTGGCTTGCTGGACAGGACACTGGTCTTCTCACCATACACTTTGGATGCCGAAGCAACAACGTGGTGATTTTTGGATGGGTGGAGAATTCTTTGTACCACATACCAGAGTATCCATGGAAGTTTTTAACTTTAATTTAAAGTGACTATTGAGTTATGTCTAAGAAATAGGAACATTACTTTTAATGATTTGTACCCATAGCAGTAACTAACTACTTTGGAGTACTAGAACTGTAATTGATTGCTTTGTGAAAGTAACTTGAACCTTAGTATGGAACAGGATTCCACAAGCTAGGTTCCATTCACACTACACAAATACGCTGCTAATATTCTACTTTAACTGCTGTGGCAATGTCATATGGAATCCTGGAGCTTGTTGTTTGATGAGGCAATAGAGTTCTCTGACTGAATATTTTAAAGCATCCACGCTAAATTGTCAGTCCTGGTGTTACCCTGATTTCTAGGATCCCTTGGGGAACATCTCAGTATGCTCCACGTGATGGGGAATGGAAACTAGCCAGAGCATGAGCAATAGCAATGCAAGAGGCAGGGTAACCTAGTGGGGTCTTTTTACCCACTTTTTACAGGGTCAGGCCAAGCCAAAAACCAAATGAAAATATCTAATAAATCATTTTATTGAATGAAAGTCTCATGCATCAGTGCAGTCACTCACACACTCACTCAAGATCTATTAAGAAGCAAAAGAGAGGAAACTGGATAGGGGGAATATTGAAGGGATTGTAGCTGGGATAATACTGCACCTTTTCCTGAAATCCTTGATCTGGGAAAGACAGTGAAGAAGTAGAGCTCAGCACAGAGAGGGTTGAAGGGATTACTCAACCAACAGAGAAACAGTCTGCTGGGATGACTAGGAGTGATCCAAAGAAACTCTGAAAAACTGGGACTATTTGTAGTGGAAAAGGTACCTGGTGGGCTAATCCGTTCCCAGGGAGAACAATGGATGTTGCAATGGAAAAGAAGCTCCACGACAGCAACTCCTTTTGCCTGATGAGATCACAAGGTGTTGCCAAAGTTTCAGGATCTTCAGTTGCATTGGGTTGTGGTGTGAATTTATGTAGATGGTCTTTGCCTGATAGGATTTTATTGCTATCGGTGCTCAACTTGGGGCAAACACGCTAATCCCCTCAAGTCGGCTTCTCAGGGGCTGAGGACCCTTTGTCTACTGTGGGTTTGAGCTTGAGACCTCCTGGGGCTATGTGACTGGGGATTGTACTGGCCTGACCTGGTTTTCAATCGTTCAACCATTGCTGCCTACGTGCCCATCCGGGCGACCTCTCAGGCACATAGAATCATATTTTAATATCAAAATTGTAGACCCTGGAACAGGGTTTTCCAGTGGATAACACTGGGATTCCATGGGATGTTGCCACCACAGTTAAAGCAGAATATAGCACTAAAATTATGTAGTATAAATGGCCTCTTAGTTCCTTTCAGCTTCAATCAATATGGCCAGTGACCAGCATCGTATGAGTAGTATGAGCGTTGGACTATGACTTTGGAGACCAGGGTTTAAATCTCTGCTCAGCCATGAAAACCCACAGGGTGACTATAGGGATGCCACACTCTCTCAGCCTCAAAGGAAGGCAAAGACAAACCCCCTCTGAACAAGACAATGAGTGCCAGCATAATGTAGTGGTGTGAACATTGAACTATGACTCTGGAGAAGAGGGTTTGAATCCCTGCTCAGCCATAAAAACCCATTGGGTGAGCTTGGGCAAGTCATGCTCTCTCAGCCTCAGAAGAAGGCAAAGGCAATTGCCTTCTGAGTCAATCTTGCCAAGAAAACCCCACCTTAGGGATTCTATAAGTCAGAAACAACGTGAAGGCCCACAACAAGAACAACAATATGTTCAGGAATGCTGTTAGTTGTAATCCAAAACCATTGGAAGTCCGTGGGTTAGGAAAGGCTGTCCTAGGGCAACAGGAGTTGCCATATAAAGGGGTTAGATAGCCCAGCATCCCTCACAAGCAACAGCCACTTGTCCCCTAAAAATTATCTCCAGGTTAGAAACAAATGTACTCTTCCTGCCCCAGTACCCTTCCATATCCTCCTCAAAGAATGTGCTTGATTTTCTGCATATTTTAGATCCAGCGTTTCAGGTTTTGTAGTAACAGTCAGCAGTTTGCAGTATCTGATATTTATCAGTATTTCTTTGACAGCTGACCCGCGGCAGCAACAGTCAGCATCTAATGGTTTATGACACCCAGCAATTTCAGGTGATATTCGACAGCTGACACAGAGCTGACAATATTTCACAGTACTTGAGACATAATAGACAGTATCTGGCAACTGACATGCAGCGGCACTCGGTATTTGATGGTATCTAACCTGTAGGTGTCAATAATAGGCCAGACAGTATCTGACAGCTGACATGCATTAGACGTCAATACTAAAGAGTATCTGATAGGTGACTCCCAATGGTATATAAGCAGAAGTTGTTTCCTTTTTGTTCTCCTGAGCAGTCAAAACGTTTTACTTTCCAATATTGAAGTCCAAGGCTGACAGCAAAAACAAAATTGTGACTTATTTATTTTTCAGCTCAATGAGCAGGATGTTTGCCCAGATCACAGACTCAAGCTGACAAAAGGCAGCCTAAAAAGATCCTGAGTCAAGATTTAAGGCTCTTTCACACTATACAGCTAGAGCTGTGATTCCACTTTAATTACCATGACTCTGTCCTGTGGAATCCTGGGATTTGCAGTTTGTTGTTGTGTGCCTTCAAGTTGTTTCTGACTTATAGTGACCCTAAGGTGAACCTATCATGGGATTTTCTGGGGCTGAGAGCAGTCACATAGCAACAGAGGGGTGGGGGGAGTGATTTGCCCTGGGTGGCAATGTTTTTGCAGAGTAGTGTCCTGGCCCGTAGATGCACCCCCATGCACCCTGGCCATGCCCCCGCATACCCTGGCCATGCCCCATGTGCTGTGGCTACACCCCCACCCACCATGGCCATGCCTCCATGCACAGTGGCCATGCCCCTCATGCCATAACGCAGCCCCCCTCCCGCCCTCCGCACACACTCCAAGCTCTGCCACTGGCTGAGAGTGTGTGATATACCCAAGCTCACCCAGTGGGTTTCCATGGCCAAGTGGGGAATCAAACCCTGGTCTCCAGGGTCATAATCCAATGCTCAGACCACTACAACACAGAGTTCTCTATTGGCAGTTCATTGAGGAATATTTAGAATTCTCAGCCAAAGAGCTCTATCATCTCACCAAACCACATTTTAATAATAATAATAATAATAATAATAATAATAATAATAATAATAATAATAATTTATTTATATCCCGCCTCTCCCGACTGATCGAGGCAGTACTACAACAGTATATCAAATACATTAAAAGCAATTAAAACATAACCCATCCTCCCCACCCACCAACCCATCTAAAAACCCCTAAAACACGTTAACTATTAAGAACAAGAAAATGGCATTCCAAGGTCTGATGGGGAGTTATTGCAGGTCCCCGCCACTCAATCTCAGGTGGTAGCTCTGTTCGAAGAGCTTTTCAGTTCATGTGTAATGTCAAGATAAAAATCCTTAAAAAAAAAAAGCAGGGGTCTGGAACTTGCCCATTGAGACAGCACAGGGGCTGCTGCCCTTCCTGGTAGGTAGAGGTCTAAATTTGCATGTACGCATATAAATTCAGCACGCACATGTTCTGCAAATCTGTGCCCTCTTTTGTCACCATGTTTGGCTATGCATTTTCTCTTGCTCAACAGTGCCTAGATGTCTACTCAGATATTTATCTGCTTATTTCAGTGAGTACAATTGAATGCAAGGAGAACCCTATATGGGCATATTTAAAAGACATTCCATCTACTGAGGGGAGAAAGAGGAATACCAAATGTACACGGAACAACAAAGAGGTGGAAGTCCTCAATTTAAGAATGGATAAATAATATCCTTAACATCTAGTGTAGTGCTTCCATCTGATGTCAGGAACTGGGAAGCTTTTTTTCCCCTTAATATGCAAGGGTCTAGCAATATATGCCTCTCCAATTGTTTTTGGACTGCAAGTCCCAGTAGTCTTAGCCAGCAGAGCCAATGGTGAGGAATACTGGCAGTTGCAGTCCAGCGGAGCCTAGTGACTCCCCCAGTTCCCATCCCCATAATAAATAAATCCAACATATGAAAGAGTTGTGGTTTGGGGTGGAATTGGAAGATGGGGAGGGGATGGTACCAAAGGGGGTTATGGGAGAAGTCTGTTAGCACAACCCATATGGAAGAAAGGGCGTTTCCTTCCTGAGCCCCCTCAGGCAATCATCTTAAGCCCTGAAGCATGAGATTTGATTACACTTTATCATCGCTTTATCTTCCATAATGACAAATGCTATTAAGAGCCTCACAGCAACTTACTCACAGCGAACAATATAACAATAATACCTATACCCTGGTTAACCATGCAGGAAATGTCACTTGCAAATTATCATTTCCAATTATCCAGTATTAATTTAAGGGACACAGTTATCAGTCCAGTTACAATATTCTTTTCATTATATGACCTTCTCTATTCAAGAAAGGATAGTTTTCTTTCTTTATACCTCTGATAGTGTTTAATATAGATCCGTATGTTCTTCCCCCAGAAATAGTTTCCAAGCTAAGGCTCAATAATTTAGATGAAATTAAAAAAAATCAAGAAGTGCTCAGACAGGTTGCTAGATCAAGGTGAATATTCTCTCTCTCTCTTTCTCTGTCATTATCTCTACCAGACACTAGGATTCAAGTTTCTGCTCAGCCATGGAAACCCACTGGATGGCAATTGGCAGCAGGGATGTTCCCTTACAGTCTACATAAAGGATTTTAAACTACTGTTCTTTTGAAGGCATCCTCATACTGGTTTTCAGAAACAACAGTGAGTGAAATCATTGAAGAGATCTGGAAGATGATTAACCAAGAGGTCTACCATGATAGCATGGGCCCTCGGTATCCACTAGCATGTAGTTCCAAGACCCCTCCCCATGGATATCAAACCTTCTGGATGCTCAAATCCCATTATGTGAAATATTGTAGTACAATAGTTCTTAACCTGAGATTATGTCAAGTCCAAAATTCAGTCCTCCATGCCCTTTATGTCTTTCCCAGTTTTCCACCTACCCAGCCTAGAACTAAAATGTCTGTTTTTACTTTTAACATAAGAGACTTAGCTTGCAATCTTTCTGGGGCAGGAGGGGGTGAATAAGTCTGAGACCATTTCTTCCCTATGCTATTATAGTGCTATTATTCCACTTTCAACATCCTGTGGAATTCTGGGGTTTGTAGTTTACTGAGGCCAAAGAGCTCTCTGGCTGAGAATTCTAGGTGCCCCTCCCTAAACTGCAAACCCCAGGATCCCACAAGAGGTTAAAAGTGGAATAATAGCACTATAACAGAGTAGTGTGGAAATGTCCTATGTCATTGCCTGGCTTTCTTGGTCCACTTGCCTGTAGTTTCCCTAACAAAAGATGTACCTGACACATTTGTTGCAATGCCATTAAGTCTCTCATGTCCATATTTAGACACATACACACACAGCCTGCCAAAATCCAACCTGCAAGAATATTTTAAATTGCAGATCTGCCTTGACAGTGACCTATTTAACAAAGAAATGGCCTACATTGTGGGTTAGTGGTGTGTGTGTTGGCCACCTGCTTTCCATCTGTATAAGCCATAAAAAAGTGAGCATGTGTGTGAATGAATGAGGGAGAGGGGAAATGGAAATGGGGCACCACCACACACGTGAACACTTTGATGGTGCCAGTGGAGTCTGAAAGCAGCGTTTCTCTGCCTCTCTCTCTCTTTCTCTCTCTTTATTTCTATGAGGTGAATCCAACGTGGCAGATTCTCCAGTCCATGTAAGTAAGGGCATCAATAGACTTATTGTGAAGATCAGTTACAGAATATACAGATCCTTCTGCCTGAGCTCTAAAAGCCTTTCCCTTGAAATGTTGCAGAAAGTTTAGCCAATTAAACTTGGTCAGATGATTGTCTTTCATTTGGTCCAATGACATCTTTCACCACTTCCTTCCTTCCATCTGTCCTTCTTCTCCCTTCCTTAGGTATTGGCAGAAATTCAACAAGTGATGCTTGTTGTCAACAGGCAAGTTAAAGGCGCTCTTGCACACCCACTCATCCACCCACACAAACACTGAGTAAATTCTGAATGTGTTGCTAGCACCAACATCAAGCCACTTGTTACAGTGTTCTGCCAGCCACCTAATCTATGAGTGTTGCTGGTAAAGGCTGTCCTTAAACCACCAATCAGCAATCCTACATTACACCTTTGTGTGTCCAGACAGTGAATTACCTGTATGTATCTAAAAAAGATAGTCATTTGTAGAAAAGTACTAGGACCTATCATATTGAATATACTAGAGTCATTTCTACACTAGACTGTTATAGTGCTATCATTCCACTTTCAACATCCTGCAGAATTCTGGGGTTTACTGAGGCCAAAGAGCTCTCTGGCTGAGAATTCCAAATGCCCCTTCCTAAACTGCAAATCCCAGGATTCCATTGGATGTTGGAAGTGGAATAATAGCACTATAGCAGTGTAGTGTGGAAATGGCCGAGGTCCTGAATGTATCTCAACGAACCGGAAGAGCAGGTCCATAATCAATCACTTAGATAAATATCCCTTTTTAGCAATTAATTGTATCCACCTGGAATGAAAAACAAATTTGTCAGATTTTAAATCACACACAAACAGACTGTATAAGTCAAATGCAAGCCTACAAAACTTCTGTATGTCTCAATACATTTACAGTTAAGACCAAGAAATGTGGTTTTGTTACCCTGTGTTTTGGGGGGTCCCGGAAGGGGCGCCCAGATTGCCAAATAAAAATACCAATTGAGGAGAAATTAGTTGGAGCACTCTTTTGGCTAATGAGAGGTAGGGTAACTTTACAAGATCTTTAAACCCAATGTATACAGAGGCGGGTTAGAGAGCGGCTAGACAAATTACAATAACAAATAACAGACAATTCTTTATTAAAGACAAAAACACAAAAGACAAAACATAAACTAACTAGCTTGGAAATAGAAACAGAGATTTGTTTGGGAAGGCGATACGACACCTAGGCCCTTTTCGCATGGGCTTTCTGTCACGCGAGAGCCCCCTGAGCCTCTTGGGAGTGGGAGCGTCACTCTGCACGATGCACTCCCACTTCCACGGCACTCACGGGGCTGATGCTGCGTGAGCGCGTATTTTTTTATTTTCGGCTGGAACCGAAAATAAACGGCACTCACGCAAGGCTCCCGGCGGCACCTCACACTTACCAAAGTGCAGAACGCCGTTGCAGGCAAGCCTGTCATGCTTCCTCCCCACTTCTGCCACCAGCACCACCTACAGCTCCCAGGGAGCGCTGCGGAAGCTCAGGGCGTGGCTGAAGAGCGCCCGTCGCGGGAAAAGACGCCAGGTGCGGTAAGGAGGCAGGGGGAAGCGGCGGCGTTTCAGGAGACGGTTGTAGCGCGAGCCACCCTCCTCCGTTGCGCAAGCGCCGGTGCTGCAAAAAGGGCCCTGGTCTCGTAGTCCTGGAGAAGAGCGGGGTTCCAGGGAAGAAAGCTCAGCGTGGGGAGCTGAGGGGAGTTCCCTTAGACGACCGGCAGCAAGGCGGGATGGAAGCCCAAAATAGTCCAAAGACCATTTGGAAATGCGGGGTTTTTATAGGGGAGTTTGTGCCTGTCGGCTATGGCAAGCCAGGTGAGAACAAAAGGAGTTTTAGCGCCAGACAAAGGATTTGGAAAGGTCAAGTTTAACATGATTGGATTTGCTCTTGATGACAATAGCATGGCCGGGACGTTGATGGCCCAACATAAAGAGTGGCTTGGCTGAGAGCCGTGTGGTTATTGTGGAGTTTGCAGCTGGAAGTTCCCTGAAGCTACGAGCGAGGCTAGAGTTGTTGGCCTCAATAGAGTCTGGAATGTGAAAACCATTAGCGGCTGCACTCTGTCCGTGCTTGTCCGGAGAACCTCACAAACACGTGGAGTGTGGTAACTGAAAACCAATCCAGCTAAGGCCAAATTAGATGATATCAAAATGATATCTGGGGGTCCTCACCCACATTGCCATACCGGAAGTAACAGCTTCCTGAAACAAAATAGAGAGGCAGTGTGGTGGAACAGTCTGAGTTTTGGACTAAAACTCTGGGAGACCAGAGTTGGAATCTCCACTCATCTGTATAAACCCACTGGGTGACCTTGGGCAAATCACACTCTCTCAGCCTCTGAGGAAGACAAAGACAAAACTCCCTCTGAAGAGAGCTTGCCAAGAAAACTCCATGGTAGGTTTGTCTTAGGGCTTTTCCACACTACACAGTTATAGTGCTAATATCCCACTTTCAACATCCTGTGGAATGCTCGGGTTTGTAGCTTACTGAGGCCACAGAACTCTCTTGCTGAGAATTATAAATGCCCCTCCCTAAACTGCAAACCCCAGGGTTCCATAGGATGTTGAAAGTGGAATAATAGCACTATAACAGTATAGTGCGGAAAGGCCCTTAGAGTCACCACAGAACCAACTTGAAGTCATGCAACAAGGTAGAATAATAAATGGTACATCCCATCCCAAGTGCAGTGCACAGTTTTTTCTCAAAGCTGATAGCCTTTTTGCATGCTGCATAACTCCAGCAGTTTGATGCTAATTTAACTGCTGTGGCTACATCCTATGGAATGCTGGGATTTATTATTTTGTAAGATATTTCTACTTCCCTGTCAGAGGGCTTTAGTGCCTCACCAAACTACACCTTCATAGAAATCCTGTGGTATTTTGCTTTAGCGCCTTCATTTTTAAAAGTGAGGTGATAGCTTGTCATCCCGAGGGATGTCTCACCAGCAACTTGGAAACCTTTCTTCCTCTTTAAGCTCTAGCACAGGTAGGACTGTTGTGGTTAAGGTGTAATAACAGAGGAGTCTGAATGTTTGCTGGGTTTCATTTATTTCCCAGTAGCAAGTTGGTTTTATTTCCTTTTTTTTTCTGTTAAAAAAAATCCAACCCACTTTAGGATTGTGTGAAATCCACAATCAAGAATAGAATCCCCTTTTACACCTTCAGAGACCCAAGGCTGACCAAGGAATTAAATATACATTCCGGGATTTAGTTTCTCAGAAGCCTGGAAACAAATTAGTACATCAGAAATTTAAAAAAAAAACTTTCAGAAGTGAGTTAGTGCTGAGAGGGGAGACATTTGGTGCTTTCTCAGGAAGAATTCTACATGCCTTAGTTCACTTGTGGTTACCGAGCTTGGAACAATTTACTCCTGCAAACAGATCTGAATGTACCATGTGAGCAAACCAAGTGCCTTTTTACTTTCTTCTCCTCTTCCTCCTCCTCCTCCTTTTTTTACAGTTTGTGGCTGACTCTGGGTTTAACACAAAGGAGAGGAGTTGGCAAAATAACACAAAAGAATAAAAATGAATGACTACGTCGCATCTTGAAGGAGATGAAGAAGGCAGATAAACAGCTCGTGGTGTTTATCTTTGGCAACCATTATAAATACAGAAAGTGGATACGAGTATGTTTTGTGTGTTCCCTCTGACAACGCATTCTCCTTCCACCCACCCACAACCGCCCCATTTCTCTTTATACCCTTAGTTGGGTTAGGAGATGAGAAGACATGTTGCCAAAAAGTTGAACCTTGTGTGTGAGTCCCTCAGAAATGAAAGGTGTTGAAGATGATGGTGGAGCAGAAAAATGAAATACCTTAAAATGAAAGAGATCAAAAAGGGACATGCTGAATATTGCCCCAGATATGCCTAAATTCTGTTTCTAGTCTCAGTTAGATTAAATTTATTAAATCCATTAGATTTTCCTGCAGCTTGCTGCAGTCATCCATCCGGTCTTGTTGAATCCAGAGCCATTTCCGCACTAGTAGCGCTATGATTCCACTTTTCACATCCTATGGAATCCTGGGGTTCGCAGTTTCGGGAGGGGCTGGCTGGCCCCTCCCAAAACTGCAAACCCCAGGATACCATAGGATGTTGAAAGTAGAATCATAGCAGTATAACAGTGTAGTGTGGAAATGGCCCAGCTCTTTTGACTGTCTGTCCTCTTCACTGCCCTGACTTGGCTTAGACAGTTCTCTGTTGTCCCACTTTTTTAAGCTGTTTCTAAAAGGTCCAGTTTCTCTCTCCTCCCTCCACTTTCCCATTTTGTACTCAGCTTACTTCAAGTGCTGCAAACTGAGCTCAAACTGCAGAAGTAGTTTAACTGAGGCCATTTCCTCACTACACTATTATAGTGCTATTATTCCACTTTGAGCCTCCTGTAGAATTCTGGGGTTTGTAGTTTACTGAGGCCAATTGCTCCCTGACTGAGAATTCTAAATGCCCCTCCCTAAACTGCAAACCCCAGGATTCCACAAGATGTTAAAAGTGGAATAATAGCACTATAACCGTGTAGTGTGGAAATGGACATAGTGTTACAATTTTATGCTGTAAAAGAGCCCTTGCTCAGTCTGGATTCCCCTGCCAGCTGCCTATGCCTATAAAACCAGAAGGTCTTCAGCCACACGCTAGTGGGGGACCATAGCATGTGGTTGGTGATTCGATCACCAACCCAAGTTGTGAAGGCCTGACGCATGGACGTGATGCTGATGTGAGGAAGTAGGGTGAAGATTCAGAGGAGAAATAAAACAGAGACCAGGAGGCAGGAAGTCAATGGGACAGGAAGGTGGGAGGAAAGGACTGAGGTTAACACAATCATCACAAACAGTGAAAACATTAGCTGAAATTCTCTTAACATCTAAATACCTGCCTCTATGCAGGCAGTGCCAGATAAGGGTGTGAGACGGAGAGTGATGCAACCCAGATAAGAAGGATCCCCCTTCTATTCTCCTCCATCACCTGCCCCAGTGCTGGACTTCTGTGACTACCTGAAGGAAGGCAGTTAAATTAAAACTGAACTGTATACAGGACAAGGCTACAATCAGATCTTGAGGAAGTTATTTTGGACTACAACTCCCTGGCCATTTCCTCACTAGACTGCTATAGTGCCACTTTCAACATCCTATGGAATCCTGGGGTTTGCAGTTTAGGGATGAGCCTTTGATTCCACAGGATCAAAGGATTCCATAGGATGTTGAAAGTGGAATAATAGCACTATAACAGTCTAGTGTGGAAATGGCCCCAGAGTCTCCTAGTCACCATGGCCAGCGAGGGAAAAGAAAAGGATCTTACTGAAATCCTAGCCTTATTTCAATCTAGTGCCCTCAAAACCAACAGGGCTTACATCTAGGAAATGCATGTGCAAGATGGATGTTACTGCAGAATGCAACATTATTTCTCATTCAGGACCCTAGTATGTGGGACAAAACACAGCTCAGAAATCCATTTTGGCCTCTCTGTGCACTGCAATGCCTCCTCTCCGTCCCATCACCCTCACAGGTACATCTGCTGGAAGCTCAAAAGAGGGCCTTATTAGTGGCTGCTCCCAGGCCCTTTTCGCATTGAGGCTTCTAGCGCAAGCGGGGGAGGGCGGGTCGCGCGAGAAGCCTTCTCCGGGAGGCTGCCGTTTCCCCCTCCTTCCTTCCGCAGGCAAAGGAACGAGCGGGGAAGCGGCAGCCTCCCGGAGGCGGCGGCAGCTCGCATGTCCGCCCTCCCCCTCGCGAAGCAGGAGGCTGCCGCATCCGCCCCCCCGTGAAGCAGGTGGCTCTTGCGTCCGTCCCCCCCCCCGCGCCCGCGCGCGAAGCAGGAGGTGTCGCGTCCGTCGCGCTAGCTCCCTGCCCCGCCCCTTCCTTCCGCAGGGGCGGAGGGAAGGAAGCGCGACCCGGCCGCCTCCCCGACGCTCCGCACAGGAGGTAAGTGCGTGTGGGTGCGGGGAGCGCTGCGCAAGCGCAGGTGATTTTCGCTTTGAGGTGAAAATCGAAAAATACGCGCTCACGCAGCATCAGCCCCATGAGAGCGGCGGAAGTGGGAGTGCGTCGTGCAGAGCGACGCTCCCACTCCCGCAAGGCTCAGGGGGCTGTCGTGCGACAGAAAGCCCGTGCGAAAAGGGCCCCAGTCTCTGGAACTTTCCTCTTTAAGAAGATAGACCTGCATCTTCCTTCCTATGCTTCTATAGGCAGGGGATTCCCATTTTGTTTTGTTTCGGCAGGACTTTGAGGACCGATTGCTTAGAAGGAAAAAGGCCTTTTCTATCGCATTGTACAATCTGTATTTCTTGCTGTTCCTTTCACATTGCAACTGTTCAACTGTTCAACTGACAGTCTAATTCTGTTTCAACTTTTGTATAGTTAGCTGTCCCTTTTTTAACTTCTGTAAGGAGCCGTGTGAGCCAGCATGGTGTAGTGGTTTGAGCACTGAACTAAGACCCTGGAGACCAGAGTTTGATTCCCTGCTCGGCCATGGAAACCCACTGGATGACCTTGGATGAATCACACACTCTCAGCCCCAGAAAATCCCCTGACAGGCTTGCCTTAGGGTTACCATAAATCAGAAATGACTTGAAGGCACACAACAACAAGAAGGAGCCTTGAGTCCCAAGGCTGAGGAAAACACAGGGCATGAACAAACACAATACAACCTTATTCCTTGGTCATTTCACCAATACAGGTGCTTAGTTATCACTAATGGCTTGGTCTATCAGATTTGGCAAGGGATTTTCCCAGCACAGAAAAAGTTGAAATTGGTACCCTTGTCATCCAGTGTAGCCTGACCACTAATAACATCTGGAAACGTGGCCTTTTTCCTTGTTGTTGTCCAGGGATGTCATATTGCATTTTTTTGGAGGGGGACTATTTCATTAGAAGAAGGGCTAAGATTCAGAGGAGAATTTGTGTCTACTCAAGGCCATAGAATTGAAAAAATCCACTGTGTTTTAAGAAGGTGTTTCCTTATACACTTTGTAATGGTGATAGCAAAGATATCTGGACAAGAAAGTCACTCAAGTTGTGTGACGCAGTCTTGTGTATTTTGGCCTGCCATGTAATAGTATTCTTGTTATTTAAGCACCTTCAGGTTGACATGACTCATGACCTTTCTGCACTACACTGTTCTAGTGCTATTATTCCACTTTCAACCTCCTATAGAATCGTGGAGTTTGCAGTTTGGGGAGGGGCCTTTAGAATTCTCAGCCAGAGAGCTCTTTGGCCTCAGGAAACTACAAACCCCAAAACTCCACAGGATGTTGAAAGTGGAATAAATAACAGTGTAGTGCAGAAAGGCCCTCCCAGCAACCCTCTTGTAGGCTTTTATTAACAAGATTCATTCAAAGGAGGTTTGTATTGCCTTCTTGAAAAGCAGACGGAGTGTGTTTTGCCCCGGTGGGTTTCCACAGCTCAGCAATGATTCAAACCATGCAGTTCTTCCACACTACATAATTATAATGCTACGATTCCACTTTAACTGTCATGGTTCCATCCTATGGAATCCTGAGATTAGCAGTTTTGGAAGGGGTCTTTTGAATTTTCAGCCAGAAAATTGCAGCGCCCCACCAAGCTATAAGCCGCCGGATCCCATAGGATGCAACATGGCAGTTAAAATGGAATCATTGTGCTATAACTGTGCACTTTGAAGGGACCTCTGGTTTCCAGAAGTCCTAATCCAATATTCAAACACTGTACCACACTGGCTATAACCAATGTGGTGTGGTTGTGTGCCTTCAGGCCTGTATAATTTATTTGTGTTTCTTTGCCTGCTAAATGTGTAACCCGTACAAACTATTTTCTTTCTGTCCATCTGTTACCCTGTGTTTGGGAGGTCCCAGGGAGGGGCACCCAGATTGCCAGTTAAAATACCAATTGGGGAAACTTAGCTAGAACACTCTTTTAGCTGAGCGAGAGGCAGGGTAACTTTGTAAGGATCTTTAAACCCAATGTATAGAGCGGCGGGTCAGAGAGCAGCTAGACAAGGTTTTCCAAATAACAGGCAATTCTTTATTAACGACAAAAACACGAAGGACAAAACATAAGCTAACTAGCTGAGAACTAGAAATGGAAGTTTGTTCAGGAAAGGCAATACGACCTGTCTCGTAGTTCTGGAGAGAAGAGGGGTTCTGGGGAAGAAAGCTCAGCCTGGAGAGCTGAGGGGAGTCCCTTAGACAACCGGCAGCAAGGCGAGATGGCAGTCCAAAGTGATCCGAAGACCGTTTGAAAGCGAGGGGTTTTTAGAGGGGAGTTTGTGCCTCCCGGCTATAGCAAGTCAGATGAGAACAAAAGGAGTTCTGGTGCTGGACAAAGGATGTGGAAAGGTCAAGTTTAACATGATTGGATTTGTGTTTGAAGACAATAGCATGGCCAGGACGCTGATGGCCCAACATAAAAGAGTAGCTCAGCTGAAAGCCATGCGGCTATTGTGGAGTTTGCGGCTGGAAGTCCCCTGAAGCTGGGAGCGGAGCTTAGGCTGCTGGCCTCAATAGAGTCTGGAATGTAAAACCATTAGTGGCCGCACTCATGTCCGTGCTTGTCCGGAGGACCTCGCAAACACGTGGAGTGTGGGAACTGCAAGCCAGTCCAGCCAAGGCAGAATTAGATGATATCAAAATGATATCTGGGAGTCCTCACCCAGGGTGCCAAACCGGAAGTAACACATCTGCCTTAGTAAAAGACATAACAACAGTGTTGGTAATAATAGTCACTCAGCAAGCAGGCTTTAGAAGCAGGCATTCTTGTTGAATATTGGGTTAGACTAGCAGCCACCCCTAATGATGAGACTCTACAAGGCTGTTCATTTGTTAGACAAAGGGAACAAAGAGACATTTTCTTTTTGAAGAAGGAGGCTGTTATTTCTACAGGCAGAAAAGAAGCAAAAGATCCCCACAGACAAACCTAAGAAAATAGATTCTTCTTTGCCTCCTCCCACAGATTACTTAATACAACGAGGACCAGTTACAGTGAGCACATAACTCCCTTGTTAAAACAGGTTCACTGGCTACCTGTTCATTTTTGGGTACAATTTAACATGCTGCTCATGACCTATAATCTTTGCAGGCTGCCTCGAGTCCCAGAAAGAGTGAGGGAAGTACATAAAATGGTGATGGTGACGATACTGCCCTAAATTAGTTTACTGCCTCCGGATGTGATGCAGAATTCTCATCACCAATATTCAGATAAGGTTCACCAGGCATCAGAGTCGCCTTTGGTAAATCTAAAGAAAAGGGGAAACAAGTTGCCCTTTGCCTTAGGTGGCAAAATGTCTTGGGCCATCCCTATTGTTTGTGAAACTCTCTTGCCCACACACACATACACACACTTCTATTAATATTCATGTTCTCTCTTTATGCTCAGCGAAATCCTCTCTCATTCTTTCCCCTCAAAGGAGGGGGGAAGCAGGGGGGGAAGCCAATGTGGATGCCAATGCAATTTCTCTCTTTCTCTCTCTCTCTCTCTTTAACAAGATCTGGCCCATGCACAATTCTGGAAGAGTGTTACAAAGGTATATTAATTAAGACTCATATCGCAGGCTTGAAAAGGGCATCTCAATGACCTTAGACCTGTGTTCTGCAGCGGGACCAGCTATCCTTTGAAGAGAGAATCTGGCAGAGTCACCAATAGTGAAGGTGGGGGCAGGGGAGGTAGTTCAGTGACATTTGCTAAAATAACCAAGAAAAGGTTTAATTCTCTGGCCAAGTGTAGCAGGAACAGTTCCTTCTCACCTTGAAATCAATTTGTGGGTTTGCCTAATTAGAACTCCAAAGAGTCATGTAGAGTCTCATGTGCAAGACATAGTGAACTGGCTGTTATGCTCCAGCGTGTTCTGATTATTAAAAACCTTCCATACAAAAAGCAGCCTAGAGCCACAGCTGGAAAAAACTTGGCAAGGCATGACCATTTCTGTCCCTACGTCTCCCTTGACATATCCTGTGAAGCAAGTGGCAGGCCCCTTGGAATAGCTACTGGCCCTTTCCACATGCGGGCGGAGAAATGGGGTAAGCCACTCTAAAACGAATCTTACCTCAGTCAGTCCCCACGTGGAGCAGCGCATTTTGCTGCTCCACACTCGTCGGTGTCCCGCAGCGTCCAGCAGCGCCCAAAATGGTAGCTGATAACTGGTGGAGGCTCTCCACCAACTGGAGAACCTCGCCAGCCGGAAATCCTGCCCCCGGCAGATCTGCAGGCACACCCTTGCATGCGCCTGCAAATCCACACCGGGCGCTGCGACGCGGCTGCACATGGCTGCACACCCCATGCCTTTTAAAAACCACATAAAAAGTGGTTTTTAAAAAACACGCAGCGGCACCACTTCTGGGTGCCCTAGCACAGATTGGGGTGTGGAATTACTCTAAAGTAATCCACCCCAATCCACTTTACCATGTAGACAACCTCCCACGTAGGTCGAGCTACCACGTGTTATTTCCCCGTGTGGAAAGGGAACTATACAAAAATTTCTCCAGTTCCAACTTTTCAGACCATTTACATTGCCTTGCATCACTTTCTGCAGCAACATCAAGTGACCCAGTCCTTGGTTATTATTTTAATATTTATCATTTTAATATATTTCTTTGCTGCCTTTCATGACCAAGGTCTCCCTGAGATAACTTTCATAGAATCATAGGCCCTTTTCGCACGGCATTTGCCATGCAAAAGGGCCCCTCGAGCATCGCACGAATGTAAGGAGCTATCTGCATGATGCACTCACAATTGCATGATGCTCCAGGGTAGGGCAGGCACCACTCACGCACTTTTTCATTTTCGGCTTTGAGCCGAAAATGGTGTGTGATCTCCAGGGCCCCACACACACTTGCCATGCATGCAGAGCTCTGGATCCGTGGCGCTCAAGCTTCCTGCTCCCGTGCAGCCTGGGAAACTCCCAGGCTGCACTGCAGAAGGAAGAGGCGGGGTTCTTGTGTGAGCGGGCCATAGCTGCAGAGCTGAAGGAACCGGGACGTAAGAGCCTCTCGCTGGAGGCTGCTCGCGCAATCCCTGCACCCCAACTTCATGAAAAGGTGTGTTGTGGAAAGAGTCCAAGCCTAGAGCAAGCAAACTCGGCAACCAAACCCAATGCCGGTCACATCTTTAAGACTGATACCTGAGGATCAAACACCGTATGCTGTGCATCTGAGGAAGTGGTTTGTAATCCAAGAAATCTAATTCTATACTAGATTGTTTAGCCTTAAAGGTACCACAAGACCCTCTTTTTTCACCCTTCTTTTCTTGATACTTCCTGCCTGCGACTGAGATACTTCATCTCTTCTCTTTGCAAGTCAGTGAGCTTAGAGACATAGACATTGTTGAACTGACTGGCACCAGGGACCCCAGTGCTATCAAATTTCATTTATATGTAAGTGGAAAATTGCCCCAGGAAGTCCAACACAAACACATTTTCACTTCAAAAGAGGAAACCTCTGAAATGAGGGAACTGCTTTTTTTTGAAGGAAATTGAAAGGAAAAGTCAAAAAGGGTCATATTTCCCCAAAATGTCTGGGAGTTACACAAAGGCACAATAATGACAACTCCGCTAAAATGGATACCACAAGTCAGGAAAGTCGGTGTGATGCATGTTGATAAATGCAGTATGGCTGATAAGGAGTGTCAATGAAGCTGTTAGCTCAAAGGTGGGCAACTCTCAAAAGTTGGAGGGCCACGCTGGCCTCCCCTTGGACTTGGTGTGGATGCACCCACTCCACAAAAATCCACCAGAAAGTTTCCACTGTGCCCCTGGGGACCATGAGGGGGTACTTTCATTATATTTTTAGGCCTCCCTGAGCTATTTGAGGCCCAGGAGAGAGCTTTTGTTCAATAATCAAGTAAATAATAAGCCATCTTCCTCTCCATTTCCTGTTTTTAAAAGAAGCAATCTCCTGGATCTAACATAGGGCCTTTCCACATTACATTAGCCATTTCCGCACTAGACTTTTATAGTGCTATGATTCCACTTGAAAAGTCCTATGGAATCCTGGGGTTTGCAGTTTCAGGAGAAGCCAGCCGGCCCCTGCCGAAACTGCAAACCCCAGGATTCCATAGGATGTTTCAAGTGGAATCATAGCACTATAAAAGTCTAGTGTGGAAATGGTCATTGTTGTAGTGCTATTATTCCACTTTCAACCTCCTGTGGAATTCTGGAGTTTGTAGTTTACCAAGGCCAAAGAGCTCCCTGGCTGAGAATTCCAAATGCCCTCCCTAAACTGCAAACCCCAGGATCCCATAGGAGGTTGAAAGTGGAAAAATAGCACTGTAACAGGTTAGTGCAGAAATGGGCAGGGTTTTCTGGAGGCTGAGAAGTATTTCATCCACTCAAGGTCACTCAGTGGGTTTCCATGGTCAAGTGGGGAGCTGAACCCTGATCTCCAGGGTCGTAGTGTAATGCTCAAACCTCTACACTACACTGTCCTTCTTTGGTGTTATTATTGGAGCAAAACATAAGAGAAACTTTGAGAAGACTGAAATACTTTCCAAGAGAGAATACACTTGTGAATCTCTAACCTAGATAATTCCTGGCTGAAACATTCATTCAGGGAAAATAGATCCTCAAATGTATTTCAAAACCCTTGGTTTTTTTTTTAATTTGGCATTGCTCCCCTTTGGTGCCCAAAATTTGATTTCCTTGCTGTTCCACTAAAATAGAATACAATTTCCCCTTGGCAGAGCTCTTGAAAAAAAAGAGTCTAATCCAGGCCTATCCTGATGTAGTTAATAAGTAATAGTATCAGCAAAGAGTCCAGAGGGCTTTTTCCCCAGCATCCCAAAGGAAAGGGAAAGGGAATCTGGCAGGCTGTTCTCACTGTAGCGCTATTCACTTGGTTGAGAGACAGTGAAAATTAGCCCAATGGATAATAAGAGTTGCAGATATGCACAGGGAAACTAGATTTCACACAGCGGATTAAAAAGCTATTCCCAGTTCGGACACAAATGAAGGGCATGAGTTTTCATTGTCTCTTAACAAGCAGATCACTCATTTCTCATCGATTTTATATGCTATGAGGATTTTGCATAGTACAGCTGAACCAACGCGGCTCTTCCAGTTACTCAGCACCAACATTCTTCTCCCAAGGCATCGTCAGATGTGAACTCAAAAGACTTGGATTACAATGGAAGGATGGGAAAGATGCAAGGGTAGCTCCCAGTTTTCATGTTTCTAGGATGGAGGACAAATGAGGAAGAGTGGCTGAGTATTTCTCAGTCAACACTGGCACTTTCATCTCTTTTCACTATGCTCTACTTAATATGCTGATGAAACATCTGGGAAGAAAGTAGGTAGTACACTCAGCCTTCCACAGTCACTAGGGTTAGGGGTACCTAACCCTAGTGAATGTGTGTGTTGTTAGTCCTCATGGTTTTCACTTGAATGGCATATTCTGAGCAACTGTCATTGATGTTTAATGTATCATCCTTAATGACATTACTAGGGCGCGACCACTGTGACATTATAAGGGGTCATCTATCAGTCTCAGGTTTTGGTATGGAAATCTGAGACCTTCATTTGATTTGGGTAACTGTAGCTGCATCCATCTTTAAGAAGCCAACTGAATATGGACACAGCTTGGTTGTTGTTGTTGTTTTGGATCAGAGCTTCCAGAAACTGCTCACTTGAGCTGGAGAGATTCTGGGACTTGTGGTCCAGAAAAATAACTTTCTCAAGCTCTAGATGTAAGACAGGTAAAGCATTTCCCATGGTATCTGTAAGAATGTCTCCTTGCAAAACAGATCATTTCTACAGTCAGGCCTCCACATTTGCTAGAGCTAGGGGCACAAGACTCCTGCAAAAGTGGAAAAATTGCAGATATGAAAATGTGGGTGTATGTATTTGTGGGAAGGGGGCTGCGGCATTGTGGAGAGAATGGGCACTCAGCATCCAGTCAGGGAAAGGAGAGGGAAAGGAGTGGGTCACCATGGTGGGCCTACAATTCCTCTCTCTTGCCCATCCATCCCTTTCCTTGGTTGGGTGAGGAACATCGGCAGAGGATTTGTGATGCTGAGAAATTGGGCTACCATCTGTTCTTAGCTGGCAGGCGAGGAGGACGAGGATCAGAGGCAGGTTTTTAAAGTGCTGCATGGCCTGCTCAGAGCTGCCAAGAGGGAATGTTCCCTTAGAAAAGAAGCACATGAGGTGGGGGGGAAGGAGTTAGAGAAACTCACAGATAAATCAGTGGCAGTGAGACCCCCAAATATGGAGGGCTGACTGTACTTCTAATGAATTACAGGCAAGAACAGCAAAGGAGAATTCTTGGTGCACAGTCTGCAGGTCAATATCCTCCCCATCATCATCTTTATAAAATGCCTTAATTAACTTCTCTGCACAGCTGGAAAACAAGAAGCCCCTTGCCGCAGGCTTACAGTCTAATAGACGTGACACAAGGACATAAAGGAAAAAAGGAATCAGAAGGTTCATGTTTTGGTAAAAGTTAATACTGTGCCTTAGCTTTTATAAAAAAGAGAGAGAGAGAGAGAGACATCCCTTTCTCTAAGTAGAGTGGAGAAAAGCCTTTTTGAATCCCTTGGTGGGAATATGACAGCAGCAATCGGGGCCGGCTGATGCTTTGTCCTCTCGGTAGAATGATGCTCAACTTATTTTTTTTGCTATTTATTTATAATAACTTGTCCACAGATCATATTAAAATCCATAATCTTGGCCCCAAAACCTGCTCTCAAGTTATACTTGAGGTCGACTTAGACAAGAATATATACAGCATTTGAGAGTCTGGCAACTTGGAGGAGCATAAAAATAAAGTTGGGATCATGCGTGTCCCATGAGCTGCCCTTTCCCCAAACTTTCCCCAGACACTGAATAGGGGGGATGGCTAAATGCTACCTTTCAATCAGTCTTTTTGTAATTTGTGTGTGTGTGTGTGTGTATGCGCGCGCATGCACACGTGTGGGACAGGTCCAACAATTTCACCATAAAATCTGCACAGCGGTGAATTCCAATCATAACGATTTCATACGTAATGTCTCCACATCATGAGCTCACCCCTTTTTAAATGACATCCATTTTGATGTGTTTCTTTCGGTGAAATCACCAGCATTTTTCCACTTTCAATGGATTCAAGCCTCTTCCACCACTGAAAGACCAATATTGAAATGAGGCCAAGGGAACTGCTCCGCCAGTTGCACGGGCTCCCTTGAGAACAACACTGTGATTATGTAAGAGTTCTACACTTGGATGTTAAGTAAACCAGAAAGAAGTGCATTGAAATACCATAAAGGAGCTACCTGAATAAAGGGGCAGGCATGCAGCCGAATTTCAAAATCCATCAGCAAGAGATCAGTTCAGGGCTATAGCAAGAGAGATTTGCTCTTCCTCAGAAACTTAGTCTGGGACAAAGAGAAGGGAAAGAAATGGAATATCAGAAGAGAGAATGAAAAAATGCATATCCCCCAATTTCTCTGGCCATTTCCACACTACAGTGTTATAGTGTTATTATTCCACTTTCAACAGCCTATGGAATCCTGGGGTTTGCAGTTTAGGGAGGGGCATTTAGAACTCTCAGCCAGAGAGCTCTTTGGCTTCAAGTAAACTACAAACCCCAGAATTCCACAGGATGTTGGAAGTAGAACAATAGCACTATAACCGCGCAGGGAGGAAACGGCCTACAATTCGGCAGGGACAGCCCCAATGACTCCTCTGTTGTTCTCCTTTTTCAGCTGCTTTTAAAATTTCTCACTTTCAGTCTGGGTCCTCCGCTTACTTCATTTGCTGCAAACTGAGTTCCAAGTGCAAAGTAGATTGCACTCTATTAAGTCATCAGGCTGGGGGAGGTAGAGGAAAGGAAGGGCGGAAATCTGCCTTACTCTATAGGCTCAGCCAAAAGCCAACTGCTGCAGCCTCTCCTGGTTTGTGTATTCTTCCTCATTAATAACTTTTGCCCTTTTGACCAGACTCTGATGTTACTTGGTTACAAGTATCCCAGTTTTCATGACCATTCTCCTGCCCCCACCCTGCCCATGGTAGCCAGGGTCCTACTTTACTTCTAGGCAAGTGGATACACACTTGCAGCATGAATCTTGCCATTTATTTATTTATTTGCTTGTTTATTTATTTATTTATTGAGAGTGTTTATACTCTACCCATCAGCCAAATAAACTCCCAGAGTGGTTTATAAACCATTAATTTGGTTTTATAATATAAAGAAGACATGACACAGAAGAAAAAGGGATGGCAGTGATAGTGGGGGTTAAGTTCAGCAGATGATGGCTGCTCTTCTCTCCTTCAGAGGCCAAAGCAGTTGTCCTATGAAGGTAGGGCCTCTCACCAGCTGCTGGAGCCAAGCTAAGATGACGCTTCGCCTGGTTGTTCTTCTCTCACTCAGTTGCCACAGCAATGGCAGCAAGAATATGGAAAGAGGGCCTCTCTTCAGCTGCTGGGACCAAGACAGGACGGAGCTGTGCCTGGCTGCTTTTCTTTCCCATGGAAACCAGATCAGAGGCAGTAGGAATATGGAGGGAGGATGCCTCACCAACCACTGGGGCCAAGGCTAGATGGAACTGTGTGTGGCTGCTCTTTCTCTCTAAGAGATCAGACCAATGATCATTTGTTCTTCTATAAAGCTCTACCCATAAAGAGGTGATAGTTTCATATCTAGAAGAAAGAATTTTCACATCTCAGGGCCTGAGCCTGACTTTCAAGACCTGGAACCTCTTCTCCAGTCCTCAGGGTAAGAAGAAGGAATCTCAGGACAAGAGTGCTGCCTTAAAAATGTATGTGTATTCATTGTTAATCTTCGTGTTTTTCACCTGAATGGCATATTCTGAGCAACTGTCATTGGTGTTTAATGTATGATCCTTCTGACATTACTAGGGCTCGACCACTGTGACATCATAAGGAGTCATCCATCAGTCTCAGGTTTTGGCCCTGAAATCACAGAGCTTCATTTGATTTGGGTAACTGCTGTATCCATCTTTAAGATTCCAACTGCACATGGACACAGCTTAGAAAGGTTTGTTGTTGTTGTTGTTGTTGTTGTTGTTGTTTTGGATCAGAGCTCCCAGAAACTGCCCACTTGAGCTGGGGAGATTCGAGGACTTGTTGTCCAGAAAAGTAACTTTCTCAGGATCTAGATGTAAGATTGGTAAAGCATTTCCCATGGTATCTGTAAGAATGTCTGCTTTCAGAATGGATCACTTCCACAGTTGGCCACCCATATTTACTAGGGTTAGGGGCACAGGACCCCTGCAAAAGTAGAAAAATTGCAAATATCAGAACATGGGTGTGTGAGTCTGCAGGAAGGGGGCTGAGGCATGGTGGGGAAAACAGGCAACCAGCATCCAAACCAGGGCCCTTTTCGCACGGGCCTTTTCTCGCGCGACAGCCCCGTGAGCCTCACGGGAGTGGGAGCATCACTCCGCATGACGCACTCCCACTTCCACCGGGCTCACGGGGCTGAAGCGGCGCGAGCGCGGGTTTTTTGATTTTTGCTTCGAAGCAAAAATCACCCGCGCTCGCGCAACGCTCCCGGCGCCCGCGCGCACTTACCTCTTGTGCGGAGCGTCGGGAGCCAGCCGGGTCGCGCTTCCTTCCCTCCACCCCTGCGGAAGGAAGGGATGGGATGGGGCGGGGCACTAGCGCGACGGACGCGACACGTCCTGCTTCGCACGCGCGCGCGTGTGGGGGGCGGACGGGACAAGCGCCTTTCTCTCGCGCACGCGGGGGGCGGGCGTACGGGACGAGCGCCTTTCTCTCTCGTGCGCAGGGGGGGCGGACGGGACGAGCGCCTTTCTCGCACGTGCGGGGGGGGATGGACGGACGCTCGAGCTGCCGCCGCCTCCGGGAGGCTGCCGCTTCCCCGCTCGTTCCTTCGCCTGCGGAAGGAAGGAGGGGGAAGCAGCAGCCTCCCGGAGAAGGCTTCTTGCGCGAGCCGCCCTCCTCCATCGCGCCAGCACCAGCGCTGCGAAAAGGGTCCAGGTCAGGGAAAGAAGAGGGAAAGGGGTGGGATAGGATGGTGGCGTTATACATCCTGTCACACCGTGCTTCGAGAACATGGAAATGGACACTGACTGAGGGACTGAAACAGTGAGCATGCCAGGACCTGCTCAACAAGAGAAGGTTACAGAACCAGAAATCCCAGAGACAGAACAGAGTGCAGTGTCAGCTCTAGCAGAGAAATTTGCCCCTTCAAATACAGAAGACAATTTACCTATATCTTCCTTTGCTGAGCGTCGACAGCAAAGTGAAAACTTGTGCCAGTCTCAAAGAATTTATAGGAGACAGCAATTAGTTAGGCAGTGGCTCTGTTAAGCTGCTGACCTATATAGGCACTGCCCTTCACCTCCAGGAGTTGTCAGAGCTTATCTGACCTTACCATCTGCCAGTTGTATTTCTTGGATTGTTTTGACTCTGAACTTATTTTGCTCTGCCCTTGGATTCTGTTGGGCCCTGTTTGTGCCTTTGACCTTTTGCTTACTGAGTAAAAGTAAGTGATTGATTTTGAGCTGCTCTGTTTCTTTGTTTGTTACTTTACCTGCATTATCTCCTGGCTATCAGCTGTACAGCCACAAGCTCTGGCTTGCTGCCCAGACTGGGATAGGACACTTCCTTTTTTTGCCTATTTCTTTCCTTGGGTGTCAGGAGGGCATCAAGAGATGACATGTGGTGCTGAGAAATGGGGCTGTGAGACATACTTATCCAGCCAAGCAGCTGCTGGTGGAGAAAGAGGAAAACCAGAGACAGATTTTTCACAGGTTGCATGGAGTGCTGAGGAGGAAGGCCTCCTGGAAAAGAAGCGCCTGAGGTGGGGTGGGCAGGGGTTGGAGAAACTCACAAATTATCAAATCTGTGAAAGTCAAACACACAAATGTGAAGGGCTGGCTGTATATCTATCTTTTGACGAGCATACACTGAAGCTGGGCCGGGGTGTAGGTATGAGGGAGAAGGGCAAAATGGGGTAATTCACTGCTAAATAAGAATTCTCTTCCGCCCATGAAGTTTTCCTTAACTACTCAAATTTTTAGCCTTGCAATAACTTAAATTTTCAATTCAACATTTAGGATCAGACTTTAGGCATCAAAAGAAAGGAGTCAAGCACAGAGACCAATGGAATGCGAACAAAACAAACTGTAGAGTTCTAGGTGTGAATAGTTTTCAGTGTCTCTTTCTCAACAATGACAGAAATTTGGGGGTTGAAGGAAAATTTAATAGGAGGGGAACAGAATTTTTATTTTATATGTCTCTATTTCCTCCACCCCAACCCTACAGCTATACCCCTGGGCTGGGAGAAGAGGAGAAGAAGAGAACTCCATGCCTTTTCTGTCCGTTGGAACTACAAAGAGACCACACAGACTGTCTTTATCCGCCCTTGTTAAAAAAGTTCGGTTGGGAACAACAGGTAGAAACAGCAGTTTGGGTTTCAGTCTTTTCAGCCACAAAGGAGCCAAAAATAGAAAATAGAAGCAGCTAGTGTGGCTTTGCGGGGGCTTTTGGTAGAAGGCCTCACAGTTCCATTCCTAGGCATTTTCTTTCTCTCTTTATCTGTCTCTCTCCCTCTCTCCTTATTCTTTTTCTGCCTTTCTTTCTTTCCTTCCACTCCTACAAACATTTTCATGTTGCCATGCCCGCAGAAACTTTCATTTTCCACAACACTTCGATGAAATGCAAATGAAGAGCAAGGGCGTAACTTCACTGCCAACTTCCATTGTTAACATGGTCCCTTCAGGCCAGGAAGATGGTTCTTCTAGCTGACGTATCTACAACTTGTCATCTTATATACCCTAATAGCCAAGTCATGTTCTCAAAAGGAATTCTTCTGTAGCCAAAATGGAGGTCTCCATAGGCTTGGTGAAACTCTAGAACTAGCAGTCTAATTCTAACACTAGAATTAGTGCTTCCTGACTAATCACAAACAATAGATTAAAAAAAAAATCAAAACTTGAGAAAGATTGTTTTTGGGGTTTCATTTTTGTTTTTGTTTCTTGTTGCCGTTTTTGTTGGGTTTGTTTGCTTGGTCCATAGCTCTAAGATTCCACTAGGCAGCACACCCACTTGGGAGTTATAGTCCAAAAAAAGAAAAGTAAAATAACCTCATATGTCCTGTTTAAGGCTGGCTTGTTGTTATGTGCTTTCAAGTCATTTCCAACTTGTGGTAATCCTAAGGTGACCTTCTCACAAGGTTTTCTGGGGCTGAGAGCGTGTGATGTGCCCAAGGTCACCCAGTGGGTTTCCACAGCTGAGCAGGCAACTCATCCCTGGTGTCTATGGTTGTAGTCCAGTGCTCAAGCCACTACATCACTGGCTCACTAAGGCCCTTTTGGCTCCACCCTCCCAACCAGCATAGAGATGGGAGAAGGACAAAACCATGACAACACTTATGCATGAAATCATCGTGGTCCCATCTTTGTCCCATCCACAGGTGGCATGATCATGCTGCAAATCATTGATGGGTTTTCCCTGTCAAAGATCAGTGATCACGCCACCATCTTGCCATGAGCCCATACTTACCTTCCCTGTGAAGGTCCTGGAAACACAATAGCTGCATTTCCTGACCCAACACAGCCTGGGACAGTACCTGGCTGTGATGGGGCAGGAAGAGGCATGGCCACCACACTTCCTGAATCCTGGAGGCAGCCAGTGCATAGGGGAGCACTCCTGTTGTGCTCCCATCCTGGCAGGGCTGATGCTAGGGCGCACAACAGATGTCTCTGTGGAATTCTGGAGTTTGTAGTTTACTGAGGCCAAAGAACTCTCCGGCTGAGAATTTTAAATGCCCCTCCCTAAACGGCAAACTCCAGGATTCCTCAGGATAGGATAATAGCACTATAATAGTGTAGTGTGGAGATGACCTGTAACCCCTGAGATCATTCCCCTGCAGATCTTACAACTTGAGCTGGTTTATACAGGGATGTAATGGCCAAACTATAGAGAGGGTTAATTCAGGGGATCTGAGCAAAAGTTCATGAGGAAGAGACTAGATTGGCCCTGACACCCTTTAGCCAATGGGAGGTGAGAAGAGAGAGAACCAAAACCTTCTGGGATGAAGAAGGAGAGTCTGTGCAATGCAAACTTGCAGCAGGAATCCCAAAAAAGGATTATAAGGAAACCAGGGACTATCTAGTCAGATGCATTCGGTTTTCAGTTCTTTTGAAAGGAATTGGAGGGCTGGGGAAGGCAACCTGGAGTTGGAGAATAATCTTTCTTTTCTTTATTCCTGTTCCTATGGGTTTGGTTCTTCCTCTTGCAACCAGAGAGTAGGTAGGCAGAGACTGAGGCCCTTTTCGCATGGCGTTCACCATGCGAAAGGGCCTCTGGAGCATCACGCAATTGTGAGGAGCTGTCCACATGACGTCCTCACAATTACGCGATGCTGTCGGGACCAGCAGGCTGCAATCGCACACTATTTCATTTTCAGCTTCTAGCTGAAAATGGTGCATGACTGTGCATCACTCCAGGGCCCCACACACACTTACCGTGCGTGTGGAGCCTCAAGAGTCATGGCACTTGCGCTTCCTGCCCTGGGCTGCGCTGCAGAAGGAAAAGGAGGAGCCCTCAAGCTGTTCACTAGCTAGCAGCGGCTGCAGAGGCGAAGCAGCGAGGACGCGAAAGCCTCTCGCAAGAGGCTACTCGCGCGATCCCCACACCCCAGTGCCGTGAAAAGGTAAGGTGTAAAAAGGACCCCAGTGTTCCAAGTTAGTCCAGTTGCTTGATATATCTTCTATTATTTCTAAGTACACTATTCATTGTTAGTGTTGCAACTCCCATTGTCTGCTTGGCTGGGAGAGAGATTCACACCCATACCCACAGGATGTTTTTGGGGGTAAAAGTACCCTCGATTTCAGGCTGTCCAGTGCAGTCTCTCACCTTTCTGAATGCCACATTGTCCATTTGATTCCCAAACGAGAGTTGTCCTTAGGTGCCCACCTAAGTCACATCGCTGCTTTCCTTGCTGCTTTCCAGACAGGTAATTATAGCCTCATCCCTGAAAGTCCTCTATCACACTTTCCTCCTTTTTCCTTCATCTAGTCCTTGTATGTTTGTGTAAGTGTTTGGATCTTTGCGTGCTTGTGTGAATTTCTCTCAATAAAACATATCTTTAGTTTATAATTTAAACTCTCTGGCTGGTTCTTTCCTGCAAAGACCCCGTAAACATAGGTGGTAGATCTCTTTTAGTCACCCCCCCACCCCCACAGGCCCCCTAACTTTGATCTAAACAATTCTCCACTTTTGAATGGAGGTACTGGCATCACTGGTGGGTCCTTGTGGCAACCACATTTTGTGGTAACAAGAGGATAAGACAAAGGATATCTATTAGTGGCTTTTAAGTTTAATGGACAGGTGGAATTTCCCATTCAGAGATATTATACACTCTGAATGTCAGTTTCTGGGAAGCAACCCCAAGGTGCAGAGGACATCATTGACTATGGGCATTTCTGCACCAGCCCGTTATAGTGCTATAATTCCAGTTTCAATATCCTATGAAATCCTTTGAGGCCCCTCTCTAAACTGCAAACCCCAGGATTCCATGGGCTGTTGAAACTGCAATAATAGCACTATAACAGTCTGGTGCAGAAAAGGCCTTTGTCTCCTTCTTGTAGGCTTCTTGAAGTCATCTGGTTGGTCATTACTGGCAGAAAGATGCTGGACTGGAAAAACCCTTTCTCTGATCCAGCAGGGCTCTTCTTATTTCTCATTTTATGACATCAACCTTTGGCTTTCAGAAGGTACCTTTTTTTGGCTCTGTCTGGCTCCACTCCCCATAAACAGGGTTTGATTAATGTTGCAGGAGAAGGAGGAGCAATTTGTGAATCACGAATTCCAAATTCTTAGGAGAAAGTCTAGAAGTCAGTTTTTCCTCATTTTTTACCCATTCGGCGAGGCACACTATAAAGTAAGAACCTTAACAACAGTATCATACAGACAACTGCTGCAGCTGGAGGCTTCTGTACCCTGTTTTCAGCAGCTACTACCAGCAAATTGTTGACTCATTTATGGAACGAGATGCAGAAAAGTGAGGAAGAAGAAGCGAAGGAAAGAGAGAACACATTCATATTTTGGTTAGTTAGATGACCAAATTGCCAGCCCCTGACAGAGAAAGAGAGAGAATGAAGTCATCGAAGAGCCATTTAGCAACCTGAATTAAAAACAGATGTCTGTTTGCAGGTGTTCCCATGTTGGCAGCAATTCACTGCACAAAAGATACCCCCACCCTGCAGGAATTGTCAAGTGGCATTGTCTTTCTCATCTTCAGCCTTGCAAAGCATTGAGAATGAACAGGGAATTGTTTATTTTTTCAGACTTCAAGAGGAAGAAATCAACTGCTTCACTGTAGTACTTTTCAAGTTCATTATACATTATTTAGTTCAGTGGTTCCTAACGTGAGGTCCAGGGGCTCCGGGGATCCACAGAGTTCTCACAGGGGGTCTGCAAAGCCCTGCTGCTAGACACCAACAGCAGCAGCAATAGGGACATGGCAGCCAGAAGCACTGCAAGTGCTGAATCTCCTTCTTCGTTGGCAAACGAGGGAACAGTTTGGGTGCACACACACATATCCCTGCTGCCACGCCTCTGATGAAAGGGACATGGTGGCTGGCATGTGTGGGTGCCCATGACACTGGAGACTAGAGTTTGAATCTCCACTTGGCCATGGAAACCTACTGGGTTGCCTCAGGCAAGTCACATTCTCTCAGCCTCAGAGGCAAAGACAATAGATCTTGCCAAGAAAAGTCTCATGATAGGCTCACCTTAGGGTCACCATAAGTTAGTTTTCAAAGAGGAGAGACATGATTGCTAAAATAAATCTCCCCTAGACAGTGGCACATTATTGTTGTGGGCCTTCAAGTCACTTCTAACTTATGGCAACCCTAAAATGAACCTATCACAAGATTTTTTGGGGGAGGAGGGACAAGATTTGTTCAGAGAGGGATTGCCTTTGCCCTCCTCTGAGGCTGAGACAATGTGACTTGTCTCAGATCACCCAGTGTCTGAGTGGGGATTTGAATCCTAGTCTCTTGAACCTTTAATAAATATATAAACATCTGAAAATGTAAATTAATATTTAAATCTAAATTTAAATATTGAAAGCCTTGAGTTAAGTCTTGGGGCTCCCTGGTAAAAAAATATATTTGAAGGGGAGCTCTGGTAAAGAGAATGTTAAGAACCACTGATTTAGTTATTTAATGGGTTTGTACTGTCCTTTCCAAATTTTCTGTTGCTTCAGAAGCAAAGCAGAGTCACTTCTAGTTAGTATTTTGGCAGGAGACTGCCAACTAATACCAGTTGCTGTGAGCTATATTTCGGAGGAAAGAATTGGCACCACCTGTGAGGATTCCTTGACTAAGGCCCTTTCCGCAATGCACCTTTTCACAGAGCTGGGGTGGGGGGACTGTGCGAGCAGCCTCCAGGGAGAGGCTCTCACATCCCAGTTCCTTCACCTTTGCAGCTGCCACCCACTCGCACAAGAGCCCTGCCTCTTCCTTCTGCGGTGCAGCCTGAGAGTTTCCCAGGCTGTGCTGGGGCAGGAAGCATGAGCACCACAGCTCCAGAGCTCCGCACACACGGCAAGTGCGCATGGGGCCCCGGAACAATGCACAATCACACACAATTTTCAGCTGAAAGCCGAAAATAAAAAAGTGTGTGAGTGGTCCTTGCCAGACCTTGGAGCGTTGCGCAATTGTGAATGCATTGTGTGGCCTGCTCCTCACATTCACGTGACACTCGAGGGGTCCTTTTGCTTGGCAAATGCTGTGCAAAAAGGGATGAAGAAAATCCTATGAAATCCATGAGGTTGCCGAAAGTCAACAAGCAACTTGAAGGCACATATATACACTCTTCTTTCCCCACTCTAAAATAGCTCTCAAGGCTAACAATAAAAATAAATCCGTTAAGCACAAACAATTCCTTACCCTCCAATTGTCCCCATGTGGCAGGGACAGTCCCAGTTAATCCTCTGTCATCCCACTTTTTCAGCTGCTTTTATAATGTCCTGCTTCCTCTCATCCTCCCGCTTCCCACCCTAGACTCAGCTTATTTTAGTCTCTGCAAACTGAGGCTCTTTCTACACTACACTGTTATAGTGCTATTATTCTCCTTTCAACATCCAATGGAATCCTAGGGGTGTGACCAGGGTGTGCAAGGGCACAGCTATGGGCCAGGACGCCCCAAAAATACTGCCACCCAGGGCGAATTGCCCCCCCACCCCCACATCCCTACACGACTGTGAAGGGGTTAGATGAAAAACAGCAGGTAATAGCTGCCTTTGGCTATTTCTGCCTGACATCACAGTCCCACATTGTGGACGCAACAGCAGTAGTCCACAGGTCATGCTTTCACATGACGTCGTTGTGGTCCCTCAGCCATCGTGTCCCCACCATTACACAATCGCGGGATAGTCACTTAATGGTAAAAAATCCATTAAGCGCCCACGATTGCTCAACACTCCCATCCTTCCTGGCCATGCAGAGGGGCAGAAAGCACGATAGAGGAACTTCCTTCCCCAGTGCAGCACAGGAAAGAGCCCAGCTGCACTGTGGAAGGCAGGCGCACATCGCTTGCACTCCCTTCCTCAGGAAGCCAGCTGGGTGCAGAGGGGAGTATTCTTGTCTCACTCCCTTCCTGGCAAAGGTGCTGCCAGGATTGCGAAGGGATGATGTGGGAGAGGATCATTGTGTGGAAATGGTGTTTATTTTTCTGCTAAACCTGGAACAAGCCCATTTGTTTTGCTAAGCTTTGCATGATGAGGCTTTACTAAGAGACTAAGGAAACCTGACTGTATATGTCTTCATTTGTTGGTATCTGTTGGACTGTTATTTCTATTTTGTTTTCTTGTTACTGGCCTGTCCTCTATACAATGCATTATCTGTTAAGAGCATTTCCAACTGATGCTACTTTTTATCTTGTTTTGCAGTTCTTTATCATCAGCTGCCTTGAGGGCTTCATTGAGCCAGGTAGCAAGAGATCACTTTAAAAACATACAAGTGACAATTACAACAAATACTACAGTGCAGTATGAATTACTCCTATTCAGGTAGCCAACCAACCATGCCTTTTTCCAGGACATTCCATGCTATTCTACTCTCCCTGCTTTTCCAGTATACCTCCCAAGAAGATGATTCAACAATCCCTACCCCTCCCATGCCCCCTCCCATGGAATTTATTTCTAACTTTTCTTCTGAGCTTCTGAAAACCTTAGGGTCAAGTAGGATGAAGCCGTGACAGTGTAGCATGCAGAACATCACAGGTCCAACCTCAACTGGAAGAACAATAGCATGGAATAGCATAGATTTAAAAAGAGAGATGCAAACTTAGCTGTGTCAACCAGAAGACAAATTCCAAAGTCCATATTATGATAACTTCTTTCTTAGGCAAATCGAAAGGGCACACAATTCTCTGTGTAAGCTTTTGAAACACACACATACTTCTTCATCAGGCAAAGATTTCTTTTTAAAAAAAGCATTCAGGAGAAAGTACAGAGGGCAACCAATTCTGTTGCTGCAACAAATCCACTGACTGCCATTTGCTTCCAGGCAAAATTCAAAGTGAAGGTTTTGACCTATAAAGCCCTACGCAGCACAGGTCCATGTTACCCGAAGGACTGGATTTTTCCATAGAGCGCCGATGTAGTGGTTTGAGCATTGGACTATGATCTTAGAAACCAGGATTCCAAATGCCAGCTCAGCCATGGAAACCCAATGAGTGACATTGGGCACCTCGCACACTGTCAGTCCCAGAAAATCCCATGATAGATTTGCCTTTGGGTCGCCGTAAGTCGGAGGCAACTGGAAGACACACAACACATACAACACTTACAGCAAATGGAAGAACTCTAGGTCTTTCTGATTCTACGTGTCTCACTCTCTGCACTGCTAGAAAGTTGAAGACTGAAAAAAAATTGAACTGGGGGGGGCAGAATTCTTAATGCCTCTGTTTTTTTTCCTCCCTTCCGCGCTACCTCACCAGTAGCGCCACCCCTGCAAGATTTGGAGATCAAGATAAAGTCAGCTGAAAATCATCTGTATCTTTCCCTGTCGCCTTTCTGAACTGAAGTAGAATACAACCCAGTGCTTTAAAAAAGAAAAAAGAAAAAGAGGACAGGTTTCGAAAGTGTCCGTTAGTGCCTGGTGGTGAGTGACAAGGTACTAGCACACTTTCTGAGGCATATAGATTGTTTCCTGTGAATGCATGACTAATCGTGCGGGATCGGAACAGGAACCACCGCAAGAGGTTATAGGAAATAGTCAAAAGATCAGCCACCTGGGGGAGGAGAGGAAAGGGGGAAAGGCCATTTTTAATTTCTTCGCTGCTGGTTGTTTTTTTGGAAATTCTAGGAAATGGGGGATGTTAAACCAAGCCTTGGGCTGGGATGTTTTTATTTCCCATGCATCTATAACAATTATTGTTTTAAAGTATTTTAAACGTGCAGATAACTGTATACGCGTTGGTACACATGAACATGTCTGCATCTAGCAGTTTTACAGATGAAAAGAAAATCCCAAATCCACAATAGGACTACGGCTCAGGGGACCACATTTAGCACTGAGGGAAAGCATTGATTGAGTGATTGATTTTTTTTTATATCTATCTTTTCCCCCAATATGAGACCCAAAGTAGCTCAGAGTAACTATTTAAAATGAAACAGCTAAAACAGAGCATGACACAAAAGTGTTTTAAAAAGCATTAAATGGTCCATCCAATTAAAACATTATGTTAAAATAGTTTAAAATACATATTGAGTATTAAGAAACGGCACAGTCTTTGCACATCCTTTTACCCCAGGGATGGTCAAAAATGTGGCCTGCAGGTTGCATGTGCAGACCACAAGACCCCCCCAAGGAGCTCTTGAAAGCACCCTGGTCCTCTCCCCCCCAAAAAAAATTTTTTTTCAGGCTGATTTGGAGGCGAATGTTGAACCAAACCACTCCAAAACTCCCAAAACTTCCTAAAAAGGTGATAAGTTTGCTTCCTTAACCCTCCCAGCCCCCCATCTCCTAAAAAGCAGACAAAAAAGGGGGGGGGAATAATTGAAAATCAGCCAAAATGGCTGCTGGAACTGAAATGTGATACTGAGGCTAACCAGGTGGACAGGTGGGCACAGGAAGGAAAAATGGCCCCTTTGTAGTCGTCCATCCCTGTTCTATCCCAATTTGTGTTGCCAGGTTTTCAAAACAGCAATAAGGGACACTCAGAGTCATGACAAATAGCTATTAACAAGTTTGTGTTCTACCTAAGTAACAAATAACAGTACTGATTTCAGTTAATTTGGCTACGTATGGCCATTTCTGCACTACGCTGTTATAGTGCTATTATTCTACTTTTAACATCCTGTGGAATTCTGGGGTTTGTAGTTCACTGAGGCCAAAGAGCTGGCTTAGAATTCTCAATGCCTCTCGCTAAGCTACAAACCGCAGAATTCCATAGGATGTTAAAGGTAGAATGTTGTGTGAAAGAAAACAGTGCAGGACGGATTTGAAAACATGCAAGTAAAGAAAGCTGGTAGGTCTAAGGCTATTTTCGCGCTAGCCTGTTATAGCACGATGATTCCACTTTCAACATCCTCTGGAATCCTGGGGTTTGGAGTTTCGGGAGGGGCTGGGTGGCCCCTCCTGAAACTGCAAATCCCAGGATTCCAGAGGATGTTGAAAGTGGAATCATCATGCTATAATAGGCTAGTGCAGAAATGGCCTAAAAATGCTAGCAAACATACTTCAGTCAATGTATAGTTCTTGTGTGCCTTCAAGTCATTTCCGAGTTACAGCAAGCCTAAGGTGAAACTATCATGTGGTTTTCTGGGACTGAGGGGATCTGATACACCCGAGGTCACGCAGTGGGTTCCCATGACTGTGCAAGGAATTGAGCTCTGGTCTCCACAGCTGTAGTGCAATGCTCAGACCACTACACCACACTCTGATGCATAAATCTGAGAAATGTACACAGAATTCGTAAATTTGAAAAATTCATGCCAAAAACATAGAGATTCCTGTGTGAATGAAAAAGCTCTCGCTGAAGCAATAAAGCAAAGTGAGCCAGCTTTGTGCATTGGCTTGAGCAATGGATTAGGATGTCGTGAGTCCAGGGTTTGAATCCCCACTTGTCCAATACTCAAGCCATGACTGAGTGGGCAATTAAACCCAAGGGCCTTTCCATACTACACTGTTATAGAGATATTATTCTACTTTCAACACCCTGTGGAATTCTGGTATTTACTGAGGCCAAAGAGCTCTCTGGCTGAGAATTCTAAATGCCCCTTCCTAGGGGAGGAAAAGGAGGAGGGAGACCTTGCGCTGGGGGATTTTAGGTGGTGGGAATTGATAGGATTGTATGTAGGATGTCTTTGTTATTTTTATACTTTTTCAATAAAAGGGAGAGATTGCACTGGGAGAATTTGGGTGGTGGGAATTGATAAGATTATATGTAGGATTTATTATATGTATGTGAGAGATGTGTTTGTAATTTTTATACTTTTTTCAATAAAAATAAAAAAAATTAAAACAAAAACAAAAACTAAATGCCCCTTACTAAACTTCAGAGCCCAGATTCCACAACATGTTGAAAGTACAATAATTGCACTATAACAGCGTAGTGTGGAAAGACCCCTAATCTCCAGGGTCATAGTCCAGAGGTCAAACCACGATGCCACCCTGGCTCCATCTTCTATATAAAAGTCAAAGTTTGTCTGTTTGTGAGTTTGCCTGTCTGTGTCAGGCAGGTAAAGACCTCGCATGATTGGCTGTGTGAGGCGAGAAGACCTCATATGATTGGCTGGCTGTGAAGATTCCATGGGATCCTGGGGTTTGTAGTTCCGGGAGGGACATTTAGAATTCTCAGCCAGAGAGCTCAGGCTGGTTGCTATGGAGACGAGGCCTAGCAGCAAGAAGGGTAATGTATTCCCTCAGGAACCCAACCTCTGTATGTTAACAACTCTGAATACAGATTGGATTGGGACAGTTTGGGGAATTAGAGACACAGGATCTCAAACCTTTCTAACAAGTATTACCTATGAGAAAATAAAATCCCGGGTGACACCGGGTATAAAAGTTAGTTAGAAATATTTTGGGACCTTCTATGGCACCACATAAGCAAAGCCAAAGACTGAAAGGAAAAGCATAAATAATTGTCTGAGAACTCTGTGGATAGGCTGGCTTATTGACCCACTTGTTACTTCCGGTATGGCACCTTGGGTGAGGACCCCCAGATATCATTTTGATATCAAACAATTCGGCCTTAGCTGGACTGGCTCGCAATTACCTCACTCCACGTGTTTGCGAGGTCCTCCAGACAAGCACGGACAGAGTGCGATCGTTAATGGTTTTGCATTCCATTCCTCATTGAAGCCAGCAACTCAAGCCTCACCCGCAGCTTCAGGGAACTTCCTGCTGCAAACTCCACAATAGCCACACGGCTTTCAGTCAAGTTACTCTTTTATGTTGGGCCATCAACGTCCCAACCATGCTATTGCCATCAAACACAAATCCAATCATGCTAAACTTGACCTTTCCAAATCCTTTGTCCAGCGCCAAAACTCCTTTGTTTTCACCTGGCTTGCCATTGCCGGTAGGCACAAACTTCCCTATAAAAACCCCTCACTTTCCAACCGTCTTCGGATCACTTTGGACTGCCATCCCACCTTGCTGCCGGTTGTCTAAGGGACTCCCCTCAGCGCCCCACGCTGAGCTTTCTTCCCCAGATCCCCACTTCTCTCCAGGACTATGAGGCAGGTCGTATTGCCTTCCCTTAACAAACTCCCGTTTCTCTTTCCAAGATAGTTAGTTTATGTTTTGTCTTCTGTGTTTTTGTCTTTAATAAAGAATTGTCTGTTATTTGGAAAACCTTGTCTAGCTGCTCTCTGACCCGCCGCTGTAGACATTGGGTTAAAGATCTCGTTACGTTACCCTGCCTCTCACTAGCCAAAACAGTGTTCAGGCTAATTTTCCCCAATTTGGTATTTTATTTGACAATCTGGGCGCCCCTCACGGGACCCCCCCAAAAACTCAGGGTAACACACATACAGCAGTAAGTATATAGCTAACTACAATTGGGAACAGGGAGCAGTGCCAAAACACATCTGGGACCGTGGACTGCATGGAAGTTTTCTTCCTCAAAGCAAATGCTCACAGAAGGTCATTCTCCTCAGAAGAAGGACGAACCAGCCATTCTGAAACAGCCACCACGGAAACACACTGCCAGTCACTGGAAGAACCCTTGTGCAGGCAGCCGGAGGCACCCAAACGTGTCTTGCAGCTCCAGAGGATGCCAAACCAGAAGTTTAGCTAGGTACCTAATTGTTCAACATGAGCTTCTTTTCCTGATATTAGATGTTTTGAGGCTTTAGGCAATATACACACATTACCAGAATTTGCATCAGATCTGTGAGCTCCTGGATCAGAAATATTTGTGGACCACAAATAGTCGAGAAACAATAGCAGAATAGGATGTCATTAATGGATTATTTCCAGTTAAAATCAAAGAAGTGCTTTCCCAATGATCCTTCATAAGGAAGAGACTAGGTGGACCACACGGTAAGCTCTGGCCAAAAATGGATTTCACTTACTGCAATTGCAGTATAACAGCCTTCTGTGTTAACCCCTAAGAAGACAGGGGGCTCAAATTACAGGGAGGAACTGCTTCCTCTTTCCTTTCCTGATGTCCCTATTAGACACCTTCTTTCAGAAAGCACAGAAAGGTATAGAATCACAGAAACATAGAGTTGGAAGAGACCACAATGGCCATCAAGTCCAGCCCCCTACCATGCAGGAACAAACACTCAAAGCACTCCCAGCAAATGGGCATCCAGCCTCTGCTTAAAAACCTCCAAAGAAGGTGACTCCACCACACTCCGAGGCACCATGTTCTACTGTCAAACAGCTCTGCCCTTCCTGATATTTAGATGAAATCTCTTCTCCTGTAGTTTGAATCCATTGCTCCATGTCCGGAGCAGCAGAAAACAAGTTTGCTCCATCTTCAACATGATATTGCTTCAAATGTTTTGACTAATCCTCAGGGAAATTAGGAAATACAATTAAATTTCAGTAAGGGTCATCATACATTCCCCCTGAAGCTAAGCATTGTTGGGGAGATGGGTTTCATCATGACCCCTACCCAAATCTACTCTTTCCCAGCAGATTGTAAGGAAAAATTGTGCATGCCCATTATTTTATTGCATCGGAACCCTGTGGTCCTATCTCGATGAGAAGAAAGAGAAGAGAAGAGAAGAGAAGAGAAGAGAAGAGAACAGAACAGAACAGAACAGAACAGAACAGAACAGAATATGGGACTTAGCAGGGACAATTTTGATTCTTAAGGTTCATTCTTAAACCTTCTTGGGTTCTGTGTTGGAAGAAAGGCAGGATATAAATAAAATCTGGATGTCATTTAGCAAGTAACAAAAAATGTTGGGACAAAGTATCTAAACTAGACTTCCCCAGCCTGGTATCCTCCAGGTATGTTGGACTACAACTCCTCTCATCCCCAGATACCATGACCATGGTTGGTGGAAATCTTCAATGTGCTAAATGCTTTCAGCTTGTGTCTTGATCATACATGCATGTGTGCATGTTACCAAAGGCACTCCAATCAAAGATGTTCCCAACATAATTTAAAGATGATTGGTACCCCTTTCCTAGGCAAGGTTCTGTTGTATGGAACCAAATGTGGTTTATTTGCTAGTTTAGAGGCCATAGTTCAGTCCTACAGAATCAAATTTGAAGTTTGGTGAGATATTTAGGAGGTTCTGCAAGAGAGCTCAAGTGGTATAGTTCATGGGAGTGCATGGACTCATCAACATTTATTACATATTGGTCTCAAATTAGAACCAGTTAGGCAACAATAAAACTTCCTGCGTGTAAAAAGCAAGCATATCAGGGGGGAAAAAGCTTAAGTCTCCAATAGTCTCACTGACCGCCAAGAAGGCATATTTATGTATAGAAGTGTTAAAATATCTAGACTTTTACCTGCACTTTAATATGATTTAAGGTTTACTATCTCTTCCTGGATACTATGCTGATCTGCTCTTATTTTACACTTACTTTTACTCTTACTTTACAAGAATATTCTTCTGGTCCTTCATCTTCATTCTTTTTCCCTGAATCATGAGAACATTTGAGGCCAGCAAGGATGGGAGGTTGGTTTGTGAACTTGTTTTAGTGTTTTTGAGCTTGCATGGAAGTCACATGAATTTCTTCTCTTTCCTTCTTTTGTTTTTTTTTAACGGATATTACCTCACTAGCAAGGTGTCAATGTTAAGTGAACTCTTCCTTGTCCTTACTACAAGCGTGGGAGATCAAGTGTACTATGGTGCACCTGACTCATTCTCCACTGTGACTACAAGGAAACAAGACCCTATTGTATTGTGTAAATATTACCTCATTTACTGTAAACACTTGTGGGCTTTTTACCCACTCTCGTGAGCACAGGACATATTGGAAGAAACAAACATTTGTCAACTTCCCTGGAAGCTAGGCAGATAAACTATGCATCTATAACACTGATTAGCTACTGCTATCCCAAACAGTCAGGGATATCTCCTAGGCCCTTTTTGCACCTTACCTTTTCATGCTGCTGGGTTGGGGTTTTCGTGCAAGAAGGCTTGGGAGGAATGCTCCCACGTTCCTGCTGCTTGGGCTCTGCAGCTCCTTCCTCCTCACACGAGCACCCAACCTCCTCTGTTCGCAGTGCAGCCTGGGACCTGCACTGAGGAGAGGACGCACGACCAGCCCGGCTCCCAAGGCACCGCACGCCAGGTAAGTGCGCGCGGGGCCCCGGAGCGACGCACAACCGCACAGCATTTTCAGCTTTGAGCCGAAAATGAAAAGGTGCGTGCACGGTCCGCATCAGGCCCTTGAGCATCACATAAATGTGAGTGCATCATGCAGACCACTCCTCACATTTACACGATGCTCAAGGTGCCCTTTCGCTTCAAAAATGTCGTGCAAACTACAAACTATTTCATAGATGGTACACCAGAAAAATTAAAGACAATTTACAAGACGGGTACAGGTCAATGTTGGAAATGTCAAGAGAACTCTGGCACACTATTTCACATTTGGTGGTCATGTCCCAAAGCACAAAAATACTGGAAAGAAATACACAAGAAAGTAAGTTCAATTTTGAAGATCCAATTTGGGATGACACCTGAATTCTACTTGTTAAACATGACACATATATTAGATGGAATGTCAGTTAAGAAATACTGGAGAATAATATTGTACATGGTGACAACAGCCCGCATTGAGTATGCACGACTTTGGAAAAATGAAACTACGCCTACAACTGAACAGTACTGGACAACTTTTATGGAAAATAAAATGTGGATATACTTACACAAAGACTAAAAGGGAAATCAGACGAAGACATTAATAAAGAGTGGAAGATTGTTACAGATTTGGGTTGGGGGTAGACAGAAGGTAATGCATTTTTCATGACATCAATTACTATACAGGTTTATAGTCAATGAAATATCATGTAACAAGTAGAGATATATAGCAGGAACTAACAAATTATAGATTATTAACATGTTGTTGCGATCCCCGTTATCATAAATAGAGGGAATATTAATAATTGTAATCCAGAAAGGAAAGGAAGAAGGAAAAACATTGCATGTAAACATTGCAGAGATAATTGTTTGTTGAAATTTGAACAAAATTATTTTTAAAAAATGCCATGCGAAAAGGGCCCTAGAAAGAAACAGTTAACAGTTATCCCTCCACATTTGCAAGGGTTAGTGGCAAAGGACTCCTGCAAAAGCTAGAAAAGTGGAATAATAGCACTATAGCAGTATAGTGTGAAAAGGCCCCCAGTTCTGCCTCTGAGGCAGCAGGTTTCCCTCACAAAGCTGGAGTGGTTGGCTGGCAGGGTTTGTTACCCTGACTTCTGGGGGTCCCGTGGGGGACACTTTGATTCACTCCAAGTTATAAAGGTTGGGGAAATTAGCGGAGCACTGGCATTAGCAAAACGAGGGGCAGGGTAACCCAGCAGGATCTTTTACCCAATTTTACAGGGTCAGGCCAAGCAAAAAGCCGGACAAATGTACCAAATAAATGAATTTTATTTAATGCATATAATACCACACACTCAAGCACTCACACACACAAGGCCTACTGAGAAGGAAATGGTGAAAAATGGATAGAGGCGATAGAAAAGGGAATGTAGAGGTGGTGATACTGCACCTATCTGAAGTCTTCAGTCTGGGAAGCGGCAAGAAGAACAGAGCTCAGTGAAGAGATGGCTGAGGGAATCATTCACCTAACAGAGGGCCAATCTGCTAGCGTAGTGGGGAGTTCTCCAAAGAGACCCTCAAAAACTAGGACTACTTATAAGGCAGAACGTACCTCAAGGGCAGGCCCTCTCCCAGGAAGAACAACGGCCAGTCGTTTGCATGATTGGTTTATGTTGGTGTGCAAGGTTGCAGCTGCACATGGTTGCAATGTAGGTTTATGTAGATGGACCTCACCTTGTAGGATTTTCTAGTGTCAAAGTTGCTCAACCTGGGGAAAACACACTAATCTCCTCAAGTTGGCTATTCTGGGCTGAAGACCCTTTGTTTATGTGGAGAGGTATAACCTGAGGTCTCTTTGGGCTACATGACTGGGGATTTTTCTGGTCTTGACCTGGTTTTGGTCTTTCTACCTCTTCGCCTATGTGCCCATCTGGGGCAACCTCTCTGGCATGGTGGGCATATTTGATATCAAGTTTATAGTTCCCTGGATAGGGTATGCCAATAGGGTAACAGGTTGCTGCCCTAAACTACTTTTAATAGGGACTCACAAGCATCACCTAGTGCTCACAGTCTCTTGCTATTTCTCTGTTTCACGAGGCTTGCAGAGAGACTGCAAACATGAGGCAAGACTTATAAGTCCCTGTTAAAAAATGGCATAGGGCAGCAGCTGAGGCAGTGGCAAATCACCTGCAAATAATCAAATCTGCCAGTGTTAAATCTGCGAACATGGAAGGCGAGCTTCACTTCCTGAATCCAGGTTTCAGGGCTTTCTTTATACTCCTTTCCTGGTGGGCTGCCATTTTGTTTATGTACTGGAGGGGTGATTTGCAAGCCCACCTGAAGACTGGATTCCCCTCAGGGTGTCTCGCAACACATAAAACCAAAATATTAAATTTAGACCAATGACAATAAATATATACATATAAAACATACACCACAAAACCCAATAAAAAGGTCACTGGGAATAAAAGTACAGTACAGTAAAAAGAAACTCAGCAGCTCAGCATCCATCGTAAAATAATTGTGTCGGCCAAGAAAGACCTGTTGGAACAAAAAAAAACAATGAAAAGCTATTTTATGGAAATAGCCTTATAACCTCTGTGGGATTTAGCAAAGCACAAACCTCACAAAGAGAGAAGTCTGTCTGCTTAGGAAAGAACAAGTCTTTCTTCACCTGTGATGAAATTATCACATGAATACTTAGGGCATCTGGCATTTTAACTATAGCTCCCAAAATCCTACATCTAGTTTGCCCACGCTGGCTGGGTTATTTCAGGAGTTTTAGAAAAAGAAAGACACATTGTGCTTGAGTAGTGTAAAACTACACTCACATAGTTAGGTGATGGCTATATTCTCTCATTCTTTGCTGACTACTAACATGGCACAGTCAGTTGGGTATCTGCCCAATGTTTAATGTCCCATCATGCAATGGGGAATGCACAGGGGCTGTTTCTGGACTCTGAGGCCCTTTCTGCAAGACGTTGGCCCTTTTTGCATGCAGTTTTTTTTGCGCGAGGGCCCCTTGAACATCGCGTGAATGGGAACGTCAGTCCATACGACGCACTCCCACTCACGCGATGCTCAGGAGCCTAAAGCGGGACGCACGCGCATTTTCTTATTTTTGGCTCTAAGCTGAAAATACTGCGCGGTCGCGCAATGCTCGCGGGGCCCTTGTGCACTTACCTACGTGCGGTGTGCCAAACAAGCCGGCCCGGTCGCGCTTCCTCCCCCAGTGCAGCCTACAGCTCCCAGGCTGCACTGCGAAAGGAAGGGGCGGAGCGCTAGCTTGATGGTCGCTCAACCAGCAAGCCGCTGCGGGAGGCAGAAGGGCTGCAGTGAGCGGCTCGCGCAAATGGCTGCTCCCGTGAGTGCTGCTTCCTACTGCCATGACAAAGGTAAGGTGCGAAAAGGGCCGTTGTTGTCCCACACTGGGGACAGGAGAAGAATGGGTCCCAGACGACACTTATGCACAACATCATCCAGGTCCTGTCATTCTCCCGTCCCCATGTGGCGCAATTGCACGGCAAATCATTGACAGGTTTCACCCATCAATGATCAGCAATCATGCAGCCCCCACCCCCGGCTGCCCTCCCACACTTGCCTTAGGTGCAGAGGTCCTGGAAGCACAATGGTGGCGCTTTCTGCCCCAGTGCAGCCCAGTTGTGCTGCAGAAGAAAGAGGCAGCGCCATCACGCTTCTACCATTCATGGAAACAGCCAGTGCAGAAGGGAGCACTCCTGTCACATTCCCGTCCCGGGAGAGGCTCTACCGAGATCCCCATGGGATGCAGCCACAATCTGGTAAGCTGCAGAAAGGGCCTGAGTCAATAAAGTGTGTCCTGATGGCATGAACAAATTGTTACTCACAACCTCATGTGACATGGGCCATTTCCACACTGGACTGTTATAGTGCTATTATTCCACTTTCAACATCCTATGGAATCCTGGGGATTGCAGTTGAAAGTGGAATAATAGCACTATAACAGTCCAGTGCGGAAATGGCCCTGATTACAGTTGTCAAACTCAGCTTATACAACTTTGAACTGAACTACACCCATTATTTAACGCCCTAAAAAGTACAACCACACATGTAAAAAACTTAAGTATGTGTCTAATTAATTATATGGAAACAAGATGGGGAAGTATATCAGTAATAAGTATAGAAGAAAGATAGGATGAATAAAGGGATAGATGATTAGTGATGAGAGAACAACAAGAGCAAAATTAATATTCATATCAAAAGAAGACTTCCAGGGTGCGCTTATTGTTTCACACTCTATTCTTTTCTTTATTTTATTCCATATATATATATATATTCACACACACACACACACATATTTTTGTGTGTGCATGTGTGTGACTGTATCATAATGTGTTATAATGGATACCTTTTCTTAATCAAGATCTTAATCATTTATGTGTGGTGTTCAATAAGAGGTTGATCCTGTTAAATAAAAATAATGAATCAACTTAAAAAATTAAGTGTGTGTATGGCGTAGTGGTTAGAGCATTGGACTATAACTCTGGAGATCAGGGATCAAATCCCTGCTCAGCCATGGAAACTCAGTGGGTGACCTCAGACAAGTCACACTCTCTCAGCCTCAGAGGAAGGCATAGGCAAATCCCCTCTGAACAAATCTTGCCAAGAAAACCCAATGATAGATTCGCTTTAGGGTTGCCATACATCGGAAATGACTTGAAAGCGCACAGTAACATAACACAAACAGGTCATTTCAGCCATGATAATTAAAAATATTACCGTCTTATACTGCTGTTTTCTATTACCAACACTAAAACTTCTCTTCTTCACCACCTAACCTCATATTACTATCCATTTGAAACCTTCAGGCATGGAGTACAGTTAAAATGCAAAATGAAATTATGTAAATATTCAGTAAAACTTATTGACTGGATTTATTAAGAAACAGCATGAAGCCAAATCCAGAACAGGTACCCCTAAAAAAAAAAAGTAGTCCTTTTTTTTTCTCCTTTGTAAAATTGCCCAACAGATCTTTTCACCTATCTGGGCATTTCTTTATTTTTTCACTCTGGCCTGGGAGCAGATGTCCACTTAAGCAAAAAGTTCCATTATTAGGAGAGAAGTATCAAAGAAGCGAATCTGACTACTGAATAGCAAGTTCCTGAAAGGGGTGAACAGATGGCAGGATGTGTCCAGCTCCATTGCAAAGAAAGCTGGCAGCAACTGGAGTGCCAAGAAAAAACAATGCCACTCCATCCCTAAAAGAGGTGGAGGTAACTGTGTACCTCATTTGTTCTGTGACTAAATGGAGTTTTTTTCAACCATTATCACATGTCTCCATCTTTGCACTTTTTGTCTTTTTCCTGGCCAGAAATGAGCTTCAAATACCCCACCCCACCATCTCAATTCCTAGGTCCAATACAGCTATTGAGTAGCAACAGTAATGGGGGGTGACGCTGGCATAGCATCTCTCAGAGGCAACAGCAGTGGCACATAGCTAGCACTTGCTAGCAATGCACAGAAGGAGGTACAGTAAACTGCCTTTTGGATATCTTTTGCCTATGGTGAGACAATCCAAAATGAAACAAGAGAAATAAACACAAGTCAGCTAGTGCCTGAGGCAGCAGGTTGTAAGTGTGAGAAGCGGTTGAGCAGGCAATACTGTTTGGGTCAGTCTCAAGATGAGGAGAAAAGCACAAGCATTGCCCAGAAGCCATATCAGCAGGTTAGAAGTCCAGGTACATGTCTCAGCAAAGAGTAAAGAGAATAGTCCAAACATAGTCAGTCCAAGGTCAAGACAAAACAGAGAGCATTGCCACTCACCCAGATAAGACAGTTGTCAGCACTAATGCTGAGAGAGAACTGCCAGGATATTTATCAGCAGCACTTTCAAGGCCACAGCTGCCTCATTAGTGCCTAATTGGGTCAGCATGGCATTTCTCTTTCCATCTCTCAGCAAAGGATGGGGACATGCTGTCTTCAGCATCTGCAGGCTCTGCCAGGTCCTGCTGGAGAGCAGGGTCTCCTACTGTCCCAGCCACCATCTTCTCAGACTTAGAGAGAGCTACAGCTTCTTGGCACGCTGCCTCTTCCTCCTCCTCATCTGAGTCCTCCAGGGGATGGGTTTTGACAGCGCCAAAGATGAGACTCCCAGGTCAAATGACATTCAACAAGCTGCTGGGGTACAGCAAAAAACAACTATGAGTAGCACTGTGGCTAATGAGACAACTAGACTCAAGCCAAAAGGACTTCAGCTATTGATGCCCACAGAGGTGAAAGAAAGTCCAAATCTGCACAACACAGGATGTTGAACGTGGAATAATAGCACTATAACAGTGTAGTGCAGAAAGGCCCATAAATGGAGTGAGAAATGCTAGATGTCCAGATTGGGCTGATGAAAGGAAGAGGCACTAGTGATCAGTTTGCAAACACACATCGAATAATGGAGCACACCAAAGAATTTCAGAAGAAAATCAGACTGTGTTTTATAGATTATAGCAAAATCTTTGATTATGTAGATCATGAAAAACTATGGATCACACTTTTAAAAAATGGGTACACCACAAGGTTTGATTGTGCTGATGTGTAACCTGTACTCAGGACAAAAAGCTAACGAGATAAGATCCTGAAGTGCTAAGATACATTATTTAATACTAAATTTAGGGTTGCCCATGTCATTGTATTTCCAATTTCTATGTATGGTTGTGAAAGCTGGACAGCGAAGAAAACTTATAGGAAGTAAATGAGCTCACTGAAATGTGGTGCTGGAGAAGAGTTCAACAGACACCCTGAGCTGCTAGAAAGAAAAAGGAATGGATCCTGGGGAGAATCAAGCTTGAACTCTCCCTAGAAGCCAAGAAGACTAAACTGAGACTGTCATACTTTGGACATAACATGAGAAGACACAACTCACTAGAAAAGACAATAATGCTTGGTAAGGTGGAAGGCAATAGAAAAAGAGGAAGACTGCATTACAGATGGATAAACTTGATTAAGCAGGCTGTTGTCTGGAGATCTCTCATTCATAGGGTTTGCATAAGTCTAAACTGACTTGAGGGCAGTTTAGCAGCAAACTATGGTAATTATTTTTGTTTGCTTAAAACTTAGTTGTAACCCTGCTATTGCACTTTCTTCCTTAACTTTCATCACTTGTTCTTCCAAGTGATTACAATTTCTAGTAACATGGCATCAACTGAATGTATTATATATTTGATGTTCTTTTCCCCAATTTTCACACCTCTTTCTTTCCACAGTCCTCCCTCCACATTCACAAGTTTGACTTTCCTGAATTTGATTATTCACAAGTTGCCTCCTTGCCTCCCCCCCATTCTCCCCCTCCCGTTTCCCTGGCTTTTTGCCCAGGAGCAGGGAGGGGAAAAGATCCTCTCTCCCCTGCACTCCCCTGCCCGTCACCCGTGCGGGCACACTGGCAGCAGCAGGCAGGAGAGTGCAGGGAGAAAGATCTTCACTCCCCTGCACTCTTCTGTTTTGCACAGGGGAGCACAAAAACAAAAAAAGGCATGGGGCAACAGACTGGATAGGGGGAAGGCTTTTTCCCCCCGCACTTTCCTGCCTTTCATCTGGGCCTGAAGCAGCAGAAAGAACAAAGGAGGAGAGAAGAGTGCTCACTAGCGGAAGTTTTTGCATTTTTTTTATTTTCACAAGAGTTCTGTGCCCCCAACCCTTGTGAATGTAGAGGGCCTACTGTAAATCTAATCCCACTTTCTATATATTCTATAAATTAAACAGACTGGGTGATAACACACACCTTTGTCTGATCCCCTTGCCAGCTGTAAACCATTCTGTTTTTCCATATTCTATCCTTACAGTGGCCTCTTGTCCTAAGAATAGGTTATGCATCAGGACATTTATGGTTACTGGTGGGATTTTTCATCTCAAATACCAAGAATCTGGGATATGCAGATTCAGAATGAGCCAGCTAATTTACTGGGTGACATTGGCCTGTCACTCTCTCTCAGCCTGCTCTACCTCACAGAGTTGACATGAGGATAAAAGAAAGAGGAGATGGTCTGTGTATACAACCCTGAGCTCATTCAAAGCAAGGCAGAATATAAATGGGACTAAGAAATCAAACTAATGAGTAATATCTTCTCTGAAAATATTCATTTATATACAAACATGCATTTGTAAAAATGTGTTTGAATTTTGTTGCACCAAGAACTTAATCAGATCTGCTGGGGAAATGCAGAAGCTGGTGAACAACTAAATTCTTATTCACTCATTAATGATGCTTCTGGAAGGTTATGGTTTTAGACTGTAACACCCAGAATCCCCGTCTGGCTTGTAATTTTAAATATTATAGTCAAAAAGTTACACTTCCCAAGTGCAGCTAGTTTGAAAAGGATGGATCAGGTCACAGTGTCTCAAATTCACATGGATATAATTTCTCAATTATCCGTAACACAAACCAAAAAGACTTCACAATAGGCGGCTGTGTATACGAGCTTCGGTGAAGATTTAAGTATGAACAGATTCAATTACACTGAAAAGTTTGTTAGTCTTCCCCACCTAGTTTTTTTTTTCTTTTCAGAGGAACATTAATATTTTATTCTCTCTCTCTTTCTTTCTCTCTCTCTCTCTCTATATATATACATATATATGCAAAAAATCAAAATAGTCAGGAGTGAATGGAGACAAAAGTAATAAAATGCATAATAAGTACCTCCAAAGGAATCGTCTTAATCAAAGAAGCACAAAGCATTCAGAGACATTGATAATGAACATAAAATATAGTGGTCATTAAAAAAAAGCCCACCATCTTTCCATTCCAATTTATTTCACTATAAATCAAGGAGAAATTTAATCCAATATTCTTCCAATTCAATTGTTTTACCTTGCTTTTACGTTAAATTTCACTGAGTTACTGCAGGCCCAAGATTTCCCATTATGGGTAAAATGTCAGTGGATAGGCGGTAATTAGTATAAAATTCAAACGTTAGGTATGAACATTGAAGGAAGTGATGGCCTGTGTAACTGGTTTGGTGAAATTGAGGCATGTGTTACTCAAATTGTCTCCATCTGTCTTCCTACAGTGCGTGGTGGAATGGGAGGGGGCTCTATTCAAGCTTTCCCCAGCCTGACATCATCAGATGGGTTAGACTAGAGCCTGGAAAAAGGACCTTTTTTGGACTACAACCCTTACAATCCTTAACATTTTGTCATTGCATGAATGGACAGACTTCACTGTGTGCTGCACCTCCCGAAGAGCATCACCTGCTGCATGCCTAACCCACCTAACCTGTTACCACAGTTCTGACATGCCCGGTGATAGCACTAGATATCTCTTGATATCAAACTTATTTGGCCTTCACTTGACCTTTCTCTGACACCCAGCTCCACGTGTTTCCAAGGGCCACCGGACAAGCACGTAAACAGGCGCGGCCGGTAATGGTTGGACATTCCAATCCCCATTTAGGCAGGCAGATTAATGCCACTCCGTTGCTTCAGGGATCATTTCTTGCAGACACACCTTGCTTAAGTGCTACTTTACACAAAGATGCACGGCCCTGAGCCGGCAACCTCTCAATGCTAAGCCATTTGCATACTGGCTACACTATTGTCATCCAGTGCTAAGCTCATGATGACCTGACCTTTTCCAACACTTTTGTCCCACTCCAAATTTCCTTTGTTCTCACCAAGCATGGCATGGCATGGCCTGTAGGCACAATCCACCCTATAAAAAGTCCCCAATTCCAAGCCCACCTCGGAACACTCAGGACTGCTATCCTACCTTGCTATCTGTTTGTCCAGTGAGCTTTCCTCCCTGCAATTCTCCATTTCTCTCCAAGTCTAACAGACAATACTTCCAGGATCCCTAACATGATAGATTTCTACATGCCAGGAGATTTTTTTTCCCCCACCACAGTAATCTCTGTTATAGCACTATTATTCCACTTTCAACATCCTGGGGAATTCTGGCATTTGTAGTTTCCTGAGGCCAAAGAACTCTCTGGTGAGAATTCTAAGTGCCCCTCCTTAAAATGCAAACCCCAGGATTCCATAGGATGTTGAAAGTGGAATAATAGCACTATAACAGTGTAGTGCAGAAATGGTCAAAGTCAATGTGTGCCTCAACATGACTTCTTTAACAGAAAATTTCATACCAGGGAAGAAATAACATGAAAAGAATAGGGACAGCTCCCATCGTTGCTGTGTGCCTTCAAGTTGTTTCTGACTTATGGTGACCCTATCATGAATTTTTCTGGGGCTGAGAGTATGTAGCAAACTCAAGGTCATTCAGTGGGTTTCCATGGCCAAGTGGAGAACTGAAACCTGGTCTCCAGAGTTGTGATCTAATGCTCAAACCATTATTCCACACCATCATAAAAAAGGAAAAACTGGTCACTGTTTTTCAGGAAATGTTTTATCCAAACCCAACAATATGCACATGTGAAAGGAAACCAGTTCAGATTAGCCTTGCCTGAGTTTGAAAAAAACTTGAAGACTTCTTCTAAACTGCATCCAGAGCTTCTGGAGACAGCTGCTGTTGTAGGCAGGCGCACACAGCTACAGTCAGATCAGCAAGCGCAGAATCCCAGTCTTTCTTATCTCAGGGCTTCTTGCATTGTAGACTGCAGGCACACTGCTACAACCCAACATCCCAAGTCTGCTTCTTCCGGTCTCCTTCACCACCTGCCAATGCTGCTAAAAAAACTTCAACTATACAGACAACGAGGAGCAAAGAGAGGGCTTCAGAGGCACAAAATGACTTTGTAAAAAGAACCATCTCTGTCAGAGGCAGGGCCGCTTTATCCATTAGGCACTTTAGGCATGGTGCCTAGGGTCTACGAAAATGTTAGGACCCATAAAAATTTCCCTAGGGGTACCTCAAGGTAAGGTGGGGAGTCAAATACAAGAGTGCCTGGGGCTACAAAAACCTTAAAGCAGCTGAAGTATGCCTGCATTCCACCATCTTTAAGGAATAGCATTTGCTTAAGAGTTAGAAAAGCACACAGTTCTTGCTCTTCTTCTCTTTTCTCAGCATGCAAGCACTCCTATTTCAAAAAGCTACAAAATGTACCACAAGAATGAGGAAGTTTGGGGACGTACAGGTTTCCAGTATAATATATGCAAATATTTTCATCAACAAGCAGAATATTTTTGCCTCCTTTTCCCCCCTGCCGTTTCTACCTGCTTCCCATCTCCTTATTTTTTTTATTTTTTTATTTTTTGGGGGGTGAATTATGTAAATGCAGAAAGGAAGAGGGAATATAATACCAGTGGCAAGGGACCAAGCTGTTATCTAATTAGAACTCAGTATTTCTCCAAAGCAGCAAAGTGTGCAGCTGACTGGGGGGCAAATAACATTTGAGAATGAGAGGAGGGAGGAATCCAAATTCTGTTTACCTTTTGGAAAAAACCAGGTTAGAAAGCAGGGTTTTGATATTTCCTTTGGCTTTTCTTTTTTTTTTTGAACTGCCAAAATATGCATTACCAGCTTGACTTCTTGAAAGTGAGAAGTGCAGCAAGAGAAAATTGAGCACATAGTATATGAGTCTTCCACACACATTTAATTTGTGGCCACCGGAATCTGAGAGATTACTGATTTTCCCCCATTGCATTTGTAATAACCACAGCCAGCCCATGAGTTTTTGCCACCTGAGGTGGAAAATAAAAGGCAAAACTCAAGAACCCCATAGTGCACTCACATCAAGTTTTATGGTACTCAAAGCCCACCAAGGGTATGTCCACACTGCACAACAATAGCAGTTCAATACCACTTTAGATGAGTTTTTACCACCTGAGGTGGAAAATAAAAGGCAAAACTCAAGAACCCCATAGTGCACTCACATCAAGTTTTATGGTACTCAAAACCCACCAAGGATATGTCCACACTGCACAACAATAGCAGTTCAATACCACTTTAACTGCCATGGCTCCATCCTATGGTATCCTGGGAGTAGTAGCTTGTTGAGGCACTTAGAATTGTTTCTTGGGTGTGCATTCCTGTGTGAGCAGAGTTGAATTAAATGACTCCTGGGATCCTTTTCAGCTCCACAATTTTATTATTCTATGATTTCCTCTTCTGGGGTGAGCTACTTACCTAAAAGTAAAACTAAAGTGTGGACTAAACCAACTTAAATCTGGCCAATGCCTACCAGAGCAGATCTCAAAATGACTGATACCTAGGTCTCAATTCTTTCATGGTGAGCCATAGAACTACTCCCTTTGCCAGCCAAGAAGCTGAAAGATGATGGTTCCTAACAACAAGAGCATCTCCTTTATGGATAACAAATCAGAAGTACAGTTGGCCCTCCACACTTGTGGGTTTGACTTTCATGACTTTGAGTTTGATTATTTCTGAGTTTCTCCACCCCTTCTTCCCACCTCAGGTGCTTCTTTTCTGGGGGAACCTTCCCTCTTGGTGGCTCTGATCAGGCCATGCGGCCTTTTAAAACCCACCTCTGGTCCTCTTCCTTCTCCACCAGTCACTGCCTGGTCAGCTAAGGATAGCTTACAGCCTGATTTCTCAGCACCAAAACCCTCTTCTGATGTCCTTCATACCCAAGGAAGGAGATGGGCAAGAAAGAGGAAGTATAGGGCCACTATGCCAACACTCTCCCTTTCCCTGACCTGGTTTGGACCTGGAGTGTTGTTTCTCCTTACCATGCCTCGGTGCCTCAGTCTCCTTCTCACAGACACATGCATACACACATACATATTTTGATATTTGTAATTTTTTTCCTACTTTTGCAGGGGTCCTGGGTCCTGTGCCTCTAAACCTAGAAAATGGAGAGGGCTGACCACATATTCTTCCAATATAAAAAGTCTGCATACAGCAGTGCATCCCAAGCCGGCCGCTTTCTAAAATGTTAGTCAACAATTCCTACTATCTCCAACCGCCATGTTTTCTGAGGATCATGGGAGTTATAGTCCTCCACGTTTGAATGGGGTGGTTTCGGGAGAAATTGGTCCCACCACACTACAGCTATAAGATTTCTCTGTTTCTGTTGGGTTTTTTTTGTTTCAGTCAGGATGATTATGTTATTGAGTTTATCAATTTCATAACCAAGTTCAGTAGATATGAACATAAGCCTGGAGATGCAATGCTGGAGACAACTTCACCTGTTGCACATTGGCCTACCAAAGGGAAGTTAAAGGTATTTAAGCATCTCTGTCCCATCTCTCAACATCACCGCCTCTGCAATATCTTACTGGTACTGAGGCTGCAAATTTAGTTTCTGAGAATTTGTTTTTATTAATAAGTTCTACCTGCTGAGGTTTGACTGACACAAGGAAGGCTTTCAAAACAGCATTAAAAAAAATATGCACTCTCAGGATATCAAAGGTTTCTCCTTTAGCTTCAAGAGCAATACCCTCTTCTGCTCTCTGTCAAGGTAATTAACTCATTCACTGTGATCTGAACTTCTGATTAGCCAAAAAAGATCTTAGGTGCCCCTCAGGCCAAACAGGTAAATGGTGATGTAATGAAGGAGAGCAAAAGCTGGGTTGAATAATTCCATTTACTGTAGAGTTTGTAATGCTGACCTATTTGCAGAATTTACCTGCTGGGGATGTCATCACCATTTATGAGACAGTTGCTGCCTCACAGGTCTTCCCATGCTTTTGGGTAACTGAGGAAGATCCACAGGGACCGCCCACAGTTCCTCTATAGCACATGTGTCAAACACAAGGCCTGAGGGCTGAATCCAGCCAGTCAGGCCATTGCATGAGGCCCTTTCACCTCTCCTGTAGCCGCAGCACTTCTCCCCTGGTGAGCCCAATCTTCACATTGCTGTCCCCCAGCTGCTGGTACTCTGAAGAGGAGCCCAACAACCAGCACTCATGATGTACTTCTACTTCTGACTGCTCCTCTGTCCAAGTCTTGCTGTCAGAGCACAGGTTACCATGGCAACACTCTGTGAGGCTCACAAGAGTTGGGCAGAGGAGCAGTCAGAAGTAGAAGTTGATCGCTGGGCTCCTCTTCAAAATACCAGCAGTCGGGGGCCCACAATGTGGGGATTGGGCTCACTAGGTACAGAGAGGGGCAGTGGGGCAGAAAGAGCCACAGGGGAGGGAGAGAGCAAAAAGAGGCACAGAGAGGGTCTGGAGGGAGAAAGAGGTACAACCTGCCCTTCAAGGGCAACTGTAATGCTAATGTGGCCCAAGATGAAATTAAGTTTGACAGCTCTGCTCTATGGGTATGATGTTGTTAATTGCCTTCAGGTTGGCTTTGAATTATGGTGATCCTATGAATAAGTCCTGGTCATCAACAGCCCTGCTCAGGTCTTGCAAATTCAGGGCAGCCATGGCTTCCTGTAATAAACCAATCCACCTGTAATGCGGCCTTCCTCTTTCCCTACATCCTTCAGCTTTACAGAGTTTGATTGTCTTTTCTAATAAGTCCTGTCATCCTGTGATATGTCCGAACTCCTTGGCTGTGCACCACCCAAACTCCTTGAGGTTTTCTCAACGTGTAATTTATATGGTCATTCAGGTCCATCGAAAATGTAGCTGGGGAGCAACCTCCCGAGATTGTTCTGCAATAGGCAGCGTTGCCAAGCATTCATCTGCCCAAGGCCAACTTGCAATTTTTCAAACTCACACGCAGAGACTTCACTAACACCTCCATCAGAGCTTAGAAAGGTTGCTTTAGGGGACTTAACTGCATTGCTAAGTACCTTCGAGCGATCCCTGACTTATGGTGACCCTAAAGTGCATCTATCACCAGGTTTTCTTGGCATGATTTGTTCAGAGGAGGATTGCATTTGTTGCCCTCTGAAGCTGAAAGACTATGGCCATTTCTGCACTAGTCTATTATAGGGCTATTATTCCACTTTCAACATCCTCTCTAAACTGCAAACCTCAGGATTCCATATGATGTTGAAAGTGAAATAATAGCACTATAACAGACCAGTGCGGAAATGGCCTGTGACTTGTCTGAGGTCACCCAGTAAGTTTCCATGGCTAAGCAGGGATTTGAACCCTGATCTCCAGAATCATAGGCTATTTCTGCACTAGCCTGTTATAGCATTATGATTCCACTTTCAACATCCTATGGAATCCTGGGGTTTGCAGTTTCAGGAGGGGCCGGCCAGTTGAAAGTGGAATCATAGTGCTACAACAGGCTAGTGCGGAAATGGCCATAGTCCAATGCTCTAACCACTACACTATACATACTCTTAACTTTTAAAATATATTTATTACTTTGCTTTATTTAACAGGATCAACCTCTTATTGAACACCATACATAAACTGTTAATTTCTTGAATTTTGTTTTAATGGACTAAAATTCTTCATGAGAATAGTGAATACTTGAGATTTAAAAAAAAAAGTGTGGGATGAAGCAAAACTGGCAGTTTTATCCCTCTCTACCAGAGGCTTCTGTGCCTGGAAACAGACTATTGAAGGAAACCCTAAAAGTGTTCAATTTCCATTTAGAGATTTGCATTACAGCTTCCTAAACCAAAATGCTGGAATCTATCTCTGAACCAAAATTGTATTCCCTGCAGGCCTTACCACTAACCCTTGACTCAGGGCTCTGCATTTGGCAATACGTGGAAATACTTGCCCTCTCAAGGAAGTGACAGTTGATATTTATTCTTTCCACATTCTTCAAGCGGTAGTACCTAGAGGGGCTCGGTAGCTTAGAAAATAGGGCAGGTAGCTGGTCTGGGCTGTTCTTCTGATCTCTGAATGCAATGGAAATATTGCTGGAATTTTCTTTCCTCATTTGCAAAATTTGACTCAAATGGCTTCTGATGAGTCCGCACTGAAGAGGAAAAAATGGAAAGAGATGATGAATCCAACAAGACAGAAAATGGCGAGTTTGTTTTGAAAGTTTTAAATTGAACATAACATGACACATAGATGTTACCCCGATGGCAGACCTCATCCCAGGGGATATAAAATTGATATCAAATATGCCCGCCATGCCAGAGAGGTTGCCCGGGTGGGTGCATAACAAAGAGGTCAAACAACCAAAATTAGGTCAAGGCCAGGAAAATCCCCAGTCACTTTTCCCCAAGGAGACCTCAGGCTAAACACGTCCACAAGAACAAAGGGTTCTCAGCCATGAATAACTAACTTGAGGGGATTACTGGGTTTTCTACAGGTTAAGCAACTCCAACTTTGGAAAATCCTACAAGGCGAGGTCTATCTGCATGAACCAATCATGCCAACTATCCAGGTGCTATTGTGTGGCATATTTCCCTTTATTTTGGCCATTGTTCTTCCCAGGAGCAGGCCTCTCCTTGAGGTACATTTTGCCCTATAAGTAATCCCAGTTTTGGAGGATCTCTTTGGAGAACTCCTCACCACACTAGCAGGCTGACATTCTGTTAGTCGAGTGCTCCCCTCAGCTGCCTCTCTTTGCTGAGCTCCGTCCTTCTCGCTGCTCCGGGATTGAAGACTTCAGGATTGGTGCACTATCACCGCCTTTACACCCTCTCCACTAAATCCCTTATCAATTTCAACTCTTTCCCTTCTCGATAGGCCTGGTGTGTGTGAGTGAGTGAGTGCATTGGTGCATGAGAATATTTTTATCAATAAAAACCATTTATTAGTATGTTTGTTTGGCTTTTTGCTTGGTCTGACCCAATAAACACTGGGTAAAAGTTTCTGCTGGGTTGCCCTGCCCCCCCGTTTTACTATTGCCAGTGCTCCACTAATTTACCCAACCTTTGCATTTTGGAGTGAATCAAGGTGTCCCTCATGGGACCCCCAGAAGTCAGGGTAACATAGAGATCTACAGCTATAGATATTGGCCAAAACCTAGAATGTCTATTGACTCAGTGGTTGAATGGTTGAATCAATATGAGTCTGAGGGTCTTTCCACACTATACTGTTATAGTGCTATTATTCTACTTTCAACCTCCTATGGAATCCTGGGGTTTGCAGTTTAGGGAGGTGCATTTAGAATTCTCAGCCGGAGAGCACTTGGGCCTCAATAAACTATAAACCCCAGAATTCCACAGGATGTCAAAAGTAGAATAATAGCACAATAACAGTGTAATGCAGAAAGGCCCTGAGTGAGGCCATTCTCTCTCCCTGCCAATACCTTTCCCAAGCTAGTTTTGGTGGGAACCTAGCAAAGAGGTTTTCTTGGTGGCTGCTACTCAACTTTGAAACATCCCCTCTAGCGAGGCCAGGATGACTCCTTCCTTGTTCTTTTTCCATCAGCCAGTGAAAACTTACTTATTCCATCCGGTTTGTAAAAATTGCCTATGATGGGTTTTTTGTGGTCAATTTTTAATAGTCGGTCTTTTAGGGAATTTTAAATGGTTTTGACTCTGTAGGATGTTTAATTGATTTTAAATAACTTGTGTGTGTGTTTGTGTGTGTATATAACTGATATTTTGGTGTGTTTTAATCTGTACTGTAAAGTCTCTTGATTCCAATTACTGGGGAAAAGGTGAGATATAAATGACTACAGCTGGAATTCTATATCAGTTTATACTTAACTAAGTACATAACCAGGTAACTTTGCCTGACCCTACCTCTCCAGACCTCCCTATGGTTAGGTAACTCTTTTGTGTTCATAACCACGATGCAGTCATGATTTTGATACTCTTGCCATGATCATAACTCACATCCCAACCTACTCTACTGGGTATCGGTTGCATGGGGAGAAGAACGTCCATTCTGCTGAAAATCAGAGCACAGTTAAATGACATTTTCATCAGGTTTGGAGGGGTCGGTCTATGAGAAGTTACTTAGTTAGGTACTTAGTTAAATATAAGCTAATGCAGGATTTCATAGAATCACAGAGCTGGAAAAGACCCCAAAGCCATTGAATCTAACCTCCTGCCATGCAGGAATGCACTGTCAAAGCATTCCTGAAACATGGCATCCAGCCTCTGTTGAAAAACTTCCAAAGAAAGAGATTCCACCAAACCACCAGGCAGCGTATTCCACTGTTCAGTTGAAGTTCTTCCCAACATTCAGATGGAATCTCTTTTCCTGAAATTGAAAGCCATTGCTCCATGTCCTAGGCCCCTTCTGCACCTTACCTTTTTCCGGTGCTGGGGTGCGGTGATCACGCAAGCAGCCTCCGGCAAGAGGATCTCATATCCGAGGTCCTTCGGCTCTGCACGAGTTGCCTACTTGCACAAGAGCCTCGCCTCTTCATTCCGCAATGCAGCCTGGGAGTTTCCCAGGCTGCGCTGGGGCAGGAAGCACGACTGGCGCGGCTCCGGAGGCTCCGCACGCCAGGTAAGTGTGCGTGGGGCCCAGGAGCAATGCGCGATCGCACACCATTTTTGGCTTCTAGCCGAAAATGAAAAGGTGCGCGATTGGCCTCTGCCAGTCCCTGGACCGTCACACAATTGTGAGTGCATCGTGCGGATCGCTTCTCACAATCGCACAATGCTCCAGGCCCTCTTTCGCATGGAAAATGCCATGCGAAAAGGGCCCTAGTCTCTGGAGCAGCAGAAAACAAGCTTGCTCCATGTTCCATGTGACATCTCTTCAAATATTTAAACATAGCTATCCTCTCAACTCTTAACCTTCTCTTCTCCAGACTAAACATAGCTCCCTAAGCCACTCCTCATAGGGCTTCATGGTTTCCAGGCCTTTATCCTGTTGTTGTAATTAACTAGTTAGTTATCACAAGACTTGCTCAGCAAGATTTGTGCAGTGGGGGTTTAACTTTGCCATCCTCTGAGGCTGAGGGAGTGTGACTCACCCAAGGCAACCTAGTGGGTATCCATGGTCAAGCAGGGATTCCAACCCAGTTTTCCCAGAGTCCTAATTCAACACTCAAACCACTACATCATGCTGGTTCTCAATGATAAAAAATAATATTAATTGACTATGCTGTCTGGGATACTGGCAGTTGCAGTCCAGCAATATCTGCAAGGCCGTCCGAATCTTACTTTTATCTATTTGTCAGAGCTTCGGGGGGAGGTTACTTTTTAGACTACCATTCCCCAAATCCCCAGACAACATGACTTTTGCTGGGACTTGCAATCAAAAAAAAAGAAAAAACCTTTTCCACACACTGATCTTTGCTGCCACCACACACAATACCTGGCTTATAGAAGATTGTCTTAGGTTTGGACAGTAAATTGATACATCAAAATGGCTACTGGGACAGAGTAACTTGTCTTTGTCCTCCATGCCCATATCTCCCCCCACCCTCCAGGTCCATTTTCCCCCAACAAAGTATATTTCACAGCTGCCTGCCAGATAAAATACTGATTGCAACTTTCTTAATTTACAGAGCCTTTAAGTCTAATCTCGTGAGCCACCCTAAAGGGCTTTTTCATCCATTGAAATGCCAGAATAATTGAAATTGTCTTCAGCCGACAGCCAAGCAATAATGACTATTGTACTCTGCCGACTGCACGTCAAGGTTACACATAGCGCGGCAAACACAGCTAATCCCCATGGCACTCACAGAGAAACTATTACTGGGGCTGGTAGCCTGTAACCTTTGGCATTAGGTACAATACCAAACCCGCCTTCCCTTTCTCTGAGCGATATCTCCCACCAAATGGCTGCCTGACTAGGGGACTCTGGGGCACTGGCCACCCCCTACGTCCCACGTACAATGACCTAGCTGGTTTCCCTGCATTCTCCCAAGGCTATTGAATGACTGGGAAGGTTACCCTCCAGATACCTAACATGGAAAACAAGCTAGGGAATGCAAAAACAGAGAGGGCAGAAGTACAGACAATGGAAAGAAATTGAAGCTGAAAATGTGAATCCAACAACAATTTCACGGTCCACTTCATGTGGAACCGATCACCCTCAGACCTTCTTCTTTCTCACAATGGTATATTCGCAAAGAACAGTGCTCCTGTGCATGTGCAGAGTCCACTGTGACAGCTGTCAGTGTAACACTTCATCTCAAGTCCTCTGCAGGTGTGATTCCCCTCCTATGCAAAGAGCTTGGGAACATTACCTTTTTTTGGTTTTTTGGACTACAGCTCTCAGAATCCCCCAACCACCATGGGCAAGGTTTTCCTCATTGCTCAAAAATGGCTAAATCAATTGCTTTTAGTTACTTTTTTTAAAGCTTCTGGAAGTTTCAAGCAAAAGGAAAGATTGTGGGAGCTAGGCATGCTCAGCCTAGTGAAGAGAAAACTCATGTGTGACATGATTGTGTTACCCTGTGTGTTGGGGGTCCCAGGAGGGGCACCCAAATGACTGAATAAAAACACAAATTGGGGGAAATTAGCTGGAGCACTCTCTCTCGGCTAAACAAGAGGCAGGGTAACTTTAGCAAGGATCTTTAACCCTATGTATACGGCTTCAGGTCAGAGAGCAGGTGCGCAAGGTTAAAAGTACAAAATAACAGTTTTATTGAAAGATAAACAGCAAATTAAACAACATACACACTAACTAACTGGAAAGTAGAATGGGAGAGCATAGGGATGGGTAATACGACACCTGATCTCGTTGTCCTGGAGAGGAAAACGGGGTTCCAGGAAAGAAAGCTCAACGTGGCTGGCTGAGGGGAGTTCCTTAGATAGACCAGCAGTCCAAAGTAGTCCAAAGACCGTTTGGAAATGAGGGGTTTTTATAGGGGAGTTTGTGCCTACCGGCTATGGCAAGCCAGGTGAGAGCAAAGGGAGTTTTAGCGCTGGACAAAGGATTTGGAAAAGGTCAAGTTCACACGATTGGATTTACTCTTGATGACAATAGCGTGGCCGGTACATTGATGGCCCAACATAAAGGAATGGCTTGGCTCAGAGCTGTGCAGCTATTGTGAGGTTTGCAGTTGGAAGTTCCCTGAAGCTACGAGCGAGGCTTGAGTTGCTGGCCTCAACGGGGTCTGGAATGTAGAACCATTAGCGGCTACACTCTGTCCCTGCTTGTCCGGAGAACCTCGCAAACACATGGAGTGGGGTGGCTGGAAAAAGTCAAGCTAAAGTTGAATTGTTTGATATCAAAATGATATCTGGGGTCCTCACCAACAGTGCCATAGCTGAAGTAACAATTGCACTCTTTAAATATCTAAAAAGCTGTCGCGTACTGCAGCCTATTCTCTGCATCCCCAGAGACCATAGAAGCAGATATGGAAGAGACCACAAGGGCTCTTATTGTCACATAGGACCTCGTCTCATGGTTTTAAGTTACTGGAAGGTAGATTTTGATTGAACATTAGGAGAAATTTTTCATTGATAAGAGCTGTTCAGCTGCATGATAAGAGTGATTCAGGTGGAACCAGTTGGTGGGGTCTCTTTCCCTGGATGTCTTCAAAAAGGTGCTGGACAGCTACCTACTGAGGATGCTCTAGCTGGAGTTTCTGCATTGAGCAGAGGGTTGGACTAAACCTGAACAGGGACTAGAATGAGGATAATCAAAACAGGGTGGCAATAGCCAACAGGCTGATTGAGCAAACATCTCCTGAGTACTGTAGGAATACCATATCTGAGCAGGAAACGTAAAAAGGTATTTTTGAAAGTCCACAACTCTTCTCCTCTGTCAGTTCTGGGAGACAGGATATAGGAGAAGACATTGGGTCCAAGGATCTGGAATAAGACTTTCCAATGGGTCCCCAAACATGACCATCACCACTATCATGACTGTCAGGGGAGGGACTGGGACAGGGCAGGCAGCAACAGGAGGCTTCCATTGGCTACAGGACCAAAGGCAAAGCCCCTTCCAGTCCAATGGTAGCTGGGGCCCTAGTTCCAGCACTGGATGCATCACAGAGTAGGAAGGGAGAAAAGAGAGGTACAGTCCAACTGCATATATGATTTGGCATCATATATGCCAGAGAACAAGTCCCTCTCCAGAAGCATCTTACAGTGTAGCATTCTACACAGGGGAAATAATAAGAAAAAGATGATGGAGATAAAGATAGGTCTAAACAGGGATACAAAGTCTGGCATCCTACATCAGAGCTGTGTAGTGTTAATCTCTACACGCTGAGTTATCCATTAAGGCCCAAATCTGACATTGTCTACCCTACGAGTTCTGGAAGAAGACCTCTGCCACAGCTGGTAGAGAGTAGGTGAAGGATTGGAGAAGCATCTGGCTATATCCCCTCGGCAGACAAAGGCTGATGGCATCTTAGATCTGCCATGCTCTCTCATGTTCTCCAACAGTCATGGAATGGACGCTCAGAGAGCTATTTCAAGAAGCTGAGTCAGGAGCAAGACTTTGGTCATTGTGAAGGGTGGAAGAGAATATCAACCCTTGCAATGACGGCAGAAAAAAGCCCCATACACACTCATAAATACACAACTATTTGCCTATCTCATGAACAGGAGGCTGACTTAACTGTGCACTTCACTCCTCATGTTGAATGGTAGCGGAGCATAACTGAACAAAGGCAACGAGTGTGCAGCAGCATACATAACTGAATGTGCATCCACGTACAATGTGTGTCCATGCACAATGTGCATTTATGTGCAACATACATCCATGCTCAAGGTCCATGCACATCTATGTGCAATGGTAGTGCATATGCAACTCCACTTCCACAACCGTGAGATGAATGCAGACATTCCACACTGAACCAAAATTTCCAACTTCTTCTGTAGGAGAATTTACATTCCTGCCAATATGTGTTTGTTATTGATGTCAATTTTCATAATATGCAGATGAAGCTGGGCAGAATTTATATGGGTTTAAATGACTCCATGCTGAGCATCAGGCCATGTTCAAAGCACAACAACATGAGGAACTGGAACACAGCTGTGTTGCAAAATGCTGAGAAAGAATTCCAAATGCAAATCACCATTCCCAGAAGCCGTTGACAAAGTCTTCAGAGTTTCTCCATTTTTATTTCTATTATTCCGGAGAGGGGGGAACCTGGCAGTTTCTAAAATGATTTGTTATTTACCAAGTAAACTGAAGCAAGTCCTTCAGGAACGGCCATGCTTGACTGCCTTAATGCACATTTTGAATATGCACAGAAATCGTGAGTCAGGCAAGGCAGAGCAAAGTCATCTCAAGATGGATTCCTTTTATGGGACTGAATTCTTATCCACTTCCCAAATGAGAGAATACTGAGGATTCGGCTGCAGTTAAAATTCTTTTTAATCCAAGTCATAGGAGGGACAACCAAAACAAATGGAAAGTTAACAACCATGTCCCATTGCTGAGCTTCAGACCTAAATACAGGTTATGCATAAGCTCATGTAACAATTGTCAGAAGGGGAAAATCAGCTTTGGGAGCAGGATTTGGCATGGAGAAGCAGTGGGGGGGAGAGGGGTATTTGCTTGACCCTTTCTCTTCCAATCAATTTGGTTGCTCAAAATAACCCCCAAAGATTTCTTTATTTCCTTTTTCACCAAGCTTGAAAAAGAACTTAGTAAAAGCAAATTTAAATAGAGATCTACCAGCACAGAAAGAGTCAAGCACACTCACACCCTCCTCCTCGTCCCCCTCCCTACTCCACTCATCCAAACAAATTTGAAACAGTTGCTTTCATTTTCATAGAATGTCAACTGAGAGTTCCATGAGCTCTCATGACTTAAGAGGAGCCCAGCTGGCTCAGACCGAAGGCCAACATAGTCCCGCACTGTGTTTGCACCGTGTTCAATGAGTTCCAACAGCAGGATGTAAGTGTGACAATGTCCTCTCCCCACCCCATGGTGGTTAGTGACTTGCATGTCAGCAGATTATGAATCTGCTCTGGATTGTACTCAAAACAAAGGAGTAAAATGTGGGGGATAAGATTCAATATGTTAGATCTCTCTCTTAAAATTCAGGCTCAAACTCAAAACAAATTCTCTGCTGCACTAACATAGAGGCCACCAGGTACCACTGTCTTCTACATGTGCTCCCCAGATATATGGTACCATGGATGCTGGAATCGTTGGCCCTTTCTGCACCTTACCTTGTCCTGTCATGCTCCAATGGCAATCCCTGCAGCAGCTCTGCAGGGAAGGGAGCACGGACTGGCTCTCTGCCAAAAGAAGTACAATGGATGCACCTCTTCCTTCTACCGTGTAGCCAGGCATGCTGGAGCAGGAAGCACCTCCATTGCGCTTCGGGGGCTTCCACAGGCCAGGTAGATGGTGGCACGATTGTGTGTCATTAATGGAGAAAACCCATCAATGATTTAATCCATGACTGTGCCACCTGGTGACAGGAGAAGGACAGGACCACAATTATGTCATGAAGAGTGTCGTTGTGGTCCTACTTCTCTCCCATCCCCATGCCAGGACAACAGCCATAGAATAATAGGCTCATAGAATTATAGAGCTGGAAAGGAACCCAAGAGTCATCTAATCCAAGTCCCTAGCATACAAGGATATACAACTAAAATTATCCTCAAAAATGGCCATCTAATGTTTGTTAAAAGACCACCAAAGAAGATGAATCCACAACCTTCTTACAGTAAAACAGTTGTTATGGTCAAGACATTATTTCTAATGTTTAGGGGAAATCTATTTTTTGTAATATGAATCCCTAGCTTCTGAAGCAGCAAAAAACAAGCCTGCCCCCATCTTCTGTTGTTGTTATGTGCCTTCAAGTCATTTCCAACCTATGGCGACCTTAAGGTGAACCTATCATGCAGTTTCCTGGAGCTGAAAATATGTGACATGCCCAAGGTCACCTAGTGAGTTTCCATGAACATGCAGGGAAGCAAACCCTGGACTCCAGGATTGCAGTCCAACACTTGAACCAATTACACCATGCTGGCTCTCTCATTTTTTACGTCCTTTCAAATATTTAAAGAGAGCTATCACATCATCTCTCAATTTCCTCTTTTCCAAGTTAAATACACCCAGTCCCCAACCCATTCCTCATAACCTTTCATTTCCAGAACTTACCAGCATATGCCCATCATGACTACTGGTAGTCCCAGTTCCTGGGGAGAACCAGTATAATGCAGTGTTTTAAGTGTTGAGCTAGACTTTGGGAGGCCAGGGTTCCAATCCAAGCTCATCCATGGAAACCCACTGGGTGACCTTGGGCAAGTCACACTCTCTAAGCCATTAAAGGAAGGCAAAGAAAACCCCCTCTGAACAAATCTTGCCAAGAAAACCCTGTGATAGGGTTGTGAAACATTGTGAATGACTTGAAGGGTGAACAAGAGCAAGAAAGACCCAATGCTACAAAATTGTCTAATCCCTGTTTCAAGCCCCCCAAGATGGTGGTCATCACTACCTCTTGGGAAAGTCAGTTCCTGGATTTAGTCTCTGATGCCTGGTCATTCACACCTGCAATTCACCACTTCATCCTGTAATAAATAAATACGCATGTATGAATCCATGCCACAGGTTAGGTAATTAGGCCAAAAAAAATGCTTGGTGGCCATTGTTGTTACAGTTTTAACAACTTGGTGAGAAGTGTTGTTACAACTTTACTTTACTCATTCTCAAAATTGATCATCTAGTCACTTTTGCTTCTTTTTTAAAAGCCCCTTTTTCAAACAAGTAACATCAACTGAAGAGTATGAGGCAGAGCACAAGCCCATACTAGAACCTTCAAAATTCTCCAACATTCAGTTTAGCTGCACTTCAGAACTAGAAAAGTACCTTAAAAAGTTATAATTATACTGCAAAAGACGTGGTGCTATTCCTCATTTAGTTCTAATGGCATTGTAGTGTAGTCATATCTTCATCACTGTGGAAAGGGAATCATTGCATCTAACTAGGGGCCTTTCCACACCACCCTGTTACCGTGCTATTATTCCACTTTCAACATCCTATGGAATCCTGGGGTTTGCAGTTTAGGGAGGGGCATTTAGAATGCTCAGCAAGAGCTCTTTGGCCTCAGTAAACTATAAACCCCAGAATTCCACAGGGCATTGAAAGTGGAATAATAGCAGTACAACAGTGTAGTGCAGAAACGGCTTTGGACTTCCAATTTCTGCTCCATACGCAGAGTTAGGATACCTCTGAAGAAGCAATTTGGGAGATAAGGAAGTGACATCAAATGTTTTGCTTGAGAACTCTCCAAAGCAGCTGGTTGCTGGCTATTGAGAAGAGAAAGTTGGCCAAAATGACCTGAACCATTTCCACACTAGACTGTTATAGCATTATTGACCCTCCCCAAACTGCAAACCCCAGGATTCCATAGGATGTTGAAAGTGGAATAATAGTGCTATAACAGTCTAGTGCGGAAATGGCCCTGGTCAGGTACCAGAAGGGAATTCTGACTAGGTCACATGTTTCTCATCCAGAACATTTCAGATTCATTCCTTGGCATCTCCACTTTAAGAAGGATCTAGGAGCAACTGACAGAGCACTAGCATGATGTATTGAGTTGAATGTTGGGCAAGGACTCTCGGGAGACCCAGGATTCAAATCTACACTCATCCATGCAAACCTGCTTGGACAAGTCACACTGTCTCAGCCTTAGAGAAATGCAAAGGCAAACCACCTCTGTCATCATCGTGCCAAGGAAACTCTATAGGTCTCCATAAGTCAGAGCTGACTTCAAGGCACCTAACAGCAACAAGTGGCAGAGGAGAACACCTTGTCTAAGTAGAGACATTTGCAGGAGCCTGATTTCAGTGCCACATGTCTTCCTATATTGGACAAGATTTCCCAGAATCCTCTAGCCAGATTCTGGAAGTTCTAGTGCAAAAAAGGATTCTATCCCCCCACCCCACCCACCCCGCAACAAGCTCTGCTTGAAATGTCTCCTTTCTCCTTTGCCAGGGATGTGTAAATGAAGCGTTCTCTCTTTCCTTGAGGACAAATTTGAATGACCCAGCTTTGTACTGAAATTCCAACCCTTTTCATGGCTGGGGGAGGGCTGGGGAGGAAGGGGAGGAATTAACCCCATGCCCCCTCTGACCTTGCACCAGAGCTTCTGGTTCGGGACATATACACTGCAATCTCTCGCCTAATGCATAGCCAGAGGGGCCTGCAAATCCTCCCAATTTATTCTTCCCCCATTTCCTTGTTCCAGTCAAATCTCAGTTTTTTAAAAAAGATAGGGGGGAGGATTCTCATCAAGAAGCTAACTCGGGTTGGAGCCTGCCTGCTCCCCAGCCTTTGGTGTGCAGTGAGGTAGAGCGTAATTGGCCGATTCTTCCCAAACGTTGTGTTTGAGACAATAATCCACTCTGTCTCCTCTTAATTAAAGTAAATAACCCCAGCTTACAATAGCCAGTTCAGAAGGGCCTTTTAAGGCCAGGCTTTGGCGCAAGGAGCTAATTGATTTTTCAGATGATAATGGTGTTTACATTGGGAAAGCCGGGGCCTCCCCCTGCCCAACACCCCCAAATCCAGCTTCACTGCTCCTTTTTTAAAAAAAAGAAAAAAAGAAAAAATCTTCCTTGTCCCATGAATATCAAATAGCCAAAGTCACTCCATTTTACAGTCACAGGATTTCTCCCTCGCTCTTACAAAACTTGCCCGGCTCTGTGTATGTGCTTATGTGTGTGTGCGTGTAAGAAATCTAGCAGAACCTTTAAGACTGGTGTATTGTTGCATGAGCTGTCGTGGATTTCAATCCATTTCTTCAGATGCATGGATGGACGATAAAGCCACAGGGATTAAAGTTATATAGCTGGAAAGTGGGTGTAGCTATTCTAGAGCACTGACCCTTGCCAATAAGAAATTCCACCTCTCCAATGCAACTGCTTTCCCCAAATTTTTAGCACTGCAGAAAGTGAGATACTGAAAAACATTCCCACAATCAGAATCCTACTATATGTTTGCATTCCATTGGTTAACTTTACCTGCCCCCATTCTTTGAAGGTTAAGCTATATTTCTAAGGCCATTTCTGCAATACACTGTTATAGGCCATTTCCGCACTAGACCATTGTAGCACTATCATTCCACTTTTAACATCCTATGGAATCCTGGGGTTTGCAGTTCAGGAACGGGCCAGCCGGCCCCTCCCTGAACTGCAAACCCCAGGATTCCATAGGATGTTGAAAGTGGGATGATAGTGCTATAACAGTCTAGTGCGGAAATGGCCACAGTATTATCATTCCACTTTCAACATCTTACAGAATCCTGGGGTTTGAAGTTTGGGGGGGCTTTAGAATTCTCAGCCAGAAAGCATTTTGGCCTCAATAAACTACAACTCCCAGAATTCCACATAATGTTGAAAGTGGAATAATAGCACTATAGCAGAGTAGTGCGGAAATGGCTGTTCAGCTGAAGTTTTAAGCTTCTCCAATACTGGAAATTTGGAGAATGAAGGGGAAAAATTCCCAGGGGTCAGAATTCCTATTTGGGAGCCATGCCAAATAAGCTGTACCCCTGAGTATTTGTATTAAAAGCAGAAATATTTCTATGTCACTTATTTGAATAAGAACCCAAAGTGGTTTACAACACCATGAAACAACAACGTAACATCCAAAAATAAGACCGACTTCCAAACGGTTCTTGACTGACAAAAGGCCAGAATGTCTATTCAAGATTTGTTACTCACTGTTCATTTCCGCACGACGCTCTTATAGCGCGATTATTCCACTTTCAACATCCTATGGAATCCTGGGCTTTGCAGTTTCGGGAGGGGCCAGCCGGCCGGCTCCTCCCAAAACTGCAAACCCCAGGATTCCAGAGGATGTTGAAAGTGGAATAATTGTGCTATAAGACTGCAAACTGCAAACCCCAGGATTCCATAGGATGTTGAAAGTGGAATGATTGTGCTATAAGAGCGTAGTGCGGAAATGGCCACCGAGTATAAACAGAGGTGTAGTTACAGGGTGAGGATGACGACCTTGTCCTCCAAATAAGAATTCTGCCTCTCCTTGAAATATTCCTTCAGTTCCCAAATTTCTAGCAATGCAAAGAGTGAGATATTGAAAATCATCCACATCTAGAGCGCTTGTATTTTCTGTGTTCACATTTCCTTCATTGCTTTGCCTGCCCCTTTTCTTGGGATACCTACGCTGTACAGTCAGCCCTCCACATTTGCGGGTTTGACTTTCATGGATTTGATTGTTTGCAAGTTTCTCCACCCCCTTGCCCCACCACCTCAGGGGCTTCTTTCCCGGGGAGTCTTCCCTCTCAGCATTTCCAGTCAGGCTGTGCAGTCCTTTCAAAACCTGCCTCTGGTCCTCTTCTTCCTCCACCAGCCGCTGCCTGACCAGCTCACAGCCCAATTTCTCAGCATCTCAAGCCCTCTCCCAGTGCCGCACACATATCCAAGGAAGGAGATGGGCTAGAGTGAGGAAATATAGGGCCACCGTGCCAACCTGCCTCCGTTTCTTCTCCTTTTCCTGACCTGCTGGTCCGTTTCCTCACTAGTCTGTTATAGCGCAATGATTCCACTTTCAACATCCTCTGGAACCCTGGGGTTTGCAGTTTCGGGAGGGGCCAGCCAGCCGGCCCCTCCCGAAACTGCAAACCCCAGGGTTCCAGAGGATGTTGAAAGTGGAATCATCGTGCTATAACAGGCTAGTGCAGAAATCTGGTTTGGACTCTGGGTTCCCAATCTCTCAGCCATGCTTCAGACCGCTTCCCGCAGACACGCACATACATTTTGGTATTTGTGTTTTTCACTTTTGCGATGGTCCCGTGCCCCTAACCCGCAAATGTGGAGGGACCACTGTATTTCTAAATTCCTGTCTAAAGCTTGAAGTTATTGAAATGATAAAAATTGGAGGACTGGAGGAAGATTTCATTTGAAACGGAAAAATTCTTATGGGGCCAATGTTTTCAATCCCTCGTCCTGCACCCCATGTAGCTACACCCTTGGAAATGGTGACACTGGCAATAAACTTCCCATTTCTGATCCCACCATCTGCGACCATGGATCAGGGCTTAAACCTCTGTGACTTTAATATTGTATGCCATCAGGGCATCTGAAGAAATGGATTGAAACCCACAAACGCTCATCTGGAAAGAAATCAGAGTGGCCAGAACCTGTTGGTGTCTTAGGCATGTGCAAGTTGCCCTATGGAAGGAAAGTGCTGGGACATTTTTGCATGATACAGAACATCTTCATTCAGTTCAAGGTTGTGGAAGCAGTGTTATGCACACGGTGCCATTGTGCCCATTTGTGCATTAATGCTTATGTGCCCACTTCATGCATCGATGCATGTATGCATTGTACATGGTTCCACAAGAGGAGGTTTGCCATTCATTGCCCTCCTCTAAAGCTGAGAGAGTGGGACGTGTCCAGATTCACGGGGCAGGGGGATCCATAGCTGAGCAGGAATTGGAACACTAGACTCCTAGAGCTTTATCACACCAGCCTGTTGTCTACCATCAACTGCATTATTTAAGGAAATGAAAACATATGCTACGCTGCCATTTTGGTGATACATGTTTCTGGAACCAGTCCTCTGCACACCCCACTGATGCTGCTTCCCTTTCTCTGTCTGCACTACTTGGCGCATGTGCTATATTTTGTTTGTTTGTTTGTTTTTTGTTTGCACAATTTCATCATGTCAGAAGACTTCCTCTCTCTCATTTCAGCAATGTGTTTTCCTATTGTGCTGTCATTCTGGCATTTTACTCCTCAGGAGTCACAGGCCATTTGTGCACTACATTGTTATAGTCCTATTACTCCACTTCCAACATCCTATGGAATCCTGGGGTTTGCATTTTAAGGAGGGGCACTTAGAATCCTCAGCCAGAGAGCTCTTTGGCCTCACAGAATCATAGAGTTGGAAGAGACTCCAGGGGCCATTGAGTCCAACCCCCTGCTATGCAGGAACATCCATCAAAGCATTCCCAACAGATGGCCATCCAGCCTATGCTTAAAAACCTCCAAAGAAGGAGACGCCACCACACTCCCAGGCAGCAGATTCCACTGCCAGACAGCTCTGACTGTCAGGAAGTCCTTCCTGAGGTTCAGGTGGAATCTTTTTTCCTGCAGCTTGAATCCATTGCCCCTTGTCCTAGTCTCTGGAGCGGCAGAGAACAAGTCCGCTCCCTGCTTAACATGACATCCCTTCAAATATTTAAACATAGGCCCTTTCCGCACTGAGGCTTCTAGTGCAAGCAGGGGAGGCCGGCAAGCGCAAGAAGGCTCGTCCGGGAGGCTGCCGCTTCCCCCTCCTTCCTTCCGCAGGCGAAGGAACCAGCGGGGAAGTGGCACCGAAGGAGGCTTGTCGCGCAAGCCGCCCTCCCCCCCGTGCGAAGCGGGAGACCTCGGGCCGGATTCCCACCCCGCGCGCGCGCGCGAAGCAGGCGGCGTCGCGCCGGATTCCTCCCCCCACGCGCGCCGGATTCCTCCCCCCGCGCGCGCGAAGCGGGCGGCGTCGCGTCCCCCCTGCGCGTGCGCGCAAAGCGGGCGGCGCGTCCGTCGCGCTACCTCCCCACCCCGCTCCTTCCTTCCGCAGGGGCGGAGGGAAGGAAGCGCGACCCGGCCGGCTCCCGGAGGCTCCGCACGAAAGGTAAGTGCGGGTGGGCTCCGGGAGCGTTGCGCGAGTGCGGGGTGATTTTCGCTTGAACGCGAAAATCAAAAAACCCGCGCTCGCGCCGCTTCAGCCCCGTGAGCCGGGCGGAAGTGGGAGTGCGTCGTGTGGAGCGACGCTCCCACTCCCGCGAGGCTCACGGGGCTATCGCGCGCGCAAAGGCCCGTGCGAAAAGGGCCATAGCTATCATGTCCCCTCTTAACCTTCTCTTCTGCAGACTAAACATACCCAGCTCCCTAAGCCGTTCTTCATAGGGCATGGCTTCCAGACTCTTCACCATTTTGGTCGCCCTCCTCTACACACGCTCCAGCTTGTCAACATCCTTCTTGAACTGAGGTGTCCAGAACTGGACACAGTATTCCAAATGAGGCCTAACCAATGCAGAATAGAGTGGTACCATTACTTTCCGTGATTTAGACACTATACTCCTATTGATGCAACCAAGAATCGCGTTGGCTTTCTTGGCTGCTGCATCACACTGCTGACTCATGTTCAGCTTGTGATCTACCAAGACTCCTAGATACCTTTCACACATACTGCTGTCCAGCCATGTGTCCCCCATTCTACATTTGTGCCTTCCATTTTTTCTGCCTAAGTGCAGGACCTTACATTGCTCTCTGTTGAAATTCATTTTGTTAGCTTTGGCCCCGCTCTCTAATCTATCCAGGTCATTTTGAATTTTGATCCTGTCCTCTGGCGTATTAGCAACCCCTCCCAATTTGGTGTCATCTGCAAATTTGATCAGCATGCCCTCCACTCCTTCATCCAAGTCATTGATGAAAATGTTGAATAGCCCTGGGCCCAGGACAGAACCCTGTGGCACCCCGCTAGTCACTTCTCTCCAGGATGAAAAGCAGCCATTAGTGATCACCCTTTGGGTTCGGTCAGTCAATCAATTACAAATCCAACTAACAGTAGCCCTGTCTAGCCCACATTTTACTAGCTTCTTTGCAAGAATGTCATGTGGAATTCTGTCAAAGACCTTACTGAGGTCAAGATATGCTACGTCTACAGCATTCCCTTCCTCTATCAAACCTGTAACCCTATCATAAAAAAAAGATAAGATTAGTCTGGCATGACTTATTTTTGAGAAATCCATGCTGGCTTTTAGTGATTACGGCATTGCTTTCTAAGCAAACTCAGTCTACCCCATTTACCTCAGTAAACTACAAACCTCAGAATTCCACAGGACGTTGAAAGTGGAATAATATCACTATAACAGGAATTACTGTGGTGGGAGAAAAAAATCTCCTAGCATGTAGAAATCTGGCATGTTAGGGATGCTGGAAGTGTTGTCTGTTGGGATTTTTTGTGGGATTATTTTTAACAGAGTTCAGAAGTGGAGTCCAATGGGGTTTGGTGGGTTAGGGGCGGCGTGTAGCAGGTGATGCTCTTAGGGAGATGCAACACACAATGAAAAGTCTGTCCATTCATGCAATGACAAAATGTTAAGGATTGTAGGGACTGTAGTCCAAAAAAGGTAGTTTTTCCAGGCTCTGGTCTAACCCATCTGGTGATGTCAAGCTGGGGGAGGCTTGAGTAGAGCCCCCTCCCATTCCACCACGCACTGTAGGAAGACAGATGGAGACAAGGCTCTAGAGTCCTACCATTCACACTAAAGAATTATTGCACTGTTATCCCCCTTTGATTGCCACACTTCCATCCTATGGAATCCTGGAATGTGTCGTTTGGTGAGCCTCCAGAGCTCCCTGGCTGAGATTTCTAAATGCCCTTCCTTAAACTTCCAATCCCAGGATTCCATGGGATGGAACAATGGCTTTTAACGTGAAATAAAGCACTATAATTCCCTACTGTGAATGGACCCCTTGTCCAGTATTCAAATAGGTACACTACGAGGACAGAAAGCAGGCCCTTCAATCAGGCAGAAGATTGGAATCTTTATAAAATGACAGCAAGACATTACTTATTAAACTATTACAGTTGCATTTTTACTGTCCAGGAGATAGAAAACACTGCTTGTAGGATTTCCTGCCTCAGGTGCTAAAGTGACTTGCTTGACCTTAGAAAACAGGTAATTTGATTTGGAAAGGAGGCCATAGTTTGCATTTCAGGAAGCCAAATATCTTGTGACAAGCCTGTGCTCACCTGCATGTTTGTGTGATTGTATCTTTCCACTCAAACCCACAATTTTCTTATCCAGCGTACTATTTTTCCAGGTAAATACAATGACAAAGTGATAGCCCTCAGGAAATGTATAATGAAGGTTGAATGCAACTGCTTAATGACGGATGAAGGGGCCACCACCATCAGTGGTCTGATTTACCTCAGGACAAAGACTCTGCAGCACAGGCCATTTCCACACTAGCCTGTTATAGCACGATGATTCCACGTTCAACATCCTCTGGAATCCTGGGGTTTGCAGTTTCGGAAGGGGCCAGTCGGCCCCTCCTGAAACTGCAAACCCCAGGATTCCAGAGGATGTTGAAAGTGGAATCGTCATGCTATAACAGGCTAGTGCAGAAATGGCCACAGTCTCTCTTTCTGGCCTTACACCAATGCCCGTCGAGAACAGTTTCTACCAACCAAATCCAATGTGGAGATTCCACATCCTTCTCCTTGCTGAGGGAAGAGAGACGGCTGCTCCATCATTGAAAATAACTCCTGCTGTTGTGGTCTTTTTGACTCTAAAAACACAGTAAGATTTTTTTTTTATTATTTTTTTTGCAAAGGAAAAAGAAGAAGAAGCAGCAAGAGACGAAAATTAAAGCCGGGGGGATATGAGAAAGGCGGTGGCGGGGGGGGGAGAGGAGAGAGAGAATGAAGGAAGTGGGGGAGGAAAAACGTGAGGCAGAGATTGTGGCCAGCTTCACAAATTGGCACAGGCTTATCAACAGCATTTCATGGTTTTCTGGAACTCTTTCAAAGGGAACTTGCCTTTGTTGCGCGACGGCTTAAGCTTTTCTGATATTTAAAGCTATGCTTAAAAGTTTATGAAAATTACTTCTTAGTTTTTTCCCTCTCTGTCTCTTACAAACTGCCAGTGCCTTCTCTTCTGTTTGTTCTTCCTCAGCACAACTTTGTTCTTTCCGGTTCCCCCTTTCACTATGGCAGACTGCCCGTCCTCTTCTCCTCCATTCTTCCCTGGGGTTTCAGGAAAATGTTAAAAAGGGAAGGACTGGGAGTGGGAGTGGGGGTCATCATGTCATTTCCCAGGAGAGATGTATCTCTAAAAATGCAAGACAGCCTCACAGGATTGGACCCAAGACTCACCTGGTCACCCTTCCTGGCTGCTGGCTTCCCTGCCATTAAGTGGCTCATCTGGTCCAGGTTTTACTCTGAGCTATCCAGCTATCTAAAGGTGCTGGACTTATTTTGAATATAAGCTTTAGTACTTTGGGGAACTTCTCAGAAGTTTGGTCCAACACCTAACATTGATTCACCAACCCACTGCTATGGAAGACACCAACCAACACTCATCCCTGTTTTGAACAATGGTCATTCAAATGCCTTCGAGAAGCTCACACAGAGGACACCAGGAAGATAACCATCCCCTGTTCATGGTCCCGGAGATCTGATAATTGCACATGAAATACTCCCCTGCATGGAAGTTCCATTTGGGCCAGAGGTTCTTAATCTGTGGACCATAGAGTCATAGAACCACGGAGACCACTCCATGGATAGGTTTCAGGGGCCATGCTCCATTGTCTCCCTGTTATTTTGAAAATTGTGTTTCAGTACAATATTTCTAAGAAGAGGTTTCACAGCTTTAATCAGATTCCCACGGGGTCCATGACTCAAAACAGATTAAGAACCACTGAAACAGGCAACTTTGGATAATCTGGCCTTGCTTCCATTATCAGCAGGGATAGGCCAAGACATTTTGCTCTCTGAGCTAAAGTACAAAACTGCCTCCATCTATTCCATGTTCCTACTGGACAGACAGACAGATCTTGTTTCAGCACAGTTGTGCAACACCCTATTACATGTTGTTCTAGAAGATGTTATTAATTGATGTCAAGTTGATTTCCCCTTATGGCAACTCTAAATCAAAGACCTCCAAGTGTCCCTGTTATCCTCAGCCCTGCTAAGGTCATCCAGACTCAGAACTGTAGCATCACTGATTGATTCTATCCCCCTCTAGTGCAGTCTTCCTCTTTTCCTACTGCCTTCCACTTTACTCAGTATGCAACAGAAGCAGTAGCAACAGAAAAATCATCATGTCTGAACCCAGTATTAGTTCTGCATCTTTGGTCAGGTTCATAGTCTGGTCCAATGCTGAACCAAATTTCCCCCAACCTATACCTTTATATTTGGTTTTTTTGTTCTACATCTATGTTGCATTAATAAAATCCTATGCTGAATTACTAAAATAAAATTTTATTAATTTTTCTATGTTGAATTAATAAAATGAAATGTTAGAAGGAAGTTTTAACTCTTAGGCTACATTTACCCATGCAGGATTTCAGCCATCTTATTAATGATAATAGAAACCTCTCTTTCTCGCTCCCCTTCCAACTCGTTGATACCATGCACTGCATTGCTGCCTCCATGTTCCATGGAAGAAGAGCAAAGACTAAACTGATGAATTTTGTGATTTCATAAACAAATCACAATGTGATTAAAGAAAGAAATCCTAGGATATCTTGTGATCTAAGTAGGAAGAGGAAGCACTAGTTAACAACAATAACAATTTCATATTTTTATTTATACAACCAGTATTCACTATTTTATTTAATTTTTGCTTTGAAGATAATGATGATGATATTTATTTCCCAATTTAGGACTCAAAGTGTCTTACAACAAATAAATAAAGCAGAACATTAAATTTGTTTCAAGTCCCCAAATGTATAACGTTAAGGATATCCATAATATGCATACTGTTTGAGTGCTCTAACTGAGCCCATTTGGGACAAAACACTGAAATAAATCCTCATCAGATCAGGAAACACCCCATATACGTGTTCACTACTTAAAGCAAGGGTATTTCCACACTAGGCTGTTATAGCGCTATGATTCCACTTTCAACATCTTATGGAATCCTGGAGTTTGCAGTTTGGGGAGGGGCCGCTTCCATAGGATGTTGGAACTGGAATCATAGCGTTATAACAGTCTAGTGTGAAAATGGCCCAAGAGTAGGTAGTTTTCACCCACCACACACCCATGGTGAGCTATATTACTTCCCATTCCAAATTCCCATCCAAAATCCCACTCAATTCCCAATGCAATTCTCAGATGCATCAATAGGAGTATGGTGTCTAGATCGAGGGAGGTACTGGTACCACTCTACTCTGCTTTGGTTAGACCACATCTTGAATACTGTGTCCAGTTCTGGGCACCCCAATTCAAGAAGGACATGGTCAAGCTGGAGCAAGTCCAGAGGAGGGCGACCAAAATGGTGAGGGGCCTGGAAGCCATGCCCTATGGGGATAGACTTAGGGAGCTGGGTATGTTTAGTCTGCAGAAGAGAAGGTTAAGAGGGGACATGATAGCCATGTTTAAATATTTGAAGGGATGCCATGTAGAGGAAGGAGAGGGCTTGTTTTCTGCTGCTCCAGAGACCAGGACAAGGAGCAATGGATTCAAGCTGGAGGAAAGGAGATTCCACCTGAACCTCAGGAAGAACTTCCTGACGGTCAGGGCTGTCCGGCAGTGGAATGTGCTGCCTCGGAGTGTGGTGGAGTCTCCTTCCTTGGAGAGGTTTTTAAGCAGAGGCTGGATGGCCGTCTGTTGGGAGTGCTTTGAGGGTGTTCCTGCATGGCAGGGGTTGGACTGGATGGCCTGTGTGGTCTCTTCCAACTCTACATTTCTATGATTCTATGATTCAATAATATCTGATCAATTGTGAAACTGAGAAATATTAGCAGAAAGCTTCTATAGAAGGAGACAGATAGACTGCAATCCAACATCCTCTCAGCATAGCATAAATATCTGCATGTGGAGATACATTATGCCAGCACTACACAGAACACTGTGTAAAATAGAAACATAGAGTTGGAATAGGCCTCAAGGGCCATCAAGTCCAACCCCCTGCTCATTCACTTAAAAAACTAACAAACTGCATCCCAGCATTCATAGAATCCAGCAGCATTCTCAACTTTAAGAAGCAGACTCCTGAAATTATTTTCTTTTTTAAAGCCCTTTCAAAGTTATGTTAATTGTGGGATGAAATGCAGCTCATTAGAGAGTTCGTAAGTTCTCCAATGTTTGTGACAGTACCAAAAAGGCCCTGTCTCCCCTACAGTATCAGGCAGTTTTACCGGGTTTCTGAGTCTTATCCTAATATCTGGCTACGTTTGTAGAGATGTAGGTTGCCAGCTGAGCAATTTGGATTTAGTATCTAATATTTTGTTTAATAATCCAAGTATTTAGTACTATGGGTGGGTGGACAGACAAACAAACGGACAACAGATACTTATACAGATAGATATGTTCAGCTTATCCATCCACTTAAATATGAAACATGATTCTTCCAAAATGGACAAGCTGGAACATGTCCAAAGGAAGGCAACCTAAATGGTAGAAGGAGTAAAAACCATGTCCTATGAGGAGAGGCTTAGAGAGCTGGGTATGTTGAACCTGGAGAAGATTAAGAGGTGACATGATAGCTATGTTTAAATATTTAAAGGGATGTCATATGAAGGATGGAGCAAGCCTGTTTTCTGCTGCCCGAGAGACTAGGTCATGGAGCAATGGCTTCAAACTTCAGGAAAAGAAATTCCATCTAACCATTAAGAATAACTTCCTGATGGTAAGAGCACTTAGACAGTGGAATTCGCTGCCTCAGAGTGTGGTGGAGCTTCCTTCTTTGTAGGTTTTTAAACAGAGGCCGGATAGCCAATTGTCAGAAATGCTTTGATGGTATATTCCTGAATGGCAGGGGGTGGAATCAATAGCCCTTGTGGTTTCTTCCATGGCCCTTTTCACACGGCATTTGCCATGTGAAAGGGAGCCTGGAGTGTGTGATTGTGAGGAGTGATCTGCATGACAAACTCACAATCGCGTGACACTCCAGGGTAGGGCAGGTGCCCTTTTTCATTTCCGGCTTTCAGCCGAAAATGGTGCACGATCACACATTGCTCCAGGGCCCCGTGCACACTTGCTGTGCATGCGGAGTCTCTGGAGCTGCGGCGGTCATGCTTCCTGCCCCAGTGCAGCCTGGGAAACTCCCAGGTTGCACTGCGGAAGGAAGAGGCAGGGCTCTCGTGCTATCTGCTCAGGAGCAGGCAGTTCATGTGGAGCTGTAGCAGTGGGGGCGCAAGAGCCTCTCGCTGCAGGCTGGTAGCGCGATCCCCGCACCCTAGTGCCAAAAGAAGCTAAGCTGCAGAAAAGGGCCCATGATTCCATGATTCTATGAAATTCTACCGGTCCTTCTTTTTCCAGTGACTTTGCTAAAGAAAGGCATGAGGAAGTGGTTACTGAGCCAGTTTGACAGTATTCTTACCAACACTACCTGCATTTTCTTCCTGGATCAGATTCTTTCATGTGGGTCAGACTTTTGTAAAAGAAGCTTCATGACCATAACCTGTGTTCTGCAGAAACATGTTCTTCTGGTGGTAACGGATCAGGGGTCATAAAAAGGTGTTGAGAGGAAGAGAGAAACATGACTGGGAGGAAGAACTGAGCATACAATGTTATCTCGGCTTTCCTTGCCCAAGGAAGGGTTGAAGGGTTTCTTTAGATGACCAACAGTCCCAATAAAAGTCATGCTTTTCCTCTGTTGCATGCCTTAAAGTGATGATTCCTGTCCCCACAACCAGTCAGCTTGTAAATATACCATGCAGTAAGTCATCCGTCACTCCTCAGGGGCTTTGCAGGAACTTGCCTAAAAAATGTGGAGGATGACCAACAATCTTTTTCACCACTGTGGAAGTGGAGATGGGGTCCACAAAAATTGGGAGAGAGCCACCTGCAGCCCATGTGTTGCCCACCCCAGAACTATGTACAGCCGGCCCTCCACTTCGTGATTAGGACCCTTGAAAAAATAGAAAAAAACAGTAATATCTTCAGTCCCCCACCCCCAAAAAATGTATTTAACACACACACACAAAAAAGTATCTGTACAGCCAGAGTGTCTTGTCCTGGCTACGCACACAGTCCATCCCACACTCTATCACTTTGTTTGGGTGGAAGGGAAAGGGATGGGATGGTAAGCAAGAGGAGGGAGGGCAAGTGGTCCACAGGTCTCCTGGGCAGATGGAAGAAGTGCTGCTGCCATAAGAGCAGCTGCCACAGCCCTATCCCACAACCTTTGCCCTCCTCCCGCCACTGCCACCACATCCTGACAGAGACCTGTGGCACTCCCTGCCTTCCTTCCTGGAACTTTCCCCATCCCATCCCTTTCCACCACCCCCAACTCAAGTGAGTAAGGGAGCACACAAGCACTTTCTCTCCATCCTCTTCCTCCTGCTATTGGGAGGGAGGAAACACAAGCAAGTTCCCTCTGTCCCCCTGCCCCATCCCTTCAGCCCTCCCCACCCCCCGCACCTACACAAGTGAGCAAAGGAATATGCTTTCAGCTGGATCTGGGTGGGCCCAGGCAGTGGCAAATACAGTAATCCACAAATAATCACATCCATGAATGCTTAACCCTCGAATCTGGAGGGCTGACTATATAACAGTAAAATGTTTGGGTATTTCTATGAGGTATTTGTTTATGACCCCCTTTTTTACTGGCAAAAATCAGAAGGTCTTCAGGAAGCTGGTGTCTAGTGCCTTAAGCTTTCAGAGCCAAAACCCAACGCCAACAGGTGGCCCCTAGTCTTGTCTTTAAAAATAGCGTATTAAGCATCAACTACAGTTGCTCAGAATATGTCCTTCAAATTTTTAGAAATTAGCTCTGACAAAGGAAGACACACACATTCATCTTTGGCTATGGAAGAAAGTCCAAACATTTTGCTTCTGATACATATTTTTAAGTTCTGTTTGTTATTTGCTACAACAAATACAACCTCTCTAATTTGTCCCTTTTTGGCACTGACGTGCCATCTCCTTCAGGCATTTTGGACAAAAGGGAGTACTTTTGTACATATAGACTAAAAGCTCTGACACCACATGGCCTCAGCTTAGAGGATATTACCATCATCTACTAAGAATGCTGATAACATTGTATTCTAAACTGCCACCGACTATACAAATCAGTTTCGTCGTTGGCAAATTGAAGAAGGTAGAAGCCAAAACATTTTTTGCTCTTGATATATATTTTTGACTTCTGTTTTATACACTGTTGTTGTTCTGTGCCTTCGAGGCATTTCCAAATTATAGAAGCCGAAGGCAAAAACCTATCATGGGGATTTCTTGGCAAGATTTGTTCAGATGGGGGGAGCCTTTGCCTTCCTCTGAGGCTGAGAGAGTGTGATTTGCCCAAGGTCATCCAATGGGTTTCTGTGGCTGAGTAGGGATTAGAACCTTGGCCTCCAGAATCACAGTCCAATGGTCAAACCACTACACTACACTACACTTCTCGATAGATAGATAGATAGATAGATAGATAGATAGATAGATAGATGGCAATTCTAGGCTACACCAACAGGAGTATAGCATCAAGATGGAGGAAAGCCATAGGTACCCTCTATTCTGCTTTGCTCAGATCTCACCTGGAATACTGTGTCCAGTTTTGGGCACCACAGTCCAAGAAGGACATGAACAAGCAGGAATGTGTTCAGAGAAGAGTGATCAAGATGGTATGAGAAATGTCTTGGGGAGCAACATATGCTTAGGTTGGAGAAGATAAGACCAGTGACTTCAAATTAGAAGAAAAGAGATTCCATCTAAATTTGATTGTAAGAGCTGTTGGACAGTGGGAAGAGACTGCTTCCTACAGTGGTGGACTCTCATTTTTGAAGGTCTTTAAATGAAGATTGGGAGATTGGGTAGACATCTTTTGGGAGTGCTTTGGTTGTGCATTCCTGTCTGATGGGGGGTTGGACTAGAGGGCTCTTATGGTCCCTTCCAACTCTACAATTCTATCATTTTACAGACAGCCTTTTCACTCTGAGATTCTTCCCCTCACCCTGAGGACTAGAGGAGAAGTTTTAGGCCCTGAGACCCGGGAACCCAACTGCCATAGAAAGGGATCTTTCGGCAACTGGCTGTTGCTTCCATACAAAGTTTCCACTAAGCTTCTGCTAGAAGTCCAAGAATTCTGTTTCTGAGCCCACAAGTGGAGGAGGAGGGAAGAGACAGGAGTAAAACAGAGAGGAGTTGAACAAAAAGCAAGAAATGCAGTGAGAAAGAAAGATCAATCACTAATCCCCCTAAAGTAATTCTTTGTGGGCAGGACGTCTAAGTTTAGAAATCAAAACCTAGGAAAAAAAGAGAGCCTGATGCATAAATTATTTGCTTTTTTTTTTTTTTGGACCATGTTGTGCTTGCTATTGATGCATCCTCTCTTGCTCGCTCACTCTTTTTTCTTCCTTTCTTTTTTTCTTTCTTTCACACACCAACGTATTCTTCTCCCCTTTCAAACCAGGGGTCAAAGTCCTCCATAGGCCCAGACTATCAGACCCACAGAGGTGCTCATTCCAGGGCATACAGGAGATTTTTTTTTTCTGTCTCCCCTGACATTGTGTGTTGTACCTAGCAAAATTAATTCTAAGCACATCAGCAGTGGGTGCATTTTCCACCTCCTTCCTCCCCCTTCCCTATTTGCTTTGTGTTTATTTCTGATTCAGTTATCACTAAAATACACATTTTAATTATATTGTAGAAGATTCAAACTTCCTTTGCTTTGAACATGCACATAAACAGTTCTGTTCAGTATACCTTCACCGGAGCCTTGGAAAGCCTTGCGGAATACAGAGTGTATTACTTGCAACCCGATCCACAACCAAATGGAGACAAAAGTACTCGGATTTAAGCTCATTTAATGCCTTTGAAATTAATGGCACCAAAACCATCTTAAAAACCCAATATGTTGACCCGGGTTGCAGGTCTAAATATACATGTGGTGCCTTAAGGATTTTAGAGATACTCACCAGGTGGGCAGTAGATACCTGTAACACCCATGAGTAATTATTGTTAAAACAGCATGTTTCTAGTCCTCATGACTAGAAAGATATTTGAAGGAAGAGTAGCCAAAGTTAAGAAACAAGCAAACAAAGCAAATAAAGCTATGATGTTTAAGAAAATATGCAATTAAACCAGTATCTCATTTAGTGTTCCTAACACTGCACATTTAGAGGCCTCCTGCAGGTCATAAGCTGCGTTTAAAGGCAACTCTTCAACTGTTGCATGGATTTTTCCCAAGATATTATTGCATTTTACTGCATTTTTTCATCAGCACTAATGCTTTATGGCAGAACACTTCAAGTTTGCCTTGCAGAGTTCAGACAACTTCAGTGACATTTTGTGACCCTAGGATTACCTTTGTGGCATACTAACCTATTGCCATTTCATTACCTGAAGGCTTCAGGAGTAATCAATGCTCAAATGGCAAGCTGGGGTGGGAGGAATATTGGAAAAGGAGGTTCTGAGTACCTCATTGTATAACATTAGGCAATGTACTCATGCCATTCTAACAACTAATTAGGCAAGCATTCGTCATGGAGGGTTCTGGTCCCAAACACTTAATCATTAAAATGTCTCCCCCTTCCACCCCATGTTTAGAAGAAGCTAAAAAGAAAAAAAAAGTTACAGTCCTCTACATATGATGACCTAGGCTATTTCCACACTATGCTGTTATAATGCTATTATTCTACTTTCAACATCCTGTGGAATTCTTGGGTTTTTAGCTTCCTGAGGCCAAAGAGCTCTCTGACTGAGAATTCTAAATGCTCCTCCTTAAACTGCAAACCTCAAGTTTCCATAGGATGTTGAAAGTGGAATAATAGCACTATAACAGTGTGAAAATGGATCTATATATTTCATGATATTATATATTATGAAAACAGGTTGCACCATAAATAACCACGCATTGATGGAGATAATAAAATAATTAAATGCATCACACACACACACACACACACACACACACATGCATACACACGCATGTATATCAATACAAAACAATTCAAAAGCAAATTTAAAATTATAAAATAATTTAAAACATTTCAACAGCCAGTACAGAAACAAGACCAGGGAAGCAATCATTACTGGTCAGGGGAAGCTTTTGGAAATCATAGAATCATAGAGTTGGAAGAGACCACAGAGGCCATCCAGTTCAACCCCCTGCCATGGAGGAACCTACATCGAAGCATTCCCAACAGATGGCTGTCCAGCCTCTGCTTAAAAACCTCCAAGGGAGGAGACTCCACCACACTCCATTGAGGCAGCATATTCCACTGCTGGACAGCTCTGACTATCAGGAAGTTCTTTCTGAGGTTTTGGTGGAATCTCTTTTACTGCAGTTTGAATCTATTGCTTCTTGTCCTAGGCCCTTTTCGCATCTTCCCTTTTTCCGTGATGGGGGAGGGCGTCTCGCGCGAGAAGCCTCCTTCGCGACACTGCTGCTTCCCCCTCCTTCCTTCCGCAGGGCTTTTCATGATGACGCGACCGTCGCTCGAGCGCCCCACCCCTTCCTTCCGCAGGGCACTGTGGGAGCTGTAGGCTCCGTGGGAAAAGGAAGCGCTTCCCGCCCGGCTCGCCAACGCACCGCACGGAGGTAAGTGCGCGAGGGCGGCGCGAGCATTGTGCGAGTGTGGGCTATTTTCGACTTCAAACTGAAAATCAAAAAATACACCTGGGCCCCGCTTGAGCCTCGTGAGCGCCGCACAAGTGAGAGTGCATCGTGCGCAGCGGTGCTCCCATTTGCACGGCGCGCAAAAAAAAAACACATGCGAAAAGGGCCCTAGTTTCTGGGGCAGTGGAAAACAAGTTCCTTGACATGACATCCTTTCAAATATTTAAACATGGCTATCATGTCCCCTCTTAACCTTCTCTTCTGCAGACTAAACATACCCAACTCCCTAAGCTGCTCCTCACAGGGCATGACTTCCAGACCCTTCACCATTTGGATTGCCTTCCTCTGGACATGCTCCGCCTTGTTGAATTGTTATCCTTCTTGAATTGAGGTGCCCAAAACTGGACACGGTATTCCAAATAAGGTTTAAATATATTTTCAAGAGATGCTTAAATAGTACTCCAGTTTCTGCTTCCTACACCACATGGGAAGAGTGTTCCAGTGGATGTTTGCTACCACTCAGAAGGCACTACCATTGGCAGTCTGTTGGTTAGGGAGCAGCCAGTATCACCTCCATCAAATATCTCTGGAGTTGACTGGACACACATAAGAAAAAGTGGTCTGCTAGGCACCATGATGCAAAGGTGTTTTTCTTATGCTAAAAGCAAATCCTCAAGCATGGTTTAGCTGGTGATGGGTGGCCATTTTGAGACACTCGGTAATGTGGAAACAGACCCTAGCTTGCATAGACAGTTTCTGCACACCTCAGAACAAAATCCGTCCCATTGCTACACTTGATGGCACATTGACTCCCTGATCTTAAGGCTCAATCTGCCTTTAAGAAGTCAATAAACTGTGCTTCGTTTACTAGGAAGCAGTTCAACTCAGACTGGACAAAACAGAACAATTCCAGAGCAAGTAAGTTCTGGCTAAAGTGGTGTGTAAGCGTGTGTGTGTGTGTGCATATTATCTTGCAGTATTAATTAAGTAAGTCATTCATTAAATGAAATATATTGCAGATCCACCCTTTGTCGTTCACCATGAAGACAGAGAGAAATGGATACTCTTAACTATTCTGGAAGGCCGTCTTTGGCAACTCTCAGTGGAATTATTGACTCTCTTGAGCTCTTTTGTGTGTTTGTGTGAGAACAGAATGACTATCAAATCCCCCTGGAAGAAGGCAAAATAGCTCTTGTTTGGCCTGATAAGTGATGATTCATACATGGAACTTTAGATAAGAACAAGTAATATTTTTTGTAATGCAGATCCAACACTATTATTTTGGCAAACTATTACATCATTGAGATCATCTCAAGGGAAGTTTTTGCTTCCTCAAATCTTAATTCCCATCACAATTACCAAAGTGTGAATCTGGAATATCTTTCTTCTTGCTCTTTCTCTCTGTATCATTACATATTATTAAGTTTTGGGCAGGCACAAGAGATCCTAAATCATGGAGGCAATCTTCTATCAAGCAATCTCATTACTTACTGGAAAGCTAAATGGAAACAAGCAGCATGAAGAACAAGGGAGGGGAAAAATGTGATTTGTAATGTTTCCACGGTTGTCCATAATCTAATAATATTATCAGCAATGAGGAGAGGAAAAGAAGCCCCTAATTCAATCTGCGTATGTTTTTATCTTCTCTTTGATTGCTTTTAATTTGTCGACTTCCTGGACTTCATCTCCAAGCATCTGACTTCATTGTGGAACTGAAAATAAAGCTTAAATCAAACCAGACTTAGTTATCCCATCAATTAGCCATTTGAGAAACCAATGGTGTCATGGGGAGTTTCCCAGAAATGTTTTGCATCCTTCATCGCTGGGAAAATCATGCCGATCTTCCATGCCTCTTCTTGCACCTTGTTAGGATTTCTAATCCTTGAGTTCAAAAATATTGAGGACCAAGGGGAGCTAATGGTGTGGTCTTCATCTGAGTGGGATAAGCACCCAGTGACAAAGGCCAGAGCATGTGATTTCCAGATCTCAGATTCAATTCCTGGCACCACTAGTTAAAACCACTAGGGTAGCAACTGATGGGAGTCAGTGTGTATAGCAGTTTAAAGATGAGACCAAGGCCATTTCCGCATGGGGTCACTACTGCAAAGTAGGGTCAGATTTTTACCTGTGCTTCTGCATGACATTGTCAAGAGTCAGCTGGTAGCACACCTCCATATGTCGAGAAATCACTGTATTTGAAAACCAGAAAAAATCCAGTTCACATCTCCCACACTGATTCTGCTCCGTCTTTCACATTAATGAGAAATGTTACAGTGAATCATCGTGCAGAAGTGGGCGGGCTGTGGGCGTGCCCAGCTCCTTCCTCTCTCACTTCTATCTGCGTCTGTCCCCCCACCCACACACACACACACACATCCAGCAAACGGAAAATGGAGAAAGCGGATAGAAAATAGAACTGTGCTTTCCTATTTCTCTACTTCTACTTTATTATATTATATTTAATATGGAAATTATGAAGAAATGCAGAAACATCAAAAAAGCAACAAAAAATTGCTCAATCAGGACTGGCAGGGCAAAAGAGGGAGGGCCAGGGAAGCGGCTAGCGACGATGTAGTACGGATGCACAAACTTGCATTCCTCCACTTGTAATTGGGGGGGTGCAGAACACAATGATGGTAAACCACGGTATTGAACTCCGCCCTGAGATGCTGCAAACCACTTCTGGCATCTCATGTAGAAACGACCTAAGACATTGGAAGCCCATAGTCTAAATCTCTCTACAGAGATGCTGGCACTGCTGGAGGACCTCAAGGACCCCCACTTTTGGGGTAATACTGTCTCACGTCCCAATCTTGGGGAAAAGATGTGGTGTAAATAAAGATGATGATGATAACAATGATGATGATGATGATCCACTCCTCTTTACCCAGCAAAAGCATGCTCACCTACAATGTATTTTCCGCATTCTCCATCTAATACTAGAACTCAGGCTAATCCAGTAAGACTGACTTACTGTCGTTTCTGTACAAACCAAAGGAAGCAGGCATAATTCCCTTATGGAATTTACTGCCACATGAGGTGTTCCTGACCATTAATTCAGCATCCACTGCCTTGCCCTTTTTTTTCATGTCAAAGCTATTAGCCATGACCACTAAATGGATCTTCCCAATACAAAGGCAGTGTCCCAGGGTGTATGGAGGACAAACACCCTCCCTGCCTTTCATGTGAGCTCCCTGAGGCTGCTCCACATGGAAAACAGGACACTGGGCAAGGCTCACAGAGCCTTTATCCTGGTGCAGCCAGGCCATTCCTTTGTAACATTTATTAATATTTTAATTTAAAGGCATGGGAAGAGTGAGGAAAGCCTTCTCCGGATCACACCACAACAAAGAAAACAAGTCAGCTTGCCATCTTAGCAAGAGAAGCTGTTCTGCCACACCTGCAATTGTGGTGTTTTTGTTGTTACACAGGTGAATACCTGAAGGAAGGCGGTGTCAAGCTGCTCACAACCACACAAGCACCATTTGGGGAAGGAGAGAGAACGAGAGCCAGCTTTCCTATTTTCCTTCTAAAGGAGGACTGAGCAAAGAGATCACAGACTTTCAAGAGCCCCCCTTTCAACCAGAGGAGGGGGGTAGGAAAGCCAACAACATCAAATCAGGAATTTGGGATGGTTGGCACAGAAACGTACGCCATGACCTCATTACTGCTCATTTTTCCTTTCTGTTTTTCAAGATGGAGAAAAGTGTTAATGAATCAGGCTTTTGGAAGTAATGCACACCTGGGGCCCTTTAAATCACACCACTGACACCTTTTGAACAAACACGTGTTCCGTACTTCAAATTACCACCTGCGGGATGCTGTACAGGCCAGGATGGTTTTTTAAAAAAAAATGATGATGATGATGATGATGATGATGATGATGATGATGAGTTTGTTCTTTTACCACTCATTATATATGGTTTGGACAGCCCTGTCGGCCATGGAAACCCACTGGGGGAACTTCGATGTGTCACACACTCTCAACCCCAGAAAACCCTGGGGTAGATTCACTTCAGAGTTGCCATAAGTTGCAAACAACTTAAAGGCACACAACAATATAATGGTTTGGGTATTGGACTAGGGCCATTTCTGCACTAAACTGTTATAGTGCTGTTATTCCACTTTCAACCTCCTATGGAATCTTGGGGTTTGCAGTTTAGGGAGGGGCTTTTAGGACTCTCAGCCAGAGAGCTGTTTGGCTTCAGTAAACTACAAACTCCAGAATTCCACAGGATGCTGAAAGTTGAATAATAGCACTATAACAGGACCTAGGACTTCAGGAGACCAGGGTTTGAATCCCCACTTAGCCTTGGAAGCCCACTGAATGATCTTGGGCAAGTCACACTCTCTCAGACTCAACAATTCTGAACAATCACAGAGAAAACCCCATGATTGAGTCACCTTAGGGATTCCCTAAGTCAGAAACTGCTTGAAGTCATACAACAACAACAACAACAACGGTTCGAAATATTTACATTTCCTTTTTTCCAAGCCTGTTTCAAAATAACCAATTCCTTCTGTCTCCCTAGCCACTAAACCTTTGCCAAAATTCAAAGGGCTTACATCCATCCATCCCTTTATTTATATCTCGCCTTTTCCATGACTGGGAGCTCCATGCAGCTTACAAAAGACAGAAAATTTCAATAAAAGCACATGCTTACAAAAGTTTCAAAATATACAAAAGTTGAGCTTAAACTGGTAATAAACTAAGAACAGAAACATCACTTTAAAGCAAAGATTGGCAACAGTACTGCACCATGAAAGCCTTCCTCTTATTTACCATTAGTTCCCAAAGTCCTGCTGAAATAAGAAAGGTTTTCACTTGCCACCAAAAAGGCAGCCATCCTTGGAGGAGCCATTCTAACTCTCCCTAGGGAGGGTGTGCCCAAGCCTAGGAGAAGCCATGGAGAAAGCCCTTTCTTGTGCTCCCACCAACAATGGTGAAGGTGTTCAGATAAAGAGGAGGGCCTCCCCTGCACATCTTTGGCCATTTCCGCAGTAGACTGTTAATAGCGCTATGATTCCACTTTCAACATCCTGGTTGGCCCCTCCTGAAACTGCAAACCCCAGGATTCCATAGGATGTTGAAAGTGGAATCATAGCGCTATTAACAGTCTAGTGCGGAAATGACCTTTGAATTCAAGCAGGCTCATATGATAGAAAGCAGTCCTTCAGATAACCTGGACCTGAGCCATATAGGGTTTTATAGGTCATAACCAACTAGCACTTTAAATCGTGCCAAAAAAGAGACCAGCAGCCGGTGGAGCTGTTGCAACAAGGGAGTAGTGTGCTCCCTATAACCAACATCAGTTAACAATCTGGTTGCAGCTCTTTGGACCATTTGAAACTTGTAAATGATGTTCAAAAGCAGGCCTGAACAGAACGCCTTACAGCAATCCAGACAGGATGCAGAGGTGTACAGACGGGGGGGGGAGCAATGAAGGTGGTCCTCCCCAGGCGGCAATTTTTGGGGTGCACATCATGTGACACGGCCATGCCCCCCTGCAATACGGCCATACCCCCATGCAATGTGGCCATGCCCCTGCCCCTCTGTCCCCCCCTTGCCCTGCCCCCCCACCCACACTCCAAGCTACACAGCTGACAGGATGTAATGAAGGTGTGTGTCACCATGGCCAAGGTAGATGTCCCACCAAATGGGTACAGTTGGCACATTAACTTCAACTTTGCACATGTAATCTTGGCCATCACAGAAACCTGAGCATCCATTTCTCCCCTTTCTTTCAGATGATTCTTTATCATCACCATCACCATCACCATCTTCTGAGTCCCAAAAGCAATTTAGCTGAGAATTCTAAATGCCCTTCCCTAAACTGCAAACCCCAGGATTCCATAGGATTCAATGTTGAAAGTGGAATAATAGCACTCTAATAGTGTAGTGTGGAAATGGCCTTCAAAACTGACTGGAGTGGGCCTTTAATGCTGTGTTGTGCTGTTGTTAAGGTTTGTACATAGTATTTTAACAAATTTCAATGTTTTCAATGTTTAATGATGTAAACTTATAAATAAGTTTATAAATAATTTGTAAACTTTATAAATAATTATAAATATATTATTTAATAATAAATAAATAATAACTTTCATATTTATATTTTCACCAGTGGTTTTGCATAGCTTTGCATAACTCTGCATTGTTTTTAATACAATATTAGCTGCCTTGAGTCTCTTTCTTGAGGGATGGGCAGGAAATCAATGAATAGAAGGAGGATTGGAGAGGGGAGAGAGAAAGCATCATGGCCAAAAGTCAGGGAGTATGGGAGTTGTAGTAAGGCACATGGTTGATTACTTTATAGAGAGGAATTTATTTACTTATTTATTCATATTTTAGTTATGTGTCACTTAATTACTTCCTGACGTTCTTCCAAAGACTTCACGGTTTTCCCTCCCTACATTTTATCCTCACATCACCCTTTATGGTTGAGAGCTGGGATGTGGACATCATCAGCTAAAGAGGGGAAAAAACAGAAAAAATTGGAGAAAAACTTTTTCCTTCATTCCCCACTCCCCAACTCAATTTTTCCAGAAGAAAAATGAACTACAAGATATTTTATTTTAGAACAATGAATAAAATATTTAAAATAAAGTATTCACAGAATCCTTCCCCCACATTATTTCTAACAACTATGCAGCAGGCAGACTTTCCTGTAAGACTGTGGCCATTTCCGCACTAGACTGTTATAGCGCTATCATTCCACTTTCAACATCCTCTGGAATCCTGGGGTTTGCAGTTCAGGGAGGGACCGGTTGAAAGTGGAATGATAGCGCTATAACAGTCTAGTGCGGAAATGGACTATGTGCAGTATCTCAGATCATTGCAACTCCTGACCTTAGTTGCCTTTCCTCATTTCTTGTTATGGGAATGGGTGTGTTTTGTCTGCTTGGCAGCAAAGAGAAATAGAGAAGACAAAATAATTTTCTTTGTTTTACTAATGTTAATGTCTTCTCCTGTTTTTATTGGGGCTGTTTGCCGACTCCTCATAAACTGGCAAAAACAAAGAGATTCTTTGAAGTTCACATTGAAGCCCTTTTTAGCTCCATTTTAGTAAAAGAAATAAAATTTTAAAAAGTAAATTCAATCTGCAATTGTTTTTCTGAGTAAAGCGTCCTTTAACTATGATAATGTTTCGCTTCTAGCCAGTGGGCAGATTCAGAGCAAGGTGGAAGGTGAGCCCTGGCAATCCAAGGACCGAGGAGAGAAGAAGAAACGTAATTAAAGTCATTTCCACATACCATCCTTTTCCATCGTCATCCCGTCATGATCCCAGCAATGCCGCTGCTGGGATAGAAGCATAACCCAAATGCTCCCCTCCACATTGGCCAATGTGCCTTCTTTCTGCAATGCAGCTGGCCACTTCCCATGCTGCACTGGGGAAGGAAGTGCTTCCTCCCTTTCCACATGGCCATTGGCAATGGGAGCATCATGCAATTGGGGGCTATTATCATATTTTTTCCATTAATGATATAACCGCAATTGCAACAGCTGGGGATGTGTGGGCAGTGAGACCATGATGACATTGTGCAAAAGCACCACTTGCAGACCGGTAGCAACATGTCCCCATCTTGGAACAGCAATGACTTGCAGAAATGGCCTTATTTATTTATTTACTTATTTATTTGAATGCTGTCTGTCTCCCAGATCAGGACCCAGTCAATTAAAAACATACACAATAAAACTTTAAAAGCAATTAAAACCTCCACATAATGCAGGATAGAATCATTTTCAAAACAAACAAACAAACATTTGAAGCCCCCTTGGGTCCCAGTCCAAGAGAAAGGTGGCATATAAATATAATAAATAAATAAACATCCCTGTAAGAATGTCTCTCCTACTTAAACATTACAAACCTGCTTAAACAAACTGGACTTTGCTTGATGGCAAAAGGAAAGCAGGGAGGGGGCCAGCCTAGCCTCCGGTGGAAGGGAGTCCCAGAGGGTGGGAGCAGCCAATGAGAAAGCTCTCTCCCATGCCCTCACCAAGTGAGCCTGGGATGATAGCAGGACCATGGCCCTTTTCGCACACCACCTCCAACGTGAAACGGCCACGGGATGGCCACAGGATCATGACAACAGTTCTGCATGATGTCATCACCATCCCGTGGCCATCCCATCACAATCATGGATTAAATCATGTTTTGAGTTTCTCCTGAACATGACCCACAATTGCTGAGACCTCCCGTGTCCCTCTCGCACTTACCCGTCATGCAGAACATCAGGAAGCACAATGGCTGCACTTCCTCCCCGAGCACAGCCTGGGAAACTGCTGGGCTGCGCTGCAGAAGGGAGGAGCTGAGCCATCGCACTTCCTCCCATCCAGCAGGCAGCCAGTGCAGAGGGAGAGTGCAGCAGATGCAATTCCCTCCTGGGAGAGGCTTTCCCGGGATCCCCACACAATGGCTCCAAGAGAAAGGTAACATGTGAAAAGGGCCACTGTTATAGTGCTATGGTTCCACTTTCAACGTCCTATGGAACCCTGAGAAACTCGGCTGCAAGCCAGCCTCAGGCCATTTCCGCCATAGACTGTTAATAGCACTATGATTCCACTTTCAACATCCTATGGAATCCTAGGGTTTGCAGTTTTGGGAGGGGTTGGCCGGCTCCTCCTGAAACTGCAAACCCCAGGATTCCATAAGACGTTGAAAGTGGAATCATAGCGCTATTAACAGTCTAGTGCGGAAATGGCATCAGTTAGCCAAGCAGTGGCTGGTGGAGAAAGAGGAGGACCAGAGCTGGGTTTTTAAAGAGCTGCATGGCCTGATCAGAGAAAACTAGTGCTGTTTGGTTCAGTTCAGTAGAACAGCTCTCAAACCATTGCCTATCATATCCAAATCTGCTTAAGAAACTCTCAGAGAGACAGGCTTCACCTGTCAAGTTAAACAGGCCTTTTTAAATAGTTACAGTTTGACTGTAAGTTGACAAAATTTAAGGTTTTTCAGGTGAACTTGCCAGAATGCCTTCGATAACACACTTACACACCTATAAAAACAAAAAGTTCAGTCATAAATTCCACTCACTGGGCCTAAGGTGGCATTAGAGCTGTACAGCTGGAAAAATATCAACTGTATCTATAATATATTTTATCACAGGGAAAAAATTAATCCATTTTTTTCTTGAATGCAAAAATGTCCAGTTATCCTCCTGTAGGCCAAGAAAGAGGGAGAGATGCACAATGATAGACTGTATATATATATTTTTTTTCAGGATCACAATATACAATAAGAGTCTTTCTACACTACTTTGTTATAGTGTCATTATTGCATTTTCAACATCCCATGGAATCCTGGGGTTTGTAGTTTAGGGAGAGGTATTTAGAATTCTCAGCCAGAGAGCTCTTTGGCCTCAGTAAACTACAAACCCCAGAATTCCACAGGATGTTGAAAGTGGAATAATAGCACTATAACAGTATAATGTGGAAAGGCCCTTAGTTGTAACCCTCCCAACATCAAGGACTTTGGAGTGCATCAGCCCTGTTGTGTCTTCATGCTAGGATTGGTCATATACCAGTGGAATGGCTACTGTGTCCAGTGTGGAGAGGGGGATGGTTGTTGTGATGGCTTTAAGCCATTTCTGACTTATGGCCACCCATAAATTGAACCTATCATGGCATAAGATTCGTTTAGGGACAATTGCCATTACTCTCCTGTGAGGCTGAGAGAGTAATATTTGCCCAAGGTCACCCAGTGGGTTTCCGTGGTCAAGTAGGGATTTGAACTTTGGTCTCCAGAGTGGTAGTCCAAAGCTCAGACCACTACATCATGCCGGCTCCTTGGAGTGGGGGGAGGTAGAATCGTAAAATATAAAAACAGAAGCTCTATGCAGGCCCACTATTCATACCCGAACAGGGGAACCCATTAGCTCCATCCACTTTGTCATCACTTCCATTGCTTTCCATGCACAGAATCATAGAATCATAGAGTTGGAAGAGATCCCAAGGGCCATCCAGTCCAACTCCATTCTGCCATGCAGGAATATGTCATCAAAGCATTCCCAGCAGACAGCCATCTAGTCTCTGCTTAAAAACCTCCAAAGAAGGAGACTCTACCACCCTCCGAGTCAGTGAAGTTTGAAGCCATTGCCCCATGTCCTAGGCCATTTCCCCAAGATGGCGTCATCCAGGCATGGGGATGCATTGTTGCTGGTCCACAACACATGCCATTGCACAATGTCATCACAGTCCCACTCCTGTCGTGTCCCCAAGTGTTGTGATCACATGGTATACCATTACCAGAAAAAAAATCAGTAATGGCCTTCCTTCATGCAATGATCGCGTCATTGGTGGCCACCCAGGAATGGCGGAAGTGCTATCAAGTGCTCCCTTCCTCAGTGGAGTGCAGGAAGAGGCCAGCTGCACTGTGGAAGTAAGAAGCATGTCCTGAATGCTACCCGTCCACCAACAGCGAGCTGGGTGCAGAGGGGAGCATTCAGGTCCAGCTCCCATCCCGGCAATGGCACTGCTGAGATCACAACACAACAACACGGGATCCATGTATGGTGCAGAAAGGACCCTAGACTCTGGAGCAGAGCACAGAAAGTGCTATACTCAAAGAGAAAATGGGTTTGTCAGATCATAGAATTACCAAGTTGGAAAATACCACAGGGTTATCTTAATCCAATCACTCAGCCATTCAGGAATACACAACTAAAGCACTCCTGAGAGAAGGCCATCCAACCTCCGTTCCAAGACCTCCAAAGAAGGAGAAACCTTCACCTTCTGCAGCATTTTATTCCACTGTTGGACAGCTCTTACTGTCAAGTATTTTTCCCTAATGTGTAGGAGGAATCTCTTTTCTTGAAATTTCTTGTAATTCTCTAGAGAAGCAGAGAACAAGCTTGCTCCATCTTCTTATATGACATATTTGCAGGTATTTAGAGATGGCTGTCTTATAACATCTCAGTCTCATCTTCTCCAAGCTAAACCTACCCAGCTCCCCAGATCAGATCCAATTCCCTAATAGGTCCTGACCAACGTCCTAATAGGTTCTGACCAATGTCCATTACAATCCTTGTAATGTCCCAGGGGTGGGTGTTGGTCCCTTCTGCAGTCATAGGGGACTGCAGAAGCAATGCCTGCCTGTCGCACATCTGTGACATCACAAGGGTGTCACAGAGGTGTGATAGGCAGGCATCAGTTCTAGGTCACCTGATAATGGAAATAGGGATAATGGCATAAAGGTAAATGGTCCCAGAAAACCCAACTAGTCTGCTAAGATGGCAACCCAAACCTGCAAGGAGCGCAAAGGATTTTTCAGTGGCCACAAAATGCACCCAACAGATGCAACAACTGCTCTCTAGAGGGTTGTATCCTGCTTGGTCTTATTAACCCTTGCTGAGAACACACATGACACACAGACCTACCCTCCAACATTTCATAGATAAAAACTAGGAAACGTGTGGCCAAGAAACAGCAGAGTATAGTCAAGATGGCAAAAGTTATTGATGAGGAAGAACACACAAGTGTGGAGACGCTATAGCAGTACCAGACCTTCCAACATTTCACAGATGAAAACTGGGACACTTATGTCCAAGCAATATCAGTGTAGTCAGCATGTTAAAAGTTAATAATGAGGAAGAACGCACAAGCTAAGAAGCTGCAGCAGTTTGCTTTTACCTGAGCCTACAGGGAAGGGCAAGATTTCACCTCCTCCTCTCCTCTACACCTCAGTGAGTGCAAACTACTTTTGCGCTGTGAACTTAGTTTTCAGCAGTTGTAGTAAACTGAGAACAGGAAAGGAAGAAAGTAGGAGGTGGAGAGAGAGACTGGGGCATTTTAAAAGCAGCATTAAAACTGGGACAACAGAGAATTAATGGAGACTGTCCCTGCCAAATTAGGACAGTTGGAGAGTACATAGTATGACAGACTGCCTCAAACCCTTGAAACATCTCTTTTTTTGGACAATAACTCCAAGAATCTCCCAAGCAACACTGGCACCGGCTATGTCGACTTTCCAAAAAGTAACTCTTCCAAACCCTCTCTGTCATAGCAAAGGATGGTGGTGACAGGAGCAATTTTAATCTTTTCTTTCCTTATTTATAACCTGCCTTTCACTTAATATAAGACTCCAAGAAATGCAATCAAACCAGTGGATAGGCACCTCTTCTCCCACTTCAGCTGGTGGGAAACTCTGGGGTTCCAGAGAGTCCATGAGCCACAGTCTAGCCATGACATGCAGGCCAGTGGTTAACAGTCAGCTAAGAAACTCCAGACATCCAGTTGAAACCATTAGGGAAGCTAAGTTCAGAAATTCAAACAAGGCTCACGATGCTGCACACTGCCATCCAAGTCAAATAATGGATTCTGAAGCAGCTGGTTAAAAGCAGAAAGATTTTCCTAATATTTACATTCATATTTTACTGGACAGTGTACATTCAGAATCTCTATTAAGCCATTATTACATTCTGCAGACGTCATTTTGACACATTTTTGAACAGGGCCTGGAAGCTCTTGTTTGTTCAGCTTTCCCCCGGGCACACTGAAGAAGTTTGTTCCCTTGTAATTCCAGTTCTGCTCCAACGAGGTACACTTTGCACAGGCCGCGTTCTGTTATAACGCAACACCTGGCGGACACAGGTGACTGGATTTTGAAAGAACACCACGAACAGGCGTCTCTCCCTCCCTCTTTCTCTCAACACATCAGTGACATAAGACATTGGTGGACAGGGAAACTCAGAAGAAACAAAGAGCTTTTTCACATCCCCAGACACAATGCTTGAAATCTTCATGTTACAAACATGATGCTAAGCAAATGGCCCTAAATGGGTGATGAAAATGTGAAGCATCGGTCTTTCATGATACCCAACCCTATCTGCACACAGAATAAGAGGCATTGCTGAAAACAGAGACTGGGAGCATTTTCAGCCCCCTAACCCACTCCAAATTCCCATAGAACACAATCAATTTATATCAAGGGTGACAAAAGTGTGGCCTGTGGTGCATATATAGACCTGAACCCTACTTTTGAGCCACTCAAATCCTCCCGGCTGGGATCTCCAAATATAGTCCCACCTTTGTTGTCCTTTCATCAGTAGATGAAAACTTTCTATTTCATCAAACTTTGGGGAATTGAATTGCAATGGCTTTTAATCAGTGGTGGAGCTTGGAGTGTTTGGAGGGGGGGCAGGAGGAGGCAGAGCTACGGCATGAAGATCATGGCTATTGTGCACAGGGGCATGGCTGTGGTGCGTGGGGGCATGACTATGGACTGGGACACCCCAAAAACATTGCCACTCGGGGCAAATCGTCCCCCCGCCATGTCCCTATGCAACTGCTTTTAATACAGTGCGCTCCATTTATCTTTCCTTTGCTTTTTAACAGATTTCTCTTAACGATTTTGATTCTATGGATAGTTTAATTGCACCATAATAAACACGGTATGCCTTTTCTTATGCCATTGCATCTGTATTGTATTTTTCCCCCAATTGATTCTGAAATAAAATACGTATTATTAAATTCAGTACATTTCATATTGATCTTGAAAAAGAAAATTCCTATCAGGTTGAATTAGATTAACATTTATATTTAACATTAAGATACTTAAACTCTGAATTAAACTAGAAGAGCAATAAATCCATTAGTTAGTTAATCAAAGGTACATTTGACCCTTTTTTCAACCTCATGATATATGAAAAGATGATAGAGAATGCTACTGAAGAATGAAACCTGTGTTGAAATTCCTTAGAAAGAAGTGGAGAAACTTGGTTATAGACTGATGAAAGAACAAACATAAGTTTGTTGGAAATGTGAACAGGAAGTAGGTAAATTTTATCATCACTGGCAGACATGCAAAAAAGTGAAAAAGTTTTAGAATGTAATACATATTCAAATAGGAAAAAAAATGGGCTTTCAGTATGAAATGTCTCCGGAACTGTTTAAGGAATGATGATCTTAAGAAAAAAGCAGGAAAACTATTTTTTTATATGTTAGCAGCAGCTAGAATGGTGTTAGTGTTACTGTAGTTTCTAGTCCGGGCCTGTGGTCTATTAGATATCATTTGATATCAAGAAATTGATCATCCCAAACCATTCCTCTTCACGTGCTTGCAAGGCCCCCTGACAAGCACACACACGGGCACAGCCGAAAATAGCTGAACAATACAAAATAAATCCAGGCAGGCCAGTAATTGCCAGAACGCAGCTTCAGGAGACCTCCAGGCAAGTACACTTTAAAACCACATTATGTGTGCACGCAGTTTACAAAAGACTCCCTGCCTCGAGCAGGCAGCTTGACGAGCTGAATATCCAACTGTCAAGCACTCCACGTTTGCATACTGTCTGCGCTATTGACAACACCATCATAATTCAATCATCTAAAATACTGACCTTTTGGAGGCTTTGTCTCCAGCCCGAAACCCATTGTTTTCCCTGAGAACGGACTAGCCTACAGACACATTTTCCCCTATAAGACCCCCTGATTTTGAGTGCTTCTTTGGATCGCTCCTGGCTTCCATCCAGCCTTGCTGTCGCTCCATTTGCCGAGCCTTCCCCTCAGCTTCCACGTGCTGAGAATCTCCGCTGTAACTGACTTCACTTCTGACTACCCGGGCTACAGGATCAGGTGTAGTATTTCCCCTGAAAAATCCCTCTTAAAATCCTCTATCAAACTCCTACCTTTCTTTCACTAGGTCTGTGTGAGTGTTTGCATACATACGTTTTGACTGTATTTCACAATAAAGAAAACAATTATTATTTACTTCTGCTTGATTATTGACTTGGCCTGACTCCGTAAACATTGGGTTCAAGATCTCACTAGGTTGTCCTGCCTCTTGCATTGCTATAGCTTGTGCTCTTGCGAATTCCCATTCCCCAGTAATTGGAGCACATTGAGGTATTCCTCACAGGACCCCAGAAATCAGGGTAACGTTAGCACTTGGAAAAGCAAAACTCTCCCTTCTATCACTGATTGGGAGATGAAACTTTTTGATATGATGCAGATGGATAGCTTTACCTTTATGTTAAGGGGAGAAAAATCTGGTAAATTTGTCAAAGATTGGGATAATATGGTATCTTATTATAACAACAGTTGGGGTAATTTTAAGGTGGTCAATATCAACTTTGAAAAGTGCAATTGCACAGATATAATAGTTTTATCAGAGTAAATTTCAGGCATAATCTAATATATAACAGTCAAAGTTTGTTTGTCTCTGTCAGGCGAAGACCTCATATGATTGGCTGCCTGAGAAGATTCTATGGAATCCTGGGATTTGCAGTTTAGGGAGGGGCCTTGAGAATTCTCAGCTAGAGAGCTCTTGGGCCTGGCCAGTTGCAATGGAGATGAGGCCTAGCAACAAGGAGGAGGGCAGTGTATTCCCTCAGGAACCCAACCTCTGTATATTAATAATTCTGAATACAGATTGCATTGGGGAATATGGGGGAAAGTTACAGGTACTGGACAAGACAGTTTGGGGAATAAGAGACACAGGAACTGTTTCTAACAAGTATTACTTATGAGAAAATAAAATCCCAGGCAATGCCAGATATATATATATTAGTAAGATATATATATAGTTAGCCATCCCTTACTCAAAGGGGAAGTTTGCTGTGGAAGAAGCACAATTTTAGGGGAAGATCAAGAAAAGAAGAATAACAAATGTGATAAAATTAAATTTCTGTCCTTTATTCTTAGGAATATGTTATGTTTAAGGTATTGTTATTATAGTGTACATGGATAATATTTACTTCTCGATTGAGTGCATGATCTTGTTATATGATTTACTTAACTATTTTTAAGAAAAATTAATTAAAATTAATTAAAAAAAGAAAGAACAAGCATATTCTTATTATAACAACTAGATAGATGCTCATGTAAAAGTTCAAAAGGCACTAAAACTACAAATGAAAAGGTTATTGAACATGTCCACTTAATGACAGAGAAAAAAAATAGAGGCAGAACAAACAAATATAACGTTGAATAAATCTAAATGTAAAAGAAATTGTTTTAATTTTTGTAAGCCACAATGAATCTCAGGCCCTTTTCTCACCTTACCTTTGTCGCAGCAGTGGGGAGTGGCGCTCGCACGAGCCACTCACAACAGCCCGCGTCGGCTTCCTGGTCGCGCGACCGTCGCGCTAGCGCCCCATCCCTTCCTTCCGCAGCACAGTCTGGGAGTTGTAGGCTGCACTGGGGGAAGGAAGCGCAACTGGGCCAGCTTGCCAACACACTGCACACAGATAAGTGCGCGAGGGCGCTGTGAGCATTGCGCAAGTGCGCAGTATTTTCGGCTTACAGCTTTAGCCTCGTGAGCATCGCACGAGTGGGCGTGTGTTGTATGGAGCGACGCTCCTACTCGTGGAATGCTCAAGGGGCGCTCGCGCAAAAAAAAAGCATGCGAAAAGGGCCTCAGTTTTTCTAGGACACAGATTCATTATCATTAACATCATCATCATCATCACCACCACCACCACAAGTGGTGTCACAGTCTATCAGGTCTATGAGGTGTTACTGACTAGAATTTTGGACCACTGATGACTTGGGTTCTGTTCAAGAATCTAGAAATCAGAGAGGTAACGTTGGATCACGGTGTCATTCTATGCAATGTCACTTTTGGTAATTGCGCTATCAAGATCCTATCTATGGCAATTTCGCTGTTGTCGTTGTTTTGGCAGTCCCTTTGGAATGGCTCCCAGAGCACCTCTCGCCACTGGGACTACAGTTGTTTTCTTTTCCCAGAGGCACCGAATCTCAACTGGAAGGTCTCAGTGTTTCATAATCTTTTCCCTCACTTAGCCTGCAATTGCAGTCCCTGAGGATCTCTGAGCCAAGCTGTCGCTGCTGCTTCTGTATATTATTTTCTGTCAGTATTGTTATTGGGCATACTTAGCTGGTCAATTACCTCCCAGGCTTATACAGAGTGCCATTTTGATAAAATGGAGTGGCGATAAATTCTGTAAGCAAAACAACACTTCAAAAACATGGATCACTGATATTACTGGTGCAGGCAATCCCTCAGTTGAGGCAGATCACACTGACATAGGGCCTTTGCACACTACACTTTTATAGTCCTTTTATTCCACTTTCTGCAGCCTATGGAATCCTAGGGTTTGCAATTTAGGGAGAGGCCTTTAGAATTCTCAGCCAGAGAGCTCTTGGGCCTGGATGGTTGCAAAAGAGATGAGGCCTAGCAGCAAGGAGGAGGGCAGTATATTCCCGTAGGAAGCCAACCTCTGTATGTTAATAACTTTTGAATACAGATTGTATTGGGGAATATGGGGAAAAGTTACAGGTACTGGACAAGACAGTTTGGGGAATTAGAGACACAGGATCTCATATCTTTCTATGATGAAATAACATCCTAGGCAACACCAGGAATATATGCTAGTATCATTATAACAGTGGAATGAGGAAAGACTCATAATTACTGTGGCCAACCATCTGGGGATGATTTTCTTTGCACCGTGAGCCTTCTACTTTTGCAGGGATTAGGGCACAAGACCCTCATGGAAGTAGAAAAGCACAGAAAAAAATGGAAATCACAAATGCTATTTTTTGTACCTGAGAACACTTCTCTAAGAATCTCTGTGGTCAGCTTCCAGTAGAAGGGAGCCATAGATCCAGGCTGGAGGACCTAGCAATACCAGAGAACTGTTCTCTCTAGGAATTTCTAAGTCTTCCAGCACAGTTCGATGGTCTGCTTCTGACAGAAGTGGACCATAGAATTTCACTGCATCACCTAGAAATTCCTAGAGTTTTCTGTAGCAGGGGCAAATAGGATAATAATAAATAATAAAATAGCCCACAAATAATCAAATCCATGAGTGCTGAACCTGCAAAAGTGGAGGGCCCATTGTCTGTGTATGTGTGTGTGTGTGTGTGTGTGTATTTATTGGTCCTCAGAGGCTGCAGTCTAATATTCCCTCAGTGTGGCATAAATATCTGCACATGCAGATATGTTGCACCAGCACTATGCAAGCCATGTGCAGAACAGCAACATTGTGCAACATACGTCAATGCCCAGCTCACCCACAGTGTGCAATATGCAGCTACAATGCACAACCACAATGCAAAATACAATGCAAGCTGAGTACCCAGCTTGTTGGGGGACATGTATAGAAGTGTTTCGAAATACATGCTATTTGTAAGTTGTTCGCCGCCTCGATCCATATGGAGAGGCAGGATACAAATAAATAAATAAATAAAAATATGTAACTGTAATAAGCAACTGCAATACGCAACTGCAATTCAGAATGTGCAATTGCAATGTGCAATGCACAACTCCAATGGGTAATGTGCAACTGCAGTGCACAATGTGCAACTGCAATACACGATACATTGCACAAACTGCTGTATGCCCGATTCCACTTCTGCCACAGTCAGCAAAATATTACTTTGTGCTCTGGAACATAATTTTTACCACATGTATAGTGTGACTTATGTATATGTATATTACTAACAAAATGGCAGCCATAGTTCACCACAGGGGTCATCCTCAATACCTGCTTGGTAAACCTGCCAGAACATGCACTCTCCTGGCATAGCCTTCCACAGGCCAGGGTCACCTCTGTGTAATCATGAGGCAGCAAGGTAGGATTTTGTGGAACAAACAAATAATGCCCATTCTGTGCAACTAAATGGGGCAAAAAATATACATGTCCCAGCTTGAGACACCTGTGAACTCTGGATTCCTGGTATCCAGATGCAAATCTGGAGCTGGTAACATCAATATTTAAGGAAGACTGGGCAATCATAATGAACATGACTGTTTACCCTGATGTCAGTCTCAACCAACACACCGTATTAATGCTCATCTGGCCATTGCCAAGACATACATTACTGTGACAATCCATCAGTTAAAACAGCACTAACTCCACCAGTGAGTGCAGTTAATCTCTTAGAATTTTCATGAACAGCTCCAGCCAACGCTGCAAACTCATCTTCCAATATTTTCCCACTCAGACCAGGACTGCATGCTACAGTAGTGGAAAGAAGGACTCAACTCACCTAAGCCTTTGTGACCTATCTCTTGAGTCTTCTGTTCCACCATACCTATTAGGGTTTCAGGAAATAGCTGTATTCAATGCTTAATGCAATTTAATAGCCATTCCTTTCCCCCTAGAGAATAAAAAAACTATACAAAGCTGTGGGGCATTTTTGGAAAAAAGGATCTTCCTCACCAACATAAAAATTCACAGACTCTTTGAGCAACTACTGAGCAAATGCAAAACCTGTCCCCCAAAAACAAAAGGGGGGGGAATAGCCAGTCAAAGAAAAACTCCTTATATATTAGCAGAGATAGCTACACACACCTATGGAAGCATGCCTAGCAGCAGAGAACACCATTAGCAGCACAAGGACTAAGCCACTCACCTACTCCAAGTTGTAATCTTCCAATATGGAGGCTCTTTAATCTTTGTTACAACATATATACAATATTTACAAAGTCCAGACAGCAATCCAGCATATCAAGCTTGCTCTCTCCAGCACAGCCCCCAACAGACACAGGCTTCAAGCAATGCATGCAGTGCTAGCTGGGATTGTGCTACCTTTATACAGACCCTTAGCCAATCCTGGCAAACCCTTGTATTGTCTGCACCTGGTGCTCATCAGCCTGACTCAGCACAAACACAAACTGAGGTTGAGTCACATTCCACTAACAGTTAAAGCAATTAAAGCAACATGACCTTTACACTAACTTTAGAAAGTATTTTCTAGAGGTTTGGTCAAACCATCTCTAACAGAACCAATATGTGTTCTATATATCATGGAGGAACCCACAGCTTATTTGAAGAGGGAAACAGTTGTCTAGCATTTTCCTGATGGGAATCTGCCATTTTGTGAGGCCTAGGCTGTATTCCTAAAAGGTCCAAAGCAGAGTAGTAGTTCCGCATGTAGACCCATTTTACAGCTCACCATTCCCCAACCCACAGAGTTACCACAGAGTTGCTGAAAAACCATACTATGCCGGGTGAGAAAAGTAGGGGATCAGAGGAGCATCTGGCTGTGTCCTTGTGACCAGACATGAAATGATTGCATCCTCCACTGAGGTTCAATGGGGTCCACTGGGGGTCTTAGCAGACGAACATGAGTCAGCAGTGTGATGCGGCAGCCAAGAAAGCCAATGCAATTCTCGGTTGCATCAATAGGAGCATGGTGTATAGATCGAGAGAGGTACTGGTACCACTCTATTCTGCTTTGGTTAGACCTCATCTTGAATATTGTGTCCAGTTCTGGGCACCCCAATTCAAGAAGGACATGGTCAAACTGGAGCAAGTCCAGAGGAGGGCGACCAAAATGGTGTGGGGCCTGGAAGCCATGCCATATGAGGATAGACTTAGAGAGCTGGGTATGTTTAGTCTGCAGAAGAGAAGGTTAAGAGGGGACATGATAACCATGTTTAAATATTTGAAGGGATGCTATGTAGAGGAGGGAGTGGGCTTGTTTTCTGCAGCTCCAGAGACCAGGACAAGGAGCAATGGATTCAAGCTGCAGGAAAGGAGATTCCACCTGAACCTCAGGAAGAACTTCCTGACATTCAGGGCTGTCTGGTAGTGGAATGTGCTGCCTCGAAGTGTAGTGGAGTCTCTTTCTTTGGAGGTTTTTAAGCAGAGGCGGGATGGCCATCTGTCAGGAGTGCTTTGAGGGTGTTCCTGCATGGCAGGGGGTTGGACTGGATGGCCCCTGGGGTCTCTTCCAACTCTATGATTCTATGATTCTATGATGTAATCATTTCACACCTGGCTATATGAACATAGCCGGACACTTCTCTGATTCCACCCTCTGCTCTCCTCCAGTCACAGAATGACCATGGGGATGTGCAGTGACCTTATAGTAGATCTGGGGGATGCTTTGCTCAGTGCAGATGGAGGAATGGAATACCAACTTCCACACTGATACATGAGGTGGATTTACTCTTGTGTATGCCAGCTCTAGTTTCCCAATCTTTTGATATTTACCAGCTGCTCCTAGGAACAAAAAGCAGCTTTCCTTACAGAATTGTAAGCAGCTTTCCTTACAGAATTGCAAGCTGCTCGGGCCCATATTGAGAGGGAGATATAAATCAAATCAATCAGTAAATGGTTTGTTGCTTTGAATCAAATGGCAAACTTTTGCCTCCATTCCCACCCTGTGTCTTTCCCCTCACTACCTCTCTTCTTTTTTTCTGTTCCCTCTGATTTCCCTACCTCTGCCTTCCATGATCCTCAGACTGTTGTACAAAGGTTCCTCTGTTCTTGGGGCCCCAGTAAGAGTTTGATCACATCTGGATTAGCAACTTTATTTTCCCTGAAAGAAGCTGTACTGTAAATATGTTGATGGCATTGTTGATGGCTTTCTTCCTCCTCCTTCTGTTCCTCCTCCTTCTTTTGGCTGTTGCAGTGATTGATATTTCCTTTCTCTTTCTGCAGTGACCAACATCCTCCCTGACAACAGAGCCACTGCAGCCCCTCCCTGCCATTCCTTGCCTGGGTGAGTAGAATCATAGAGCTGGAAGAGACCACAAGGACCATGGATTCCAACCTTACCATCAAAGCATTCCTGACAGATGGCCATCATGCTTCTCTTTAAAAACTTCCAGAGAAGGAGACTCCACCACACTCCAAGGCATTACATTCCACCGTTGAATTGCTCTTATCATCAGGAAGTTCTTCCTAATGTTTAGGTGAAATCTCTTTTCCTGAAATCTGAAGCCATTAGACAGATGTGTTATGATTACATCAACCACTGAGACCTCCGGAAGACCCCATCAGACTTCACTGGATAATTTTCATCTTGCTTCAGGGACTTAGCTCCACACTCCGCTGATCTCACCAACCTTCACTCTCCACAAAGCATGGAATGGCCATGAAGAGAGCTGCAGTGGTGCTAGGCTAAGTCTAGTAAAGGGTCGGAATAGCTTAGTTCCACTTACCAAACCACTATTCTACACTGAGGCATACAGGATTCTTGCCAATGTATGTCAGTGGAAGAGCTGGGGGAAAAAAATTTTAGGATATTTCCCAGAATTCACCTAGACAATATGACAAAGATGAGAGAGCTCTATCAAAGAAGAACATGCTGCACGGGCATTTGTGAGAATTGTAGTCTCTCCAAAAGTGACAGAGTTTTGTGACTCCTTAACAGAGACAGGAACTAAATAGTTCAAACCAATTGAATTACCAATTAAGTTGCACTTTCTGTAACAAAAAGAGGTAACACAATAAAATTTACTCTATTTTAGAGTAACATTCAGTTTAAGATGAAATTTCAGCATTAACTTGTTACAAGAATTAAGTTATGAACTGATCAGATGAAACACCCTGCCAAAGTGCTTACACATTTTGACAATTAATTCCAAGGATAAAATTTAAATCAAGTAGTAGGGGAAGTTTCAAAGGGGTGGTCTTCTTCACAGCTAATGATCTTCCTTTGTTGTATATCAGACAGTAGCTAGAAGCTCTTCTATACTGCAACATTCAACCCTAGGACATTCACAATGATGTATGTAAAAATAACTAATAAAATAATACATAGGTAGGGTTACAAACTTCAAAGTTCAGTTTCGTGGAATGGAAGAGCTTCTAGTGGGATGATCACAGATAAAGAACCAGCATGGTGTCTTGGTTTCAGTTTTGGACTACAAATCTGGAGACCAGAGTTTGTTTCTCTGCTTGGTCATGGAAACCCACTGGGTGAATTTGGGTGCATCACATACTCTCAGCCCCAGAAAACCCTTTGATAGCTTCAGCTTAGGGTCAACATAAGTCAGAAATTATTTGAAGGGCACATAACAACAACAGCAACAACAAATGACTGAGGTTTGCTCTTTTCCACTTCTGGTTAGGTTCTACTGCAGGTATTTCACTTAAACAGCAACTTAACATAAACATAAAAGTTAATTTTCCCCAAGATCATAAATGCAATTGAATTGCATTTTCTGGCTTATCATCAATTCACTAACTTTCATTAACCATCTGAGAGCCAACCAGGTCTCCAGTTAAGTTGAACTAGGAGTCCAGGAAAGGAGGGTTCAAATTCCAGCTCAGCTGAGGGAACTCACTTGGTGCCCTTGGGCAAGTCCCATTCTCTAAGCCTCAGAGAGATAAATCTCCTCTGTTCAAATCTTGCCAAGAAAAGCTGTGAGAAGCATTGCCTTGTTGTTGCCATGTGACTTCAAGTCATTTCCAACCTAAAGTAAAGCTATCATGGTGCTTTCTGGGGCTGATAAAGAATGACACACAAGGTCACCCAATGGGTTTCCATGGCCAACTGGGGAATCTAACCCTGGTCTTCAGGATCATATTCCAATACTCAAACCACTACACCTCAACATAAATAGAGTTGGAATCATAGAGTTGGAAGAGACCATAAAGGTTCAACCCCCCCCCGCCATGCAGGAACACACAATCAAAGCTTCCCCAGCAAATGGCCATCCAGCCTCTGTTTAAAACCCTCCAAAGATGGTGACTCCACCACACTCCCAGGCAGCATATTCCACTGTTGAGCAGCTCTTACCATCAGGAAGTTCTTCCTGATGTCAAGGTGCAATCCTGTAGTTTAAATCCATTGCTCCATGTCCTAGCCTTTGGAGCAGCAGAAAACAAGCTTGCTCCATCTTCAACATGACATCCCTTCAATTATTTAAACATGGCTATCATGTCACCTCTCAACCTTCTTTTCATCAGGTTAAATCTACCTCGCTCTCTAAGCCGTTCCTCATAGGGCATGGTTTCCAGATCCTTCACCATTTTTGTCACCGTCCACTAGATATGTTAGGAAACTTGAACGCGCACAACAACAACAATAACCTTTCTTACTAATTCTCCTATATCTGATCTTTAAAGAGTAAGTTTTATTTGCCCTGAGCTCTTGTGGCCTCCAACCCTCTTCATCAAATGCAAGTGTAGTTTCAGTTGTTAATGCCCACACTGAGGTGAGGAGGAGTTGCTTGGGAATGGAAATATCAAGGGCACCAGAAACAATCACCTTAACAATGGCCACTTAGCAGACATTGAGAGGTGCTAGGCATCTAAAAATAAACAGATTAGCCCATGCAGGGTGATAAAAAGTCTTTGTCCAACCCAAGTAGAGTTTAACCTCCAGGTGAACCTTGGCAAGTGGGGCGTGGAATGGAAATTTAGGACAGAGGTGATAGAAATGCAAAAATTACAGGCAGAGAACAATGGCTTTAGCAGTAGACATCAGGCAAACAAAAGCTAGGTGGCAACATAGATGAACCTGCATAAATGAGCTAATTAACATATGCTGGGAGGTAAAAAGCCCTTGTCTTCTATCAAAGCCACAGGAATTAAGATAGCTATTCTTTGTCCACATTGTTAGGTGTAGATTTGGGAGCCAGAAAATCCTGAGAGACATACACAAAGATGGTTCTGATGGTGATGGAAAAGGAAGAAAAGAAACAGGAGAATTTTCCAAGGAAAATTGCATAGAGTTAGACTGTAAGTCTCCCTCAAGTATGATGCAGCACCAGCCTTCCAAGAAGTAAGGTGGGGAACCTTGGGGCCTCCAGTTGTTTTGGACCTCAACTCCCAGAAGCCCCAGGAAACATGGCCAATGATAAGGGATTGTGAAAGCTGTGGTCTAAAACATCTTGGAGAGATAGAGTTTCTTCATCCTGGTTTAGGAAAAGTGTTGCAAGCTGAAGGGTTATGCTATTGTCTGTATGCATGATATTCACATAATTTTGAATCCTGGATGATTAAATAACATCTGATTTTTTTGAAAAAAAAACCTGAATTTTAAAAAACAAAGTAAACCAAAGGTGAGCAAAATATGGTTCTCCAGATACTGGACTACAGGTTGCAGCATTCCTGACACTTGGCTGTACTATATAGTACTGATGGAAATTGTACAGTGAGATAAAAACACTAGTGCCCAATTACGGCTACATTAAATTCTTAGATTTTTATTTACATTTTTTTAGGGGGGATAGTAATCGTTTTCCACCAAGGAAGATGGGGAGGGCTGATTTTAAAACGAGCCACAAAGTTCCTTCCTCAGACAGAAGGTGTGTCAGTCAGTGCTAGAAGTTAATTTATTGATTAAAACATTGAAACACTGCAGGATCAGAGTACCGGCTGAAGATTTTTACTAGTATCTCAGCTTCTAGAAGGGTCTGAGACTTCTTCTGGGAAAAAAAAAAGAAATTGGCAGATTTGACTGGAATAGGTCATCCCACAGAAGTGTGGGGGATAATACCCTTTAATAGTGGACACCCCTGTTCTGTGTCAAGCGTTTCTGCTCCTTCCCACCTGTTTCTGCAATGAACACCAGCAATTAAAAAATTCCCTCGTCCATATCATACTACTGAAATTAAGAAAATATGGGGCAACCATTTTATTTGGAAGAACCAAGGGCTAGTATTCAAAATCCTGATCGAAGAATCCAGGGTTGTCTACATGCTTTAGATCTCGTCCAACAGAATCTTCAGATTTTTAATTTGGTAAGGCAAATATGGAAGGGATCCATATGTCCCTCCAGATGTTGCTTTTTTAAATTTATTTTTGTCAGATTCAAGTATATACATGCAAGAAGAACAACATTCAAGTATGTATATAAAAAAGAACAACAAAGGCTTAATCAATAAGCAATGCAAAACACCATAAGAACAAATTGCCTACATACATATTAGCAAAAATAGTGTAACATCTAACGATGACAATGACAATAATACATAAATGTACATACCATAATTTAGGAAAAGAGAAAAAGATTTAGACTTCTCCACATGATGAGGTTTCAGCCTTGACTGACTATCAAGAATTATCCTTTCCACGGTTAAAAAGAGAAGAAATAAAAGTAGAAGTACTAGTAATAATAACTGAAATTAATCGTAACCTTATGAAAGCTTGCTAAGGCACCCCATTCCCTTATATCAATATCCCCATCAACTGCAAACAAAACTATAGTTAAAGAGATAAGAATTTTTTTTCTCCTCTTTCCCTGAAATGTAAATGTTAAAAGAGTTTATACACATCACTGTATATTATATGCTAATACTATTTTCCTTTTTGCTTTATATTCATATTATAAACTCATAAAAATATATCATTGGATCCTCCATGTAGTTAGGGTAAATGTCACAGTATCATATCTGAATAGTGAAGAATTAAGAGTTAAATCCAGATATACTTATATTGAAGAAATTCCTTAAACAATTCTCAGACTCTGCAGAATTTACTATTAGCTTTATCCTCTTGTATATAAGTAAGTTTGTCCAATTCTGTAATATCAATCATTTTTCCCATCCATTCTTCCTCAGAGGAGATGCCTAGATAGCCTCCAGTGTCTAGCAAAGACTAGTCTGGTGCCGTGATCATGTAGACCTCCAGATGTTGTTGGACTTCACCTGCAAACATCCCAGCCAGCATAGTCTATTATTGTTGTTTTTATAGAGAACCAGTGTCAAAGACTCAGTGCTTTGAGGATTAGGCTAGGACTCTGGGACACAAGGGCTTGGAAACCCACAGAGTGACCTTGGGCAAGTTGCACTCTCTCAGCCCAAAAAGGCAGTGGCAAACTTCTTCTGAATAAATCCAGTTAAGGAAACCCTATCACGGGGTCACCATAAGTTGGAGATGACTTGAAGGTGCGTAATATTAGAACTATGTTCAACAGAGACCTAGCATTGCAATTCAGCAGACCAAACCAGAGCTCTAGAGCAGAGAATTGTAAGAGTACATCTTTTGCAACTGGTCCAGTAGATGGAACAAGAGGTTCTAGCTAAAATAAAGGTAGAACTTGAAAGCTTAAGAGCAGCCAATCCCTGGATGACAAGTCCAGATTCATAGCTTGAAATGTGACTTTCTGGCACCACAACTCCATGAAACCTCCAGAGATCATGATGCATTTGCAAGCTCAGCTGAGGTTTGATTTCACACAAGCTTTCTCTGTCTGATGCTGAACACCTAGTTTCCCCAGGTATGATTATGAAAAGAGCCATGATAGAGTGGGAAGGTAAGTACAGTCAGCCATCCACATTCACAGGTTTGACTTTCATGGATTAGATTTTTTACGAGATTCTCCAACCCCTGTCCCTCACCTCACACCCTTCTCTCCTGGGGGAATATTCCCTCTCAGCAGCTCCAATCAGGTCATGCAATCCTTTAACAATCAGCCTCTTGTCCTTTTCCTCCTCCAGCCACTACCTGTCCAGCTAAGGACAGCCAATTTCTCAACACACAAACCCTCTCCCGATGCCCTCCCACACCGAAGGAGGTAGATGGTTGAGAAAGAGGAAGAATAGGTCCACCATGACATATTTCCCTGACCTTGTGGGGACCCTGGATGCCCTCTCCACCAAGCCTTGGCCCTCTTCCCACAGATACAACCCCACATTTTGATATTTGTAGTTTCCCCACGTTTGCAAAGGTCTAGCACGCCTAACCCTAGCAAATGTGGAGGACCAACAGTGCAGTAATGATCAGAATATTGAGCTGTGACTGGAAACCCCAAGGTCAACTCCCAGCTATGGGATTCCCTGGGGGACTATAGACCATGCATACTCTGTCCACCTAAACCCCCACAGAGGAAGAGAGAAGCCCTTTCATCTCCTTCAAGGAAAGAGGGGGATCTAGGAGGGGGATCTACTACCTTTAATTAAAAAGCATCACCTGAGAAATGCAAAGTGGGGTTGGAGCTTAGAAATGTTATGGACTACAATTCCCAGAAGCCCCAGCCACTAGGTCCAGCAGCAACGGTGGCTGGGAAGTTTCTGCAAGCTGCTGTCAGGAAAGGAACTTTTCAACTCCTTTCAATATGTTGCACTTTTGAAGAAGGGTTATGTTGCTCTGACTAGCTTTGTCTTCCATGACTTGAGCTTTCCAGCAGAAATGAGAGTCTAGACTTGACCAAGATGGGACTCCCCCCCACCACAAATGCCACTGCTAACCTACTTTCTTCATGCCTTGCCTTTACAACAACACCTGGTGCAGGATGAGCTGGGGACAGAAAAAGAAACCTAAAAAAGGAGAGAAACAATTGGTTCTCGTACAATTCATTTGCCAACCAATACTCAGCCCAGTTGTCTGTCTAATCCAGCCCCCAGTCTCTGACAGTTGTGGTTGTTGTGGTTGTTGTTATATTTATTTATTTCCATCTTGCCCTTTTTCCAAAATTGGGACACTAGGCAGCTTACAATTACAAAAAACAGTACACCTAAAAATGTACCACAAAGGGGAAACATTAAAATAGCATTAAACTATTGACCGTATTAAAATGACTTAAGGCTACTATTTCAAAGTTAAAATACAATGAAAGAATTAAAGCAATAAAAACTAGTTCAGATTTTGCTGGAGGCATGAGCTGGTTTGCCTCCAACAAACCCAAAAGCACCACTAGAAGCTAACAGCCATGTAGTCATATCTGTACCTTGCGCCTAGTTTTCAGGAGTACACTGCCTGTAAATATTCTGTTGCGCTTTCATGGCTACAAGAATGCCAGTGAGGGTCAGCGCACCTGTAGGTGTAGTGTAGTGTAGTGTAGTGTAGTGTAGTGTAGTGAGTCTCCTCCCTAAAATGCAAACTCCAGGATTCCATAGGATGTTGAAAGTGGAATAATAACACTAAAACAGTCTAGTGCAGAAATGGTCTAAGTCACCCCATGGATGCAGAAAGATGATTTCCCATAGCCCAATGGATATATTCTGCTGAGAACAGCAGTAGCAGAGTTGTCCATACAGCTATGCTGCAGTTGCACATTGTTTAGAACATCTGTGCATCACTTAGCAGTACTCAGTCATTGGCCATTTCTGTACTAGACTCTTATAGCACTATTATTCCACTTGCAACATCCTATGGAATCCTGGGGTTTGCAGTTTCTGGAGGAGCCATCTGGCCCCTCCCAAAACTGCAAACCCCAGGATTCCATAGGATGTTGCAAGTGGAATAATAGCACTATAAGAGTCTAGTGCGGAAATGGCCATTGACATGCATTGTGCGATGTTGCTATTCTGCAGGGGAGTTATATAGTGCCTATATAGCACATCTCTGCATGTGGATATTTATGCTACGCTGCGTGGATGTCAGATTACAGCCATGACTGTATAGCAGTGGTGGCCAAAGAGTAAACCTGAAGCCATGTGTAGCTCCACAGGGGTGGTCGCATGGCTCTCAACTCAACTAGATTCCTTGGAAGATCTTTTTCTTCAAATATGAATTACCTCTCATGGAAGCCTTTAAATAGTTTCCACTCTCACACACACATATCACTCACACATACATATAAAAACCCTGTTTAACATTACAAAAATGTCAACTTTTCAACACCAGAAGTATTTTTTCATTGAACCATAGACTCACAGAGTTGCAAGAGGCCACAAGGGCCAGCAAGAGGCCACAAGGGCCACCAAGTCCAACCCTATTCTGCCATGCTGAAATACACCATTAAACATTCCCAATAGATGGCCATCCAACTTCTGTTTAAAAAACTCCAAAGAAGGAGACTCCACCACACTCTGAGGCAGCACATTCCATTGTCAAACTGCTCTTACCGTCAGGAATTTCTTCCTAATGTTTAGATGGAATCTCTTTTCCTGAAGTTTGAAGCCATTGCCCTGTGTCCTAGTCTCTGGAGCAGCAGAAACCAGGACATGGAGCAATAGATTCAAAGAACCGAGAAAGAGATTCCTCCTAAATGATAGGAAGAGCAGTTTGATAGCATTCACAGCAGAATATAGCAAGTGTGTACAGACAAAAAGTGGAGCTGAAAGAGAAGGGTAAGTTAGGGAGGAGGAGGAGCCCATGGGTCTCTTAAGACTGGAATGCGCAGATATTTCTTAATGAAAGAGACATTTCTCCAGGGTCATGTTTCAGCGTCCTTCTGTCTCTCAGCCTGTGACACATACACTCTCCCCCAGGAGAAAAGGGGACATATCTCATTGTGATGCCTCATTATCTATGGCCACTCAGTGGAATCGCAGTAGCCAGGTGGCTTGACTGGCAAACAATCCCATCTTTCATCTCTCCGGCAGCGTCTGTTGCATCCTTCTGCAACCCCCGCCCTCTCAAACCCTTTCTCTATTTCTTTCTTTCTTGCCATCCCCCACTCTGACCAGCTTGCAACGCAGACCACAAAAATGCAAAGAGGAAGTTTGTGTACCTAGATGACGCAGAACAACAAAGTGAAACTATTCTTTGTCTTGCAATAAACTGGAGCTGAGCTGAAAGTGAGTGAGGTGGGAAGTTGCAGAATGAAGAAAAGTTGAGCAAGGGAAAGAGAACAAGATTCACACCGACACTCCCACGTAGGTGATTAAGGACAAAAGCATGTTTGTTTTGTTGTTTTAAGCAAAGTGCTGAAAGAGACCTACAACCTGCAGAAGTCACATGTTTTGACCTGAAGTTTGAGACACGGCATATGGGTCTATCAATAGCTATTGAGTCTGGATGACAACAAAATTGAATCCCAGTATTCAATGACCAGGAGCCAGCATAATGTAGTGGTCTCAGTGTTGGACTACAACCTTGGAGACCAGGGTTTAGTTTCCGCACTCAGCCATGGAAACCCCAGGTGTGTGACCTTGAGCATGTCACACACTCTCAGCCTGCAGAAAGCCCAGTGATAGGTTTGCCTTAGAGTCACCATATGTCTGAAACAACTTGAAGCCATACAACAACAGCAAATTCAATGGCCATGAGCCTTGAATACCAAATGCTGGAGACAGAAAACAGTGGCTAGAGTTACTAGCAATTCTAGTAGGATTACTTAACTAGATATGTAATGGTAGAATAATGTACAGTTGGCTCTCCGCATTTGTGGGTTTGACTTTCACTGATGTGATTATTTGCAAGTTCCTCCAACCCTTGCCCCCCCCCGTGCTTCTTTTCTGGGGAACCTTCCTTCTTGGTGGCTCTGATAAGACTGCTCAACCCTTTAAAAACACACCTTTGGTCCTCCTCCACTTCCACCACTGGCTACTGCCTGGCCAGCTAAAGGCAAGTCACAGCCCAATTTCTCAGCACCACAAAATCTCTTCCAATGACCCCCCACACCCAAGGAAGGAGATGGTTGAGAGAGGAAGTATAGGGCCACTGCACCAACCCACCCCATTTCTCTCTCCTTTCCCTGATATTGGCCATTTCCGCACTAGACAGTTATAGCGCTATGATTCCACTTTCAACATCCTATCGAATCCTGGGGTTTGCAGTTTTGGGAGGGGCCAGAAACTGCAAAGCCCAGGATTCCATAGGATGTTGAAAGTGGAATCATAGCGCTATAACACTCTAGTGTGGAAATGGCCATTGTTTGGACCTGGGTGTTTGTTCTCCCCACCATAGCTCAGCCCCCTTCTCACAGACACACATACAATCAAACGCAGTTTGACATTTGTGGCTTTTCCACTTTTACAGAGGTCCTGTGCCCCTAACTCTGCAAATATGGAGGGCCAAATGTTTTTTCTCTCTCTTTTTTTAATTTTTCTTCTTTCAATATCATTTGGCTTGGAGGGGGTGAGAACCATTTTGTGTTTTAGTAGGTTAGTGTTTAGTGTTTTAATGAGTTTGTGTTCAATGTTTTAGTTTAATGTGTTAATACTGTGTTCTAGTTGTAGGGTTTTTCCTCTCTTTCTTGTTGACGTTGTTGTTTTGGACATGTATTTCTTTGATTGTAATTGTAATTTTAACTTGCATTTGACCATTTGTTTGTTTTAAAGCTAATAAATAAATAACAGGAAAAAATTAAAATTCAACAAGGATGGAGCTTCTGGGGTCCCCAGGGACCCCAAAATTAGGTAGCAGAAACATGCAGCTCACACGTTGCCCACTCGGTCTAATCCCACTCCTTACTGATGCAGGAAATTATGAGCATCCCACTATTTGAAAGCCAGTGGTATGTGGTAGCTTCTGTGTCAGTGGGACAGTGACTCCATTGTATGTTTTGGTCTCAAATTTGTAGGAGATAGCCAAGGTTTAGAACCCTATCCTCCAACCAGGTTCACAGATCAATGGTGTGCGTGTCTATGGTTGAGCCCCTTCCATTCTGTATTAATCTGTGTAACCCTCCAAATAGATTCTGTACCTTAGAGGGCTCCTTTAAAGTTCAAAATAAAACCCATAGTGGATTCACTGCTCCACTGACATGGTTGCCAAGACTCTAACAGACAGGAAAGGATGGAGAAGGAAAAGCTAAGCCATGGGAATAACCAGAGCAAAAGGGGAGCTGTTCAAGAAAAGCAAAAGGAAAAAAGAAGAAAAGAAAGGGAAGAAAAGAAGGAAGGGAAGAAGGAAAGGCATGCATAAAGAGAGAAGTTTTTTAAAAAACTTTTAAAATAAAGGAAGAGAAGAAGCCAGTTGAATTGAGGGTGAAGGGATGTGTCGGCATATGGAGTGTCGAGATAAAGGCAAGACAAAGCCAAGGCACAGCAGCATGAGAGGTGAGGTTCAAAGAAGATTAGCATCTGGTTAGCACAGAGACCAGGGGAGAGCGTGAAAAGAAAACAGAGATCAGAGATAGCATGAATCAAGACCATGAAAACTCTTTAAACATGTAGCAGGAGCTTAAATGTAAGCTGGAGGGGGGGGAAAGAAGGCATGAAATTTATAACAACTTTTTAAGGAAAAATGAATGGAATAGAATAACTCGAGACTTAGGCCATTTCCGCACTACATTGTTATAGTGCTATTATTCTACTTTCAACATCCTGTGGAATTCTGGGGTTTGTGGTTTCCTGAGGCCAAAGAGCTCTCTGGCCAAGAATTCTAAAAGCCCCTCCCTAAACTGCAAACCCCAGGATTCCATAGGATGTTGAAAGTGGAATAATAGCACTATAACAGTGTGGGGCAGAAATGGCCTAAAAAATAAACAGGAAAACTGAAATTAGCTCATTCCTCCATCTTGGATGAAAGACTTGGGCCATTTCCGCACTAGACTGTTATAGTGCTATTATTCCCCTTTCACCCTCCTATGGAATCCTGGGGTTTGCAGTTCAGGGAGGGACTTTTAGCATTCTCAACCAGAGAGCTCTTTGGCCTCAGTAAACTACAAACCCCAGAATTCCACAGGATGTTGAAAGTAGAATAATAGCACTATAACAGTGAAGTGCGGAAATGGCCTTGGAATCTTTGCATCTTCTACATGGTAGTGTGGAGTGGCCACCACTTTGTTTCTGAAAGACTCTTCTGCATCAATGCTGATCAGACAAGCAGGTACAATCCAGTGGTGGCTGGTGGTTTCCATATCAGTGAGTCAGTGAATCTGCTCTGGCTCTTGGTTCAGAGTAGGATAGCTCCTGTAAAGTCTGGGCTTAGTTCAGAACAGGATAGCTCCTGTAAAGTCTGGACTGAAACCTGGAGTGGATTCACCATCCCACTGACATGGAAGCTGCCAGATACCAGTGCAGGAGTACAGACATAGGCAGGGATAAATGAGAATCTTGCCTTCTAATAAGAATGCTGCACACGCCATGACATTTTCATTTCATTGCCAAATTTGTAGCATTCAGAGAAGGAGACACTGAAACATTTTCACACTTAGAACTCTTTGCTTTGCTTTCATTCCCTGGGTCATTTTGCTTACCTTTTTTCTTTGGATCCGTGTACTGTGGTGTCTAAATGCTCAGCTAAAGTTTCAAATTACTGCAATGCGAGAATTTGGGGACTGAAGGAAAATTTCATTTGGAGCAACAGAATTCTTATTTTAAAAAGGAAATATATGCATTCCCCTGAGAGCCAATGTGGTATAGTGGTTTGAGCATTTGACTACCAACCCTGGGGTCAAAGGTTTGATTCCCTGGTCAACCACGGAAACCCACTGGGTGACCTTGGACGTGTCACACACTCTCAGCTCCAGAAAAAATCCATGAATGAGATGAGGAATTCTGGAACATTTAAGCAAAAGGAAAAAAAATGGCTCTCAGACCCTTGGCCAATCTACAGAAGGAGCAGAACCAAGTGCTAATCCTTTCTTAAGCACAAATGGAAGATTCTTCATGCAATGGTACTGCCATAAAATGTTGAGTTGCAAAAGATCTTAGTAAGAATCCTTTTAGCCATACCCTGAAAGAAAATCTTAAAATTCAGACAGCTGGGTTAATCCAGATCAATAAACCAGTTTGTGCAGCTTTCATCTTTAAGCAGGGGTGGGTCTTTTGTTGAAGTAATGGCTCTTAATGACCCATTCAATGCTAGAACACTTCATAATGCTTTGTATTACAAGAGAGCTTTGTTGTTCTTTGCCTTCAGGTGAGCTTTGACTTACCACAACCCTATAAATGAGACATCTCGAAAAGCCACGGTTATCCAAAGGTCTTGCAAACTCAGTGGCAGCTTCCTTGATTGAGTCAATCTATCTGAAATGTAGTCTTCCTGTTTTCCTACCGTCTTCCACTTTACCAAACATTATCAGCTCTTCCAATGAGTTATGTTGCTTAATGATGTATCCAAAGTACAATGGGCCAGAGGTTACTCACTCTGATTTCTAATGAAAGTTCAGGCTTGTTTTCATCTGAGACTCATTTATTTGTCCTTTTTGGCAGCCTACAGTATCTGCATTACCCTCCTCCAGCACCATATTTCAAATGAGTTGATTCTGTATCTGGAATACTGTGTCCGGTTCTGGGCACCTCATTTCAAAAAGGATATTGACAAGCTGGAACACGTCCAAAGGAGAGTGACCAAAATGGTTAAAGGTCTGGAAGCCATGCCCTATGAGGAGTGGCTTAGGGAGCTAGGGATGTTTAGTTTACAGAAGAGAAGGTTAAGAGGGGAGATGATAGCCATGTTTAAATATTTGAAGGGATGTCATATCAAAGAGGGAATGAGCTTCTTTTCCACTGCTCCAGAAACTAGGACTGGGAGCAATGGATTCAAACTACAGGAAAAAAAGATTCCACCTGAACTCAGGAAGAACTTTCAGAGCTATTCGGCACTGGAATCCACTGCCTGGAAGTGTGGTGGAGTCACCTTCTCTTTAGGTTTTTAAGCAAAGGCTAGATGGCCATCTGTTGGGCGTGCTTTGATGTATGTTCCTGCATGGCAGAGGGTTGGACTGGATGGCTCCTGCGGTTTCATCCAACTCAACTATTCTATGAGTCTATGATTCTTCCTGACTGTTAAAGCTATATCTAGAAACTGGAGATACTATGGCATGGATGATGCTGACTTTGGTATTCATTGATACATCTTTACATTTTCCTAAATTATCATATCTAATGCATGAATTTAATGTGTATCAGTTTTATATGCTCTTTTAACTGGTGTTTTATGTTTAATCTGTTGTTGTTCCCCACTGGCCTAGATCCACAGGGATAGGTTGGTAAGAAATAAGTTATGGCTGTGATTCAATATCACCTACTTAGCAACATAACCACCTTAATTACATAGCTAAATAGATTGTTCCAGCCCAACCCACCTTAAGTCGCCAGTTACTGGGCAGTAGTCACTATGAGAGACAGAGATCTGTTCTCCTGTCAGTTGGGAGGCAGCTAACATTTCCACCCACCTCCCATGAGCAACTTCCAGATCAGCAATCAGAAGCAAATTCCCAATAGCAATTCCCCTTGTAACAGTGATCGGGAGAGGGGATATGAACATCAATCTGTTGCTTCCTAGTCAGCAGGGGAACAGACCCCTGTTGCTCACAACAGCTGCTGCCTGATTAGAGACTGGGGGACTTTTACATCTTCCCTGAACTAGTGAATAGGTGGAGATCATGAATAAAAGCAGTCACCAATGTAATTCCAAATTAATTGATTTACTGAATTCACATAGTGCTCTAATTAATTCTGGCTATTATTATTACTGCTACTACTACACTTTACAAACAATATATTGGTGCTGGGAAGACATATGATCCTCTGTCTCACCCATCCCACCAGCTACTTGGAAGACTGCATCTAGGAAAATGGAACCTAGAAGAGGATGGAAAGTAAGATCAACATCACGACTACTTAAAAAGTACCAAATCCTGAAAGCCCTGGCTTTCCTACACCCCTGGTTTCATGACTAAATATCCAGTCATTAGCTTGGGGAGAAGACAGAGTTCCCTGCACACAGAACATACTCATTGTATACAATCAAGATGGCATTTTCCTGCCTACCATTTTACCATTAAGAACAGCATTCAGACACTGACCTGAATCCAGCATCTCCTTAGCATAATATAAATACCGGCATGTGAACAAACACTACAGCAGCACTATGCAACCCCTGTGCAGAATAGTAATTTTGTGCAACACATGTCAATGACTGAGTGCCATTGCACAATGCTCAATATAGGACATTGCTGCCTTTCGATGTCCCCTTATCTGACAACTTGCTTCTTTTGACACTTCCAAATTAAGGACAAGTTCCATTAATTTGATGGGGGTTCTGCTCTTTCCTCAGTTCTTCTTGCCTATGGAGGCTCACTTGGGACCACTTGCATGCATGCGCTGCTTGCAAAGTGAGCTGAGAGAGGGAGGGAAAGGTGCTATGCCAACTGAGAGACTTTGCAAGCAGCACATGTGGTCAGTGCCAACTGAGCCTCTGCAATTCCTTCATGCTCCCAACAGTACAGTATACAGGTCCCGCTTTTCAATCAATTCAGTTTTCTGACAGTGCTTTAGTCCCTAACTTGTCAGATGAGTGGGGGAAGCCTGTACACAATGCATAATCACAACGCAAAGTATAAGATCCACAACTGAAATGCAAAATATGAGATGCACAACCTCAGTGCACGATGCCCAACCTGCAAAAACAAGGCACAGATGAACATGCCATCTGCACAGCTTTGCTTCCACGGCTCTCAGCAGAATATGTCCCTTGTGGACGTCCCCAAGTGAACGCCAGCCATATTGTTTCACTGATCTCTTGGAGTTCCAAATAATACAGTACAGGGAAAGCTTTGTGGCTTCCTTCTACAGGTTGAATAAAATAGCTGTAAGTCTGAAAGCCCCATTTCATTTCTAGGTGAATGGATTCCTCATTATTCATCTAATTCCACAAGCAGTTTATCCTCTTTTTCGCCCAACCAAATCAAAGAAATGTGCCGTGGTTGCAAACTCATTCCCATGTATAATTATTCTTTCCTAGTAAAGTACAAGGTGTTCTGATTAATTATATTTAATGATTAACGTACAAAATGCAGAAGGGATGAGCACAACAGTTGCTCTTAAGAGATAGGTCCAAACTAGTTTTTTCCCTTGTCTTATCAAGAACATGTGGAGAAATTAAAAAGGAGAAAGAGAGAGTGAGAAAGAGCGAAAATGCCATAGGCTGTGTCAACAACAATAACAACAAAAAAGAGAACAATAATTATGTCCAAACAAGAGTGTATTTTTTGCTTTGGAGTTCATTTGCTGCCTTCTACCACCTCCCCACCCAGTTTTTGATTACTTTAATTGGATTCTGCTTGTCATTGACTCTGTTATTCATTTGTACAGTAATTAAGTTAAGTTGAGTTGGTGCACAATGTTACGTCGGAGTTTACATGATGAATTCATGTTGCAATTATAAGGAAATGGATACTCACATCTCCAGGAGAACGGCTGCAGGAGTCAGGTGAACTCCTTGTCTCTAGCCATAGGGCTGTTTTATAGGCAGCTGTGGTGGAACATCAAGTAACTAGACAGTCTGAGGCTCCCCATAGCTAATCTGCTTGAGAAGGCCTGCCCAAGACCTTTTTCCACCTGAGGCAAAAACTAGATGGTGCCACTTCCCATTCAACGTCCAAAACCCAACAAGACTAGCAGCTGACTATTTCTTCAGCTTTGGTGGTGGGACAGTTTCTCTACTGTAGCTACAGTTTCCCTCTGCCTAATGGTAGAGCCAGTCCTGGTCAGAGGGCTGCGTTAAATTCTATATTTGGATAGAAAAAGAGAAGCCATGGACCTCAGTTTCTACAACCACATGAAGGTCAAGTTATCATCCAGACCATGAAGACCAGAACTGGGAGGGAGGAATTCTAAATTACCAGAAATCTAAAGTGTACTAATCGGGGTTTTGTGGATTAATTATCTAGATCTTAGCTGATCCTTAGGCAAAGGTAAGACTATACTGAACACAGAAAATATATTTCTATGAACTACACTTCCAGAAGGGCATGACATCATTATTATGCTGTGTGTCTCTCCATTCCCTCAAGCCAAAAACATGGGGTAGGGAAAGGGAAAATCAAGGTGTTGTCACCTGATCTGAACTGATTGTCGCTGGCATCTTATTGGTTAGCCCCAACTGGGGTAGAATCATTGAATTAGTTGTTGACAGGCAAGCCAACTTGTGGGAAAATACAGTTGATACAATTGGTCTCTTTTGGGTGCAACTCGCAGTAGGATTTAGGCTGTACTCTTCTGTTCTGCATCACTACTGCCATGAAACTGGCATATACCAATGTAAGCATTTTATTTGTTGAATTCATTATGAATTAATACACGTCCTTTTGATTAGTCAGGGGGCTTGTCCCAATATATACCATTTGTATAAGGCTGTAAAGACTTAAAAAGTAACAGTCATCATTCTAATTTTCTATTTCTTTCTCTTTTTTTCATCTATTTGTGTTAAGAAAAAAACTTGTTCCCAGTTAAAGCCCTTATTGCCAATTGCACACAATTTTATTTCCTACTGCATATTTTATTTTCCTATTGCACCAAATGTATTCAGCAGCACATTAGAATAACACCTTGTGTCAATATTTGGAACCTGGCCCTAGATCCTTACTTGAAGGTCTGGGGAGAACAGGGGCCCCATGTTTGTGATGGCATATGAGATACGATATTCATTCATATTTCTAAACACATGCAGGTGCAAAGACACCAACACATCTCATTTTGCAATCAGTTGTGTAATCTCTATGACACATGCAGGACTTTCGATTGCATCCTTCATACTGATTCAACCCAAAGTGGGTTAGTTAGGCAAGACATGCAAACCAGGAGCGTATGGTTTGGCAAGATCAGGTATGAAGGGCCCATCAGCATTGTGCTCTCTGCCAAGTTTGCTCTAAGTCAGTCATGTGTCCTACTTTACAGAGAATAGTCCTCTCTTTGAAGAGTTGTCCAGTCCATGGGCTAGTTTAAAGAGAAAGACCTTAAACAGGAACGGTCAACTCTGAGAAGATCTCCTGGCATGTTGGTGGACCACGTCCAATTTTTTCAGACTCCTACTGGTCTCTAAAGCCATCATAGTATAGTGGTATGAGTATTGGACTACAACCCAGGAGACCAGAGTTCAGTCCCCCACTCAGCCATGGAAACCCACTGGATAACCTTAGGAGCATCAGATACTCCTAGCCCCAGAAAACCCCATAACAGGTTTGCCTTAGGGTCTCATAAGTCAGAAATGACTTCAAGGCATACAACAACAACAGAGGTCACTACCGGTATTGGGGGGGGACTCCAAAGGTCTTAACCTCCAAATTGCACCCCCTGGAATTGTTTTGGATTTGGGGAGCCAGAAGAACTGGGTTGCTGAAGGTGCAGGGTGGGTCAAGATGTTAAAGATACGGTGGGGGATCCATAGACCACAAAATGGCTTTGAGGGCCACACACAATACACAAGCTGTACTTGGCTCACCCTGATCTAAATCAAATTGTTAGTTTCAGAATCTGCCCACCCCTCTCCTCTCCTCAAACCACTTTGCATGTTGTATTTTGAACTCAGTTTACACCAGTTGAAGTGAGATGAAGACAAAGGGCCAATGTGGGAGGAGCAACAAGAACGCAGGACATTTTGAACAAACCCAGAAAAGTGAGACACCAAAGGATTAGTCAGTATTATCTCTACCAAATCAGGACCATTGAAACAGGCCAGGCCAGGCCCAAACACTGGACAGAGTCAAGCCGTTCCCTCAGGTGACATGATGTGAAGGGGCAAGCGGGGATATCCCTGAAGTGGATTTGACTTTCACAGGCTCATCCGTATAAAATGTTGGCCCCATAGCAGTTTTTACTTCCAGCATATCCTCCAGGTGTTCCAGTTTGGCAGGGATAGTCCCCATTAATCTGTTGTAATGCCATTTTCTCAGCTGCTTTTAAAATGTCCTAGGTCATTTCTGCATGACTCCACTGTCCCACGATGGGGACACATTGCTGCCAATCTGTAAGTCATGCTTTCACATGACATCTGTCATGCCTTGCTTTCAGAGCATGGACTCTGACTCAGAATCTTCAACAGAAGGCATGCCAGGGCCTGCTGTACAGAGAGAGATATTACAGTGCCGGAAACAGAACAGGGGACGGTGCCAGCTCCAACAGAGAGTCCTGCCTATTCAGATATAGAGGAACACTTACCTTGACCCAGCTTCGCGGTGCACAAGCAGCAAAGAGAGACCCAGCGTCCTCAGGATTTATAACCAGCAACAATCAATCAAGTCTCAGCTTCACTAAGCTTAGGACTATTTAGCTGGCATCTTTCCCCTCCAGGATTTTTCAGAGCTTATCTCACCTGCTATCTTGCTGGATGCCTTGACAAATGCTCGGATTGACCTTCAACACTCCCTTGCTGTGAAACCCTGCTGGACTTTGTTTATGTTGGACTTTATTTATTACTCCTTGCTTACTGCCTGGAAGTAAGTAACAAGCTGGGAGATATTCAGTTTGTTTTGTTTGATTTGTCAGCTGTGCCAGGACTAAGATAGGACAATGTCATCATGATCCTGCTGCCAACATGTTTCCACCCATCACAATTGCATGATCTTCCATTAACAGGAAAAAAAATCTGATAATGGACCCAAACTGCATAATGCTCCCATTGCGGGCAGCCGTGCAGAAAGGAAGGAAGCACAGTTTAGGTTCTTTCTTCCTAAGTGCAACATAGGAAGTGACTGGCTGCACCGTGGAATGGAAGGTATGTGTCACTCATGCTACCCTGGCAGCCATCTGGGTGTGGAGGGGAGTATTTGCATTGCACTCCCATTCCTTCAGTGGCACTGCAGGGATTGCAACATGACAACAACTGAGATGGGTAGGGTGCAGAAATAGCCTTAGTTTCTCTCCCCTCCTCCCACTTTCCCTGTTTGTCCTCAGCTTACTTCTGTTGCTACAAATTGAGTTCAATAGGCAGAAATAGTTTTTGCACTCAGCTAACTCACAGGGGAAGAAAGGACAGGAGTGGGTACAGTTTTGCCCTTCTCAGTAGAGCTCAGGCAAATTCCTCCTTTTTGCCATCTTGACCACCTTCTCATGTATCTCATGTATCCACGTGTATCCTGGGCCATTTCTGCACTAGACTGTTATAGTGCTATTATTCCACTTTCAACATCCTCAAAGGCCCCTCCTTAAACTGAAACCCCAGGATTCCATAGGATGTTGAAAGTGGAATAATAGCACTATAACAGTCTAGTGCGGAAATGGCCCTGGTTTTCATCTGTGAAATGTTAGAGGGTGCAGGATATAAGGCAGGATATGGATGCTTTAATTAATCAATAAGTAAAGTAGTTTGAGCTTGCATTTTCACCCGTGTGTGTGTGTGTGTGTGTGTTCAAATGAGAAAAGAGAGCAGGATTAGGGAGTATTTGGTTGGAAGAACTAGTAAAGTCTTATTTTTAATGATTAAAAAAATTCTTTTTAGCAAAAAAATAAAAAAATACAATATAAAGAAGCAGAATAGGGGGAAAGAAGAAAATGAAAAAGGGGATATGTTTGGGACTATAGTCTTAAGCATATGTAAAAACCGCTTTCTGTAAACTTACGTGTAATCCCACTGAAGCCTCTCAACCAGCGTTGTCTCCACAAAACAGACTCCTCAAGAAACTTTGAAGGAATAACTGAAACACCCCTGAAATGGGTTTGACTTTCATTGGCTCATCCGGTATTAAATCTGCTGGCAACCCCCAAACAAGGATTTCATGTTCCTAGTAGAGTAAATTCCTCTCTCTTTGGTCATTTGGGCTGATTTCCCCATGTCTGCGCATATTGATTAAGGGTTGGGGTTGGCATTTCTTCCTTTCGCATTCAAAGTTCTTCTTTGGACTAAGCCCCTGTCAGTAAAAATTTTTAGAAGCCAGATGATTTCTTTTTTTTTTTTTTTTTGAGTCAGAAAAGGATTTATGTTGGGTGGGAAGTGGGGAGGAAAAGAATTGGAAGTAATCTCCCTGCAGTTTTGCCATCTGGTTTCATGGTGAATCGGTCTTTGGGACTCAAAAGTAGGATAGTTAGAATGTATTTTAGAACTTTTTTGCCTAAAAAAAAAGCAACTTTCTACCTACTTCCATTTAGATACTATTCTTTGCTCTTTTTTGTTTGTTTGTGCCATTCTTGTGATGAGATAGACTGGCCTGTCAGTTTCACTTTGTTCATATATTTGACTAAGGTCCTCTCCTCACTCTATGGCCATTTCCACACAGGGTTTTTTAGGGGCAGAGCGTCCTCCAGGGAGGACGTCTGCACCTGGGCGCGGACTGGGTCGGACCTACTTAACATAGATCCGCACCCCAGCCCACTCCAGAATGACCCCAAGTGGTTGTCCAGCGTGCTTTTGAAAGACCACTAAAAACAGGTCTTTCAAAAGCAAGGAGCGCGCCACTGCGAGCCTGCTCCCTTATGCAGATTCACAGGCTCGCATTGGTGAGAGCCTGTGATCTGCTGGGGGCTGTTACTGCAGTTATGATATCTTGGGTGAGAGCACTAGATATCCTTTTGATATCAAATAATTTGGCCTTTGCTTGACCTTTCTCTGCCACCCTACTCCGCGTGTTTGCAGAGGTCCTCCGGACAAGCACGTCTGGGGCGCGGCCATTAATGGTGGTACATTCCAAAACCTCATTCAGGCAGGCAACTTAAGCCTCTCCGTTGCTTTAGGGAAAAACCTCCCTGCAAACCAGCTTTGCTCGGCGCACATCCACACAAAGCCGCATGGCCAGAGCCGAGCCATTCCTTTATGTCGGGCCATCAACGTACCGGCCACGCTATTATCGTTAAGTGGTAAGCTAATCATGCAAAACCTGGCCTTTTCCAACTCCTTTGTCCAGCTCCAAATTCCCTTTGTTCTTACTGAGCATAGCATAGCCTGTGGGTAAGATCCACCCTATAAAAAGTCCCCACTTTTGGTACCACCTTGGACTACTTTGGACTTCCATCTCGCCTTGCTGCCAGTTGTCTAAGGAAACTCCCCTCAGCAAACCACGCTGAGCTTTCTCTCCCGGAACCCCATCTTTCTCTCCAGGACTACGAGACCAGGTGTCGTATTACCCGCTCCCTTGAAACTCTCCATTTCCATTTCTAAGTTAGGTAGTATTTGTCGTGTCTTTCGTGTTGCTTATCTTTAATAAAATACTATTTGTTACTTTAAAACCTTGTCTAGCCGCTCTCTGACCTGATGCTGTATACATAGGGTTAAAGATCCTAGCTAAAGTTACCCTGCCTCTCCTTAGCTTAAGAGAGTGCTCAAGCTTAATTTCCCCAACTTGTGCTTTTATTTGGTTATTTGGGCGCCCCTCCCGGCACCCCCAACATATAGGGTAACAGAGGCGGGCTTTAGGCTGGCGAGCTTCAGCAGTTGGTCAAGACTCTTGACCAACCAGAAGCCACCATTTTCATCCCCGGAGCAGTGCGGCGCGTCGGCCACGCGCTGCTCCGGAGAAGCGTGGACCGGATCAGGGAGCCCAAAAATCCGGTGAGTAGCGTCATGGGGAGATTCCCTCGCCCTGTGCAGAAATGGCCTATCTTGTCCTGTGATGCTCTGGTGGCGATCCTGGCAATGGCTCTACTGGGAAGGGAGCGGGATGGGAACATTCCCCTTTACACCGGACCGCCTCCCTGCTGAAGGAAGTGCAATGGACATATCTCTTCCTTCCACAGCACAGTCAAGCATTTTCCCAGTCTGTGCTGGGGCAGAAAGCAATTCCATTGAGCTTCCAGGGCTTCCACAGGCAAGGTAAGTGTGGGACACTTGCATGATCGAGAGTCATTGGCAGGGAAAACCTGTCAATGATTTAATCCATGATCACACCACCTGGTGACGAGAGGACAGGACCATGATGACATCATGCAGAAGCATCATCGCAGTCCTGCTTCTCTCCCATTCCCATGCTGGGACAACAGCATCATGTGGAAAGGGCCTCATTTCAAGAAGTTGTTGTTGTTGTTGTTGCTGTGAAACAATTTGAACAAATGCAAGGTTATACTGTTATATTTCAGAAGCTGATGGTAACTGTTATACATGTTCCCCAGAATATGCCAACAAACACTGTTTAAAAGAATGTCCTGAATTCAAATCTCCACTCAACCTTGAAGCCAGCTTAATGACCTTGGGTCATTCTTTCTCTCTCTCTCTCTCTCTCTGGCAAGGCTGCTTTTTCACCTTATAGACTGGTAGGAGAGCTTCCTCAGTCTGCTAAAATGCCTTGTCACTTCATTCAGCATTACCTTCCTCTTTAAAACACCGCCTTCATGTAAAAAAGGGTAATTTTTTGTTGTTTTTTGTTGTTATTTATTGTTATTTAAAACCCCTTTAATGATCTATGGTAACGTGGTTCTGTTTGGTTATAAATAATGAAAATCATTCAGCCGAGTCAAAATTTATAAAACATATACTGTAATCTTTATTAAAACGACAAACAGAATAAAGTATTGGTTTTCATATCTATGTCCAAGTTCAAATAGATCTTCAGAATGTGTTTAGACAGTTTCTTATATCTTTACATCAGCATCAAGGCACAGGTCTCTCTTTCACATGCAGCACTCTGGCTACTCTTTGCCAAAGGCTCAGTTCCCAAATCTAGGGCACGCTGTCTGACCAGATTCAAAAGTAGGTTGATTTCTCTTCTGCCTCTCTCTCTGGGCTTTCTCTGAGAACACATCCTCTCACTTAACCCCCTTTGGTTGACTGAGAACCTCTATGGCAGAAGGACTGACTCTTATCCTTTCCTCCCTGAAGTCTGATCAAAACCAATTCAGTATGCCTTCTACATATGCATTTCCCTATCAGGACCCTTTTTTTTCCCCACACTAATGGGCTGGGTTTCTCTCTGGAGTGGCTATTCTGGTTGTCTGACAACCTGTTGCTGGGTGGCTCTCTGTCACTCCAGATAGCTACTCCCCACAGACTCCATCACAGTGCCTTATGTACTATATTGTTGAGACGCTCCTCCAAACTAAATCCAGTTGCCAATCTCAAACAAGGGCCCTTTCCACACCAGGCAACTAGAACGGGGCAGTGCGTCCTCTCACAGAGGTCGTCTGCACCTTGGAGCAGACTAGGAGTGGACTACTTACAGAAGATCTACACCTCAGTCCACTCCAAAACAACTCCAAGGGGTCCTCCAGCGTGTTTTTGAAAGACCGGAAAAAACAGGTCTTTATTTCCCTGGAATGCGTCATTGCGTTCCTGCTCCCTTGTGCAGATCCGCAAGCTCGCACCAATGCGAGCCTGTGATCTGCGGAGGGCAGGCTTTAGGCGTGGCAAGCTTCAGTGGTTGGTCGGGACCCACGACCAACCGGAAGCCACCATTTTGGAAGCCGGAAGCTGCCATTTTGGAAGCTGGAAGCTGTAGTTTTGGAAGCCTGAAGCTGCCATTTTGGAAGCCAGAGCAGTGCGGATCTACAGACCTCGCACTGCTCCGATTCGCCCTGGACCAAGGAGGAGGCCTGCAGAAGGGCTTCAGGGACAATCCACGTTGCTTTGGACCCCAGAAGAAGTGGTAGGTAACAGCACAGTGTGATTCCCTCTCCTCATGCGGAAAGGGCCAAGGTTAGATCCATTGAATTAACAGATGTATCCTACATCAACTTTTATACTCTCATGAATCTACTCTAAGGAGAACCCACCATTATATTTAGACCTCTGTGTTCCCTGAAGGAGAAAGAGAATGAAATGTTAACTGGTTAATATATGTTGCCCTTTCCACTGTGTATAACCCAAAGCCTGGAATGGTTACCTTTTGAATTATGGCTCCCAGAATACTCCTGTGGCTGGGGATTCTGAGAGCTATCATCCAAACAAAGAACTTTTCCAAGCTCTGACCTAACCTCGGTCCTTTTTGCCGTCTTATGTATTCTTGTGGTTCAAAGTTATTTCTCATGCCAAGGATGGGAAAACATACCTGAAGCTACGAATTAATGTCATCTGGCAGGAAAGAGTCTTCCCACCGCTGGAGGCAAGCTGATTACAGCCTCCAAAATGATTAGATTTTATTTCCATTCTCTTTCCAAGTATCAGTTGGCAGAAACATTAGCGACTGCCTGAGTCAGTCTTTTCACAATTCTCTAGCCATGGCCCTTGTGACATGGATTCCATAAATAAGCTTCGTTTTGAATCAGGAGACTTTCAACATCACAAGAGGCATTGAAGCAAATGCATATCACAGCCAAGGGTGGCAAAGGGCCACAGCCAAATGGCAAAGTGCCTGTTTTGGAAGCGAGAGGTCCCAGGTTTGCATCTTTGCATTCTAAGTTTCAGGGGTCTCAGGTGGAATCAAAGAGTGGGAAGGGACTGCAAGGGCCATCTGATCCAACCCCCTGCCATGCAGGAATACACAAACCAGAGGAAACCAGGGAGCATATTCATCGGTAGTCTTCCATTCAAGTACTAACCAGGGCTAACCCTGATTTGCTTCCAAGATCAGACAGCAGAAAATGAGGTCTCCTCATCTTACATATGATCTCTCTTCAGTTATTGAGATACAGCCATCATATTTCCTCATTCTTCTCTTTTCCAAGCCAAACATGACCAACTCTTGAGTCATCTCTCATAGGGCTTCATTTCTATCATTTTTGTTCACCTCCTCTGGGTAGGCGCCACCTAGGACTGGAAGCAGTATTTGGCCATTAGATTTGGGGAGTTCTAGACCAAAAAAGTAACACTTCTAAGCCCTGCAACCAGTTACAATCAGTGACTAGAATCCCGTATGAAAGCTCCATTTTTGTAGGTGGACTTGCATATGTGGCAATTAGAGCCAGATAACAATTAATTAATTAATTAATTAATTGCTTGATTATAATCCAATTCTAATTTTAATCCAGTTCTAATTCTAACTGTGATCTAATTCTTTACAATGTCCAAGCCACAATTTCTCCAGTTTGGGTGAGCACCAGCTTCTAAGAAGTAAATGAACTATAGTTCCCAGTCAACTAAGAAAGCATCCACACTCCAATTTGCTGCTATCAACTGCTATGGTTCCACCCCATGGAATCCTGCCATCTGTAGTTTGAGGAAGTTCCTAGAATTCTCTTCTACAGAACTCTAATATGGTCCCTTGAATATGTGCTATGAATGCTAGAAATCTCTTGTAGAGAATTTTAAGAACCTTGCCAAATTAGAAATCCATAGGATGGAGCCATGAGAGTTCAAGTGGTATCTCAAAGTGTTGTGGGAGAGAAAGTAACATTAGATGTCGCATTTAACTAGCATGATGACTCTAGCATAGCCCAAAGAGTAGTTTTAAAAAGTCGCTCGGCAACCCAGCCTACCAACCACTGCAAAAATGAACCGTCAGCACTGCTTCCCTCCATTGGCACTAGGGCAGACAAGGATTCATGGAACTCGTGACGCATTCAGATTTAAATTCCCCTGTGCTTTTTTCATTAACAGCATCACATGGCTCCAACTTTGACTGAAACCAGTTTCCTGGAGGACTCATCATTTTATCCATTTAGCAAAAACGGTGACCGTAATTAAAGTGAGGACAGCGGCACGGGCATGTGTCTTTATTGCAGTGCCATTGAAGTTGATTATGAAATGTTGCGAATGTCTCCTAGGTTAAGGAGGAAAGAATATTGCAAGTTGCCTGCCTTCCAGCAGAGAGAGGGGTGTGTTGGGTCCAGCCATCGTCCCAAACTTAAACCACTAAAGTCAACACATCGACACTGCATTTTGTAACCAGGATGCAACTGCATCTAGCAAGGATGGGAATTGTTGTCATCTCCAAAAAAACAAAGATGGCGTCTTGCTACTTAGCAGTAAATTATTGTTCTCTTTTTATTAGATTTCATACCTTTTGGGAGGAATTCTTTTTAATGATTTTAATGAAGCTTTCGGTACAAGATCATAAGTACAAGTTGGATTTCCCTGTTGTGAGGGTGGGTGGTGTTGGCATGATTTGTAGTTCTCTTCTACCCAACAAAGCACACTGGTAGAAAAAAGGGGGGGAGTAAGTTAATAACAGTAAATCAATTAAGTCATGTTGAAAAGTTCTCCATAAAGTTAGCACCTTAGAAGCCAAAGATGCCTGGGGTAGGGCTAAGTTATACTCTCGCTTTTAATGAAAATGCTAATCATTTCTTCTTTTCTGGAATATATTCTGGCTTCCAGTTTGAACAAGATGCACTCCTGCCGCAATCAATTCCGCACACCTTTATGTTAGTGTTTTTTATGCTTAACCCTCAAGGGGGAAAAAAATTAATAAATGATCATTTTCAACCAAAGGGAGTCGCAATGAAAGCAGAATCACAAACAAGAAGGAAGACGCAAGTCTTAAACACCATGCCACTAATGCAGGGCCATCCGACAGAGCTGTTACGAAGTCACGTAGAAGATACTCTCACATAAAATCCTCAGGTGTTTCATCTACTGGGGGGAAAAAGGGCTCTTGCATTTCAAATTTGCATTGGAACATTTCCATCTCTAACAGCTCTAATTGGTTATCAGTGTTTATGCTCCCGGTGGGTGGGACAAATGTTTCTTCTCCTCAATGGTAGAGCCAACACAGCCAACTCAAGACTTTTTTCTCCGTAAAGACAGAGGTGACCCACGATCTCCCAATGCAGGTGTAGCTCCAAGGAGGGCAAGATGAGGGCCTCCCAAGTAAGAATTCTGCATCTCCAATGAAACTTTCCTTCAGTTCTCAAATTCCTAGGCCATTTCTGCACTAGCCTGTTATAGTGCTATTATTCCACTTTCAACATCCTATGGAATCCTGGGGTTTACAGTTTAGGGAGGGGCCCCAAAGGCCCCTTCCTAAACTGCAAACCCCAGGATTCCATAGGATGTTGAAAGTAAAATAATAGCACTATAACAGGCTAGTGCAGAAATGGCCTTAGTATTGCAGAGAGACATTGAAAATCATTCACATTTAGAACTCTTTTATCTGCTGTGGCCCTTTGGTCATGTTGCCTGCCCCTTTCCTTTGGATGCTTAAACTCTATTTCTAAATGTTCAGCTGAAGTTTTGGGTTACTGCAGTGCTAATTTGGGGACTGAATGGCAAACTCATTTGTCAGAATTCTTATTTGGGTGGCAAAGTCTTTATTTTTCCCTCCCCCTCAGTAGCTACACCCCTGATTCTTGAGGCCTGAAGTGGCAGAGGAAAAGAGGTACCACTGCTACGTTCTTCATATCACTGGTGCCTCACATTATATCAACATCACTCCAGCCACTTATACTTACTTATGACTTTTGTTATGGCTGCATCTGACTCAATTCCAGCAGTGAAACGGAGGGCTGAAGTGACTGTGTAGAGTGAAGCAGCATCAAGCCAACAGCTCTCCACACAACCAGCTTTTTTCCAAATCTCTGGGGACTGTTCAAGCCAGTGAGCTACCTTGAGGAGATCTGCCAAAATCACCTGGTCACAGTGCCTAGCTGTGATGGGCCCCAACATTTGGGAAATGCCTGGCTCTGGAGAACCATGCAAATCAGCTTTCTGTCTTTGCCCAATGGCAGGGCCAACCTGAGAAGAACATTCATTGTTCCTTGTTCTGTGCCTTCAAGTTGTTTCAACACAGAGCAACTCTGAGGAGAAATTATTAAGGGACTTTCTCAGCAAGATTTTTCAGAGGGGGTTTGCCTTTGTCTTCCTCTGAGGCTTAGAAAGTATGACTTGCCCAAGGTCACCTTGCAGGCTTCCATGGCCAAGTGAGGATTCAAACCCTGGTCTCCAGAATCATAGTTCAACACTCATATCACTACATCACCCTGACTCTCTGGAGGACAAGAATCTTGCCTCCTAGTTCTTAAGTACAGAAGGCAACTAGAGTGGTAGCTGAATCTTAGCCCATTTCTGCTCTAGACTATTATAGTGCTATTATTCCACATTCAACATCCTCAAGCATTCCATAGGATGTTGAAAGTGGAATGATAGCACTATAACAAGCTAGTGCAGAAGTAGCCTTAATCTTGGGTGGGGTTTTTTTCTTTCTTTTCTTCCTTTTTCTCTCATTGTCTTTAATATTTGTATTATTATCTGTATGACAAATATTAGCTATAATATAGAATATATGTGTTTTATATGTGTTTATTGTATGTTATATTATAGTAATAAAGATTATTTTTTTAAAAACAGAAATAGATTGTCCAAGATTTTAGGACATGCTTTTGAGTGTAAGATACTTTCAAACTGTTTTGATGTGGCAAGGACCATCCCAACTAATCGTCTATTATCTTACTTTTTCAGTGGTTTTTAAAATGTCCCAGTTTTAAAATGTTCCAATTTCTTTCTCCTTCTCCCATTTTTCCTCTTCATCCTTGGCTTACTTCAATTGCTGCAAAGTGAATTCAGAGTACAAAAATAGTTTGTGCTCAAATAACTTGGTGGGGAGAGAAGAGGAAGGGGAAGAATCTTGTCTTTCCCTGTAAAGTCAGAGAATGGCTTTAATTCACCACTGGTAATAATACAATCTGTCATCAGAAAACCACAGACTAACTTAATTGGTGCAGTGCAGATCCAGATCTATATTCTGTGTTCCCCAATCCGAGGGGAGAGGGAAATTAGGTTTACATACCCTTCAGCCTTTCACAGATGAAAACTAGAATGAGTATGGCCAAGCAACATCAAAGTGCAATCAAGATGACCAAAACTATTAATTAGGAAGGATACACAAGCTAAGCGAGGCTGCGGCAGTTTGCTTTTGTGTGAGTCTACTGGGAATGGCAAGATTCCACCTCTCCTCTCCTCTCTTCCCTTCTGAGTTTATTGCGTGCAAACTACTTTTATGCTGTGTACTCAGTTTGCAAGAACAGGAGAAAGCTAAGGGCCAAGGAGGAAAATGGGAGGAGGGAAGACAAACTGGGACATTTTAAAAGCAGTTGAAAAAGTGGGATGGTAGAGGATTCATCCCAGCCAGATTGGGACAGTTGGAGGGTATTCTTTCCCACTGAATTCTTTCCCACTAAATCATGTGGAGAGAAAAAAAACAATGGGGAGGGTATAAAGAGTTTCAGAACAGAACAACCTGTCTGTCCTCTATTCCCCAAAACTTAATGGCTGTCATTTTAATACCTAGCACTTCCTCCTTCTTGGCTGACAAATCTGCCTGCATTTCTGTCCATAACAATAAGTCAATTCAGCAGGACTTCGGCAGATTTGCATGCCATGGCTCCAGTGTGCCTGATCACTTTTGTTATATTTGTGTAAGACTAAGCCTCCTAAAACAACTCTCTGCCTTCCCCCACCCCCCACCCCGCTACAGCCATCTATTCAAGCAACTTCCAAACGGGTTCTAAGCGCAAATAACCAGAGCTGGCCACCCCATACTGGATACTTGGGCAACCGGCTGGAGGACGCCTCTGTGGGAAATGGGATTTAGTAGACAAGTTACTATCTGGGCCTGAAACAAGACTGCAGCCCTTAAGACAAGGGGAGAGTGACAGCTTTATGTAGGGTGTGCTGCTCAAACATGCTTTATCTCTTACACTGCATTTTTGGTGAGACTCACATCCAACTGCAGGGATTGCCATGAGCAGGATGACAACTTCCCATGCATTTCTTCCAATGAAACTAGAGGCCTGTGGCGAACTTGGCGCATTGCATCCTTATATGCATCTCCTACCTTGATTTCTATTGTCTCCCATTTTTACCTCCTTATTAATTTTATCTCTCATTAGACCTCTCCTTTCTTCCCTTTTTCAAGCCTTATTTGAACATCCAGAGTGATGTAGTGGTTACAGAAGGACTGGACAAAGCACAGACCAGGGCTGCATATGGCTGTCCAAGGTGGTGATGGGGGTTATACCCTCCAATTGTCCCAATTTGACAGGGACAGTCCCAATCATTCTACTGCCATTCCAACTTTTTAGCTGCTTTTAAACTGCCCTGGTTTCTTTCCTCTTCTGATTTTCCTTTGTCGTCCACTTATATCAGTAACTGCAAACTGAGTTCAAAGAACAAATGTAGTTTGCACTAAATTTACTCAACAGGAGGGACAAAAGAGGAAGGAGTGGAAACTTGGGCCATTTCCACACTACGACCCCACCCTGGTATGGGAACAAGTTGAAGCCAGGCAGCAATGAATGCAACTGCACTACATCATAACAGTCCTGCTCCTATTGCATCCCCAACCGTTGCAATTGTGCATTATACTATTACTGGGCAAAATCCAGTAATAGGCCCCTTAGCACAATGATTGTGTCAGCTGGGGCCATGCAGAAAGAGCAGAAGCACTATCAAGGTGCTTCCTTCCTCAGTGCAGCACAAGAAGGGGCTGGATGCACTGCGGAAGGAAGGAGCACATCCTGACTGCTATTATACACCAGCAGCCAGACGAGTGCAGAGGGAAGCATTCCCATCTTAGCAAAGGCACTGTTGGGATGACACTGGGATGCTGCGGTATTCTGGTAGCTTGTGGAAAGGGCCTTGTCCTTCCTTTCTGGTTCAGGCAAAAGCACATATCTGCAGCCTTGGCTAGCTTGTGCGTTCTTTCTCATCAATAACTTTTGCCATTTTGGCTATACTCTGATGTTGCTTGACCACACATGGCCTGGTTTTCACCTGTGAAATGTTGGTGGTTATAAGAATTTAGCCCTTAATCTCTCCAGATTCCCCAGATCACTTTTGTTTTCTGGCCTAAAAATACATTTTATATATAGAAAGCAGGAAAGCTACCACCTGCAGAAATGGCCATCCACCTTTAAAATTGCTTGCAAGGCTCCCTGAAGTTTGAAATATGTCAATTTTAACCTTCTAAGTCACTGTGGTATAGTGGTTCGAGCATTAGACTACAACCCTGGAGACCAGGGTTAGATTCCCCAGTTGGTCATAGAAACCCACTGGGTGACCTTGGGTGTGTTACAGACTCTCAGCCCCAGAAAACCCCATGATATGTTCACCTTAGGGTCACCAAAAATCAGAAACAACTTGAAGGCACATAACAAGGGACTTTTTTTTACAACTTGAGAATCTCAAAGGTTTCTCAAAATTCTAAAAATTACTATTCTGACGTTCAACAACTTGGCAATCTCAAAATTCCCTTAGAATTTAAAAGTCACAATTCCACATTTTTAACACTTGGGAACTGTGACTTTTAAAATCATAAAGCCCTTCAGCATTCTGAGGTTTGAGGAACCATAATTTTGAATAACCTGATTGTTACACACAGTTTTGGTTGAAAAAAAAGTTCTCACCATTCAAAGAAGTTGGGAGAAGATTATATTATTGCTGTGTCACTGAACACTGGACTTGGAAAAACCTTCCTGTAGACAAATTTCACTTGTGCCATTACCACTGTTTGAGCCAACATGGCATAGCAGTTTGAGAGTTATGCTAGATCCATTTCCGCACTAGGCTGTTATAGCGCGATGATTCCACTTTCAACATCCTCTGGAATCCTGGGATTTGCAGTTTTGGGAGGGGCCAGTCGGCCCCTCCCTAAACTGCAAAATGTTGAAAGTGGAATCATCGCACTATAACAGCCTAGTTCGGAAATGGCCTAGGGCTCTGTGAGACCAGAGTTCAAATCCCCACTTGGCCATAGAAACCCATCTTAGGCAATTCACACTCTCTCAGCCTCAGAGGAAAGCAATGGCAAAACCCTTTTGAAAAAATCTTGCCAAGAAAATCCTATGATAGGCTCCACAAAGGGTCACCATAAGTTGGAAATAATTTGAATGCATACAACAACAACAGCAGCAGCAGCAGTAACATTACTGCTCTTTACTAGGATATGGCTACCTCAAAGAATCTACCTAGTTATTTATATATATATAATTTTTATTGAAAGTTTGACTCGAAAATAACACACACACACACACACTTCCATGCTTAAATCTTCCAGTTGAAATTGCTTATTTCCATTCCATTACAAACATAATTTCCATCTTACAGAGAGAGGAACAGTTACGTTATTCCTTCTTTGATTTCTTATACATTTATATCCTTACCCAATCCAATACACTTTTCCATTCTTTCTCAAAGTTCTGGATAGATTTATTCTTCAAAGAAAATGCTAACTTTTCCATCTCTGTCATATCCAGAATTTTTAACTTCCATTTGTCTATATCAATATGTTTCTTTTCTTTCCAGTGCTGCTTTTCTTTCAACCTTGCCGCAGTTATTAGATATAATAACATCTTCTGATGACTTATTTCCCTTTGTTGCCCTAGCATATTTAACAAATAAAGCTCGGGTTTCATTTCAAAATTCAGCTTACAAATTCTTTAGATTTCGTCATGTACCCCCTTCCGAATCTACCTAGTTATTTTAAAGAACTTTACAGCACTTAATATTTTTGGCAACTTGCATGTGTCTCTAGGCTCTTGACTCACTGAGGACTCACAAGGTGTTAAGTTTTGAATTGTTAATATGGAGTTTAGTCATCCTTCACTCTTTTAGTCTTTAATAATGTCAGATCGCCATTTGCTTCAAAGAGGTGGTTTAATGAGGGACTAAAGTCCCACCCATTCAGACACCCTGACTCATCATTACACAGGCCCAGAAGCAACCAGCAAATCTGAGTCATGCCTTCCTAGGTGCATCTTGGGGTTGAAACAGCCTTGGCAAAAGGATCTCCTTGAAGGGTTCTCCACTGTGTTGGTGAGACTCTTCCATCTCATTTGGGCATCAGAGTTAGTCAGCTGGCACTGGGCACTGATATGTACATTTTCCACAATGTGCCTGCTGAAGCATTATGCTGGAGCATTGTGGGAAATTAAAATGACAGCCATTGAAGCCATGCATATTTTGGAAAGGAAAAGTAGGGGGAAGGGGATAAAGCAGGATAAAGCAGGATTGCCAACTGATGCAAGATTCCAGGAATCAGGCAGGTAGTCAGGCAGTCCAAGATCAATGCCCTTGTTGCACGGCATTTCCGATGAGAAAGGGCCCCTTGAGCGTCGTGCACATGTGAGGAGCAGTCCACATGATGCACTCACATTTGCACGGCACTCAAGGATCTGATGGGGACCGCGCACACATTTTTTCATTTTCAGCTTGAAGCCGAAAATGCTGCATGGTCGCGCATCGCTCTGGGGCCCCACACGCACTTATCTGGCGTGCGGGGCCTCAGGAGCCAGGCTGATCATGCTTCCTGTCTCAGTGCAGCCTGGAAGGTCCCAGGCTGCACTGTGAAAGGAAGAGGTGCGGCTCTCACACGAGCAGGAAGCTCATGCAGAGCTGAAGGACCCCGGACACGAGAGCCTCTCTCCAGAGGCTGCTCGCACAAGCCCCGCACCCCAGCACCGCAAAAAGGTAAGGTGCGAAAAGGGTCCAAGTCACAAGCAGGTGCACAGGTACAAGAGTTGGAAGTAGATACAGTGGCCCCTCCACATTCATGAGGGTTTAGAGTGCAGAACCCTTGCAAAAGTGGAAAACCTGCAAATAACTCCCCTCTGCAAATCCCCTCCCATTCCCCTCTGGAGCATTCCCTCCCATTCCTTTGCCTCTGGCTCCTGCATTTATGGGGGTGGGAAGAAAAAAGATAAGATAAGGGGCTTACTGTACTTTCCCCTCAGATGAAGAAGAGCAGAGTTCTAATTTTCTAGATACTTCCCCTTGCCATCTTGAGAAAGGAGGAGGTAGGAGCAAAGAGAGCATCTGACCAATCAGCAGCCATTACACAGCAGAATGAGCAGACACATGGCAGAGAGGGTAGGTCTCCAACAGTGGGAGGGGGTTGCGCTCACCCAAAAGGAAAAAACATACATTTTAAACACAAGCCTTGCAAGCCTGGGGTAAGGAATGCAAGGGAATGGGAAGAGGAAAATGGGAGAGGGAGGCAGGCACATGCCCTGCAAGTAATCAAATTCATGAAGGTTAACCCTGCAAATGTGGAGGGAAGTCTATAGTTGTTTCCAGCAACAGACATGGCTGTAGCTAGCTAGCTGTTAAATGGCTGCTGTCAGCTATATCTGATTAAGAGCATTCCTCCCACTTTTTGGCAAGAAGCCTCATCGATCACCCCTGCTCTGTTCTCCTTTCTGCTCTCAGGGTCTGTGGGCTTGAGGGCTGTGCTGCTTCCTCAGCTAATTCCTCTGATAGGTCAGCTGTTGGGGGGCGTCTTAGCTCTGATTAAAATGATAAGTGATAAACAACAAATAGTAATTATGAGAAAAAAATGTATGATTTAATATTTAGGTGTAAATGTTTAACTAATATGAACTGTTTGCAACAAGGTGGGAACCAATTTTATTTCTGTTTTGTTAGTATTTGTTTTAGATATATGTTGATTATGATGTCTGTTAATGTTTGTATAAATGTATTTTTGTTGTTATCTTGTTATTTTGTATGTTTGGGTTGTGTTGTGTTTTTTACTTAAGAAATTTTTTAAAATATGGGGAAAGAAATAAAAAATATTTTAAAAAAGAAATGTCATAGAGACTCGCTATGGTGTGGTCCCTTGAGCTTTAGGATTCTGGGAGACCAGGGTCTGAATCCCCACTCAGCCATGGAAACCCACTGGGTGACCTTGAGCAAGTCACACTCTCTCAGCCTAAGAGGAAGAGAAAGGCAAACCTCTGAAGAAATCTTACCAAGAAACCCTAGGAAAAGGATGCCATAAGTCAGAGTTCACATGAATGCACGTGACTGTAGCAACACCACATTCTACAGGCCAAGGAAATCCATCTCAGTGATTGATTGATCCTTCGATGTTGTAATACCTCCAAGAATGACTCCAAAAACATGTCCAAAAATTATTAATAGTTGTACTGAGTAGACCTGGATTTGAAAAGGACCATGTCTGTATCTTCATTCAGCACCCTCTATATATGGAGAATATGTCATGAGATTCATGCTGCAAATTCTGGCCTTCCCCATAACATACCTGCTCGGAGCATATGCAAATATCTTTTTGCAATTATATCTCATTGAAGATACCATACATGTCAAGATTTTAAGCTGATAATGAGAGTACATTCATTATACACTGTCATTATGACCTGGGGGAGTGCAGAGAAAAAGAAAGTGAGAGTGGCTGATAATACAACCATACTTCCACCTTGATTGGATGAATCGTGAAGAGCTTGGAGAGCGAGCCTGGAATCCTATTCAGCAGTTATAAGATTGTAAGATGGATTTATGATCTCATAACTGCTGGGGATTCACATTCACAGTTGTGAATGACCAAACGTGACCTCAGAAACCTACTTTTGCAGCCTGACCACACCCTGACTGGAGCATTTGCAAGGTGAGCAGATCTGAATGCTGGGAAATGATGACTGCAGTGCTCTTCTTGTCTTGGGGCACTCTGAGGCAAGCAGTTGGGGCAGAACCCCAAGGCATCTCTCCAGCTGCCTGTCCTCAACATGCTCTGCAAGATATCATCCCCCAGTGCGCTGGCCTGCTGCACCTCAGAAAGGCTCTATCATCATAGTTACATCAGTGCCACAAGATCTTGGACTTACTTTGCAAAAGTAATTTGTACCTTATTACTCAGTGTCTGAAAATCCTCCCAATGTGACCACTTGTTGCCGCATTGGAACAGTAAATTGCTACCTTGCCTGTAGTGCTGCTTAGTACTTTCCTATTAGTTCTTCTTACTTTTTTGAAAGAAAAAACTCCTAGGATTCATCAGTCACAGGCAAGTCACAGTCTCACAGCCTGTGGGCAATGGCACACCATCTCTGCAAGAGATCTTGCCAAGAAAACCCTACAGTAGGGTCACTGTAGATCAGCGTTGGCTTGAAGTCCTGAAACAGCTTAAGAAGTGGAAGTAAAAAAGTTTACTTATGCCAGTGTATGTTATCAGTAGAATTCTAACTGTTGAATCTGGACAGAATGCAGAACAGAAAAATTCTACTTCATCCAATATAATGCAAGTCCCCCATCCCATTTCCCATCCCACTTCAGTTTTTTGCATTTCAATTCACTACAACCATGCTGCATATTATGTAACAGATAGGAAGAAAATCAGCTCATTCAACATATACTGCTGGAAAAGAGTTCTATGGATATCCTGGACTGCTAAGAAGACAAATGAAGGGGTCCTAGAGCAAATCAAGCCCGAACTCTCTCTAGAAGCCAAAATGACTAAACTGAGGCCTTTTCCGCACGGGGCGAGGGAATCGCCCCGTGCCGGTACTCACCAGACCTGTGTGTTCCACCTGCGGGTCCAGGCTGCTCCACCCGCGGGTCCAGGCTGGTCCGGAGCCTGCAAATATGCACCGGAGCATGGGAACGGAGTGGCGCGCTCCGTGCTTTTGAAAGACCTGTTTTAAGCGGTCTTTAAGCACTGAACGACCACTTTGGGTCATTCCGGAGTGGGCTGAGGTCCGGAACTACACAAAGTAGTCCGGACCCAGTCCGCTCCCAGGTGCAGTCGTCCTCCCTGGAGGATGCTCTGTACCATTTTAAAAGCTCCGTGCGGAAAAGGCCTGAGACTGTCATACTTTGGCCATACTGTGAGTACACATGACTCCCTAGAAAAGACAATAATGCTTGGTGAGATGAAGGAAAAGAGGAAGATGCCATTACAGATGGGTAGATTCAATAATGAAGACACATCCCTGAATCTGCAAGACTTCATCCTGGAGATCCCTCACCCATAATAGAGTTGCCATAAGTTGAAGTCGACTTGACAGCAATGATAGACAGCCAGAGGGTTTGCAGTCTATGAGTATTTTTTTAAAAAATCAATACCAATATTTGCCATTCTGCACCAGCTGCAATAACAGGAAGTCAGATTAGCAGGCAAACATCCAGATTAAGTAACACTGGCAAAGCTGATCCTTATGCAAGAATTCCCAGATTTTACCCCCATCACCACCACAAGATCCTTCGTTTCCTTCAGATATTTCTCATGTTCTTTCTATAATATAAGCCTTATCCTGCAATTATTTTCTGGCCACCTCTTCCTGGAGTCATCTAATTGGGACTCCTTGGGGCAGGGACTCTGCCATTTAATTTGCCCTGACATGCCTTCCAGAGCTGTCTTAATAATGCATAATGGCCCTGCCTGGGAGAAAATGGGACGTGACCAGCCGTGGGAGAAGGCCCTGTATGGAGCTGAGCCATATGAATTTGGAGAGAATCCACGCATGGTATTAGGAGACCTCAAAAGGTATTAGTCTTGGATGAAATGGAAGAGGACATAGTTTCAGGTTGGAGACACCTGGAGGCAATGGATCTTTATGATCTCAGAAAACACTTGTGTTCATTTGGTTCTTAACAGGTCTAACTCCTAAGGCCAGGGTGCAGTAGCCAATATTTCATGAATGAAAATTAGGACCCATGTGACCAGGTAACATCAGAGGCTTGTCAAGATGGCAAATGTTATTAATGAGGAAAAACACACAAGCCAGGAGATCTGCAGCAGTTTACTTTTGCTGGAGCCTACTGGGAAGGGCAAGATTCTGCCCTCTCCTCTCCTCCCATATGAGTTTATGGATTGCCAACTACTTTTGCACCTTGAACACAGTTATCAGCAACTGAAATAAAATGAGGACCAAAGAGGGCAGTGAGAAAGAGGGAGAGAAACAGACATTTTGAAAGCATCTGAATAGATGGGACAACAAACATTTGATCAAAACCTCCCTGCCAAATCAGGATAGTTGGAGGGCAAGCCAGACTAGGCAATTGAGTAACTTCCCAAAGTACAGTCCCACTGCCAGGGCAGGAATCCATAGCTAAGGTACCCACAGTAGATGGCCATCCTCTGTTTAAAAACCTCGCCCATTTTCACACTAGCCTATTATAGTGCTATTATTCCACTTTCAACATCCTATGGAATCCTGGGGTTTGCAGTTTATGGAGGCCCCTCTCTAAACTGCAAACCCCGGGATTCCATAGAATGTTGAAAGTGGAATCATAGTGCTATAACAGTCCCATGCGGAAGAGGTGATGCTTTCAAGTATTTAAACGTTAAAGCATGGCTATCATATTTCCTCTTAATCTTCTCTTCTCCAAGCTGAGTATACCCAGCTCTCTAAACCACTCTTCCGAGGGCATCATTTCCAGGACTTTACCATTTTGGTTGCCCTCCTCTGGACACATTCCAGCTTGTCAATATCCTTCCTGAATTGTGATGCCCAAAACTGGACACAGGATTCCAGGCAAGGTCACCTAGAAGTGCAATCTTCCTTGCACATGAAATTTTCCTTCAGGCCCCAAATTTCTAGCACCGGAGAGCGTCAGACACCGAAAATTGTTGACCTCTAGAACTCCTCTGTTTGCTGTAGTTTTCTGAGAATCAGCTGTGTGAGTCTTCTGCAGCATGAATAGGCTAGTCCGTACTTGGGGGAAACAATGAGTTTCAGACTGGAGACAAAACCTCTGAAAGGTCAGAATTTAGCATGATAAGAAGGAAGGGGAAGATAAAAAGGAATGTAACAGGCCGTGCCTCTATGACCATTTCCACATTACACTGTTATAGCGCTATTATTCCACTTTCAACATCCTATAGAATCCTGTGATTTGGAGTTTAGGGAAGGGCATTTAAAATTCTCAGCCAGAGAGCTCTTTGGCCTCAGTAAACTACAAACCCCAGAATTCCACCAGATGTTGAAAGTGGAATAATAGTACTATAACAGTATAGTGCGGAAATGGCCTATATAACAGGCAAAGTAACAGCAGTTGCCTCCCTGATCTGTTACTGAGCAGAAGTGTGCTACCCTGATTCTTGAGGGCCCCGCGAGGTACACCTAAGTGCGCTCCAAATTATACAAGTTGGGGAAATTATTCAAAGAGCACAAGCCAGCAATACGAGAGGCAGGGCAATGGAGCGAGATCTTTTACCCAATGTCTACGGGGTCAGGCTGAGTCAAGGAGCAAACAGAAGTGAAATAATAATTGTTGCTTTTATTAAAATACAATCAAACAGTGTATGCAGCACACTCACTCAGATAACTAGAGAAGTAAAGGTTGGAGTGGGATAGAGGGATTTTTAGAGGAGGTTGTCGGTATGGGTAATACTACCTCTGTCCTGAAGCCCGGGTAGTCTGCAGCAGATGTTTGTAGAGATGAAGTTTCTCAGTACATGGGACTGAGGGGAAGGCTCGCCAAGCAAAGCGGCAGCAAGGTGGGATGGAAGTCGGGAGCGATCTGAGGAAGCTCTCGAAGTCAGGGATTCTTATAGGCGAAAATGTGGCCTTAGGCTAGTCCGTACTTGGGGAAAACAATGAGTTTCAGGCTGGAGACAAAGCCTCCGAAAGGTCAGAATTTAGCATGATTGAGTTAAGTCCAAATTATCAATAGAGTAGCCAGTATGCAAATACAGAGTGCTTGACAAATGAGGATTCTTCTAATCAAGCTGCCTGCTCGGGGCAGGGAGTTCTTTGTAAGTAGCGTGCATACATAACAGGGTACTTGCCTTGAGGTCTCCTGAAGCGGCGGGACGGCTATTTCTGGCCCGCCTGTATTTGTGTGGAATATTACAGCGATTAGTGGCCGTGCCTGTCTGCGAGCTTGTCCGGGGGCCTCGCAGCACATGGAGAGGAATAGGTAAAGAAGGCCGAATTATTGATATCAAAGTGATATCGAATATCCCACAAATCTGGGCTAGCAACTGCGGTAACAAGTGAACAGCAAAACAGACAGAAAGGGAGAAAGTGAATTAGCTTTGCTCACCAGCATATGAAAAAGAAGGTGAAGCATACTTTGGCCATCAAAAGAAAAAACACAAGAAAAGTGAAGGCTGATAAATAAACAAGTCATCCTGGGATGCATTTTGGAAGTTGCCTACAGATATTCAAAATGTTTTTATTTACCTAGGCATGGCTTACCTTACCTGACTGGTTTGATTTCACATCTGCATACTGTCAGTTTTGAATGAAAACTTTGATGAAACATACAGAACTACTCTTTCTTTTTGGTGGTCCAGAAAGCTGTCCTTATCCTTTCCATGTTATTTCTACCTCTGATACCAAATTTTCTGTTGAAGAAGTAGTGTCTGGGAAGACACCTGCTTTGTTAACTGAAGTATACCTGTATTATGGTAGATTGTATGAAATCCTCCTTGAAATTGAAGTCATATATAAATATTTGCAGACAATCAAACGAATAAATGAACAGCTTTTGTTGCTGGGATTTTTATTTTTTTTTATTTTTTTATTTTTTTATTTGTATCCCGCCTCTCCATATGGATCGAGGCGGCGAACAACTTACAAATAGCATGTATTTCAAAACATTTCTATACATGCCCCCAACAAGCTGGGTACTCATTTTACCGACCTGTGAAAGGATGGAAGGCTGAGTCAACCTTGGAGCCGGGCAGGATCGAACTCACAACCTTGTGGCTTGCAGTACTCGCCTTTGACCACTGCGCCACCAGGGCTTTGCCTGGGATTCTTCTGATGGCAGATGAAACATTTCTTTGACATGACTTTGGGAAGTCACTGTTTAAGAAGAAAGGAGTTTTAATAATCTTTCTTTCTTTCTTTCTTTCTTTCTTTCTTTCTTTCTTTCTCTCTTTCTTTCTTTTTTAAAATTAACATCCTTTTTAAAAACTATCCTAATTCTATTGATTCATCATATTTTAATTTTTGTACATTTTCACTGATGGCAGCCTTTCTATAAATAACTAGGGTTACTAGAGTGAAAACTGGAGATAACTCTTGGACTTTTAATGATTGCATAGTTGAGGAAAGTTTAGCAGTGTTACTTGTTGCCTGGTTGTGCCATAAGCAACATCTGCTGAAATTCCTTCTTCTACAGAAGCATTAAAGATACAGGAGCCCTTTCCAGTTTTCAGTTTGGTAACCCTAATAGATGGACAACAGCGGTAACAAAAGTGGCCTCTGTCTGCATTGAGATCCCAAAGACCAACTTAACTGATAACATCTGACGTGAAAGCCTGTGACTCTAACATTATCACAGTTCTTCTTCTATATGATTTTTTAAAATCTTTGCCTGATGAAAAGCCAGCAAAGCTCAGAAACCTTTGCAGCATGAATTTTATGCTTTGGAGTTGGCCCAATAAAAGTAATGCTGCTTTGTGGATTTTGTTCTATTGTGTTGCATGCCTGTCACAGCTATCCCTGAATAACATTCAGATGGAAAGTGTTAGACTGCACACTTGGCCCTTCACATTCGCTAGGGTTAGGGACACAGGGCCCTCGCAAAAGTGAAAAATTTGCAAATAACAAAAATTGTGTGTCTGTGGGATGGGGGCTGAGGCAGGGGTGGGGAAAGTGGGCATTCAGGGTCTAAACCAGGTCAGGGAAAGGAGGTGGTTGGCATTGTTGTCCTGCACTTCCTCTCTCTTGCCCATCTCCTTCCTTGGGTGTGCGTGGAGCATGGGGACAGGGTTTGTGGTGCTGAGAATTTAGGCAGAAAGCCATCCTTAGCTGGCCAGACAGAGATAGCTGGGGGAAGAGGAGGACCAGAGGTGGGTTTTTAAAGAGCAATGTGACTTGATTGGAACCACCAAGAGGGAAGGTTCCCCCAAAAAAGAAGCACCTGAAGTGGGAGAGCAGGGGTTGGAGAAACTTGCAAATAATCAAATCCGTGAATGCCAAACCCACAAATGTGGAGGGCTGACTGTATTCTGAACATGCAGAAAGTCCAGGTTTGAATTTATAAGCGCTGGTTGGGGATTATGGTTATTGTAGTTGAAAACTTACTTTTCCAGGCTCTAGTCACCACCTATGGGGTGTGTGTGTGCGTGAAAATGAGACACACAAAGAGACTTTATTGAGGCCCGTGCAGAAATGGCACATGACATAGTGAAGGACAGCAAGCATGGTGTAATGATCTGAGCTTTGGACTACAACCATGCAGCCCAGGGTTCAATTCCTTGCTCGGCATGGAAACCCCCTGGGTGAGCTTGGGCATGTCACGCACTCTCAGTCCTCAGAAAGCCCCACGATAAGTTCACCTTAGGGTCACCGTAAGTTGGAAATAACTGGAAGGCATACAAGAATCTACTGAAGCTGGAGCAAGCTTGTTTTCTGCTGCTCCTGATACCAGGGCATGGAGCAATGGATTCAAACTATAGGAAAAGAGATTCCACCTAAACATTAGGGAGAACTTCCTGATGGTAAGAGCCGTTCAACAGAGGAATATGCTGCCTCAGAGTGTGGTGGAGTCTCCTTCTTTGGAGGTTTTTATAGACAGACTGGGTGGCAATCTGTCAGAAATGCTTTGATGGTGTATTGCTGCATGGCAGGAAGTTGGACTTGATGGCCCTTCCAGCTCTTATCATTCTATGATTTTGGATGAGCAATGCCTCATTTTGCTTCCTCTTAGCTACCCCCTTGCCAGGCAATATACTCAAGGGTGATTTCCATGTTCCTTTTCTAAACAAAAGATTTTATTTTTGAAATTACAAAAGTAAAACAATTCCTTTCCCATCTCTGTGAAGAATGTAAATTTTATCCTCCCCCATGTTTTTTTTTTGGGGGGGGCTAAGAAAGGAGGTATAGGAATCACCTCTCCAGCAAACAAGCAAATAGAAGTTTCTCCAGCATTTGAGATAAATAAATAAACAGATAAACTTATGAGGGCGGTTATCTGAGGAGACAAAGCATGCAATAACCAAAGAAGGCAACAAGGAAGCCAAGGAAGGAGGAAGGGCTGTGACAATAACTGAAAGCCCCCCCACAGAATTAAAATATTCAGCAGGCTCCGTTGCAAAGTTCCTATTGCAAGTTGCCCTGGGTATGTACCAAAAGATTTAAGCTAGGTCCCATCTGATAAAGGCACAATGCACTCAGCCTGTTACCAGGCAACCAACAAAAAAGAAAAATCAGCAAAATATTGAAAAATATGGGGGCGGCGGGAAAGTGAAGGAAATCAAACCACTGGTTTTGTTTCAGTCCTCATCGTAGACTGAAAACCAGGTATGTGGTTGTTTCTTTCCTTCTCAGCATGCCTCTGGACCAAGCCAAGGCCATTTCCACACTACACTGTTCTAGTGCTATTATGCCACTTTCAACCTCCTATGGAATCTTGGGATTTGCAGTTTAGGGAGGGGCCTTTGGAATTCTCAGCCAGAGAGCTCTTGGGCCTCAATAAACTACAAACCCCAGAATTCCACAGGAGGTTGAATGTGTCTAAACAAGGATTCCTAAGGATGAATGCTGCAGAAAAAGGGCCCCAGGAGCAATGAATGCAAGGCATCTGGTTCCACACACACACACACTATGTGCACACACACACACACACACACACTGCATTATATATATATATATATATATATATATATATATATATATATTTCAAGTGGGTGGCATGCAGAGTTATGCAGGGTGTGATACAGCTGGTCCCTTAGAGCTGGAAGGCAATTCATCAGCGCGCCAATTTCATGTACTTAGCTGAATCGAGCCCAGGTATAACCTCTAGACATTTACCCAGTGCTAATTACACCTTCTCTGGGCAAGCAGCTCTTCCCTCCAGCCCCTAATTGTTTTGTTACACACACAAATCCTCTTGCAAGCCTCCACAAGTGCTGATCATTTTTCATTATAATTTAGGAGGAAAATCCACACTCCCAGTTTCATGTTAAAAGAAGGAGGAGAGGGAAGGTGTGTGGGGGGGCAAAGGGAGGAGAGAAAGGTAGGAGCCCTTGCCCGTGGGATAATCTTTTACCTACAAATCAGGCCTTTATTTTCTGGAATTAGACCTCCCACATTTCAAATGGTTGATTGAGGTAGGTTCAAGTCATTCCTACCCAAGGCCATCTATCTCCCCTCCCCTTGGGTTGGGATGGGAAATCCTCCCACAGTTCCTCGGTGTGATTGATGAGAGAGGTCACAAGTTGGCTGCCAAGCTAGAAAGCGGCCAGATTCATGGAGAAATTTAACCACTATTCTGCTCAGGCAGATTTGTCTGTCAAAAATTTGAACACTGGTTTCCCCATAGCAGGCTCCAGAATCATATGTTGGTTTATACCCAAACAGAAGGGTGTACCGATGGATTTTCCACTGGAGAAGTAAAGACAAAAGAAGCAGAAGAGTTTTGGACATCAGTCATTATCAAAGAGGTTTCTGTGGATAAACTTATCACAGCTAATGACAAAACTCCTTCCCACTCCTGATTAATGCATTTTAATTAGAAAATGTATTTTTACCTTCCAAAAAAAAGCAAATCGATTTAAAATGCAGTATTTCCCATGTGCAAAATTGATGTGTAAATTTAATAACACTGAAATGCGTATTTCACAAATCATCCTATGATGTTTTGAACTGTTATTATAGTTGCATGAGCTGTGATTTTCTGCAAAATTTCACCTGTCCGCTTGAGATTTCTTCGCATATGGACACCTGCATAGTGTCAGCATATGTGTCAAAGTCGAGCATGAATTTCATGCACAGCTGCAGAAAATGTGATTTTATTCTATATATATAATGCGTGGAGCCAGCACGAGTAGTGATCTGAGCATTGCACTATGATCCTGGAGACCAGGGTTCAATCTCCCCCTCGGCCATGGAAACACACTGAGTAACCTTGGGCACATTGCATACTCTCTGGCCCAGTGATAGGGTCCCCTTAGAGTCTCCAAAAGTTGGAAATGACTTGAAGGCACACAACAATACAGTGTGAACATACATGGAAAGGATTCTTTGCACATGTACATTTTAGTAAGTTAATGAAGTGTTGGGATTTTACAAGATTTTACAGCAATGGCGTAGCTTGGTGCAAGCAGAGTGGGGTGGGGGGCCAGGCAGGGGCAGAGGTGCATGGGTGGGGTGACAGCACACATAGACAGGGCAATGGTGTGTGTGTGAGGGGCAATGGTACGTGTCATGGGCAGGCAAGGAGCAGCAGCACCCCCAAAAAAAGTGCCGCCCAGGGCACACTGCTATCTTCATCCCCCCATCCCTACACCACTGCTTTACAGGTCTCTTCTAACTCTGTGATTCTAAAATTCTATCACATTCTTTTCTTTGAATGCCTTAACTCCAGCCTTCAGTCTCTGCCATCTCTAGTAAATAGGATCTCAGATTGATGAAGGATTGCTCACTTAAGGCAGAAGAGACTATACTGAGTGAGCTAATCTGATTTGGGATAAAGGAGTAGGGCTCATCCAAAAGGGGAAAAAGTATCTGGACATATTGAGAATTTCCAGTTCTTTCTCTTTTGATTTTACCTGCATATTCCCAGGTTTGTATCCAAACTCTTTCTTGAAATACCCTTGGTTTCCTCACTTCCCTCTCCCTTGTGTTCTCCTTCCTCCCACTCCCACTGATCACGTGTCACATCCATTCTTAGGCAAGATTTCAGAAATTGATTCACACCAATCTCCACTGAGCCTTCTTTGGCCATTTCCGCACTACATAGTTATAGTGCTATTATTCCACTTTCAAACTCCTGTGGAATTCTGGGGTTTGTAGTTTACTGGAGCCAAAGAACTCTCTGGTTGGGAATTCTAAAGGCATCTCCCTACACGGCAAACCTCATGATTCCACAGGATGTGGAAAGTAGAATAATAGCACTGTAACAGAGTAGTGCGGAAATGCCCATATTCATAATACTAAACAGCTTTAGCAATATCAGCCTAGCTCAACATTAGGGTCATTTTGTTTTTGTGCAAATATCCCTCTTTAGATCTCTATTGAATCAGTGTCCTGGAAACAATAGCTGTATTTACTGGCAGTGAGCATCTTTGCTAGTTTCAGGATAACGAAAACAGACAGCCAAGTGGGAACAATTAACCCAAAAAAAAAAAAAAACTGAGTTAATTTAAACTGACCTGGGAAGTAGGAATGAAATCCTCCATAATGCCAGGAGTTCCCAAGAAATACTTTGGGATGATGAAAACAACATAGGGGATTTCCAAATTAAAATTGGTTTATACAGGAACAAAACCTGGCACTTTTCAAAGAGTGTTTTCGTATCTGGAGGAGCTCATAGATAAAGGTGGGAAAGGTGTGTGTTTTCCCCCTCGTTCTTTTCTGTTCAGAATCTAAAGACATTAGCTGGGACCCTACATCATACTTGTGTGGTGTAAATCTACTTTGTCGTAGTTATACTGTGATCATAACTAAACCATCCCTCTGCTAAGTACTGACATTGTGCAACCATCCAGGGTGGGGGTGTTCAAACCAGAAGAGATTATTTATTTAGGTATAGCTAAGTAACTTCTTATGATCTGAACATCCCTCAAAAAAAAATTGTTCACCAATGCTCCAATAGACCTCCTTCTACCCACACCGTTGATGTCCAGTAATGCAAAAACAGGGGGAGGTAGAGATACAATCATGGCAATATGTCAAAATCATGAATAGGAAACAGTTAGTTACTTATGAGTAAATCTTGGTAAATGTTCCTCATTAACAACTAAGTAGCTGGTAGCTTGTGGCTAAAGAAGCACACCACTCTGCAGATACCTGTCTACTCTCTTATTACTAGCACATGAGGAACACACACTCAGGACACATATAGAGCCTTCCCATTTTAATCTGGAGCATAAATTAGATCCAGGAAATCGCTTGCAGGTCCCAGCCACCTTGGAAGTCAGTCTTCTCCTAACTTTTGGCCCTCAAGGTCTGAAGAGGGATAGATTTGGGTTTGTCGAGTCTTGTCCAAGTCTCCTCCGGGGACCTGACATGCCTACCAATCCTTGGGAAAGGGTGAGGACCTCGCCCAATTCTTATAGTGGGTGGCAGGTTTGATGGGAATGTTCGGCTCAGTATGAAGGAAAGAATCTTCTCATAACTCTTGGTTCAAGATGATCTGTTTCCAAGCTAAATCTTGGGGGGGGGGGAATGCCTTCGATTAATCTGAGAAAATTGCAGTTCAGCAGAAAACTTTCAATCAAGTTTTCAATTAAAATATCTCTAAAGAGTGCCAACTCCCTACAAACATGATGGGATGAGTAGAGTGAAGAGAGCCAGGGCAGTGAAGCAAACTGAATGCTGGACTAGAACAGAAGGTCCTAAGCTGCCCCTCACCGCCACTTGGTGCCAGACCAAGATATTTTACCACCAATACCGGAGCCCATGGGCCTCTCCCACACCCCAGCCTGGGCCAACTCCTCTAACATCTTGAAACACTGTTCAGTGCCAATCCCTGCTTGTATCTCTTCCCTTCCCTTCCACCCACCCCATGTGATGCCATCTGAAATAGCTTGGCCTATGCTAAATCTGATTTAAGGGTACAGAAACCTTTTACTGACCATGAAAGGAGCTGAAATGGGGACATAGCAACAATCAGTTTTGATTTGTAAAAATAGAATCAGTATTAATTTTTTTGTAGTGTAAGGATAGATTTAAAGATAGGAATTTAGTTAGGGAGGAGGCAATGGGATTTAAAATTGAATGTACAGCTTGAGAAAAAATGGAAGAAACCCTTGTTGTTTGCTGCTTTTTGTTCTTGTCTTTGGCCATTTTCGCACTGGACTTTTGTAGCACTATTATTCCTCTTTCAACATCCTCTGGAATCCTGGGGTTTGCAGTTTTGGGAAGGGCCCAGTTGGGTAGAGTTCTGGGCCCTCCCAAAACTGCAAACCCCAGGATTCCAAAGGATGTTGAAAGAGGAATAATAGCACTACAAAAGTCCAGTGCGAAAATGGCCTTTGTCTTAGTTCTGTCTTGGCTCTTAGGCCATTTCTGCACGAACTCACTATACTGCCATAGCAGCGGATGGTTTCCGATTCAGGAGCCGTGTTATGGCATGACGTCATTAGTATCCAGTTGCTATCCCATCCCCAAGTGTTGCAAGACTGCAATATTCTATTTCCAGAAGAAAAAAAATATTAAGAGCCTCCATTAATGCTTCAATCCTGTTGGTGGCTCAGTGCCAACTGATAGCACTTGATGGTGCTTCCAGTCATTGTGAATCCAGTAGTGGATAGGCTGTGGGCATACCCAGCTTGTTCCTTCCTCAGTGACTCCCATGGCATAGTAACTTCAAAATCTATCACCTCTCTGTGTTTATTTGAACGTTCTCCTTTGAGTTAAAACTTTATCTTTTAAAATACATTTTTAGGCCAATAGTGTACTACCATGTTTAGTAGGGCTTCCAGGCGGGGGGGGGGGGCGGGGAACCGAACCAATTACATGATCAAGCTGGAGCAAGTCCGAAGGAGGGTGACCAAAATGGTGAGAGGCCTGGAAGCCATGCCCTATGAGGATAGACTTAGAGAGCTGGGTATGTTTAGTCTGCAGAAGAGGACATAATAGCCATGTTTAAATATTTGAAGGGATGCCATGTAGAGGAGGGAATGGGCTTGTTTTCTGCTGCTCCAGAGACCAGGACAAGGAGCAATGGATTCAAGCTGCAGGAAAGGAGAGTCCACCTGAACCTCAGGAAGAACTTCCTGACAGTCAGGGCTGTCCGGCAGTGGAATCTGCTGCCTCAGAGTGTAGTGGAGTCTCCTTCCTTGGAGGTTTTTAAGCAGAGGCTGCATGGCCATCTGTCGGGAGTGCTTTGAGGGTGTTCCTGCATGGCAGGAGGTTGGACTGGATGGCCCATGTGGTCTCTTCCAACTCTACATTTCTATAATTCTATGATTCTATGATTCTAATTAGGGGCAATGGGACAGGGTGAAGGTGGGGACAGGGAATGCCCAAGAATGCTGTGACACAGAAGGAAAACCGGTGGCAATACTACTACTCATCCAATGAAGGAGGGAGGGGCAGAAAACAGTGTTCCTAACCCAACTGCATTGCACAAATGGCAACGCCGCAAGTGTAATGGTATATCACGCTAATGGCCGTTAGTGCTGAGCTGGCCTCAGTCTCACGATCAAACCAGCTTTGGTGGCAATGTTCACTCACTGTCTAGCATCCTGCTGGTTACTTCTAACTAAAGTAGACCCATTCAATCCTTTGCTGAATGGTGAGTCAATACATAGACAAATCCCATTGATTTAATGGGCTTACTGTAGTCAGGACTGTTCAGGCTGCTGTGTATCCATGCCTATGAGAAATCATCCCTATGATTAATTCAGTAAGATAGAAGACAAACCACCAGACAAGAAAGGAATGATGTCTGAAAGCTCTAGGAGAAACAAGGGTGCTTGGCAGGATTAGAACCTGGAATAGTTACTTTTTGGCCTACTGTTCACCAACTCCTGTTTGGTTCGGAAACAGGAGACAGCCTTCTTGGTGATTGCTCCCAAGTTTTGGTACTCCCATCCGTGGAAGGTTTTGGCCCTCTGTCTGCTGTCTTTCCTCCAGAAGGCAAAGAACTTTTTATTTAGGCAGTTAAGAATACGTGTCTAAGGGCCATTTCCACACGAATCTGTTATAGCGCGATGATTCCACTTTCAACCTCCTATGGAATCCTGGGGTTTGGTGTTTCGGGAAGGGCCAGCTGGCCCCTCCCGAAACTGCAAACCCCAGGATTCCATAGGAGGTTGAAAGTGGAATCATCGCGCTATAACAGACTCATGCAGAAATGTCCTAAGTAGCTGATAGAGAATTATTGTTGCTGTGTGCCTCCAAGTCATTTCCAATTTTTGGTGACCCTAAGGCAAACCTATCACAGGGATTTTTTGGCAAGATTTGTTCAGAGGAGTTTTGCCTTTGCCTTCTTCTGAGGCTGAGAGAGTACAACTTACCCAAGGTCAGCCAGTGGGTTTCCATCAACAAGCAGCGATTTGAACCCTGGTCTCTAATGCTCAAACACTACACCATGCTCACTCTCTGATAGAGAATACAGGCCTACATAACACCTGAGAATGTTTCGAGGTCACTTTTCAAAAACTCGCTGATGTGTCAAGGTCACTCAAGGGGTAGGTCTTCTATATAAAAAGTACAGGATTTATTCTGTCAACACATTTCAATTTAGTACAATCTTTTATTATTATTTGGCAAGGTGTTTTTGCATGAAAGGGTTTTCTAATACCCCCAAACAGTGTGAACACAGCTAGCTCACGGTGCCTCATCTGGATCAAAGAATGCCCTCTCCAGTTTAACCTTCGAGTAATTTGTTTAAACTTGTAGGGCTCTCGGAGGGCAGTCCTCTTTCATGCTCAGCAACCCTACCTGCCTTCGGTGCCACATTAACTCTTGGCATTAAATGCCCTTTCTCGCAAATCCCATCCCATAGGGTGACCTCATTTGCCTTTCAAACAAAGAAATCTTTATGCAGAGGTGGATGCCAGTGAAAAAGTGGAGGGAAAATTGAAACAACTCCTTAGTTAAATAATATGACCTTCCTCTCCCCACCCTGCATTCCCATCACTTATAATCCCAAATCTGTGGTTTTGACTGACTTTTTTGTGTTGAGTTTTGTTGGCTGCTTTAGATTTTGCATTCTAATAGAAAGCAGGTAGAGACATTCACTGAAATCCTTTTGTCAGTAGTAATAGTAGTAGTAGTAGTAGTTGTATATCTTCAACTCATTTCTGACTTATGGTGACCTGAAGGTGGACCTATCATGTGAGTTTCTTGGCAAGATTTGTCAAAGGGGGGGGGGTGCCATTGCCTTCCTTAGAAGCTGAGAGAGTGTGACTTGCCCAAGGTCACCCACTGGGTTTCCATGATCCAGGAGGGATTCAGATCCTAGTTTTGCAGGTTCCTGATCTAGCACTCAAGCTGCTATGCTACACTGGCTCTCTTCCACTCTAGTACCGAGTCATTCAATCAGTTGTTGAATGGAGATCAACACATAGGTAAATCCAATGGATTCAGTGGGTTTACTCTTGTTTGGACTAACAATAGTCTTTAGGCCATTGGACTGAAATGCAGTTTGTTGCTGTTATTTGCTATCATCTCAACTTCAACTTGCAGTAAACAATGAATGACAGCCTCCCAACATCATCAATCATCAACTGCCCTACTTATGTCTTACTAACTCAGGACCGCAGCTTCCTGGATTGAGTTGATCCAGCTGTAGCTCTCTCTCCTGCCTTCCACTTCATCAAACATTATTGTGTTTTCCAATAAGCCGTGCAATCTCCTGATATGTCCAAAGCATAACAGTGTCCATTTGTAATCTTGACTTCTAAAGAGAGTTCGGGTCTCATTTGCTCTAAAACCCATTTATTTGTCTTTTTAGCAATCTATGGTATCTTTAGAACTTTTTTCCAAATCAGTTGAGCACAGTAAAACCATTGACTGAGGCCATTTCTGCACTGCACTGTTATAGTGCTATGATTCCCCTTTCAACATCCTGTGGAATTCTGGGGTTTGTAGTTTACTGAGGCCCAAGAGCTCTCTGGCTGAGAATTCTAAAGGCCCCTTCCTCAACTGCAAACCCCAGGATTCCACAAGATGGTAAAAGTGGAATAATAGCACTAGAAAAGAATAGTGTGGAAATGGCCTCAATTACTGAATGGTGAGTCAGCACACTGATAAAACCTATTTTATTAATAGATCTACTCTAGTTGGGACTATATAGGATTCAGGGCATTGTTTTCAAAGAAATAAAGAAATTCCTCAGGTTTAATCCTTTCTCTAGGCTTTTTGGGATAACTATTGCCTGATACATTATATCAGACACTTTTGCACAGATGATACACTAAAGTATACTATATCCCATGCGCACACACACCCCAAAAAAACATTATACATCAAATACCTTTGACAAAATCCCATTTAAAGGTAATGTATCCCACTGAGAGGAAATACACAAGACCTAAAAGGAAGTGCAAGTTAGTTCTACAGGTCCAGGGTACCTCAAGTATATACATACATACATATATATATACATGCATGCATGCATGCATGCATATAATTTGCTAGTAACCTAGGACCACAGTAATATTTCAGGGATAGGATATAAACTGTGTCCAAAAATAAGACAGCCCTGTAAAGTTAGGTAGGGATGGATGCATCTGCCTATTTCTACTCTGACATTTTCCTACACATTCAGTCATAATTCCAATGAAGGGAACTTTCTTTTCTCTATAACTCTAGGAGAAATTAGAAGGCCAGGCTGGTGAATCAAGGATCCAACTTTAGGAAAAGAAACGCATCTTTGGTCTCCCACTCTGACAGACCAGACTCTGAAGAGAATGGGAACCTGAGCCACCAGCAATTGTGTTCTAAAATAGTTTGCCAAGGTTGCCAAGTCACAACTGCAAAGTGCAAGGGCTGGAAAAATTCCATGAAGCCAGAAAATTCAATAAAAGTCAAAACTTTTAGATGTTAGCTGATCATGTACCCTCTTAAAAGGGAAACAACCTTTCCCTAGTGCTTTCTAGGCACCCATAGACAAAGCCAGTGCTTGATCACTGAGCCATGGGTCCTCTGGAGCTTGGAAGAGTTCCTTTTTGGGAGCTATAGATCCCATAGTCTCCCAACCAGTGTGACTGGGGCATTTAACCCAAAGCATTTTATTTGGGTGAACATAACCTTCAAATGCCCCAGTTTGTTAGGAACAGTCCCAATGAATACTCTGCCATCTTCCTTTTTAAGCTGCTTCTAAAATATCCCAGTTTCTCTCCCTGTTACCCCAAAACGTGAATGACTCAGGGGTCCACTTGCGATGCCAGTACCTCCCCATGACAAGGAAGAATTAATTAGCTCAAAATTAGGAGGTCTGCGAAAGGGGGGGGGGTAACTTAACAAGATCTTTCCACTAATGCTTATGGGGTCCTTGCAGGGAAAGGAGGAGCCAGAGAGTTCAAAATGTAAACTAAAAGTGTGTTTTACTGAAAGAATCACACACGCACATAAAAGATTGAAACATTCACGCACCCACACAAGGACTAACTGACAGTAAAGGGAGGAAAGTTGTAGATAGAGGACATTTAGGGTTCAAGTGATAACTACTGGTCCGGAGAGAAGCAAAGAAAACTGCAACATGGCTTAGGTGGGCACCTAAGGACAGTTCTCATTTGAGAATCAAACAGAAAGCACGGCATTCAGAAAGTTGAGAGACTGCAAGAGACTGCTCAAAATCTAGAGTCTTTTATAACCAGAATCTATCCTACAGGTATGGGTGTGAATTGCTCTTCCAATCAAGCAGACAAGGGGAGTTGCAACACAAACAATGAAGTCAAGATGGAGTTAATTGTCTTAGTGTCTGAATGACAAAGAGCTAATGGCTGTCGTAATAGCTCTGTATTGTAGAGAGGCTGGGAAGACAAAGCAGAGAAACATCCAGGTGTGAGGGAACAGGGTTAGAACAATCACAGTTTGGTGAGGATTTCTCCTTTCTGCTCCGAGATGTCCAGCTCTTAGCGCAAGCCCATTGTCTCTAGAGTTACCTTGCAGTCTGCCTAACAATGACTTCACTTTCACTTAGGAGGGGGTATGGCTGACCTTCTTTGCAATCTCACATTTACAGTCAGTAATTTTCCTCTTTCCAGCTTGATCTTTCAGTCACCTCAGGTTTCATTTTATATCAGTGCCAATTAAATAATATTGCCAATTAAACCATATCAATCTTGAGGGGTGCGCAGAGCCATAACCTCCCTCCCTCCCATTTCTCCCCTTTGTCCTCAGCTTATTCCAAATGCTGCAAACTGAGTTCAAAATGTAAAAGTAGTTTGTACTCAATTAACTCAGTGGGAGGATACGAAGGAAGAGGAATCTTCCCCTTCCAAGTAGACTCAGGCGAAAGCACACTGCTGCAGTCTCTCCTAGATTGTCTTTTCTCTCTCATTAATAATTTTTGCTGTCTTGGCCACGCTCTCATGTCACTTGGCCACACACATCCCCATTTTCATCTGTAAAATGTTGAAGGATATAGATGGAACACAGGATGGCACTCCCTCGTTTTACCCACAGAAGCCAATCAGACTGCCATTTGAATCTTAAAATGCAAGACAACATCCTTCCCCAGTTTGGAAGGCAGTCATAGCAGCTCCCTGAGCCACAGAACTCTGTTTTGCGGCACCTTGTTGCTGCCTCCCACAATCTGTTGCCCTCGGCATGTGCTTCAATTTACCTAATGACAGGGCTGGCCCTGCTTTATGCATGGTTTAATCTCCCTTTCACAGGTTTTGAGCTTGACCTTTAGCCCCAAGAAATAAATACACCGGAGAGACCAAGATCAAATTCAGTCTTGTATTGAAAACTTCTTTCTCCCTACCCCACCCCACCCCAGTTTTCATTTCCTAATGCCTCTTGCGGCTATGCTCTGCTGTTAAAGACAGTCAGAAAAATTCCACTTGTGGTTTTTCAGAAGCTGCAGCAAACATTCAAAATATATCTCGTTTTGAAGTGAACTTTGCTGGAGTCAACACTTTTGTTGTTGTTGTTGTATTCATATGTGTATGTGTGTGTTTTGGTATTAGCACACCTTGGGTGTTTTCTTTCAGCTCTCCTTGCTTGAGATTCAGCCATTCTGCCTGAAGGAGGGGAGAAACAGAGTTTGCATGTTATTTATCACCATGTCTTTCAACAGCTCTCCCAGTCATCCATTTCTGAAAGAATACAGTTGAGAGTGAGGTCACTTGGAGGTAGCAAGATGCCTCATGCAGAAGAAAAAAGGGGGAAGGAAACTTCCAGGACTTTATCTTTCTGTCAACTGGAGCAGGACATGAAAATGGAGGAAAGCTAAAGCACTGGGAAGATGGGAATGAGGTGAAAGAAGGAAGATAAAATAGGTCCTAGAGAACATCAATTCTGAGCCCATCGAGATGAACATCTGTGCCCACAATTGGGCAGTGGATGGTAGATAGGCTGACTTGTTAAAATTATATCCCACCTTTCCTCCAATGAGCTCATGGTGGCATGTCTGGCTCTCCTTCTCACTTTATAGTCCCAACAAGAACTGAGTAGATCTGCCAAAGCAGCGTGTGATTGGCTCAGAGTCATGGAGTCAGTTCCATGACAGATTGAGAACCTGAACCTGGATCTCCCATTACCCAAACTCTAACCATTATAGCATCCTGCAAGCTTTGCCCCTGGGATCATATCTATGTGTGTGATTGGAAGAAGGCAGCAGGATCCTTGATGGTCCAACCCACCACCATCATAGGAATTCACCTATTTATATTTCAGATTTCAGTATGGGATCAAGGGTTCTGCAAAGGGTAATTTCACACCACAGAGTGATAGCACTGTGATTCCACTTTAACTGTCATGGCAGCATCCTATGGAATCCTGGGTTTCGTAGCTGGGCAAGACACTAGAGCACTGTGGCTTCTAAATCCCATCCCTAAACTGCAGATCCCAGATTCCTTATTGATAGAATCATGGCAGTTATAGTGGAATCATACTGCCATCAATTTGTAGTGTGAAAAGACCCTCAGTCATTGCATCACAGAATGATAGAGTTGGAAGAGACCAGAAGGGCCAATGAGTCTGGCCACCTGTCATTCAGGAACACACCACCAAACCATTCCTGACAGATGGCTATCCTGCCTCTGTTTAAAAACCTCTAAAGAAGAAGACTCCATCACACTCCCAGGCAGCATACTCCACTGTCACACTGTTCTTACCATCAGGAAGTTCTTCCTAATGTTTAGATGCTCCATACCCCAGTCTCTGAAGCACCAGAAAACAGGCTTGCTCCATCCTCCACGTGACATCCCTTCAAATATTTTAACATAGCTATCATACTTAAACATACCTACACCTAATCATCCCTATGTAGGTTCTATTTCATTTCAGACGTTCTTGTGTGCTCCAGAAAGGCTTGTGTGGTAAAGAAGGCTGGTATCAGGCACTGCATTCTATCCCTAACCCATTGCTCATTGATCATAACATCTCAAAACCACCCCACATATGGAACTGTATGCATGGAGGCCATTTCTGTGAGTTTGAGAGGCACGTTTCCATCAGTTATAACAATCATTAGGCATGAAAAGGTAGTGCTCTTATAAAATGTTGCAAAGAAAATGCATAGGTGGAAGAGGAATATCTCTTCAAGAAACGGCACAGGCTAGACTCATTGGCCAGAATTCTACTGATGGTCCCAAACAGAGTAGAGCTATGTAATCAATGGGATTTACATTAAGGTAGACTCACCATTCAACAATGGTTTGAAAAGTCTGTTCTAGCTGGGACTAACCAACAGACCTAACTGATGCAGGAAGAGAAAAGTTGTGGCTAAAACCAACAAACAGGAAATGCTGTGTTAAATACTGAGTCAGCCTATACATAAATCCCACTGATTGAAGGGGTCTACTCTAAACAATACTAACAATAAGAGTCAGGACAAAATAAAATAAACACTACACCTAATCATTTGCAAATTCTGCAGCAAACTAAGAGCTGTGTAATGTATGGAGAGGGAGAAGATTCTGAATGATTCATCATTTCTTGCTTTATTAATTATTCATTTTCTTTTTTTGAGTATCTCTGAAAATGGTTTTAGTCACAACAAAGGAGAAAAAAATGTTCAAGTCATTGAAGCTTCACCTTCAATAGCTGAAAGCATTATTCACTAAGCATTTTGACTTCTAAGAGTTCGGTGAGTTTGGCCTACAGACATTTGTGCCCGTCACAAAAGCCATGAAAACTAGAAACATGCTTAGATGTCAGATTTTAAAAACAAACAAACTAGAATTCTCAGGAAGCTTGAGTCTGCACCAGTACCATATTCTGCTTTTTTCATAGAATCATATAATTGGAAGAGACCACAAGGGACATCAAGTCCATGCAGGAATATACCAACAAAGCATTCCCAAAAGATAGCCATCCAACCTCTGTTTAAAAACCTCCAAAGAAGGAGACTCTATCACACTTTGAGGCGGCAAATATTTAAACAAAACTATCATGTCACTTCTTAACCTTCTCTTCTCCAGGCTAATCTAAACATTTAGTGATATTTAATAATAATTCTGGTTTTAAGAGTAGTGTAGTCTGAAACATTTTTGATATCATTGCTTGTACATCTTCCCAAAAAATTTTAATTTTTGGACATCACCACCACATGTGAAAAAAGGTACCCCTTTCTAGGTGGCATTTCCAACATTTATTATTACCAGTGTTGTACATTTTATTCAATTTAACTGGAGTTAAATACCACATATAGAACATTTTGAGTTGATTTTCTCTTGGAAGACCATAAATGAATTTGTTTTTTTCCATGAATCTTCCCACTTTTCCAATTCTGTTTCATGTCCTATACTTTTTGCCCATTAATAATTGTTTCTTTAATTACTTCCTGTTGTAACTCTGATTGAATTAGTAATTTGTACATCTTGGAGCTCATATGTCTGGTATCCCCAAATACTAATTTCTCAAACTCGTTATACTGATGCCCTAATTCAAAGCCTTCAGTTTTATAATCTCTTTTAAATCTTTCTGTCAGTTGCATATATGGGAACCAATTACACTTAAAACCTAATTGTAGGAGCTCTTCTCTAGTTTTTTATCGTAATGTATTTTGTTTATCCTCATTAAGCAATAATTTGTATGTTAGCCATTCATTGTCTTCATCAGCCATTCATTGTATTCCGTCCAGTTCCATGCTGGATGGAAGGAAGTGTGATAGCTTTGCCCTTTCCTTCCGCAGCGCAGCCGCATACATTCCCAGGCTGCTCTTGGGGGGCACTTCCTGATGTACCACATGCAAGGTAAGTGCCGGAGGGATGCGGGAGGGATGCACGAAGAGCTGAAAATGATATACTGCATGATTGCCACATGATCGCTACAGGAACGACGCACAATCGCAAAGACATCATGTGGAACCATCCTCACGATCCCGCATCGGTCCCGTGGCCATTTCGCATGGGAAATGGCATGCAAAAAGGGCCACTGTGTTAACTGAGATGTGCCTGTACAGGTGTGAGATTCCTCCGCTGTGCCAGAGGTTGAACCAGCTGACCTCCCACATCCTGTTCAGCTCCAAAATTCTATGACTTACAATATCACTAGGTGAAGCATACTCATCCACCACCATTCCAGCCCCTCCATTTTTTAAAACCCCATTCATTTTAAATTGTGGTTTTTGTTCCTTCAGACATTCATGTCCATACTGGGGTTAGGCTTGTGTGCCCGTTGGTTTTAATGTCCTTTCCACAACTGGACGGATGAAAACAGGAATATCTCTGCACTCATAACAAAGGATCAGTTGCTAAACCCCTCTCTCCCCAGCCTCTATCTAGATGATGTTGTCACTCCCCACACTTACGCCTGCTGTGTGAGCATCCCAGAGCTTGGAAGTAGCACATTAAAAGTTATGTGTAGAGCAATGGTTCTTAATCTGTGGTCCACAGACCCCTGGGGGGTTCACTGTGTCCTTACAGGGGGTTCACAGGCTTGAAGAAAAGTTATGAGCTTTTATAATTAAAATAGAATGAATGAATGAATAGAAGACAGATAGACAGACTGTTATACATTCATCTCAAACAATAGAAGGTTTTTTTGCTGGTGATAGACATCATTTGTACAAAGTTTAATTGCAATATCTCAAACCATTCAAAAGTTATGGAAACAACTGTTGGCTAGGAAAAAATATGTCCTCAATTCTTGCTACTTCGGCACATGGTGAGAACATGGAAGTGAATGATGCTGAGTGACTGAGAGAAAGCACGTGACATTTCTTGCTACTGCACATACAGCCAGAAGCACCTTAACTCTCAGTGGTCCATGGCAAAGAAAGATATTTAAAGAGGGTCTATGATAAAGAAAAGATTAAGAACCACTGGTATAATTTTGAGTAACAACTAACAAGAACTAGTAATGGGGAAATTAACCAAGTAACAAATAATGTTAACGATTCAATGGTTTTAAAGTAACTTTCCAAACTCTGCTGTATCCTCTGCATGGGCAATGATATACTAGAAAAATGTTGTTGTTTCACAACATGGTGGCAGAAATCTAACAAAGGTTAGAAACTATGCACTTCCTGAAGGGGTCTTAAGATGATTCATTTATTAATCTATTGGTTGGATTTGTATCCCATCCCTCATGAAAACACAGTTTACATCAGAGGTGGAAATCATGGAGCTCTCCAGATGTTCTTGGATCACAACTTCCAACAGGCCTTAACAGCATAACCAATGATGAGGAATGTTGGGAGCTGCAGTTCGACATCTGGAAGTCCACACAATTTCCATCACTGGTGGGAAAGTTATAGCCTGCCAGATGTTCTGTTGGATTACAACTCTCATAATCCCTGACTATTGGCCAGGCTGATGGGGATTAAGTATCTGACAACATCTCGGTGGCTGTATATTGTCCATCTCTTGTTGTTGTATGCCTTCAAGTTATTTCCAACATGGGGTTTTCTGAGGCTGTGTGTGTGTGACATGCCCAAGGTCAGCCAGGGGATTTCGACGGCTGAGTGGGGAATTGAACCCTGGGCTCTTTCTGCACCTTGCCTTATCCTGTCACCATGTGGTCACAATCCCGGCAGCACCTTTCTTGGGAAAGGAGTGCAACAGGAATGCTCCCCTCTGCACCTTACCGACTCCCTGCAGGTGGGAGCATGAGAGACACGCTTCTTCCTTCCGCAGAGCAGCAGGGCTCTTTCCTATGCTGCACAGGGGCAGGAAGCACCTCTATCACTCTTCTGGTCCTTCCATGTGGCAGGCAAGTGTGGGACCGTCATGTGATTGGGGGCCATTGACAGAGAAAATCTGTCAATGACTTACCCTGTGATCACACCGGCCAGTGACAGGAGAAAAACAAGTCTTGCTCCTCTCCAATCCCCATGCCAGGATGCCACGTCCATGTGGAAAGGGCCCTGCTCTCCAGTTTTATAGTCCAACACCAATGCTCAAACCACTACAGCATGCTGTCTCTCTGTCCATCTCTTTATGACTGTAAATGAACTGCAGCAAGCTCTGGGCCCACCAACTCCCAATGCCTTCTTCTCCTCCATGCGCAGCAAAGCAAACAGAATGTTAGTCCTACTTTTAGCCCTGAATAGAGGAGACCCATTCAATCAATCTGTATGTTGATTCACCATTTAACAATTGTTTCAAGGAGTTTATTCTAACTGGGACAATGCAACAGGATTCCAGCCAATGGTTCCTAACTTGTTTCTGAATAGTCCAAACTCTTGCATTATGGGCATATCCTGGTTCTGATATGTGACTTTAATTGGAACAAATTGTATGCCCTCCAACATTTCACAGATGGAAACTAAGAGATATCTGGCCAAGCAATGTCAGAGGACGGACAAGATGACAAAAGTGATTAAAGATGGAGAATGCACAAGCTAGGATTGGCTGCAGTGGTTGGTTTTGCCTAAATCTACCTGGAAGCACAGATATCACCCCCTTGTCTCCTCTCCTGTCTGCCAAGTTGATTGAGTACAAACTGCTTTTGTTCACTTTGGACTCTATTTGCAGCAATGGAAGTAAGGTGAGGACAAAAGAGCAAGGTGGGAGAAAAAGAAAAGCTGGGACATTTTCAAAGCAACTGAAAAAGTGACACAGGAATTATCGGGACAGTCAGAGAGTAAGAAATCACAGCCCTCTGAGTTTATATCTGATGCAGGGCTATGGCTCATTCTAAAGCAAAAAGGGAACTGGTCTGTCTCTCCCCATGCACATGAAGGACAAGAAGAAACAGGGAGGATGTGAGCCCAAGACTTTCCACAGTTTGCTCATGAACACGGTTAACATACAGGCTGAATTCTAACTCCCAACAGGTCAGGTCAGGATAGCCACCAGTTAAGAGTGATGGGAGTCATGGTCCAATAGTGTTTTCAACTCTCTTGGTGTCCTAGGCTTTTGTTAAGTTCCACTACAGGAATGTTTGGACTTTGGTGTCCAATGGTGAAAGACTGTATTTAGTTCAAGGTTACAGAACTGGGAGTTGGACATGTGGCACATCGTGCATGGTTGCACACTGATGCACATGCACATTTAGTTGTGCACTTGGCTATGCAACATCAGAATTTACTAATGGGGTAATGAGTAGGAACTTGGCCAACATCTGGAGGGAGATAGCTCCCCCAACCTTCGTTGAGATTAGTGCTTCTCAAGCTTTGAGCTTCCAGATGCCTTGGATTTCATGTCCCAGAATCCCCGACCATTGGCCAAGTTGGTTGAGGCTTCTGGGAATTGAAGTCCAAAACACCTGGACTGCCAAAGTTTGAGAAGAACAGGTTTGTAGTTATTAGTCTGAATCTTTAATGTTCACATGCATGCACTTAAACACAGGATGAATCCAGTTCTCATTAAGAGATTTAATTTCTCGAGATGCTAAAGATGGAAATGAAAAGTCAGACCACTGGTCCATCTAGTTTGTTGTCTATAGAAGAGGATGGAAGTTGCCCAGGTTTTAAAAAGACAATCTCAAGGTGAATTGAAGCCAACTGAAGTGAAGAACAAAATGGCACCCACTCTGATTCCATGTATTGGCAGCTGACTCATTTCTTCAAAACTGGTGATAAGTCAGTGTCCTTCCCCTTACCAAAAAGCAGCAGGCTAGCTCAGAGGGAATAGAGCCACTGCCTAGCACAGAAAAGCCCCGTCTTCCTTACCTAGCCCATACAGACAAGCTAGAAAATGTGGTTTTCTTCTTACAGACAGGAGCATCCAGAACACTAAGGCTACAATCCTGCATGGCTCAATGTTGCACAGTAGTTCTGCACATGGAACTATGCTAAGCTGATCCATTTTATTACCAACACTCGAGACAGATCATATTCCCACTGAAGCCCGCCTTGTATAGTCATCCATGCTGTGGGGTGGGGGGAGAAAAGTATCTGGCAATGTCCCTATAGCCAGATGTGAAGCGAATGCATGAATGAGATCCATCAGGGTCAAGTAGTGGGAGGAGAGTATAAGTCTTCAGTGATCATCTTTGGCATGCTTTTGGTGTAGGGTAGGACTCTGACATCTCCCTTTACAGGGTTCTGGGACCTGGAGAATTGAGAAGGAGGCTACCCTTGAGGTTAACCTGGGATCTTGGTCCTCACTTATAAAATTCTGGAGTCTACGTTACCTCCCAACTACAGTTGGCTAAGGAGCAACCCATAGTATTTGGACTGTCCTAGGGGATGATGTATTCCATCCAAGGAGGCTGTCAAGGGGTTGACACCTGGGCCTCAGCTGGACCCACTTCAGGTTGCTCCCCCTTCTTGCTTTATTTCCAGGACAACACAACTTAAATAGGTTAGGTCAAAAAAAATGGCCCTTATTTAACCCTGTCTTCTGTGTCTGGTCTCGTAATTCCACAGCTGGTTACCAAACACTGCTGATGCATTACAATTTGGGTTACTAACAGAAGTGTGGGCCTCACCAAATGATGGTGAAAGAAAATCACAGGGTTGAATTATAATTCATTTCATACCCCATGGTGCTGCTTCATGCTTTGTCATGTGTATTTAACACTGTCTTGGCCTACTTAGGTATTTTCTGTCACCAGAAAGTGACTTGTACCAGTCACATGGATTTTTCAAGTAATTTCAAAGTAGATGTTTCAAGGGCTTTCCTTTTTCTTTCTTTTTTGAAAAGTGAGAATGCAGAATTATTTAACAGAGTTATAACTACAACAGTAAATAACTACTTATGGTTTGGAACCACGCTGTTGTGTCGTTATGTTCCTTCAAAATGACTCCAGCTTCTGGGAATCCTAGGGTTTGCTTGCCTTATTCAATGGAGTTTGCCACTGTCTCCTTCTCAAGCTGAGAGAGTATGACATGTCCAAGGTCACCCAGAGTGTTTCTATGACCAAGCAGAGATTTGAACCCTTGTCTCCCACAGTCTTAGTTCAACATTCACATCACTCTATCTCTGCTTGGAAATATACTGTATTTGCTGGCATATAAGACACATCAGCTTCTAAGATGCAGCCCATTTATATGCCAGTAAATAACTTTTTGCTGACATATAAGATACTTGGGCATGTAAAACACACCCCATTTTCAAACAGTATTTTTGGAGAAAAAAAGTGAGCCTTATACACCAGCAAATGCACTAACTGTAATTAAGTCCTTTTAAGAAGTAATTTTCCAAGCTCCAATCCCAGATCTCTAGCCTTAACCTATTAATGGTATCTTAAGATATTCTGTGCCTAGTAGCAAATGCCATCTTGCATCTGTTCACATAAAGAAGCCTAAACCCAATGGCATATAAGACTCACTTTTTTTCCTGAAAAATACTGTTTGAAAATGGAGTGTGTGTTATATTCCAGTGTGTCTTATACACCAGGAAATAGTATTTGCCGACGTATAAATGGGGTGTGTCTTATACGCCCGTATGTCTTACACACCAGCAAATATGGTAGGTCACAGTAGATTCAATCAATTATTGAGTGGTAAGCCAGCATGGTGTAGTAGTTTGCGGGTCATACTATGACCTTGAAGACCAGGGTTCAATTCCCTGCTCAGCCATGGAAATCCACTGGGTGACCTTGGGCATGTCACACAGTCTCACCCCCAGATAACCCCATGATAAGGGGTGATAGGTTTTCCTTAGGGTCACTATAAGTTGGAAGAGACCTAAAGGCACACAAGAGCAATGACAAGACTAACACTTATGAAAACCTCATTGTTTCAGCAGGTTTAGTGTTAACTGGTCCTAATAATTGTGATTTTAGACACCAAGTTCCCATCCTTCCAAAAGCACAAGCCGACATCAAATCAACAGAATTTAATCTAGTTTATTCTCCAAAAAAAAGGAGGAAAAATATGAAAACAAAACCAAAAAGCGCAGTTCTTAACACTAGCCGTAAGTAAAATTTGTACAACCATTCAGTCTGTATCATAGGATGAAATAAATCTACATCTTGTCTTATTTTGGTGCTTTTTAGTTATACATACAAACAACAATTACAAGAACTTGTTCACAATGCGTATAGGCCTGGACAAACTCATCGTGGCAAGGAAGCGGAATGTCATACCGATTGCCCTGAAACCGTTCAAAAATATCCCCCTTAATTCAGAGGCCCATAGCCTGGAATGAATGATTTGCCTACAACTTGGATTAATTTTATTTTTTTTTAATGCATCAAAACAACTTGAGCCAGTAAGTGAAGAAAGAGAGAAAGAGAAAGAGAGAAAAGCAAAAAAAGAAAAAAAAATCCAGCCCACTACTGGCAGTTTGTCCATTTGCTGGTTTGACCTCGTTCCTCTCAAATTGTACCATGAATCATCTGTCTTGATATTTCGTTTGTGGTGCTTTGACCAAAAACTCCAAGCAGTTACTTTTTTTTTTTCCTTTTCTTTTATACAGCTAAACAGATGTCAAAGTCTTCTCCAAAAATGTACATTATTTCTTACAATATAAGTTACACAGTGTTCTGCATCGATCTGTTTGGGACTGGGGTTTGGGGGGAAAAACAGAGATGGCAGGGTGGCCTGTTGTATCATCTTCACAGCACTAGAAACCCAGTTCAAGAGTGACTCGGTGTCAGAATGGTTTATTCACAAATGGGATCCCAATTTGGTGGTGGAAAGAACACGCAGACGCTTGGGAGCACAGCCAATGGTCACCTTTCCATGAGACTGGTTGTCTTTATGCCTTCAAATCAACTTTTAAAATTTTCTCCTTATTTTTTTTTCCTTTTTCTTCCTTGGTTTTTTGTTTTTTTAATTTTTTCTCCATCCATTTCCCAAGGGCTTTCAATGTTCAAAAAACACTCCTGCCAGCAACGAAGGCAAGTCTGTAAAAAATGTACGTCTCATTTTGAGAACTTTAAACAAAAAGCAGTCGAGCAGGGAAGTCTCTCTCTCTCTCTCTCTCTCTCTCAATCCTGGGCACACTCTTAGCCCATGGCGGTGACCATACTAGACGGGTGGTGAGGTCCAAAAGACAGGCTGGAAGGCGGGTGCATCGGAGTCGGCGTGGTGAGCATGTGACCCGAATGGCTGAAGGGCGAAATGTGGCTAATAGAGGACATGTGTCTCGAGAGGGCGGCCGGGTTGAAGGAGCTGCTCTTGGGGAAATCGTCCAAGCTGTCGTGGACCTTTTTGCACTTTTTCGACTTGCTAGACATTTTTCGGTTTCGGGTCTGGATGCCTTCCTTCTTCATAGTCAGGGGTCTGTTAATCTAAACAAAAATCAATTAATCTTTTTGTGGGGTTGTTGTGTCTCCATCCCTGCATCCCGTCCGCCCCCAAAAACACACTTATGTAAAAAAAAAAAGCATGGCAAATGTGGAAAGACCCCCTCCAGACCCTCCCCACAGGCCTCATCCCTTCACATAGCCTCCCAACATCTCACAGATGAAAGCCAAGCCACATTTGGCTCAGCATTGTCAAAGGTTGATCAAGATGACAAGTATTACTATTGAGGAAGAACACACAAAATGAGAGGCTGCAGAAGTTTGCTTTTGCCTGAGCCAACTGGAAAGGGAGAGATCTCCCCCTGCTCTTCTCCTTTAGCTGCTTCTGAGTAAACCAAGTATAAGCAACTTTTGTATTTTGCAGCCACTGAAGTAAGCTGAGGACAAAGAGGAAAAAGCGAGAAGAGGAGGAGGAGAGAGAAACTGGAACATTTTGAAAGCAATTGATTAATTGGGACTGATCCTGCCAAATTGGGACACTTCCTATCACCATTTTCAAAAGGACTGCAGACAAAAACTGAGGCATTTGGGAGCAGTTTTGGGCTCTCGGGTGTTTATGTGGGTAGAATGCGGACATTTTCATGCCTTTTGGTGGTTTTATGCATGGTATGGGGGGGGCAAAAAAGTGAAAACCATGCTAATTTTCTAAAAGATTGACAAGTTAGCAGCTTTGGAAGACTGGTGATGTCCAGGGGCCACCTCTAAGGTCACAATTTTCCCACGCCTGTTCTAGAGGATGGGTGGATCACTTGTGGCTCTCCAGAAGTACCTGGACCTGTACTCACATCATCTCTCACCATTGACTGTCTTGGCTAGGGATGATGGGAGCTGCAGTCTCAAAGTGTCTGGAGGAGCTCAAGTGTCCCAGACCCTCTTTAGAAGGCTCTTATGAAGTAAAGACTGGCTCCAGATTGACAGCAACACTCATCAAAATACTTTCTGAGAACTCTTTCCTGTGTCATCCCTTCCTAAGGGCGGGATAATAAGGGCAGGATAATGTGGTGGTGGCCACAGTGACCTACAAGCAGCCTTTTTAAATCTCCAATAATAATACCTAAGAGTAGGCAAGGAGCTATGGCAAATTAAGATGGTGCCCTCTGAGAGCATCAACCGCTCTTATTTTCAGCTTAAGGTGACTGTTGGGCTGACAGTTGGTTTAGTCTGTCTGTTACAGACTACGCCCTCCTCTTCTGTAAAGCTTATACCAAAACAGAACAATAAAAACATGCAGAAATGGATCACCTGATCCAAAAGAGCTCTAGATAAAATCTATTACATCAAGCTGCAATTACTCGAATGCTTGCTTGGAAAATATAGATGCTGTGACTCATATAAAGAGTCAGAAATGAAATTAGTAAGAAATGGGGGGGAAGAGGAAGAAATGGTGCCAAGCAGGGCACAAGTATTTAAAATAAATCAATAAATAGATAAATGCAAGGAGGGCATGACTGAAGAGTTCTTCTCAGCAAAATAAGAAGGGGGTCCCAAACACAAGAAGTGAGATTCCTTGCACCACTTTAAATTAAATGAAGTAATACTCATTGCCATTCAAAGAACGCCCTCGCACTGAAACACATTGTGGACTATTATCTAACAGGATCTTTGCACTGACATCTGAACACTGACATAAGCAAAGAACCCAGAAGCTGGAATCTCAGCTAGAAACTCACTCAGATTGGCATATGAACATCTGAGGAACCTACTCCTTAATAGTCTTATCAGGTAGGTTGTTCCTAGAGCTGACTCCTCTTTCATCCCTTGCTGATCATCTCTGGAATGAGTTTCTCCATGAGAGTTCTCTACCCATGTCTTTCTCCAACAGCAAGCAATGGATTCTGTAGAACCCCCAATGTTGTGAAAAAAGGCAGCAGAACAGAAAGTGTTTCCTCCACCACTCAAGCCACAAACCATTCTGTGCTCCAACCAGAACCTTAGAATGTCATTTTGTGGGGGGACAACATCTCCTAGAATCCATCACGATCATGCTGTCTGGAGAAACTGAGGACCTATAGTCCAGAAAAGTAACTTTTCCATGCTCTAACTCAAACTCAGCCTCCTCTACCAGTCCAGTACTCTCCAGATGGGGTCAGCTGCAATTCCTATCATCCCCAGCCAGTGGATGAGCTCCCTAAAGTCATGGGAGTTTTTCTCCAACACATCTGGAAACCACGAGGTTGAGGAGTAGGTTGATCTAACCTAGGTGATGCTGTTTTTTGCAGGGGAAATTAAAACCAGGAGGATGTGGTTTCTGACGATGTTCCATTCTCAACTTAAACTTGCCTGAATTTGGCTTTTTATGGGACATCATAGGCCAGTATACAGACCTTCCCATTAGCCACTGACTCTGCTTTTCAACTGTTGAGTCATGTCCGGACCTACAGTGTTACACAGGAGTGGCGCCCACATCATTTTGCTGTTCATGTTGTTGTCTTATTTCTTTTAATGACAGGAGTGAGAAAGCTTCTGCCCTACAGGTATTGCTGGACTGCACATCCCAGCAGCCTTGGCCAACATAACCAGTCTGAGCAATGATGGGACAAGCAGTACAACAAGATCCGGAGGCCATGGGTTCGCTCATCCCTGTGTAGTGAGAAAAGTTGGGGGGGAAATTCCAACATTTCACAAACAAAAATTGGGTCATGTGTGACCAAGCAATGTCAGAATGTGGTCAAGATGGCAAAAGAACACATAAGCTAGGAGAGGATGCAGCAGTTTGTTTTTGCCCAAGACAACTGGAAAGGGTAAAATTCTGCCTTCTCTCTCCTCTCCATGCACCCACTAAGTCAATTGAGTAAAAACCGCTTTTTGCACTTTGGACTCAATCTGCAGTTAACTGAAGTAAGATATGGCTGAAGGGGAGAGGGAAAAAAGAAACTGGGACATTTTAAAAGCAGCTGAAAAAGTGGGACAACAGGTCTGTCCCTGCCAAACCAGATCAGTTAGAGAGTATGAAGCAGTCAAAATGGAAGAGACAAGTAATATAGCAAGGTGATATCTACCAGGTCAGAATTTTTTTTAATCCAAGCTAATTCAATTCTGTTCATGTTTACTCTGAAGTAGAGCCCTGGTGGTGCAGTGGTTAAATGCCAGTACTGCAAGCCACAAGGTTGTGAGTTCAATCCTGCCTGGCTCCAAGGTTGACTCAGCCTTCCATCCTTTCGCAGGTCGGTAAAATGAGTACCCAGCTTGTTAGGGGCATGTATAGAAATGTTTCAAAATACATGCTATTTGTAAGTTGTTTGCCGCCTCGATCCATATGGAGAGGCGGGATACAAATAAATAAATAAATAAATAAAATAAGTAGAGCTGTTGGAGGGGGTAATGATTAGATTAGCTTTTGACCATATGATAGAACTAAGCCAGACACTTGCATTCACTGGAAAGGGCTGCATGATCACCTTGTTATATTCATATTGTCTGCACTATGTTATACTCTGTGTTATTAAATTCTGCATTAGCCTTTTGGCATGTTCCTTGAGTAGTACCAGTGTTCAACAGGCAATGTATTCAAAAAACTTAATGGTTGGTTCTGTCAATATTCCAGCTGCCTGGTCATATTTTATTTAGGTATTCAACATATTAAAGATATTAAAGCAGGATATCTGAAAAGCCACCACCCTCCATACAGAGATGTATCTAGGGTGGGACAAGTAGGGTATGTGCCCTGGGCGCCAATATCAGGGAGGCACAAAAAAGCCATGCCAGAAGATTTAATGGAGGAGGAGGAAGAAGAAGTGGCCTCAAAGGTAGGGGCGCAGCTTCCCCGCCTGCCCTAGGTGCTGTTAACACTAGATATGCCTCTGCTTCCATATGAGCCAGTCCCAAGTTCTGAGGTCCTCAGATCTAACCTGTGGCCATGATCCACCATGCCACAAAGCTGGATTGGCATGTAACTATGGCAAGGCTTTCTCTACAACACAAACCTGACTGTGGAACTGGCCTCCCACGGGAGATCAAGCTGGCTGCATCCCTTCTGAGCTTCCAGCAGGCAATGAAGACTTCCATTTTGCAGAGCCTTTGGGCTCTTAAAACCAGAAGTCACCTCACTGACTGTTTTGACAAGTCTATAGTTTAAGATTATTTTTAAGGAGTGTTTTCAATCTGTTTTTAAAGTGTTTTTCATGTATTTAATGTCTGTATGCATTGAAGGCTCGGGAAGGGGAAGTTAAAAGGCTTTACATTCTTTAAATACATAAATTTAGATGCTTTCAATAAGGACATGCCGACAGAGATAACAAGGGGAGCTCCGGAACAACAAATCTTCCAACTGTCTCCATTTGACAGGGACAGTCTCTACTAATCCTTTGCCACCCACTTTTCACCTGCTTTTCAAATGTCCTAGTTTCTCTCTCCTCCTCTAGTCCCCTCAGCTTATTTCAATTGCTGCAAACTGAGCAACAGGAGTTTGCATTCAATCAACTAGGCAGGGAGAAAGGAAAGGTGGAGTCTTGCCCTTTCTGGTATACTCAGATAAAGCAAACTGTCACAGCCTTTCCTTGCTTGTGTGTTCTTCCTCATTAGTATACAGCCCTCCACATTCGCTAGGGCTAGGGGCACAGGACCCCCATGAAAGTGGAAAAAACATGAATAACTGTAGGCTCTCCCAAACCATATATAACACACACACACACAAAAGTATGATCACCACATTTAACCCACCATGGATTCCTTTGAGGCATCAGGGCTCTTTCACAAGACAGACGTGGGGGCTGGTGGGGCTTACTGCCACCTCCACTGCTGCCCCACACCATTTTTAAGAGGGACTTACAAGCCTCCTTCACAGTTTCTCAGTCTCACAAGGCTTGCAGTCCCTATTAAAAATGGGATAGGGAGTCAGCAGAGATGACAGCAAATAATCCACGAATAATCAAATTCACAAAAGTGAAATCTGCAGATGTGGAGGGCTGACTGTATTTTGCCCAGTCTTGATCACACTCTGATGCTATGTCTCATACCATTTCTGCAGTATAGTGCTTTTATTCCACTTTCAACAGCTTATGGAATCCTGGGATTTGTAGTTTAGGGAGGGGCCTTTGAGGCCCCTCCCTAAACTGCAAACCCCTGGATTTCATAGGATGCTGAAAGTGGAATAATAGCATTATAACAGTCTAGTGCAGAAATGGCCTCAGTTTTCATCTGTGGAACGTTGGAAGGTATGGAACAGAGTCAGTACAGAGGAGTTAATCCACATTTTTTTAGATTCAACCCCTGAAAAAGATAACATTTCCGTTTTAAGAAAACCATCGGGGGAATCACATCAGTGTACAGGAGCTTGGGTGAGATTTTTCTTTTTCTTTTGCTCACCCTAGAACGGAAACAGAGGAGAGGGCAGCTAAACCAAGTTTAAGTCAGAAATGACTCAATGCATTTAGAAAAGCCACCCTCATCTAACCCCAAATGGCTTTGGAAGGGGTTTAAAATGGAAAATTCTGAGGAAAGGACTCAATCTACTCTGTGACATAAAAGTGAGCAATGACTAGGAAAAAACTACAGGGGACATCAAAGGAGAGCTATTGAAATTAGTCTCTCTCTGCATCATCCAGTCATATTATTCTAAAGCCTAGCAAGGAATAAAAATGACTTTAAAATGTCTCTTCATTAGGACTGCTGCTATGATCCAAGATTACTCTGTTCTGGTCTTGCTTGACAGGTTCTTTCTGCAATGTCCATGCCTCTTCTCAGCTACCATTACACCAAGTTGTGAGATGAAATTCTACCTGACATCACATATAGGAAGGGCAAACTCATTTTCTGAGTTCCCATCTTTACATAGCTAAGAGATGAAAGGACCGAAAAGACTGGAAAGTGAGGTATAAAGTTCATCCAGGCCAGATGATGTTCACCATAGATAGATAGATAGATAGATAGATAGATAGATAGATAGATAGACAGACAGACAGATCTCTCTCTCTATCTCATTAGCAGATCTTCATTCAGGATACATTAGAGTTCAATGAGTAACACACATGTGGACTGAAGTCCATTGTATCCAACCATGAGGATCCCAAGGAGAAGCTGACCGGATGAACTCTGCAGTTAATTCAACTTTACCATTGCAGTCGTGCATGTAATTGAATAAAGATGCTCTTTAAAAAAAAAGTAAGATAACACAGCTTAACCACAGGGGCAGTAATGAGAAAGTTACCATCTCACTTACATTGTGGAGCTTGTAATACAGCCCACAGGCATTGCACACTGGATCACCATTGGCGTTCCTCCTCCACAGGGTTGTGGTGGTGGTCTGGCAGTTTGCACACGATGTTCCTGCCCTTCTTGCAGCTGACTGGAGAGAAAAGAGAGAATGCAACCACATCACAAAGCCATCAGAAGGTGGGCTCTTCAAGACCATGAAGTCTGGGGAAAACTACAGCCACCCCAAAGATTCATTGCGATAAGCAGGACATCACAGGACACATTGCAATCACAGTATCTTTGTGAAATCTTCTCATGCCCTTAATAAAGGTATTGGATCAGGATGCAGGCTAACTTAAAGCAGACCCATTGAACTTAACGAGACTGAACTCAGATCCCATTGATTTCAGTGAGCTTATTGTAATGATGAGTATCTCGAGATCTAGTCTATTATTACGCATCACGCAACACAGGATCAAAGTGATATAAAGCTGATGTAGGTTGTATTTTATCAGCAAAAGCCCCACTGATTAAATAAAATTAAGAACATAAACACATTGGTTCTTATCCCTACATCATGTAAAATTTATTTTTATCATTAATGCTGTCACTTTGATGGTAACACAATCAATGTGAGAAAATATCCCCGTTATTTTCCCACTTATATGAGAAAAGGATTTCTTAAGCAGCTTCAAAAAACAAAAACAAAAAAGAGCAAGGACATAGAGAACATATAAAATAATGAGAGAGATAATGGTCCCATGTGCAGTGTGCTTTTCCTATACCAAAGAACCACCATATCAAGCCCTTGGTCATGTACCAAAGATGAGAGATACATCATCCATGTTAGACAATGCTAAGTGTGAACTGTTTGCTTCCCATCAATCATTTAAAAAAAAACAAATTTTGATGCTTTCAGACAACCTTTGCCAGTCGGTTATGGCCCAGACATATTGGACTAGAAATCCCATCATCCACAGCAACACTCCCCCAGAACTAGGGTTTCTGTGGATAATGGAAGTTGTAGTCCAACACATGCAGAGGGCACCATGCTGTGTTCAGATACCACTGACAAGTCCTCCTGACACTTTCCTCCACTTGTAACACTGCCCTAGTCAAAAGTTTAGCATCCATTTTCATATAGTATTTTTGAACAATTCTAAACAGATTTCCCATTCATTCCTCCAACATTTTTTTTCAGAAAAAATAAACATTATTTTAAAAGTCTGCATATTTATGCCCATTTCAGAGATAGGTGACTGAGTGAGAAGGATTTGCATAAGGCCAGCTAGTGAGTTTCTTGAAGATTGACACAAGAGGCTTTTAGCTAACAACTGACACCCTTGGCTACTACCTTAGAGCACCTTGCTCACACTCTCTAACAAAATATTGACTCTATTGCATCATATTCTAGAAGGGAAATAGTATTTAAGTAACAAGGTTCTTCATTGGCCTGCTAGCTGCCTTTCAGCTTTTCAGCTTGGTTTAAGAGCTAATTTAATGCTCTAGCCATGCCAGGGAAACATGGTGCTATATCTACCATAGAGTTTGGTTCACTGTCTCTTTATTCAATTTAAATGCCATTTAGACGATGCCAGGGGTATATTCTGAATAAATAGGATCTGCAACAAAATGTTGCAGTGTACGGTGCCTCTATTGAGAATACTCCATTCTCCCCTAGTCATTTTTTTCCTCCCCACTCTCCTATGGTATTCTGTGCCCTCTGATCATGGACAGTGCAAATTCGGCTCTTTGAGACTTCCTTTCCCACCTAGAGATTTCTTCTTCCTACAGGATCATTTATACTTTGATAAAAATTGAGGCTCCCTTGCAACTACTGATATACCCCTTGTCTATTATCTGCATGATGCTGTTTGCACTGCATGAGAACTGGCACTTAAAGTATGAAGATTATTAAAATGTACCAGCCACGAACAACTACTGTGGGTCTAGGGGACATCTGTTGTTGTGGTGTCCACCTTCAAGTCATTTTTGACTTATGGTGATCGTAAGGTGAACCCTATCACAGGGTTTTCTGAGGCTATGAGGGTGTGATGTGCCCAAGGTCACCCAATGGGTTTCCATGGCTGCGCAGGGAATCAAACCCAGGTCTCCAAGGGCATAGTGCAATGCTCAAACCACTACACCATGGTGGCTCTCAGGGGACATCTGTGGCCTTCCTTACATCTTACCAAGTCACAAACTTCACTGTGACACACAGCTCACTCAAAATTCCCTCCAAAAGGTAAAGTCTTGCCCCACAATACTTCTGTTCTGAACCTGGGGCTTGGGATTCCTGTTAATTAAACTGTCAAAGTGGAGGCCCTTTCTGCACCAGGCTATTAAAACAGCGCAGAGCAATCTCCAACGGAGGTCTTCTGCACCGTGGAGTGGACTGGGGTGGACTACTTTTTGTAGTTCTGCACCTCAGTCCGCTCTGGAGCGACTGGAACTGGTTGCGCAGCGTGCTTTTTAAAAACCTCTTTTAAGAGGTTTTTTAAAAGCACGGAGCACGTGACTCCATGTTGCTCCGTCACCACTAGTGCGTGCCTGCAGATCTGCCGGGGCGGGCTTTAGGCTGGCGAGCTTCTCCAGTTGGTGGAGAGCCTCCACCAACCGAAAGCTGCCATTTTGGATGCCGGAGCAGTGAGGAGCAATGAGCTCGCACTGCGCCTCGTCCCAATGGACTCACCTGGATGCTGAAGAAATCCAGTGAGTCCCGTTTTTACGCGGTTCCTTTCCCACGTGCGGAAAGGGCCTGAATTTATACAGCAAGTAAAGTATGTGCCCTTAAGTCACCGAGTAGTGACCCCATGAATTTCATAGGATGTTCTTTGGCAAAGAATACTCAGAGGCAGTTTGCCATTGCCTTCCTCTGAAATATGGCCTATAGCACCTGGTGTTCCCTGGTAGCCTCCCTTTCAAGACCTAACCAGATCTGATCCCACTTAGCTTCCAAGATCAGATAGAATCTGGCATTCTCAGGGTATTTAGGCCCAAGGTAGATTAGTGACATTTCATAACCTGGATGAATCTAAAGCACGTATTTGTGCCCCATGGGATTTTGGCATCTCACATAGAATATAGAACCCCAACAACACAAGCCACATGTATGTTATTGGTATGAAAACATCAGCTTTATACCTTCCAACTGTCCAGATTTGGCAGGGAGTGTCCTGATTATTCCTCTTTCCTCCTCCCACCCTCCCACTTTATCCTCAGCTTACTTCAATTGCCACAAACTTAGTTGAAAGCACAAAAGTAGTTTGTACGGAGACAGAAGCCATTTCCATACTACATTGTTATAGTGTTATTATTCCACTTTCAACATCCTGTCGAACTCTGGGGTTTGTAGTTTGTAGTTAGCCACAGAGCTCTCTGGCTGAGAATTCTAAATGCCCCTCCCTAAACTGCAAAGCCCAGAATTCCACAGGAGATTGAAAGTGGAATAATAGCACTATAACAGTGTAGTGTGGAAATGACTACAGTCTTGCCTTTTCCAGTAGGTTCAAGCAAAAGCAACTGCTGCAGCTTCTGCTAGCTTGTGTGCTCTTCCTCATAATAGCTTTTATTATCTTGACCACACACTGATGCTGTTTCACTACATATGTCCGGATTTTCTTCTGCAAAATGTTGGAGAGTAAAAGTATTATAAAGATATCTACTAAGATACCTGCAGTGCAAAGAATAACTGTGTTGAAGAATATCAGAAAAGGCTGGGTTTTTTTTTCAATTTTAAGTCCATCCAATAGGAGGGAGTTACTGAATTCAACAGAACTCGTTTCTGTGTCATGAAACTGAGGCCACAACCACTTCCAGCAATGCATGATTAGTCCTTTATCTGAAGATCCTATAGAATTTTTTCACATTGCATTGATGCTATTGACAACCAATGTTCTCTACAGACTAGGTCAAACAACACATGATCCACCAAGCTAAAGCACACACCACCAGCAGCAATGTACAGGAGCTTACTAGGGATACTTTAAGCTTCTGGTTTTGCTGTATACATCGGCTGCAAAAAGAAAAAATCAAGAGCACAAAGGTAGGAGCTGGAGAGAGAAATCTGACAAACACAGGAGCAGGAATGATTGATGAACCTTGGAGACAGGGTTAATGCACTCATAGGAACACAGGAAACTACACTCTCCTATGTCAGTTAACCCAGTATGGTTGACGTCTAAAAGTTTTAGCTTTTAGACATCAGCTCCCAAAAGTCCCAATCACCATGGGCAGTTGTCAGGGTTTCTAGGAGCTGAAGTTCAAACCAACAGAAGAAACCAATCTGATCTGACTGCTCTATTCTGGTTAGAAGTTGTTTTCCTTGTGCTTGGACAAGGATCTTTCCCATCAACTTTGATTTTATCCTCTTAACTAAAGATATAAAAATTCAAAGTGTAGGGGTACTGATATATCTATTTGCTTGCTCGTTGGTTGCTAGATCTCAGTGTGCCAGTTGAAGCTTCACTGAATTGCTACGCTTCCCCAAATCTCTAACAAGGAGATAAATCTGAAGGTAAGCAGTGCTAAAAGAGTGTAATGTTTGATTTTTATACATTTGTTGGTGCTAAAGTCTAGGCACCCATCGCCACCCATTCCCAGCTGGTGCCAAAGTGCTCTAGCTCAGCACAAAGGTGTCTGTATGTGTGTTGCCCTTGTGCAACACTGTCACCCCAGAAGGCTAGGAGTGAGGGGAAGGGATGGGGAAGAGAGCCAGCGGGTGCCATTTGGAAGAAGGCAGGGAGTAGAGTTTTGGCTCATGAATTTTCTTGTCGTACAAGCCCTGGCGTCAGCATTGCTGAGTCTGGGGGAAAATTGTCCCTGTGTCATTAGTGTTGTAGATACAACTTTGTATGATGTAAGTGCTGGAACACAGGCACAAAGCAGCCCAAGGACAGCATGCAGCCACTGGAGTCCACTCTGTGGACTCTGAAGCACTCCAGCAGTCTCCCAAAGCCTCCCAAATTAAACATTTTCAGCATGGTTTTTGGGTATTTTTGACCCCAAATCACATAGAATGCATGAATCCACTTTGAATGCATGAATCCACTTTGAAATGCATGAATCCACTTTGAAAATACTCTCGCCCAACCCCTACAAGCACCCAAAAACCTTTACTACCCCCAAATATCTCCATTTTCCTCTGCAGTTCCTCTCAAAATGGTGGCAGGAAGTGAGGCAATGTCACTTCCTGTTGCCATTTTGAGAGGAACTGCAGACGAAAATGGAGTATTTGGTCTTGCTTTTGGAGATATGGAGGGACCTGGGGACAAGTTGGACCTGGACCAGCCCTGCCCTACAGGGAATGGCAGCAATAACTTCAGCTACTGAAAAATGCTTTGCTTTCCCCGTTGTACAAGTTGTCAGATTGTCTGATGAGCTAGGTTTTATCCAAATTCTAGGCCCATTTATCTTCATTGCCCTCATCTGACCTGTCTCTCAGCCCTTGCCTTTCCATTCTGGGAGATCATAAGGACCTAACCCCTCATCTTAGGTTTTGGCTGCAAAATCTCAGAGAATGAGAAGCGGTTGACCTAGCAACCATACTCCCCACATCCCCACACACAGACATCCCTCTTGGGTGGGAGTCACATGTTGTGCAGACACGCTCTAAGCAAACGTTCAAAAACTGTAGTCCAAAAACATCAACTGGTGCTGCTCTGCTGATCTGAGCAACACTCAACTGTGACGAATCAACCTAGCCAAGCAACTAATAAACAGTCCATATGGAGCTATTTTATTCCATGTCAGAGGAACAGTCTTATCTGCAGAAGTCTTCCTAAGTTCTGCTTCTCATGAATGTTATTAAATAAACAAAAATATAGGAATCTTGTGAATTGAAGTACTTGCTACCTTCTCTGTTAAAAAACAAAAAACAGCATTCCTTCCACAGTTGTGATATGGTATTCCTACAGAAAGATCAATCTACCAGGGCTGGATTAATGATGATGCTACATATACAGCAGAACAGTTCTATCATGGCTTAGTGGATGAATAAATAATGTATCTTCACTTAATCTCTTATTAACTATCATGGCTCCATTCTATGGAATCCTGGGATTTGTAGTTTTATGAAGTACTTAAGAGCTTGCTGCTACAGAGAGTTCTAGTGTGCTACAGAATGAACTACAGAGTAAACTAAGGGATTCTGGGAGTGGTAATCCAAAAAAGTAACTTTTTTAAACTCTTGTTTTTTGTGCAACAAAGCCAATGGTAGGTACTCTTTTTAAGCCATATCTTGTATCTTAAGAATGTGCCAACATCAGTTGCACTGAACTGTTCAAGAGCCTCTGCAAAGGCAAGCTGTTTCTTGACTCACATCAACGAACTGTTTCTAGCCATTTTTTAATTCTCCTAGAGTAGATTTTGGTTAAACTAATGGGTCACAATTGTCCATTCCAGTCCAAGCTAATGCAAAATAGCTTGCCTTACAACAGGGGAAGCACACAACAGTGTACCACTGGGGAAATCCATCTTGGCAGATACTGTGAGGAGGGCAACTAGGTTCAGAGGAAACAGGGAAATCTGATTGAGGGAGGAGATGATATCACCATCATATGGGGAAATTAAAAAGCCTCAGCACTCCAACCCTGTGAGCCCAGCTTCCACTATAACACTGCAAGCCGGTGCCACTTGTTTTAATGCCCTTGGTGAAAAAGTTGAGCAGAAATGTGTTGATCAATCATCACATAATAAGCTGGTATTTTCAAATGCCAGCTTCTCCTTTGCAGTTTTGGATTGTTTGATTGATTGGGTGGATTGTCTGATCAATCCATTTTTTTAGCCCAGCCTCCTTTTCTCTTCCTGCCTTGAGTTTACTGAAAGATCTTTAAGCTCACAGGGCCTGTGGAACTTCAGCTCAGTGTTAGAGCACAAGTTTCACCAAAGGCCTGAGTTCAGGTTCTGACCCTTCCAGTACAGAAAATCCAATGAATGATAACTGTCTACCCTTTATACCCATGAGAGTCACTACCAACCAAAGCAGGCAATGTGAGTTAGAAAAGAGGATGGACCCTTTCCAACTCTCCAAATGTTGTTGGACAGTCATTCCCAGCATTCCCAGGAAGCTAGGACTTCTGGGCCTTATAGTCTAATAACATTGGGAAGGTTGCATGATTCCCAGCCCAGAACTAGCCAGAACAACAATGAAACCTGGTTCCAGCCTTTTTGGATGATAACTCCATCACTTTTGGGGATGATAACTTCCAGAATCCTCCAACCAGCTATTTTTTTGTAAATGTGCTTCTATACATATAATCTAGCAATTGAAAATTTCACTTAGAACAGAGTAGCCATATTATTTTGTCAATCCAAAGTTACACACATCTACGTCCTTCTTTTTCACTGATCTGTTTCCTCCATTGTGGTGATATGAAGTTGTCACCCTATATCATGCTCAGTTTCTTGGTTTTGTGGAGGCATATGACTGGTCAGCATTGGGCATAGCACATTATGGGCTAGAAAAAGCCCTTCTGGTGCTGTCAGCTATATTTCAAAGGAAGGTACTGGCAAAACCACCCCTGAGTATTTCCATGCCTAAGGATACCCTATGAAATTCATGGGTTCGCCATAAGTAGACAGGCTACTTGAAGGCACATACACACAAGAGAAAATTCTTATGTGATGAACTAAGAACTGCTCCCAACATCCCATGCAAACCCTTCTTAGCCAGAGTTTGGAAAAGATACCTTTCATAATTTGGACTACAGCTCCCATAGTCCATGACCATGCTGGCTAGGAAATGGTGGTCCAAAAAGGTAATTTTTCTGAGCTCTTCCTAATAAAGTGAGTCACTTTCTTGTTTAAAAAAGGGGTGGATTTTTTTTTTCTTTTGATGTGTTCACCTTTTTTCTAGAACAGCCCTCCCCGAACTTGCCTCTCTCCATGGTTTGGATGGCAACTTCCATCAGCCCTGATCACTCACTGTGGCTGATGGAAACCAGTCCAAACACATGGAAGTCCTCACATTAAATAAGTCTGCTGAAGTGGCTAAACTGGGCTGTATCTCTTTTTAAAAAATCTATTAAATCTACTAAAAATGTACTAATCTGCTATCTCCAATTTTCAAAGTTTTCCTAGGAAGTTAGCTCTTGCAATTAAAAAAAAAGGGGGGGGGATTTTAGAAAATACATTAAGCCAGGAGTGTGTTCATTTCCCTTGAAAGTATTTCTGTTTGTCTTTTTCCTTTTTTCCTCCCAGGAACAGAACAAAGTCATCCTTCTATTAAGCAGGGTTAGAGCAGTGTTTCTTTTAAAGAAACCAGCCAGGATAAATTGAGATGGCACCTACACTTCTGCTTGTGATTTGTGCAAAGAGAAAATGGAGCCTAACCAGAAAAATCAGACCTCTTCCTCCAAAGAGATACTACAAGTGCCTTTATTTTCTCTTGCGGTGGCACATCATTCTTCCTCAGAAGTCTGGTTTTCACAGATGTTAAGCTCACCTGAACGAATTTGTCTGAGACCTTCCTAGCCAGGAGAACTCCATAACTGTCTCAGAAGGTGCTCTTCTGAAGTTAGAAAACATCTTGTGAACATGAGAAAGTTCAGACTTATCTGGCTACCTGGCCCAGTAATAGGGTTGCCTGAACTCAAAGTATGGCCTGAGTCTCCAGTTTTTGTAAGTCATCTCAGGGTGCAAATTCTTCAGTTTTGATGGGCTCAGTTCCAAGCAGGAGGAAAGGACTCAGCTTGGAGAGCAGCAGCCTGCTATAATTTCCAAAGCTTCATTGATTTGTTCCTGCAACTCAGAAAGACTCTCCATGGGGGAGGGGAATCTATGTCTTTATTTAAATTCATTCCCTCCATCTTTCCAGTTGCTGGAGAACTACAGCTCACCCTCCATACTGTTCAGCATCCCTCTTCTGGCTAGAAGCAAGAAGGCTACATAAAACATTCCTTATCCTATCTCCTTCATTTTGCTTTTTCTGGGAACAGCCCCTTGAGTTAAAATATCTCTCTTAATTTCCAAACAGGAAAATGCATGCTCTGTGTATGTATATATGACAAACTGTGAGCAACTGTGGTTGGTACTTAATGCAAAAGCACTTAATGCCATAACCAGCGCCATCTTTTGATCTCAGGTTTTGACCCAGAAAACCTCAGGGCCTGGAATACCCTCTTCTCCGATCCTCAGGTGGGAAATCTCAGGGAAAGACCGTTTCCACGAAAGGAGTATGCATGTGTTTTCCTCATGTTAGATGATGGAGTTTTTAAACATTTTATTTTAATGGCATACTCTGCAATCATGGTGGATGCTTAATATAGGGAGCTGAGCATGTTTGGCTATCGAAGAGAAGGTTAAGGGGTGACATGACAGCCGTGTTTAAATATTTGAAAATATCTCATATGGAAGATGGAGCAAGCTTGTTTTCTGCTGCTCCAGAGACTATGACACAAAGCAGTGGATTCCAACTACAGGAAAAGAGATTCCATCACAAACATTAGGAAAAATTTCCTGATGGTAAGAGCTGTTTGCCAGTGGAAAACACTGTCTTGGGGTGTGATGGAGTCTCTTTCTTTGGAGGTTTTTAAACAGAGGTTGAATGACCATCTGTCAGGAGTGCTTTGATTGTGTATTCATACATGGCAGGGGGTTCAACTAGATAGTCTTCATGATCTCTTCCAATTCTATGATTCTATGGTTCTTGCCTGGTGATATCACCGGAGTTTCCCCTGATACCATCACCATTGGCTGCCTCTTCTGACATCACAAGGAGTCATCCATATGCCCCAGGTTTTGGCACCAGAACCTATGGGTCTGGGATAGTCCCAACCTGTCTGTCTATGCTATACATGTTTATTCTGTATCAGAACAGAAACTGATTTTTATCTGCACCATGTGTGGTTAAGGCATTATACATTTTGAACCTCTGACCAGGGTCTTTCCCATCATTTGCAACCTGATTTTTCAGTGTGTGTTGCTAAACTGAAGAAGCCAAGTGCTGAAACCAGGATCTTCCATATGCAAAATATCTTTGTTCCATCCCTGAATCTCTCCTTTCAGGGAAAGCTATCAGTACCACACAGTGCCCAGAGAAGGAAGGATTCTAGAATTCTTAGGAAAGTGGGAGGAACAGGTAGCCTCTAGAAGAGCTGACCCACTGGTGCCTTCCCTGGGACCCCTTTATTCAATTGTTCTCTGAGCAATATCAGGCAGCAGACTTTATGTCCCATTATTCCACAATGCCTCTGACATAAATAGCATCAGTCTAGGAACAGTGGGAAATTTGAATGGTTACCGTCCTACAAGGGCCCACCAGAAGTGTGCTTTATTCAAAGCCCCTGCAAAAATGTGGAGCTAGAAGACAGCCCATACCAACCTGACTGTGCTCAGTGGGGTAATAAGTTCGCATGAGCTAGAAAGATGGTAGTCCTAGCAGTTTCCAGAGGAGTAGCTGTAGCTCAGTGGTACATCCTGGGCTTTGCATGGAGACTGAATCCCAGCCAGATAAGGCTAGGAACAGCCCTGGATAGTTGCTGCCAGTCAGTGTAGATGATAGTGAGCCAGATGGAATAATGGGCTGGCTCAGTATAACCCACCTTCTTGTGTACCTGGGCTGGACGGTTGCAGCAGAAACAATAGACTTCTATGCTGCCAGGAGAGATCAGAACTAGGCACTGGAAAAGTCTTGACCTTGTTCATCGCTAATGATGACTAGTGTTGGATTCGTACAGTTTAGGGGCCTTAGATTATGTGGGGGCCTATTAATACAACCTCCTGAATGCTATGTATATTCTCTTACATTTTACATAGCTTAAGGGGGCATCAGCCTTAATTCAGCCTTGCTGATGACCCTATGAAAATTCCATTAATGATTTAGTACAGTCAGGTACACATGGGAAGAGCAGCCTTGGGTTTCCTGTGGCTCCCATTTTGCAGAAGGTGACGAAGAGCTTGCAATGAGGATGCCACTGAAAGATATGTGCAGCCCGTCCTCTATTGAAAGAGGTATTACAGAAGGCTGCGGGGTAGGGCTATAGATGGACTGTGCTGAGATGTATCTCACCCCAACTTTCCTCCAGAGTCCCTCAGTTCCATCTCCCACCCTCCAACTTCATTTAAAATTCTTTTTCCAAACAGCCTTGTAAGCCATCCAAAACATTTAGAGAAACAGATGTAGAAACAAACAAATGTCCCATTCCCTTAGGGCCAAACGACACGGTACACGCAGTCATGTGTAAATTTCCTCCAACTTTTTCACTAATACAAAGCAGCTGTGGGGGAGGTGGTGTTTGTGAACAGAGCAGTGGTAAGAGGAGGGGCCGCTTAACCCCTTTCCCCTCTGGCTTTTTCTGCTCAGCTTTGTCCCCCAAGCAAGCTATATTTCCCACTAAGGGAAGAAGATAGCGGGGTCCCCTATCTTTTCCTTGTGTATGAAGAAACTGAGCAGGGTGGAAAAGGTCAGCTGTGCACACAAAAAAGATTTGATTCTTCTTTTGTTCTAAAAACACTTGCCTCTGCTGTATAGGTAAATGAGGGAGTCCCAAATTTTATCCCAAACTTCATAATTATAATAAATAAATTACACGTATTATAAATAAATAACAGGATGGGTGCTGCATTTTTCTTTAAGTTGTGTCTTAAATGTCTTGCTCTTTTATTTATTTTATGTATTTGTGCTATTATCTTGCAAGCTGTTTTGAGAATGCTGTAGCGCTTTTGAGAGTAACTGAGAGAAAGAAGCTTTTAGCCTAACCTTTGGTCAATTCTGTCTACTACACCAGATGCAATCGAGCCTGACTTGTGGGTAAAAGTCATTATGTAAATCATTAGATCAAATAAACGTATGAAGCTAATTTGATCTGACTGCCAGACCAAACTGATAAGTTGGATTTGGGCCATCACAGAACCTTCAAGATGCTTCAACACCACACTTCACAAAAAGTGCAACACTTGTCTCACACATACACATGCATACACGTTCACTCCGGATCAACAATGCTGAATAGGCAAACAGTGACACAACTGCAGCCCTGGAATTGTGCAGCCCTCTTGATGTTATTGGATTGCAACTCCCAGCATTCCTCACCATTGGCAATGTTTGCAAGGTCTGCTGGAAAGTGCAGTCCAACAACATTTGGAAAGTCAGACAATTCCCACTCTGGGCCTACATGCCGAATGGAATCAGGTCTCTACATCTCTGGATCTAGCTGCTCTTCCATGTAGCTTCTAGCTCTATGCAGTGGCTCAGCCTCACCACATGGGAGCTACTGTTGGGGAGGAGAAGTCGGCACAAATGCAAGCCGCATTCTCAGAAAGAAGCTGGCAATACCTTTTCCTTTCCTTGGATTCAAATCTGCCATGGCAGTTCGTTGCCACTGTTGCATGTATTAGACCAGTGTGGGCAGACGGTGATGTTGGGGCTACATGAGGCCCCTAAAGCTGTTTTTGTGGCTGTTGTCCCCTCAGGGGATGAGCAGGTTTCCTAAAACCAACAAGTCACCTTTTCTCCTAACATCCAAAAAGTATTCAAAACTGGAAGTTTTTCAGTTGATTCTAGTTTTTCGGGTTTTTTGGGAGGTGGCATTTTTGGCAGTCTATGTGGCCCTCAATGGGCCCTAGGGTAGAAAATGGGTCATTATGGCTGCCACAGTTGCCCATCCTTTCTGAAAGATTCCTTCCAAATTTGTGCATAATTGAAAGAAACATGAATCAAAGCAGAAAATTCACAATGGCATTTTTAAGGTCAGCAAACATAAAACCAAAAATCTGAGCCTTTGGAGAGCATTTGAGAAATCTACAGCATCCAACATTTCACAGATAAAAAAAAACAAGACATTTGAAGCTAAGTAACATTGGAGGGTGATCAGGCTGGCTAAAGTTATTAATGAGGAAGAACATACAAGCTCGGAAAAACACACAAGCTAGAAGAAGCTGCAGCTATTTGCTCTCACCAGACCCTACTAGGAAGGGCAAAATTCCACCCTTCCCCCCATCACTGCTGAAATAACTGAATGCAAACTGCTGTTGCCTTTTGAACTCAGTTTGCAACAATTTAAGTAAGCTGGGGGAAAAGGGGGAGTGGAAGGAAGACAGAGAAACTGGGACATTTTAAAACCAGCTGAAGAAATGGGACAACAGAGGAGCAATTGGGACTCTCCATCTCAAATCAGGACAGTTGGAGCATAGGGAAGTCAGCTCAGATGGCAACAGATGTACCATTTTTAAATCCCTTTTACCATTTCCAACTTTTGGAGGGGAAAAAGAACATCAAGACATGCTACCCTTTTATAAAGAATCTCATGATTTTGTTTCCATGCCTGCTGCATGCTCCCTCCCACAGTTCCCACCCCCAAAAATCCATTCAAGAAAATCATCCCTTAATTGACTTAAAAAAATACCTTCAAAAGATATATAGAGAGACATAGAAAAGGTACATAACTTGGCAGGCATAGTGAAAAAGGGGGGGTGGGCTCTCTCAAAAACCCTCTTCTGTACAGACAGATAAGACTTTGGGCGGGGTGGCCCACTCCCTCCAGAAAGTTCTCCATCTTGGGCTGAGGAAATTCAAAAACACAACATGACAGGGAGGGAGAAAAGAAAAGAAAAAATAAGAAGTTAGTACAGTTGCAAGATTCAGAAGTCACTTACCAGCCTTCTCTTGGGCTTTATCAGGGGGCGGTTCTGCCCATTCATTTTATGATACAGTCCACAGGCGTTACAGAGGTAATGCCCAGTGCCATCTCTCCTCCATAGGGGGGTCGAGGTAGCTCCACAGTTTACACACTCCCTGCCTTCTGGAAACAAGAGGGGACACAGTTGATTGATGAGCAGCAAGGGCAGGAACTGGGAGCATCTGAATGACTTCCCCCATCTAATGCACCATTCCTTTTGTACCATATCTCCCCATATGAGTCCGACATAGCTTTAAGAACTTTGCGGGAGAGCTTTCTCTCAGTCCCACCACCACTGCAGGTACGGAAGGAGTTTCTGAGGACCCAAGAGAGAGCCTTCCCATGCTGTGGAACTCTCCACCAAGGGAGATCCAGGCCATTTCCACACTAGATCGTCATAGCACTATTATTCCACTTTCAACATCCTATGGAATACCGGGGTTTGCAGTTTAGGGAGGGGCCAAACCCCAGGATTCCATAGGATGTTGAAAGTGGAATGATAGCACTATAACAGTCTAGTGCAGAAATGGCCTCAGATGGCCCCCTCCTTGCTCTCTTTTCACCAGCAACCAAAGAGCTTTTCATTAACTGTCCTTCAACTTTTAACTGGTCAGGGTAGTGTAACAGATATGCTGATTCTTAATGTATAAAAGGTTTTAACTGTCCTAAATTTAAGTTTTTAATTTGTATATATTTACTGTATTTGCTGGTGTATAAGACTCCCTTCCCCCCCCCCGAAAAATACTATTTGAAAATGAGGTGCAACTTATACGCCAGTGGGTCTTATATGCCAGCAAATAGTATTTGCCAGTGTATAAACGGGATGCATCTTGTATGCAGGTGCATCTTATGCTCCGGCAGATATGGTAATGCCTTTTTTTTTCGTTTTGCATTTTAGCTATAATTGTTTTAACATACGCTATGAGCCCCTGTGGGTCCCATATGGAAGAAAAGAGGGACACAATCTTTTCCTACATCAAAAGCCTTATGTACCACCAGAGGTAAAATGGAACCCAAATAAACCCAGTCTGCCTGTGGGATTCTGCAATTTGAAGATCCCTAAAGCTACTTTTCCAATCTCTAAGTTGCCTCTTAAGAGAAATATACTCTCAGCAGTGCCTTCTGCCAATTTGCTCAGATGCCCTACTGAGTTGAATTGAGCTTACTCCCAAGTAAGTGAGGATCAGGAGCCTGTCCCACCTCTTGTGGATTCAGCATTCACTCTGCACACATTTACAGGTCAATGAAACTATGGGTTGAATCTACAATTAGTCATACTTAGCATAAAGCCTTTGGAATGAATCGGGTTAGTGTGGGATAAGTCACACTGATTTCTATGGGTCTGCTCAAGGCATGGCTAAATCTGGATCCAACCCAATATTGCTGATTGAGGGAGAAGCATATTGATTTCTGTAACTGTAGACATTTTTAGAGACAAATGCATATTTCATGACAGTAAGCAGAAATGGCTGTTGCAAAATGTTCCCCACAATTTTTGTGGCAAACATATCATTTATTAACTTGGAAAAGTTACTCTTTTGGACTATAGTTCCCATGCTGCCTGGAAGCTTTGCTCCAAAAAAGTAATATTTCTGAGTTAATAAATATAGATGTGTTGTTATTGTTAACAACCTCATTTATACCCCACCTTTTTCACAAGATTACAGTTAATAACATACAAAAACACAGCATTAAAATTGTATTAAACTATGACCCATATTAAAACGTACATGCTTTAAAAGACTTTTTTAAACAATACAATATTGACGGTTTCCAATTCATCAGAGACAATGTTTTAATCAGTCAGAAGATTTTTAATGCATTGATTTAACCAACTGATCCCTTAAATATCTCAGCCCTATAAAATAATCCTAGGTTTGCTGAGTTCTTGGTCAGTTCTGGAATGGTGGAATTTGTTCACACCTAATTTATTTCCACACTTAATTTATTTCCAAATTCTTTTCCATTGCTAAACTCTCCCTGTCATTCAAGCATCAGATGTATAAGCACAGTATAAAAACACATACACACAACACAATAATACTAGCAAGTTGATATAGCCAGTTGAAGTAGAGCAGCTCAGGTTCAGGAGATTAGCAGGTATAGCAGATTAATCAGAACTACCGTAATAAAATACACAAGGCTGTGAAAAAGTAGACAGTGACCAGGTATGTATAATTGTGACCCAACAATATGCCTTAGTCTCATTTCACTGAATTTCTACAGATACAATCTAAATATTGATACATATAGATGTTTTTCTCTAGGGTAAATAGCAAGAAAAGGCAGCCACTAATCTGAAAAAAGAAGAAGTCCGGGGCTAACTCTCAGTTCTTTCACTACTGATTGCCGGTGACTTTGGTACCAGTAGGCCAGAAAGGTAGGAAGAAAATCAAGTCACTCGAAATGTGTGCTGGGAAGAATTCTACACATACCCTGGACAGTTAAAAAGATAAATAAATGGGTTCTAATGCAAATCAGTCCTGAACTCTGCCTAGAATGCAAGGTGACTACAGTTGCATAGGGATGGGGAGGCAAGGGAGTGGTGCGCCCTGGGTGGCATTTTTGGGGGCACCGCCATTCCTTGTCTGCCTCCCTGCACACCATAGCCCTGCCTGCACTCACCATCACTCTTCCCCATGTGCCGTGGCCAAGTCCACACATACCATAGCTCCTCCACCATGTGCTGCAGCCACACCCACACCCCTCCACCACGCTCCTGCCCCACTCACGCCAAGGTACACCACTGGGTGACTAAACTGAGGCTGTCCTACTTTGGCCATAGCGTAAGAAGACCTGACTTTCCAGAAAAGGTAATAATGCTTGGCAAGGTGGAAGACAGTAGGAAAAGAGCAAGACTGCCTCACAGATGGATAGACTCAATTGAGGAAGCCATGGATCTGAATCTACCAAACCTGAGCAGGACTGTTGAGTATAGGGTGACTTGGACGTCTCTTATCCATAGGTTCACGGTGGTAAGTCAACATTGACTTGATGGCAGTTAACAACAACAAGAGCTGTGAATGCACTCTGGCAATCAGTCGGAATTTTAAAGGGCTTATCCTGGGTGTTGAATTCCTTCCCCACATAGGTTCAGCACCTTAGGAAGCCCTGGACTGCAATTATTTCACCATCTCACCACCAAAGCTGCAAGCCACCACTGCCTCTAATGTTTTATGACAGGGTACAATTAAATCAAAAAACAGGTACATAGAGGCAGGGGCTGATCAAATAAATTTAGGCACCAATCAGTAAAAAGTTAGAGTTCTACCACATTTTTTAATCAGCTGTCAAAATACATCACAAATTGCTGTAGAAAGATAGGCTGCAAAGGGACACTGGAGAATTTTTAAAGGTGTCTTCAGGGAACGTTACAACTAAACTTAGAATATTTGCAACAAGATCTGGATCTAGATTTAGTCATGCTTAGAACAGACACATTGAAATCAGTGCAATTTAAATTGATTGTGACCAATTCAAAACCTATTGATTACAATTAGTCTTCTCTCAACACAGTTAAGTCTGGATCCAACCTAATGTCTTATAATATCATATACTACCTCCTTAATACTTTATTAGTGTCCTCTAAAAATAAAAATGATCAGATATGTAGTAGAGACTGTTTCCTCATGGGCCAGCCAAATTATACAAATTAAAGTTAATGCAATCACCATCCCAAATTGTCTACTCGCCCACAGACTCCACCTATTTTGTATCTCAATATATGTTTTTTTTTTAAAAAAAACAAAACAGAGGTTTGCAAACTTATTTCTACAATTGTTAAGATCTCCCAGCAAGTATAGCCATGGATTTGGGATCCAAAAATAATATTTCCAAGCTCTGCATAAGAAAAATACTAGTGTTCTGAGATGTATTAGAACAGTTCAAACTATATGTTGGAAGCTGGAGGCTAGAAAGGACAGATTGTGTGTTTGTGTGATTTTATATTGCTCATTCACAGGAATTAAGATACACATGTATCAGAAAAACAAGGGGATTACTATGAGTAGTTGGTGAATTTGTGAGACTTGAGTCTGAATCTTTTTGTTAGTCCACACTAGAGTAGACCCACTGAATCAAAACGATCTACCTATGTGTTGATTTACCATTCCTCAATTGCTTCAATGGTTCCAGTCTGGCTGGGACTAACTAAAAGGGATTCTGGTCTTGGTTTTTCTGAATTTCTAATTTTCAAGACTTAATGTTCATTTGAACCTTTACTGACATCCATTAACAAACACGGCAAAATTTGCGGGGAAAAAATTTGGATATAATATACAGGTAGATCAATGGGAACACCTGTGGTCAAAGGACATGAAATTTACACTTTGTTATCATTTTAAAGAGCATTTTATAAGACGATGCATAGACGGTATATCACGCCAGATAAACTGTCTAGAAAGTATACATAGCATTTCTCATTTAAGTTTGAAATGTGAGCTATATGAAGGTACATTTTATCAGACGTGATGGAGATGTGAAAAAAAAATGGGATTCAAATTCATATATTGATGCAGAAGAGTTTAAAGTTACTCAGCTTAAATCAGAAGTATTTATTTCGGGACTGCTGGATGCACAACTAGAGAAGACCCACAGAAGTTTTATTCCAATAGACGGTCACAGCAGTGACACTGTTATATGCACAAGGATGGAAGAGGGGTTGTTGAAATGGATAAAATGGATGACTTGTTTGATCAGAAAAAGGTCATCCATCAGTCACTTTTCTTAAAGAATGGGAACCCCCCTATTGACTTTTTGCAAAAAGTAAAAAAAAAAAAAAGAGGAAATGAAATGTCAATTTTGGGCTTTGATGGTTAGTAAAGTCTGATTATGGGAAGAAGGGAAGTGATCTAAATGAGATATGAATAACACATTTGTTTAAATAACTGCTGAGAAGAAGATCAGAAGTCAACTTTCTTTTTCCTTTACTTTCATACATCTTTTACTGTACTGTTATAATCTATAATGAAGAAAGGTCAAAAAAAATTCAGCAACATTTGTCAAGCTAAGAGACTTCCCCGTGAATAGTCACAAACATTTCCTAAGAAACACGCTTTTGTACACAATGTGCACACATTTTGCAAGCATTCTCCTTTAATATCATGGAGTTCTGTGTAACTTTTTTTCCTCTCTATTTACCCTTTTTTTTTTTTGCAAACACCTTGAGTTGCAAACAGGATTGCAAAATTCTCAAAAGGCAGAGCATGAACATACAACTGTATACCAGGTCAACTGGTCTGAATTGGGTTAAGGCCACACAGAAATTCAGACTTGGTTAATTTCTCCTTCCCCCTTACTTACTCATAGACAGATCAAACTGACACCAGGATGTGGGGCTGAACCCAGAAGAATGACAAATCTAAACACATACGCCACAAAATGTTCAATGAGGCATGTGCGCACACAAATGCACTAAAAACAATCACAAGCCACGTACGTCGATTTCACAAAGAGGGCAGACAGGAAATAGAGGCTGACCAGAGTAAGGGAATATCACTTTGGGGCAACAGTTTCCAGGAACTGCTAAGGAACTGGGATTCTAAGACCTGTAGTTCAATACAGCTTGGAAAACAGAGACATATGGAGCTGGGTAACCATTTATACACCCCTGGAAAAGAGGAGAGAAGAGGCTCTGCATACAAATTCTCATGCCAGTCTGTAAAGGCACCCTGAACATGAGTGGGGACTAACACCATTTCTGCACAACAGGGCTTTGCAAGTTGTCCCGTCGCAGTCCTGGCAGGAAAGGGAGTGCAACAGGAAGGCTCCCCTCCACACTTCACCGGCTCCCTGCCGAAGGGAGCACAATGGCCATGCATCTTCTTTCCATAGCACAACTGGGCACTTTCCATGCTGCGTTAGAATCACAGAATCAAAGAGTTGGAAGAGACCCCAGGGGCCATCCAGTCCAACCCCCTGCCATGCAGGAACACCCTCAAAGCACTCCTGACAGATGGCCATCCAGAGTCTGCTTAAAAACCTCCAAGGAAGGAGACTCCACTACACTCCGAGGCAGCAGATTCCACTGCCGGACAGCCCTGACTGTCAGGAAGTTCTTCCTGAGGTTTAAGCGAAATCTCTTTTCCTGCAGTTTGAATGCATTGCTCCATTGCTATGAAAGGAGGCATCACCATCACGCTTCCTGCCCTTCTGCATGACAGGTAGGTACAGGAGCACTGCGCGATCATGGGCACAAAATAAATTTTATCCATTTAACGAATATCCCACAAGTGCAACACATGGGGATGGGGTGGCAGTGGGCCAGCAACAATGTCATGAGGAACCATGACCAGCCAGCCGCTGCCATCCCGTCCCCAAAGCAGGACAGCCCTGTCATGCAGAAATGGCCTAGTCTTGTTGAATGGTTATTGGTGGCTTTCATGTCAGTGGATCAATGAGTGCCCATTAAATTTAAGTCCAAAGGGAGCTTTCTAAGGTCCTGAATCTATTTGGAGGTTGGAGCTCAGCCTCAGACTAAAACCTCAAATGGATTTACCACCCCACTGACATGGAAGCCATAGAAGGGGTCTTATTTATATTTATTTATTTTTAATTGTTGTGCTTTATTCTTTTACTATAAGTCATCCCAAGCATTGTCTTTTCTCACTCCCTGGAGTTTGCTTTTCTTGTCATCCATTTCACTTCCCCTGTTACCAAGTAGGGTTCCCCATCCCTGTTTCACTTGCACTGAGATCTAATCATTTTCTCAGCTGTTGAAAAAGAAAAATCCAGGCTACCTTGAAAAAAAAAGCTGCTAGAACCAGATGCCAGAATTTAGCTTCCCTTCAATTTTTATTAATATAAATAAGTTTAGCTATGCAAAGACTCAGCAGCATATGTCAAAACCAGACCCAAATAGGGTCTAGGCAATTTTCATACGAGAGATTTAAAAGTGCCGTTCAGCCTCGCATGTATTATTGGTGCCACATGGTGATGTAGTTAATATATGCAGAATGCAGAAGAATGTACACATTCTAATAATGTGGATTTTGTATTTGCATTATAGATCAATTGGTATGTGAAAATGCTTTGGGTCAAACCAGGTTAACAGATGGCAATATGAAATGTCTTCCATATATTGAAGAAGAAATAAGAATAATTATGAAAATCAATGTGACAGAATACCCTTCCCCTCCCTGGTGACCTCCCAGACTTAACTCCCATCATCTTCATGCTGGCTGTGAATAATAGAAAGTCTAGACCAGAACATCTGGAGCACATCAGGTCAAGGGAGGCAGTGCTAAGATTGGTATATCCTGAGTGCTATTTTCATTGGAAAGGCAAAATAAAACTACAGTTGGCCATCCATTTTTGTGGGTTCAACACTCACAGATTGCTTATTTGCAGGTTATTTTTATGTACCTTATTTATTTATTTAAAAAATTTCTTCCTCTATTTGCCCATGTCATGGAAAAACTATGTTTTCTCTAGGAATCTCTACATCCTACAGCAAAATTCCATTTCTACCAGAAGTAGACCATAGAATTGCACTGGAGGACCTATAGATTCCTAGAGAAGTGTTCTCAGGTAATAAAAATAAGGTTTGTGGTTTGTTTGGTTTTTTTTACTTTATTATTATTTGCACTTTTCCACTTGTGTGGGGGTCTTGCACCCCTAATCTCAACAAAAGTAGAGGGCTCACTGGGTATTAATAACATAAAATTAAAAAATGATTGGCTTTCCTTTGGATGGGAGCCTTACTAAACTGATAAAACTAAAGATATGCATATCTAGATTAACAACATGACCTTGTGCCCATCTTCTTCTCCAAAGTAAATCCCACCATGCTCACTCTTTCTCCTAAATATATTTAGGATTGAAATTTAAATATGAAAACTTCAAGGTCACTAGAAAGAATCAAAAGCCGGCCCCAGTTTGCCACAGGATTCACCAGCATTGACTCTGTATGTTGTAGCTCAGACTTAAAATATTAGAAATAAAAATAAGAGTATTGTTGATGAGCACATGCAATATTCTCATGACTCACCACACACTGTCATCAGTTTCTCAAACAACTGGAATAAGGGAGGAAACCCTCTAAGATAAGCAAGCAGACAGAGAGAAATTTCCAAGCTTCTCTAAGCCACACCAACCTTTGGTGCCCTCCTGATATTCTGGACAACAACTCCCATTAGCTTGGGGAGTATAAGAAATAGACAGGGAATGTGAAATTGCAGCTCAAACATCTGGAAGACATGAACTCATTGACCCCTAGCTGTCATTGAAGTTTTGACAATTCACAGATCTGATGGAATAGAAGAGTCTTCCCCAATTTGGCACCCCCTAAAAGGAACGGATCCCCACTCACATTATTCCTAGCATCCAATACATCTGGGGCACACCATGCTGCAGGAGGACACAGTACAGTAGAAGAACCTATCAGATCAGACCAAAGTTCCAGCTAGTCTAACATCCTGTTTCTCAAAGCAGCCAACCGCATGTCTTTAGGAAGCCTGCAAGCAGCACATGAAAACAACAGATCTACCCTGGTCTGTTGCTCCCCAGCCCCTAATATTCAGTGGCACACTGCCTGTCAACAAGGAATGGGAAAGAAATGCCTTTGGTTCAAATTTTGACAAGAATGTACTTAATTCTACACTTTGGAACCCAATAGAAGAACTCAAACAAGGTTATCCTTAAAAATTCATTCTTCTCTAGATGTTGCAATCAAGTTTTCCACTTAGAATATGCCTATGAAAATGTGGATATTGAGGAATCATAGAGTTGGAAGAGACCACAGGGGCCATCCAGTGCAACTGCCTACCATGCAAGAACTCACATCAAAGCACTCCCAACAGATGGCCATCCAGCCTCTGCTTTAAAACTTCCAAAGAAGGGGAATCCACCACACTCCCAAGCAGCATATTCCACTGCTAAACAGCTCTGACCGTCAGGAAGTTCTTCCTGAGGTTCAAGTGGAATCTCCTTTCCTGCAGCTTCAATCCATTGCTCCTTGTCCTAGTCTCTGAAGCAGCGGAAAACAAGCCCGCTCCCTCCTCAAAATGACATCCCTTCAAATATTTAAACATGGCTATCATGTCCCCTCTTAACCTTCTCTTCTGCAGACTAAACATTCCCAGCTCCCTAAGCTGCTCCTCATAGAGCATGGCTTCCAGACCTTTCACCATTTTGATCACCACCCTCTGGATACGCTCCAGCTTGTCAATATCCTTCTTGAAATGAGGTGCCCAGAACTTGACACAAAGAACACACCAAAAAAAAAAATGTGTATGTGCATAAAATGAGTTTCAGACAGGGATTTGATCTGGATTGCTTACAAAATATGGCTGGAGTCCTATGAGGTGTTTTCATCATCATAAGCTAACATGTGATCACATCAAGATGAATTGTGATATTGCACAATCCCTGTATTTGGAGGGGGGGTGACACATTGTGTAACGGGACACATTGTGCAGTGGGAGCCCCTGTCACACAATAGGAGCTCTTGCAGGATGTCTCATTGTGCAATCATCACAATTCACTAGCATGGCAGCCTGTCATATCAGTGAAGCAAACTCATCATATAATTAGACATTGTTACCTCTGGTGCAGAATCTCAGCCAATACATATACCAGAAGAACTAGGAACAAAAATGCTTTCTAATTTTCATGAGAATGTTTGTGGCAGGGGAAATCTCAATATTTGGTACAATCTGAATTTAAGAACAGGAAACAAGAGAAATCAAAACTGGCACATTTGTCCATTGCTACATCTAACATGGAGCTCCTGTACAGGTATCATGTAGGGCTGCTCGTGAAAGCTCCATAAATTGACATTTTAGCACATCAACAGACTTGCCTTAACTGTCAAGCAGATTGCTAAAAACCTCCTGGGTTCACAAGCAGAACTCAAGTCAAGAGACACTCAGTCACTTCAAACTTTGTGATTAACAAAACTTTAGACCAAGTCCACCATAAAAGGTTAAAATGCCTGCTCTTGGTTTTCATTTCTGGCACCAAGAGATTTCAGAGGAGAAGTCTCCATGCCCTCTCACATTTCACAGATGGAAACTGGGATGCATGTGGCCAACTACGAGTAAGGTCATGATGATAAAAGTTATAGTATTGTATATATGAATAATGGAATCAGAAATGTATAACTTTCTAATATGGACTTTATTATTTGTATGCATACAATAAAAAGAAAGTTAAAAAAAATTATTAATGAGGAAGAATACACAAGCTAGGAGAAGGCTACAGCTGTTTGCTTTTGTCTAAGTCTACCAGAAAGCAAAAGATTTCTTCCGCTCCTCTCCCTCCTACCAAGTTAGTTGAGTGCAAACTGTTTTTACTCAGTTTCCAGCCACTGAAGTAAGCTGGGGAACAAGGGGAGGAAGTGGGATGAAGAAAGAGAAACTGGGACATTTTAAAAGCAACTGAATTAAGTGGGACAACAGAGCATTAACAGGAACTTTGCCTGTCAAATTGAGACAGTCGTAGAGCATGCTATTGGTATTCAGAGAATCAGTCTTAATCTTGGAACTTGGAAAAGGTACCTCTGGGGACTACAACTCCCAGAATCCTCCAACCAGCTTGCTAACCTCTCAAAGAAGTAACTTTCCAAACTTCTGCTTAATTTGTAGACTAGTCAACTTAAGCTTTGATTGATTCATAGGCTGAAGGCCAGTTTAATGGGTAGCTTACGACTTACGCCTTTGTTTTATTATCAGGCTATTTTTGTTTACTCACATGAAATAGAAAAGGAAACATGAGCACTAGCTTTTCCTTCTAATAATAAGTGATAGCTTTTGTTTTAAAACTCGCTTAAGTCTTCTCAGTCATGGGATGGGGGAAATGCCCTAAGAGAGGGTTATTAATACGAAAGTGTATTTACAGTTCACTGATTTCATGTATCAATTAAAAAGACAGCTGACTGTTTTTGTAAAAAGAAAAAAAATCTTTTAACAGTTGAGCCAAAGCAAAAGACATGGAAATAACTGACACATGTTACATTTTAAAGAATTTTTGGAAAGACGGTAAGCCAAAGACCCGCTGGGGCACCGTTGCTGTCATAGCAACAATAAGGGAACAAAAACCTACCTGAGGCAGTACTATGGGCCTCCTATTTTGGGAACAGGCCCTTTCAGGGTTGGGTAAAACATTTACACTACTGCGGACAAGTTTAAAAATGGCCCTTTCTTCAAATGTTAGGGTTGCAAGTTGGCAACCCAAAGAAGTTTTTCCGTTCGAAGCCACTGCAAAATCTTGCAACGGCTGGAGGAGGGAGCATATACGCAAAGAGGTTAAAGAATAATAGAAAAGGCAGGATCACCTCTTTACAGGAAAAGGAAATAAAGTTGCTGTCATGAAAAAAAAAATTATTTCAGCATTATTCAAGTATTCCACACATAGGTAGAGAGTTCTTCTCATAAAACCTCCAACATTGCACAGTAAAAACGAGGACACATGTGGCCAAGCAATGTCAGAGAGTGGTCAAGATGGCAAAAATTATTGATAAGGAAGAATGCAAAAGTTAGGAGAAGCTGCAGCAATTTGCTTTTCCCTGGGCCCACTGGGAAGGCCAAGACACCTCTCCTCTCCCCCTACTGAGTTTAGTGAGTGTAAACTGCATTTGTATTTTGCACCAGTAGAACTAAACTGAGAAATGAGGGGAAATGTGGAAGAGAAGAGAGACAATGGGATATTTCAAAAGCAGCTGAAAAGGTAGGGTGACAGAGGATTAATCAGAACTGTCACTGCCAAATTGGGACAGTTGGAGGGTATGCAGTTTGCATGAGACCTAGACACCAACAGGTTGTAACAAGGCACCAGTAACTACCACCCAGGTGAGCATTTGCACCTTCCTGACAGAGCTATCTCCTGCCTCAACCAATGCTTCTCCTTCCATTAAAGATGCAAACTTCTCTGCTCTTCCCAAAGCAAGATTAGATACGGCCTCTCCCAATATTTTCAACAGCTTTAAAAAGAAAACAGCTCTGGAGGTTACTACCCTCCAGCTCCATCTGAGATTACCTACAAGAGAGGGGCTCCGCATAGAGGTGGTGTGCTCCACCACATAAATGCAGCTTGATTTGAGCAATGTTCTCCCACCACCACAACCACCCCTGTGGGGGAACAATCAATGTGTGTCCAGATGGAAAACCAATTTCACATGCTGCCTCCAATGTGGGATGGAAAGAGTTTTGAGGGATAAACCAGGACGCAAATTCTACTGGTACCACCCCACAACACAATCCCTTGTGGATCCATGAAGTACTGTTACAAAAATGGCACAACACATAAGATTTCAAGTCACCAACTAAGGACAAATACAAAATTATGGCTCACATATATGGACGCAGAATGTTCCTGTGAGCGCACACGTTCATCCTTGGAATTTCTGTATCAGAATTGGAATTACAATCCACTACTCTTTCCCACTCCCTTCTGACATTCTTGATTTTTGTGGCCAAATTAAGGGAAGGAGAAAAAAACATTCCCCATAATAGTTACTACTGTTAAACCATCCCTAAGCTGCTGCAAATCACTTAGAAATCAACCCATAGATCTCACTTGTCTACCTTCTGCCTATCCTGGTAAAAGGAGCATTCTTCCTGGGGGTAAAAGGACATTTTCTACCTTTCATTCCCTCAACTTTCTTGAATACATGATTTTCCAAAAATGTGTACATTGGAGTGGGCCAGAGAAGTGGAACCACAAACCAATTTTATAACCCTAAAACTTTTAGGGATACACAGGTTATCAAAGGTTGGAGGCACGGAGAAGTGGGCAGAAATCACCCTCTGGTTTTGCTAATAAAGTAATCTAACAGTTTGGTGGGAGTGCAACATTTTTAAAGGCTTTCAGGAAAGGCATTTCATAAACTGGAGCTGGGGTGCATAACATTACAAAGGGAGCTTAGATGGAGAATTTGGATGGCCTTAGGCCGCAAAAGTAGCCATGGGTCTGCACTCTGCTCACCCCTGCACATGGAATACACAAAAATGTGTTGTCCTTGCAACATGAGAAAACAGAGAATCAGGGGATGGAAGACCAGGGAAAAGAAATTCATAAGGGCAATTAGGTGCATAGAATTAAACATCCAACATTCCCAATTGGGATCTTCCTTCTTTTTGCTATAGACTCCAAGATTAAAGATTTTTGAGTTCATGGAATGGCTTGGAATGATTGCAGTACAGGAAGGCACATGGAAAATGATATTTGAGAGGAAAATCAGGCTATTCTCAGGCCAAGCTTTATCCAGTGCAGTTTTCCTCAACCTAATTTGTGTATTTCTTCTTTCAAAGTCACTCAAGCTGCTGATCTTGTGTTGGTGAATTCAATAAACTTATTATGTAACGTGTGAAATTATCTTTGTCTGTAGAATTTGCAGGACAGAGCCATGAAAGCTAGAATAGCAACATGCATGATCTCTCCTGAGTATTTTCCCTATATGCTACATTATGGAAATCATTTCCAAATAAAAACGTTACAGTGGAATGTTCTTTTCTTCTCCAAATCTCTTCTCTTCAATCTCTCTCTGTTTTAATTTTCTGGTCACCTCCTTCCTTTCTAAGAATCTTTAAGGACATCCACATTCTATCTGGAGAGTTAAGAGTTTAAATTTATCATTTGCATCCTTCATCACTGCAATGTAAAAACAAAGAAAACAAAGTGCATCTATATTCATGGCCACTGATTCCTGGATTAACAGATACATCCTCTTCCTTGAAGGAAGATCCAACTTTTTAAGAAGACCATTCCTTGTTTTAGACTAGGGATGGCCAGTATCAGGCCTGCCAGATGCTGTTGCACTACAGTCCCCAGCACTCCCAGCCATGATAGTCAGGGATGATGGGAGATTCAGATTCTCAACATCCAGCAGGGTACAAGTTTTGCCCATCCCTATTCTAGAGCAAGAGAGTTGTTGAATGTAGTTGAGATCCCACCATTTCCCACAGTTTTATAGCAATGCTTCTGATGTGAAGGACCAGCAGGTTTCTTTTCCCCAGTGTTCAGAGGGTACCACATTTGTGCCCACTGATTACAATTGTTTCTTTCTTTCTTGCAAATGCAAAATGGATCAGCAGCCAACAGACCAGCAGTAGTCCACAGACCACTACTTTGAGCAGCATTAGTCTATAGGGCAAGCATCACCACATCAGAGAGCCTCTTCTGTTTGAACATTTGATCTGCCTTGGTCCATACACACACACATTCCATCATTCTGAGCACTTCCCTTCAAGGTCCTCAAGGCAGAATATATTACCTCCTCTTCTTTTGTTTTTAATTTTTTATTTTCACAACAATCCAATGGAGTTAGATAGGTTAGGTTAGACTAAGAAAGCTACTGACCCTTCCCAGATAGGTAAGGGATTTGAAATCACAGAATTATAGAGTTGGAAGAGACCTCAAGAGCCATTGAGTCCAACTCCATTCTGCCATGCAAGAATACACTATCAAAGCATTCCCAACAGATGGCCATCCAGCCTCTTTTAAAGACCTTCAAAGAAGGAGACTCCACCACACTCTCAGGCAGCATATTCCATTGTCAAACAGCTCATATCATCAGGAAGATCTTCCTAATGTTTAGATGGAATCTCTTTGATGTTTGAAGCCATTGCTTCATGTCCTAGTCTCTGGAGCAGCAGAACACAGGCCTGTTCCATTTTCCATGTGACATCTTTTCAAATATTTAAACATAGCTATCATGGTGCCTCCTAACCTTCTCTTCTCCAGGCTAAACATATCCAGCCTTTCCTCACAGGGCAAGGTTTCCAGGCCTTCTACCATTCTGGTCACCCTCCCCTGGACACGTTCCAACTTGTCAATATCTTCCTTGAACTGTAGTATCCAGAACTGGACATAGTATTTCATCATACAACATGACGTGTTGCCATATTGGCTAGGAATTCTGCAGGGTATATATATGAACTGTACCTTTCCAAGCTCTGAATCCAAGAGACAACACACTGTACCACACACATGCTCCATGACATTCAGTGTATGATAGTGATGGCAAAGAGGGGGAATCATAAGTTTTTCAAGTCACAGCCCTCATGGGACTGATCTAACAATTCAAGTCATTCCTTGTAATTTTTTGTTTTTTCTCTCTTTCTCTTACCTGACAAAACACCACCCACAGCCTTTCAAAACACACTCAACAGCTCTTGTCAGAGGTAAGATTGTCAAATTAAAATTTCATGACTGTCTGAAAGGGAGTCTGGATTGTGGCCGGTCTCCTTCCCTCTATGCTGAAGCTATGTTGACAGGCATCAAAATGTGGATTTGCAGAGTCAGGTCTAAATCTCCTCCATCCTCACCCTAAAGTGCAGGAGATTCTGCCGCTTTTTCCCTATCAACATTTTATCAAATCCTGTCTACTCGTAAATAAGCAAAATCGGTAAATAAGTAAAATATATTCTCTCTGTTCAAAGATGCACGGCCAATGCTTTTGCTTTAAATGCACTTCTTTGGAGATGATTTGTAAATAAGAGAGCCCATGTAGTATAGTGTGTTGGACCAGGTCTGGGCAGATCCCAGATCATGGTGATATACATCCAGGAAAAACGGTTCATGACTTGCATCTTTCTGGATCCTATTACATTCTATCCCATTCCCATAAAAATATGCTTTATGCCTGAGGCCTGGATTTCACTCTGTATGTCATATGGAATATCCACAAAAGCTCATACAAAAATAAAAAACGAGTTAGTCTTAAAGGAGCTGCCATATTTTTCCCTTCCCCTTCCTTCCTCCCTTTTATGCCACAAAAGACTAAGGCCATTTCCACACTACATTGTTAGAGTGCTATTATTCCACTTTCAGCATCCTATGGAATCCTAAGGTTTGTAGTTTCCTGAGGCCAAAGAGCTCTCTGCCTGCAACTTCTAAAGGCCCTTCCCTAAACTGCAAACCCCAGAATTCCATAGGATATTGAGAGTGGAATAATAACACTATAACAATGTCATGCAGAATGGCCCAACATGGCTACTTCTTTGAAAACTCATCCAGAAAGTTCATCATAATGCTTTGAGCAAGTCACTTCTAAGTTTTTCCTCTTTTTCCCTCATTACCTTCTCTTAAGTCAAAAATAGGAAGCAGCCATATACAGAGTCAGAATCTAATTCAGTACTGCCAGCTCTGGTAGCTGTGGTTCTCCAGGGCTTCAAACACAATTCTTTCCTAGCCCTGCCTCAAGATCCCCAGAATTTTCTGTCCAAGTGTTAACTATATTCAACCCTGCTTAGCTTCCAACACCAGATGACATCAGGTGTGTCAGGGACATTGTAGTGGTATAATATAACTACCGCCAGAGCTCAGAACATTTATTGTTAAAACTGTGGCCATTTCCGCACTACACTCTTATAGCACGATTATTCCACTTTCAGCATCCTATGGAATCCTGAGGTTTGCAGTTTCGTGCCCCTCCCAAAACTGCAAACCCCCGGATTCCATAGGATGTTGAAAGTGGAATAATCGCACTATAAGAGTGTAATGTGGAAATGGCCTATTTCACATTACTTGTTGTCTTAAAGAGTGACACATGAGTACCATGTTAACTTTTTCACTTCATTTTTCTCAAAACATGTATTTTAAAATGACAAAAATGGCCTCAAATCCTTCCAAATATCCACACACAAAAAAGCAATCGTTTATGAGAAATGACTAAACATTACACATTAGACCAAAAGGGGGAGGGGAGAACACTGTTTCCAGTCACAAAGTTGTTTAAAAAGAAAAATCCAACTCCTTTCTTTTAGCCAAAAAAGCAGCGTTACAAGTAACGCTGTTACTTGGAAAGGATTACTTTCAAACTCCTCCTTCTTCACAGCGTTGTTGTGAGGATAAAAAGAGAGAGTAGAGGAGATTAAATGTAATAAAATTAAAAGACAGCATCTAGTTAATATCCCACATTAATAAAACATTGCACACTTTGAAATGTATCTACAGCTGCGTCCCCTTCCCTTTAAAACAAGAACCAGTTTGGGGAGAGAATCTCAATGCAAGTGCGCACACACGCACAGGTTTTCACAGCAAAGGTGAGAATGCCGGCAGTTCAAGCCAGTAGGTACAAACAAAATGCATGCACAAAAAAAACCTAAGAACCATCCATTTCAGTTAATACGGCTATTATGTTTAACTATCCTAGTGGAAGCGGGACCTCTGCTTGAGAGAAAGGTGAGCAAAATGGCTAACAAAGCAACTGGGTGGGAGGCAGTGTGGCTGCATCCAGTCCCAGTGCCTGAGGGTATTTAAAGGTGCCAGTATGATCTCCAGGTGAGGAGCTGTCAACTTTACTTTCCAGTGAAACCAAAAGGCATGTTAGACAACCTTGCATAATTGCTACATTGATCTCCTATTTGACCTAAATAAACAACAGAGAAGCATCCTCCTTAGATCCAGCCTAGATTTGCCTTTAGTTTAATCCAGCCCCTTCCTCCACCCAATTATACCAGTGCTAATGAATATTAGCAGATGATTCAGTTTCCTCCTATACTATGCTTGTATATGGAACTCTCCTTATTGAAGAGGTTAAGTTTAATGCATGTGTAGGAATCACATAGCAATCCAAATGTTCCCAGGACTGCAACTCTCAGCATTTTTCACAATTGCTGGGGCTGGTAGGACTTGCAGTCCAGCAACTTCTGAAGGGCCACATCCTTCCCAGAGCTGATTTAATGGATGGTTTCAGTCTGAGAACCACGTTCTTGGATAGACTTGGTAACCTTGTGTTCTCTTTTCAGCTCAAACAACATGTTCAGCTGGGTAACTCATGTTCTCTCTTCTATACTGGTACATCTTTTATAAAGACAATTTGTGATCACACTCTGCCATGATTAGAAGCATTTCAGAACAAGTTCTAAAGGAATCTTGCTGCCATTAACTTGGCAGTACAAAACTAAAATAGACATTGAACCCTGGAATTCCAATCCCACGGTCATATACACCCAGTTCTTTTCTATCAGAAAGACCATTCATAAATCACGTTTAATTTCCAGAACAAGAAAAGAGAGCAAAGCATGGAAATGTTCCTTTTTTGGAATGCAGCAATCATGCTGGTTAGGGATTGCAGAAGTTGCAGTCTTAAAAAAGAAACATTTCCAAGCTCTATAACTAGGCATCCTCTAGTTATAGAATTAGACATGAATCTTTGATTTGAAAGAATTTAAAGAAAAGCAAAAGCATTCTATCTCTGCATTAGAAAACAACTTTGTAGTTGATCGTAGTCCTGAGCTATCTGCAGTTTCCTCTAGAATCCAATCATAAAGGTAAATCTCATGTGGGTCACAGCTATTGTATGTCCTAACTTCCAATTCCTTATGGCATTGGTTCTAAAACAGTATGTAGTCACCCAATCACATTCCCACAAACAGGCAATTACATATCCCCGACAAAAATCCCAAAAGTAAGACATGAGAGCAACGACACTTTCCAGCTTAATGTTCCCAATAGCTGGTAGAGTGAGGCTTTGGTTTTGTTGTGTGCCATCAACTCATTTCTGATAGGATTTTTCTGGGGCTTGAGACTGTGTGATATGCCCAAGCCCACCCAGTATGTTTCCATGGCTGAGCAGGGAATCAAACCCTGGTCTCCAGGATCCTAGTCCAACATTCAAACCACTACCCACGCTGGCTCTCTACAGTGAGGCCTACTGAAGAACAAAACTACAGGTGGTATATAGACATCAAAGCTTGCAGTCATTGATAGCTTTCTCCTCCATGACTTTGTCTAATCCCCTTCTCAAGCCACCCAAGTTGGTGGCCATTGCTACATTGCATGGAGGCAAATTACCCCACAGTTTAACTATGAGCAGTACAAAGAAGAGCTCTTTTTCATCCATCCTAAGGTTTTCAGCATTCAGGTTCATGGAATGGCATCTAATTCAACCTAAACTGTAGCCCGCCCACCCTCGAAGCAATAAGAACAAGTTGTTCCTCCCTCTGTTATCTCTCCCTCGCTCACCTTTTCTCCTAAACTAAAATGCTCCAAAGATTGCAACCTTTCCCCATAGGGAAGTTGCTCCATCTTCCTGATTTCCCTTATCTTAAGAGACAACATTTGTTGTTGTGTGCCTTCAAATCATTTGACAACCCTAATCATTTGGCAACCCTATCGTGTGTTCCTTCTTGGCAAAAGTTGTTCAGAGGGGGTTTGACTTCTTCTGAGGCTGAGAGAATGTGACTTGCCCAAGGTCACCCAGTGGGTTTCCATCATCCAGTGGGGATACAAACCCTGGTCTGCAAAGTTGCAGTCCAACACTCAAACCACAACACTACTCTGGACAGCATGTCTTATTCTAAATGCTTGTCTTATTATAGATAATAGTGTCCCTCTCTACCCCCATCCTGAACCGTAGGGGAGGGGGATTGCTTATTGCACATTTAAGGACAGTCCCAATACTTCTGTTTTTCAGGCTACTGTAAAGGAGTCAGAGCTGAGCAATATTGTATACGCCTGAAAGTCACCTGTCAATTTAAGGTGACCCCATGTATTTCATAGGATCTTCTTAAGCAAAGAAGACTCATAGAATTATAGAGTTGGAAAAGATCACAGGGCCATCTAGTCCAATGCTCTGCCATACAGGAACTCACACCAAAGCCCTCCCTTTGACAGATGGCCATCTAGCCTCTGCTTAGGAACCTTCAAAGAGGGAGCTTCCATCACACTCCCAGGCAGCATATTCCACTGCCGGACAGCCCTGACTGTCAGGAAGTTCTTCCTGAGTTTCAGGTGAAATCTCCTTTCCTGCAGCTTGAATCTATTGCTCCTTGTCCTAGTCTCTGGAGCAGTGGAGAACAGGCCCACTCCATCCTTGACATGACATCCCTTCAAATATTTAAACATGGCTATCATGTCCCCTCTTAACCTTCTCTTCTGCAGACTAAACATACCGAGCTCCCTAAGCTGCTTCTCATAGGGCATGGCTTCCAGATCATTCGCCATTTTGGTTTCCCTCCTCTAGACAAGCTCCAGCTTGTCGATATCCTTCTTGAATTTAGGTGCCCAGAACTGGACACAGTATTCTAGATGAGGTCTGATCAAAGCAGAATAGAGTGGTACTATTACTTTCCTCAAGCTAGACACTAGAAGTGGTTTTACCAGTTCCTTCCTCTGAAATACAGTACATCCACCATATATGTGGGAATTCCATTCCTGGAACTTTCAAGAATAACAAAATTTGTGAATGCTCATGTCCCATTATATTCAACGGTATGTGATGTGTGTGCAAGACACTTTTGCATGTCCATGTGCATGTCACTGCCATTTTAGATATAGAATGAGCCGTAGTCACAAACCCAAATGTTTGGAGACCACAGGTAAGGAGGGTACACTGTATAACCTATAGCACCTGGTATTTGTTAGTGGTGTCCCATCCAAGTGCTACCTAGTACTGACCCTGCTTAGCTTCCAAGGTCAGAGAGGATCTGGTACCTTTGGAGTATTTAGGCTTGAGCAATATTAGAAGCTTAGAAAAGTTTATGACAATTCCCAGAATCCTCTTCTCCAGGTTAAACATACCCAGCTCCCTAAGCTGCTCCTCATAGATCATGGTTTCCAAGCCTTCTACCATTTTGGTCACCCTCCTCTGGACATGTTCCAGCTTGTCAATATCCTTCTTGAATTATTGGTGTCCAGAACTGGACACAGTATTCCAGGTGGTGCCTGACCAAAGCAGAACAGAGTAGTATTATTACTTTCCTCTATCTAGACACCATACTCCTATTGGTGCAACCGAGAATTGCGTTGGCTGCCGCACCTCACTGCTGACTCATGTTCAGCTTGTGGACCACCAAGACTTCTAGATCCCTTTCACATGTACTGTTGTCTAGCCAGGTGTCTCCCATCTTATATTTGTGCATTTCATTTTTCTGCCTAGCTGTAGGACCTCACATTTCTCCCTGCTGAAATTCATTTTTTTAGTCTTGGTCCAGCTCCTCTAACCTGTTAAGATAATTTTGAATTATGATCCTGTCCTCTGTGGTAATAGCTACTCCTCCTGATTTGGTGTCCTCTGCAAATATGATAAGTATGCTGTCTATTCCATTAACCAAGTCATTGATAAAGATGTTGAATAGCACTGAGCTCAGGACAGAACCCTGTGGCACCCCACTAGTCAATTCTCTCCAGGATGAAGAGGAGCCTTTGGAGAGCAACCTTTGGGTTTGGTTGGTCAACCAATTATAAATTGACCTAACAACAGCACTGTCTAGCCCACATTTCACTGGCTTGTTTGCAAGAATGTCATGGGGGCTTTCTCTACTGAAATCAAGATATGTTACCTCCACAGCATTCCCACCATCTACCAAGTTTATAATTCTATCAAAAAAGAGATAAAAATAGTCTGGCATGACTTGTTTTTGAGAAACCCATGTTGACTTCTAGTGATCATGGCATTCCTTTCCAAGCGCTTAATAAACCACCTGTTTAATGAATTGCTTTGTTTAGTGGGTACTAGACACGGAAAGGGCATAGTGGGTACTAGACACGGAAAGGGTTCAAATCTCACTCTGCTTTGAAGTTCAACAGATAACCTTGGCTTCTCTCTCTTTCTCCCAGTCTTCCTCTCTGCCTACCTGACCTACTGCGCAGGGCTGCTGTGAAAATAAATGGCAGGGAGAGAGAACCACCTATGTTGCCTTGAGCTTCTTTCAGATGCAGTGGAATATAAATATCAGGTGTGCACACACTGCCCATTTATAGTATTCTGATTTCAGTTTCAATGTCAGGTCTCCATTCCACAGACTTCCAGGATTTGTAATTGGGTGAGGTACTCAGAATTTGCTGCTCAAGAGCTTTGGTACACTACCTTGGACTACAGCAGAGAATTCTATGTACCTTCCCAAACTACAGATCTCAGGGTTCCACAGGATGGAGCCGGAGGCAGAACAGTGAGATAGAACAGCTATAAACTCTGCTATGTGGATGCACCCATAATTAACTATAACATTATCCACCACAAGCTTCTCAAGCAAATGAAATTCCTCAGAAGGAGGATACTGTACTGTAATAAAAATCCATATGTATCTGGCCATTTTGAGCATTCATTCTGCTTTATATATGCTAGCTTGCATTTACTGGCAAGTTCCTGAACACAGGCAATTAATTTCTGGTTCCGCTGAGATGAAAATGGTTTTGGGAGGGAAAGAAGACCTCACTATGCAACACATACACTCATCCCAAGTTTTGCCTTGGGTAAAAAGAGTCCCCAGGGAGATTGGTATTGTTTCGAAAACCTGAAAGACCTGTTTGGCTGGAGGCAAATTCTGTGTGAATGTACAAAAAGGAAGTGAAACCCCTTTAAAACCACTTCAACCTTTCTTCAAAACTATTGATTTTCTTCTCTGGCTTTGGGCCAGTGACTTGTTATCTTCCAATCCTAAGCCTACCCCCACAAAAAAATAATGTTCACCTAATATCAGTCTACCTTGGAGGGTTGTTGTAAGGATGTCTGAAGCAATAAGTAGTTCTTAATAGAGTGGAATTGTTTCTATCAGCAAAACCAGAAGGGGATGCTCTTGTTTCCCTCCACAACCTCACCGTGCACCCCAAAAAATAGAGAAACAAAGCACACACACCCCAGCAAGTTCTCAAGCAGCAAAGAAGACTGGAGAGAAATGCAAAGAAAACCCCATCTGGGCAAGGGCTAGGAGGATTTTGGATTTAGCCCAACACACTCCACAAGGGAAGCACCAAGTAAACACAAACTATCATCAACATTTCTCCAGATGACCCCACGAGCGAGGAGGGCAAGCCAAGGAAGCAGAAGAAAAGTCAGGCAGGCAAAACTGTGGTGGGACCCTCTTTGATGTCTGTGGGGTCTGTTTTAAAAGACATGACAATGATGAAACAACCCTATGAAGCCAACCACCCTCTCTCCGTCTCTCTGAGCCGCAACTCAAAAAGGTGTCTGCTGTTTGCCATTTCCTCTTTTGCTCCGTCTTCTCTCATCCTTGTTGGCTCCAGCAAGCCCCAGCAAACAGAGAGAAGAACCTCAGAAAGGCCACTGAAACAGGCCAAGGAACCTCTGTTGATCCTTTCCAGAACAATTTGGCTCCGGCCTCCCTCGTTTTTTCCGTCCTGGTCCTTTTACCTCCGGCTTGGCTCGCTCATCCTGCTCAACCCAGCTCTCCTCAACTAAACAATGTTATGTCTGGCAACTGGTTTGTTTGGAACATTTTCAGGGAAGGAGGCAGGGAAGATCTAGGCTAATTCTTTAAAAAAAAATTCAGAGTGGACTTTTCTCCCTCTCCCCAAACCACAAGAACTTTCTCCAAAGACTTTGCAACAATACTGGGAAAGCCCAACCTCTATTTACATAAAGTTACTGTATTTGTTTCTATCCCTTTTTGGGGGAACTACCTGAAAATGGAGACAATTTGACACATGAGGTTTCTTTGTCATTGTGTGGCTAAACTATTACCTGTTTTATGTCTACACATTTGTGTTCAGCTTGCTGAAATTTCCTTTTTGTTTCTTTTGCAGGGGAGACTGTAACTCCCAAAATCTTCCAAGCCAGCATAAGAGCTCTGAAATAACTACTCAGATTTAACTACAGTGGACCTTCCATATTGGCGACACTCACACTTGCAACTTGCAGCTAATGTGGAGCATCACATCCTATGCCTAAAATGGAGACAGGAACATAAACACGCAGAAGCATCCATATGCACATTGACATTATTTAATGAGACATGAGCATTTTTCCCCTATTTGCAGGGGTTCTTGGAACAGAACCCTTGCAGATACAGAGAGTCCAGTGTAGTTATTGAGTTTATTAATATTTGCTGCAATTATTATGCTGGGAAATGTTAAATTCCAAAATTCCCCCCAGAATTAACTCATTATTTGCTAATGAGTTACTCCCTTTCTCCAAAATAGAGTTAACAAGTCATTTTGTTGGTTAAGAGCACTCACTATCAAAGCTGGGGGTGGGGGGATGGTTAAATATAATTTTTTGTTATTTATTTCTGACTGAAAGTAACCCTAAGGCAAACCTACCATGCAGTTGTCTTGTCAAAGTGATTGTTTCTCCCTTCCTATAATCTGGACTAGCTAAATGGCACTCAAAGTCTTCTCCAGCTGGCTACTTTTCAAATGCATGATTATACTACAGATCCTATCATTCCCAGACATTAGACTGAAGTACGTGTAGAACATGTCAGAGAAGGCAAGTTACAAAAAGAGTTACAAGAAAAGCCTTTTTGACAGAGTCAGTAACAAAATGGGCAACTAAGAGACATGTCATTGTCCATAAAATTCCATAATTTCTTTACCAAAAAAACCCTAAAAATTTAATATTGTTATGTGCTGTCAAGGCAGCTTTGACTTACGGTGATCCCATATGAACAGCCCTGCCCAGATCTTGCAGACGCAGGGCTGTGGCTTCCCAAACTGAATCAATTCACCCATAACAGGGGTCTTCCTCTTTTCCTACTGCCTCCAACTTCACAGAGCAGAGCATTATCATCTCCACTGAATCATGTCATCTCATGACAGGGCCAAAGGAAGATAGCACCAGTTTAGTCATTTTGGTTTCTAGGGAAAGTGTGGGCTTGATTTGCCCAGGGACCTACTCATTGGGTTTTTTCTGTGGTCCATGGTGTCTGTAGAACTCTTCTTCAGCACCACATTCCCAATGAGTTTATACTCTTCCTGTCCAGCTTTCTTCACTGTCCAGTTTTCACACCATACATAGAAATAGGAAATACCACTGAACCTAGTTGTGTTACGAATGCAACAAGTTAAAATATTCGCCTTCGTCATGTTAATAGGAATGAATTAATTCCCCCCATTCCAACAATCAACATTAATGAGTTCATTATCGGGAGCCTGATTTTTTTTTTCAGCGGGTGGGTCAAAGGTTTTGTTACAGCATTTGAAACCCTCTCTGATCTATTGCCAGGGCCAGGAGCAAGGTTCGGCATTTTCAGGTCTCTACCAAGGCCTATGATACTCCCACTGGAGACCGCCCAACCCGTTAGTAGCTTAGTCCAGGCTTATCTGAAGGGCCATATCTGTATGTATGAACCATATGAACCTGTTGAAGTTCTAAGATCTTTGGGAGAGGCCCTTCTTTCTGTCCCACTACCTTCTCAGGCTTCTCATCAGTGGGAACAAAGGAGAAGATCTTCTCAGTGGCTACTCCCAGAAGCTGGAACTCCCTCTCTAGGGAAGCTTGGACAGTCCCCTATTAACTTTCCTTCCACTGCCAGGTGAAGACTTTCCATTTCCAACAGACTTTTATGAATTCACCATGAAGGGCTTTTAATAGTGTGTTGTTCCATTGACTTTTATACATTCTATCTTTGAATGAATTTTAAACAGCTTTAGTTCTATAGATTAATTGTTTTCAAATAACACATTTGTGCATGCGTGCACACATGTATTTAAATAACACATATGCATCATGTATGTATGTGTGCAAATACACACACACACACACACACAATTTTACCAATGTTTGTGTGTTTTATTCTGTACTTGTTTTAATAATCTATTAGCTGCTTTGGGTTCCATCACTGGAGAAAAGGTAGTAAACAAATGGATACTGTATATCATATATACAGACAGACAGACAGACACACACACACAGTGTCCCAAAAAATGTATACACCCTTCAAAAGCAAATAATAGCAATAGTGATTATTTGAAAGCTAAGTAAATACAGTTATATTGAGAAATAAATGTTATAATGATTGGGTCAGAGTTACAAATTCCATCTTAGATGCCAATTTTATGTAAGGGGTTCAAATTATCATCCCTGCACAACAATGCACTGCTTGCATGGTTGAAGCACAGAGCTACAAACCTCACTTAAAGTTTCTATTATAATTTCACAGCACTTCTCTACTATCAGAATCTTTAATCTTATTAAGGATATACACATTTTTTGCAAAAAATTGCAAAAAAAAAATCTAGAATTATAAGCTCTTAAGGGTATAAAATAATTTTTGCAGGGGGTACCCCCTGTATATATATGAACATATATTTCTGATCCCAGGGGAAAGAAAGGTGAGCAAGAAACAGTAGCTACATCACAAAACACAAACTTCTGGCTATCTGCCTTTTCCCAGACACCCAACCCTTCTTCCCAGGACACCACTACCTGGTGGTTTCCCAGTTTTTGTATGGATCCCCTCCTGCCACGAAAAGTTTGAATGCCTGCCCTAGGGTTTAGTTTCTGGTGGTAAGATCTTTAAACCAAAAGACCTGGGATTTTGAAGCCTATTCTTTTTGGCTGCCCCACCCTCACTGGTATATAGCCCCTCCATTGTAGCTTATCAGAAAATGACTTTGGTTTTAAAAGGTATTCCATCCCTTGTGGCAGAAGGAGGAGCAGCCTCATTTGTTTGCTTTTCTCCCAAAAGGGCAATGGAGGGGGTTTGAAGCATCAGTGGCTCCATGCAGGGAACAGAGAGCCCACTGAAACCATCTTGTCTCAAGGAATGCTCTCCTGGAAACCTGAGAGCTCCCACTCCCAGTGGCTCTCAACCTTCCTAATGCCGCGACCCTTTAATACAGTTCCTCATGTTGTGGTGACCCCCAACCATAAAATTATTTATTTATTATTTACAATGCCTCCCCCCCCCGACAAAGGCCGCCTCGCTGGCCAGGAACGAGAGGAGGGGGTGGGCAGGGAGGGAAAGAGGAGCCGCGTGTCTCCCCGGGAAGAAACTCCAAGAACCCCCGCCAGGCTCTGCTTCTGCTTCGCTCTCGTTTCCGCTGGTGGGGGGCAGTGTAGGAAAAGTTACCAGAGTGTCGACCCTGGCTGGAGGGGGAGGAATCCCAGCACCTTTGTCTTTTGTGCCGGGTGCAGCTCGCCTCTCCCAAAAAGCACCACCTTGCGGCCCTCCGGCCCTTCCGCAGCACCCCCCTCCGTGGCGATTTGGGCAGGGGCCGTGGCAAGGAGGGGCCTGCCCCCCGTGCTGCCGCCGCCCCCCCAACCTGGCCCGTCAGACGGGAGGTTCTCCTGGTAGCGGACAAGGGGAGCGATTTCAGTCCCTTCTGAACAGGGGGCAGGAGGACACGCACCACCACTGAGGAGGAAATGGAGCCTAAGACCATCGGAAATACGTATTTTCCGATGGTCTTAGGCAACCCCTGTGAAAGGCTTGTTCGACCCCCAAAGGGGTTGCGACCCACAGGTTGAGAACCACTGCCCTAGGGTAAACGTCTCTGAGATCTACTACCACCACCACCACCTTTAGCCCTGGTACCAACTCTTAGCATCCTTGGGCAGCTATCAAAAAACAGGAAGCCTAGATGGGCCCGCCACTGATGCCTATCTCGGACCTCACTCTGAAAAAGGATCTAAGAGTTGCCATCTTAATTTCCCCAAAGCAATAGTCCTGCATCAGAGGCCAGCTAGGGAATTTGGAGATTATATTCTACTGTTTAATTTTCTTAGTAATGTTTTTCACTTACATGTTGGCATAGGCTTATGAGCATATGTACATTTTATCCAAAATGATACCCTCTTTTGGCTGTTTTTGCGGAGGCTTTTAATGTTATGCAGTTCTTTTATTTTGGCATCCATCCTACCTGTCTACTAAAGTTAATGCAAGATGTTTTACTGTCTGAGATAAAGGCTAAGGCGACACAAACACACACTCTATATAGAGATGCCAACTAGAGTACCAACTGAATCTGAGGGCCTTTCTGCACTCCATTGTTATAGTGCTATCGTTCTACTTTCAACATCCTATGGAATCCAGGGATTTGCAGTTTAGGGAGGGGCCTTTAGAATTCTCAGCCAGAGAGCTCTTTGGCCTCGGGAAACGACAAATCCCAGGATTCCACAGAGGGTTGAAAGTGGAATAATAGCACTATAACAGTGTAGTGTGGAAATAGCCTCTGTTTTGTGTGTGCACGGATGGGTCTTTCTGCCCTACACTGTTATAGTGCTATTGCTCCACTTTCAATCTCCTATGGAATCCTGGGGTTTGCAATTTAGGGAGGGGCATTTAGAATTCTCAGCCAGAGAGCTCTTTGGCCTCAGTGGACTACAAACCCCAGGATTCCCCAGGATGTTGAAAGTAGAATAATAGCACTGTAACAGTCCAGTGCAGGAATGGCCTTAGTTCCAACCTCTTCCTCCAGTCCTGAGAGAATACAGTTATTTTGGTGGGGTGGGGTCACACTATCCTCTAAGATCTGGACTCCTTTCCTCATCACATAGCATATGCAGTTGTCTCACCCAGCCTAATGGGTAGGACCCTGTCTCACCTTGCCTAATGGTAAGGCCAGCCTTGTCTCCTTTTGACTTACAGTACAGCTCAGGCTATCTCACTTAGCTTCACTGTAAGGCCAGGACCTCTCTCATCTTCACAGGAAGGCCAGGCATGATCTCTCTTAGCTTCACGATAAAGCCGGGCCCTGTATCATTTTGCCTTGTGGTAGGGCAACTGCTGTCTCAGTTAACTTCATAGTAAGGCCACGCTTGGTCTGCTCAGTAGGGCCAAGGCCAGTCTCTGGGCCTCTCCACACGACACTGTTGTAGTGCTATTATTCCACTTTCAACATCTTGTGGAATCCTGGGGTTTGTAGTTTCCAGAGGCCAAAGAGCTCTCCGGCTGAGAATTCCAAAGGCGTCTCCCTAAACTGCAAACCCCAGGATTCCACATGATGTTGAAAGTGGAATAATAGCTCTATAACAGTTTAGTATGGAAACAGCCAGAATCTCCTGTGGAGGTATTGCAAAAGCTCACAAAAGCTCTTGTAAATACATGTCCATTTCTTACATTGGTCTCATCAACAAACCAGAGGATTCAGAACCTTTGAGATGAAAAAAAAATTAAATGCCCCTCCCCAAACTGCAAACCCCAGGATTCCATAGGAGGTTGAAAATGGAATAATAGCACTATAAGAGTGCAGCACAGAAAAGCCTTCTCTTAGGCCATTTCCGCACCACATTGTTATAGAGCTATTATTTCACGTTCCACATCCCGTGGAATTCTGGGATCTGTAGTTCAGTGGACCAGAGAGCTCTCTGGCTGAGAATTCTAAATGCTCCTCCTTAAACTGCAAACCCCAGGATTCTATAGGATGTTGAAAGTGGAATAATAGCACTATAACAGTCTCGTACGGAAATGGCCTTAGCCTCACTTGTTACCTCCCAACAATTTTGCTTTCCAGCAGGGCAATTCCTGTCTCAATTAGCTTCACCGTAGGGCCCAGCCCTGTCTCCTTTTGCTTTGTGGTAGAGCGAGTGCTGCTTCACTTAGCCTCACAGTAGGGCCAGGGCCAGTCTCTGGGCCTTTCTGCACTACACTGTTGTAGTGCTATTATTCCATTTTCAACATCCTGTGGAATTCTGGGGTTTGTAGTTTCCTGAGTTTACGGGCTGAGGATTCTAAACGCCCCTCCCCAAACTGCAAAACCCAAGATTCCATAGGATGTTGAAAATGGAATAATAGCACTATAACAGTGTAGTGTAGAAAGGCTCTCTCCTAGCCTCACTTCTTCGCCTCCTAACAATTCTACCTCGTGGCAGGAGAACTCCTGTCTCAATTAGCTTCACAGTGGGGCCCGGCCCTGTCTCATTTTGCCTTGTGGTAGAGCTAGTGCTGCCTCACTTAGGCCATTTCCGCACCACACTCTTATAGCGCGATGATTCCACTTTCAATTTCCTATGGAATCCTGGGGTTTGCAGTTTCGGGAGGGGCCAGCCGGCCCCTCCCGGAACTGCAAACCCCAGGATTCCATAGGAGGTTGAAAGTGGAATCATCGCGCTATAAGAGCGTGGTGCAGAAATGGCCTTAGCTTTGCAGCAGGGCCAGGGCTCGTCTCTCTTAGCCTCACTGTACAGCCAGGCCCTGCCTCATTTATTATAGCCTCACAGGAAGGTCGGCCCGGCTGCTTTATTATCCCCTGCTTGATGCCTATGCTGACCCTGCTTGCAACACCACCCTTCTCTCTTTTCTGCCTGACGTTAAAGGAAAAGGGTTTTGTGCCAGAAAACAAGGAAGCAGCAGCAACCCAAACCAGCTTGCAGCCCTATGTTTTCATTCTCTTGTGCTTCTTCTACACCTCCTCCCACTCTCTCTCGGTCTCTCCTTTTCTCCCCCTCCTTTCTCTCTCTCTCTCTCAACCTCAGTCTGCTTGCCTGTACAGAAAGAGGCCGTTCTGCGTTTACTTTTTTTTTCTTCTTCTTCTTTTTGTCACTGTTAACCGCATCCGGACTCTATTAAAGTTCCTGGCGCTGGATAAACAATGTAACTGTCGCGTGCAGCAGTCTGAAAATAATTGGATTAGCTAAAACGTATCAGCTAAATAGAGACAGTCCCTGATCAGACAGTCAGAGTAAATGTCACCCTGGAAAAACCCTGAAAACTGATCTGACTCATGCTGGATAACTCTACTTATAGCAGCCTCCATGAGGAACAGAAATGAAAAGAATATACATCTTTGACTTACTGAGGTCTCTTTTTTCATCTACGTACAGCCAGATCCTAAAGATATGCGTTCTGGTTTTCTTTTTTTATGGGACGTGGGGGTCACCACTAGAATATTTAAGATTGCCAAAAGACCTGCTCTTGTGCTTCGGGAAGCTGTTTGAATCGCTAAAGTTTCCCATTGCACTGAAGTAAACATTGTGAGTTGTTCATGACTGCAGAGGAAGCTGTTAAAAGCACAGGTATACCAGAGGACTGAAAAGTTGGCAACATACCTGTCATGGGGAGTTCTGACCATAATCTGGCACAGCGTGTTTTGCCCATTGAAATCAATAATCCCAACTGCAGGGAGATAAGGAGCTGCATTATACTGAGATTGAGCTAGATCCATGGAACTCAGTATTGTCCTCTTGTTTTTAATAGTTAATGTGTTTTAGGAGGTTAGAAGGGTTGGTGGGTGGGGAGGATGGGTTATATTTTAATGTTTTTAATGTATCTGATATTCTGCTGTAATGCCGCCTTGATCCATTGGGAGAGGCAGGATATAAATATTATTATTGTTGTTGTTGTTGTTGACACTGACTGGCAGCAGCTCTCCAGGATTTCATGCAATATGATACCTCTCCTGATACATCCATTGGGCACTACATCTGGGACCTTCTACATCACCGCAGGAGGAAAAGTCAGTCTCCAGATGTTGTTGCACTACTAATCCCAGCAGCCTTAGCTATCATAGACAATGCTGGGGGATGTGACAAGTTGTGATCCAACAACATCTGTAAGTCTCCAAGTTTCCTAGCCATGATGTACGTGGAAACCAAGTATTTAACCTCTCTCTCAAAACATATGCAGGAAGGAGGAAGTCTCTGCTTAATTTAGTGGGACTCATGTCTAAACAAAGATGCTGGGGATTGTGATACAAATGCAGATGATTCCAAACTGGACTGTGTCCATTTATAGAAAAGAAGTCCCAAAGATATGCGAAAGTGGCTTTTGGAATCGCTACTTCTGTTAGTGAAATCTCTTTCGCATCCGATACACGGCATGCAGATCACAACATATTTGGGAGACAAGTCCAAATCATGCAGCCACAACTAGTTCTCTGTCCTGCCACTTCAACTTTATCAAAAGAAAAAGTCCCCAACTTAAAAGGAAAAAAAAGAGAGAAGAATTTAAAATAAGCAAGCTGCTGGAACCTGGGAAAATAATTGCAGGAAGTGCAGAGAGACTATTGAACGGGGAATGCGAACCTAGTTCTATCCATTTCTCTTTTCTTTGCTCAGGGAAGTCACTGAACCAATAAATAACATTTCCGGAACACATTAGGTTTCTGCGGTCCCCCCGCAACGCCACATAGATAGACACACACAAAGTTGCACCCCTTGAATCAGCTGTCCAGAAAAATGCAAGTTAACATTAACTTGCTGGGGGAAAAAAATTAAGTGAGTTTCTGAACTTAATAAACACACCGGGAATTTGGCTTACCACCAAAACAAGAAGGGGGAAAATTAATTGCACATTGTGCATTAATTGTTGCTCTGTTTATTGTAATAGACCATCAGCTGAGAAAATCTACAAGATGACAAAAGAGTGTGGAAGAGATGGGGTTAAAGTTCAACCTGTCAGGTCAATTCAAGCTAAAGCTGCTGTTTTTGAATCCCTAAATAAATTCTGGGATGGACTGCAGACAATCAGGGCTCATTCAGCAAACACCTGAGGAATCTACTCTACAGAGATGTCACTTTTGTGCAGGAGAAATGCCCTTTCAGATTGCCACCTGACTGGAAAATCAAGGGACTTGACCTGTTCTTGCACCTTTAAAAGCAGAAGGCTTTGGAGAAATAGTTTTTCCCAGCTGTGACATAAGCATTATTGCCTTCAAACATCTGTGGGTCAAGCCATGGGTAAAAGGCAGACTTACCAAACTGAGTTAAAAGAGCTGGCAACCCTGCAGAAAGAGAGCAAGTAAGCATGATACATGCATGTGGTGGAAACATTCCTATCTTTTCCAGTGAACGTTTGTTCTGCAAAAACCTCATTATCAACTGAGGCTTCCTACCACATATATGTCCCATACCCTCCTACAGTACCAGCTTGGGAAGAACATTCCCAATTAATCTTTTGTCATCCTGCTCCTTCAACTGTTTTTAAAATGTTCCAGTTTCTCTCTTCTCACCACACTTTCCTCCTTGGTCCTCAGCATACTTCAACTGTAGAAAAATGCAAAGTAGTTTACCATATTTGCCAGTGTATAAGACGTGCCGGTGTATAAAACACACTCTGTTTATACACCAGCAAATACTATTCGCCAGTGTACAAGACACACCGGTGTATAAGACGCAGCTCATTTTCAAACAGTAGTTTCCAGGGGAAAAACTGAATCTTATATGCCAGCAAATATAGTATACTCAGTTAACTCAGCAGTGGAGAGAGACGAAGAGGGGGCAGAATCCTGCCCTTCCCAGTAGAATGAGGCAAAAGCAGATTGCTATAGTCTTTCCTAATTTATGTCTGCTTCCTCATTATTAACTTTGCCATCTTGACTGCACCCTGATGCCGTGAGTGCCAGTTTTCCTATGTGAAATCTTGGAGGGTATTGCCATCCATGAGGCAAAAGAGACAAATGTGATGACATACAAAGGGGTATGTCACATTTTTACATGGAAGTGAGATCACAAGTTGCGGGCTCTAACTCCCACTGCCAAACTACAGAATCTCGGTTCCCAATTCTGGGAGTTCTGGTCCCAGAAAGTAACTCCCCCCCCACATTTGTGAATGAGATTACAGTATTAAATTGGTACAGCTGCCCTCAAATGCACATCAGGGTGTGGTAACATCATGCTATAGAGTTGTCTACACGGAATTTGATATTCCTTTCCTCTCCACCCTGCCTCATGAACTTCAAGGTTGCCCCCATTGCTGAACGTGGGGGGCAAGAGAGGCCTGGAGGTGATGTTTGAACTTAAATTTGATTCAACCCTCTACTCCTATCTCCCAAGAGGCAAAATAAAATTTGGAAGGAAGGGAATGACCTATAAAGATATGGAAAACATATTTAATGAGTACCACCTTTTTACAAAACTTTCTGAAAACAGAGTAGGCCATATATATGCATGAGAGAGAGATTTTGTATATGCAGTCCTGAAAAGGAGAAACCTGAAACCTTTGCCCGGAACATTTATTCAGATAAAACTCTGGATTAATTTCATGTTCCTCTACATATGTACTTTTGGAATCATTGCTTAAGCCAATGCCCACTTGAGAGTTAAGCTCCCATGAAATCATGGTTACTCCTAAGTAAAAAGAGCTCAAAGTCATAACTGTGCTACCCCATAGAATCATTTCTCGAAAGTTAAGTCATCTGAATGCACAAGGCGTCTCCTAAGCAAACATGGGCAAAATGAAGTTATGAGAGTCTGTAAACTTGTAGGACAACCTGCGTCATCCATCAGAGATGTCAGTCAGTTTAAGCAAGGCCTCCCCAACACTTCACAGATGAAAACTGGGACATGTGTGGCCAAGCAACATCACAGTGTGGTCAAGATGACCAAAGTTATTAATAAGGAATTACATACAAGCTAGGAAATGCTGCAGCAGTTTACTTTTGCCTGAGCCTACTGGGAAGGGCAAGATTCTGTCCCCTCTACTTTTCTCTCCTGGCTGACTTATTGCAGTGAAAACTACTTTTGGACTTGGAACTCAGTTTACATTAATTGAAGTAAGCTGAGGATAAAGGAGGAAAATGGGAAGAGAAAGGAGCTGGGATAGTTTAAAAGCAGCTGAAAAAGTAGAACAGAGGATTGACCAGGTCTGTCCCTGCCAAATCTGAACAATTGGAAGTTATGCTCTTAAGTTAGGAGCTCAGCTGAAATTGAGGGACCAAAATTCCACCAGAGCTCCCAGTCCTTTTTATTGTAATAAAACAATTTATCAACCACTTCCTATGTGTGCTTACGCACACAGCGCCTAATATAATTAAAAAAACAAAAAAGGCAAACAAGAGAAGGTGAGGTGGAGGACAACAAAAACAGTGTAATATAGTGAAACCAGCCAAGTTATCAATAAATGTGGATGGGAATCTCTACGTTTACCTATTGCAAGAGTGCTTGATTAAAAACCAAGTCTCTTTATGCACAGAAGGTGTAAGTCTCGAGGAAGTGCCTCAAATTAGTTAGAAATCCTCCACCTTCTTCTGTTTCGCAGATCTGTGCAAGAGAATCTCTCTTTCTCTCACTAGAAGGTTGCTTGCTGCAAAACACACATCATTCTCTCCAGTTTCACTCTTTGAAAACCGACAAGTGCAAATGGAATGGTCTGCAAAGGGATCGTGGAGCCCTAGCAAATAGCCTGGGATCCCTGGATTCTGTAATATTGTTCAGGCTAAGCCCCTTGGCCTGCGCAGTGTCCGTGCGTGAGAGACCAAGTGGAGCCCCTCTAAGCTTGTTCAGTTCTTTCTAAATAGAAGAGTAGAATAAAACAGCTCCTGTGGAACACAATGTTCCTGTATTTTGAGAGGAGAGATTCTGAGACCTCTCTTTGATTTCTTGGTGGCCTTTGTATTATTGAGTTTGGTCCCTGTTGGAAAAGAAAACACTTCTTCCTCTTTGCTTTCAGTATCAATCCATACAGCACCCTAGCTGAACCAAGCATGCTTTTGGTCTGGATTTGCACTCAGCACCCAATGGTTCAACCAAATTATCCCTCCCCTCCTCTGAACCTTTGCTCATTTGCTAGAGGTAACTCCTTTTCCCAAAGAAAATCATGAAGAATCCATTAAAGACCCTACCTGTGCTGGAACGTGCTTTGGGCCTGGATTTGCACCCGAAGCCAGTCGGCGATCCCCCTAGGAGGCTGCTAGGGGGAAAAGTCCAGAGCCATATTCAGGAACGTAGGATGGGTAGGTGGTGATGGGATGGTGAGCAGAGGAAGAGGCCCCTCCTAGTGAAGCCATGCTGCTCCGGGAATGAGAAGACTCCAGCTTCATGGTGTCAGCCAAAGACACCTGATACTTAATGCACTCCTTCTCCTCTTGCCGACTGGATCCCGTGGAACCCGGAGTGGAGATGGAGGGATCCGGGGAAACATCTTTGGGAGGGGTCGGTGGGAAGGTGAAGAGGTGCGGGCTGGAGTGGCCCGCCGACAAAGTGGAGGAAGAAGCTGGAGGGTAGACAGAGAGAGGTCCAGGCGAGCTGTGGTGAATGGGGGTCTTGGAGAAGGGGCTCAGGTTCCAGGGGGAGGTGCCGTGGTGGTGGCTTCCCAGAGCTTTGCTCCCGTCCAGCCAAGGGAGAGAACTGTGCAGCAAGGGCGGGCGGCACACCTGGCCACCTGCTAGGACAGAAGAGAAAAGAGGTCTACATTAGTTGACTTCCCCTTTCTCGGAGAGAAGATCAAGGGATGAACAGGCCTCAGATGGAGATCTAAGGGACGAGCTGGTACTTCCATCCTTGGGAAGACTAAAGATCAAGGGCTACCCAAGCTAGATTTAGGCCAGTTTCATTTGCCACCAATTGCAAAATAAAACAGCTCTGTCATACGTCAAACCCCAAACCTTTCAGCTCAGTCTGACCACAGTTAGGTATCTTCAAGGCCTATTTTCAGTGTTTTATGGATATGTTGAACTGAACAATTTTTTGGCTTTGGACAAATTGTGTCCCTTGTGTTTTCTCCTCAGAGCCTGGAAATGTTCCTTTTTTGGATAACAGTGCCAGTAGCCATACCAGCTAGAGTGTTCTGGGAGTTGTCATCCCAAAAAGCAACTTTTCTGAGCTCCTGCACTGTGCAGAATAATGCATTGGAGGGAGTTCTTTTGCACAATCATGTCTTCTATCTGACTTGACTTCCTCTGTGTCTGTGTCCCAGCCAGATGGCAGAAATCAAGTGGCTCTCACTAATATCCCCTCTGGTAAAAGGACATCACCTGACCAGGAGGCTAAGGTGCCTAAAAGTGCATCTTCCAAAAACATAGGTAGCTAACCCTCAGATTTGCATCCCATATGGTTGCCAAGTTTGCAGGGGCCTGCACCCAGTCTCCATTGGTAAAGGCATCTTTTTCACTTGGCAAGCACAGGGACAATAGCTTTATTTCTACTGAACCTGGAGAAGGGTGAGACCTCTCTCCATGAGTCTGTTGAGCCACTGAAGTGAAAGGCTGCCCCACAGTCCCCTTAAACACATGAAAAGATCAAGTCTTGGCCTCATCTCCCACCCCACTCACAGACTTGTGGCAAATACACAGAATAGGCTGGCTAGATCAGAACCAGTGCATAGACCCTTGCTAGCTTTGTCTCTTTGATTGAGCCTGTCCTGTTTAGGGTAGAAGTTTGAAATCAATACACCTACCCAAAATGAAGAGGAAAGGTGGCATCTATAACCCACTTAACAGTGGCACTCTACACCTGTCTTTGTTGTAGTTGTGTGCCTCCGAGTTTCCAACCTACAATAACCCCTTCAGCTTCAGAAGAAAGCGATGGCAAACGCTTACCAAGAAAATCCTGTGCTAGCATTGCCCTAAGACGGAAGCAACTGAAGGGCGCTCATCAACTGCTTTGTAGGTACCTGAAGAACCTTTTCTACTCCTCCCATACAGTGAAACTCAAGTAATGTCTGCCCAGGTTGTCACCTGGGAATTCTTTCCACCCTGTGTCTTCAAGTCATTTCTGACTTATGTTGATCCTATCACAGGGGTTTTCTGGGGCTGAGAGTGCATGACACATCCAAGGTCACACAAGGGGTTTCCACGGATGAGTAGGGAATCGAACCCTGGTCCCCAAACCACTACTGCTGGCTCTGTCTATTCAGTTCAAATTGCAACATGAAAATAATATTTTTATAAATCGCAGTAGCCGAACATAATCCAAGAATGGTTTCGAACATCAAGATGTCAGATTCTTTGCCTCCAGAAGATATCACCACCATTAGTATTATTATTCTTGTTATATTATTACTATTACTACACTTGGTGCAAATATGTATCAGTAGTAACCATGCTGTGGATTTTTTGCATTCGAGTTTTAAGGTTTTACTACTCTTCTTAATGTACTGACTCAGCTGAAATCACTTACAGAAAAGAGATTAGTGTAAAGTGATAAATATGGTTAGGATCAGGGAGGTATTCAGAAAGGAAACTGACTTTTTTTTCTTGTCATTTGCCTACGGAAGAGAGACTCATTTCAGTCAGATGGATTCATCATCTGACTGATACTGTCAAGATGGGGTGCAAATTAAATTCAGATAAACAAGATGAATGATATTTTCAGGAAAACTTGTGTAGGAACCTGGCGACACCCAGATTGCAACTTCTTATACTCGAAGTTTTCTTTACTGGAATAAAAGACATTAGGGCCTACTTGTATGTTTTAAGGTTTGGGATGCACCTCAATGCCTGCCCATAAGTGCCACTGAAACCTGGCCTAAAACTTTGATGGAAAAAGAAGTTCTTATAATTTCCCTGGAATATAAAGTATTTCCAAAAAAAGGTATATTCACACTCCATATCAGCATACAATATATTTCTATTCACACCTTGAATACTTAATAGCTGAAACTCATTTACTCCCCACTATATGTACTTAGAACTTTAACTTGGACTGGAATTTAAATCTTTGGTCCTGAAGGGTTTTACACAGAAACGTGGCCCATTCAGTCAAATGGGACAAATTTTGCTTAGAACTGCAGTACAACCTGGACTTAGGTAGCTGAAATAAGCAGGTCACAACATCCATCTTTAAAAACATGTTTACTTGGAAATCAATCCCTCTTATGTCCTTACAATTTTGAGAATTTCTACCTAACATAAATTTCAAGCAGAAACCTCTGGAGGTTCTGACTGGAATGAACATCTAGGTCCCAAAGACCCACTTCCCTCAATAGCCCTGCCAACTTTTAAGCTAGCCCAGGTAGCTTTGCTTTCTGTAAGATGTCAGTGATCTTGAGACCTATCACTCTGCTTGTACAGAGGGGAGCTCTGCCTGCTGATCCCTGCATAATGTGTTCAAAGCAGAACACCAGTCTTTGTCACCTATTTTCCTGATCAGTTGGCAACCTGACTTTACCCAATGAGGACTACCCACTATCTGTCTGAAAGAGCATTTCCTTTCACCTAGGGTCTCTACACAATTACAGAAATTTGATTCCCCTTTAGTGGCCCTGGCTGCCTCTGGCAAAAACCTGGGAATTCTAATTTTATGGGGCACCAGAGATCTCCAGCAGACAAGAAACCACAGGCTTCTCTAAGAGGGAGCCTGAAACTGGGATCAAACTGCTTTAATTGTGTAGTGTCAAAGAGAACTTCTTATCTCTGTAAGAGAGAGAGAGAGATTTTTTAGAAAAGTGGTATGCACATTTACCTAGAAGTTAGTAACTCTGAAATAAAACATTTTAAGATCAATATTCAAATATGACTAAATAGAAGTAAAAAAACTAAAACTGGACAGATGCAGAATCACCCTCCAAACTAGTGGCCTTTTCCATTCAGGTTTTCTCCCAACCACCTAAAAAATATAGAACTTCTCCTTCTCTCCTTTCCCTCAGTAAAAATCTTCCTAAATATCACCTTTTCTGAGTAGATCCCCTCCTTAAACTGGGAAGCCTAGTAAATTAGTTGATTGTAATTAACTACAATTACCAGGCCCTCTCAGCCAGCCTGGTCACTTTCCCTTTTTTTGGACTGCAGCTCCCAGAATCCCTGGCTGGGGGGTTCTGGGAGTTGCAGTCCATAAAAGCAATGGTGTTCCCAATTCTGACTTGGGCCCTCCTTCCCCCTTTTGGCCAGGACTCCCACCTTTTGCCAATTTCTGCAAACCTTCTGGCTGCACTGCTGGTGCTTACTCACGAGTAAATGCCCCAAAGACTTAACAGACCGATTCAGAGCCCCCTCTCCTCCTGGCTTGACCGGAGTGGGGCTTCCTTTTGAGTAAACAGGTTGAGGATCACAGCCCCCCGGCGGGGCCCTCCAGAGGGCACTTTCTCTGGCTTGACCCCAGAGGGGTCTACTTCTGAGTAAGACTTGTTTCTCAAGTCTCAGTGAAGGAACAGGCATTTAAACAAAAAATTAAAAATAAATGTCATTCTTTGACTATTCCTGTGATGTTTTGGCCTGTGGCGTTTCCCTTCCAAGAAAGCAGAGGTGTAACTGAGGACGCAGGGGCATAGGTCTCCTCGGAAGTAACTCTGGCTGACTCGAAGGGGATTCACTCCCAAACCAGGAGACATCTACCACCCACCAGATCCGACCCGCGTGAAAACGAATCGCGTCTCCACGGGAGCTTCGTCGCGCTCTAAGGGCCTCGCTGTCCCAAGGCAGGCTTTGCAGTTTTAGGATTCCAACGGGAAACCATTTGAACCCAGTAGATCATATTTTAGGACAGGCTATTCCTGGCGAGGGTGTTAGCCCTAGTTATTTAAAATTAACCACGCTAAACCTGAAGCATTCGGGAGATTAACACCGAATTAACAGGCTCAGGTTCCAGATGAGAAAAGCATACCAAAGCAGAAGGAGAGGGGGAAAAAACTATTGGTCTTCTTGAACAATTCCTCGACAAAATGTATTATTTCTCTTCCCCCACCTTTTAAAAAGCTGTACACCTCTGGATCTTTTTTAAAAAATTATTTCGCCAGCGATCATCTTGTTTCCCGGGTCTTTCCAAATCGGTTTCCAACCGACAAACTACCCGACCGCAAATTCAGGCTGTTCTGGCTACATTTACTCGGAAGTAAACCCCATTACATTCAGCGGGGGGAGGGGGAAGGGTAGAAAAATGCAAAGCCCCGATCCTCACACTATTGCCCACACTCCAAAAAAAAAAAAAAACCCAAAAAACCTCAACAGAATTTCCCTTAATTTCAACCACTTCTCTACTTTTTTCAAGACAGGTTCCGGCCATTAAGGCTGACTTCCATCTCACACCCTTCACCTCGGATCCTAAAAGACTCAAATCTATAGGGCTTTCTTCCGAGTAAATGTAAATTAGGACAGGGCGGTAATTCTAGGAAACTCGCTGAAATAAAAGGACTTTTCCCTTTAAAACTTGTTTTATGTTAGAGACTAAAGATGTTTAGATTAGGTTGGAATGGGCTCGTGGCTTGGAATTAATTGGGGGTTTATGAACTCCTCGCCTAGGCAACTTTGCAGCCTAATTTTTTCCCCATTTTTCCAGGCAGATCCTACGAATTATCCCGAAATAGCCAGAGAAGAAGAGAAGAGTGAGAGAGATTTTTTAATTCTAATATTTTGCTTGTAGATCTTGGTATGCCCTGGACTACAACATAAATGAGAAACAGATATCAGCCCAAGGAAATCGAAGCTGAACTACTCATCCTAAATGCCCATCTATTTGAGCTCAACTGGGCTGCCTCTCCGGAGCCAAAGGGATAAACTAAGACGCGTTCACACGAGACGAGGACACGCAAGTGCGAATAGGGTGCACGGTGATCCTTTTTAAAAAAAGAAAGATCTTTTTTAAAAAGGAGTCTTTTAAAAAGAAAAAGCCAAGGGGACCTTTTGAAACAATGGTTATTTGGGTTTTTTTAAAAAAGCAAAATATCTCGACCCTGGTCCGTTCCTCTCGTGTGAAAACGCTTTCGGGACAGGAAGTCAAGTCCTATTGGCGGCGGATCAAAGGGATGGCGTCCAGCCTCGAGGGGGAAGGGTGACCAACATTTTGCAACGTGTTGTAATGCCTCTAATAGTCGGGCAAGGCAATTACGGATTAGGGATTAATAATGCCTTGCTCAACCCGTTGGCACGGCATCTCTCTCTCTTGCTGGAGGGATTCGGATCTCTCTGTCCTTTCACCAGCTTATCGCTGTTCAAAGGAGTATTTCCACACACTCGCAACTGTATTTCCCTGTTTGGAAAACAGTCCAGGGAGTTCCCTCAAGAACTGCAATCTCTCGCTTTCAAAACAATTTGGCATATAGGTTTGTTTGTTTTTTCCCAGGTAGAACGCATGCCCTGCAACATCTGGGCTGCTGTCCTTTTCCTTCTGCCTCCATTCCTCCCCTTTCAGCTTGGAACTGAGACCTCCATGTCACAGAACCAAATGCAGGCAGACAGGGGAGCGAAAGAGGTCCCTTTTCTAACGGCAAAATGGGCTAGCTTCCCACTCACACAGAACTCTTCAGCAACTGAAAGTCACCTCCTATTAGGTAGTAGCTAAACTCCAAATGTCTGAGCCAGAGAAGAAGCGATTGCCTTGGAAGTCCATTGGGCTGTTGGTTGTTTCCAACCTCTGGCGACCCTATGACAGGGTTTTCTTAACACTATTTATTCAGAGGGGGCTGCCTTGCCCTCCTCTGACGCTGAGAGAGTGTGACTTACCCAAGGTCACCCAGTGGGTGTCCGTGGCCAGCAGGGAAACCAGGCGGCCTCCTAGCACTTGGACTTGCTTCGGAGTAAACACGCAAAGGAGCCACCTTAAATCTGTTTACTCCGAAGTACACGCTGGTAAAGTCAGGAGGCTTTCTTAGCCATTAAACGGACTTAATTCAACTGTACCTTACCTAATATTGAAATAAAATGCATCACTTTTGTGCCTTTTTTCTTTTTTTCCCGCCATCCTACTTGACGAAGAATCCAGTGTCTCCCTCAAACTGGCGGCCACGCGCTGAACTCGGATAACTCCTAACAGGGCGCCTTTGTTTTGCGCTTGGGAAAAATCAGCAGAGATTCATGCATGCTAATAGGGCAATCTCCCAGGGAAACAATTGTATTGCTTTTTTTTTTCCCCTGACAACTTTAATAATTCTAACATCTCAGCCCCGAGGCTAAGTCTGAGTTATGTTTTAAAACGGTTGCAAGATAGGGGTTGTTTTTTTTCCTCCTCTGTCTCCTTACCCAACCTGCAAAATTTCTCCTTCCCTTCCTCTCCCATCAAACTTAATTGAGCGGTTTCAAAATCACTGTCAAAAGACGCTATTGTGATTTTTTCATTGGTGCTATTGTTAATGGTAAAAACTAGAAATGACAGTTTTATTTTCATTTTTTTTTTAAAATGAACTCAGTCGTGGAGGTGGAAAGATTTTAACTCACTTAACTCAGCAACGGCTAGGAGGGCACAGTTGGGAAAGCTGTACGCGGCCTTAAATCTTAAATATCCAGGGAGGATAAATGCGTGTTTGGCTTCTCCGCTTGGACATTTTTCATCTCCACCTCAGTCCCCGAGACAAGGTGGATCCGAAAGTGGAAAGATTATATAAGGGAGAGCCTGATCAAAACTTCTAAACCCTTTAAAAAACAACACCACTGATTTATAATTACTTTTTAATTTTTCTTTTTTTACAGGCCGAGTACTTTTACTCGAGAGTAAGTCCTCCCAGTCCTTAGTGGATTAGACCCTTAGGTAAAACTGCGGGGGATAACAATGGGTTATACTTTTAGGGTTTTTTTAAAAAAAAGCAGACTACAAATCCAGAAAGATTTTAAAAAACGCTTTCCTGGGGCCGGGATCGTGGCCATTACATTCCCACACCCACCTCTCGGTCGCTTATGGCCATCCACAGCCCAGGTTAAACCAGCTGAAAGTAATTTTTACTACTATTATTATTGCCGAGGGGAAAGGTGACTTGAATCTTGCAACCCGGTCCTGGGCTGGTTTACTCAAGAGTAAGCCTCCCCTAGACTCTTAAGCCTCTCCGTAGGGTCAGGCAACCTTTTAAAAAAATCGCACCTGCAAGCCAAGATCCCTGGGATTTCCAAAATATTTAAGACTCGGCTCTCTATCCCCCTTCTCTTTAAAAACACATTTACACGAAGAAGAATCGAAGAAAGCAGCTTCGATTTCAGTGGAAACTCCTTTCCCATGAACGAGGGAGATGCACAACCCGAAATAGATAGATATAGGCCTAAATCCGTAGTAGTTCAGCCCCATTGAATCCACTTTGGAAGTAACTAAAGCTCATGGATTCAGTTAGGAGTTAAAAAAAAATACGGATCAGGCCGCAATTTGGTTTGTGCGCTTTGCCGTTCAGGCTAACGGGCTTCCTCGCGAGCAAGCCCAATTTTTCCTCAACTAAAAGAAAGTCCTAAAGACGGAGGGCTTCGGTTCGGGGTTCGGATTTTTGCTTCTTGGCCAGCAGGCTGGGAGAGCAACCGCGCAGAGGCACTAACTCATAGCCAAAGGGCCAGTAGCCACCCTCGTGCGTCTGCAAGCCCCTTCTTTCCCCCAGAAATGGCGAGGGTGCATTTCAGTGGCCCGTCCTACTCTGCCTCTAGCCAACGGTTCGGGAGCGGGAGCCAGAAATACCCCCGTCCGCACGCATTTTACTAGCACCTCTACTTCTGATTTCCGGGCCTTACTACCGGTAGTACCGGCTGTCAAAGGCAGGAGTTGAAGTTAGCAAGGGGAGGCGGCTGGGGGGCGGGTGGAGAATGCTGCAGAGAAAGGGGCCAGCTCTTGGCTCCTACTAGCCCTCTCCTGGCCCGGACCTCGAGGAAGTAGGGAAGGGGAACTCACCGTGATGGGCCGGCGGATACCTCTGGACTGTGGCCCGCACGGAGTTGCTGTAATACGGAGGGACGTGGTTGCCTTGTCCGTCGATATTAAAAAGTACATCCACTTCATCGGCCAGGGGATACTGGGTAGGGTCCATGTAGGAATGGCCCAGTCCGGGATGATGGGAGTCCGGGTGCTGTCCGTTGAGAACGGCCGGGTGGTGATGGCTGACCCACCGGGGTTGATCCGTGGTGACTTCCATGGTTCTCGCACGCGTTTCGAGGCGAGGTAACAAGAGGAGGAGGAGGCAGTGGAGTTGCCTCCGGTTTGGGTTTTATTTTATTTTTTTTTCCTCCTCTTTTCCTCCCCTTGCAAAAAAAATAAATAAAAGGAAGATTAAGGGGGGTGCAAAGAGGGGTTCAAACTGACGGGGAGGGGAGGGAATAAATACCAAAAAACTGGTGGGGAGAAAAAGAAAAATATTCCTCCCCAGTAGAGTCCGGAGGACTTTGGAGCAGGGAAAGTGCTGGAGGGGGAGGGAAAGTTTCAAAGTCTCTGCACAGGTAGTAGAGGCGTTTCTTAAATAAGCGTTTCCCCCTCCAAAAAAAAAAAAAATTGAAAGGAAGAAAAGAGGGAGGGGGGAGAAGCAACACCAGTTTTTTTAAAAAAAGGGTCCCCCCCGCGCACGTTCTCCGTCTCTCCTTCCGCTACGGACGCGGGTCGTCTTCCTTGGCTTTGATCACCTGCGAAGGAAGGAGAGAAAGAAAAGCGGAGGGAGGGACAGAAGGTGGGAAAAGTCGGGTTAAGAAAAAAAATATTAAATATACCCACAGCCGAGCGAGCGAGGCAAGAACTTCGAAGAGGCGGGGATCGCCGGGCTCTCCTGGGAAGATGCGGCCCCCCGAAAGTCCCCCACCTGGGCTGTTTTTTTTGGGGGGGAGAACTTTCTGCTCCACCCGCTTCTCCCCCAACTCACCTCTCCGAAAAAAAAAGAGGCGGCTCGGCTCGCCCTTTCTTTCTCTTTCGATCTGGCTGCAGCTTCGGCGAGGAACCCGAGCGCTCGCAGCCGGGCCCCGGGCTTCCTCCTCGGGCTCCCAAAGCCGAGCTTGCCCGCCTCCCTCCCTCCTTCCCTGTTTGGGGGCAATGGCACCCCCCGATCAGGGCCAATTTCTATGGCGAGTGATATTTTGCTGCTGCTCCAGATTGGGGGGGGGTCCTTGCTCTCCTCCTCCCCCCTCTTTGGGAGCTACCCTTCCACGGCAAAGATCCCAGACAGCGAACCCCCTTTCCCCCACTTTGCGCCGCCCCGAAGACACGCAAGGGCGGCGGCGTAACGTCTGAACGCAGCGGCTAAGGACCCGGGATCATGGTCGGAGGCGACTGGGGGACCGCGAGCGAGAGAAAGAGGGGGACGGAGGCGATCGAGGCGCGGCGGCGTCCGGAAAGGCAAGCCTCAGGGCCCCCAAGAAAGGCGGAGGAAGGGAGAAGTCATCCCAAGCGAGCCAGGTTGGCGATCGGGGGACGGGGGGGGAAGAAGCCGGATGGGAGGAACCGGGGAGAACTTGATCTCCTCGGAGAGTTCTCCGCGATCCCTCCACCTCTCGGTCTTACTTCGCTGGCTCTCTTTGCCTTTCCCTCCCCCTCCTTCCTTTCTTTTCCTTCCTTCCTTTCTTTTTTTTTAAAGGGAAGGCATTATTTCTGAAAGACCCAGGATGGCGCCAGCCGGCTCAGGCTTCACAGACGGCTGTGGCGAGACACAACTTTAAGAAGGTTCCAGTGTCATCCGCGGCCGGGGGGGGGGCGGAGCCTCTCCGCCGGCGGGGAGGGGAGGGGAGGGGCAGGAGGGGGGCGGGAGCGCGCGCGCGCTCACGCGCCCACGCGGAGGCGGGCTGGGCGCTCTCGGAAGCCGGTCGGGGCAGAGCCTCTTTCCTCGCAACCCCTCGCTCTCCCCGCTTGCAAAAATTAAAGAAACGCGCACGCTTCTCCCTTCTTCCCAGCCGGACCGGAACCAAGCCCACCTCTCGTTCTGTTGTTTTGGAGAGATGGAGAAAGAGTTACAGCTCCAGGAGTATTTTTACTTCTTTATTTACTGGAGATGTAACGCTTTCTCCATCTCTCCAAAAAGAGTTGTATCTCTAGTAAAATATATGTGCGTGTGTATATATTGCTGGAAATGTAACTCTTTCTCCGTCTCCAAAAAGAGTTATATCTCCAGTAAAATGTGTGTGTGTGTGTGTGTGTATGCATATGTGTGTATACATATATATATATGTGTGTGTGTGTATGTATGTGTATATATATATATATATGTATATTTGCTGGAGATGTAACTCTTTCTCCATCTTTCCAAGAAGAGTTAGGTCTCCAGTAAAATATATGTGTGTATGTGTGTATACATATATATATGTATATGTATGTATATATATGTATATGTGTGTGTATGCATATGTGCGTATACATATATGTGTGTGTGTGTGTATGTATATATATATGTATATTTGCTGGAGATGTAACTCTTTCTCCATCTTTCCAAGAAGAGTTAGGTCTCCAGTAAAATATATATGTGTATGTGTGTATACATATATATATGTATATATATGTATATGTGTGTGTGTATGCATATGTGCGTATACATATATGTGTGTGTGTGTGTATGTATATATATATATGTATATTTGCTGGAGATGTAACTCTTTCTCCATCTTTCCAAGAAGAGTTAGGTCTCCAGTAAAATATATATGTGTATGTGTGTATACATATATATATGTATATATATATGTATGTGTGTGTGTGTGTGTGTGTATGCATATCTGCGTATACATATATGTGTGTGTGTGTATGTGTATGTATATGTATATTTGCTAGAGATGTGACTCTTTCTCCATCTTTCCAAGAAGAGTTAGGTCTCCAGTAAAATATATATGTGTATGTGTGTATACATATATATATGTATATGTATGTATATATGTGTGTGTGTGTATGCATATGTGCGTATACATATGTGTGTGTGTGTGTGTGTATATATGTATATTTGCTGGAGATGTAACTCTTTCTCCATCTTTCCAAGAAGAGTTAGGTCTCCAGTAAAATATATGTGTGTGTGTGTGTATACATATATATATGTATATGTATGTATATATATGTATATATGTGTGTGTGTATGCATATGTGCGTATACATATATGTGTGTGTGTGTGTGTGTGTATGTATATTTGCTGGAGATGTAACTCTTTCTCCATCTTTCCAAGAAGAGTTACCTCTCCAGTAAAATGTGTGTGTGTGTGTGTGTGTTTATTTATTTATTTATTTGTTGGAGGTGTAACTCTTTCTCCATCTCTCCAAAATGAGACACATCTCCAGTAAAGAGTGTGTGTGTGTGTGTGTATTTATTTATTTTCTGGAGATGTAACTCTTTCTCCATGTCGCCGAAAAAGAAGATACATTCACTTTCTAAAGGGTTTATCGTCATGGAGGAGGGCTAGAAAAACCCAGCCTTTTTTTGCCCCCCCAGCCCTCACGACGTTGGCCCCCCTCCAAAAAAAAAAAGCAGATTGTGGATGATTAAGGTGCTGTCTCAGAGGTAGGGAACGCAACGTTGAGTGTGTGTCTCCCCGATCCTAAAGATTATTTTTTTTGCTTTGATTCCTCCCCCGTTTTCTCTTCCCCTCCCCTATCTCTGATGGGGAAATATTTAACCTATGTAATGTTTAGAAATGCCCCCTCTCCTCCGCCCTCCCTCCACTTCATCCCCCTCCAAGCTGTTCATCTTGGAGGGTTATTTAAAATAATGCTTACTTTTAAATTGGGGGGGAGAGAGTTAAAGCTGGAACGCAGTGAATTAATTGTTCCCCTCCTATGCACCTTCTTGTATTCATTGGAAGGGAAGGGGCCTGTTGAAAGAATTGGGAACTGAAGGGTTAAAAATAAGAAAAATAGGAATTAGTGGTGACTAGGGGGCCACCACTCTGGTCGCCTTGTAAGACGACTCTGGGCCATCGAGATAAAGGGAGGGGGTCATTTTTTTTTAAAGAAAAATGCGAATCTGAACCAAAGATACATTCACGTTTCTCAAACTTCTGATCTCTCTCCGTCCACACCAGCCCTTATTTTCAGTCACTTGGACCATTTCCGCACTAGACTGTTATAGCGCGATGATTCCACTGTCAACCTCCTATGGACTCCTGGGGTTTGCCGTTTCGGGGAGGGGCCGGATGTTGACAGTGGAATCATAGCGCTATAATAGTCTAGTGCGGAAAAGGCCTCGATCCACAAACCGGTTGCGTGGGAGAAAAAAGTTTGAGGCGGGAGGGGGGAGAGGAGGGCGAAGGGAGGCTCTCCCAGCCAATCCGGAGAGAGAAAGCCCTCCGCTCTCCCAAAGCCTCCCGCGATTGGCTGCGCCCTTCCCGTTCGCACTCGTTCGCTCTTCCCTCCGCGCGCTGTCCCTTGAGCCAGGGCATCCCCTAGCGGCTCGTTCGGATGCCAGACCCGGGCTTAAAGCGCAACAAGTTGGGCCGCTGTCCTTTGGCGCCATCCCCCCCCCCGCCACACCTTCCAGTGGAGCGACTTGGAGGAATTGAACTATTGGGGGGCAGAGATAAAATTAAGCAAGATTTAAAACTCCCAGGCTGTAGACAGGAGAGGAATTTTTTTAAAAAAAGTTTATTTTCAAACGTCAGGTTACCTTTTCTAAGCTTTTTAATTACGATCCTGGTACTTTCTTTATCTAGTTCTTGTTTGTGACTAATTCTCCTAGGCCATTTCCACACGAGTCTGTTCTAGCGCGGTGATTCCACTTTCAACCTCCTCTGGAATCCTGGGGTTTGCAGTTTCGGGAGGGGCCGGCCGGCCCCTCCCGAAACTGCAAACCCCAGGATTCCAGAGGAGGTTGAAAGTGGAATCACCGCGCTAGAACAGACTCGTGTGGAAATGGCCTACTTGGGTAGTGACTGAAAAACACAGAAAACTTCTCCCCCTCCTTATTGGATTTTGCCCCCTGCTTTCAATAAAGGCACGCTTTGGAGATCGACTGGTAAGAGACTCCACCGCAGCGTCTCCGTGGCGTCTACTCCGAAGTGACTAGGGCCATTTCCGCACTAGCCTGTTATAGCGCTATTATTCCCCTTGCAACATTGGCCATTTCCGCACTGCACACTTATAGCGCGATTATTCCACTTTCAACATCCTATGGAATCCTGGGGTTTGCAGTTTAGGGAGGTGCTGGCCGGCCCCTCCCGAAACTGCAAACCCCAGGATTCCATAGAACGTTGCAAGTGGAATAATAGTGCTATAACAGTGCGGAAATTACGACTCCAGGAGGGCAGGGTTCAGGGCCATTTCCGCGCTACACCCTTATAGCACGATTATTCCACTTTCAACATCCTATGGAATCCTGGCCGGCCGGCCCCTCCCGAAACTGCAAACCCCAGGATTCCATAGGAATGTTGAAAGTGGAATCATCGCGCCCTAAGAGTGTAGCACGCAAATGGCCTAGGACTCCGGGAGACCAGGGTTCGACTCCTGATCAGCCGGGGAAAGTCACATCGTCTCAGCCTCAGAGGAAAGCAAAGGCAAACCTCTGGAGTGGGTCGCCACCAAGCCGGAGCCGATTTGCAGCCACATCACAAGTCCCCTTCGCTTGGTTGAAAACTTTGCTCCGGAGTAAACCAGGTTTAGAGACCTCCAGTCGGCTCCGGGTCGTTCACCACAACGTTAATGAGGCGGGAAGGGAACAGAGCCAAAGGTTTCGGCTTAATTGGCTCGAGGATCGAGTTTGTGCCACTTCCTCCCCCCACCCCACCTTCATTAACAAATGCGTTCCTCTACCGTGTTTTATTTCCATGATCGAGAAGAAACGCCGGGGATGAGAGTAGTGTGTAATGCAATACCTTACACACACACACGCACACCCCTCTTCTCCAAAGCCCAGGAAATTTGCTCCGCCCGCCCCCCCAAAAAATAATCCCCATCCTTAAGTGCAAGGGATCAATAATCCTCGATTCGCGCTGACTCCGGTGTATTTTTCGTTGCTGGCTCTTTTCTGTCGCCAGAGTCGCTCCAAAGCGAGGTTCCCATCCTATTGCACGCTTACGCGCACTAAATCCCATTGAAGAAAGGGGATTTACTCCCAAGCAAATTTTTAAAAATCCCCTGTGCGCGTGGCTTGTACGCCGAAGCCTGAATGCTTCGACTTACTGGACCTTTTAAGGCTTAAATGTCAACGGAACTCGAATTTCTAGAGAAGGGGAGAAAAACAGTGACAAGCGTGCATGAGTAATAACACTAAATGTCTTTATTGCTCACCTAAATAGGGCTCGATTTTTCCATTGCAAAGTTTACAGCAGGCTGTGATCCGTGTATTTCTCTCCCCCCAACCCACCCAAGTCTTTAAATTTATTTTTGCCAATTTCGCGACTTTTCCTCTTCCTTCGAAACTCGGTTCTTTGGAACAGTTAACGGCTGGACTCTACGATTTCTTTTCTTTTATTCTATGTATTGTAGAGAAATCGGAGAGAGGTATTCAAAGCCGTCCTCCCAGCATTTGATCTACTCCATTCCTTTATTTAAACAAACCCAAGAAACGCCTCCTGTACCAAAAGAGGAACATGGATCCCAACTAAGATTGATCTGGAAAGTATTTAAAAAGTAATGGTTCGAGTGTGAATTTCTCTTATAGGCGCTGGAGCGGGAATACTAACGAATATTTTTAATTAAAATCTAATTTTTTAAAAAAAATCATAGCCTCCGTTGACACACTTGAAATTTTAATTTTTAAAAAATAATAAAGAGTGGAACGATTAGAAGTCTTTGAACTCGGGTGACCTTTGCTTTTGAAAAGTTTTTCTAGGCGAAATAGAAACGTCACCAACCAGGTATTATGGTCCACAGGGTTTGGAGTGGGTTAAATGTGGAGAGACTGCGGCAAAATAGGTAAGATAAAATACCTCGTCATTAAATGCGTGTTATTATTGTTTTGTCTCAACCTCCTTCCCTCGGGGTAAATTCCATTGCTGGGTGTTTTGGGGCGAGTAACTTTTGGGGGGGGGTTGAGGTTGTTTTGCATAAGAAGTGGGTTCTCTCTCTCTCCTTTAAAATTAGAATAACTAGTATATTATTATTATTATTATATATTATTATTATTATTATTATTATTATTATTATTAGCGCCATCACTGTACATGGCGCTTTACAATAAAAAAAATCTTTTTAAAAAAAAAAGGATATCTTGAATTGATTTATATTCCGCCTTTCTCTCAAGAATGGAATTGCAGACGGCGGACGGATTGCACGATGGTTCGTGCCTTATATTATTTCGGGGTAAATGCAAGAATCAAAAAGCTGATTTTGTTCTAGCGCGTTGCAACGGGGTGCATTCAAATTCGGGCCTGACCAGGTCTCCTTCTCCTTCTATTTCAGCCCAGCCTCCCTCACAGGGTTGGTTTGAAGATCGAAGGGAAGGCGGGGTCTAATTTTTTTAGGGACGGGAGGTAACAACGAGATGGGACTTTAAATTCGAGGCCCTTTGCAATGGGGAGCCGTGTGGGCTGAGAAGCCAGGCAGGAAAAAAAAAATCTGAAAATAAAACCATGCCTCTGGACCACAGTTCCCAGAATCCTGGTCAAGGGTTAAGAGGATTCTGGAAGTTATGGATCAAAAAAATTAAAAATCCCTAACTTTTCCAAAGGAGGAGGGTTTGCATGAGATCTAAATTTTCTAAAATCAAGCTGCCTTAGAAAGAGGAAGAGCACAGGGAAGTAACAGGCTTATAAGGGAGGGTATTTGTAGACAGAGGCCATTTCCGCACTAGCCTGTGATAGCGCGATGATTCCACTTTCAACATCCTCTGGAATCCTGGGGTTTGCAGTAAGAATGTAAGAATCAAAAAGCTGATTTTGTTCCAGCGCGTTGCAACGGGGTGCATTCAAATTCGGGCCTGACCAGGACTCCTTCTCCCCCTCCCGAAACTGCAAACCCTAGGATTCCAGAGGATGTTGAAAGTGGAATCATAGCGCTATCACAGGCTAGTGCGGAAAGGTAGCTGCCGCCTAGGCTCAGAAATATCTTTTTTCCGGGGAGGCCAGAATGAACCCCTCCTTGCATTGCTGTCGGCAGCCAGGCATTATTTTTGTTGCTGTTGCCATTGGTGGTGCTATTCCTTATTTATTCGCTGAAGGGGATCATAGGCTTGTAGCAGAGCAGGTTTTTGAAGAGAGACCTTTTGCAGAGTGGGCTGCATTACTTTTAAAAGAACTTTTTTAAAATAACAAACTGCTTTTTGGGTTCTTTTTCAGCGAACCATCTCCACTGTTCTAATATCACGACTAGTTTGCTTCTATAGTGCCCTGCCTGAGAGAAGGGAGCAGGTGGGAGGCCAGATCCAGCCCCTGGGCTCTGGAGGAGACCCTCTGGGGGTGAACCTGGCTGCCGGCGGGTCTGGGTCGCTCTCCTGCTTCCTCCTCCCCTCTTCCCAACCGGACGGACAGGTTGTGACGGAGCAGGGGGGGCTGGAGGTTTGCTCTTTCACCTGGCCACCTTGGCGCCGTCGGGCCTTGACGTCAAGGCGATTATCCCAGCCCCGGAGTGGCCCAAAGGAGGGGGAGGAAGGAGGCGAGCAGCCACTCGATGGAGTCTTGCAAGATTTAAGGCGCAGGACAGTGTTACCCAGTGGCTAGAGCGTTGCACCACTGGAGAACAGGGCCATTTCCTCACTACACTCTTATAGCGCGATTATTTCACGTTCAACATCCTATGGAATCCTGGGGTTCGCAGTTGAGAGCCGGCCTCTCCCCAAACTGCAAACCCCAGGATTCCATAGGATGTTGAACGTGGAATAATCTCGCTGTAGGAGTGTAGTGTGGAAATGGCCCAGGGTTAGATTCCCCTCTCCGCCATGAAAACCCATTGGGGGACCTTGGGCGCGTCACACATTCTCTCAGCCGCAGAAAATCCCGTGATAGGGTGCCTGAGGGTCGCCATAAATCGGAAAGACTTGAAGGCACACAACAATGGCACAGGGCTGGAAGGAATTCCCGGACCAGAACCCGGGCAGAAGTTACTCGAGTTTCAGGGACAGACAAGCAGGAACCTAAAAAGCAGTTGATAAGTGCCCTGCAGTCCTTTCCGTCTTAGGGCAAGGCCATCACAGGGTTTTCTTGACAAGGTTTGCCATGGCTTTCATCTGAGGCCAAGAGAGTGTGACCCAGTGGGTTTCCACAGCTGGGCAGAAATTGGGAGGCTTGTCTCCCAGAGTCCTGGGTCAAGACTGGCTCCCTGAAATGTAAAGGTCATGAGCCTCATGGGGTGGGAATCATGCCTGTGCAAAGGGTGTTTGGATTGCAAATCCCAGAATCCCCAAGCACATAGGCAACCTTAAGGAAAGCTGGGAAGGGCCCATTATGCTCACCCCTGTTGGTTGGTTTCTTTGCTTGGAAAGTAATAAATTAACCCTGCCTGTAAACACAATTTTCCAGCAGAATTTTGGCACTCTGATGCTGCACCCACACTAGCCAGTCTACTAACTGCACTGAGGTTGGGGGTTCTTACTTCTGAGTAGACCTACCATTGCAGTGTCTGGGTTTACAGAGAGAGAAGAGAGAGAGAGAGGTACCAGCTTGTGTGCAAGGAAAACTATGTCCCAGTCAAAGGCTCTAGGTCTGTAATATTCTTAATCCCAGAAGGTGAGGAAATAGGCAGCTGTTATTGATAGGAACTAGGGCCATTTCTGCACTAGACTTTTATAGAGCTATTATTCCATTTTCAACATCCTATGGAATCCTGGGGTTTGCAGTTTAGGGAGGGGCCTCAAAGGAAATTACCTAGAATGCACTCTGCACATTCTCAGGTAGGAACAAGAAGAAGATTAGAGCAAATGGAAATTCATCCAATAGCCATCTATCTTTCCGAATTATTCTTATATAATTAGGGGCACCTCATGGCCTCCCTAGTCTGGAAGAGTCCCTTGGATGTCCAGGTAGAAGACCAGGACCTAGAAGCCACAGAAACCTAAAAGTAGAAGGCACCCTCAGAGATCATCTATCCCAACCCCCCTTAAGGCAGAAAGCAACTGCTACAATTGATCCATAAGGGAAGGCCATCCAACTTCTGCTTCAAAAACCTCTTTAAGAAAAATCCCTTTCTAAGGTTGCCCCTTCCACAGCCAGGAAGTTATGTTTCTGTTTAGTCTAAAGCCTCACTTCTCCAAACTTTGATTCTGAGATCTACCCTCTGAGGCCAAAAAGAACAAATGCATTTCAGAAGAACCTTCCAAGTATTTGACTTTTGAATAGTCTCTATTTCATCTTAAAGAGACCTAATTCACCCCCCAGGGGAAATCTCCTGGTTTGAGGGTCATTTTTTTTTTAATTGTGCTTTGTGGAAACTCTATAGGTACAGTCCTCCAGGAGTGGTGGGACTGCAACTCCCAGCTGAGTAGGATTTTGGGGAAGTATAGTCCAACCACATCTGGAAGGTCCTATGATTCTCATCCCTGCTCTACAGAAGGAGATTTGGAAATCATGCTTTTGGGGACTAACACTCCCAGAAGCCCCCACACTACTCTTGGGGATTCTGAGGTTTATAATCATCCCAGAAATAGTTTTTCCTGCCTTTGATCCATGCCAGAGCTGATTAAAATAAAAGCATGAGATCTATACCATGCAATCAGATTTTAGACTGGGGTCATTTCCGCACTGGACTGTTAGAGTGCTATTATTCCACTTTCAACATCCTATGGAAACCTGGGATTTGCAGTTTAGGGAGGAGCACTGAAAATTCTCAGTCAAGAGCTCTTTGGCTTCATTAAACCCCAAACCCCAGAATTTCACAGGAGGTTGAAAGTGGAATAATAGCACTATAACAGTCTAGTGTGGAAACGACCTGTGTTTAGGCCTCAAGGAATTTAATGGAAGGACTGACTGTGTTGGCAGGCAGACCACTGCGAACTCATTCCCCAGCTTCTATCTTGCTTCATTCCAATTCACTTTGATGGGACTTCTCTAGAGTAAAGTAGAGTTAAAATTCTCGCAGCAGCTGAGGGTGTTATCCTAAGCACGCCTTCCAGAAGGTGTTGAAGCTTACTCACAAGTAAACCCACAGGCGGTTGCAGGTTGCAATGCAGACCAACACATACAAAGGAGCAGAGCGAGTTTCCAAATTCCCACCCTAAATATTTTTTTTTCCTTATGGGTAGACTTCGGATCACGCCAACCGAATTCAGTCCTAATATCCATTTCTCACTCTGCACCAGAATCCTACAGTCAGTCGTAGGACTTGATAGAGATTCGTCGTATCATCCATGTCCCTCATTAGGCGGCCTCCAGAGGACTGCAACCCCCATCATCCGGCACAACCTTAGGCCTGCTAGAAGCTGGATCAGTTCGCTAGATTGGCCAGCCGTTTCCCCGACTCGGGCGGCCTCTGGAGGCGCGGGACCGCAACTCCCATCGTCCCCAGGCAGAGTGCCTGCTGGGGACGATGAGCGTTGTAGCCCCGCGCCTCCAGAGGCCGCCTGCTTGGGAGTGAGAAAACTGAAAACGGATTCCAAAAACCCTCGGCTTCTACGCTCCTGAGGAACTCCTTCAGAACTTGAACCGCCTTTGCTACCAGAAAAGTTTGCTTCGGATTGCACCCTTGAATCGATTATTCACAACCCCCCCCTTTTCCACGGGGAATGGCGGGTGGGGGGGCTTGTTGAATCTTTAGCAGCTGCAGCGGAAATTCCCCTCCACTTAAAAGCTATCTTCTCTTCTGCCTAAAGAGGCATCCACATAATTTTTGAAAAGTTGCTCTCCCCCGCCTCCACTTTGGTCTTTGTGGGTTTGGATGAAATGTTAATCCCTTTGACAGAATCGCTGCCCCGTCGACTGAAAACACACTCAGTCCAAACCCATCGTTGACACTGAAATCAGCATTTCCACACTAGCCTGTTATAGCGCGATGATTCCACTTTCAACATCCTCTGGAATCCTGGGGTTTGCAGTTTCGGGAGGGGCCGGCTGGCCCCTCCGAAACTGCAAACCCCAGGATTCCAGAGGATGTTGAAAGTGGAATCATCGCGCTATAACAGGCTAGTGTGGAAATGGCCCCAGGAAGCCCGAAGAGGAGAAACAGGACGCGGACTGACTGTCAATGCCGGATTCACTTCTAAGTGAGGGAGAGGAGTCTTAGGCTATTTCCGCACTAGACTGTTATAGTGCTATTATTCCACTTCCAACGTCCTATGGAATCCTGGGGTTTGCAGTTTAGGGAGGGGCCTTTAGAACTCTCAACCAGAGAGCTCTTGGGCCTCAGTAAACTACAAATCCCAGAATTTCACAGGATGTTGACGGTGGAATAACAGCACTATAACAGCGTAGTAGTGCCGAAATGACCTAAGAGTTATGGGGGTGAGAGTCTTACTTTTAAAGTTGACCTTTAAGGGGACTTACTTTCGCGTAAACACTCGTCGGAGGTCAGCTGAACTGGAGGATTGGGACCGCAGACACCATAAGCTAAAGGAGATCTAAGTCCAGGATTTACATTTAACTCCTGGCTCCAGCTAGAAGCCATGGCTGGATGGTACCTCAACACCAGCGTAATTTCCATTGATTAAATAGGTCTACACTAGTTCCATGCCTTGGCTTTGCCATGAATCAGAATGGGGGCAGCAATCAAGAAATCAGAAGACTAGGGCCTTTTCGCACTAACCTGTTATAGCCCGATGATTCCACTTTCAACATCCTCTGGAATCCCCTCCCAAACCCCAGGGCTCCAGAGGATGTTGAAAGTGGAATCATGCTCTATAACAGGCTAGTGTGGAAATGGCCTAGGACTTGGAAGAGCAGCTATGACAGAAGCAGAGGAGATCCCCAAGTGTGGAGACATATCCCTGAATATTAAAGTTAGGATTGTCCCTGCCATAGTATTTGAAATTTCTATGTATGGCTGTGAATGCTGAATAGTGAATAAAGCTGGAAGAACCACACTATCTTGGGGGAAATCACACTGTCTCGACCTCAGAAGAGTTCCCAAAGGAATGGGTTCCTAAGCAAATCAAGCCTGAACTCTCCCTAGAAACCAAGATGACTAAACTAAGACCCTCCTACTTTGGCCATATCATGAGAAGACACAACTCACTAGAAAAGACAACAATGCTCAGGAAGATGGAAGGCAGCAGGAAAAGAGGAAGACTGCATTACAGATGGAGAGAATCAAGGAAGACAAATCCCTGAATCTGCAAGACCTGAGCAGAGCAACTGATGATAGGGTGGCCTGAGGTCTCTCATCCTCTAGTTTACTCAGGGTTTACCAAGCAGGGCTGGGAAGGAATCCTGCCCAAACTTCAAGGAGCCAGGCAGAGGGGGCCATTTTGGGCTAGGTGGACCAAGGATCTTCTAGCAGCTTCCAGTGGTTTCTATCCCATTGTCAGTCCCAGCTACAGTTCTATTCGTGTTATTCTAGCTCCTCCCCACAAAGTTGCAATTTAAGATGGTTTTGCTGTTGTGTGTCTTCAAGTCCCTTCCTGACTTAGGAAGACCCTGGCAACATCCTATGGAATCCTGGGGTTTCCCTAACCTGCAAACTCCAGGATTCCATAGGATGTTGCAAGTGGAATAATAGCGCTATTACAGTCCAGTGCAGAAATGGTCCCTGTCAAGAGGTGTGCTGGCAAGATTTGTCAAGAGTGAGGTTTCACCCTTGTGTTCCTCTGAGGCTGAGTGTGTTTCTTGGCCAGAGTCCCCCAGTGGGTCTCCTTGGCGGGATGGGGATTCGAACCCTCTACCTTTGTCCAACACTCACACTGCAACACTCTTAAAGTTGTTTAAAATATTGAAAACCAACATAGCAAACAGCCTACAGAAGTTGGAGACGCAATTAAACTGGCAAAAATGTGTAACATGAGCTGTGGAGAAGAAAACAGCAAATAGGAAATTCAGCAGGCTAGGCAAGGCCCTTTCCCTTTGAGCCCTCTTCCAAAGTCTGCAGAAAGAACAACAACAAAAAAGTCTTTAACTGTGGACAGAAAAATGGAAGGTGTCAGTCTAACCTCTCTGAGAAAAGAGTTGCAAAGTCTGGGAGCAGCCACCAAGAAGACCCTCTAGGGTGTTCCCACCAGGGGTAGGACAGAGAGAAGGGTCTTCCCAGAAGATCTCAAAATACAGGCAGGCTCAGATTGGAGAATTGTTGTCCCTGTGCCCTCAAGTCCTTCCCCACTTAGGGCAAACCTATCAGGGTGTTTTCTGGGGCTGAGAGTGTGTGACTGTGTCTAAGGTCTCCCCCTGGATCTCCATGACCCAGCAGAGAATCCAACCCTGGCCTCCAGGGTCCTAGTCCAACCATCCAAGCACTACACCAGGCTGGCTACTACTAGAGACTACAGTCCTTCAAACAACCTGGAGACCAGCCCTATGGCGCTTTAGAAGTCACTACCAATTCTTTGAATTGTTGCCACAAAACCCATGCGGGCCTTCCCTACCTGTGGATGCAGCACAAAGCAGTCCACTGGGTCTACTTTAGTTGGGACTAACCAGGTTCAGGGGAATAGGGGACAAAAGGAATGCATTGGCCCCTCCCAAATAAGAATTCTATCTTCCAAAACATGAATTTTTCCACCAGTCCCCAAATTTCTGGTTTTGCAGTAACTTAAAATTTCCACCGAGCCTTTAGGAATCCAGTCCAGGCATCGGACCAAAAGTGGAGTGTTCAAAGGCAAAGAACACAGCAAAGATCCCAATTCTGGGTGTGAACGATTTTTAGTGTTTGCAAGGGTAGAAATTTGGGGACTGAAGAAAAACATCATGGGGGAGGAACTCTCCATTGGAGGGGCAATGCCCTCATTCCTCATGCGTCAGTATGCGCATTGCCAGCATTTGGGCTGAAGCAGGCCCAACGAAGCCCCACAGAACCTGGATTCGAATTAAGCCAAGAGCAAGGAGGGAAATTCGAATTTTGTCCCGCCTTCTCCTGAAATGCATTCAGCTTTCTCCTTCTTTCTCCCCGGTCCCTCCCTAAGTTTCCAGATTCCAGCAAAACGCCTCCTTCCTTCGTTCTTATCTCAGCACAACTTTGCTGTCAGAGGGACTTTGGCCATTTCCACACTAGATTGTTATAGTGCTATTATTCCACTTTCAACATCCTATGGAATCCTGGGATTTGCAGTTTAGGGAGAGGCATTTAGAATTCCCAACCAGAGAGCCCTTTGGCCTCAGTACACTCCAGAATTCCACAGGATGTTGAAAATGGAATAATAGCACGATAACAGTCTAAGTGCGGGAATGGCCTTTTAAATAGCTAAGGCGTGGGTGTTTAAGGAGGATTCACGCCGCCTCTCTCCGCTGGAAAAGATCCCTACAGCGCGGACCGGAATCTCTCCCAGACATAGGCCATTTCCGAACGAGGCTGTTATAGCGCGATTATTCCACTTTCAGCATGGTATGGAATCCTGGGGTTTGCAGTTTAGGGAAGGGTCTCAAGGGCCCCTTCCTAAATGGCAAACCCCAGGATTCCATAGGATGTTGAAAGTGGAATAATCGCGCTATAACAGCCTGGTGCGGAAACAGCCATAACGGCCCCCCTCCTCACCTTCGAGTCGAATTAAACGCGGCGTTCACAGGCGCCTTTCTCTTTCTCCTAGGAGGACCCTCTCCCAGCCTCAGAGAGATCACTCTCCCCCTCTCCCTTCTCCCCAGCCTGCCCCCCCCCAGCCTCGCCACTGGTTGTTTGGCTAATTGCTCTCAACAATGGACTCCTATTAGGGCAAAACTGTCAATTACAGCCCTTGCTGGTGGAGTGGAGCAAACGACCCGGGGAGAGGGGAGAATGCGGAGAAAAAGGAGAAATTGCCAAGAGGAGAAAAGAAACGGGGGGGCGCATTATCGCCCGAGCTGAATCAAGGCAGAATGAAACATAGAATAAAACCGGAATATATTTTCTGTTGATCTGGGAGGCAAAGGCACTCAGAATTTGGGAGCTGTTTAAAAAGCCCAAAATGTGCCCGCCAGAAACCCAATAAACGGAGCGCTGTTTCTAGGGGAGGTAGCGTGGAGGAACTTGGTTAGACTACAGATCCCATGATTCCCCCATTAGGACGCTGGGCATTGCGTTCTTCAAGTATTTTTTTTTCCCCCAGTTTAGGGGGAATGAGGCTCGCAGGCCTCTACCTTTCCCCAGTGCTTTTCCCGGGCCCTATAGCGCGAGACCTTCCTCGTTTACTCGGAAGTAAGCCCCAGCCTCAAGGCAGTATGGTGGAGTGGGAAGAGCAGGGTTGCTTTTTAGGCCTCCGGGCGAGCGAAATTTCCATTTCACCCTGGGTCAGGAAGACGAAAAACGGGCCCGATCCCGTCCTACCTCGCAAGACTGTTGTAATGATAAAAGAAGGGGGTTAGATCCAATGTTCGTTTGGTCTCCGCCACCCTGGAACATGGAGTGGAATCCCCCCCCCGTTGTTAAAGGAATTAAGCCATTCGATTAGGGTGTTACACAGGATTGTCTTTTGGTGACAAGGAGCGGAGGCACTTGCTTCCGAGTAAGCACACTTTAGGTAGAGAATTTACTCTCCCTCTCGCCTTAGGACCTGATCCCCGTAACACAGCAATTGTAAGATTTCAGGAATGGAGCCGCTTTGGAAGTCAATGGAAACTTTACGCATTTAAGCAGATATTCTCCAATCCCCCGCTTGTGTCTCTCTTGTTCCTAAATATTCCTAAACATTCGATAATCTTCATAAGTGTCACTGAAAAGCTACAACCCTATGAAGTTCTATGAGAAGTAGAAATCTCTTCAGTTAAGTAGAACTTACTTCAGAGAAAGTATTAAACAACTTCAGGGTGCAGACACGTTTACAAGGACATGAAACCAGCGGAAAAAAGTTTGGAAAAACTTTCTTTTTTTCTTCTTTTCCAAAAACTTGATTCCAGAGGACACTTGCTGGAAGGAAGTCCCATTGAGCTCAATGCCTCAAAGGACTCCCAAGTTGAAAGTGATAAAAGGTGCCTGGGATCCTGACAGCCAAGCCAATGGCCCTCATGAGACCCTTGTGTATATTTGCGTTACAAGACACGTGTCCTCCGCAGAAACTTTCTGCTTCGGTCTGCTCGAAAAGTTTTCGCAGGTCAGCGATTTCCAGAAAAGAAGTTTCCACTGCAGAGTTCTCTCTGTTGCTTTTTCTCCTCGCCCCTTCAAGAACTCCAACTAGTATCAATACTTATTTCAATAAACTCCCTTCCCAGCGTTTTGAAAATGTTGTCCCCAAGCCTGTTGGTAATCACAGTTAAAGTAGACCCATTGATTCACTGGGATTTACCTATGCGTTGACTTCCAGAGAGTTGGATTTCAGGATGCAGTACAATAATACTAAACTGAAGTAATCCACCTCCTTTGTGGAAGTGTATTTTCCTATTATTATTATTAATTAGTATCGCTAATAACTGCTATTATTTTGCTGTCTTAGGCCATTTCCGCACTAGCCTGTTATAGCGCGATGATTCCAGTTTCAACATCCTCTAGAATCCTGGGTGTGCAGTTTCGGGAGGGGCCGGCTGGCCCCTCCCGAAACTGCAAACCCCAGGATTACAGAGGATGTTGAAACTGGAATCATCGCGCTATAACAGGCTAGTGCGGAAATGGCCTTAGGGTATACAGTGTTGAGTCCTCAACTGTTAAAATGAATGGGAGTTTTGCCACTGAAATATAGTGGATTAAAGTGCTTTATTTTGGGAAATTCCTTTGGGTTTAGCAGCCGGCCGGTGTGTTTTGTTAGAGCTCCGGGTGTCATCCTGATTCATTTAAAGAAATAGTTTGATCCCGGACTCCGATGGAATGAGGTTAATTCCGCGAAAGGAAGAGACAGAGATTGAGATTTAGGTTGGCCCAGGATAATTTTACTTCGGATTACTTAGTCCGGGATTATTAAGACCGTAGGGGCACCTAATTTAAAACGAATCAGCTCTTCTTTAACATTCCTTAATGCCCTTTTATAAGCAAAACTGGCACGTCAGGAAATCTGGATTCTGGTGAGGCAGAATCCCAGTCCTAATCCGTAATTAGACGTCTGGACGCTGCGGGGAAGGGAGTTACTCCAGATTAACAAGGCAATATATAAGAAGGGGCCCGTTTCCCTGCTTAAAACCGGTAGCTTTGAGAACTAACTCGTGCTTTAAAGGGAAGGGGGTACCGATCCTGAGACCATCCTCGGTAGGAGGAAAAGGGCTCTATAATGCGAGCCTTCTCAAAAAGGTTTTAATGGGGCTTACTCCCAAGTAAAGACATCCTTGGAGGCGCCCCAACCAAGCGGGCAACTGCAGGCTGGACGGAGGAAAGTGAAAACAACCACCCCAACGAATGCAATTCAGTTTACTCGGAAGTAAAAGCTGCCTACCTCTGGCCTTGAACCAGTCAGCTCTGAAAGACTGGAGGAGAAGGAGACCTTTCCTTGAGGAGAGTAGTTTCTCATCCCACAGCTAGCTCCCTGGGTTCCGTGGCCAGTGACCACGGATGATGGGAGCGGTCATCCAAAGAGCTAGAGGACCTCGGGTCCAAGAAGGCCGCAGGATGACAGTTCCCATCATCCACGGTCACCGGCCAAGCCGGTTGGGGGGATGGGGGTATAACCCGACCCATTTGGAAGAGCAGCAGGTGATGGCGGGGGTACAACGAGGACCCTCCGCTCGCAACACCCGTGTTCGGTCACGATGACCTCTCCACGATCCACCCCCGAACTCGCGTGTCAAGCTGCCTAAGGGGAAGCTGCAAGACCCTCTCACACTTTTCTTCCCCCGATCTTGCCAATGTGCCTCCTTTGGTAGGCTATAACTCCCAGAATCCCCTCGGTCAGAGGATTCTGGGACTTGTAGTACCACAAGAACGCTCCCTGCCTCCCTCATCGTTTCTAGCACCTGATCTGAATTTCTTCCTCTCGTTCCGGGGTTGTAGGGGGGAGGAAGATGGGAAAGAGGAGCAACCAGACTCCTCATCAGCCCCCCCGCCCCCAGGACGACCACCTCCCGGCGCCCCCATTCCTTTTAGCCGGCATACAATTGACCGAGGCGGGATTAGGTTACATCTACCGGGCTGGGGTTTTACAAGGGAAGAGCGCAGCACAGGTAAAGCTGTGTAAACAGCCCGGGGCTACACTGCGGAGGGTTACGGAGGGGACACGGCCCAGGGCAGAGATCTGTAGGCTTCCCCCGCCCCCGCCCCCGCGGAAAAAGAGCTGGTGGTCCAGGGAGGGGGCTGGGGGGGCGTCTGCCTGGGAGGGGGGAGACAGAGAGAGGAGCTGGGGAAGAGGAGGGACGGAATCCGGCTTGACTGCAGCCAATCGATGGTTTTTACACACACACACAGGTCGCACCAAGTCGAAGGAAGACGCACAACGGGTCTTTCAAACTCGCCAAAGATGCTAGTCCTTAAGTTTAGTTTTTTTTTTAAAGGAGGACGCACTCGGAGGACGCAAAGGTTTAGCAAACAAGCGCAACAGAAAACTGGAGTCTGTCCATTCCTAAAGACTTGTAGAGGGGCGATCCCTGATTTTGTGAAGCCGTCGCTTCTGGCTCCCAGCCCAGGCACTCTCTCTGACTCAGGCCATTTCCGCACGAGGCTGTTATAGCGCGATGATTCCACTTCCAACACCCTCCCGAAACTGCAAACCCCAGGATTCCAGAGGATGTTGGAAGTGGAATCATCGCGCTATAACAGCCTCGTGCGGAAATGGCCTTAAGCGCCTTGCGGAGCGCTAGGATGTCATTAACAGAACCCGACATCCCCAACCAGGCTTAGTGGCTGCGCGGAAAGGATCGTTTTCTTTCTCTCTCTCTCTCTTTTTTAAAAATACGGCTCCCTTCCCTGTATCGCAAGTAGCCGGCTCAACTCCCCCTCCCTCGATTCCAACGAGAAAAGAGCCAATCACGTGCTTGGCTTTTCAAGCGGACTGGTACTGTGGCTTAATTCGGTTTGGATCTTGCCTCCCCCGCTCCTTCTTCCCGATGGTTTCCTGGCTCCGCCACCAAGAGCTCCTTTTTTCCTTGGCCATTTCTCCGCACTAGACTGTTATAGCGCTATTATTCCACTTTCAACCTCCTCTGGAATCCTGGGGTTGCAAACCCCAGCATTCCAGAGGAGGTTGAAAGTGGAATAATAGCGCTATAACAGTCTAGTGCGGGGAAATGGTCCTTCTCTCTCCCTCTTTTTAAATCTCTCTTCCTCCAGTCTTCTCTTACTCCAACCTAAGCACCAAACCTGTCCACTCAGCCTGAAAATTCGTGAGTGTTGGAAGCAGGCAGAAACGCCTCCACAGCAGATCGTATCGATTCGGGTTCTTTTTTTTCCCCTCCCCCTCCTTCAAAAAACCCCCCCACCCATCTCACCGTCCTCGTTACTAGGAGACGGAGGCCGGGGATGACCCTACTTAGGCGTTTTGGAAGCCAAATTGACAGACAGGCCAGAGGGAGAAAGATACACGTCTACGAGTCTTTGGCTTAAATCCCAGTCCTTCCGCACTAGCCTCTTATAGCGCGATGATTCCACTTTCAACCTCCTCTGGAATCCTGGGGTTTGCAGTTTCGGGACGGGCCGGCCCCTGGGAAACCCCAGGATTCCAGAGGAGGTTGAAAGTGGAATCATCGCGCTATAACAGGCTAGCGCGGAAATGGCCCTAGCCAGAACAGACCTTCTTGAAGTTATGGTTGGTAGGTGCCTCGCCACTTAGGTAAACACCGTTGACTTCAATGGGTCTACTCCGGTTGGGATTAATAAAAAAGAGCCCCGACTTTCAAACAAATGCATCGCTCCGTCCTTTCCGAAGCTGGGCTATGGGAAGAACCATTCGAAAAATTGGCAAGAGGAGGAGGATTCAAACCGGCTCCACCGGTCCAGGAGGCGACCCTGTTCCCGTGAGCATTGCCGGGGAGAGAGAGAAAGAGATGGAGAAGGGAAGGAGAGCGCAGAACTTCTCAACGAGGAAAGGAGGGTAGGGGGCGAGACCTAAATAGCGACGCTTGAGCATTTTCCGAAGAGCGTCCTCCTAGACAGGTCTACTCACAAGTAAGTCCCTGTCCCACTAAAGCGGGACCTACTCCTGAAGACGGCGCCTTTAATCTTCCCGATCCGGCACCGAGATCGTTCCCCCTGTAGACCTAAACTGGAGTCCCAGCTTCGCGGGGTATACAAATGCGCAAAAAAAAAAAAATGGTCCAAGATGATTTTGCTTTCTTTTCTACCTCCCCGCCCCCCGGTCCGGCCTGGCCTGCCCTCCCTCTCCAACGCCCCCGCTTCCCCGATGGACCTTCTGAGGGTCCAAAAGGCCCGGGTCGGTTTCACAGTCGGCCCGGGTACGGTTTCACTTTCTCCGGGAGGAAGGTCGACCCAAGAGGGGGACCCCAGTCTGCCAACTCACCAGGCACGACGGAGTCTTTACGGGGGGCCCGGTCTACCAGCTCAGCAGCCCCAGAGAAGAGAGACCCCACGCTCCTCTCGCGGAGTTTTCCTCCCAAGCCTTTCGAGAGCGGTCCTAAATCCACGCTCTTCGAGTAATCGGAGCCAGTTTTCTTAAAAACTCCCACTCTCTCTCTCTCTCTCCTTTCCGAATCGTCCGTGTTTCAACAGGAGGAGGCGGGTTAAACCTGTGCAGAAATTCCCCACAGCTTCTGAATAAAAATCTCCAAGGGCAGAAAGGCCATCTTTCCAAAAAAAGCAAAACGGAGAGGAAAGCCTCCCTTTCTAATCACCGCTTCCCTTCCCATTGAGCGCAATCGGAAAGTTAACTCTCCTTGAACTGAAAGGGGAGCTCCTTCGGAGCAGACCAGGTTTCAGGTGGGTGACAATGGAGGGAGGGAGAGTTACTTCTGAGTAGACCTGCAGCGACTAGTAACCGAATCCCCTTCTCTCCTCTCATTCATTTGAATTAAGAACTCTTAAAATAAAAGAAGGAGGTGCCACAGGGAGAGATGGACAAGTCTGTTCGTATATCTAGAGAGCACCAGTCTCTGAGCTGTAAGAAGCTACAGCAAAGGCTTTTAAAACATGCCACAGTCGTATTTCTGCTGGCTTTTATTTACATTCTCACTACAGCATATCCCCAAAAAACTAGAGTTTTGATCCTGGGTTCAAATCCTGATTTTTTTTTAAAAAAAAAGAAAGTTCCTAGAATGATGCCAACGTGTCAGTCAGGATCTCTCTCTCTCTCTCTCTCTCTCTCACACACACACACACACACAAACTCACTCCCCCATATTCTGACCTCTGGAGTGCCAGCTTGGATAAACCGAATATTAGGAAACGTTTCCACAAGGACTTAAACTTGGAGGGTCCTTCTCAATTTTATCCGGTTTCCCTTTTTCATCCTGACCCGCCCCGTGGAATTTCCAATAATCAAGATTAATTTTTGTCTTGATTTTGCATCTTTTATTTTATTTGCTGCTCCCCGGCCAGGAAACACACTTTGCACCAAGCCTTGTGTTCCTTCCTCCCCATCATCTTGGTCTAGGCCACGGGCTTACCGGTCTGTCTTTCCACCCACTTAGCTTTTCCAAAAATGCTTTTTAAAAAAATATTTTTTAAAAGCCTGACCTACTTCCCTTGCAATGAATGGAGGGAGGGAATGATTTGTTACCAGCTTTCTGATTTTATGGGTAGGGTTCTCAGCTTCGACTGCAACTCAGGATTGCTTTAGACATGAGAAACCCCGGGCTCAAAATATAGCAAACTCAAAAAAAACAAAAACAAAAAACCACCACCCTGCAATTATAACCTTTATTAGGCCAGCTAAAATTTTGGAAGCTTTCCAATCTCACAGGCTTCTTCCTCAAGATATATATGTATCTCTAGGTTAGTTGCTGTGGTACTCCGTATTAACTAATGAAAGAAAAAAAAATGCCTTTCAATTTAACTCTTGGCTACGCCTGCGTTAAAGAGAGAAAGAAATCTACGAAACCAGTCGATAAATCCCTGGTTCATATCTTGTCTCTATCATTTATTAGGCGTTCTAGGCGTCCAACCCCTCTGTAGCCCGGTGGTCAATATGGGCATCATAGCTACCTTCCTACCTTACAAGGTTAGCGTACCTACTACCGATTGCTGAGACAAAAGAGGCGAAGAGCTTTGAACGCTAAAGCCCCCCCTGCAACGGAAAGGTTATTTGGACGATATGCATGTGTGGGTATACATATTAATTTCTTTTTTGCGAGCTAGAACAGAAAAGTGTAAGTCATGGGAGCTTCTCAGCTGACCTGTTCGCTTGGATCCAACCCAATCGCGAAGGAGCACCCAACTGGCTCCGTGGGATGTTTGAATGACATCCGAGTTAATAATGGATGCTCTGTTTGATCTGGTGCCCTGTAAACGGCTCTCTGCAAACAAACCGAACCAAATTAAATCTCGCTTGTGCCGCCTCCGGTGGGTACCAGAGCCAGTCGCTAATTCAGAGTCGGGGAAATGGTGTGTGTCCGTCTTCCAGCCCTTAATTTTTAGAGGTGCAGTGGGGTTCACCCCCTCCAAAACTTTAAGGTATCCTAACAACCGCAACTACTGTCCACCTTCTGCGCCGGCTGTCGTGAATTCCCACCCCCCCACACACCAAACACACACAATTGGGGGCTCTCTTAGAAACCCAAACAGCTTGAAAGAGGAGGAGCAACCGGACAGACTTCCCTCCTGAACTGGGGAGGGGGCAATCCGGGGGTGTTTTGTCCAGGATCGCCGGCTGGGTGAAGCCCCCTGGTTTGAAGTCATTGCACTGTTGTGAATCCCCACGCAAAACCCATCTTTTTTCTCTCTCTCTCTCTTTCTCTCTCTCTTACAACCGCATACGCTTTTGTTCCTGTGACCGAAGCTGTCTGGGGAGTCTTTTGTGTCCACAAAGGTGTTGCGCCGGGCGGGGCCCCCTTCTTTCAAGGATTATGGAAGCCCAAAGGAAGCTGGTAATTCAGATTCAACCCTGATATTTAGAAGCGTACCTGCAAGGGACACAATAGCCTCTCTGGAAGCGGAGTGTTCCAGGTTTATAATCCGGAAAGGAGGGAGATGAATACAGGCGATCTCAACAGCACTTTCTCAGAAAACGCTGTAACGACCCATTTAACGCCGTTAAGTTGAAAGCTCCCTATCTGGCTCTCTTGGAAATTCTACACTCGGTTCCAAGCAGGCCTCTGGCTTAAGGTGGTTATGGATCGGGACGTTAGGTATTGGAGTTTAATCTCTGATCGCTTCCCAGTAGCTCCATACACGCAACGTCTTAAACCGTTACAGGGTCGCTATAGAAGCCAAGCCTTCAACCTGACTCTCACTTGCCCTGATCCAGAAATGGGTCCAGGGGGACAGTTTCAAGCGGTCCTATTAGCCTTCGGAGCGCAAGCCCATTTCCTTGGTCGCCCCTGTCTAAAGAATAGCGTTTGGGCACAATCGGCAAACCGGCAACCCAGAAAGAACGACACATTTAAGGAAAAGGGGGATATGGCAGTGGCATTTGATAGTCACACCGCTTCTGGCAGCCAAAAGGAGAAATTGACCAGGGCCACTCGTGCTCTTGAAAGAGAGAGAGAAAAGGCGAATATTAACCTCCTTGCATCCAGGTGGGCTTTAGAAAAAGGGATCGAGGCGCAAATATCTGCCTGCCCGCTTTGGAAATACAGGATCAGGCCTATCCTAGAGACAACGGCCAAGCACGTTGAAGGGCAGAATCAGCCGGGAAAATCCCCCCAGTTCTTGTTCAGCTGGGCCTTGCGCAGGAGAACTTCCCCCACCGATTATTGTGCCCCAAAGAGAGAGAGGGAGAGAAGGTAGCGCCTCGAAGCTATGCTAAACGTGGCAATGGAAATCGATGACTTATTAAAAGGAGAGGCAAGATGTGACACGGAAAGAGAACCAGAGCTGGGAAAGGGAGCGATTGCTTTCTCTAGAAAACCGAACTATTTACAGCCCAATCGGCGAAATCGAGTTCAATTACCCCAGATACTGTGAACACATCTCTCTCAGGCACCACTATCCGCAAAGAATTCTCTCTTTTTTTCCCCTTTCAATTTACTTCCAAGAGAAAAAAAGTATCAGAATAAAACGAACACCAGTGCATTTCTCCCCACTTCCTACCAGATCCCCACCCCTGTCTTTAAAACGGGAGGAAATTCTCTCGATTTCTGTGGAATTCCTTCCAAGTCACTAGCAGGGTCATCCGGAGCTCCGGTGCGGATGCCTCCATAACGCGCGTCTACCCCTCTTTCTTTCAGAAAAACAAACAAGGACAGAAAGAGGGGAGCTAAGCAAATGCCACAAGTTACACACAAACACACGCGCGACCTTGGACCCACTGGAGACTCTGCTCCCTCCAAGATCCTCCGACGACTTAATCCAGAGTCAATCTGTATTGACTCGGTTGGTCTTCCCGGGAAGTCAGCGGGGTTTCCCCCGAGTTCAAAATCTAGGAAGGACGACGCGGGAAGCGCGCCCGCTTTTACGCACACACAAGCATACCAACTCGTGCCAAAGAAATTTCCAAAATCGCCCTGCCATTGAAAGCGACCAAGATGTGAGGTCAAAAATACTTCTTTTCTGTCCCCACTCGTCCTTTTAAGTCTGACCTAGGCAGCGGAGAACGGCTTCCAGTCGTTATTCATCCCGCCCGTGGACAAAGGACTTGGCCAAATTCCCCTCGCGCTTCGTATAGCGAACTAAAAGCAAGCGTTTCCTTTCCCTGTTCGGTTTCATTTCTCTCCTTCCTTCTCGACTTTTTTTCTTTCGAGGGGCCTCGATTCTAGCAGACATTTCTGAAGGACTTGTATCTCGACAGCTACTTTAAAAAGAAAAAAAGGGGGGGGGCCAAAGCGTTCGCTAGGCTCGTTTAAACCTTTAAGCTCCTCCGGGTGGAGAATCCGCTCAGCAAATCCAACTTGACAAGTCGCGGCGGGTCCTTCGCAAACCGTGTAGACTCACACACGACACTCCTAAAACTCCCTGAATCAGACCTACTCCGAATGAAACGCTTGTCTGGAGATTATTCCCCGTGCAAAACAAGGCAGGCGATTGGGAACTCACCTCTCTCTCTTTCTTTCTTTCTCTCTGTCTATCCGCTCCCCTGACTTCTCCCTTTCTTAAGCCACGACTGGCTTTCTTTCTCAGCTCGCCAGAAGTGAGAGCCGCTCGCCCACTCGGATTCTGACGTAGGAGAAGGTGTACAACTGATACACACGACGCCTGTCAGCGAGATTGTCCCCCCTTTTTTCCCCTCCTGAATCCACGCTCCACTTAAAAGCACGGAGGGCGTGAATCTCGCGTGGGCTTGCTAAGATTTTCACTCTCCTGCCCCTCCCTGCAACCGTCTCCTTCTATATTTACGTTTAGACACATTTTCAGTCCCGATTCCATCGCGATTCGAGGGGCGGGAGAGAATCGCCACAGTCGCGGGATGCCTCCGGGTCCTTCGATCCCACACCGGTGGCCTTTGGAGGGGAGAAGAGGAAGGAGGCGCGCGTGGGGAAGCGGGCTCGGTCCTGCGTGGGGAATCCACGTTCCCCAAGAAAAACTAGGGCGAAGGGACCCTGGTTTTTTTTTGTTTTGTTTTGTTTTTGGAGAGGGGGAAGAACGCGGGTTTTGGGAGGCTTCGAGGCTGGAGGAAGGGAAAGTGAAGTCCTCGATGGGGCAGCGAATATTATGATGAGAAATTTAAGGATGGGGGAGAATACTGGGAAGGAAAAAACGGGCAGGACTGCAAAGATGGAGGCGAACAAAGGCGAACCTGGCATTGGAAACTGACAGGGACCGAACAGAGAGAAAGGATGGAGCTGATTTTTTCCTAAATCAGGTTAAATCAACGCAGGTCCTTGTTTTTATTTCGTTACTGCGTTCGGCGTGTGGGTTTGCTAGCCCGTTGTTTCCTAGGCCCTCGGGGCAAGTTAGGAGTATTTTTCGCAGCCATCAAGGCAGGTTTTTACGAAGACAGGAAAAGGACAATCCCATGGCCCCTTTTCATGGGTGCACTCAAAAGCAAAACGCAAAAGCCAGCGGAAAGGGTGTCCTCGGCCGGTTCCTCATTGCGCACACTTAAGCGCAGGAAGGTAAAGCTCACGCGTTGGCCTCTGTCCATCCCAACCGGCTCGGGGAAAGGTGACATTTCGGAGTGTTTCCCACGCCACTCTCTCTCCTTGCTCCCGATCCCCACTGAAATGGGTCAGTCTCCCCCCCCCACGCCCGCTGCTTTCTACCCCTTTCTTCCTGATTTGCTTCTCCTCTGACCTTCCGACTGCCACCACCAGCCCGCCATGGAGCAGGTGTTGGGCTACCCATCATCCCCTGATCTGAGAGGAGACGCAATGGCCGTATTCCACACTTTCTATGCTCCCCCCTGACTTTTCCAGTCCCCGTCCAAGGCCGAGAAAGCAGAAAAAGGGGAGACAGAAATAATTCCTCCAATGTCGATTCCGAGGAAGGTTCCGGACCCCCAACAGGAGTGGGGGAAAAGAATCGAGAGGAGGGAGATGGGGGCTGTTTGTCCCACGTGGATCCGGAGGCGGGTGGGGGGAGAAGAGACAGAAAGACGGCGCAAACGACCCAAGAGTGGCGCGCAAATATGAGGCGCAAAAAGCGAGGATCGGGCAAAGCGCAGAGGAGGGGAAACGGGGACGGCACTGACCTTTCCAGCGGCTGGAAGGAGTTTCTGGAGAAGAAGGGTTCCCCTTCGCCGGGCTGCCCGAGGATCGCCGCTTTCAAAAATGACAGCCGAGGCTCGCAACCTGCGCTGCTGCTGCGGATGTCCCGGCCGCGCGCATCGCGGGAGCTGGAGGCAGGGGAAGCCGCCGCCGCCGCCTCCGAGCCCCGAGCCCCGATCTGATCTCCCAGCTGCTGCTGCCGCTCCTCCTCCTCCTCCTCCTCCTCCGTCGCCTCCACCATCACCCTCGCCTCCTCCTCCTCCTCTTCCTCACTCTCCCCCGGCGATCGGAGCGCTTCCGGGTTGGAGGGGGGGCAAAGAAAGCAGGAGAGGGAGGAATGGAGGGAGGGGGGACGAAGATGATGGGTAGCTCCCGAGGCAGCCCTCCCGCGAATCGCAGGTGGGCTGGAGGGGGGGCAGAGAGGGGAGGGGAGGGGAGGAGGAGATCGTGGCGGGGGGGCACCAAGGGGGACGTGACGTCGCCGTGGGACCCACCTGGGCCCGGTGCCACGGTTCCTCTGGGAGGCCCAGAAGGATTGGAGAAAGAGGAGCGGACGCACCCCCCCCAACACACTCCTAAAAAAAAAAAAAAAAAGGTGGGGGGTACGATTTGGTTTTTAAGGGGCCAGAGAGGAACCAGGAATGGGCTCACGGCCTAGGCTTTCGAGGAAATGGACATGGCAACGAGAAAGAGAAGCGGGGGTTGGTTGCCGCCTTCGGCTCTCAACAGGGGCCATTTCCGCACTAGGCTGTTATGGTGCTGTTATTCCACTTTCGTCATCCTATGGAATCCTGGGGTTTGCAGTTTAGGGAGGGGCCTCCAGGCCTCCGGGCCCCTCCCTAAACTGTAAACCCCAGGATTCCATAGGATGACGGAAGTGGAATAATAGCACTGTAACATAAGATGTTGAAAGTGGAATAATAACACTATAACCGTCTAGTGCGGAAATGTCCAGGGCCTCTTTTCGCGAAGCCGCTCAGGAAACAAAATCGACCTGTCTGCCTGCCTTCCCCGGGTTGAATTTCGATTGTTAGCCCCGACCAGAGGAGAACCATTGGACTGATACAATTTACCTACGTGTTGACCCGTCTTGGCTCTAAACTAGCCGAGGTTAACCAAGAGGATCCCTGTTTTCTCCTCTCCTTCCCATTTTCAGCCTACCCAGACCTGCCTCCTCTAGCTCACCCCTGGGTGGAAGATCCTCGCATGCAACGCCTCGGTAAATCCCCTTGATTGGATAGGTCTACTCTAATGTGGAGTAACAATAGAAATCAGGCCACAGAGAGCTGGGAAGGAGGGAGGAAAAAGGGGCTTCTCTTTCTCCCAGGCGTGCTCACCCCACCTCCAGACCCCAAACCTAGACAAAACAACCCCGGCCAGGGAGACAAAACAGGCTGAGATGACGCCCCAAGGCAAAACAGAGAAAACTGGAGTGACACCGGTTGCATTTAGGAGTCGAGGAAGTTTCCTTTGGATGCTGGGGTGGAACGGTTGCAGGGTTACATTTCCCTGCTAGGTCTGGCTAGCCTTTCTTGCCCCCCCCCGCCCCGTAATGTCAATTTCGGATTGGAACCAGATCAGCACGGAGGAGGGCGTGTAAACGGAGCGCGGAGGGAGGACCACCAGGGAAGTACGTGGCAGAGAGAGGGGGGGTCTTTTTCCGACCACGAAGACAAGATCGCGGGGAGGGGGAAGGAACTGAGAATTCTTTCCTCCCCCTCTGCCCCCTCCGTCCCCACCCCAACCATCCAACACGCAGAGTCTCCGACCGTGGGTCGTCTGTTATCCACCGAAAATCACGCGTGGGGGGGCGGAAGGGGAATCATCCCACCCAGCCACCTCCACGGCACTGGGGAAATTTTGCTACGATCCCCGCCTCGTCCCCTTCAAGAGATCCGAAACCAAGCACCACATTTCAAAGCAAAGCAAAGCAAAATCCCACCTTTTTAATGGCCCGGAAAGAGCCCCCGTCGCCGGGCCAGCTTTAACCCCTTCGTCCCCAGGGCCGCCTTTTCACCGTCCCCGGTTCTCCAGCGGCCTGGAAGATGCTAACTTTCCACCTTTTCACCACCCATTTCTCGACTCCCTTTTCCAGTGGGTTTAAAAGGCTGGGGTTGCGCGGACGCCCGGGGCCCCTCCGCCCCTTCTCCCACTCGGCGTGCGTATCTCTGTGTCTGTGCATCTATATGACATATATATATATATATGTGAGTAACATATACACACAAGCACACAGATATATATAGATATATATGTGTGTATATGTATATACATATATATATATATATATATATGCATACATGCATGCATGCCCATTTCTGCATATGATAGCAGCATGTAGAGTGGAAACGAGAAAGGACTCCTTGGCCATTTCCGCACTAGACTGTTACAGCGCTATGATTCCACTTGCAACATCCTATGGAATCCCGGGATTTGCAGTTTCGGGAGGGGCCGGCAAATGTTTTGTCTCCTCCTAAAAGGGATCCACGTGGATTCGGGTACCAGGCTCCATCCCAACCTGGGAGCGAGGAGATCATTCCATACATTTGCCGGCCCCTCCCGAAACCGCCCCTCCCGAAACTGCAAACCCCGGGATTCCATAGGATGTTGCAAGTGGAATCATAGCGCTGTAACAGTCTAGTGCGGAAATGGCCCTTGACTCGCTCAGCTTCCAACATTCCGCTGCCTCAGCCTTTAAACCCAATTCCAAACAGCTTTACTCGGAAGTAAATGTGATTCATTACCAAGTAATTGCCAAGAGCCGGTGAATTTTTTTTGGGGGGGGGTAGGAGACCTTTGTGAGGCTGTACAATGCTTTGAAGGATTGCCAAGTTCATGCATGCATACATACATACATACATGTGTCTTCTATTCAAATATTCCTCTGTTTATTCATTACACCCCCTAAAGATATTGTAATAGGCGCGAGAGACACAGACGCGCGCCTCGGCTGCTGTCTCGAATTATTCCGTGGATTCATTTGAATCCTGGAGGGCGTGGAGGATTCCTGGAGTGCCTTCGTTTGCCACCCAGGATTTTGCCCTCGCGAGTTTTTTTCACGCGTCTGTCGCTCCTCTTGTCTTTCTTTCTTTTTATTAACGGAAAAACTCCAAGGAAATGGCCGGAGAAAGGAAGAAGAGGAACAAAAGATGGATCTGCGTGGGAAATACAGACGTTGCCGCACCTTTGAGTTGGTACGTGACACGAGTGGACAGCAGTGGCTGATCCGGAAGACTGGGAAAGTCTTACGCCCTGTTTTTCTTTCTTCTGTAATTTATTTTTGTCTTTCTTTCTCGTGCACACGGAAGGTCAACCCCTTGCCTTTCAAGCGCCCCCTCCCCTGCCATTGCGCGGGGGCGTTCGCGTGGAGAAAAGCTGCCCACACCTAGATCTAGCAAACCCGTCTGCCTTCACTCTGCAAAATAAATGTATCAAACAAAACAAATGGAGAATCGTTTTGGGTCGGGAGGGGCCTGCTTTTTCTTTTGAGAACCGTTCTACGCCCCTTCGCTCGGGCTAAGGACAGCAACCGACGATCCGGATTAGATCAAGATCCGCGTTAGGTCCAAGGCACAACCCGCAAGGCCTTTAGGAAAGGAAAAAAGGGAGGCGGGTGGGGAGGGTGGGGAGGATGGAGGGAGGGTAGAGAGGCTGACCAAGCAAAAGAGGCAGGGAAATTGAGGACGGTGGAACGGGGGGAGACTTGGCTTTGTTTGTTTAAGCCAACTGGTCCAGGGCGAGGGATTTCCGCTGGCCAATAGCATCAGCATCCGGGCTTTAAGCCTGTTTATTTCCCCTGGCTCTGACTCGGGCCTCTCTTTCGCATCAGGAGCGGGGATGGGGCTCCTATGCAAATATAATCCCTCGTTCATAGGCTTAATTTAACCTGGATGAAGCCGAATCTATGCATGCATTTAAAACTCTGCGTTTTGTCTCCTCCTAAAAGGGATCCACGTGGATTCGGGTACCAGGCTCCATCCCAACCTGGGAGCGAGGAGATCATTCCATCCATTTGGAGGATCCCAGATTCCACTTCTCCCCATCAAGGTGTAAACTGATCATATTCGCGCGAAAACGTACACATACTCCCTCTCTTCCATCCCTGGGCTTCTGCCTCCCCCCCCATTCTCTCTCTCTTTTTTTCTGCTTACGTGGTGACTTTTAACCATCTCTTCTTTTTAAAGTCTCCCAAAGGGGAAAGGCAACGCGATCTAACGCCCACTTCTACCTTTAGCGTCAGAAAGATATTCTATCTTTAAATTCAATTACCCTAATAAGTGAACGACCGTTGCGCTAACGAAGGATGTGGCGGGGTGGGTGTGCGCAAAGGGATTGGAGATCCACTGTAGGAAGATGCTGCTCCAGGAGCAAAGAGGAACGTGGAAATAATGCCCTCGCCCTGTATCTTTGAGGACGGGGACCACGAAGCCAGGCGGGGCTGTTGCCCTGCGCCTTTCCGACTTCTAGCGACCTTGTCACGGGGTTTTCTTGGCAAGATTTGTCCCGAGGCGGTTTGCCTTTGCTTTCCTCGGAGCCTGAGAGAGTGTGACTTGCCCAGGGCCCACCCAGCGGGGCCGAGCAGGGGTTCGAACCCCGGTCTGCGCAGCGTTCAAACCGCTCTGGCTCGCTCGCTCTCAAGCTGGGAGGCGGTGCGCGCAAAAAAGAGACACCAACAAAAACAGGATTTGCGTAAAAATCGCCAACCGGGGAAGGGAGACAAAGGAAGGCCATCCAAACCTGCAGTGGGGTTAGTAGTTGCACCTGGAATTGGAGAGGAGGGATCAGAGATGTATCTATGAAACAAGACAGGAATGGAGGAAGGGAAGAGAGAGACAGAGGCCTAAATTCGCTTTTCGTGCTGACCAGAGTAGACCTGTGGCATCCATTGGATCTGTCTACGTGTTGATTCACCGTGCAACAATTTTTTGAATGGCTCCAAGGTTGCCAATTGAATTGAACAATTGAATTGAAGAAAAAAAGCGCCCCCTCCGTTCTTTCTTAATGGAAATGGTTCGGGTTCTCTTTGGAAAACTTAACCTGGACGCCTGGCCTTATTGTTACCTCCTGGGGAATTCCTATGGCTCGGATGGGCAAGGGTCTCAAGAAATCCACGCGTGGGAGGAGGGAACCGCGTCCTCACACCACGCTCTCCCTCCCCACCCTCTTTCTTTCTCTATTTTGAGGGAAAGCTCTCTCACACACACGCACAAACAACAACAACGAATAATTCCAAAGAAGGTCCACCCAAGGGTCGTTCTTCAGCCTGCAAAACGGATTGATCTCTTCCTTTTTTCTACGCCAAGAACTGCTGGCCATCTCTTCGTCTCCCCCCACCCCATTCCCCATCATCCCCGACGCTCTGGCAGGCAAGTCGAGGATGCAGAGATGGCTGGAAGGCTTGAGTAGGGCACGAACTGGTACCCACCAGTCATCGTGGGCGAAGCCCTCCTCAAAAACTCTGCCAGAGGGACAGACAGATTTTAAAAAATTAAAATAAAATAAAATAAAGACGCTGCTTTAGAAACCCTGAGGCATATGCTTTCTGAGAATTCGCAGGAAGACACGCGCCTATGCCTACACACGTACAGGAAGGAAATAATAAAACCCCGGGACGCCACGTTTGACCAGAGGGAGGGAAATGGCCGCTGGACACGTGTGCAGCACCCCTGTTCCCCTACCTGTTGACTCAGAAACAGATCTTCTCTCCAGTTGCGTGTCCAGGTGGGCAGTCTGAGGCCTGAATGTTCGTCCCCCTGAAATCCGTGCTATTGGACCTCCGATTAAATGGGCCTGATTCTGAATGTGTTCCTCGAAGGTAAACCACCCGCAGCCCCATTTCAGCACGTGTCGAAAGGTGTAGGTCGCGCCAAAAAAAAAAGGCCAATTATTTCTTAAACACGCGTACCTGGTCGTGTGAATCGGTCCCACGCCACCAAACGCACCGCGGGCGTCTCTTTTCCTCTCCTTCCATCCCTTACGCTACCGATGGCAATTCCGTCTGAGGTTTATGAGCACCCTAACCAAAGGGCCGTTGCTAGGCGCAGTTTCGGCAACGCTGTGCTAATTGGATTGTAATTCAAAAGAAGAAGAAGGGGGAAAAAAACCCTCAATGGAGTGTGATGCTTTTTTTTTTTTCCTTCCCAAACCATACCAAGAATCTAAGTCTTTCTACACAGGGGCACGTATAACATACATCCGCCTGTTTAAAAACGCATGGCAAAACGAGGCTTATTTCTTTTTTTCTTTCAGTCCATTTATTTCATCTTAAATTCCCTCTTTTATTTTTAAAGAAAGAACCAAGGTGTGTCCGGATTGCGTTCTGCAAAAGCTGCAGAGTTAGCGCAGGCTGTGTTTCAGATTCGTAGACAGAAGTATAAATATATATAGAAAGGGGGGGTCCCTTCTAATGCGATCAACGTTATTTCCTCGCCTATAAAGGAAGGCTATGAAAAGACCCCGCGTACACATACACGCAGACAGCCATAAACCCCAGCCTGGGAAGAGAATTTCGGGTCAGAGAAGGGAAGTTCTCCTGCGCATCCTCTCCTTGGAAAGCGAGCGCGCCTCGTTCTTTTCCGCCCAGGATGCGCTGGAGAGTCCCCCCGCCCCCCAAGAACGCGGGTCTTTAGCGTTAACTTGGCTACAATCTCTCCCCCAACCTCCCGTCCTTATCAGCCTCCCTCCCCTATTTCTGCTTCGGGTATCGATCGGTGGCTTTTGTGTCCGTCCGTTTAAAAATGATTTCCTTTAAAGCGAAGAGTTAAACCATCGGTTGCTGTTGGGGGGCGATTTTATTTTTCCCTAAAAAATTAAAAAAATAAAAGCCCATAAAACTCTTCTTTGTTTTAAAAAAATCTTGTCACTTCTGAAATAAAGTTCTCCACAAATATATTATATTTATATATATATATATATATATATATATATATACACACACACACATACACACATATAGATGTATAAGTGTGTGCGTGTGTATGTATATATATGCATATATATATGTGTGTGTGTATAATAACCGAATATTCACGAAAATTAAAATTAATAATGCAATGCAAAATTCTCCCCTTCTTGGCAGGTGGGATTTCTGCAGACACGTGGAAACGCGTGCACGTGTGAATGAGGAAACGGGGGAGGGAAGAGGAAACGGGGGGCCTGTTAATGAAATCTTCCTTTTGGACTCCTGTAACATCTTAGCGGTTTTTTTTTTTCCATTCTCAATTTGGCTTTTTTTTTTTAAACGTGGATCCGCGCCCTCGTGTGCGTGCGTCTGAGCGCGCACCCGCGTTTTATGACGTTCCCTCTTCTCCCTCCGACTTTATTTTAAAATATTAGGCGAGGTGAAGAATTATAAATGATTTCGTCCTTATCTTTGCCGCTCACATATCCAGGATCAGAGGAGCTGATTAAGAAAGGAGTCAGAGGCAACGTTGGATTCATAATGATTCAGAATAATGAATTCTTATCTCTGGTTTCCAGATTATCAACCTTCCAGCTCGCAGTGTTTTGTTGCTTGGGATAATTTATTGCATCTAATACATCACAATGAATCTGATGGCAGAAAGCGATGGGCAGCCTTGTGAGGAAAGGGGGAAAAAGGAGCCCTCCTTCTCTTCGCATCTTCCATAACCCACCCACCCCCCCAGGGGGGGAAAACCTACCTTTTTTCCATTGAGGGGGGAAAAGGGAGGAATAAAAAAAAGGTTGATCCTTTCTTTAAAAAAAAAAAAGTAAATTTTAATTGGGAAAATAGAAAATAGATCTGATTTAACTCACACAGGCGCACCCCCCTCCCCGTGTTCTCAAAGGAGGAGGAAGGGAGAAAACCGAGATGTACAATTCTCTTTAATGATTGTGTCAATTTCAGGAGGAAATTAACCAAATGGAGGACGGGCTTTCTAGTTTTCCCAGAACCGGGAAAGGGTCCATTTTTTAAAATTCTTCTTTCTTTCTTTCTTTTTTACTTTACGAAAAAAAAGAAAGCGGAAGGGGGAAGGAGAAGGGGAACGCAAACCGAGAGCCAAATAAAAAATATTGATTTTTTTTTTCACCATCTTTTTAAAAATACATATCAAATAGGATGGTCTATATTTCCCCCTGCTTATCATTTTGCTTGCAAATCACCCTTTCCCACCAAACCCCCTGCAAAAAGGTAAAAGAAAAAGGAGGGAAGGAAAATGTCTTTAAAAAACCCAAAAACGACTAGCCATTTGAAGGAAGAAATTTCTTTGTTCTTCTGGGCGTTTCAAACCAGGATGTCACCATTGCCACCCTCAATTGAAGACCCCCCCCCAATTTTGGGCTGCTTTGTATGCAAATGAACACGCCGACGTGTTTGTTTCCCCCTTTGCAGGACTTAAAGAGGTATTCCCCTAAAATTATAGGCATTGAGAAAGGTGGGGAGGGGGAGAGAGGACAGGGTCCGTTCAGGCTGAGCTAGATTTTCAAAGGTTCCCCCACCACGTACGCACGCACACTTTGATGCGGCTCGATCCCGCATCAAAGGACGCAGCCCTGAGCAATTTGGAGCTTCTTACTCGCTATAACGCGTTTTTTTAAAAAGGGAATTGTGGTCCTACCGCTGTAGATCTGGTTTAGGGGCAAGGGATTTATTGCTCCTAAGGAGATCTGCAGAGGATCGAGGCTGAGAAGATGTCATAAAATAAATTAGTAACCCTCTAAACACAGCTTGTCCCCTGAGCAGCTCGCTTGCCCATATATCTGTTTTCCCTTTTGGATCCGGCGTTAGAAATAACGCCCCACCCGGGCCATTTACTCTCAGTGTGCCTTTGAACCCAAACTGCAAGAGGAATTCCTTTTTTTTAAAAAAAAAATCTGTTACCCACAGTCTCTCCTTTTAATACGGCTTTGTTCTTACAGAAACAACACGTTTTTAAGAAAAAAACAAGTTAAAAATGGAAAATGCACCCGCTGAAAATTTTCCCCTCCCTGCAAAAAATATAGAAATGATTAATAAATAATTTTAAAAATTGCATGTGTTATTTAGCATGACTGTGTCAACCTCGGTTTAAACTTATTTATATTTCTTCCATTCCCCATCTTCCTTGGTGCCAGATCAGGACTGGTTCTGAAATTGTCTGAATGATGGAGGGGAGAGAAGCTGTGTTGGAAAAGGGCCTCAGAGGCCCCTCTTTAAACTGCAGACCCCAGGATTCAGAAGGATGTTGAAAGCAGAATAGTAGCACTACTACCATTTCTGCACTAGACTGTTATAGCGCTATGATTCCACTTGCAACATCCGCTGGAATCCTGGGATTTGCAGTTTCCAGAGGGGCCAGAAGGCCCCTCCCAAAACTGCAAACCCCAGGATTCCAGAGGATGTTGTAAATGGAATCATAGCGCTATAACAGTCTAGTGCGGAAATGCAGTACAACAGTCTAGTGTGGAAATGGCTTTTGTCCTCCAGGGGTCTCCGCAGAAGAAAAGTGTCAAGCCTTTCTGATGTACACCCTCCTCGTTGCCAGTTCCCTTCTCATAAGTGTTTTCAATGGGATCCAGTATGCTTCCTTCTCCCCCCATCCCACAAGGCCTTTGGATCTCTCCATGTCCAGGAATGTGAACATTGCACAAGTTACTTTCTGAACAGATGAGGATCTGGGATGTGCGTACAGGGAGAAGGACAGAGGGACACAGATGGTCCAAGAAATAAAGATTAAATAACCTCCCCGAAATGGGATCCCCTCTTTTTTTTCATCCCACTGCTTGTATGTGTCTTTTCCTAGTATACCACAGTTGCCGTCACATTCTCATTTTTTTTGTAGGAGTGTGAAAGCTCCTCAGTGAAGAAGAGTGTTGGGAAAGGAATCCATCCATTGGAAATGTGCTGCTGGAGAAAAAGAGTACCAGGGACCACCAAAATGATGTATAAATGGGTCCCAGAGCAAACCAAGCCTGAACTCTCCCTAAAAGCCAACATGACTAAACTGAGGCTATCATACTTTGGACATATCATGACAGGACTCATTAGAAAAAGATGATACTGCTTGGAGAAGTGGAAAGCAGCAGGAGAAGAGGAATGCCTCATTATGGGATGGATAGACAAGGTCCCTGAGTTTGCAGGGCTGCTAATAACAGGGCATCTTGATGGTCTCTTGTTCATCGTGTCACTATAAGTCAAAGTTGACTTCAGGAGAAATGACAAAAACAACAGTCAAAAGGCATACCATATCCTAAAATTGTTGTGGTGTGCCTTCAAGTTGTTTCCAATTTATTATCACAGGGTTTTCTTGGCAAGATCTGTTCATAGGCAGTTTGCCTTGCCTTGCCTTTCTCTGAGGCTGAGAGACTGTGATTCACTCAAGGTCACCCAGTAGGTTTCCATGGCTTAGTGGGGATTTGAACGCTGGTCTCCAGAGTCATAGCCCAATGCTCAAACCACTACGCAAGGCTGTATGTCTGTATCACAATATACCTGTTGTTAATTGTTGTCAAGTTGACTCTGACTTATGCTGATCCTCTCCTAGGGTTTGTTTGTTTGTTTTGGGAGGGGGTAAGATTTCTTCAGAGGAGGCTTCCCATCACCTTCCTCTGAGGCCAAGAAAGTGTGACTTGTCCAGCAACACCCAGTGGCAGATCTGAACCCTGGTTCCTTGAAGTCCTAGTCCAGCACTCAAGTTGCAACAACAATCTGGCTCAGAACAATGTAATTGCCTTGAATTTAAGTGTTATTCATTGCAATGGGGCTTACTCTAAAGTAGAAGGGTCTTGGAAGGAATAGAGGTACTTATTTCTTCGGACAGAAGTGGGAATCATGACATCCTTTAGATGTGGCTGGATCACAACTCTCAGCCTTCTTTATTATGCTGGTGAGGGTTTCTGGGACTTGCAGCCTAACCACATCTGGAGGGTTGCATGCTTCCCAACCTTGGCTGGGAGGTCCCAGGCTAGCATCCTGTGAGTGACACATTCACGCATTAAGTCATGCTATACACGCAGGATGAAGAGTTTGCAATGGTGGAACAGACTGATCTGCTGACAGCAGTGGAAGAGGAGCTGCACATGTCATGCGTTGCAACTGTATGTGGCACATTGCAGTTGTGCATTGCACATCGTGCATTCTGGCTGCACACTGAATGTGCCAATTGTGCATTGCACATTGTGTCTAGTGGTTGTACATTCTACATTCTGGTTGCATGTTGCACGGGGCAGTTGTGCATTGCACGTGGAGGTTGTGTACTGCACAATAGCAGCCAGACATTGACACGCGTTGCACAGTGTTGCATTCCTCATGGGTAACAGTTAGTGTGGGTGCAATGTAACTCTGCATGCAGATATTTAAGCTTATGCTGAAGGGATGTTGGATTGCAGCCCACTGTCTATCAGGAGTAGGGAAACGGTGGTGTTCCAGATGTTGCTGCATTGCAGTTTCCAGCAATCTCCACTATTAGATGTACTGGCTAAAGTTAATGGAGGAACATCTGGAGGGGAGCACAGCTTTCATTTCCTTGCAATACAGGTTCTGAAGATCTACAGCACAGTTGTCTTGCCTTAACTTAGCAGATCTGTTCTTGGACCAAAGATCACCAGGAAGCCTGTGTATGTTGGCCTGAGTTACATAGTAGAAAACGTAGAAATAAGTGAAACATTAGGGGAGCTTTAAACATCATCACCGTCATCGTTATTATTGAAAGAAATATAGCCTAACAAAACTAAATTTAGAGACTGTTAGCATTCCTTAACAAAACATGTAAGAAATACATGTATTAAGATGTCATTCCAAAGAGCGACATGAGAACTGGAGAACAAGGAGGTCTAGTTAACCTCTGCTTCTGTTAATAAAAGAAACAAACAAAAACCAATCCATAATAAAAAAGTAATCATCAATATGGGGTTTTTTGCCCCACTTTTAGCTGGCGTCAGAAATTATTTCTTGTCGTTGTTGTTGCATACCTTCAACTCATTTCCGACTCATGGTGATGCTAAGGCAAACCTATCATGGGGTTTTATTGGCAAGATTTGTTCAGAGAGGGATTTTGCTTTTGCCTTCTGAGGCTGAGAGAGTGTGACTTGCCTAAGGTCACCCAGAGGGTTTCCATAGCTGAGCAGTGATTTGAACCCTGGTCTCCAGAATCATAGCCCAGCACTCAAACTGCATCACACCATGCTGGTTTCAATTATTTCTTAGGCCACTTCTGCACTACATTGTTATGATGCAGTTATTCCGCGTTCAACCTCCTATGGAATCTTGGGGTTTGCAGTTTCAGGAGGGGACTTTAGCATTCTCAGTCGGAGAGTTCTTTGATCTCAGTAAACTACAAACCCCAGGATTCCACAGGATGTTGAAAGTGGAATAACAGCTTTGTAACAGTGTAATGTGGAAGTGGCCTTATTAGTGGAATTAATTTCCAGCTAAGCATTCTTTGGATAAGGACATGTTGTTATTGTGTGCCTTGAAGTCCTTTTTGACTTATGGTGACCCTAAAATGGCTCTGTCATGGGTGTTCATTTGCTAGATCTGTTCAGAGAAGGTTTGGCTTTGCCTATCTCTGAGGCTGAGAGAGCATGACTTTTCCCAGGTCACCCACTGAGTTTCCATGGCCGAGTGGGGATTTGAATCTTGTTCTCCAGAACTGTCATCAAAAACACAAACTACTACATCACACTGGCCCTCAGGACATAGGGCACCTTTAATCCAAGCACAGCAGTCTAAATAAACAGTGGGCATGGCTATGTATCATGTATCATGGAATCATAGGATCACAGGGGTGAGAGGGAACAAGAACCATCTGTTCCAACTTTTATATGCTACCGGTAAATATGCCACTTATACTTATTTATGATAAATATTCCCTGAGATCAAGTTTCACAAATGCTTTATGTGTGGAGATAAAGTATGTATATCTATCTGTCTATCTATCTAACTTCCATCAATTCGTTCATCCATCCAATTTAATACTTCTCTTTTTTTTCTAGTTACCTGTCTACCTACACTGCTTCTACAGTCTGTCTGTCTGTCCGTCCGTCCATTCATCCGTCCATCCATGGATTCATCATTTTAACTTTCCTTCAATTAATCATGATTAATATGCCAGGTTCCTGTGAAATTAAACAGACCTTTGACATTACTGTAATAAGATGTACCATCAGACAAGTAAGATAGATCTTCAAATAACCAGATTTATAGTTGTGGTTTATTATTAAGCAAGTAGCTGGGCAAGCAGATATGGAAGCTTACACAATTCTACACTAATCTACAACATCCTTTGTTGTTGTTGTTGTTATGTGCCTTCAAGTTATTTCCAACTCATGGTGACCCTAAGGTGACCCTATCATGGGGTTTTCTGAGGCTGAGAGTGTGTGACATACCCAAGGTCATGGCAGAGCAAAGAATCAAACCTTTGTCTCCAGGGTTGCAGTTCAGTGCTCAAACTGCCACACCATGCTGGTTCTCACAGCACCCATATCTTTCCACAATGGCTGGGGTTCATCACATTCTCCATTCACCTCCCATTGTAACCTCTGTTGGCACACTGGGCTTAACACTTGCTACCTAGGTAATTGGTCTATCTCAGTCCCATGGCATAGCTAAATATCAAACAAAACAAACTGAATAGCTCCCAGTTTATTACTTACTTCAAGGCAGTAAGCACAGGGTCATAAATAAAGTTCAACAGAATTCCAAGGTGAGAGATAATTTAAGGTCAGTTAGAGTATTCCAAAGTTCAACAAGGTTCAGCAGGGTAGAAGGTCAGAGAAGCTATGATAGCTCCTGAAGGGGAAGGGCGGTAGCTATATAGGTCTGAAGCCTAGCACAGTTGTGGCTTGATTAATTGCTACTGGTTATAAATTCTGAGAGAGCACCACCAGCTTTCTCTTTGCTGTCTGTGCTCTGCAAAGGTGGGTACAAGTAAGTGCTCTTCTGTATCTGAAGGGGCAGAACTCTACTGGAGCTGGCACCGTTCCCTGTTCTGTTTGTGGCACTGTAACTTCTTCCTATGCAGCAGGTCCTGGCATGCCTCCGTTTCCTCTAGCATGTCCCCTGCTTCAGATTCTGAGTCAGAGCCCATGTTCTGGAAGCAGGGCATGACAGAAACACAAGGAAGTCCCATGCACAGCATCAGACCAACAGTTCATCTAGCCTAGAATTGTCTTCTCTCCAGGACTACACACAAGACTTTCTCCCAGTCCTACCAGAAAATGCCAGAGGTTCAACACAGCACAGTTTACTTCTGAATACAGTCAGCTCTCCACATTTGCAGGTTTCACTTTTGAGGATGTAATTATTCACTGATTATTTGCTGTCATCTCTGCTGCCTCCCTATACCATTTTTAATAGGGACTGCAAGCCTCGTGAGACTGGGAACGAGGCTTGTAAGTCCCTCTTAAAAATGTGAGGGGCAGCACTGGAGGTGGCAGGAAGCCCCACCAGCCACCCACTTGCTTGTGATGGAACCCTGAGGAATCTATGGTGGGTTGAATATGGTGATCATGCTTTTTTGTGTCTTAAATATGATTTGAGAGGACCTAGAGTTATTTGTGGTTTTTCCACAGTTACAAGGGTGCTGTGCCCCTAACCCTAGTGAATGTGAAGGGATGGCTGTATATGACCAGGCTACAGTTTCCACTGGGGCCTAAATACCCTAAAAGTACCAGATTCTGTTTGAAGCTATGCAGGTTCAGCCCCGGTTAGTACTTGGATGGGAAACCACCAACAAACAGCAGGTGCTGCAGGCTATATTTAGAGTGAGATACTGTCAAAACCATCTGTGAGTATTCCTGACCTAAGAAAACTCTATGAAATCCATGTGGTCACCATAAGTTTACACAAGTTTACCACCATGTGGTCACCATAAGTTCATCATTTCCATTGACTTCAAATGGATATAACCAAGCGCCTGGGTAAATGCAGATGTGGGCCTCACCCAGTGGCACAGGACTCTGTGGTTAAATTACTGGCATCTCCACCTGGGACTGGGAAGAACTTCAGACTGAAATCTGGAGACCTGGAACCAGTTAATGTAGGCTGTTTCTGCGCTAGGCAGTTACAGCACTATTATTCCATTTTCAACATCCTATGGAATTCTGGGGTTTGCAGTTTAGGGAGGGGTCTCAAAGGCCTCTTCCTAAACTGCAAACTACAGGATTCCATAGGATGTGGAAAGTGGAATAATAGCGCTATAACAGCCTAGTGTGGAAATGGCCGTAGTCAGCGGTGCACTAGATGAAACACCCCAAGTCTGTGAAGCAATTTCCTGTGCTCCTATGTTCCTAAATCAATATGGTTCAGCATTGACTGAAAACCTGTCCATACTTATCTAGGAACATGCCCTTTGACTTCTGAGTTAACATGCACATGATGAATGTCCCACTCAACCGGATTGTGCCCTTAAGTTGATCGTGTGATCCAATTGTCTGTGTAAGACAGCTTTCCCCAGTTCAGCACTCTCTAGATGTGTTGGACTAGAACTCCACTCATCTCAGCTAGAATGGCTAGAGATCTGATGGGAGTTGTAGCCTCAGGTATGCATAAAACTTTTCATGAGAGAGTATGTTTTTGCATGACTCTGGAACATAAAAGCATCAAATTCAATGGACATCCAGTCTGATACCCTTTTTATTCCCAGTGGCCTGATGCTTCTGGGAAGCTCACAAAGAGGACATGCAACAGCACCCTCATCTTCCCTTGCAAATGGTGCCCAGAGGCAACACTACCTCTGATATTGAAGGAAATGGATAGCAATCAGGACTGGTAGCCACTGAGAACTTTATTCTCCTTCAATGTGTCTGCAGTCATCTGAGCAGGTGGCTGTACCTGTTCTGTGGCAGTGAGTTCTATTGTTTTACTGTCTGCTTTGTGATGAAGTCTTTCCTTGTATCATGGGATCATGGTGTCCACAAGCATCTTCATTGGTTCCTTCTATGGTCTTCTTTCTTTTAAAAAAGAGTGTGGCAATTTCTGCACTACAGTGTTATAGTGCTACCATTCCACTTTCAACATCCCATGGAATCCTGGAGTTTGCGATTTAGGGAGGGACATTTAGAATTCTCAGCCAGAGAGCTCATTGGCCTCAGGAAACTACAAACTCCAGAATTCCACAGGATGTTGAAAATGGAATAATAGCACTATAACAGTGCAGTGTGGAAAGACCCCTAGTCTCTAGAGTGACAGAAAACAAGCTTGCTCCGTCTTCTATATGATATCCCATGTATACACACACACTCAGAAGAGTTATCTTGTGAGAAGACACTTTCTAAAATTCATAATACATTCCCCAACCACAGATAGACCTCTGCTTTCACCTGTAGCAAATCTTCCACTACTCAGCTTCATTAGATGACTCTGCATTCCAGTACCAGGTGAGAAGACTTCTGTTTATTTCCCTTTCCTGTACCTTGCAGAATCCCTGCACGATTTTACACTTCCTCCTATTATTTCCTCCTCAACACACACACACACACACTACTTCATTCTTCTAACTTTTCTTAAATATTGAGAAGTTGCTTCAGTACCCACTCGTGTGTTGAAACCTTTCCAGTTTCACACTCTTCCGCACTACCCTCCTATAGCATGATGATTCCCCTTTCAACATCCTATGGAATCCTGGGGTTTGCAGTTTTGGGAGGGGCCACCCAGCCCCTGCCGAAATTGCAAACCCCAGGATCACATAGGATGTTGAAAGGGGAATCATAGCACTATAACATGCATTTATTGTGTATTACAGTGGTTCTTAACCTTTTCTTTAATGGGGACCCCTTATAAATATCATTTGAAGCCAGGGACCCCCAAGACTTAATTCAATATTTAAATATTTAAATTTAGATTTAAATATTCAAATATTTATTTCAATTTTCAAATGGTTACTCTTTTATGTATTAAAGGTTTCTGGAAACTAGGATTCAAATCCCCACTCAGACACTGGGTGACCTTGGGCACGTCACATTCTCTCACCTTCAGAGGAAGGCAAAGGCAAACCTCATCTTTGCAAATCTTGCCCCTGCAGAAATCCCTGTAACAGGTTTACCTTAGGGAGCAGGCTTGTTCTCTACCGCCCCAGAGACTAGGACAAGGAGCAATGGATTCAAGCTTCAGGAAAGGAGATTCCACTTGAACCTCAGGAAAAACTTCCTGATGATCAGAGCTGTCTGGCAGTGGAATCTGCTGCCTTGGAGTGTGGTGGAGTCTGTTGGGAATGCTTTGATGGGTGTTCCTGCATAGCAGGGGGTTGGACTCGATGGCCGCTGGGGTCTCTTCCAACTCTATGATTCTACGATTCTATGATTCTAGGGTCACCATGACTCAGAAGTGGCTTGGAGGCACACAACAAGAAAGTGCTGCTGACAGGGAGAGGTTCTTTCTAACCATCACGTCTCTCACCTTTGAAAACTGATTTACAGCAACCCTAAGGTGAACCTATCATGGGGGTTTTCTTGGTAAGATCTATTGTCTTTGCCTTTCTCTGAGGCTGAGAGAATGTGACTTTCGTGAGGTCACCCAGTGGGTATCCATGGCCAAATGGGGATTCAAACCCTGGTCTCTGGAGTCATAGTTTGGGCACATATGCTACACACACACACACACACACACACACACACACACACACACCATGCTCCTTTTGTCAGGAATGTGGCAGTGGGGTTATGTGTGTGCGGGCCCAAACTGCTCCTCCTTTGCAAATAAGGGAACAGTTTCAGCATCTGCAACCCCCTCCCCACTACCACATCTCTGCTGCTGCTTTTCCTGTTAGTGTCCAGCAGCAGGGCTTTGCAGACCCCTATGAGGACTCAGTAGTCCCCCGGGGTTCCCAGACCCCAGGTCAAGAACCACTGGTGTATTGTATATATGGCATATTATATGCCTGAGTTGTGTATTTTAGATAGAACTGAGATAATCTTTCTTCAAAATCCAGAAAAGCAACCCCCTCCCCAATCTCCGCCTGACCCCTGAGATGAATCAGAGGCAGAGCTTTCTGGATGCCTTCCCAGTGCCTAGATGGATGTTCAATTTTCTCGCATTATCTTCGCTCTTAAACTCGCCTTCTTGGTTGCACTGCCAAGCTCTATTTGCATAATATTTGCAGTTGTAATTAGCTGATGAGCATCTCCCAGCCAGTCTCTTCCCTCCTCCCCTCTCACTTTTTGTTTCGCCTGCAGTTTGGTCTTTAGCAGCTGGAGGGGGTGTTATTTTTGATCCTCAGTCTTGCAGCTGTCCCCAATCGAATATTGAATATCTCACATCTGCTGTTCATAAAGTCTCACCTCAGATTTTAAAAAAAGGGGGTGACAGGAGTGTGAGCAAATAAAAAGAACCTAGGAAAATAAAACAGCCCACTCCCAACTACATGGTGGCAAAAATTACAGAGTTGGAAGGCACCCCCCGGGTTATTCAGGCCATTTCCGCACTAGATTGTTATAGTGCTATTATTCCACTTTCAACATCCTGTGGAATCCTGGAGTTTGCAGTTTAGGGAGGGGCCTTTTGAATTCTCAGCCAGAGAACTCTTTGGCCTCAGTAAACTACAAACCCCAGAATTCCACAGGACGTTGAAACTGGGATAATAGCACTATAACAGTGTATGGCGGAAATGGCCATTGTTTCAGTTCTTCCCCACTGGCACATAGGTATCTTTATCAAACTTCTTGTTCATTCTGTTGTGGGCAGACAAGAGTGTAGCTATGGGGGCAAGGAATGGGGGTAGCATTGCACCCTCAGTAAGAATTCTGCCCCGCCATGAAATGTTCCTTCTGTCCCCCAATTGACTAGCATTGCAGAGAAGGAGACATTGAAAAACCATTCCCCTGAAAGCTCTTCCATTTGTTCTTTTCACATTCCCTTGTTCACTCTGCCTGCCTCTTTTTATTTTTTTATTTTTATTTTTATTTATTTATTTATTTGTATCCCGCCTCTCCATATGGATCGAGGTGGCGAACAACTTACAAATAGCATGTATTTCGAAACATTTCTATACATGTCCCCAACAAGCTGGGTACTTATTTTACCGACCTGCGAAAGGATGGAAGGCTGAGTCAACCTTGGAGCCCGGCAGGATCGAACTCACAACCTTGTGGCTTGCAGTACTGGCCTTTAACCACTGCGCCACCAGGGCTTTTCTTTGGATGCCTAAACTTGTTTCCCAAAACACTCCGCCAAAGATTTCACCTACTGCAAAGACAGACATTTGGGAACTAAGGAAAAATGTCATTTGGGGCCAGAATTTTCATTTTGCCCCCCTCCACAGCTGCATCCCTGGAAAAACATCTCGGTTGCCATTGAATCTGGAGTTCATGACATACCATCATAAAAGTACATTGGAATCCTTGCTAATCTTCAACCCAGCCACATGACCAGAAAATAAAGCTGATGCTGATGCTTGGGCAGCGTTTTCCCCCAAAATGGGTGGTCAGAGGTGATCACACTTCACCTGTAGTAGCAATTGGATTTCTAGCTTTTTTTCTTTTTAGTATTGCTGTAGTATTTTCTTTTAGCATTGCTAAAAATCGAGGAGTTTAGGACCATGGTGGAATTCTGATTCCCTTTCTCAGGGCAGGGACACACCCCGCTCCCTATGTTAAGTAGTTTCAGGTAAAATGAGGAGGTATCCTACTGGAATTGGATAGATCTGAATCCTAATTAAATATGCACTTTGTGTGTGTGTGTGTGTGTGTGTGTGTGTATACACTTTCAAGTCATCTGTTGACTTATGGTAGCCCCAAGCATTTCATGGAGTTTTCTTAGCAAGGAATACTCAGAGATGGTTTTGCCAGTTCCTTTCTCTGAAATATGGCCTACGGTACCTGATATTCATTGGCAGCCTCCCATCCAAGAACTAACCAGGGCCGACCCTGCTTAGCTTCCAAGATCAGAATGGATCTGATGACTTTAGGGCAGTGGTTCTCAACCTGGGGGTCGGGACCCCTTTGGGGGTCGCACGACCCCTTCACAGGGTCGCCTAAGACCTCCCTTCAAGCCCTTCTCAGGTTGAGCTTCTGACGCTACGATCATGGTTGGGGGTCACCACAACATGAGAAACTGTATTAAAGGGTCACGGCATTAGGAAGGTTGAGAACCACTGCTTTAGGGTATTTAGGCAGCTATTTGCTGAGGGAAGACCCACTGATTCAATGGGACTTAACAGATTTCTGGAACATTTGCAATAGCTCTCCCAGTTAAATAACTAACAGTTATTTCAAAATGGCAAGGAAGACACATTTTAAAAAAACTGGCCTCACTGATCTTTGGTAAGTTCTATCTCACCCTTGGTGTTCCTCACAGTAGAACATGGATATGTGTTGCTGGCTTTTGACCTGGCCTTTCTGAAGCTCTGAAGCTCCATTTTCTTGAGCTTGTTAAAATTCTCTGTGTGAAATAATTCAGATTTAGATTTGATGGCAGAAAAGGGAAGAAGAATTCCATAGGTAACAGGCTGCACCTCTTCTGGAGTCATTTTATATTTGGCTCTGCCCCACCCTCAGACACCACTTTGCATTTTTTCCAGGGCTGGTGGATCTCTGGATTCTTCTAGAAAAGGAGGTGAGACAGATCCCACAAGCCTAAGCTACGCTCAGCTCTAACATAAGTGGTTAAAAACTCCTATTGATTTTTTTCCACTTGACTTTACCTTAGGTAAGCACAGCCTTGAACGTGAGCTCCGACATCAAGGAGTTGGGTGGTAACTCTACACTCACAGAGTTGCACACATTGTCTTATTAGTGAATTGCAACATTGTGCAACTGAATGCATAGATCCATCAAATGAATTGCTGAATTGTGACTCAATAGATAAGCCTGCGTCAAAATAAGACATTGACTGAAAACAGGTTCCTATATGCTTAATAGTTAACTGTTTCATATTTTGTATGCTTTCAGATCCAACAGATCACCTTAAATACACTTCTAATCCAAATCCCTGCCTATCCTGCCTTCTATATCTACTGACTAGAACCACCTTTCATCTTTGTAATCAAACCTTGGGCCCTTCCACATTACACACTTGTAGCACTATGATTCCACTGTAACTGCCGCGGTTGCATCTTATGGAATCCTGGGACTTGTAGTTTGGTGAAGTTCTCTGGCTGAGAATTCTAAATATCACTCTCTAAACTGCAAATCCCAGGGTTCCACAGGATGGAACTGTGGGAACTAAAAATGGAATCATAGTGCTATAATTGTGTAGTGTGAAACAGCCCACTCACTCTCCCTTTTTCAACCATAGTGTTTTCTTCAGCCAATCAGCATCCAGCACACACCAACATTCTACCACATTCATCCACTTACATGTCCTTTCCTTCTCTACTATATAAAAGTCAAAGTTTGTATGTTTGTTTGTCTGTGTCAGGCAAAGACTTCATATGATTGGCTGTGTGAGGTGAAGATCTCATATGATTGGCTGCCTGAGAAGATTCTACGAAATTCTGGAGTTTGCTGTTTAGGGACAGGCCTTTAGAATTCTCAGCCACAGAGTTCTTTGGCTTGGCTGGTTGCTATGGAGGCCTAGCAGCAAGGAGGAGGGCAGTGTATTTGCTCAGGAACCCAACTTCTGTATGTTAATAACTCTGCATACAGATTGGATTGGGGACTATGGGGAAAAGTTACAGGTACTGGACACGACAGTTTGGGGAATTAGAGACACAGGATCTCAAATCTTTCTAGCAAGTATTGCCTATGAGAAAATAACATCCTGGATGATGCCAGGTATAAATGCTAGTTTAATCTAAAATACCAACTTGTCTTACCGTAATCATGCTAAAATACAGAAGTGTCTATTTAAACCCCAGCCTCTGTTTTAAAACCTCCAAGGAAGGAGACTCCTCCACAGTCTGAGGTAGTGTTTCCACCGTCAAACTGCTCTTAGCATCAGAAATTTCTTCTGAATGTTTAGGTGGAATCTCTTTTCCTTAGTCTGAAGCCATTGCTCCATGTCATAGTCTCTGGAGCAGCAGATAACAAGCTTGCCCCATCTTCCATGTGACATCCTTCCCAACATTTAAACCTGCCTATCATGTTACCTCTTAACCTTCCCATCCAAATCTGTTCATCTTAAGATTCAATAATAACATGACCAGCAAGAGCAACACTAGTTTATTGGCAAAAGGAGTACTGGGTTCTAGATACTTTCAAAAGTCACTTTTAATGGACATTTTTAAGAGGCGTTTAACAGTTTTGTGTCATTCTCTTCTCAATCTTAAGGGTTTTTCTTTCACAGAAAGTGACTGAAAATAACAGAAAAGGGAAAAGTAATTCAGTGTGTAATGTTAACACATTGTTTTCCAAAACTACAATGAGCGACAGTAATAGGTTACTTTTCCAAACATTTAAGGAAGGATAGGAACAAATTGTTTGTAAAGAAGTGACTTTGCAAGTTCTTGTTTTGCTGCAACAAGCTAATACAGCTACCCATTATGAAAATAACTTCCCATGTACACTCATGCAAGATGAACTCTAAACAAGAAAGAAATCTTGGGATGCATTGAACAAATCGATGCAAACTTTAGCCCAGTCAGCATGCAGCCATAGAAAGCAAAATCCATATTGCAACCTCATCAGGGAAAGAACTAGAAATGAAGCTATCAGTACAGTCGAAATGAAGCTATCAGTACAGAAATCCAGCATAGAATCATAGAATTGTAGAGTTGGAAGAGACCCCAGGGGCCATCCAGTCCAACCCCCTGCCATGCAGGAACACCCTCAAAGCAATCCCGACAGATGGCCATCCAGCCTCTGCTTAAAAACCTCCAAGGAAGGAGACTCCACTACACTCCGAGGCAGCAGATTCCACTGCCGGACAGCCCTGACTGTCAGGAAGTTCTTCCTGAGGTTCAGGTGGAATCTCCTTTCCTGCAGCTTGAATCCATTGCTCCTTGTCCTGGTCTCTGAAGAAGCAGAAAACAAGCCCTCTCCTTCCTCTACGTGGCATCCCTTCAAATATTTAAACATGGCTATCATGTCCCCTCTTCACCTTCTCTTCTGCAGATTAAACATGTCCAGCTCTCTCAGTCTATCCTCATAGGGCATGGCTTCCAGGCCTCTCACTATTTTGGTCGCCCTCCTCTGGACTTGCTCCAGCTTGTCAATATCCTTCTTGAATTGGGGTGCCCAGAACTGGACACAGTATTCAAGATGGGGTCTAACCAAAGCTGGGTAGAGTGGTACCAGTACCTCCCTCGATCTAGAAACCATACTCCTGATGCAGCCAAGAATTGCATTGGCTTTCTTGGCTGCCGCATCACACTGCTGACTCATGTTCAGCTTGTGATCTATGAAGACTCCTAGATCCCATCATATGGTAGTTTGAGTGTTGGACAACCAGGATTCAAATCTCCACTCAGCCATGGAAACTTACTGGGTGACCCTGGACAAGTCACACTCTCTCAGCCTGACAGGAAGGCAATGGTAAACCCCTTCTGAAGAAATCTTGCCCAGAAAACCCTTTAGTAAGTTCACTATAAGTTAAAAACGACTTGAAAGCACACAGGAATGACTGCTGTTCTACGGCATCACCACATTTGGAATGCTGTGCAGAGTTCTGGTTACTATACCTCAAAAGGAATATTAGAAAGCTGCAAAATGGTGCAGAAATGGGAAGTCAACATTGTCAAAGAGCTGGAGCCGAATCTTCATTGCGGGGAGGTTCTAATATTGGGGACTTACTGGCAGTGATGTAGATGCGAGTCAACTGACTCGGACTCAAGTCGGACTTAAGTTGTTTCAATGACTCAACAGGAACTTGACTTGGCAATAAATGATGCACTGACTTGAATCAATTTGAGACTTGTATATTTTTAGTGACTGACTTGCTGCCTTTGGTTCAGTAACATAACACATTCATCCAGAAACCTTATAACTTTGAACAACACTTCCATCTCTTTTTGCCTACTGGTGCCATGACTGTCTGTCTCAAGCCCAAAGTGTGGGTGCATTTCTCAGAGGGGAACAGCAAACAGGTTAGGCAATGAGCTTAAAGCAGGCTTGAGGTCCACTCAGCAGCCTGACCCCACTGCATATCAAAGGAGCCTTCTACTTTCTAAAACTTTTCTTAAGAGCAGAAGACAAGACTCACTCCCAGAGTGCAGGGTGCATTTCTCAGAAGAGAAACAGCTAATGTGTTAGACAACAGACCTGAGGAGGAAGAATCTTTCCTTCTAAAGTTTCTGAAGCTTCAGTAATGAGAAGTAAGAAGGATCCTATTCCCCACTTCTGAAAAAGCCTCCAGCTTCCAAAATGGGAAGTAAGAAAGATCCTATTCTCTGCTTCTGAAGCTGTAGATGGCAAAATTGCAAACGTGGAGGGCCAACTGTGCTTAAATGGTTAAAACTGACTTTGTTCGACTCTGTCCAGAAATTTTGGAATATAGATTGGGGTATAAAGTTGGCTCCCATACTTGAGACTTGACTTGAAAGTATCTTCAAGGACTTGAGACTGGACTTGAGACTTGGAATAAAAGACTTAAATACATCACTGCTTACTGGTTTAGAAAAAGCCTGGTGAGGGTCAGCAAAAACAGAGATTGCCAGCATCGTCTAGTGGTTTGAGTGTTGGACTGTGACTCTGGGGCACCCACTCATCGATGGAAGCCCACAAGGTGTCCATGGAAGTCCCACTCTCTCAGACTCAGAAGAAGGCAATGCAAACCTTCTCTGAAGAAATTTTGCCGAGAAAACTCCATGATAGGTTTCTCCTCCTCCTCCTCCTTCTCTTTCCTCTCCTCCTCCTTTTGCAAGTTTCTCCAACCTCTCCAGCAAGCGTTTCTTTTCCAAGGGAATCTTCTCTCTCACGGCTCTGATCAGGCCTCACAGCCCTTTAAAAACCCATGTCTGGTCCCCCTCTTTCTCCGCCTGCAGCTACCTGGCTAGCTAAGGATAGCTTGCAACCCATTTTCTCAGTCCCACAAGCCTTCTCCTGATGCCTCCCTACACCCCAGGGAAGAGATGGGGGGAGAGAGAGGAAGTATAGGACCCCCATGCTGAACCACCCTCTTTCCTTCTCCTTTCTCTGACCTAATTTGGACCCTGGGTGCCCACTCTCCCCACCATGCCTTGGTCCTTTTCCCACAGATAGACACACACACATTTTGATAGTTGTGATTTTCCCATTTTGGTAGGGGTCCTGAGTCCCTAGCCCTAGCAAATGCGGAGGGCTAACTGTACGTCCATTGCACAATGGCCCAAAAAAGCACAAATATATGTGTCAGGAAACTCACGCAGGTGTATGAGACCAACAGGTTTCCAGACCAGACTATCAGTGAACGGGGGGTGGGGGGAATACATTTTTGCACAAAGACAACTCTTCCGTTACTATACAGAAGTATATTTCAATGGGAAGAGGAAAATTTCCCAGAGAAAAATATCTGAAGAGATATCACATACCAGAGGGAGCAAGCTTCTCTCCTACTCCTCCAGAGACTAAAACATGCACCCATGGATTCAAATTACAAGAAAAAGGATTCCACCTAAACAAAAATGGGCCTCCACCTTCCTGGTTTGACTTTCACAAATTTAATTATTTGCAAATTTCTCCAACTCCTGCCCCCCATCACCATCACCACAAGCACTTTTTCTCTGGGGCAATCTTCCCTTTTGGCAGCTCCAATCAGAGCCTGTGGCCCTTTTAAAACCTGCCTCTGGCCGTCCCCCTCCTCCTCCACCAGCTGGTTGCTACCTGGCCAACTAAGGATTTCTCAGCACCACAAACTCTCTCCCAATGCCCCCCATGCCCAAAGAAGCAGATGGGTGAGAGAAAGGATGTATAGGGCCACCGTACTGACCCCTCCCTCTTCCTTCTTCTTACCCTGACCTGAGTTTGGATGCTGGGTGCCCATTCTCCCCACCATTTTGTTACTCCGAGGGAGAAACCCTATCTCGGGGTCTTCAATTTTTATATTAAAATATGATTCTGTGCGCCAAAGAGGTCCCCCCAAAGGGGCACATAGGCAGGCATGGTCGGAAGACCAAAAACCAGGTTAGGCCAATAAAATCTCCCATCACGTAGCCTCAGGAAGCCTCAAGATGGGTAAATCTACAATAAACAAAGGGTCCTCAGCCCCAAGATGCCAACTTGAAGGGAGTAGTGCATTTGCCCCAGGTTGAGCAAATATCCTATCAGGCAGGGACCAGAAGTCACACCACAAAACAGCCAAAGATCCAGAGACTTTGGCAACATGTAATAATCCCATCACGCAATACAAATTACCAATGTGGAGCTTCATGCCCACTGCAACACCCATTGCTCACCCTGGGAAAGGATTAGTCCTCCAGGTACTTTTTCTCCTACAAATAGTCCCGGCTTTTGAGCATTTCTTCAGATCGCTCCCGGTCACCCCAGCCCGACCGTCGCTCTATTTGTCTAGCAATCTCCTCAGCCCTCTCTGTGCTGAGCCCCACTCCTTCGCTGCCTTCTCGGACCCAGGACTTCAGGACAAGGTGCAGTATTACCTCAACAACACCCCTTCAATGCTCCCTCTGTCCAGTTTCCTCTCTTTTGCTTCTTAATAGCTCTTCGGTGTGTGTGTGTGAGAGTGCATTGGTGCGTGAGACTTGCATTCAATAAAATCATTTATTGGACATTTTTGTTTGGTTTTTGGTTTGGCCTGACCCCATAAAAATTGGGTAAAAAGACCCCGCTAGGTTACCCCGCCTCTTGCATTGCTATAGCTTGTGCTCTGGCTAGTTTCCATTCCCCATCACATGGAGCACACTGAGGTGTCCCCAAGGGACCCCAAAAATCAGGGTAACAATTTCTCAGTCCTCTTCCCCTACACTTCCCATACACACACTTTTTGATAATTGCAATTTTTTCACTTTTGTGGGGGTCCTGAGCACTTAGCCCCAGAAAATGTGGAGAGCTGACAATATTACAAAGAGCTTCTTTACTCTAACTGCTGTTTGAGGGTGGTCATTTCAGAGGGTCGTGGCCTCTTCTTCTTTGGAGTTCTTCAACCAAAGATTGGATGGACTTCTCTCAGGAATAGTTTCATCATGTATTTCTTCATGGCAGAGGCTTGGACTAGATTATCCCCTCCAATTCTTCCAATTCTATGATTCTAACAGTTCCCAAATCCCTTAGCCAGCAGAGTAACCCACAAAGCTACTTTTTTAGACTATTATTCCCACGATCCCTCAGCCTGACAACTGGTAAAATTACCTTTTGGACTATATAAGTCACGGACTCAACCAACCAGGGGTTGAAACTATTAAAAAAAAAGTCGAAAGGCAAACTTTGATTTTTCCATTTTATATAAGAGAGGCCATTTTATGACACCATTGCACATCATGGGGCTTGAGCCTCCATGAATTTGGGTATCAATGGGGGTCCTGGAACCAAACCCTAGCAGATACGGAAGACCCACTGTAATCTGATGCATCTCCCAAGCTTTTGGCAAAGTTACTTTCTGGATTCCAGCTCTCAGTGGATGGAGAAACCCCGTGGCCCTCAAAAGGAACTTTGCCAAGCTCTGTCTAAAAAAGCAAAGTGTCCACCTATCCCTGCAGAGGGAATGGGAGATGGCCTTAAACGTTCTCCCAATGGAGCAGTGAGCAAGACCATTCCCTCTTCCTCTGTGTCTGGACCTTGAGACATTTCCGCACTGGACTGTTACAGTGCTATTATTCCACTTCCAACATCCTATGGAATCCTGGGATTTGCAGTTTAGAAAGGTGCCTTTAGAATTCTCAGCCAGAGAGCCCTTTAGCCTCAATAAACTACAAACCGTAGAATTCCACAGGATGCTGAAAGTGCAATAATACCACTATAATTGTGTAGTGTGGAAAGGGCCTAAATTTGATTTCTTCATCTGCTAGATTTTGAGGTAGGGCAGGTAGAATGGGCTGGTGAACTATTCAACTTCTGTCCACTGCATTAGATGCTCCGCTTGTGAGATCCACTACAATCCCCATATTTCCCAATAGGCTTCCTTTTGGATTACAGGCAGGGGATCTTATTCTCCATCTTTGGATTTCTCAATTGCTCTGGAGGCTTTCAAGCATCCTTCCTTCTTTGCTCTGCAGGCAGTAATGAATTATTTGCTTTCTCTGGGCAGTTGGGGTTTCCACTTCCTCTGGGTGGTGTTGCCTCATTGCCTCCATTTGCCTGTATAGGAAAAAGAAGGGGCCACAGAACTAGCTCTCAATTGCATTCTATAATACACAGGATTCCCTAGGATGTTGAAAGTGGAACAATAGCACGATAACAGTCTAGTGCAGAAAGGCCCGTGGTGGGGGTTGGGGGCTTCCCTAGGATGTTGAAAGTGGAATAATGGCCCTATAACAGTCCAGTGCAGAAAGGCCCTTGGTGAGGGTTGGGGGCTTCCCTAGGATGCTGAAAGTGGAATAATAGCCCTATAACAGTCTAGTGCAGAAAGGCCCTTGGTGTGGTTTGGGGGCTTCCCTAGGATGCTGAAAGTGGAGTAATAGCACTATAACAGCCAAGTGCAGAAAGGCCCTTGGTGTGGGGAGGGGGCTTCCCTAGGATGCTGAAAGCGGAGTAATAGCACTATAACAGCCTAGCGCAGAAAGGCCCTTGGTGTGGGTTGGGGGCTTCCCTAGGATGCTGAAAGCGGAGTAATAGCACTATAACAGCCTAGTGCAGAAAGGCCCTTGGTGTGGGTTGGGGGCTTCCCTAGGATGTTGAAAGTGGAGTAATAGCACTATAACAGTCTAGTGCAGAAAGGCCCTTGGTGTGGGGAGGGGGCTTCCCTAGGATGCTGAAAGCGGAGTAATAGCACTATAACAGCCTCAGTGCAGAAAGGCCCTTGGTGGGGGTTGGGGGCTTCCCTAGGATGCTGAAAGCAGAGTAATAGCACTATAACAGTCTAGTGCAGAAAGGCCCTTGGTGGGGGTTGGGGACTTCCCTAGGATGCTGAAAGCGGAGTAATAGCACTATAACAGCCTAGTGCAGAAAGGCCCTTGGTGTGGGAGGGGGCTTCCCTAGGATGCTGAAAGCGGAGTAATAGCACTATAACAGCCAAGTGCAGAAAGGCCTTTGGTGTGGGGAGGGGGCTTCCCTAGGATGCTGAAAGCGGAGTAATAGCACTATAACAGCCTAGTGCAGAAAGGCCCTTGGTGTGGGGAGGGGGCTTCCCAGGATGCTGAAAGCGGAGTAATAGCACTATAACAGCCAAGTGCAGAAAGGCCCTTGGTGTGGGGAGGGGGCTTCCCTAGGATGTTGAAAGTGGAGTAATAGCACTATAACAGCCTAGTGCAGAAAGGCCCTTGGTGTGGGGAGGGGGCTTCCCTAGGATGCTGAAAGCGGAGTAATAGCACTATAACAGCCTAGTGCAGAAAGGCCCTTGGTGTGGGGAGGGGGCTTCCCTAGGATGCTGAAAGCGGAGTAATAGCACTATAACGCCTATGTGCAGAAAGGCCCTTGGTGTGGGGAGGGGGCTTCCCTAGGATGCTGAAAGCGGAGTAATAGCACTATAACAGCCTAGTGCAGAAAGGCCCTTGGTTGGGGAGGGGGCTTCCCTCGGATGCTGTAAGCGGAGTAATAGCACTATAACAGCCTAGTGCCAGAAAGGCCCTTGGTGTGGGGAGGGGGCTTCCCTAGGATGTGAAAGCGGAGTAATAGCACTATAACAGCCTAGTGCAGAAAGGCCCTTGGTGTGGGGAGGGGGCTTCCCTAGGATGCTGAAAGCGGAGTAATAGCACTATAACAGCCTAGTGCAGAAAGGCCCTTGGTGTGGGGAGGGGGCTTCCCTAGGATGCTGAAAGCGGAGTAATAACACTATAACAGCCTAGTGCAGAAAGGCCCTTGGTGTGGGGAGGGGGCTTCCCTAGGATGCTGAAAGCGGAGTAATAGCACTATAACAGCCTAGTGCAGAAAGGCCCTTGGTGTGGGGAGGGGGCTTCCCTAGGATGCTGAAAGCGGAGTAATAGCACTATAACAGCCTAGTTCAGAAAGGCCCTTGGTGTGGGGAGGGGGCTTCCCTAGGATGCTGAAAGTGGAGTAATAGCACTATAACAGCCTAGTGCAGAAAGGCCCTTGGTGTGGGGAGGGGGCTTCCCTAGGATGCTGAAAGTGGAATAAGAGCAGGATAACAGCCTAGTGCAGAAAGGCCCTTGGTGTGGGGAGGGGGCTTCCCTAGGATGCTGAAAGCGGAGTAATAGCACTATAACAGCCTAGTGCAGAAAGGCCCTTGGTGTGGGGAGGGGGCTTCCCTAGGATGCTGAAAGCGGAGTAATAGCACTATAACAGCCTAGTGCAGAAAGGCCTTTGGTGTGGGAGGGGGCTTCCCTAGGATGCTGAAAGCGGAGTAATAGCACTATAACAGCCTAGTGCAGAAAGGCCCTTGGTGTGGGGAGGGGGCTTCCCTAGGATGCTGAAAGCGGAGAAATAGCACTATAACAGCCTAGTGCAGAAAGGCCCTTGGTGTGGGGAGGGGGCTTCCCTAGGATGCTGAAAGCGGAGTAATAGCACTATAACAGCCTAGTGCAGAAAGGCCCTTGGTGTGGGGAGGGGGCTTCCCTAGGATGCTGAAAGCGGAGTAATAGCACTATAACAGCCAGTGCAGAAAGGCCCTTGGTGTGGGGAGGGGGCTTCCCTAGGATGCTGAAAGCGGAGTAATAGCACTATAACAGCCTAGTGCAGAAAGGCCCTTGGTGTGGGGAGGGGGCTTCCCTAGGATGCTGAAAGCGGAGTAATAGCACTATAACAGCCTAGTGCAGAAAGGCCCTTGGTGTGGGGAGGGGGCTTCCCTAGGATGCTGAAAGCGGAGTAATAGCACTATAACAGCCTAGTGCAGAAAGGCCCTTGGTGTGGGGAGGGGGCTTCCCTAGGATGCTGAAAGCGGAGTAATAGCACTATAACAGCCTAGTGCAGAAAGGCCCTTGGTGTGGGGAGGGGGCTTCCCTAGGATGCTGAAAGCGGAGTAATAGCACTATAACAGCCTAGTGTAGAAAGGCCCTTGGTGTGGGGAGGGGGCTTCCCTAGGATGCTGAAAGCGGAGTAATAGCACTATAACAGCCTAGTGCAGAAAGGCCCTTGGTGTGGGGAGGGGGCTTCCCTAGGATGCTGAAAGCGGAGTAATAGCACTATAACAGCCTAGTGCAGAAAGGCCTTTGGTGTGGGGAGGGGGCTTCCCTAGGATGCTGAAAGCGGAGTAATAGCACTATAACAGCCTAGTGCAGAAAGGCCCTTGGTGTGGGGAGGGGGCTTCCCTAGGATGCTGAAAGCGGAGTAATAGCACTATAACAGCCTAGTGCAGAAAGGCCCTTGGTGTGGGGAGGGGGCTTCCCTAGGATGCTGAAAGCGGAGTAATAGCACTATAACAGCCTAGTGCAGAAAGGCCCTTGGTGTGGGGAGGGGGCTTCCCTAGGATGCTGAAAGCGGAGTAATAGCACTATAACAGCCTAGTGCAGAAAGGCCCTTGGTGTGGGGAGGGGGCTTCCCTAGGATGCTGAAAGCGGAGTAATAGCACTATAACAGCCTAGTGCAGAAAGGTCCTTGGTGTGGGGAGGGGGCTTCCCTAGGATGCTGAAAGTGGAATAAGAGCAGGTATAACAGCCTAGTGCAGAAGGGCCCTTGGTGTGGGGAGGGGGCTTCCCTAGGATGCTGAAAGCGGAGTAATAGCACTATAACAGCCTAGTGCAGAAAGGCCCTTGGTGTGGGGAGGGGGCTTCCCTAGGATGCTGAAAGCGGAGTAATAGCACTATAACAGCCTAGTGCAGAAAGGCCCTTGGTGTGGGTTGGGGGCTTCCCTAGGATGCTGAAAGCGGAGTAATAGCACTATAACAGCCTAGTGCAGAAAGGTCCTTGGTGTGGGGAGGGGGCTTCCCTAGGATGCTGAAAGCGGAGTAATAGCACTATAACAGCCTAGTGCAGAAAGGCCCTTGGTGTGGGGAGGGGGCTTCCCTAGGATGCTGAAAGCGGAGTAATAGCACTATAACAGCCTAGTGCAGAAAGGCCCTTGGTGTGGGTTGGGGGCTTCCCTAGGATGCTGAAAGCGGAGTAATAGCACTATAACAGCCTAGTGCAGAAAGGCCCTTGGTGTGGGGAGGGGGCTTCCCTAGGATGCTGAAAGCGGAGTAATAGCACTATAACAGCCTAGTGCAGAAAGGCCCTTGGTGTGGGGAGGGGGCTTCCCTAGGATGCTGAAAGCGGAGTAATAGCACTATAACAGCCTAGTGCAGAAAGGCCCTTGGTGTGGGGAGGGGGCTTCCCTAGGATGCTGAAAGCGGAGTAATAGCACTATAACAGCCTAGTGCAGAAAGGCCCTTGGTGTGGGGAGGGGGCTTCCCTAGGATGCTGAAAGCGGAGTAATAGCACTATAACAGCCTAGTGCAGAAAGGCCCTTGGTGTGGGGAGGGGGCTTCCCTAGGATGCTGAAAGCGGAGTAATAGCACTATAACAGCCTAGTGCAGAAAGGCCCTTGGTGTGGGGAGGGGGCTTCCCTAGGATGCTGAAAGTGGAATAAGAGCAGGATAACAGCCTAGTGCAGAAAGGCCCTTGGTGTGGGGAGGGGGCTTCCCTAGGATGCTGAAAGCGGAGTAATAGCACTATAACAGCCTAGTGCAGAAAGGCCCTTGGTGTGGGGAGGGGGCTTCCCTAGGATGCTGAAAGCGGAGTAATAGCACTATAACAGCCTAGTGCAGAAAGGCCCTTGGTGTGGGGAGGGGGCTTCCCTAGGATGCTGAAAGCGGAGTAATAGCACTATAACAGCCTAGTGCAGAAAGGCCCTTGGTGTGGGGAGGGGGCTTCCCTAGGATGCTGAAAGCGGAGTAATAGCACTATAACAGCCTAGTGCAGAAAGGCCCTTGGTGTGGGGAGGGGGCTTCCCTAGGATGCTGAAAGCGGAGTAATAGCACTATAACAGCCTAGTGCAGAAAGGTCCTTGGTGTGGGGAGGGGGCTTCCCTAGGATGCTGAAAGTGGAATAAGAGCAGGATAACAGCCTAGTGCAGAAGGGCCCTTGGTGTGGGGAGGGGGCTTCCCTAGGATGCTGAAAGCGGAGTAATAGCACTATAACAGCCTAGTGCAGAAAGGCCCTTGGTGTGGGGAGGGGGCTTCCCTAGGATGCTGAAAGCGGAGTAATAGCACTATAACAGCCTAGTGCAGAAAGGCCCTTGGTGTGGGTTGGGGGCTTCCCTAGGATGCTGAAAGCGGAGTAATAGCACTATAACAGCCTAGTGCAGAAAGGTCCTTGGTGTGGGGAGGGGGCTTCCCTAGGATGCTGAAAGCGGAGTAATAGCACTATAACAGCCTAGTGCAGAAAGGCCCTTGGTGTGGGGAGGGGGCTTCCCTAGGATGCTGAAAGCGGAGTAATAGCACTATAACAGCCTAGTGCAGAAAGGCCCTTGGTGTGGGTTGGGGGCTTCCCTAGGATGCTGAAAGCGGAGTAATAGCACTATAACAGCCTAGTGCAGAAAGGCCCTTGGTGTGGGGAGGGGGCTTCCCTAGGATGCTGAAAGCGGAGTAATAGCACTATAACAGCCTAGTGCAGAAAGGCCCTTGGTGTGGGGAGGGGGCTTCCCTAGGATGCTGAAAGCGGAGTAATAGCACTATAACAGCCTAGTGCAGAAAGGCCCTTGGTGTGGGGAGGGGGCTTCCCTAGGATGCTGAAAGCGGAGTAATAGCACTATAACAGCCTAGTGCAGAAAGGCCCTTGGTGTGGGGAGGGGGCTTCCCTAGGATGCTGAAAGCGGAGTAATAGCACTATAACAGCCTAGTGCAGAAAGGCCCTTGGTGTGGGGAGGGGGCTTCCCTAGGATGCTGAAAGCGGAGTAATAGCACTATAACAGCCTAGTGCAGAAAGGCCCTTGGTGTGGGGAGGGGGCTTCCCTAGGATGCTGAAAGTGGAATAAGAGCAGGATAACAGCCTAGTGCAGAAGGGCCCTTGGTGGGGGTTCCTGCGGGGGGAGGACGCGCCAAGAAGGGGGGCTCCGATCAGCCACGGGGGTTACTGAAGCCCTTCGTGAATGAGTGTTTGTGAGATCCGAGGAGGGAGAGCGAGCAGAGGAGGAGGAGGAGGAGGAGGAGGAAGGCGAGGCCGGCCTCGGCCGCCAATCTCCCGGATCCCATCGCGCCCGTGGCACGCCGACCCCCGGCGCTGGCGACTGGCTGGCGCGGCCGGGACTCCTGATCCGCCCGGAGCCGTCCAGGGAGCTCTCGGCGCGGACTAGAGTTTCCCGCTATCAGGGGCTGGCCATCTCCTCCCCCCTCGCCCGGGCTCTTCGGTTTCAGGCTGGCCCTGCGAGGATCGCTGATGAAGGCGGGGGGAGGACGGGGGGCTGGGCGCCTCCCCGCCAGGACAGCCGGTGGAAGGCGGGGAGAGGCGATCGAGGAGGAAGAGGAGGAGGGAGGAAGGCCAGGGAGCCAGCCCCGCCGCCCACCCAGCCCCCTCCGCCCGCCCCCGGCTCGGAAGAAGACTGGGAAAGGTGGGGCGGGGAGAGGGAAGGAGGTCTAGTGGGCGCAGCGCAGAGCTTAGCCAGGTTGCTGGAGTCTGGGAGGCTGCAACTACTAATGGGCCACTTACTGGCCATAGAATCGTAGCGTTGGAAGGCACCCCAGGGGCCATCCAGTCCAGCCCCCTGCCATGCAGGAACACCCATCAAAGCAATCCCGACAGATGGCCATCCAGCCTCTGCTTAAAAACCTCCAAGGAAGGAGACTCCACCACACTCCCAGGCAGCCTTCTTCACTGTTGAACTGCATCAGGATGTTCTTCTGGGAAGCTCACCAGGAGGACATGCAACAGCACCCTCCTCTTCCCTTGCAAGTGGTGCCCAGAGGCAACACCACCTCGGATACTGAAGGAAAAGAATAGCAGTCATGACTGGTAGCCACTGAGAGCTTTATCCTCCTTCAATTTGTCTGCAGTCATCTGAGCAGGTGGTTGTGCCCATTCTGTGGCAGTGAGTTCCATCATTTTACTGTCTGCTTTGTCATAATCATAGATTCATAGAAGCTAGGGTTGGAAGAGACCCCGGGGGCCATCCAGTCCAACCCCCTGCAGTGCAGGAACCCACATCAAAGCCCTCCCTTTCACAGATGGCCATCCAGCCTCTGCTTAGAAACCTCCAAGGAAGGAGACTCCACTACACTCCAAAGCAGCAGATTCCACTGCCGGACAGCTCTGACCATTAGGCAGTTCTTCCTGAGGTTCAGGTGGAATCTTCTTTCCTGCACCTTGAATCCATTGCTCCTAGTCCTGGTCTCTGCAGCAGCAGAAAACAAGCCCGCTCCTTCCTCAACATGACATCCCTTCAAATATTTAAACATGGCTATCATGTCCCCTCTTAACCTTCTCTTCTGCAGACTAAACATACCCAGCTCCCTAAGCTGCTCCTCATAGGGCATGGCTTCCAGACCCTTCACCATTTTGGTCGCCCTCCTCTGGACACGCTCCTGCTTATCAATATCTTTCTTGAAATGGGTGCCCAAAACTGGACACAGTATTCCAAATGAGGCCTGACCAAAGCAGAATAGAGTGGTCCCATTACTTCCCTCGATCTAGACACCAAACTCCTATTGATACAACCAAGAATTGTGTTGGGTTTCTTGACTGCCACATCATACTGCTGACTCATGTTCAGCTTGTGCTCTACTAAGACTTATAGTGCAATTATTCCCCTTTCAGCATCCTATGGAATCCTGGGGTTTGCAGTTTAGGGAGGGACATTTAGAATTCTCAGCCAGAGAGCTCTTTGGCCACAGTCAACTACAACTCCCAGAATTCCACAGGAGGTTGAAAGTGGAAAAATAGCACTATAACAGTGTGGTGCGGAAATGGCCACAGTTTTGCACTAACAACTTCCAAAATCCTCCAGCCAGCATGACGTAGTTATGTTTTATGGATTCCAGTTCTGACAGAGTATTTCCTGCTCCCAGAATTCCATAGCCAGCATAATCAGTAATTTTTTTAAACAAAAATCAATAATTTCCAGAATCTTCCAATTAGGGTTTTTTGGTGGTTTTTTTCGGTCTTGGCAATTCCCAGTTATGTTTGGGGGGTGGGGGTTAGCAATGGCCAGAATTCACTAGCCATATGACCAGCCATTGTTGTGGACAACAACTTCCAGAATCTTCCAACATGACCCAGTAATGGTTTTGGACTGCAACACCCAGAATCCTCCAACCAATATGTCCAGTTATTTTTTCCCATTATCCACCAGTTTACATTGCTCAGGGGGAATGAATAATGTGGGGGTATTCCTTATATTTGTGGTTTTTCTCATGCTCATGCTTTTAATGGCTGTTAATTCTACGGGTAGTTTAATTACATTTCCAACTTTTCTATGATGTGTATTTTTAGCTGTTATTTCTTTTAATTTTCATAAGCTTCCTGGAGACCTGGACTAAGAAAAATGTGGGGGGGGGTTTTTTCCTTTTTTCTGCCAACATCCTTCATATTTGTATCAACCTCCATCATGTCCCTCCTTGCACCATTTCCCCCCTAAACGAAACCCCCGCCATCACCACTACTGATCTGCTTTCTGTTTTTTCTTCTTCTATGTGACTTAGTTCATGGGACATGTATATTAGTTACAGAGAGCCTCGGCCAAACACACTTTGCTGCATGAAGCAGTGTAGCAAATGCTGCCCACCCCCCATGTCAGGGAGCATAATATCTAATGCCAGCCAAATTTAATTTGCTTCCCCGAGGCAGAGAATCCCACACATCTCTCTGGCAGTGAAAATGTAATCATAATGCATAAATGCTAATTGCTGTCTTTTTCGTAACACTGCAAACCAGCTGCTTGTGATATTCATTTCATTCTGCCTAATAGCAGGGCTGGCCCTATTTATAGATATTCATCTGTTTCATTTTACAAATGCAATGTGTGATATGCTTATGATTCACCTGTAGATAGCAGTAGTGGAAATTCTCAAGCGACCTGTTTATGGAGTGTGTGTGTCTGTGTGTGTGTGTCTTTTTTTGGTAAAACTATGATGAGTCCTGGGCCTACCCTTAGTGCAGTATGCGGCTCAGATGTCTGAGAGGATAACAGAGTTAAAGATCCTCAGTCACAGGCTGCGATGCTAACTTTATGATGGTGGAGTCATGTTGCCGAGATGATGCACAATCATGTTAGAGAACTGTGAGGCATGCTGTGGGGCACTGGGCAAGATGCCTTATTGTACAATGGGGGCTCCCACCATACAACAGGGTACCATGCAAGATCTCTCATTGTGCAACAGGGGCTCCCACCACACTCCAGGGCACTGTGAAACGTGGGGACATTTATACAGCTGGGTGCAGGGCTGACTTTCCACTTCCCTCTGACCAGTGCTGTGTGACTCTGTTGGCAGCCATTTCCCCCCTCTTCCAGAAGGGTAGCCAGTTGTGCAAAGTGGAGCCCTGGTGGCGCAGTGGTTAAATACCAGTACTGCAAGCCACAAGGTTGTGAGTTTGATCCCGCCTGGCTCCAAGGTTGACTCAGCCTTCCATCCTTTTGCAGGTCGGTAAAATGAGTACCCAGCTTGTTGGGGGCATGTATAGAAATGTTTCGAAATACATGCTATTTGTAAGTTGTTCGCCACCTCGATCCATATGGAGAGGCGGGATACAAATAAATAATAATAATAATAATAATAATAATAATAATAACAATAATAACAATAATAATAATAATAAAGTGTGCGTCGTGACTGTGGCACAGTGGCCACTCTGTTCCTTCTGCTTCCACAGTGGTCCCAATGGCACAATTATGACAACATTCTCCTCCTGGGAATATAACTGTTGCCCAATATTGCAATTCTAAGCTGCCTAGCCATACCTTGGTTTAGGACACTGAAAATTCCTTATAAAATGCCAGCCAAAGTGTTATGTCCTTAATTTATTGTGGTTGCAAAGACATATCTATGCTTCTCTTCATGAGAAGAGAAAGAGAGAGAGATACACATATATGTATTGGGCCTGCCAGATCTGGACCTGACTCGCCAGCTGTCAGCGGAGGATTCTCAGGGCAAGAGCACTGTCTTGAAAGTTATTTGTTAGACTTCATTTTAAAAAACTTAAATAGCATACATAGATTCCCTCCTCATCCACAGTTTCACTGTCCATGGTTTCAGTTTTCCACAGTCAGTCTCTTCTCTTGCAGACTCACCTTCCTCCCTTCCATCCTTTGCCCTGATCTGTCCCCCAGCATCTGGGCGACAGAGCTGGGGCACCTGCTTTTTGGTAGTATGAAGCCTTCCTACAGTTCCTGTGAAGTTAAAGGGCTACTTCTGGTAATGGTTTAGGGTTTGGTACTATCCACAGCTTCAGGCACCCATGGGGGGAGGCATGTCTTGGAGCACATCTTCCATGGATATTGTATTTTTTTGCAAGCATCGTTGATGCTTAATGAATCTTGCTTAATGCCATCACCGAGGGCTTCTTGTAACACCACCTTTGCAAAGTGCCGAAAGCCAGTCAAGTCACTTTGATACCTGAGGCAGAAAAGCCCATCGGCATCTCTTCCCCACCCTGACATAAAAGCATGATAAGAATAAATTACACAGCTAAGCATTTGTTTCATATTCTTCTCACTCAAATAGCAAGTTGCTGTTGGAGACATACTCGCACATAGGTGGGCTTGCTCATGCATATGTCCTTTTTTGGATGAGACACAGGAGGCTATTTTCTAACTTTTTATGTACTCTCTTCCAACAGCTGACAAGCTCCTACAGGGCTGCTGCTGCTCCTTACCAGTGGGGAAGGAAGAGAAGCAGGAGGCAAGTCAGAGGATATAGATATGGCTGCTCTGGGCTCTGAAGGGAAGGAAAAAGAGGTTGATCACTCTCATGTCTTCCCCTCCCCAAGCCAAGACCAACTGCTTGTTCATTGTCTCAATCCTTTCTCTCTTTTATCTTCCCACTAACAGTAAACAGTAGCAGTGATCCTTCCTAAGACCAGAGAGCTACCAGGGTGAGAGGAGGACATAGTACTCTATGGGCAAAGCATAATGATTTGGCTACTGGAGGTAGGTTCTAAGCCCAAAACCTATCTTACCCTGCCTAATGGAGGGGCTGGCATGGGTCCTTGGAATATGTCTTCTTAGATATAGCTGTTCTTAACTGCCGTCAAATGGACTTCAACTTATGGTGATCCTATGAAGGAGAGATCTCCAAATTACCCAATCATCAACAGCCCTGCTAAAGTCTTGCAAATTCAGGTCTATGGCTTCCTTCATTGAGTCTATCCATCCATACTGAAAAGCACATATATGGACAGGAAGCAAGAAAGGAGACAAGCTCCACATTTTAATACATGATAAACTGTTTATTCCTTTAAAAAGCCCAGCTGTACCTCTGTTGGTATGTATGTCTTTGACATGAAAAATAATGTGATCTTTATGTTTTTATGGGATATGTTGAATTCAGTGTTGTCCTGTTTCTTTTCTTAACATTTATAATAGATTTGTTCTGTTTTTAGCTCTTGAAGAAAGCATTTTCTCCTATAGGCCGAAACATGTTGGGCTTTTTAGAAGAATAAACAGTTGGTCATCTCTTAGCACATGGAGCTTGTCTCCTTTTTGTTTCCTGCTTGGAATGTGCCATATGATCTGAAGAGAACTCATACAATCATAGAATCGTAGAGACCAAGAGGGCCATGGAGTCCACCTCTCTGCCATGCAGGAATATATCATCAAAGCATTTCTGACAGATGGCCATCCAGCTTCTGTTTAAAAACCTCCAAAGAGATAGACTCCATCGCACTCCAATGCAGTGTATTCCACTGTCAAACTGCTCTTACCATCAGGAAGTTTTTCCTAATGTTTAGGTGGAATCTCTTTTTCTGCAGTTTAAAGCCATTGCTCCATGTCCTAGTCTCTGCAGCAGCAGAAAACAGGCTTGCTCCGTCCTCCATATGACATTCCCTTCATATATTTAAACATAGTTATCATGTCGCCTCTTAACCTTCTCTTCTCAGTAATTCCTATATTCTTGGACAGAAAATCGTTGAGGGTCCAAAACTGCAGTCGGTAACCTCTGGTAGACTGAGACATCACTGAAAGGGAGAAATGATAGTGCCTGTCATTTATTATTCTTAGCCTCCCTAAGACTTTTTAGCCTTTTTTGGCTGGGATATGATGTTGCTATAATATAATTTATTGTCAATAACGTAACATGGATTTGCTGTTGCTGCAATATAATTTATTATCAATAATGTATCATGGGTTTGCATCCATCCATCATATCTTGGATTTGCATCCATGCACATGGATCTGGCCGCCTCCCTGTGCAGATGGTCCTGCCATAGAAATATAGAGGTGCATACTCTGTGTGTGTGTGTGTGTATGTGTGCATACAAACGTATAGATATCTCTCTCTCTCTGAGGCCACCTGGCCGATGCACTGTCTCAAACACAGCCAGGGATTTTCTACCTGTGTAGATGCATGCATAGGTCTGTGCGTATGTAGACATACATGCATGCATGCATATAGATATTGGTCCCTCTCCCTCGAAGGCTGCCTTTCCGGCACACTGTCTCAAATGCGGCAGTGTAATTTCTCCGCTGATTTTGATTGACATGCTGTCCCTGGGATCATGTGTTAATCCCTTCTTCACTCAAGCCTTTTCATAACTCATTTCTCTCTGCTAGATGGAGACTCTGATGGTTACCGAGGCAACCATGATAGCGCTAAGCCATTTCCCTCTCTGCAAGGAGACCATTATTCCGCGTGCATAGACCATTTGCAACAAAGGTCGCCACAAAGTCATCCCCAACACAGCACACGTTTATTAAACTTTTATTCTTTGTTCCCTTCCGCCCAGCCTTCCTCCTCCTCCTCCTCCTCCTCTTTTGTCCCCCACCCCGCACACCCCTTCTAGACACTAGTTGGCACTTGTATTACCGGGAAGGTGGCGGGGCGGGAGGGAGGGGAGCTGTGGAAAACAGTCCTTAAGAATGATAGGGAATAAATAATATTGTTTCTGGATTGCATTATAAAAAAAGCTGTCTCCTCTGAGAACTCTGGGCCCGGAGGGATGATGTTGACGTGATCTACATCCCATAATTTCAGCGTGCCCTTTGCCCGTTTGTCAAATAAACAACACTTGACAAAAATCAAAAGGAGGAAATTCATGTCCTCAATTTTGTGCAGGTTGTTGGCCTCCAGCTGCTGTTGGACTACAATTCCCATAATCCACAGACAGCTCAGACAATGAGGAGGGCCACTGCAGGTTGCTGACCCCCAAATTAGGGCAAGAGGGGATTCAAGACTTTTGATCTTCACTAGCCAAGCAGCACGGGGTGGGATAAAGATGTTAAGGGGTCTCACATACACCCCCCCCAATCCCAATGGATTAGTGGGGGGAACCAATGGAAGTCAATCTGATCAACAAGGAAGAACGTAATTATTCATGCTTTCACATTAGTTTCACAGACAGGAGTTAGAGCACCCTTCCACAACCAGGCACTCTCCAAATTCGTTGGACCTCAGTTCCCATCATCCCCAGATAGAATCACCATTGGGCTCTGAGGTGCTCTGTTTCAGCCCCATAGTCTCGAAGGAGGCAGGTTGGGGAAGGCTGGAGTATTATTTGTTGTAAATGGAAATGCTTACAAAGAAATTGCTCAGGTCTCTACCTAATAAGAGCCCCAAAATGGGTCCATAGGGTCTTCCATGTTCACATCCCCCCCTTTTTTTCTACTTTGGGAGCTTCAGCAGCCATTAACTTAATGAATCATCTCCCATTTTCATGCCTTTTAAAACCAGCAGCAGTGCCTTAACCTTATCCTATTTTCCAATCCTTTTGTTCCAGCTCAGGAATCCCCTATTGTGATCTTCATTAGCATGTGTAAACAGGAACCTATGGTGACCCATATCTGCAAATGCCAGCCTGAGGAGCATGGCCACCGGTCATTAGCCTGAAGCCCAGGAGCCATTAAGTGCTCTACTAATTATTTCCTCAAGATAGATCAGCTGTTAATAGTTGACGTTAGGAAATACAACACCCACTTGCTTAGATTGGCCATGGTTGACCTCTAGAGCCAAAGAATAGGGGAATAAGAACAAACGTCTCCTCAGAGAACTATGCAAAGTTCTATGCAATTGTTCTGACTCTCAGCTTTCATTTAGAGGCTGAGCAAGCTCCTAGTCCTCATTAAGGAAGAGAGGGACCCAGTGCCCAGAGCAATGTCAAGGCTGAAGTCATTGCATTGTATTTAGCTATAGGCTATCGCAAACCCAGAGCAGAAGCTGTCTGTCAATTATTGTCATGTTCTGTGAAAGAATGCAAGCATTTCATGCCCTTTCATCTCTTCTTTGTGACTCCACCTTACAGAAATTCATGTGCATTAACTTTTAAGCCAACAATTAAAAAATATAGCTCCTACAGTGGTACAAGCTTAGCTAGGTGCTTTAAAAGGACAGACATCAGACCACCTTCATGGGATCCTAACATGTCTCCTAATAAATAAATAAAGGGCCAGAAGGAAAGAGAACAGAGGTTGAAAATCTCCCATGTTAATTTGCATGGATAAGTACATGTCTAGTAATAATCACTGTAGTTTAAACTAAAGAAAATACTTCACATCCCACCTGAATGGAGCAGATTGTCACCAGGTGATTTGTGTACCTACTTGGTGAACTTGCTGTTCAGTGTGGAAGGACATCTTCAAGGTCCCTGGCTTTTCTTCCTCTCCAGGCAGGTGACTCTAATGTCAGTTGGGCAGTAAATCCAGTCCACATTTTATATTGGACTTGAATGGTGCTATCTAAGGTGCTGAACATATGTTGGTGCTAGATTTCAAGACCCTGGAGAGCTTCCTAAAGGTTCATAGACATCCCGAGTAGGTTCACCATTCCAAAGACACTGAAGCCATTAGCCATGACTGTTTGCTCCCCAGTAGTGGTTCTTTATCTTTTGAAACAAATTTCAGCAATGTTTTTTGTTTGCTCAATCTTAAGAATACGAGGAGATCAGAAATTTGATCTGCCACTCATCTAGAGTTCTACCCTTTCTTTGGCCCACCAGCACCAAAGTATATGCTTTGCTTGCAAGACATCCCAAATACAATCCCTAGCATTTTCAATAAACCTGGGATCTGATCTATCATAGTAGACGATACTGAGCTAGATCATGGGTGGGCAACTTCTGCAGGTATGGGGACAATTTTCTGCCCCGAAGATCTGCCAAAAATAGACTGCCAAGAACACCAAAAATGAGGAAATGGAAGTGCCCGAAAAGTCTACTTTAGGAAGTGTCCAAAAGTCTACTCCAGGAGGCTTCAGGGGTTGTATCATCACCCTAGGAGATCATGTGCTGGGCTAGATCGACAAATACTCCATACAAAGCAACTTCCACTGTTTTTTTGTGACTGGGATCTCTTTCACCCTACACAACAACAACACCTTGATACGCCTTTAACTGTCATAGTTGCGTCCTGCGGAATCCTGGGATTTGTAATTTTGTGGGGACTTAGAATTCCTTGCCAGAGAGCTGTAGTTCCTCACCAAAGCACCAGTCCCACAATTCCATCAGTTGCAGCCATGGTAGTTAAAGTTGAATCCAAGTGCTATAGCTGTGTAGTGTGTAAGAGACCTGAAGGCATCAGGTGAGTCACAAAGCCTGAGGAAGTCACTCTGACTGAGATCCTGCATTGCTTCAACACAGTATAAATCTCCACCAGCAGGGTGACATTATGGTTCCACTGCATAACCCCTGCACTGAACAGCAGTGTAGTACAAGAGCAATGTGCAGTGCATATTCATATGCTGCTCAGTGAACTTTGATGCACATCCGTCTGCACTGCAGTTCTGTATGTAGATCTCCACTTCCTCTTGTTTCACCTGGATACAACCCTTGAACACTGTCCACAAATTTCACTCTGCAAACATAGCACAACTTAAATCTACATATGTTACTAATGGCATGCTGGCCTATAACTTGGAGCCTGCGTGGCCATTGGGAGTTGTAGGTAACTTTCCCAAGCTCTTTTCTGTCGTTCCATAAATGTGTGCATTTGTCCACAAAATTCACCCAGAGCACAAGACACACAGAGAGAGAGAGAGACCATAGCCATGTTTGCAAAACAAATAAATAAGGGGCCTTTGGAAAAGGGAAGAGAATACATGGCAGGTATCTACCAGTTCCTTGGGCTAATTGACGGCCTCTCTATACATCATCCTAGACAAAGGGCCCTTGTGCGGTAAATGCTGATGTTATAGAGCCTCCCGATAGCATTTTGTTAACAACAAGATAACGGAGGAGCACGATGCGTTTGTGTAGCTGCCTATAGATAAACCTCACAGTGTCTTTGTGAAGCGTTTTTCTCCCCTCCCCCATGACCAATGGCAAGGCCCCATTGCAATAAATAATACTCCAGCCCCTGGATTGGCCACCTGACAGCAGAACATCTGGTGCAACAGGAAATCTAAATAGGCTGAGATTTATGCACCACCAAGAGAAACTGCCCTTCATGGCCTTAGATTATAAGGAATCTGTAAGCAGAAAAATAAATAAATAAATAAATAACTATTGTGCATATTTGTTAGACTAAAGCATATTTGTTTGACAATGCTACAGGGCATATTTGACTTCATGCAGTTTAGGGTGGGGTGGGGATCATGTGGTCTTCCAGAGGTTGTCAGATTTCAACCTTGCTACTGGTAGCAATCCTGCCATGAAGAAAGCCACTGAAAATAAATCAATTTTAATACAGGACTCATCCAGATTGGAAAAATTCATGGTTTCACATGCACACTCTTTCTTGAAATATCCTAGGTTTCCCTCACTTGTGTTCTTCCTCCTCCCCTTCCCAGTGATCATGTGTTGCGTCTAGACTCACACCATATTTCAGAAATTGATTTTCACTAATTTCCACCAAGCCTTCTTCACCATGATTCAAAAGTTCACAGTCAAAGTGCTAAGGTGGTTTAGCAACATTGCTCTAGTTAAATATTAGGAACCCTTTTGTTTTGGTGCAAACATTCCCCTTTCCCTTCCCTGATCTCTGCTGAACGTGTGTCCTGGAAACAATAGCTGTGCTGCTTACTGACAATGGTCATTTTAGTTAGTTCTGAGATAATATAAACGCACAGCCAAGAAGAGATGCATTTCATTTCAGAAATTACTGGGTTTAGTTAGAATTGACCTGGGCATAGGAATGAAAGGTCCTTGGTTGTGCCAGGAGTTTCCAGGAAATACCTTGGGATGGAGAAAGCATCATGTAGATGCCCAAAACAAAATTGTATAGGAACAAAATCAGGGAATTTCAGATACTGTTTGTTTGTTTTTTATCTTGAGGGCCCGCAGGCAGCATTCTGCCATACAACTGCAAGACTCTCAACTGTCAACCAATTTTAGATTAAGCATCTCTCCCGTGTACTGGTGGCTCCCATGTCAGTGGGATCATGAATCCACTCCAAGTTTTGGTCCAGATTATAAAGAAACTGTCCAAAGTGCTGAGTCTGTTTGGGAGATAGCACCTTGAATGGCCTTTTAAAAGTTTGGCTTCAAATCTGGAGCAGATTTACCACTCCAATGGCACAGAGGGCACCAGATAACACCAACATGCAGCTGACCACATCAGAAGTAATCACAGTAGTGTGATCCCATGTGCGTGAGATGAATTCCACAGCAGCCTCTGAGACGGTAGGTGTGAAGTAAGAAACTGAGGTAGACCCAGCTAATCACAGCACATGGAATCCTGCAAAAGCGGGGCCTGTAAGGGAAAAGATATAACATATAAGCTTGCCTGCTGAAAGGTTAGATGAGGCAGGGTGAAATAGAGTTGGGGCGTTCAGAAATACAGTGAGGGCTGGTTACGATGAAGGGAATGTAGAAAAATGTAATTGGGTTTTAGGGAGCTGAGAATGTAGAAGGGGGTCTATATTAAAACTGAAGCTTTGTTGTGTACTGTGTTTGGAATCAGCATAAGGCGAGATCTTTGTTTTATTTGTTGTATATTCCCTTAGCCTGCATGACTGTGTCTGTTTTAGAATCTCTGAGACAGAACAGTAGTCTACTTTAGCTTAAATTTGTTGCTTCCAATCACTCAGCCTTAGGAGACTTGTTTCAGCTTTGTAGAATGAAGGGGGAAATACATATAGAGACTGCAATTCTGTTTGGCTCAGGAGAGCATAGTAGCTCTGCATGCAGAGCTATGCTAGGTTGAGCCACATAGCAAGCACTTTCTGGATTTGTTGAACATACACTGAAGTGCCCCCACATGGCTATTCTGTGCCTTATGAAGAGTGGGCAGGACTGGAGGACCGTCTGGCTATGTCCCTGTAGCTGGACTTGGAATGATGACATCAACACTGAGATCTTCCAGGGTCCACCAAAGGTTTCAGTGTTGCTGTAATTATTTCACGTCTGGCCACAAGGACATAGCCAGGTGCTTCTCTGAACCTGACTGATTCTCACAAGTCATTCTATGGTATAGTGAGGGCTTCAGAGCCTATACAATAAGTTGAGAGGAGGGCTTTGGATGCTGCAGAGGGAAGAAGGGAACACCGACCTCCACAGACATAACAGAAATGTATTCATGTGCACCCCACTAACCAGAAGTTGTGGCATAACCAAACGGTGTCAGGGGGAGCTCCCAAAGGCCCAAATGAGACCTTGGAGGCCCAGATTTGGCCCCAGGCCTAAAGTTCCCCTCCCATCCCCACCTCCCCCCAGCTGTCTTCCAATACTCTCTTTACATGGACATATTTCCAGAAAGTGACTAAGTTATCATCTTCCATCAAACCGGTATATCTTGAACAAGTAAAAGTGTGAGAAAGAGAGATCATCTGATGAGAAGCAGCATAAGAGCAACCGGGTACTTGTAAGGACACCTCGAGCCGTGATAAACAGATTAATTAGACGTGTCATTGCCTAAAGAAATTAGAATAGTTTGCTGGATGTGGAAAGCTTCTGTATCTCAATGTCACGCTCGCACCTGGCCAACATATTCTTCTTTTTTGCGTAACACACGCAAGGGCTGGCACAATGCCCAGGTATGCCAAGTCAACAGATTGCTTCATGTGGAACTCCCGGACAGAGCGAACCTCATTTGGGAAGGCATCCCCCACCCAAAAACTCATACAGTTTTGTCCTGATTGAACGCCGGAGTCTTCTTTAAGCACTGGAGTAAACCTGGATGAGCTGAGCCCTGCCTCGCTGACATGACAGAGGTCTGAATCCAATGGGCAGCCTTTCCTAGAGAAAACCCATAGAATCAACGGAAGTCATTTCATATAAGTGTTGACTCACCATTCAACAATTTATTTTAATAGGCCACCAAAGAATTTCAGAAGAAAAATCAAACCCATGCCTTATAAACTATACCAAAGCTTTTTCAGTGGTTCCCAAACTTCACTCTTCCAGGTGTTTGCCCAGAAGTTTCTGCCAACCTGGCGAACAGTCAGGAATTTTGGGAGCTGAAATTAAAAACACCTAAAGGACCCAAATTTGGGAACCTTTCATATGGATCATGAAAAACTATGGACTGCTCTAAAACAAATAGATATGCCAGAATGATTGATCGGTCTGATGCATAATTTATCTTTGGAGATGAGGCTCAGTCAGGACCCAATATGGAGAAACAGAATGCTTTCCCATTGGCAAGGGGGTCAGAAAAGGCTGCATTTTATCATCCTGTTTGTTTAATTTTATATGCAGAACATATGCGGGTTTAAACTCAGAGGAAGGAAATATGAAAACTAGGGGAAAGAACATCAGCAATTTAAGATATGTGCACAAGACCCCACATTAATAGCAGAAAATAACATAGAGTAGAGTAACTACTGGTAAAAGTTAAGTAAGAAAATGCAAAAGAAGAGTTACAGTTAAGTATTAAGAACAAAAATAATGTCCACCAATGATTTTCATCACTTAAAAATGGATGATGTAGAGATCAGAATGGTTATCATTTTCTATTCCTTCGTTCAGTCAGTAATCAGAATGGAGACTGTTGTCAAGAAATCCAAAGAAGACTACTTGGAAAGGCAGATATGAAGGAACTAGACAAGATTCTCAAGTGTAAAGATATACCATCCTCCCTCCACATTTGTGAGTTTGACCATTGCAAATTTGATTATTCGCAAGGCTTGCACATGCTTCTCCCCCATTCTCCTCCTCCTATTCCCTTGAGTTTTTCTGGGCACAGAGAAGGAAGGCAAACATGCAGGGAAAAGGCAAGGGAATGTCTGGGGGAGAAACCATGCACATACCTTCCTTTTCCCCTCTGGCACTCCCTCTCCTATTCCTTTGCCTCTGGCCCCAGCAATAAGAACTCACGCTAAGGCAAAAGGCAAGGGAATGGAGGGTCAGAAGGCTTGTGTAAACCTTCCTTCTCCCCTCCAGAGCTCCCTTTCTCAATCCTTTGCCTCTGGCCCCCATGCTGAGAACACACACCGAAGCAAAAGGCAAGGAAATGCTGTGGGGAGAAGGCTTACATGAACCTTCCTTCTCCCCTCTGAGCTCCCACCTCCCACTCCCTTGTCTCTGGCCCTGGTGTGCAAAAGGCAAGGAAAAGGGAGAGGGAAGTGCAGCAGGGGATTTATTATTGTTTTTTCCACTTTCATGATGGTTCTGCATCCCGAACCTTCAGGAAAGTGGAGGGGCCACTATAACTTTAATCACTAAAGTGAAGATTGACCAGACCACCATGTTTCTGATTGCGATGTATGGTTGTGAATGCTAGAGAGTGAAGAAAGCTGATGGGAAGAAAATCAACTTATTTGAAATATGGTGCTGGAGGAGTGTTCTACAGTGATGTAGATTCGAGTTGACTGATGGACTCAAATCAGAGTTAAATCACTCCAGTGACTCGACTTAGACTCAACTCAGTAATAAATGAGCACTGACTCAACTCGAGACTCGCATATTTTTAGTGACTGACTTGCTGCCCTTGGTTCAGTAACATAACACATTCATCCAGAAACCTTATAACTTTGAACAATGCTTCCATCTCTTTTTGCCTACCGGCCACATAATGATCTGTCTCAAGCCCAAAGTGTGGTAGCATTTCTCAGAGGGGAACAGCAAACAGGTTAGGCAATGGGCTTGAGGTAGATTTGAGGTCTGATTCTAAAACTTTTTCTAAGAGTAGAAGGCAAGGCTCGCCCTTGAGTGCAGGGTACATTTCTCAGAGGAGAACAGCAAATGTTTTAGGCAACAGGCTTGAGGAGGAAGAATCCTTCCTTCTAAAGCCTTTGAAGCTTCAGTAATCAGCAGTAAGAAGAATCCTATTTCCAATTTCTGAAAAATCCTCCAGCTTCTGAAATGGGAAGTAAGAAGGATCCTATTCCCCATGTCCAAAGCTGCAGGTGGCAAAAGCACAAATTTTGAGGGTAATCTCTGCTTAAATTGTTACAAATGACTTTATTCAACTCTGTCCAAAAATTCTGGCATTTAGGTTAGGATGTAAAGTTGTCTCCCAGACTTGAGACTTGACTTGAAAGTATCTTCAAGGGCTTGAGACTTGACTTGAGACTTGAAGGTAGAGACTTGAGACTTGACTTGAGACTTGGAGTAAAAGACTTATATACATCACTGCTACCAAAGAAACCCAAATGAGTCCTGTATCAATTCAAGCCTGAATTCTCACTAGAAGCCAAAATCACCAAACTGAGGCTATCATACTTTGGACATATCCTGAGATGATATAACTCATGGGAAAACACTATCATGCTTGGTAAAGTGAAAGGCAGAAGGAAAAGAAGAAGGCCACAACACAGATGGAAACCATGGCCTTAAATCTGCAAGATCTGAATACAGCTGTAATGGACCAGGCCTCGTGGAGGTGTCTCTTTCATAGGGTGGCCATAAGTTGAAGATAGTTTGACAGCAAATTACAGCAGCAGCAGCAACCACTATCACTATCACTTTAGCATAAGTTTTTGATGGATGTAAACCCACCTCCTCGGATGCAGTACCAAGTGGTAATAAGGCCTCAGGCCTAAAGCATATTCAACATCTTCATCAATGACTTGGATGAAGGAATAGAGAGCATGCTGATCAAATTTGCAGATGACACCAAAATACGTAGGGTTGCTAATACGCCAGAGGACAGGATCAAAATTCAAAATGACCTTAACAGATTGGAAGGCTGGGCCAAAGCTAACAAAATGAATTTCAACAGAGAGAACTGTAAGGTCCTACACTTAGGCAAAAAAATGGAATGCACAAATATAGGATAGGGGACACATGGCTGGATAATAGTATGTGTGAAAGGAATCTAGGAGGCTTGGTGGACCACAAGCTGAACATGAGTCAGCAGTGTGATGTGGCAACCAAGAAAGCCAACGCAATTCTTCGTTGCATCAATAGGAGTATGGTGTCTAGATCAAGGGAGGTAGTGGTACCACTCTATTCTGCTTTGGTTAGACCTCATTTGGAATACTGTGTCCAGTTCTGGGCACCACAATTCAAGAAGGATATCGACAAGCTGGAACATGTCCAGAGGAGGGCGACCAATATGATGAAGGGTCTGGAAGCCATGCCCTATGAGGAGCAGCTTAGGGAGCTGGGTATGTTTAGTCTGCAGAAGAGAAGGTTAAGAGGGGACATGATAGCCATGTTTAAATATTTGAAGGGATGTCATGTGAAGGAGGGAGTGGACTTGTTTTCTGCTGCTTCAGAGACTAGGACAAGAAGCAACGGATTCAAGCTGCAGAAAAGGAGAGTCCACTTGAACCTCAGGAAGAACTTCCTGATGGTCAGAACTGTTTGGCAGTGGAACATGCTGCCTCAGTGGAGTGTGGTGGAGTCTTCTTCTTTGAAGGTTTTTAAGCAGAAGCTGGATGGCCATCTGTTGGGAGTGCTTTAATGTGGGTTCCTGCATGGCAGAAGGGGGTTGGACTCGATGGCCTCAGTGGTATCTTCCAACTCTATGATTCTATGATTCTATAATACAATTGTGGGAGTGAGAGAAAATGTAATAGGATCCTATTACATTCTCTCTCACTCCCACAATTGTATTATAGAATCATAGAATCATAGAGCTGGAAGAGATCGCAGGGGCCATCCAAAAAGATGCAAATCATGACCCTTGCCCTCAATTTTCAGAGGGCTGCATCAGGTGATACAGGTAGTTCAGATCTTTACAGCAGTCAGTTAATGATGATGAGAGAAAGCAATAAATCTGCTTACCAAAAGTCAGTTTCCCAGGGTTCAAAGCTCTCCCTGAGAAAATTCCTTTTATTATACATGCAGTAGTAAGGACTCTTGTACTAACATACGTAGTTTGCCTCTCAGAGGTTCAGACCTCTGTTAATGGATGGGAACTGATGAATATAATTCAACCCAGAAGTTTCTCTTTCTCATCTTCCTTTGTAATTTCCTTGTTCAGGGACCATAACCTGTAAATCACTTCCTGCGTGTCCAGGAAGGATGAAATGCTTTGCAACTGGTTTTTGGGTGTTGCCATTTCTAATGTCAGGTCTCTGTCCCTTAATCCTGTTGCGTCCTGTGTGTCTAATGAAGAGTGTAGAGTGGCATTGCTGGCATAGGATGGCATATATCACCTTGGAGGAAGAGCAGATAAATATACCTCTGATGTTGTGAAGGATGCTATTCACCCCTGTAAATAGTGCTCCGAGAGTAGATGTAGGGACAGAGTTGGTATCTGAGTTTGTGGCAGGGTCTTGTCCCTGTATTAGCATCCATGTTATATATCCTATTGTGTGTAGTTGTTTAAGATTTAGAGGCTTTCCACAGACCCATGAAGATCTACCTCCCAGAGCTTGCGAGAGGGCTGTATTATGCTCTGGAATTGGTTGCAGCTCACGGATGAGGCTTTTGAGTGGTCTCAGCTGGGGACCATAGGTGACATTTTGTCTCAGTTTAATGATGAAGGTTACTCCCCTCATACAGTGATTTAGAAAATTCACATGGATGAAGGAGCTGAGAATGGTGGGAGGGAACCAATGTTGTAGTGGAGCCAGGGCTCGGAATACCACTACTTTTTGTTTAACAGGGAACATGACATCATCTGTCTTCCTCTCCCTCTTTCATTCATGCCCCTGTTTTTCTGAGCTTTGCTGCAATCCTGACAATAGTGGGAAGAGGGATGGATTCCCCCAGCAATGGTACGTTGTCATGAGCTTTCCTATCTGTAATCCAAAGCATTGGATTAGACTTACACAAAGAGGCATATCTAGTGGGATGGGGCAAGTAGAGTACATGCCCCAGGTGCCAATGCCAGGGCGGTGCAAAAAGACCATGCATGTAGGGGTAGGGAGTGGGGATAAGAAGGTAGGGGGCACAACTTCCATGCTTGCCCTAGGTGCTGTATATGCGAGACATGCCACTGCTTACAAAGTATTGAATTGCTCTTAAATGGTCATTAAGACCTATTAGCTTTATAAAAGACCTGCCCCTGCTAGAGATGAAAGCTACTAGAACTGGTTTGTTGATATGGATCTACCCAGCCATCATCATTTTTGGATTCCGCTTGAGGGAATGGTTTGAGGGACAGTCATGCTGAGCTTGAAGTTAAAAACTTATTTCTATCCCACTGGAAGGACTAAAACTCTTGAATTTCTTTTTCCTGTTACATAGACGTAACATGGGTGCTCCTTCTCACCACAGCGTTTTGTCTCTTTTTAAACCGATCATCACAAGGACTCACCTGACTGCTCTGGCAAAAGCAAGCAAACAAACAAGGGACCTGATTGGTGTCTTTTAGCTTTCTCACACTGCAAGTGCTCATTGAGTCACCTGGTGTCAGGATGTTTGTGTTATCAGCTGCAATTTGGTAAATGACCACTGTGAATCATGTAATTGTCACTGTCAGTGCTTTCTTATTTAATTTCCCATCATCTGCAGTCCCACCCCCAGCTGTTTGTCGGATATATATATATATCTCCACATACACATAATACACAAAACATTGTGCATTTGATGGAGTGGGCTGTAGCCCCCAAAGGCTCAGACTTCAATGCATCCTTAAAGACACCGCAGGAATACTTTGCTGAATGCTTCATATTTCTGGCTGATTTGTGCAACCAGTCAGAAATTTTCATGTAATGGGCCAGGCTAATTTTTTTAAAAAAATAGGTCAAAATGTCAACTCTTCTTTCACATACCCTCTCAGTCCCAATTGGCCAGGGATAGTCCCAAGCAATCCTCTGTCATTCCACTTATGCAGTTGCTTTTAAAATGTCCCAGTTTCTCTCTTCTCTTCTCACTTACCCCCTTTGTCCTCAGCTTACCTCAGTCCTGAAAGCTGAATTCAAATTGCAGCAATTGTTTGCACTCAATTTACTCAGCAGGGGGGAAATGGAGAGGAGAATGCTGAATCTTTCCCTTTCCTGTAGACTCAGGCAAAAGCAAACTGCTGCAGCCTCTCCTAGCTTATGGGTTCCTTCCTCAGAATTAACTTTTGCCATCTTGACCACGCTCTGATGTTGCTTGGCCACAAGTGTCCTGGTTTCCGTCTCTGAACCATTAAGGTATCCTTTCACTTTTTAAATTTATTGTTTAGTCATTAAAGTATTTCCACCACATGCTATATCCAAGGCTCTAAGGGCAGTAAAGAATGAAATTCATTTAAACAATTAAGAAAACGAAGCAGTAAAAAACTCATACAAAGTCACAAAACATACCAAACTATCTAACACCTTAAAACAATTAAAATGATTAAAACCATGTTCATGGATAAAATATTAGATGGCAAAGGCTTTAATTTAAAGTCGTGTTTTAGCTTGGCACTGAAATTAAAGCCAGTGTTGCTGCCAGTTAGGACTCTGAGGGCCTTTCCGCACTATACTTTTATAGTGCTAGTATTCCACTTTCAACATTCTGTGAAATTCTGGAGTTTGTAGTTTACTGAGGCCAAAGAGCTCTCTGGCTGAGAATTCTAAAGGGCCCTCCCTAAATTGCAAACCCCAGGGTTCCACAGGATGTTGAAAGTGTAATAAGTGCACCAAAACAGTGTAGTGTGGAAAGGCCCAAAGATTAGGGCATTCCATAAACTGAGGTCTACCAGAGAGAAAGTCCTCTCCTGTTGGGATGTGTATATGTTTGGCAAATGTACAATTTGGGAAGGGCAATACAGGGTCAATGGAATTTGTAGTCCAAACCTTCAGAGGTTACCCACTTGGCGAAGAGAGGGTTGGATGGAATTGCTTGTGGCTGGTGCCCACAGGTCTAGTGGAAAAGAGGGTGGAGTCACAAGAGGCAGGCCAAGGAGGTCACCAGACAAAAAGCAGTCTTTTGAATCCTTCTCTGGCCAAAGCACAGAAAGAGCAAACTGAGGCAGACAAATTCAAGATCATTCAATCAAAGTGTGGGGTGTGATCGAGGAATTTACACAATGACCCCCAAGTATACCTTTGGACTCACATCCACCTGTTCCATGAGCTACTCTCCCTGCACAGAAAATCCAAGGATTTTGAGATCCTTTCTGCAAAACAGTGAGGGAGCACCACATAGTCATCTCTCTTCCTAGTCTTTGGAACTCAGCAGCAAACATTAAGGGCAATATTAAGGGTCTCAGGTCTCATGTCTCAGATCATGGCCTGGAGTCTCAGGCATGGACCCTCTTTCCAGTTCTCAAGGCGAGAGGGAGGAATCTCACGGACAGAATGCTGCCTTGAAAAGTGTGTGTGTATGTATTTTCCTCATCTGTTAGACTTGGGCCCTTTCTACAGGATGTTGTAGTCCCGCATTGGGGAGGAGAGAAATATGGCACCTGGATGATGGATCTGCATGAGGTCATCCGTGTCACGTCATTCTCCCATCCCCAGGCGGCGTGGTCACACCACAAATCATTGACAGGTTCTTCCGGTCAATGATTGGTGATCATGCAGCCCTCCTGCTGCCCTCCCACACTTACTTGAGCTGCAGAGGGTCAGGAAACGCAAAGGCCATGCTTCCTGCCCCAGCACGGCTTGAGACAGTGTCCGGCCGAGCTGTGTGGTGTGGTCATAATGCCTCCTCCATTCCAACAGGCAGCAGGTGCAGAGGGGAGCACTTCTATCGCACTTCCTTCCTGGGATAGGCTCTACTGGGATCCCCATGGGATGCCACCGGACCCAGTAACCTGTGAAAAGGTCCTTGGTCTTTTTGTTTTTTTAATAGCAGGATCTATGAGACCATGATTAATGCTTAAGCTATCATGCTTAATGACATCATCAGGGGCTGCCTCTTGAAACATCACCCTTATTGAATCACCAGGGCTTGCCACATGTGACACCTAGGTCTCAGGTACAATCAAACTATCTAATGAAATCTCTGAATGAAACCAATGAAACTAATGAATTAAACTAATGAAACAGTGAAACTAATGAAACTAAACTATCTAATGAAAGCCCTGAAATCTCAAGACATAAAATAGACCTGACCTGGTAACCCTAGCAGAACATTCACAGCCCGTTCCTTTGCATGTACACCACCAAGTCTAATCTACAACACCTATCTAGTGATATCTACTCAGAAGTAAGACTGAAAAATCCTCAGGCGCTCCAGCCAAGCCTTTGTGGGTAGTACCTCTGCTCTATGCAACCTGAGTGTACATTTTTCGAGGTGGGCATAGGCTTTGTTGTTGTTAACTGCCACCAAGTTGAATTCAACTTCTGGTGACCTGATGAAAGAGAAAACATCAAGTCACATTGTCTTCAACAGCCCAATCAGCTCTTGCAGACTCAGGGCTGTGGCTTCCTCGATTGGATCTAGCCACCTGTAATGAGGTCTTTCTCTTTTCTTACTGCCTTCTTGCAAAGCATCATTGACATTTCTAGTGAGTCATGTCTCCTCATGACATGTCCAAAGTACTATGTCTCTTGACTTCTAGGAAGAGTCCAGCCTTTATTTGCTCTAGGACCCATTTGTTTATCCTTTTAGCAGTCCACATTGCCCACAGAACTCTTCTCCAGCACCACATTCCAAATGAGTTGATTCTCTTCCTATCAGCCTTCTTCATTGTCCAGCTTTCACAACCATACATAGAAATTAGAAATACTATGGCCTGGATGATTTTCATGTCGGCATTTAATGATATGTTTGTATACCGGAGATCTTAATTAGTTCATGGCTGGTCTTCCAAGTCCTAGTTTTCATCTGGTTTCTTGACTGCAATCTCCATTCTGATTAATGACTGAGGCAAGGTTTGGAAAATCTTGAACTATTTCAACGTCTTCATCATCTGCTTTAAAGTTCTATAAATTATCTGTAGTCATTATTTTTGTTTTTTTAATGTTCAACTGTAAACCTGCCTTTGCACTTGCTTCCTTGGCCTTCCTCAGTAGAAGTTTCAAGTCTTTGCTATTTTCTGCTAGTAATATGGCATCATCTGCATATCTTAAATTGCTGATATTCTTTCATCCAATTTTCACACCCCCTTCCTCAGTGTCTAATCCAGTTTTGTGCATGCTACATCCATGATACAAGATAAACAACAGAAACTGTTCTGTTTCTCCATATTCTGTCCTAATGGTGGCCTCTCATAATGAGTACTGATGTTATGCATCAAGATAATCAAAGGTTGTGGTACATCTATTTTATTAAGAACAATAAATATTTTTTTCTGGTCTATGCAAACAGTTTGCTATAATCTGTAAAGTACAGGCTAATTTTCTTCTGAAATTCTTTGGTGCACTCCTGATCTGCAGTGTTGCTAATGGCAAAAGAAGGTATTCCCTCACCCACGTCTTCCTTCTTCTTCCTGTATTACTCTAGTCTTCTTATAGGGATGTTGTAAAGACACAGCAGAGTCATCAGGGTAAAACTGAAAGATATTGGCATAAATCCAGTTGTTAGTTGTAACTAGAATAGACACATGGAAGAGCAAGTATGATGTAGTGGTCTGGGCGTTGGATTAGAACACTAGGAGATCAGAATTGAAATCACTGCTCAGCCATAGATACCCACTGTTACCCTAAGAGGAGGGGGATGTTGAGGTTCACTTGCAATGCCAGCATTGCCTTAGAATTTGGGGAAATCATAGTTCAAAGGAGGCCTGCGAGAGGAGGGTAATGGTAGGATTTTTTCACTATGTATACCAGTATTAACTGTAGAGAGGACTTCAGTTAAAGTTAAAGAAAGTATTTTATTTAAATTGACAAACATACGACAAATCAGATACTCTTAAGAAGCATACAAGGCCATTAGAAAGTGAGGTAGGAAAGGCTGGATAGAGAGAGATTATGGGGTAGAAAGGTTAATAGTTACCAGTCTTGAAGAAGGAGGTCGTGGCGGAGGGGCGCAGACCCCTCTGAGGGTTACATGAAGGAAAACAATCTAGACATACTACCTACTACATACTACTCTTTGGCTGGGATCACAGCTAGGATTTTTATACCCTATTTCATATGCTGAAGGGGTCCATTGACAATGCCGTAATGGCTTTCCCATAGGACTGGCAAAGGGGTCTGGAACGAGCTGATTGCTTTAACTTCAGAATGACAAAGCATTGATGGGATTCATGACAATCTCTTAGTGTTTGGTCAAGTAAGGTGTATAGGGAAGATCTCCATAGGGTAAGACTGAGGGATGGTCTCTGATTGCTTACCAATCTGGGCAGTTCATGTTCCATTGTATTCAAAAAAATGCCAAGAGCCTGAAGTGGTGAAAGGATTAGCACAAACCCATCAGTGTTGGGGTTTTCCACATAATCCTATCTTTTCCCACCATCATGACCCTGAACATGTCTCCAGTCAACGTGACCCCCAATCATGTTCTCCATTCATTAATAAGTCCAATTTATGAAAACAGCATCTCTCATAGGGGATGTGGTATGGTATAGTAACACCACTGCATGACCTTGAGTGAATCACACTGTCTCAGCTTCAGAGGAAAGCAATGACAAACCTCCTCTGATGAAATATTGACCAGAAAACCATAGGAGAGAGTTGGCATAGGTCAGAGTTGATTGAAGAACCATAACAACAACAAGGTGCATGGAATCAATGGAAGTTAGTGTTGGCTCACTATTCAGCAATTATTTGAATGGACTAGCACAGTGGTTCTCTACCAGATGTTTTGGCCTTCAGCTCCTCAAGTGCCAGACCATTTGCTGTGTTGTTTGGGGCTTCCAAGAACTGAAGTCCAGAAAACCTGCAGGAGCTAAAGCTGAGATCTCCTGGACTACTAGGATTCAGTCCACTGGCTCCAAGAGATTTCCTTGAAAAACAAAATGTTGACGTCAATGTTATCTGAACATCTTTTGAATAATTAAATGCTCTGCATCTCCATTTTACTGTCCCTGTGATCTTGGGTTTCAGTATTTGACACTAGCAGTTGACCCCATGCAACGATGTCTACCCACATTTAATAGCCTGACAGGTTTTGTCAATTATATTTTGACATGCCAAATTCACAATTAAAATGTGCATTTTGAACACGAAATTTTATCTGAAAATTCTATCTTCAAAATGCAACATTTAATATTAAAATCAGGAGTGGCGGCAGTGATGTTGAAATGTGGAGATTACAGCAAAAATGGCAGATGGAACAGCGCAATCCTACGTGAGTCTACACAGAAGGAAGACACACCATATTCAGTTGCGTGTGCATAGGATCACAGCCAAGCTTGTCGTAAGGAGATCTGACAGCCTTCGCTTTTTCTTTAGATGCGCCTGTCTTCTGAAATGTTCCAAAGTGGAGTGTGTGGAGCAAAGCCTTGCCAGGATGAGCATGGTATCACTTAAATGTTGGCAAGATGAGGAATTCATTAAGGTGGAGACCTGTCACTGCCTTTGACAGGAATCTTGGATGAACACCTTCCTCTCATTCTTGAGAAATGCAGTGTAGGATGGCTCAGTCACTGGCTTTATGCGGGCTGGCTGACTCGCTCTTCAGGCTATAGAAGTGATGAAAACTAGAAATGCCTCCGTGGGAGGGATCCCAAGCTTAGAAAAGTCACTTTTCCAATTACAATGCCCACTCTTTCATTTAAAAAATAAATGTTTTGAAAATTTGGCCACACTGAAAATGGGCATCCTGGAAGGCGCAGCTCAAAAAAATAACTTTTCGAAGCTCCTTCAAGACAGTGGTGAACATCATACAAACCATGGGCTCTGTGTGTTTCTTTGGGTGTTCTTATATTTCCTTACTTTCCATGGCTGTGTAGCATTCCTATATATTCCAGACATCATAAACACTCCAAATGTCTTCTCTTGTCCTACTGCGTGCTTTCAAGATTGCTGTGAATTTCATACAAGACTCTGCAGGCAGCAGTGAAGAAATCTGGGCTGCCAGATTTCTTGGACCCTCCAGGCACCCCAGTTTACTTGAGAAAGCAATATTTGGCCAAAAAACACATTTGCTGGGCCAAAAAAACAGACTCCACTTGACTCCAGGGTACCCATTTTGCTGCCTAAACTCTTGGGGAAGGCACCCTGAAAGAGCTCAAAGGGGGCTGTTTCAGTCATCATATGTGACTTCCCATTGCCTTAAACTTCACTTCCAGGTATTTCTGGGAGAACTGCAGGAGATAAGAGTGTTCCCCAGTTGTAGCAAGGGAGAAAATCTGGGGCCACTCAACATGCAATATATGTGTTCTGTCACTGAGCTGCAGCTCTTCTGTTGCTTGACTCAGGAGCTGTGCTATTATCTCTGAGCCTTTTTCCAACAGGGCTTCACTCCTGGGTCCTTAGGATAGATCCTTTAAAGCAATGGACAAATACCCAAGGAGAACCCAGATGATCTGCAATGAAGCTGACTTCAGCTCTTAATGAAAAGACTCGATTGCTTTCCATGTGGGACAAATCCAATTATCACATTCCACAAGGCTATTATTGTTTGCATCAGTTCTCACACACAGCAACATTCATGTGCATAACCATTTTCATAAGCAATTTTTTTAAAAAAGGACAGTTCTTTGCTCGAATGAGAGTAGAACCCTTAATGCTAAGAAGGCAATGAGAGAAGGGGAGATACACAGATAACCAACAAAGAGGAAGGGAGTAGGGGAGAGCTGTAGCTCAGTCTTGAGCAAATGGTAGAGGACAAGCTTTATGTGCAGAGGTCTCCAGGTTCTGTCTCTGATATTTCCAGTTCTGAAAAAGCTGAGAGAGCAGGGCTGGAAAATTCTCTGGCCTAATATCCTGAAGAGTCTGCACTGAACTCAATGGACCAGAGGGTTGTTTTAAGATATGGTGACTTCATATGTGCATATCAGAGATGGTGAGGACGAAGTGGGATGGCTGTGAGCTAGCTGGATGTACACTTTATATTTCAGCAAAGGATGATTACTCAAATGGTTAACCCTAGTCAGGAACCTGAAGTTCAAATGTTTTTGGTTTAATCTCCTATAATTCCCTAGGGCAGGTCATGTGGACTGGGCTGCTGCGAATGGAAGTTAAAATTATCTGTAGGATGAAGGGTTCTTTATACTTGGATAATGCCAGCGCTTCCTAGAAGTTAAATGCAGATGTTTTGGAACTGAACTTCTACAGTCCCCTACCATTGTCCATGCTAGATGGGAATGGTGTGAACTGAAGTTCAAAACATCTGGAGGGCGAAAGGTTTTCAGCACTTGATAAAGCTATGTCTTCACAATAATGGTTGTCCTTCTGAAGAGATCTGACTAACAGGAGTGCCTGGACAACCATTGCCTAAGGGTCTTCAAATGTACCTGTAGGGGAACAGTGATGGATGAGAAACCAAGACTGCTACAAAAACAGTGGCTAGAGTAATGATGTACCCTCCAATTGTTCGAATTTGGCAGGGACATACCCAGTGAACTTCTGCTATCCCATTTTTTCAGCTGCTGTTAAATGTCCCAGTTTTCCCCCTCCTCCTACCTTCCCCCTTGCTCCTCAACTGTCTTCAGTTGCTGCAAATTGAACTCACAGTGCACTCATTTAACTCAGCAGGGGAGAAAAGAGAGGAAGGAGCTGAATTTTGTCCTTCCCAGTAGACTCGGGCAAAAGCAAACTGCTGCATCCTCTCTTAGCTTGGCTATTCTTCCTCAGTAATAACTTTTGCCATCTTGGCCACACAGTGATGTTGTGTGGCCACACATCTCCTGGTTTTCATCTGTGAACAGCTGATAACACCAGCAGTGCAGCTAGTAAGATGGCTTCCTTTCACTTGCGGAGCCAGCTTCTGCATCAACTTAATCTTGGCCTTGATTCATCAAGTACTGCCTACACACCATGCAGAGCTGTAACTGCCCTCCTTGCCTTGGCTATGTCTCTTTCATCTGGGCTGAAGACAAATGCAACACATAATTAAAGTGCCTTTGAACGTGCTGACAGTTGCCCAGAGTCACTCTTCATTTTTCCACGGACCACAAATTGCCACAGTTAAGAACAAGTTGATAAACATCTTCCAAGCAATGACGAAGAGATGATAAATATATTTACCCAGAGAAATTAAACCATCTCCACCTCCTCCGTCGCAGATGTTTTCCTCCTAGTCTTTCCAGGTTTATAGCATTTGGGGTCTGGGAATGCTAAGATGCCAGTCAGGCGAGAAAGGGTGTGTGGAACATCTAGACTGCAAAGGTGGTTGAGTCACATATTGGGGCTGAACTGGGAAACTGTCTTACCAAGAACTTACCAATGGAAGTGATATATTACCATTCTATTCTGCTTTGGTCAGACCCCACCTGGAATACTGTGTCCAGTTCTGGGCACCACAGTTTAGGAAGGATATTGACAAGCTGGCACCTGACCAGAGGAGAGCAACCAAAATGGTAGAAAGCTTGGAAACCATGAAGCCCTATGAGAAGGACTTAGGGAACAGGGATGTTTAGCCTGGAGGAGAGAAGATTAATAGGGAACATGATAGCCATGTTTAAATGTTTGAAGGAATGTCCTATGGAGGATGGAGCAAGCCTGTTTCCTGCTGCTCCACAGACTAAGACATGGAGCAATACCTTCAAACTTTAGGAAAAGTGGTTCCATGTAAACATTAGGAAGAACTGTTGGTAAGAGCACTTTCGGAATGCGCCACCTTGGAGTTTGGTAGCATCTCCTTCTCTGGAGGTTTTTAAACAGAGGCTGGATGGCCATCTGTCGGGAGCGCTTTGATGGTGTGTCCCTGCCTGGCAGAATGGGGCTGAACTCAATCACCCTTGTGGTCTCTTCCAACTCTAAGATTCTATGATTTTATGACCTTTATTTTGTGCCAATCTCTGTGACTCAAGGAAAGGTGTAAGATCACACCAACAACGTGACAGACATCAGTAGCAAATAGGAAACTAAGTCCAACATTTCACAAGTGGACTTCTAGTTGCTGAGCAGGGGATTCCTTTCCTCTCCCACACTTTTGCATTTTGTTTTGTTTTAGTTGGCAGTTTTGTACACAAACATGAAATGGCAGGGAGGAAATGGGAAACGGAGGATTAAGGTCTGCTGGGGGGGCTCCTGTGCGACCCACAAGTGAAATCAATATAAAGCTTGAAGATGTGGGACAGGGCCTTCTCAGCTGCAGCACCCCAATTGTGGAATGACCTTGGAGGCCTGATTGATTGGCACCAACACCGGTTTCATGTAGGCAACAAATGAAAACATGGTTGTTCATTAAAGTGCTTGGGCCTTGCTGATTTCCTTCCTTTCTTGCTGATTTGTGCAGGTTTTGAAACCATTTCAACTTATTAAACTTGTTTTAACCTGTTGAAGTGTTTAGTACGTTTTTTGTCTATTCAAATTGTGGTTTTGTTTTTTTTTTTGTTTTTTTTTAACCTTCCCCTATTGATTTTCCTTGGGCAGCAACCTGATACCTTGTGATATAGGGCAGGACAGAACTATTGGAATGAAGAAATAATTAATAAGTTGATTTACTTACTTAATGAATAAGTACATAAACTAGACAGGCAGACAGACAGACAGACAGACACACACACACACACACACACACACACATGAAGAGCCACCCAGTTTGGGAGAGGTACCATTGCTGGCAGTGCCAATTTGATCAGGCAAGAAGAATGACTCTTGCACCAGTGTAAGAATTACCTTTCTGCAGAAGCCATTGGGTTGTCCTGCTGGTGAAGGAACTGAGACAGATCACTGATGAATTATTGCTATAAAGTTGAAAATAACTGTAGATTCCTACGGGGAAACTGGTACTGGTAGAGGGTGTAAGCAAAAAAGCAAAGGAGAGAGTTTGTCAGTGGTGTAGCTAAAGCATTTGCCACTCAGGGATGGTCCCTGAGTTTGCCACTCCTTCAGGAAAACTGATTGGCATGGGGTGATTGGGCTCTGAGTGTGCGTGCTTAGAAGGGGTGCTCTGCACATGCTCAGAGGCACACCAGAATTCCCGCAGCAGTGAGGCCCCCCCTCTCACTCACTCTCTCACACTCCCCCTCCCTCCCTCTTTGGAGGCTCAGTTGGGCTGGGCTCATCCCCAGTCTCAGAAGTTGGGGTGGGGGGGGGAGAAGCAGGTGCCTCTCCCCACCTCCTCAGCCCTCAGGGCTCCTCCTCTCCTCTTGTCTTTTCCTCCCTCCCTCCTTCTCTGCCTGACCCAGAGGTCCACTGGCATTGGCACTGCTGCTTTGGCTGGAAACAGGTTTGACTCTGGATTGGGACAGAGAGGGGAGGGGAGGGGAGAGGAGAGGAGAGGAGGGGAAGGGAAGGGAAGGGAAGGGGGAATGGACAGCCCCCTTTCCTGGGGTGGCATATCCACTCCAGGACCTCTCCAGGAGGCTCCAGTGCCCATCTAGCCACTGGGTGTCTGCCAGCACCACCATGTGCCATCTGGGGCACAACTCCTCTGCATCAGTATGCCACTGCTTTTTGTTAGCTTTTTTTAAAAGAGGGAGACTCCACCACACTCCGAGGTAGTGGAATATGCTGCCTCTGAGTGTGGTGGAGTCACCTTCTTTGGAGGTTTTTAAACAGAGGTTGGATGGCCATCTGTTGGGAGTGCTTTGATGGGTGTTCCTGCATAGCAAGGGGTTGGACTGGACGGCCCCTGGCGTTTCTTCCAACTCTATGATTCTATGATTCTAAGTGTGTGTGAATTTGCGCTGTTAAAATATCTGCTTAGCACCCCTTTTTCTGGTTCTCTCTGTAGAAGCCCAAATCTATAGACCTTAGGGATATTTTTTTTTAACTACAACTCTCAGAATCCCCTAGCTAGCCAACCCAGTGAGCATGCTGGTTAGAGAATACTGATTGAGACTGGTGGCTCCCATGTCTGTGGGACACTAGCTCTTTCCGCACCACCCTCCCAACCCACCATGGGGATGGGAGAAGGACAGATCCGCAACAATAGTTCTCCATGTCATAGTGGTCCCGTCCTTCTCCTGCCCCCAGGTGGCACAATCATGGATTAAATCATTGATGGGTTTTCCCCATCCGTGACCCACGATCGTGCCACCATCCCAGACTGACCTGGCCTGAACAAGCCACAGAAGCGCAATGACTGGGCTTCCTACCCCAACGCAGCCTGGGAAGTAGCCGGCTGTGCTGAAGAAGGAAGAGGCATGGCCATTGTGCTTCCTTCACCAAGAGGCCAGCTGGTGCAGAGGGGAACACTCCTGTCATGCTTCCCTCCCAGCAGACGTGATGCCAGGATCCTCACCAGATGTCTGTGTGGAAAGGTAGTGTGTGGAAAGGGCCAGTGACTCTGCTCTGGGTGTTATTCTAATTTTTAAGGAGCTACCACTAGTGCTAAACCTGTTTGGGGACAGGATTTTGGCACCATGGGTGGTTCCTTGAAAGTTCAGACTAACAGCCAGAGCAGATGGACCACCTCACTAAAAAAACAAACCTGATGGTAGCCATCAGTTGCCACTGCATTTAGACTACCAGAGAGCTATACAATGGGCCCTTGGTATGAGCTAGGGTTTGGTTCCAGGACCTCCCATGGATGCCAAAGTTTTTGGATGTTCAACTCCCATTATGTACAATGGTGTACTAAAGTGGCCTCCTTTATATAAATTGGCAAAATCAAAGTTTGCTTTTTGGATTGTTTTTTTTTTTAAAGCCATGATTGGTTGAATCCATGGATACAGAATCCACAGATATCGAGGGCCAACTGTTCCACATCCTGCCTTACAGTCTTCTGGCATACGACAACAACAATCACACATTATACCAATATTGGGGATCCTATTTTCCCCAAGGGTCAAATGTAATTTCACAGAAGTTCTGGGGTGTCTGCCCTTCAGTGGTGGGAAAGGCCAAGGCAAAGGTTTTGGTAAATGTCAAAGATACTAACGGGTGAAGTAAAGTAATCAAATTGCCAAGGTAGGCACTGAACAACAAGCAGTCCCACACCCACCCACCCACTGGATCTAGGAGAGGAAAATAAACAAACTTGGCTATCTGTGTAAAATGTATAAAAGTCATTTGACTTCAGAATACTTGTTCCAAACCAAATACAAGGAGAGGAAAGAAGAGAGAGGGAGAGAGAGAGAGGAGAAGAAGAAAAATGGCAACAGGTTAGAGTAATTCAGGAAGAAAGTCATTATGGAACAGCAAACAAACAGGAAGTCTGCAGACATGCAAACTAGCAGTTAATGAGTACAGACATGGAAAGGCAAACTGTAAAAAAAATTTTAGGACCCCAAATACCAGGTTATTTCAGCCTAAATCTCTTGCTGACAATAGCTAAGCTTTAAGAGAGGCATTTCAAGGAAAATCCGTATAAAAAGTGAGAAATCCACAACCAGTGGTAACATGGGGGAGGCAGCATGGCCCCACAGGGAACCCCAGAGGGTTGTATTGAAACCTTAGAAGATTTCCCATCCATAGTATATAGGATAGTGTGTTTTCAAAGCATTGGAAGCTTTTGTGGAAAAAGAAAAGAATATCTGAACACCACAACTCTTAAAGGAAAGAATGTAGAATTCAGACATAGAATGTTGTGTTGTTTCTCTCTTTGCTTAGTAAATTGAGTTAGCTTCATAAATCAGGGCAAACATCCAAAAAGATAATTATCAGAACGGTCAGGTTATGATTCTACAAAGCCAGGTCTCTTCTGCGTCTCAAGTGAAGGGCACATACTGTATTAAATAGGCTGGGTAAGAATGAAGTCTGCCAAACTGTTGACAGCCAATTTGAAGAATCTGCCTCCTTATCAAAAGAGTGAAATACATGCTAAAGAGCAGCCCACTGCTAAGAAGATCATACTGAATATTCCAAGAGGCCATCTTTCATCCATGTTTAATTGAAATGTTGTGTATCATTATGGTTCATCCATACTACTGGCAGAAAAGAGCAAAGACTTGGAAGGATTATTGAAGAAAGTCAAGGGAGAAAGTGCAAAGGCAGGTTTTCAGCTGAACATTAAGGAAACAAAAATAATGACCACAGATGATTTATGTAACTTCAAAAGACACGATGAAGACGTTGAAATAGTTCAAGATTTTTCCATACCTTTGCTCAAGTCATTAACCTGAATGGAAACTGCAGTCAAGAAATCAGAAGAAGACAAGGACTTGGAAGGGCAGCTGTGAAGGAACTAGACAAGATCCTGAAGCGTAAAGATATATCGTTGAATAGTAAAGTGAAGATTGTCCAAGCCATTATATTTCTGATTTCTTTGTATGGTTCTGAAAGTTGGCCCCTCCCTAAACTGCAAACCCCAGGAATCCATAGGATGTTGAAAGTGGAATAATTGCACTATAGCAGTCTAGTGTGGAAATGGCCAAAGTCAACTTGGCAGTAGTTAACAACAACAACAACACACAAAAAAAAAAGCAATCCTGTGAGAAATGAGAGTGCCACAGCAGTGGATTGTCCTATGACCTGGCCAAAAGGTCAAAGTCAAGAGATAATACGGAGAAACAGAATGTTTTCCCATTGGTGCCGCCAGGAGCAATTCAGATTTTTGGATCACAGCCTCCATTTCCATGAAGAAATGACTTGGATGAAGGAGTGGAGGGCATGTTGATCAAATTTGCAGATGATACCAAATTGGGAGGGGTTGCTAATACACCAGTGGACAGGATCAAAATTCAAAATGACCTGGACAGATTGGAGGGCTGGGCCAAAGCTAAGAAAATGAATTTCAACAGAGAGAAATGTAAGGTCCTGCACTTAGGTACAAAAAATGGAATGCACAAATATAGGATAGGAGATGTGTGGCTGAATAGCAGTACATGTGAAAGGGATCTAGGAGTCTTGGCAGATCACAAGCTGAACATGAGTCAGCAGTGTGATGAGGCAGCCAAGAAAGCCAACGCGATTCTTGGTTGCATCAATAGGAGTATGGTGTCTCGATCAAGGGGGGTAATGGTATCACTCTATTCTGCATTGGTTAGGCTTCATTTGGAATACTGTGTCCAGTTCTGGGCACCTCAATTCAAGAGGATATTGACAAGCTGGAGCATGTCCAGAGGAGGGCGACCAAAATGGTGAAGGGCCTGGAAACCATGCCCTATGAGGAATGACTTAGGGAGTTGGGTATGTTTAGTCTGCAGAAGAGAAGGTTCAGAGGGGACATGATAGCCATGTTTAAATATTTGAAGGGATGTCAAGTTGAGGAGGAACAGGTTGTTCTCTGCCACTCCAGAGGCTAGGACATGGAGCAATGGATTCAAGCTTCAGGAAAGGAGATTCCACATGAACCTCAGGAAGAACTTCCTGACAGTCAGAGCTGTCCAGCAGTGGAATCTGCTGCCTCAATGAAGTGTGGTAGAGTCTCCTTCTTTGGAAATTTTTAAGCAGAGGCTGGATGGCCATCTGTTGGGATGCTTTGATGGATGTTCCTGCATAGCAGGGGGTTGGACTGGATGGCCCCTGGGGTCTCTTCCAACTCTATGATTCTATGATTCTATGGTAAGGAGGTCAGAGAAGGCTCTGTTTTATGCCTCGGTTTAATTTATATGGAGAACATATACAGAAAGCAGGATTAGACTCAGAGGAAAAAGGGATGAAAATAGGGAGCAGGAACATCAACAACTTAACATGTGCAAATTACAGCACATTGCTAGCAGAAAATAGCCAAGACTCGGAACGATTACTGATGAAAGTGCAAAAGGAAAAAAGTGCAAAAGAAAGATTACAGATGAATATTAAAAAGACAAAAATAACCGCCACAGATGATTTACCTAACTTTTAAGTAGTTCATGAAGACACTGAAAGAGTTAAAATGTTCTTATACCTCACCTCAGTCCTCATCCAAAGCTGGAGACTGTAGTCAAGAAATCAGAAAAAGACTGAGACTTATAAAAGTAGCCATGAACTAGTTGAAATCCTCCGGTATACAGGCATATCATTAAATACCAAAGTCAGAATCATCCAGGCCATGACATTTTTGATTTCTATGTATGGTTGTTAAAGCTAGACAGTGAAGAAAGCTGACAGGAAGAAAATCAGCTCATTTGAAAAGTGGTATAGCAGAACCATACTGGCAATCCTTTTCCAGGCCAAATCTGGCTTAAATTTATCATTAGAAAACTGCTTCTGCATCTCCTCTATATCATGAGGACAGGAACTTGTACTGTGGATCTAAATTCCCCATTAGATTACTGATATATGCATACAGGAACTTCCTCTATGCCCTTGGCAAAAGTGGGGGGAAGGGAGAGGGAGAGTCAAATAGATAGAAGCATCTAAGTTTTGGGAAGCTAAATTATTGCAGTTGGGACCATAAAGACTACAAGTGCATTGGTCTTAATTGTATCTAGCCCATGGCGTGAACACTCAGCATTTATTGGCAAACAAATGGCGTAGGCACGTACAGTATGGGATGCTTGGGTATGCGCTTATAGTACATCAATTGCACTCCAAGGTCAGGACTGTCCCAGGCACTGAGATTTCAAGGTCAAACCCAGAGACTTGGGACTGTCTCTTGTGATCTTTGTCCTCAGCTTTCTTCACTTCCTACAAAGTGAGTTTAAAGTGCAAAAGTAGTTTGGATTTAGGCCATTTCCGCACTGTACTGTTATAGTACTATTTTTCTGCTTTCAACCTCCTGTGGAATTCTGGAATTTGTAGTTTACTGGCTGAGAATTCTAAATGCCTCTCCCTAAACTGCAAACCCCAGGATTCCGGAAGATGTTGAAAGTGGAACAATAGCAATATAACAGCGTAGTGTGGAAATGGCCTGAGTTAACTCAGTGGTGGATAGAGAGGAGGGGTGGAATCTTGCCTCTCCCAGTAGACTCTGGCAAAAGCAAACTGCTGTAGCTTCTCCTAGCTTGTGTGTTTTTTTTTGTCATTAATAACTTTTGCCATGTTGACCACAATCTGATGTTGCTTGGCCACAGATGTCCTGGTTTTCATCTGTGAAATGTTGGAGGGCATAGTAGGGTACTAAGGGTACCCTATGACCAAACAGCTACATTTTGAGGTCCTCGGTGTGATTATCAGGTAAAATGTGTGGGACAGAGAGATTGGGAGGTGTTCAGGGAAGTTTTTGAAAATGTCTTGGAAGGTTCATAGAATCATAGAGTTGGAAGAAACCTCAGGAGCCGTCCAGTCAACCCCCTGCCATGCAGAAACCCACATCAAAGCACTCCCGACAGATGGCCATCCAACCTCTGCTTAAAAACCTCCAAAGAAGGAGACTCCACCACATTCCCAGGCAGCATATTCCACTGTTGAACATCTCTGATCATTAGGAAGTTCTTCCTGAGGTTTTGGTAGAATCTTTTTTCCTGCAGTTTGAATCTATTGCTCCTTGTCCTAGTTTCTGGAGCAAAGGAAAACAAGCTCCTTGACATGACATCCTTTCAGATATTTAAACATGGCTATCATGTCCCCTCTTAACCTTCTCTTCTAGAGACTAAAGATACCCAACTCCCTAAGTCATTCCTCATAGGGCAAGGCTTCCAGACCCTTCTCCATTTTGGTCGCTCTCCTCTGGACATGTTCCAGCTTGTCAATATTCTTCTTGAAATGAGGTGCCCAGAACTGGACACAGTATTGCAGATGAGGATGCATGTGACTTGCTTTGTGCCCAGCCGTGCTTTAGGCCTAGTGTGAAATTGCTGTTTCAGGGCATATGCCCTGTTTTCCTTCTAGCAGATTTTCAGCTTGGTGCATCATAGTGTGGCATATTCAGCCAGGAAATATGTTAGTAAGTAGGTAGGTAAGTGGACAGTAGGAGACGCAAAAATATTATGGCAAGAGTGAAAGCAACGAGGAGATAGTTTCTAAACCACTCGTTCAAATGGCAATGAGTTTTTTGGCAGTGCTATGCACACAAGGTAAATGCTAATAAATAATAATTTTGATGGTCTTCTAAAACATCCTCTTAGACTAGTTTGGGCAGTGAGCAGCTATGGCTGCACATAGGATAAATTTTTGCGCTGTGTTGAACTACAGTTCCTCTCATCCCAACCTTTGTTCATGCTGGCTGTAGAGTGATGGGAACTGTAATTCATCATATCTGTGAGGCTGCAGAACAATGACGGAGCTTGGAGTGCATGGAGGGGGGGCGGTCGGGGGGGCTACAGCGGAGGGGGGCTATGGTGCTTGGGGGTGTGGTTATGGTGCACAGGGTGTGACCATGGTGTGCAGGATGTGGCCATGGTGCATGAGGGCGGGGCTACAGTGGACAGAGGAGTGGCTATGAGTTGAGACGCCCCCCAAAAATTACCACCTGGGGCGAACTGCCTCCTTCGCACCCCATCCCTGCGCGATTGCTGTAGAAAGCTGATCCCTGATTTTTATAATTCCTTGGATCAATAGTTCCAATTATGTAGGTCAATAGTTTTTTCATGGTTTAGAAAAGGCAGGAGATCCAGATTTCCCCACCCGCTTCCACTATGTGCAATTCTGTTTAAATAAAGATCATTTTCTAAAGAGAGAGAGAGAGTGAGTGATTGACACCGTTTGTTAAGAGAGACGTTATTGAGAGCATTATCTCCTTCATTCTCCAGGCAAGGAAATGCATCTACTTTTAGACTTCTGAAAACTTCTAAAGACAGAGAAAGGGAGAAAAATACCCCACCGTGATCTAAAGATTGGGCATAAAACTATTAGTATTGAAAACTTAGCCAGAGTGGCTTCAGTGAACTTCATTCATTAACATTCTTGCTGGCAAGGTCTCCATATCTCTGTGTTCATTTTATACTTTAATTTGGTTAGTCGGCCTTTGTTTAATCGTCCTATTCAAAAGGGAACAAAGGAGGTTTAGGTGATACAGAAGGGTAATGCACTATATTTTATCTCTGGAAAGCTAAGGCGAACTCGGGTGGTTCTGATACTCTCCGATTTTCTTTTCTCCCCAGGACATTTGGAATCGCAAATCAGATGGGGGAGGATAAAGACCCCCACTGTATTTAGTGGCAGACACCTTTCAGAGAGGAGGAGGGGAAAAAAGAACACCTTGTCACCCTCAGAAATTATATTCTCAGCTCTACATAGTGTTCCAAGAGAAGATTATCTCTGCAAAAGAATGCTGACGTTACACCTGGGAGTTCAATGCATCACACTCTTCTCTGAAAGTGCCTGACTACAAAGTTTTAGCAAGAAGTTCTTTCTCTGATGAGATCTTCTCCTTGAAAGCTCACTATATACTGTGGATTCAAATAACCATTCCTGGTTTGCAACAGAGGTCTATCTACAGGGGTGGGGGGAAATGAGAACATTATCCCTTAAATAAGAAGTACAGGACTCCTCAATTAAATTTTCTTTGTCCCCAGATTTCAAGAATTGCAGATAGAGAGAGACACAGAACATGTCTCACACCTGGAACCCTTCCTTTTGGTGTGCTCTCATTTCCTTTGTCAGTTGTTCTTGCTCCTTTTCTTGGGATGCTCAAACTCTGGCCATTTCCACACTATACTGTTATAGTGCTATTATTCCACTTTCCACAACCTATGGAATCCAGGGGTTTGCAGTTTAGGAGCGGCATTTAGAATTCTCAGCCAGAGAGCTCTTTGGGCTCAGGAAACTACAAACCCCAGAATTCCACAGGATGTTGAAAGTGGAATAATAGCACTATAGCAGTGTAGTGCGGAAACAGCCTCGTTTCACAATGCTTAATAGACATTTTAGGTTACTGCAGAGCTGGAACTTGGGCCCTGAAGGATTATTTCACTGGTGAGGCAGAATCCTTATAAAGGGGCAACACCATCATTTTGCATCCCTGCCACCAGTAGCTACACTCCTGTTTTCCAAGACATATGAGGAAAAAAGCAGAAGTTGTATTGGGTTTGCTCACATACAAATATATTCGTTGCATAGCAGAAAGCTCTGTCAATTAAAGAGTTCCTCTTTCAGGTCAAGCAGGGATGGAGAATTTTTGACCTGCAATTTGCAACTTTCATCAGCACCCAGTACAGTCAATAGTCAGGGATGGCAGAATTTGTAGTCCCGGGCATCCGGGCCAAGCATTCCCAACTCTATGAAAGAAAGATCTTACGTAGTCTTATAACCTTCAGTTCTGGAACTCAAGAAGTCAAGGATTGAACCTGATCATAGGTCAAGGTCCAGTCTAGCTGTGCAAATGTTGAACTATAGTTCCCAGTAGCCCTGGCCAGCATAGCTTGCAGTTGTAGTCCAAAATCTGAAAGGCTCCACCTTTACTAAAGATTTATGTGCCAGCTTCTACATTCCCTTACCATTGCCATGCAGTGCAGGGCCAACAGAAGTTGTAAGCTAAAAAATCCAGAAGGCCAAAGGTTTCTAACCTGTCGTGTATGAAAAGCACATACCTAGTCTAGAATAGGTGATCATTCAACAGCATTTGTGTGCCAGACACATAGGTTATCGTTCTGTTTGATGTGCTTGTTTGTTCCCTCAATATTTGACAACTGGATGACCACAGGGAGTATCTTTCCCTGTAGGATACTGACCAAAAACTCAGCTCTTCTTCAGAGGTCCAGCTTGTGTCACTACCATTAAAACTGGTTATGCATGAAAGATTCCACCTAAACATTAGGAAGCTTTTTCTGATGATGATAATAACTGTTCAACAATAGAATAGACCACCTTGAAGAGTGATGGACTCTCCTTTGAAAGCCCTTTCTCTACAAGGGCCTGGATGTTAGGGTTCAAACAATGGCTTAAAGTGTTTGTCTTCAAGTGTGGCAAAAGTCTAGCAGGCCACCTTGCATTGGATAACTTTCTCAGCAGGTGATCCAAGTACATAGCTCAGAAAGCAGTCACTATCGGCCTCTCTCCATCCTTGCTCCTTAATTTGGGTCATGAGAAAGCACTAAGATCTATTAAGCAAAGATGATGGGATATCACTTTTTGCAGTCTTCAGGCAAATTCCCTCCCATCCTACTCACGCAATGCTTTAAATGTTCAGTATATAGGATCCTTCCATCAGGCTACCTATTTAAGTAACTTGACTGTGCCAAACTATCGCATATTATTCACTAAGGCCAGATGCAATGCTTTTCCCTCAGAGGAGTTACTCTTTGGCAGATATGCTGGGTTGCCCACTTCCGGAAGGCTTTGTCCCTGCGGATCGCAAGATGATTCATCAATGTCACATATTTTGCTAGCTTGTATTTTGTTGTTCGCCGCCTCGATCCATATGGAGAGGCAGGATACAAATAAATAAAAATAATAAATAAATAAATAAAAAATATTTTCTATAGTCAAGAGTTGCCATCATTTGATCTCTCCCTTATTGAGCTGTATGCCAGGCCATTCAGAAAAATTCTATGTAAAAATCCTGTTGGGGGACATATGTCCAAATGTAACTCTATCAGTTGCTAAATTTCTGTCATCAGCTGTTAAGATCCAGAAAGACAGAAGTATCAAAACTATGTTGGGATACTGGCAATGCACTTTAAAATCAATGAAATTCTATTGTTTTAATGAGATGGAATTAATGAACACCTATTTATATTTTATCAATTAATCCATATTGTCTATGATTTTAATGTACTTCATGTATTTCTATATTGTTTTATGCATTTATGTGCTATTTTATGCTTTTATATCCAGTTTATAGTCTATCCTACTTATATATTTAGATCCTATTTTTAGTAGGTGTATTTTCTCTACATGGTACAATTGGATGGTTTGCTATGTTGGGTCTATGGACCATAAAATAAGTTTGACTTTTTGACTGTCCCTTGGAAGTCATTAAACAGAGGTTTGATGTGCAGCTCTCAGGAGTGCTTTAGCTGTGTATTCCGTCAATGGAAGCAGGTTGGATTAAATAGCCCTTGAGGTCCCTTCCAACTCTATGATTCTACTAAAGACAGCATCCTCTTAGAGTTATGGAATGACATAAGAGTCAGAACCTCCAGCACAGTCAGTGTAAAGGATCTTTTAACTACCCGTCTTTAGCTTTTGTGAGCTGCAGTTTTCTCAGTAACTGTACAGGTTACTGATGCACTTCATGAATTTTCTCTCATTCTTCTGGGAGACATCACTGTGAGGGCTGGGTCCTAAAGAGGCATATACATTCTTCAGTTAAAAAAGAGAGAGATAGAATGAACAAGGACACACCATCCCAAGGGGGCTGATTAATACCTATAGGGACCTGGTTGTTCTTTGCCATCAAGTTATCGACTTATGGCAACCCTATCAATGAAAGACCTCCAAGATCCCTGGTCATCAACCACCTTGTTCAGGGCTTCCTAACTCAGGGCGGTGGCTTCCTTGCTCTCTGTATTTGTGGGTGAGGAGCTACAACCAGCCTAAAATTGTCAGGGAAGGCAGTGCCCTCAAGGAGAGACAGTTCCATAATTCAGCAGGTGAGCACTAGTGTTGTACATGGGAGTTCTCCAATACAATCAGGAGGGGGAAAATGTTCTTACTAGACACAAATGGGAAACATCTCTGTTTGTGACCCTGGAGGGGCACCATCCAGAAGCACTGAGCTAGATGTACTGGTCTTTAGTTCTCCTGGCAGGTAAGAGACTTTTGGATTCAGGCAGGCTTTTAGTTGCAGAAAAAGCTCATTATGCAGAGGATGTAGAGCCCCAACACTTTGGGTCCAATGCCAGGAGAAAAATGGGACATAAATAAAAAAATGGTAGTGCTTTGTTATCTTGCTCTTTGTTATGACTTATGGTTTTTATGAGTCCCAGGTTATGAGTCTTGTAAGTCCCAGGTATGGAGGGAGGGCTGAGTATAAACGAAGTTCCTCCTCCTCCTCCTCCTCTTCTTTTCACAGTCTACCTACAAGCCCTTTCACACTACACAACTATAGCCCTATATTCCACTTTAATTGCCATGGCAACATCTTATGGAATCCTGGGATTTGCAGTTTATGGAGGGGTACTTAGAACTCTCAACTAGGGAGATCTAGTACCTCACCAAACTACAAATCCCAGGATTTCATGGGATGTTGCCATGCCAGTTGAAGTGGTATCACAGTGCTATAAGTGTGTAGTGTGGGATGGCCTAAAGCTCGGTGATGAAGGTGAAAGGTGGTTCTGGTCAGTACATATAGAAGGCAAAATAGGCAGGGATTTAGATTAGGAATGTATCTATGGTGATCTGTTGAACTTGAAAGCATACAGAATAAGAAACAGTTAACTTTAAGGATATAAGAACCTGCTTTCAGTCAATGTCTTATTTTTATGCAGGCCTATCTGTTGAGTCACAATTCAGCAATTCATTGCATGGATCTGTGCATTCAGTTGCACAATGTTGCAATTCACTAATAAGACAATGTGTGCAACTCAATGAGTGTAAAGTTACAATCTGACTCCTCGATGTCGGAGCTCAACTGCCACGTTCAAGGCTGTGCTTACCTAAGGTAAAGTCAGTGGAAAAACAGTGCTATAAAGGTATAGTGCAGAAGGGGCCCAGCTTTTTTTTTTAAACTATGTTTTTACAGCATACTGAGTCCCCTCCAACATTTCACAGATGAAAACTGGGACATGTGTGGCCAAGCAACATCAGAGTGTGGTCAGGATGGCAAAAGTTATTACTGAGGGACACCAGAAGCAGGGTGAGGCTGCAAGAGTTTGCTTTTGCCTGAGCTTACTGGGAAGGGCAAAATTACATTCCTTCCCCTCCTCTTCCTCCTGCTGTGTTAACTAAGTTTGCAGCAATGAAAGCAAACCAAGGATAAAGAAGGAAAGTGGGAGGAGGAGAGAAAGACAGGAACATTTTAAAAGCAGCTGAAACAGTTGGCTGGCAGATTAATCGGCACTCTCCCTGCCAAATCAGGACAATTGGAAGTTTACGTATAGGGAACTGCTGGTGGAGGATTCAATGCTTCTCTTGATTCTGCTGGCAAAAGCAGCAGAAATACAGTCTTCCCTCCACATTCGTGGGTTTGACCTTCATGAATTTGATTATTCACGAGGTGCACACATGCTTCCTCCCCACTCTCCTCCTCCCATTCCCTTGTTTTTTTCCCCAGGCATGGAGAAGGAAGGAAAGCACCTGTATGAAAGGTAAGGAAATGGAGGTGGCATGCACATACCTTCCTTCTCTCCCCGGGAGCTTCCTCATCCTATTTCCTTGCCTCTGGTCCCTTGCCCTGAGAACTTGCGCAGAGGCAAAAGGCAAGAGAATAGAGGAGGGAAGGCTTGAGCAAGCTTTCCTTCTTCCCTCCGGAGCTCCACCCTCCCATTCCCTTGCCCCTGGTCACAGCGTTCAAATAACAAGGGAATAGGAGGGGAGAGCCCTGAAATGGAATAGAGATTGCAGGGGGGGGGAAATTTGCAGTTTTTCCACTTTCATGAGGGTTCTGTGCCCTGAACCCTCACGAAAGTGGAGGGGCCGCTGTACACATTCGGATCCCAGTCAATGTTCGCGTCTATTGATGTAAAGCCTATTGCTTGACTGGTATATTTTGGTGATGCTGTCGTGCATCCATTGCTCAGGAAATTTGGCCCTTCTGCCCATTCGTTTCTGAGCTCCTACATTTTTTTTTCTTTAAAAAGACATGGATTAATTCAAGCATGGAAAATGTGTGCGCTCCAAATGTTGTTACATTGCAATTCCCATCAGCCACAGACAGTATAACCAATGGCAGGGGAAAACTGAAGTTACAATCTAGTGGGAACACAGCAAAGCAGCTTCTGAGTGGCTGCTCCCAGGCTCTGGAACTCCCTTCCGTGAGAGGCTAAACTTTGCCATCCTTCTCTAGGCAGGTGAAGATTTCTTGCTTGTTTCAGCAGAGTTTGAGGATTTGTTCATAGGAAAAGGGTCTTTAATACTGTGCTACATTGTGTACATTTGTTGTTTTCCCATAGCGTGTGCTTTTAATTCTATTGATAGTTTAACTAGTTTATAGCTATATGTTAACTTTTGTGCAACGTGAACTTTGGTTGCTCTCATTGTTCCTGTGTGCCTTTAACTCATTTTTTGCTTACAGCAACCCTAAAGCAAGCCTATCAAGACTGACTCAGAGGGAGTTTGTCATGGTCTTCCCTTGAGTCTGAGAGTCTGTGTCTTGCCCAATGTCACCCAATGGGCTTCCATGGCTGAGCAGGGATTGGAACCCCAGTCTCCAGCACTCCAAAACTCAAACCACTACACCATGTTGGCCATGATCTTTTTGCTGGATATAAGCCAACTTGAATCCCAGATGTGATGAAAATAAAAATAAATCCAACCATATCGAGAGGGGCCTGTATTCCCCACCCCGGCTTAGCTGAATTTTTTTCTTTGGGTTATATCTCAAAGCACTCTTGATAGCAAGAGGTCCTCTTGGTCAACTAAAAGGCTGATTGGGGAATAGGGATTCAGCCAACACTAGACGCTCCCCATAGAGATGCAAGTTTGCAGTTTGGGGGTACTCCTGAACTCAGCATTGAATCTGGAGGTCCTGATTTCTCCTGTGGCCAGGAGTGCTTTTGCACAATTAAAGTTCATATGCCAACTGTACCCATTCCTTGGACATGCTGGATACGGCCACAGTGGTACATGCCTTACTTACATCCCGTCTGGACTTCTGTAATGAGCTCTGCTTGGGGCTGCCTTTGAAAAGTGTTCAGAGCCTTCAGCTAGTATGAAGAGCTTCAGTCAGAGTCTTAAGCAGAGTTGGTTACATGGACCATTACTATTCCTGTTAGAACAGGTCCACTGTCTGCCAGTTAGTTTCTGGGCACTCTTCAAAGTGCTGGTTACGATCTATAAAGTCCTTTATGGTTCAGGTCGAGGCTACCCGGCATATCTTCCAGTATGAACCTGCCTGGGCCCTGAGAGCATCAGGAGAGGCCCTACTTTCATTCCTACCACCATCACAAGCAAGGTTGGCCAGAATACAAGTCGTGGCTGACCTGAGACTCTGGAACTTCCTTCCCAGGGGCAAGAATGCCCCCCTTTCTGCTGTCCTGTCGGCAGGCAAAGCCCTTTTTATTCTGACAGGCTTTTACAACAGAAAGTTTTCAAAGCGTGGGTGCTATACTTTTATAAACTGAACTGTTTGAATTGCTTTTTATCGTTTAATTGTATTTTATTTTTTAAAGTGTAGTTCCAAATTATTTTAACATTGTGAAAAGTTTAAGTGAATGTTAATGTTCCCTTTTTGTATATTTTTAGCTGTATTTTTCTTCTCTTAAGCTGTAAGCCACCTCAAGTCCCAATTTTGAGAGAGAAAGGCAAGATATAAATAAACAAAACAACAGCAATAACAATTGATCTGATAAGACAGAAACTTTGTTTCTGGCCCTGCAGGTACTACATAGGCACTGATTCTATCTGGGTTTTGTAATAGGTGCCACTGTTTCATGAGGGACTCGCAGGCACAACTTCCCAGGAAAAGTGGATCCAATTCTTTTCACAGTAGAGAGATCAGTGGAAATTTGAAAGCATTCTGAAAGCGAAATCCACCATTTCCTGACTGCAGTCAAACTGCCCACTCCTTACAGAAAAGTAAAAGAGTAAATTAGCTTCTTTCATACCTTTCATACCTCCTTGTGTGTAACGCAGAATATAAAATATATTTACGCAAGAGTTTATTTACCTCTTGAAGAAATGCAGGAAAATCTTCAGCGTTTATAGGTGTAATGGCAACCTACATTTCCTTGTTCTCTGACAAGGGACATGACCAATATACATCTCATGGACATAGTATATTTTTCCTTTGAAAAATAGACTATTTATATAAAAGATTCACAAAGCAACTATAGGGAAAAAAAGTGTTTCTATGGCAGCTTAAACCTGCACGAGTGCAGTCAGATAGCCATTAGAACTTCTACAAATCAGAGAGAAGTTGATTCCAGCCTAAAAGTTCTTTTGGTACTATTGGTAAACTTCTCTGCTTTTGAACAGCTTATGTACTTTTTTGGATTTTATGTACAGAATACTGTTTGGTATCATTTGAAATGGGGTGTGCTCATGTTTTAGACAGACAGCCACACTCTAACTGAGATGTGTAACATATGCCATCCAGAAAAAAGAAGGGTCTTTAAGGTCTGGCCAAAATTGGATCCTACACAATGTACAGCATTCAGTTTCTAGGTTGGTGCGAAATCTGGGAAATTACTAAGATGACCTCCTGGCATTGTTAAGGTCAGGGGCAGGTGGGTGGTAGTAACCACACACGCATGTGGTTTCTTTCATGGTCAGCTGGTGTGAAAAGAAAACAGAGAGGTTCAATGAAGCAGTGGGCAGACTCCAGACAGCTCTCAGAGACATTGCTAAGGCAAGGCCTATGAAGGACAGGTTCTTGCTGAGCTATCCTGGCCTGCTGAGAAACAAAATACATGCCTGTCGGATGGCTGTTGGATCTCTTGAGATCCATGTGAGAGAAAGAGGACAGCCAACTCCCAATTTCTTAGCTATAGCAATTTCTTTTCTCCCCCTCCTTAAACTAGCGTATATACCTGGCACTGCCCGGGATCTCAGAAAGATTTAGAGACCCTGTGTCTCTAATTCCCTAAACTGTCTTGTCCAGTACCTGTAACTTTTCCCCATAGTCCTCAATCCAATCTGTATTCAGAGTTATTAACATACACAGGTTGGGTTCCTGAGGGAATACACTGTCCTCCTCCTTGCTGCTAAGCCTCGTCACCATACCAACCAGCCTATTCAAAACAGACAAGAGTTGACTGAGGCCAAAGAGCTCTCCAGCTGAGAATTCTAAACGTCCCTCCCTAAACTGCAAAGCCCAGGATTCCATAGAACCTTCTTAGGCAGCCAATCATGTGAAGTCTTCGCCTGACACAGACAAACTTTGACGTTTATATGTTAGATAATATTCTCTATGTACTATTTCTTTCAAATATCTTCTTTAAACCTTGATATGAAAAATACCTGAATTTAAGTGGTAAAACTGACGCATGATACTTTCTTTTGAAAATGGTGCACATCCATTTAAATGCCAGTGTTTTCCTGCAAAATATGGAAGGGCCTGTGCACTGTTTCTGTAAACACTGAGAATAAACCTGCTTTCTGAAGCACATAGAATCATAGAAATGTAGAGTTGGAAGAGACCACAGGGGCCATCCAGTCCAACCCCCTGCCATGCAGGAACACCCTCAAAGCACTCCCGACAGATGACCGTCAAGCCTCTGCTACCATTCACAAAGGTGACTACCGCACATGAATTCTGCCATTTCAGCTGAGGTAATTTTTGAGGTAAAGTGTCAATCAGCCTCACTGTCTTTTCTCTTCTTTTCTTTTCTTTTCTTCACAGCTCCAAGTATCTTCAGGCAGAGGAATAACATAACCCACATAAGTGAAGTGAAGCAACACTGGCAACCAGGTGGGGAATGTAAACCTTCTCTTCCTCATACAAATCCATATAATCTCACATAATTGTAGGAAATGTTAGTGAGACTATACCTCTTAAGGTGCCACCCTATTCCAAGCCCTGAAAATAACCCCAAGTGCATTGTGGGGTGCCCACTTGAGTAAAAAAAGAAACTCTATTTATGTGAACTGCTTGGATGCACCAGTAAACATTTAGAAACACAAAAGAGAGAAGGTTAACAGATAAAATGCAGAAGGGCAGGGTAGGCGGAACTGTCTGCCTCACATTACAGACTTAAAGAACAAAACCACCAACAACCTACAAAGGAAGAAAAATGGCCAGAACAGAATTTGCCTTTTCTTTAAAAAAAAAAGAAAAAAAAGTTAGTTCACAAAAGAACTAAAGCATATTTTATTTACGTTAGGCTTAAAAATCAGGAGGGAGGAAGAAAGCAAGAAGAACGGCTTCATACATTCTTATCAGCAAAAAAAAAATATATATATATATATATACCAGCTCCCCCTTCCGCCCCCCACCCTGTTATCATTTATGATTATCTGGGTTATAAGAGAGAGGAGGCTGAGAGCTACAGAAATCACTCGAGTGGCTCCCAAAGGACAGCTGCTTGCATTCGCCAGTGTCTTCTGTTTCTCAAAGGAGGGACTCGGAAGAGGAAAAGGCAACGGGGAGATGGCAGGAATATTTACAAGTGTCACGGCTGCCACTGAGAAAGAGAGCAGCTACCTCTATGAGCTGCAAATTTCTCTGTCTGCTGCTTTTCAGCAGGCGAGTTCGGCAGGCGATTCTTGATCGAGGCCCACACCATTTGAGGAAGAAGGGAGGGAGGAAAAGGCCAGCTCAAAGCCGGCAGTGTGTATGTGTGTGTGTGTGTGTTCCTGATTCTCCCAAGAATCATCGTCCTTGAAAGTTGATGGCAATGAATGAGGCGGCAGACGGCTGCTCAAGCGCCCTTCTCAAAAGAAGGTAAGGCCAGAAGTGCTGAAGCGACAGTCCGACAAATCTCTGCACAGACTTCAGTGAGCTTTGTGTTTCCACTTCTTGTGTTTTTTGTCTTTCTTTTTGCTGGCGCACCTGGAGCAGAACCACTGCACTTCTTGGGGGGAGCAGCCTTAATTCCTACGCAAGGCCTACGCATTTGACAACACAGAGACAAAAACAAGAAAACGGATGAGAATTCCCAAGAAGTCAAGTGCCTGCTGTCACGTTTTAACTTACTCTGTGTGAAACCAACTTAACTCTCTTTCACTAATCTGATACTGCAATCAGATAAACTCCAATTAAATTATACGTTAAAAAAAAAGAAGAAATTAAATTTGCCGGTGATTCCAATTTTATGTGTAAAAGACTGAAGGATGGATTAGGGAGTACCACTTAAAGGGTATACCTATATAGAGATGGTATATAGGTTTCACAAAGACCCCCCAAACTCAGTCTATTGATCTTTTACTGATCAGCAGTCTGAGTTTGATACTGATTTCTTCTCACTGAAAAACTTAAGAGAGGAATGAACAAAATATGGCACTGAATGGCTTACACATTCAGATTCCCAGATGTACTCTTAATTTTTTTTGTTAAATAGATTGATCTGGTTGTTTACACTCTCTGAGTGAAATTGTGTGATACCCTGTCTTGACTTATACTTTCTGAATTATTTTAAGCAGGATCTGATAGAGCATGCTATATAGGAAACATATAAGGCACAGCAGGAATGTGGGAATATGCCTGAAAATAATAATGTACTTTTCTATTAAAAAGATCTATCTCCATTTTTCTGGTTATTTCCTGGGATATAGTGCTGTATCCTCAGTTCACTTTAATTGGGGTCTAAATGCCCACCCGCCCTTTTACCACAGTCCTTTAAAGATATGCACTGGTCAACACTACAAAGCAGGTGATCATCTTAGTGTGGGAGAATTCAAAAGATGCCACAAGTAAGTAAAAAAAAAAACACCCTTTTTTTTTGGATACCCTTTAGAGTCAGCTGTAAGCATAGATTTGTTATACAATGGAACTTAAAAGCATATCAGTAATTGAGCAAGCCACTCTGCTTGTGGAACAAGTCTGTTTGGTGGTTCCAACACACTGCTGGGGTTTGCTAAAGCAAAAATAAAATAAAATAAATAAAATTCAGAGAGCTCTTGTCCCCAACAACATCAGTGCCTTGCCAGTCAGTTTTAAAATGGAGGTGAAAGCATCCAACTGCCTGGGAAAGAGAAAGGACCAGACTAGTATCAACATTACTTGTTTCAGAAACAGCCAAATTCATCTGATCAGAGTGGCATCCATTTCACATGACTGATGGAAAAGACTAAAAGCAAAACTGTTGCAAAGGAGAAAGTTGTTCTACCCCATGACTGAAACAAGAGAGGGGCTCCTGAACCACATACCAGTGATACCAGTCATCGCAGTCATCACAGCCAATCATCGGACTGCCATCGTCTGGTTTCTCGCAGCCGGGGCAGATCCAGATCTTGTTCCCCCATTCATCTCGAATCTGAGGTAAAGAAAGCAGGGAGAAGGTGATGGCTTGGATGGCCAGAAGGAGTACTAAAGGCAGCCACTTACCTCCTGGATATCCCTCAAAGCAATAATTTAACCAATCTGAGTATTTCTGGGTAGTAGATGACACTGCAGTACACTATTTGCATGGATACAACATAAGAATGTCTCCCCCACCCAGTTATTTCCTCCCTATAAACTCCTTCTGAATAAACATTACAAAAATGTCTTGCGACATCTTAAAGACCAGCTTTATTTGGTGTAAGGAGATGCATGCAGTTTGTGTCAAATAAAGCTTGTCTCTCTGTTGTTCTTGCTAAAGCAGACCAACGTGGTCTCTCTTCTCAAACTTAACAAAAAATCTTACATCTTCCCTATGACTTAGGAAGCTTAAAATGTAGTGCACGTGCAAATTTCCCGAACGTCAGAAAATCTGCGATCCTTGTTTTCGAGGAAGAGAGATGCAGACATCAGGGATGGACCTTGTAACAGCAAAAGAACCACATCACCCAAAACACACGTAGCTCAATGTGCCCTGAGTGTTAGAAATGAAGAAAAACTGGGGTTTTTTTACAAGAACAGCGAACAACAGAGAACTGGGGCACAACAGAGGCTGGCATGGGCAGCAAAAAGCAAGCAATGCCGTTCTGTTCATTGGAAGGAATGCTGTGGGAGTTTCAATGCCTCCTCATAGACATGAAAGAGAAGGTCTGGGCGGTGAAGCTTCTGCAAGTTAAGGGAGTGGTGCTATTTGACACAAACAAAATCACCCACCCTTTATCTCCATATTCAAATCAGCTCAAGAAGGGGAAAAAAACCACATTCATGTGCTTCAGCTATAACTGCTGCACAAACTGGGACTGATGCTGGAGAAGGCACTAAGATGCCAAGGTTGTTCCTTATGGGGCAGAAGAACACCACCACTTGGCAACTCCTGCCTCCCCCACAGAAGAGGATCTTGATGACGTGTTCCTAATATATACAGCACAGGGCGCATGGATTGCTGTGTTATTACTTATTAGCCAAACTTTTCCAACTCAACTAACTGATAAGATCAAGGGTATAAAAATTGTTACTGAGTAACTTTCCATTCCTTTGACATTTATGTCACAGCTACATTTATAATGAAGGGTAAATGGAAAAAGAGAGAAGCGGGGAGGGAGAAAGGGAGAAAAAGAGAGAGAGAGAGACTGAAAGAGAGAGAAAGAAAAGGTTTTTGATATTCAGCAACATACTGGTAGTATATGCCTCTTTTACTCTTCCATCTACCTTTCTATTCATGAAGATGCATGTTCAGACTATAATAAATAACACTGCTAATTGTAACAAAACTATTTCTAGCATGAGATCAATTGGACATTAGCTGTTCAGAATTGTGCCAGTAGCCAATTATTTCTACAGCACGTATAGAAATGTGGGATTTAAACCACATATACCAGAAAAAGTGGTTTGCAGAAGGGCTGAATAAAATCTAAATAAAGGATTACATTTACAGGATAAACTTACAGAATAATTTGGCCAGCTAGTATCAAGAATGCAAATGGAATCTAAAACATTTTGATCAAACAAGCCAGATAAATAATTCCTCTGTATATTTTAAACCCATGTCAAAACTTACAGTCTGGATAGATGAAACTATAGTTAACTATGAACACAAAAACACAGATACACATCCTCTCCCCCCTACCTTTTGCCGCATAACTGATCTCATCATATGATTGCCTTGTTTTATCACCTCATAAATTTAAAATGGCTACATGATGCAACCTGAAAGGTACAGCTATTGTAAATGGAGCAGTGATTGAGGAGGAGAAGAAGAAAGAGTCCCCACAGCTTGGATTTCTCTGGAACACCTCTCTGTTGTTCATTGATTGATTTATTACATTAATAACTCTACTTTCCTTCAAGGATGCAGTAAAGGAGCTCTCTTCCACTGGACTTTATTCTCGCAACAACCCTATGAGGGAGGCCAGGCTGGGAGAGACGTTGGTCCAGGGTCACTAAATAAGTTTCATGATTCAATATGGGGGCTGGAACCTGGATCTCCCCACCTTGGTACTCTAATTATTACATGACACCGGTTTTTTAACACACCAGAGAAATCTCCTAAGAAATGAAATTGGAGGCAAGAAGCTTCCAAACCAAAATGGGAGAGCTGGAGGGCTTAGTTTTAAGGGAGGATATAGATAGAGGAGATGTGACAGAAATTTGGTGAAGTAAAGAGAAGCAGTCAGATATGGTCATCTCTGGTTAGTAGCTTTCTAGGAATGACAGAGAAGGGTGTGGTGGAGATGGTAGTTTTCTGAATGTGAGGGAGAACATACTGTTGAGAAAACTAAAAACCTTAAAAGAAGCTGACTCTTCCACAGAGTCACTAAGGGTGTGATACCAGGCACCAGAAGTCACAGAAGTACTCAAGACATGCATTTATCATCTTCTCCAAAATAGTCAGGGGGAACAAGAGATGGAGAATGAAATCAACGAAGCATCTAGAGGAGAAAATTTTGTAAGAAGAGATGACTTTAACTACCTTCTCATTGACCAGAAAAAGGCATGTTCCAGTCATAACACGGAAGTAAACATTCCAGATATCCAAATGACCGTTTATGATTGGTTATGGAACCAACCAGATGAGGAACAAGCTCTAACTGAAACCTAAGTGATATGGTTTGAGACCCGGTGTGATATGTGAATGGCACAGAGCCAACTGGAAAGAGTGACCATAATGCTATCAAATTTAACTTATATTCGAGTACGAAAAGTACCAGGGAATTCCAATACAGTACTTCCTTGATTTCAAGAAAAGTTCTCCCTAGCCTGCTACTGCAGAGACTTTTATCCAAAATGGCAGCAACTAGCCTTTGCTACATAGAGCCGGAACTATGCTCCCACCGTCAGTAGAAGTTACAGTAAGTATATCAGAACTCTTCTGTGCACCAACAAAATCCTTAACGTCTGACTATCCATTAGGTCATGTATAGAGGCCTCTGCTAAATTAAGTTAGGTGGGTGGCAATGAGAGAAAAGAAGCCTTCTCAACACCCTCTTAATGGAATCACCTCCCTCAAAGAGGCTAGCCTGCCCACATTTCTCTTCTCTCTCGCATTTTTTATTTTTATTATTGGTGTTTCCAAATTTTTATTGTTTTGTTTGTTTGTTTGTATGTATGCATGTATATGTGTGCGCACGCGCACGCATATAGAGAGAGCATGTGTGTGTTTTAACCTTTAACAATTGTTTTTACTGTGTCAATTGCCCTAGGATCATTTTGTTATCAGGCAGCATTGGGCATAAATATATTTAAAAAAATAAGTCTGCATAATGTGAAGCAAAGGCACTGGCATATCATGAGATTTTAGAGAACTTCTGCATTACAGGTGGAACATCCCAAGTGATTTTTGTTGTAACTAAAAAGTTTGGCCTGTAAGACTGTCACAGCAGGTTTGGAAACTAGAAAGCATTGTGTGCTGATGAGCATAAAACTGCATGGCAGGACCCATAGAAGTTCCAGAGAAAGTGTGTCTGCTTGTGCTGTGGAAACTTTGGGTAGAATGGGCTTTTCTAGATGAAGACTCAGATCAAGATCTCCTACAAGCAATTCATTTACAAAGTTCTCTTTCCTGTTTCACAGAATGACAGGGCTCTAATATCAAAACTGGACTCAAAAATCAAAACTTATCCTCTAGTGTATTTCAGGAAAGTTCTATCTGATCAAGATGGAGATTTTGTGATTAGAACTTGATCTGGGGCTAAATCCCTACCTCAAGCTTCCTGTTTGGCTGTAAACAGATCAGTCAGTCCCCTGCGGTTCAGCTGCCCACCAATAAAATTGGGAGGGAACTTCCTTTCTCTTTTGTACTCAGTCCCCTTTGCTATCCTCTCTCAGAATCACATAGCAGCTTGTTTTAAGATAAGCAACACTTTGGGCCAGGTATTTTATGACAGGTTTACGTAGCACCTAGTGAAAAGTGGTTGTGACCGTTTCTCAACATTGTAAACTGAAATCTCAAGACGTAGCCTGGGAAATCCCTAGAACTGAAAAAGGCAATGAACTTGGGCTTTGGTTTATATGTTGCTTTAGCCCTTTGGCTTGGGCCCCAAGCAAGTCAGCCACACTGAAATCACTATGAAAACTTAGGTATAATTAATGTTAATTCCTGCTGACTTCAACAGGATCTACACTTAAGCTCCTACAAATGAGGGCTACTTGTTCCCGTGATGTGTCATCATATTGGCTTTGAGTTATGTTACCTCTATGAATGAGAGATTTCCAAAAGATCCTGTCATGAATAGCCTTGTTCATGTCTCACAAACCCAGAGGTCGGGCTTCCTAACTTTTTATACTGAACAAGATCATACCAGTATTTTCAGGAAGCCATTTCACAAAGCACTTCCATATACATATGATATGTGAACGGCAGGTGTACATTCTTCAAACACAGGCAGCCAGTCAACAATCCCAATACGGGCTCATCGTGTCTTTATGGCATGGATCTACCTCATACCCTTAATTTTAGAAGTATTCAAGTTTTTTGGCCCCAAAGGCTACGTAGGGTATCGCTTCATGGGATGAGGACCGCACAAATACATGTGAGCATCAGTATGTACATACACATGCACCTCCCAGCAATTATCTCCTCACTGGGAGGGAAATCCTTCTATCTAACCTCTCTCCAATGTTGGAAAAAATGAGGTGCCAGGACACTTATGAGGGGCATGTGGCTGCTGGGGCATGCGCCATGCTATTAATGTACGAAACACGAGCAGAGCTACAGCAAACATGATGACGGTGTTAAAAAGGGAAATTCATAAACACATGCATAGACTTTTGTCTATGGGTTAGAACACTCTGCCACTGATAATGTTTTTTTACATGTTCTTTGAAAGCTGTTTTTTTCCCCCAAATTAAAATATGCACTACAAGATATAAATTACTTAAGAAGTCACAACTGGCAAAAAAGTGTTACACTCTTATGACTTGCACATATAAATTGGTGTTTCCTGTCATACAGATGCAGACTGTTTGGAAATGTATTTGCATGAGTTACAGTAGGGGTATAAGTGTGTGCAGGCAAAGACTTCAAGCTTTTGGGATCTAATTTGTGTTCTTTCACTAGAAACATGAGATCCACCAACCAGATCAAGATGTGAAACAGTGTTTCAGGTGGACAGACATATGCTAAAGGACTAAGGAATAGAGTGCTTCTCAGCACATGAGCAGCCAGAAATTAGTGATCAATACCAAAACCTAGCTCACTTGTCCTTTCATACAAAACCCACGAAACTCCAGGGCTGCCCTCCCTCCAGCTATTTTTCAGTAACCTAACTGGTAGTGGAGTGGGCATGGAATCAAAAACCCTTGCTGATCTAGTGCAAATTACCCAGAGATTTACTAGTAGATTCCAACTGACCTTCTTATCACCATAAGTAATTCACATGGGTATAGAATTGGTAAATGTCAACATCTTGCAGATTTTCATATTTACATCTAATTCTTGAGCTTTTAGGGGAGCAGTTTGAAATCATCAATCAGTTGGATATCTACTGGTTAATGGAAAGTCAAGTGTCTCCAGTAAATAACCAAAATTCATCCCCACCATTTTCTGAAACAGAGCATCATTTCCCAATGACAGGTTTAAATGTTAAGCATAAGGTGTAAAAAATGCTTGAATTATGAAGTTTATTTTGGGCTTCCTATCAATCTATCATGGTGAATGCTGGCCTTTTACCAGTACATTACAGGAAACTGAAACCTGGTAATTAACCAAAAGTGCTTCGTCAGCCTTGAGATTTATTAGTAAGTACTAGAAACATTAAGCAATGTGAGGTTGTTTCAGGCATTTATCAACAAACGTTAGTAAACTTCCCACTTTACTTACAGCTTACTGAAATTTATTCTTGTTACATCTGTTTTTGTTGCCGTTGTTAATAATTCCCTGAAGGTGAAAAACTGACCATTTGTTGTGTGCCTTCAAGTCACTTCTGATTTATGGCAACCTTAAAGTGAATGTATCATGCGGTTTCTTGACAAGATTTGTTCAGGGAAGGGGTTGCCTTTGCCTTCCTCTCAGGCTAGGAGAGTGTGACTTGCCCAAGGTTACCCAGTGGGTTTTCATGGCCAAGTAGGGAATTGAACTCTGTTGTTGGGTCTCCCAGGGCCCTAGTCTAAATTCAAATCACTACACCAGGCTGGCTCAGAAAACTCTGTGCCAGGATTAGGACCCATGCTTCCACTTGGATGCCAGAATAATGCTTTTTATTAAATATTCTTTGGCTGAAAAAAAAAAAGTCTGACTACAGCCAATGAGGGGATGTTTTACTGTATGAATTAGAGCTGGAAATCTTAGTTTAGTTGAGAAAATAATTAAAATCATATTATCACCAAAATAACAACTGCAATTTATTTATTTAATTTATATCCTGCTTTTTCCAAGTATGGCTCCCAAGGCATCTCACAACACAAGTTAAAGCCAAATAAAGTTAAATCTGTATTACAACTCCCATGGGCATAATTTATTTCCCTTGAAGAGGTTATATGAGTTATTGCCTTACACTCAAAGGTCCAGCTGTTTGTAACAGAAGATATTTCATCCAACAAAGTGTTTAAAAGTAAACAAAGATACTTCACAAAATGCAAAGTAAAAATAAGAATGTTTAATATATTTGCCATAATTTTTAAAGGGGTGGGAAGAAGAGATTAAACACTGAATGTTCAAGTTTCATAATAAGGAAGCTGAACTTGACTTGCACTAAATGTGACAGTTTTGTGTTCGGTTTAGTATCAAGATATCATCAAAACTGACATTAAAGGAAGGCATCACATTGATTTGGTGGAAAGAGATGGCGTTAAGACCATGAGCCCAACAACAGGGATCAACGCACACAGAGAAATACATTCATCTACATACCACATAATTGCTGACTGTTTCTGTTACTACACTCCGAACTGGAGCTTTGGAGCCTCCGATAGCTGACATCGCTGGAGATGGCGGTGGAATCAGAGCTGGAGAAATGGCAGTTGCAGGCAGAGAAGGAACTACAGAAGGAGGAGGTGGGGTTACAAGGACAGGAACTGGTGCTGGGGATGGCGGAGGTGGTGGTGTTTTTGGCCGAGCGAGGAGAGTGGATGGTTTAGCCTCCGGTGTTGAGACCACTTTGCTGATGACACTGTCAAGGCAAAAGGAAACGAAAAGGAGGGTAAATATAACTTTGCGCTGAAACCACTTCTAGTTCAAAGTTGGGGGGGGGAGAGGCATAGGATTTTTTTAAAAAATTAATGATAAGATTAGTTTGTTAGCAGTTTGTGATAGTTCTAGATTTTCTTTTCCCCCATTCATAGTATCATCCACTGCTAGAACCAAACACCTGGCCAAAAAGAAAATTTATAGATTAATTTACGGATTTCAACCCCAGACCACTTCACGGGTTTAGGAGAGAAAGAAAACTGATATGAAAACTGCTCAGAAAATACTAATTAATACTAATTAAAAATTACACACACACATCATGAACCTGTACTAAGATCTCCCTTCAGAAAGACAGATGTTATAAAGGCAGATCCATTTGGTACTAGCATTCCAAAAAATTTCAGGAATAATGCAAGAATTGTATAATTGGGGGATTCAACTTACTATAGGAATTTATTATTATAGAAAATTTATTATATAAATGTATTATATTATACTAATTATATAAATTTATCTAATATATAAAAGTCAAAGTTTGTGAATTTGTCTGTGTCAGGCAAGAAGACCTCATATGACTGGCTGCCTATGAAGATTCTATGGAAGCTTGGGCTTTGCAGTTTAGGGAGAGGCCTTTAGAATTCTCAGCCAGAAAGCTCTTGGGTCTGGCCAGTTGCTATGGAGATGAGGTCTAGCAGCAAGAAGGAGGAGGGCAGTGTATTCCCTCAGAAACCAAACCTCTGTATGTAAACAACTCTGAATACAGATAGGATTGGGGACTATGGGGAAAAGTTAATGGTACTGGACAAGAAAGTTTGGGGAATTAGAGACACAGGATCTCAGATCTTTCTATTACCTATGAAGAAATAAAATCCCAGGCAACGCTGGGTTTATATGCTAGTTATTATATAAACTTATTATTTATTATAGGAAATTTATAACAATGGGGAACAGGGAAGGAGAAGCAAGAATAGAATTAGGCAATATGAATAGCCAAGCTAGGAACAAGAAAAGGCTATATTTGATGGAGTGCCTTCCAATCAAACAACTCATGGTAGGTTGGTTAATTTAATCGCTTTGGTTGGCCTGGGGCCCATGCAGCATAGCCAACTGTTTCAAACAGGGGCCAGCTGAGTGCTGGGGAGATTTACAGGTAGGGATTGAAAGCAATAGTGTTTCTTGGTTTTGTATATATTTCCAGTTGCAGACATGTTATCAGCCATCTTTGTCCAGTGGTCCCATATCCAACCTATAACTGATAGATGCCTATCCAAGCTTCCTTTACAAGCTTCTGAGTTGTTATATATCTATATCTATATCTATATTTATCTCTACCTTTCTTATTGACTTTCAGATTTTTAGCAAAAAGTGCCTTATCTCAACATACTTTCTAGATTGTTTAGTTGTCCTTCAACTGATTTGGGGGAGCTGCTGGTTTTCGATCTTGATTATGTCCCTTCTTGGTCCTGTTGCTTTGGTCTTTTATATTAAGCAACAACTTTACTGTAAAGTCGAAGGCTTTCATGGCCAGAATCCACGGGCTGTTGTGGGTTTTTCAGGCTATGAGGCTGTGTTCTAGTGGTATTTGCTCCTGACGTTTCACTTGCATCTTTGGCTGGCATCTTCACCATCTCCACCTCCATTTCTCCAGATCCTCTGAAGATGCCAGCCACAAATGCAGGCGAAATGTCAGGAGCAAATAGTATTAGAACACGGCCTCATAGCCCAAAAAAATCCACAACAACCCAACAACTTTATTAACCAACACCAAAAAGAGCCTCAAAAAACAAAATAAAGCAAAACAAAACATGCACACATACAAAAAACCAAAGACACACATATTTTTATTTTGATGAACTGCTCTTGCACTGTATTTTATTGCTCTTCTGTTTGCTGCTTTGAGAGCCCTTTTGGCTGGAAAAGCAGCTTATAAAAGCTTTGTTTGAATAAATAATTGCCAAGAAACAGAAGAAGAGGCCAGAGAAATCACTGTTCCATTCAGATTGTTTGAGAGCCATACACAAGAGGATCTGCAAAATGTGAGTTCTCGCTTTCATTAGATGACTACAGAAATAGTCATCTCTGATTAAGATGAATAATCGATACACACAATTTACTCAGCATTCAAATATTAATTGCTGCTTTCTGTGGAATCTGAAGCAAGATGTCATTGTGGTAAATATAGACTAGGAGCAAGGGATTACGCTGGTAGGGGATGGAGAAGATTACAATTCATTAATGGATTGTGTTTTCCTACAATGCAACAGGTAGCCAAGTTACCTGGAAGATGGAGGGAAGGCATTAGGGCACCTACAAGCAAAATGGGATGGAGAAGGGGGTTCCACGCCAGAGGACCAGAGGAGCTTTACAGTTTAACCAGCCTGCAGTGCAGCTTTTATAGAGTCATAGCATCTTGGAGTTGAAAGGGACCACAAGGGCCCCTTCCATGCAGGAGTACACAACTAGAGCATTCTTGAAACATGGCCATCTAACCTCTGTTTAAAGACCCCTAAAGACATTGTCCATCACTATTCCCAAACCGGTGATGTGTTGAACTATAACTTCCATCATTCTCAGCCAACATGGCTTATGTCTTCACTGCCTGGATACAATGGGAACTGTATCTCATTATATTCGGAAATCAGCAGTTTGGGAATGCTGGAGTCAAGCAACAAGACAAAATGTGTATCAAAAGATTAGAACTGAACATTCATGCAATTATGTGCAATAGGCATTTTGAACACATCAGAACGGTGAATATAAGAAGCCTGCTTTGCTACCATTATTGAATTAGCTTGCCTGCTTAAGTTCGTTTACGTTTTGCTATGTTAGCCTGGGAACGGGAAAGAACTAAGGAAGAATGTAAGAAAGGCGGAAGATCAGAGTTGCCCATTTCAGATACAAAGCCAGTTTTTCTATTCAAAAATGTGTTCCCAAAAGGATAAGAAAAAATAAAAAGAAAGTCAATGTACATAACTAGAAGCACCCTGTGTTGGATTTTCAATATGAGCAAAAAACAGCAGTGATTCAATGTACCACTTTTGTTTTGAGAAGGAGTAAACAGATGAGGAATTCTCTAATCCCACAAATAGCTCCTGCTGACAAGATTGTCCTCAGCAGTACAGTGCAGCTATTCTCCTATGCAGTGGGCCCTCAAAGCCTTAGCTTGTAGACCTTCATCCAGTGAAAAAAATCAGATTATACTGCCATCAAGGGTAGAAGGCAGATGTCCACTTGCACTTTCTCATTCATGCTTAAAAAAAGAACATTGCAATTCTAGCTTGATGAAGGATAAAGTCATGGTAAGGAAATCACAGTTCTAAAACGCTGGAAGGGCTGTGCTGGGCCTTGTTTTTTTGTTTTTTTGAAAGATGGGCACCTCAGCTGTGATATACCCTTTCCAAAAAATCCATAGCTGAGAGTTTTACTCTTCATTTATCAGAAGACAAAATAAAGATTGCATTTACATTGGCACTATTCTAAGGCTAAGGAACTTGTGGCCTTCCAGGAGTCTCAATGAGACAATCTCTGACTGCAAATCACAAGAATAAAAATGATTTGAAACGGAACTGTAAAATGTTAAAATGGAGAAGTATATTGCACACCTGAGTGAATACATAGCAGCACTGCACTGCTGTCAATAAGCATCAAAGTGCACATCCCATTGAAATCAATGTGCTGAGGAAGAACAATTCACATGCAGATGTGTATCCAATGCACACTTGAGTGTGGATGCAATGTGTTGCTTTCAATAGAAATATATTCCTACATGCCTTTGACTATGTCTTCTTTTAAAAGCAACACAAAGTGGAGAAGATTAGTACACTTGGTGCCAGTTTGTACTCTCAAACCAAAGGGGCTTTCTGTTTTGATGGGGGGCGGAATTATCTGAGGCCAATTGCCTCCCATTCCCAGATCCCTCAATCTTACAATTCAGATGACTTTATCTGGGTGGGAAAGAGTGGATTGCAGGGGAAGAGTGAAGTGTTGGATGTTCATGTTGGGGAACATGTGCCTCCCCCTCCACATGAAACTTTGGCCCTCAAGGCTGAAACAAATGAAGTGGCTGAATGACTCTTTCCTTATAGCCTGTCAAAACCCCTGCCCAGCTGATAGAGAGATAAGAGAAGCTTGCTGCTCTTTTGCTGCAGGTCGTATTAGCAGGGAAAGACTTTGCTTTAGGCAAATTGGGTTGGAGAATCAAGGGATTGGTCCTTGGAATTCTTCCTGGAGACTTGATCTTTGCTTCTCATCTGCAGAACCCATTCTGTCCTCCCTCTGAGCCTCTTTTTCAGTCTTCTGTATCTGCACACTCAGCTGCCCATTTTACTAACAAGGGGAAGTGATTGATTGGCTTTGTTTGAAGTGCACCTTTAGAACATGTGTATGACAACAAGCCTGGTCTGTTTATCTCTGGTATCATATCCAAGATCTGGGCTACAAAGAACGCACACTTCAGCCCACCCACCACTCCCTTCAGCTAATGAAGCTCTGGAATAGTAGACACAAGAGATGGTTTTCTCTTACACCATTTGACAGCAATGGGGCAATCTTGCAAAAGGGTGGGCTCCTTGGTCAATCTATCTGACAGCAACATGCAGAAGATGAATCAGAGCCAATTACAACATGTTTCTTCAGTCTTGCCTTGAATGGTAAGAACTCAAAGGCCAAGTCATCAACATAGATACACAGAAAAATTTTAACAGCCATGGCAAACTAGTGATGAGGAATTAAAAGTGTGAAGACTTACATAATACCACAGAGCAGATTAGCAGGGCAAGTTGCAGATACCTGCTTCCCCGTGTCTGCTAGCTTTTCTATTATAGGCTTAGTTGGTTGATTCAACCAATATATGACCCTATATAAAGAAGGGCCATTTGGCAGTAGGAGAGGGTGCACTTTTACATGAAAATGGTATCAAGGTCCGCCTTTGGCACTCCTGGCTTAAAAAGGGGATTGGGAATTGTACAGCATCCCAGTAGCCCTAGCCAGCACAGAGAATGATAAGGAATGCTGCAAGTTGCTATCTAATAGCAATCTGGAGGGTTGCAAGATTTTCTGGGCTAAAAGGATCTCAGCTAGCAAGGCTGAGAAAAAGCTGTGCCCTGGAACTGGACAATCACTCTCAACCAGAGGTGCTACATGAACAGTGGTGAAAAGCAGCTTCATATTCATCATAGGAAGATCACACCTGTCCCCACCGATAACTGCAGGATGAAAGCCAGAGAAATGGAGCCACTCAAGTATTTGGCTTAGTAATCACCAGACTTTTCAAATAAACCTCACAAATCTCGGAGTTTTGTCTGCACTGTTCAATGCATGCAGGCAGTTCTGGACAACTGGAGTTCCTTCTCACTTTCACCATAAAGAACAGTGGTGGCAGCAAATAATAAACAATCAAACAGCAATGGGAGATCAGGGCAAAAACAATTAAACAGAATCTTCTCTGCAAAAATTGCTGCATGCACAAAGTGAGCTGCCATACTGTGAAAGGAGATCAATATATACAGAGATGCCACACTACTGCAAATACTGGGGTTATACAGGCATAATCTTAAATAACACTTGTAGACATTTGCTTCTTTTGGGTAGGAAAGTGACAAGAAATATAACGGACCCTTCCTAGGTCTGATTCAGTTATAAAGAGAACCCACCATTTCACATTATGACAACATGCTGGGGAAGTGCAGTAGCTCAGTGGAAGTGCACATACCTGTATATGGAAGGTCCCAGGTTCAATCCCCAGTGTTTCCCATCTGAAATATTGGAGACCAGCTGCCAGTCAATGTAGACAGCATTGAGCTAGGTGGACCAAATGTTGGATTTTGCATACAGCAGCCCCTTATATTCATATGTTTATGGTGAGCCTTGGGCTGATGTGTCCATCACTCACCCCTCCTGTGGGTACTTCCACCTTCAATTTCCACTGCACTTGAAAATTGATTTATTTAAACTAATATGAATAAGGAAAAGATCAGCCTAAGTCAGAATTTCAGGTTCTTGATTGTTCTCAAACAATCTAAGCAAACAGCAATTCCCCAAGTTAAAAGTCATACAAAATGGTGGTTAGTTTAATAGCAAACTAGCAAGCAAGCAAGAGAGAAGGAGATGCATAAGACGAAAGAGATGCATAAGACCGTGGTCTGCCAAAATCCATTTTCCCAGTTGAAAAGCATGCTTGCCCACTATGTCTGAGTCAGGCTCAAATCTTAGGACTGACACATCTATTCTGGTTGGGAATATCAATGGGATTTATGCCTACATATCCAAGGGGTAGCCATGTTAGATTGTTGCGACAGAAACAACAAAGAGGTCTTAAATACTGTCGAGTTTAATTTGGCATAGATTTTCATAGTAGCAGCAGTCAATAAAGTCTTAACCCTAAAACTTGTTGGACCTTGAGATATCATAAGATCCTTTGCTTATTTTACTTATGTCATGTTAATATTTTTGCAAACTATGGAAATAACTGGGTATGAAATTAGTAATTTTTCTTCTTTACAAAAGAAAGAAAAGATCCTCAGAAAGCAGAATGTTGGGCCAAGTTGCTTGTGCACAATACAGAGAGATCCCTTTCTCAACTGAAAGAAACAACAAGCAACAATCCAGAAGCTACTACCTTCCCAAAATGCAATTGTACCTAGTGAATCAGTAGGAGTGACCATGGGAATCCCTCAATATACAGATAGTGGCAACTTTTCAAAACATACAAACACCAGCACACATGCATACACAATCAAGCCCACACAGAACCTGCTCAAAGCAGTGAGATCACAGATTATGCTTCTCTAGAGGCTGCTTGCTTGGCAGTGTTTTCAACCACAGTAATACCCTTCATTAAAAGATAAAAAATAAATTATGGGATCTTTTTTTCTTCCCAACAAGAATTGCCACCCCAGAATAAAGGAGTGTGTGAGAAAAGCCTTGCAGCCTTGCTGGAATGAATCTTCAAGCAACCACATCAACCTAAAGTTGAAAAAGTACCAGAGGTACCACTCCCATCCCAAAAGATGTGAGAATGGCAGAAGACTTGAGTGAGCAGCTGGTCTTGTTCCAAGTGTCCTTTCCACTCGCTTCTCCTGTTCCAGGAATCATGGCACCTGGAAAAGGTGCCATACAAGTTCTAGTCCTGCAATGCAAATCATCTCTTTCTTGTATGAAAGTCGACAACAAAGGTGGGTGGCTTATGGCTCTCCAGGTGTTGCTGGACCTCCAACTCCTGTCAGCTCCAGCCAACATGCTGATGAAGGATGATGGGAGCTGCAGCCTGACAGCATCTGGACTGTACCCATTCTAACATTCCTGGTTTACAATAATAAAAACTGAAACTGTTTAAAATGAATGGACATAATTTGTGTGCAACAGTGACTTACATTTTCCATTTTTGTGGATTCCACTGTGTGAATGGAGAGCATTTCAATCCTGGTGGAAGAGAAGAGGGACCCTGGGATGCAGGGGAGTTCAAATGGGCACATCAAAACTACTTGGTTACGGCATTCTTTCAGACGTGATCTGGATAAACTCATGAGATGCTGTAGTGTGAGAAGCTCTGCCCATTTGTAGAGTTACTTTGGAGGCTACAACTCACAGAATCCCCTAGCAAGGCCATGCTGAATGAGGGATTTTGGTAGTTCTCGTCCAAAAAGAACAACTCTTCCATTCTCTACAAAGGGGAAAAACAGGATGGTCCTAGCCTGTCCATTCTCCATGGCAAAAATTTGGCCTTGGTGGCTTGGCTTCAAAATCACTGCACTGTCCACTACAACACAGCAAATGTGAATCCCACTTTTTTTTCCTTTTTCCTCAAATAGCTGCTATGTTTTTAACCATCCAGTGTGGACCTGAGAGCTCTCATTCAGTTCAACTGAATGAAGGTCCCCAAACCACGCAATCCCAGGGAAGGCAAAGCCTGAATTTTGCAAGGGCAGAGCAAGTTCTACCAGTCATCACAGTGCCACAGGTAGGTAAGTAGATTGCTTGGGTTGTAATTGGCTTGCACTGACACAAGCTGTAACATGCTGCATCTGAAGTACGGCAAGCCTCGGTAGATGTGAAATGATTTCCTATCTTTGGAAGCAATTCATTTGATTTCAATCTCATCCTTACAGGCAAAAGCATCATGACTGATTAAAATACATGGAGATGGGGGAGGGAATGATACACCACAGACACTAAAGAGGAAGCAGCTTTTTAAAAGTCAGATTGACTTCCCGGGTCTATTGAGTAAGTGCAAGGCATTGCTGATAAAGGCAGACGTAATGCTGTTTTTCTGCATTTAAAAATAGACAAGATCTGTAACCAGAAAATCCAACTTCTGTACATGACTGTGGCAAATTTACTAATATTTTAATTATTATAGTTTCTTCTATGATTTTTACTCAAAACAATCAGAGAGCTCCATCTATCTCTAAGGATGTGTTTGTGTGAAATGCCAGTGGTGGATAATGCTCATGTGGATAGTGGCCAACACTTTACAGTTGAGCCAAACTTGGATGTTACTGCCCTATTCCCTTTTTGGTTGATTTCCTTACCACCAATGGAACACAATCATTATCTGTCCACGGTTGTTATAGCCGGCTGAGCAGTTAAAAAAGTTCACAACAGTTCCCATACACCTCAGCTATGAAGGCTCATTTTAGTCAGCTGATGTTTAGAGTTGACAGTCAACAGCTACAGAGATTTCAAAGACTGCAGAAGTGGGCATTTGTCTTTGTCTTATTACTAAGTTTATCTGATTGTGGCCAAACCACTCTGTTTTCATAAATCTCTCTGTTCTGTACTTTCACATGACACCTCACCCTGCAATCTACAACCACAGACTATACTCTAACAGATTATCCAAAGCTGGCTTCAGTTTAATAAATAATTATATATACAACATCTAGCTGTGCAGTCTTCTAAGCTAGCGGTTCTTGAATTTTGTACCAATGAGACTCAATGACATGTCTTTCAACAGAATCAGTTCCTCGAAAAACATGTGCATCATCTGTTTGTCACTTAATGTTAGGGATGTCCTTCCTCAACCTGCATTCCCATTTCATTCCATCCTTCATCTATATAAGGCTGATTTTGCTTTTGATTCTCAAATGGAAATATACATTCTTTTTTGTATGCATTTGCTGTAAGATTTATGTTTTTCCCACACATTTTCCCCAATTTAAGAATTTTTGTATATGTTTCCCCTATTGACTAAAGTGTGCTTTTGCATGTCTTTAAACTGCATTTTAGCCATTTTTTTAAAAAATGTACACCTGGTTCTGCACGTATTTTATTTCACTGAAAAGTCTTGCAAATAGGTGAATTCCTGATCAAATAGAACTTTATTTTGCAGAGTTTCGGAAGATGTGAGATGGACAATTTCAGCAAGAATCTCAGCTTCTCTGAAATTCTTTTCCATCCTTACTTACTGCAAAAGTTCCATAGACATTGCACATTTTAAGAACTTGACAAGCAGGGTTTTTTTTTTAAATTTGGGAAAATTGGTATTGCAACTGAAAAAAAGAATTGTGGGAACCTTATGCAAAGAATAAAATGAATTTTGATCACGTTTTGATCATGCAGAAAAGCTCTGGTAGAAGGAAATAACTGTTTGGATGCTCCAGTAATTATCAATGCAAAGAAACAGATATGCAAAAGCTGACCGTCCTTTCATATTTCAACCACTTGGTAGCATTAAATTTAGTCACAAACCTGGATGAAGTTTCTGTCTAAATGTCTTGTACACCTTACACCACATGGCAAGAAAAATCAAAATTTCAACTCATAGTCCCAACAAGACAAAGAAAATGGTACAGCCTTTTTATGTCATATGCATCCAGCTTAAATAATGCCTGTAGCTAAAAGTAGTTATGGATGTTCTACAATTGGCACAACTGAATGTCAAAACTACAAGTGGGGTGGGGAGATTTTATTATACTTGCTGTAGTAAAAGGCATGACAAAGTCCAGTTATTACATAAGGAAAAGGAAAAGGAAAAGGAAAAGGAAAAGGAAAAAAACAACAAAAACACAAGATCATACAAAGTAAAAGACAAAACTGAAGAATTCTTAAGAGAAACTGATTAAACTTCAATTACCAAATGCACACGTTAACACCTAAAACCCCAAGTCCACGTTTTCACATACTAATTTGTACCACTGATAGCAGTGTTAAGATTCACATGATTAGTCACTGACATGGAATAATTAAGAAATATTTGTAGTTTAGAGATGAGTGACTGAATACCTGCACTATTAAATGAACTCAAACTTATTGTTTCTTTAAATGAAAAGAGAAGAGATAGGTGGATAATATCACTGTAAAGTTTAGTCATTATGTGACACTTTCTTTAGCTGCACACCTGGATGGCTTCAAGCAGTTTTCTGCTACTATTTTGATTAGTTTCTTGACTGGCACATCCTCTGAACCTTTCATGGGACAACCATGGCTCTTAACAGACATCAGCTGCTCCTTGTGGTGATGATTTGGCTACCTTTTTTGTTTTCCAAAAGAACTCCCAGATATCTACCATCCACTGATGCCATCAGTTCTAGGTTTCCAAAATTCAAGCAACGGATTTAAAAACGCAGCTGACCTCTCCATGGCTGCTTATCTCTGCAAGGCTTTGGATACACTACTCGTTCTCAACTTCAGCTAATTTTTTTTTTTAAAGTAGGTAAGGTAAGTCCAAATTTCTGTGATGGGGAACCCTGGGGAAGCAAAATGGTATATATCACCAACTCACCAGCCATCAACCCCAACTTGCACCACTATATGCTTTTAAATAAAACTACTACAGGCCAAAGTATGAATGAATGGGCTCATAGAACTGTGGCACTACATGGGACAAGGCAGAAGAGGCCCAGTTCCAAAAAGCAACATGCACAAACAATGAAAAGGAAAAGCGGCTGAACTGGGCCATAGCCCCTCTCTTGGCAACGGGCCACATCTCCATAGGAGGGCCAGCCACAAACATGTAAAGAAGTCTATTCCAAACAAGGAATGAGAAAGCACCCTGTTATATGGTGACCTTAACAAATAGAGAGAAAATAAATTTTCATGCAAACCCAGAGCAGCTCCTCAAATTACAGAGCAAAGATGTTAAAACTAGGCAGGTTCTGGTACTCTCCCCAAATAGAAAATACCTACCTATGTGCTTGTATTTAAGGACCTTAGCCCAGTTAGGTTTCCTAGACATGTTAATATATTTAAAGATCCATGCTGATCTGTTACCCACACTGTGTTTGCAATGCGGGCAATACAGACATAGCTGCAGCCAGCATGTTTTGTCGTCTTCTAATTAACCCTGGCCTTTAGAATACTAAGAGATGAAGGGAACATAATTTTGTTTAGGGAGACAGTCACAGGAGCCACCAAATTGTGCTATGGAGCAATCCCACAGGCATCCTTCTTCAGCTCCATGGCCTTGGCATGATGTGTTTTTGTTTTGCTCCTGCTGGTTTGTGCATGGAACCCTGCTCAGGCAGGTACATGTTTCAACCTGCCTGAAGTCATCTTCTTTTTTAAAATTAAGATGCACACACATCACCCATGCGCCTCCAACGCTCTTGTGCAACAAAGAACAGAATCAAAGAATCTTGTTGCATCCAGTAATTGGCCTTTTCTTCCCAATGACTCAAACCTCTTTATGGACTCATTTTGGGAGTCACTGCTTGAGTGTGGCCCAACAGCAACATGAAAATAATTTTGCTTCAGCTCCCCACCTAATACAACCTAGAGGAATAATTGGTGTGGTGGCTTCTGTAATTAAAAAAGAAATAAGAGGACCTAAATCAACGCTGGGACATGTTCTCATGCTTAAATACTGGAGCGCCTTTAGGAAAAAAAACTGGGAGGGTGATTATTTAACCCTTTTGAAAATGACATGTTTATCAACAAAAGCATAATTTATTGCCACATCTGTTTGAAAAAGGTACAGCCTACTCATCCCACTCATAAGGCTAAATGTATGGATTTGCACAGAACAGGCGTCTGCCAGAGGAAATTTCTAACTGTGCAAGTCTTAAGACAAAATACAGAGGCCCCAATCCTGAGAAAGGCTATTACATTAATGTCCTGTCGAACAACAACAATGCTGGGGGTGCTGGTTGCAACATGATTTAAATGAGAATAACTTTCCCTAAGTTAAGTTAGAACACAGTTTGTGATTTCTCAAGCTGAAACCTGCCAGATGATTTTTGTTATTAGTTATTCAACACACATCATTAACACACATGAAGTATTGTAGTTACACAAGCAAAGAACAGAGAGGTCCTTCTCATGAAGGAAGATATGATCTACTACTATTGCTACTACATTTTCATTCCACCCATCTTCCAAGGAGCAGAGGACAGTGATGATCTAAATTCAGCAATGAAGGATCCCCCAGAGGGAGAAGATAAAGAATGCAAGAGGTTGATCAACGTGAGAAAATATGGTTGTGTTTGGTTAAAACTTAGTTCTTACTGGGAAAGGAGGAGAGAGGGGTTAAGCCAAATGCCATGTGGAAAAATGAATTTTGAGGATTTGTTATGTGTTTTGTGTGTGTTGTTGTTGTTATTGCTGCTGTGTACCATCAAGTTAGCTTCTATTTATATTGACCCTATGAATAATACCCTTCCCTGACACCCTGTTATTAGTGCACAAGAAAGGTGGAAGCATATACAGCTTCAGAGAAGTCATTCTGCACATGCCTGCACATTCCTGCACAGGAATTTGTGCATATTTTGGTACACATTCTTCCTAGTTTACATACTGTTATAATTTTTTTTAAAAAAAACCTACCCTGTTGACCATAGTATGCATAGTTTTTAAATACACACACACACACGTACACATACACATACATACATTTATGCACTTTTCTGAATGGATAGATTAAGAGGGGGGAAAAATAATCTGACATTGATAGTTTTCTCCTGATGATGGGAAAGCACACACATCTGTGTTCTTGTTTTGGAGTTGGTTACATTTTTAAAAAGTTAACAATGCATATAAGATGTTATATTCAGAAACCAAAGGACAAAGAGACGTTATTTGTCCCCACTGAGATATATTATTTACGGCAGTGCTTCTTAAGCTACCAATTCCTCACCACCACTACGCCAGGGACCGGTACCATAACTGTGCCCATTGGCTACAATAGTTTCTTTCTTTCCTGGGAACTCTCCAGTGACAAGCCACTGATGGCTTGTAGACCAGCACCAACCCATGGAACACCATTTTAAATGGCACGAACTTACGAGGTTATGCAGGTAGTCAAAATTCAGCTAAAATTCAGTGTGGTAAGACAGCAATTTGTTCCAAGTCGGTTGTGTGTGGTTATTGGTTTAACTTTACTGGGTGACACTCAATGACATTCTCCCCTCCCCCAGGCAATTAGGGCATTTCTGGATAGGCCTATCCAAATTGGGGAGTTATTCTCATTGTCTGCAAGGACCAACCCTTTCTGTTCTGAGCAATGGGTGTACCTTATAAAAAAGCATCTACTTACTTCAAGGAATCAAAGAAGCTAACATTTGTACATAACCTTCCTGGGATGATTTTTAAAGGGTCCTGAGGTCAGGCAGACATACTCACTTTAGGTATCATGTGGGCAGACCTGGTTCTTAACCACATGCAAGAGATATTTACTGGAATCTCCAGTTTGTCAAAGAGACAGGGAAGACTTCTTCATCTTCTCTCTCTCTCTTTTTTTTTTTAAATACTCTCCTGCCTGGCATCTACAAAGCAGAGCGGGCAGTCCCATTTTGCACTAGAAACCCCAGACAAAAAGGTCAGGTAGAGGAAAGGGATTTGAGTGCTCTGGTTTATTCTATTTATGTCACTCGGTAATTTTAGGAAAAAGGGAAAAAATGTTCAAGTGAGGAAAGATGCAGAGACTGCCAGCATTTTTAAGTCTAACTTAACACTGTCTCAATGCACTGACAATTACTCAATGCACTGTTCTATTTGCTATGTATAAATAACAGCGAGCAAAGATGTTAAGCCCACCCAACCCCAGAGTCTCTGGATAGGATAATATGTATTACAGTAACCACAAAGTCATCAACATTTTAATGACTCAAATCCAGGCAAAATTCTAAATTCTGGAACCAATCCACCTATCAACTTAAGGCCCTTTCTCCCCAGAGGAGGAAAGACCAGTCTAAACAAAAATTCCACCAATATTTCTCTAAACCTGTCTATTTTCTTTCCTGAATTCGGAGAAAAGGTTCAGAACGGGCACGCTAACATTTCAGTTCTGTTATCCCACCATTAACACATAGCCATTCACTGCTGAGTGAGCCTTTGTCCTGTAATTGGGCTAACTATTAGATGTACAAACAGCAGAAGACACTCACAGCCAAGGCTGCATTGTCTTCCCTTCGTCCCAGTTGGGTCTTAAACCTTCTCCATTTTTCTCTCCCAAGTATCACTTGTTCCCTGTCTCCCTTTTTCATTCCACAGTCAAGTTCTCCTCCAGAGCTTTCCGCTGAATGGGCAGTGTCTCACAAGGTAACCAACACCGCCCACAGCTGCAGCCCCACAATAGCTCCCTCCTGCTTGCATTACAGCTTGTGGGAGACTTGGTCACGGTGCCCTAACTGTGGCAAACACTGGTCCGATTCATAAAAACGTGCAGGAGGAGGGGCCTTCCAGCAGGATCCCTTTACCTGTTTCCCCACCACAAAACAGGGAACTAAATGGAATGGGTCGTGAGTGGCTTTGGCCTGTAATGCAATCTTACTGCATGACAAGACAATAAAGAGCCAACCCTTCCCTCCTGAGCCACACATATAGAGCCAAGGTTAGAGGCAAACACAGTTTGGATAGGCCTACACAGGGAGCTTAATGAGCCCCATTATTTGGCTATTGTGGGCAAACACTATGAAGCCAGTAATCTAAATTACCAAAGTCTGAATAACTTGTCGCTAAATGGCACACTGAGTTCAAAAGAACCCTTACAATGACTCGCTTATTTTGCCTTGCAGAGGAGCATTGTCCCACCAAAGCCTAGAGGCAAGAGACCACTGTAAGAGAAATTCTGAACTTTACAGACGTCGGGAAATAAAACGGTAGTCTTCTGTAATGTCTGAACATATCACATTCTGCATTTAATAAACAAAGGATTTTTATTATAAGCTTCTTTATAAGCCAGGCACTTGGTTTAAAAAAAAAAAAAAGAGGCAATGCACGAGGAAGGTCCAGATTGATGGGTCCAGTAATTTCCCTCATGATTCTCTTGTAACTATCAAGTTGCTGCCTTTTGTACTGCCCAGCTTTGAAAATTCTGGTCTCAGGGCTGCTTACGGCCACCTTCACACTTAGGTAGCTTTATGCTGATGTCTGCTATTTTGGCGAATTCATAAAGTGAATCAGAGAGAAAGAGAGACATATATCTCTATACTCCTGGGAACTAATGCTAAGGAGCAGCAGTTAGCCCTGGGTACCTGGTCCATATTTAGGCCAAATTCCACCCAAAGTCTTGAAACTGCAATCCAGTATGAAACAAGGCTAAGGAAAAAAAATGCATAAAAATCAAAATTAAAAAGTTTTGTCATTTCTGGAGATACCAGTGATTGAGGAACTTCTGTCACTGAAACTGTGGTAATTTTCGCCTAATAACAACAACAACAACAACAATTATTATTATTGTTGTTGTTGTTATTTCTATCCCGCCTCTCCGCATGGATCGAGGCAGTGAACAACATGAAATACATTATACATTAAAAGACATTAAAAGACATTAAAAACATACCCAGTCCTCCCCACCCACCAACACACCTAAACCAACCCCTTGTAGTGATATTATTCCACTTTCAATGTTCTGTGGAATTCTGGGATTTGTAGTTTACTGAGGCCAAAGAGCTCTCTGGTTGAGAATTCTAAATGCTCCTCCCTAAACTGCAAACCCCAGGATTTCATAGGACGCTGAAAGTGGAATAACAACACTAACAGTGTAGAGTTGACATAGTGTATTTTGCAGAGCTCAGAAATATGGGTAACATAGTTACTTACAATAAGCGGTTAGGCAGTAGGTATTTCAAGGCATCTTGGAGACATTTTGACAGAACATTTTCTAGTTTTTATGTTATTCACCTAGCAGCTCTTGCTGGTGGGCCGGGGGGGGGCGGCTTAGACACCAATTTTAATCCACTTGAATCCATTCATACAGGTGCAGCCCAGTGTTCAGATGCTGTGATCCCAAACAATTTAGGATTTCAAAATTCCCTAGGAGACCCTATATGTGAAATACTTTGAACACTGCAGTACCATACAGCTGCCAAGTATTGTTATGAATGAATCGTGTTCCATGCAGGTTGGAGATGTGATTTCTGTGCGATAAACTAGAATGCTGCACAGTCTATGAAAGCATCAAAGCAGAGGGAACATCAAAGCAGGACAATCCAAGCTCTAAATCTAGATCATGATCAAAGGACAATTCTAATGGCCCCAAACTTTTAAAAAATTGTTTAAAAAATTCCTTAAAATCTCCCACTACACTATCTAGAGCAGCAGTTCCCAAACTTTCATCCTGCAGATGTTTTGAACTTCAGCTCCCACAATTCCTGACTATTGGCCAAGCTGGCTAGAGTTTCTGGGAGTGGAAATCCAAAACACCTGGAGCATCAAAGTTCAGGAAACACTGATCTAGAGGATGTGGGGAACACTTCCTCATGTTTCCACTGGGCTTTTTTCCTTCCCAAAATAGAAAGTGAGCAGAAGTCACTTCTGATGCAGAAAAAATCTTTGGGGAACAAAACATGGCAGAATTGTACCTCCAGGCATCTTAGTGTGTGTAGAAACACATTCTGAGTTTTGTAAAAAAAAAAAACATTAAAAAAAACACCACTTTTTTGAGGTGGCAGCCATGTGGGCTGTATTTTTCTCCATCCTTTATTAAAGCAATAAGCACAGGATCAATTAAACCTTAAGGAAGTGTGCATATGCTCAGTAAATTAGTTACGGCTTACCTGTTAAAGCATAACTAATTTATTGAGCATATGCATACTTATTTTAGGACTGTCTTTGAGAAAGTCTAAATTCTTTGCAAGAATCCCAACAGCCAGAAGCCATTTTGTACTCCACCTCAATTAGTTAGTGATCTATCAGGTGACCACACTCTATATTCTGTCCACGCTAGCACAAGCCACTGAAGAATTTTCTTACTACCACAATGAATGGGAATCTCACAGGATTCCCACTGTCAGAAAAGCCTTTTCTTTATAGGAAAGATAAATATGTCTATTAAAAAAGTTAACCAGACAATAGTTTGAACAAGCCACTCTGTGACAACAATACAAGGTAAGTGTTATAAACCGTATTGGCAATTTAATCTCACCACACCACCACACCAGCCTTTTCTAGCAAGCCAATCTGAAATGCTTCCCTATAGAGACCGAATTAGTGTTCTTGTGACACGATAACACAAGAGAACGCTCACATATGCACCAGCAGCTCATTCAAATCATACAGAAAAGCAGCCAGAAATTTCTTAAAAAGCCAGCAAACCAATGTCCTGGATCCATTAAGGATAAGATCTTTCGCAACAAATTAAATAAAACAATTTATGGAGGCCTGCGCTTGAGATAAAATAGATTTACGAGCTGACCTTTTATTCATTTAAAGAACAAAATTAGCTCTAATTGTATTAGAATGGAATCCAGTAAATTTCTTCTAATGTGGCATTTATGCAAGTGTTGCTGTAATTGTTTACTACAAAGATAGAAATGCTCTGATTATAATCTATTTTCCACTTGGTTTTACTATGCAGTCAAGGCACAGGGGAGGGGGGACACTTGAAATGTAACACTTCCTATAGACCGTGCTATCTTTATTTAGAAGAACTATATTGGAATCTCCACTGACTTGAGCAGCCACATCTAAATCATAACCAAAGGCTTAGTGGATATTTATATGGGGCTAGTTCATCTTCTAGAATACTGCTAGGCAACAACTAAAAATATAATAGTATGAATACCTATGAATTAAACAGCAAGCCTGAAGAAAAAGTGCTTTCTCTCATTTTAAGTCAGCAGCATCTTATCAGAGGCATTCCTCAGTGTGGAAAAAAAAAGGGAATGCATCTTCTAAGATGGCACAATGCATAGTTCACGCAAATGTTTCCATTAAAACTAATCAAAGGAAAAATACCCCTCGTTTAAACTTTGTAGTACCTATGCCATTCAGCAGCACAGCAAACAGATTAACATAAAATTAGATCTAGAAGTCCTTTGCCAAACAGTCTCCCAGGTGCCAAAAAGATCTTCAGCTTCTTGAAGATAGAGTGTTAGGCTGAGTGTACCACCAGAGAAGGTCTCTCTCCCTAGTCACCACCTGCCTGACTCCCAAGAAGGGTCCTTCACAGTCATCTTAATACATGGAACGGTTCAGGTGAGAGAACTACGCTATTAAATATGTGGCTGAGAAAAGAAATTTAGTCTGCGTTCAAGAATAAGCCACTCACCCGACTGCCAGATCAAAAAGGAACATGAAGAGGAGAAAAGAAGGGCTACAGAAAGCACAGAGAAGGAAAGGAAGTTATGCAGCACAGGTTCAACAAGGGATTAGGCATATTGCTGAGTGAAGGGGACAAAAGTGGATACACACTTATGCTACCGTACTGGACACCAAAACAACAAATACCAGCTCTCTATTAGATAAAGCAAAGCCAGGAATTTAGATGAATATTTCAGTAATGTAAAGGATTAGAAATCTCCATGCATTCTTTTGGTCTAAACAGAAAAGGCCAAACTCTGAGAAAGCAGGCTACCTTCTTATCCATAAAGATTTTGTAAGACAGGATTGTTGGACCTTAACAGAAGTAGTCAGAGAATGTTCAGCCACAGTTATCCTGCTATACTTATTGGTGCAAGCAATTTTCAATTCAATCTTACTAGCAACATGTGTATATCCCTTAAACCAACCTATTTCTTTTCAGCTTTATATAAAAAAGAGGTGTACATTGTTTCCCTTTCCTCATCCTCAAATACTAATCAAATGGCAAAGTTCAGGATGCTGTAGAAATGCCACCCACATAAAATATAAAAGCCACAGAAAGCAGTAAGTCTGTATGATTGGTGTTGGCCCTTACCCTAAAACATTTGAACTCGAACCAGGCTATTTCAGGTGAGCTGTTCTCACCATTTTCTATCACCTGGTGGGATTCTGGACTGAACAATGCATTAGGCTGGTAAGCACTACATCAGCGATGACAAAGTTATAATCCTCCAGATGTTGGATTGGATTCTCATCAGTCCTAGCCAGCACAGAAAACAGTGACGGACAACGGGAAGAACAGTCTAATAGCATTTGGAAGGCTCAGAAGTTGCCCACCCTGTACTAGAAGAGTCTTTTTTGTTGTGGCTTATTTCCCAGGTCCAACTGCATAGATCTCTTCTTGTCTTTGGAAAGCAGGCTGAAAGATCTTTTTTTTAAAAAAGCAACCTTTGGTGCTTTAAAGTTGAGTATTTTAAATGTTGCCTTGTTTTGGTTATTTTGCTATTATACTGCTAAATGTATTTTTCTTTTTACGTGAATCTTCTATGCACATTTCAGATTTTATGTGGCGTCTTTGCTGTAATAGAAAAATAAACATTAAATAAAATCCAGTAGTATACAGAGCAGCTGAGGTCACTGAGTTCTCACTGAATGTGCTGTACAGTCTGATGATAGATCCTTCTGCTGTGAAGTGTAAACTAATGCAATACATTCTCTGACCCATCTGCTAATGGTAGATTGTGTCAATTTCTCTCACTGGTCATCTTGCTTTTAGGACACAGTTTAGATCTTTGGTATACTCATTTCCTTGATATATCTAATGTAAGTTCGAAGAGAACTCTGAACATCTAAACTGTGCCACCTTCCTTCACTGGGATATGATGGACTGAAGCAAGACGTAGGAAGGATTATGTCTCGCACTTAACATACCACCAAAACTGAACTTTAAAATGAATGTTGGATCCAGCCTAAGGATCATATGATCTTCCCACACTAATGGTGCTGCCAGCTGCCTACTCACTTTGCAGACATCCAGGCCACTAGGAAAGTTACCCTTCACAAGTTCCTGAACTAGAATGGTGTAGAAGGACACAAATGGGAAAGATAAATGGTAGATGGCTGGAAGGAAAATTAGAGTAGACCTCTGCAAGAACTGCTTCCCCAACCTGGAGAAAGCCACACACATCCAGAATTTTAGATCTAAATGGAAATACCCATTGGGTCCTTAAGAATCTCTGGAACTTCCTCTAGACAGAACTGTAAATGTTGTTAATTGAAGATTGGAAAGAGGATACTAGGATAGTGTGGATTATGCTTGAAGTTAACCCTACTGAATCTAGCTAGTCCCTGTCAATGAGCAGATACAAAATTGTAGGTAGTCTGGGTCCAGGTGGAGAAATGGCTCCTAGATAAGGAGACTGGGAGATCTGGAATCCTCTAAGGAGGTCTCACAGATCAGAGAACCATGTAAGGCTAGTAAGGCTGAAGACCAATGAGCATTTATTTCACTCAGCGTTCTTGAGATCAGTGAAAACCGCATAAAATTACAGTTTCTATTTCTATTGTACAACCCAAACGTGCTTACTATTTGTTTCCCTTAGCAACTGACAACTGCTAAAAACAGACATAAATGGAGTTTATGTCTAGTTTGCATTCTCTTTGCTCTGCCAATCTGATATGATTTTCCGTGCCCCTTCTACGTATCAACTCCATCAGTGAAATCATAGAGTTGGAAGAGACCACAGGGGCCATCCAGTCCAACCCCCTGCCATGCTGCCTTCATATTGCCTTCCATCCAGAGGAATAGGAAGTTTGCCTCATTTTGTAGCTCCTTCTGTAGCTCCTTTTGACAACTGATCCAGGTTTCCATTGTTATCTTGTCTACATCTTTATAGGACACTAATACAGAGCTGGCAACACCACTTTTAAAATGTAAGTATTCACTGTTGTAAGCCACCAAAATATCATTATTGTTGATATAAGCTGAGCAGCAAACCTATATTAACTATGTTATGTGTTGTTACACTAGCACTGCTCATGTGGCAGACATAAGATGTAAATTGTTGATATCAATAAAGTCTTACAATAGAACATGCCAGTGAAAAATTCTTATTCTTGAGACTGGCTGTTCCAACATGTGAAGACAGCATCCCTAGAAATCACTGATTCCTGTAAGATTTCTCACCTCCATGATGAGAAAAGGACAAATGGAAATCTTCAGTGCAAAGCAAGTGTCTTTTGCTTTTGTGAAACAAAGTGCATCCACATAGCAAGCCCAGAAAGTCTGGTTGGTTGACGGAAGAGACATGGACAACCTATTGAATGCTTATAATTTTAAAATAGCATGCAAAACAGTTATGCAGGTTTGTGCAACTTGCACAATCTGTGCAACAACCCTACCCAGCAGAAAAGTTCTCACCAACTTTCAGACAAGGTAAAGAATCATATGCTTTCTCATTCTTGTACATGAGGACTTACATCTGTACAATCAAGGATTAACATTTCTCTAGTGATTCCATTTTCTTCACGCCAATTCCCTCACTCCCATTGTGTTACAAATCTATTGTTGTTTACCTTCCCAAACTTAGTAAATGATACTCCCACTCTCCTCCCCACACCCCATCTTTCCTCTTTCCTGATCAGCCAAGGCCTCCTCCAGAATCCTAGGCCAGGACAATGGTGCCACTTTCTATTCAGATTCCACCCTTCCCTGTGCCAACTGCAACCATCTACATTGCGCTGCATCTGTGGCTAATGGTTGTATCTTTTCAGCAGGCAGCACAGCATACCACCCTCCCCTAACAACCAAATTAAAATCTTCCCAAGTCCATCTATAGGTCCAGGCTCCCAATGTCTACCTGCTGCTTCTGGTCTTGCACTCTCTCTTCCCTCCATTCTGGACCCCATCTGTTCCCAATTCAACTTGGGACCACGCCAATCCTCCCTGACCCTGACCTAGATTTGGCCCAACTGTACATGATGTGGTTGCAGCAACACTACTGCTGCTGCACACCCATTCAGTCTTGCTGTAGCAGTCTCTCTTGCTCCTGGCTAGGGTGGCTAGGCTTGGGCAGGACCACACTGACCTGACCTTAAGAAAGGCTGCATCCACACTGTAATTCCTGAAGCTCTTCTCCTATTTGCTGTTCCTCTCTTTCTCACCTTGAGTGGTTGGACGTGGGTGGCTCTGCACTGGCCTGACTCTGTGGCTCATCGCTTGTCTCTTCAAGCTTGTAAGTCTCCTCTCCATCCTCCACTTGCTCAGCCACTGATGGCTGGACTGCTTGTTTGGTCTAATGCTTTGCAGTTGCAATATAATTGAATTTTTGCTGCTCTGCTCTATCATTCTTTGAGCATTGCTTTCTCATATCCACAGAGGGAGGCACAGCAAGTGGGAGAAGCAGGACTCCATGCCAGGCTGATGTGACTTTTTTCCCCACTTTTCTTCCCTGATCAGGATGCCCCAATATGGAAAAGTCCGACCTCCATTTTCATTGTAAAGAAAAGAAATAATGATTCTGTTGCTTCCATCCCACATTCTGATAAGGAACTACTTACAAATATTAATTCCAAATTCTGTACCCAAAGTGGCAACTGGAAGGCTCTCAAGTTGAACCAGCTGAATGGTTTGCCCACTGGCCTTGGACTACTTGCTCTTGGCAGTAGGTTCCCTATCAAGTCAGACTCTCACCTGTCATAATCTGTTTATCCAGTGGTTCTTGCAGGGTCACTCCCTTTTTTAGATGCCAAGAGTCTAGTCACCATCAGAAAGAGTTCATCCTTTTCATGGAAAAGGTTAAAAAAAGAAAACCTCAAGCAACTATGGCCTCCTCTTTCAGTAGCTATGGATGCTCATCCCAGTAGGAATGACTGTAAAGATCTACTCCAAAACAATTCCCATAGATTGGAATCAATCATTGCAACCTCCAGTGATGAAGAAATGATGTTTCATTCCTAATATTTCCGGGTTCTAGAAATGAATCTGGTTACTTTCTGAAGAAGAGAAAGATTGTCTTTTACTGGGTGCCCATATTAGGTGTCCATTATCAGTCCCAAGTGTGTTAGCCTCTGTCTAGAAACACAAGCTCTTGGCTTGGTTAAACACAAATCCATGATTTGTCAGACACAAATGGTGACTGACACATCCACCTCGGCTATTTCCATAGAAAGAACTTGACAAGAAGATCATCCAGACAAAGGTAAACATAAACAAACACACACACACTGAAAGGAACCTAGAAATGCACCACAACTGCTTCCATGATCTTCTTAAAGACTACAAGAGTTAAGGACAGCCCTAAGAGGAGGGCCTTGCATAGAACTATTCTGATCTAAAACTGTGGCTGGCTGTCTTGGGGACATGGCAGTTGGGGTGGTGGGTACACATGGAAAAAATTGTTCATGGATTCCTTCAGAACCCATGATCTGAGAAAGGAATTTTTCCCGACACAACAGCCTGAGGGAAGAAACTTCCAGTACAGAGTATTTCCAATACAGTGAATGCAAAGACAGCCATCTTGTCCACCATCCCCAACTTAAAATCCTGAAATAACCTGTTATATTTGGTGGATGTGGAGGAGAGAAAACAGGAATGAGAAAATTAACCATGTTTATATGTTCCTAAACTTAAATTTGGAAGCCCTAAATTTGGAAGCCCTAGTGCAGAGTGTGAGGGTTGGGGGCAATTTCACTTTGATCAGGTTTCACTCTCTCTTTCCAGGAGCATGCCAAAGTATCTTTCTTTTCCCAGCTTTCAGTCAGTATTCTGGAGTGGAAATGGATAAAAAAGAAAAAAGAAAAGAAAACGAAACAGGGGAGGGAAGTTTTGGATCTTGGCAAGTTTTTTGTATGTTTGAGTGCAATTTTGAGGTGATTCTGTTCCTAAAACTATGCCATTTAAAAAAAAAATGGGGTCAAGGGGCTTGGAGTGGATCTGGTATGCTGCAATGGACATACTTTTCTCCACCCTATTCTAGGATAAGCCTGATCTCCTTTAGAAGGCAGAGGAAAACACGGGCTGGCTTCCTCCTTTTCCAAGAGGACTCAGCTTACCTACTACCTTCTACAGAAGAGTAAAACAACTCATTCCTGCCTGTGCCATCCTATCAGCGACCAAGAATGCAAAGTTGGAATTATTATGTATGTTCAGGGAACATATTAATTAGAAAACAGGGCACAGTTTACTGAACAGTACAAGCAGGAAAGAAAGACATCAAATGAAACTGCTCACAGCCCATTAACATTAAGATTTCATCATGCAAATTATTTGGACTTACATTTTGTCCTGACCAGCTCCCACTTTCAATGTTAGCCTGGGAATCACAGGAGATGGTGCAGGAACAACAGGTTCCACTTTGATCTGCTAAAGGAAACACATTTCACTGTGAAAAACACGTTGCATACTTTAAAGAGAAACATTTACAATGACTTTCTGGATCTATATAGGAAACCCTGCGATGAGGAGTGGTGTGTATAACTTTACCATAGAAGAGATTCCACCTGAAGTCATAGCTATTTGGGAAAATCTCATTACATTTACTACATAGTAGATGATGCACTGGCATGGCCCTTACCTAAGTTCTTTTTCCTCATGCTGTATTAATATGACAGGGCAAAGATTAATTAAAGCAAAGTACTTAAAACACTCATATGCTGCTCTTCAATTCCAGACTCTCACAATTCTTCATAAAAAAACCCAAACATAATATGCCACCACATAAAAATAACTCATGCAACAATACAACAAAAACAGGAGAGATTAAAGCAGGAAAAAAATTGGGTTGTTTTTTTTTTGTTCTTTTGTTTGTTTTGCTAAAACTAACTAGATGACTCACTTGAAGGCCCAGGCAAACAGAATCTTTCCTTGTTGCTGAAACTTGGCACCACGCACCAACATCTCACACAAAGGATGCAACAACTGAAGAGGCTCTCTCTGGTCACCACTCACCCACCTATAGAATTCTAAGCAGCAGACTGAAGTTGATAGTACTCAACTGAAAGGAATACAGTTAAGTCTTCAAAATGTAGTACTAGCAATGCTGGTGAGTCTTGATCTCGTTTACTGGATGAAGTTCTTTGACTACTAATATGCTATTGTGTGTGAAAATGTTCCTTACTCTGTATATACAAATCTGAAAGAAAATAATATAAAAAATGGCCCTTCTGCCCTCTTGTCAAGTGATAGCCTTTGCATTTTCAATAGCCTTGGTCCTTCCATCTGCAATTGACCCTTTCCTTAAGAATCCAAAGAAGGAACCTTCACTAACACTTTGCAAAACCATTCACATTTAATTGGCTAGGAGACAGTTAATAAATCAGTAAGGACTCTTAATAAAAATAATTAATCACCTTGCTTTCTGTCTTTGGTTTTATGATGGAATATGACCATGCACAAAGGAGATTACATTTCTACAGCATTGTTGATCGTCATTTAGGTAACATGCTAGAATGGTATTTGGCAAAGAGGCATATCAAGAACTATTTTGCTGGATCACAATAAGCCAGATGCCTTTGGGCACTCAGAAGCAGGGCATAAAGACAATTGCTTTCCTGTCCTGCTTGTCCCCAGCAACTGGTATACAGAGGTATATTTCTTTAGTTCCATTCGGCTACCCTAACAAGTAGATTAGATTCAGCTGGGGGCTGGAGAAGTTTTCTTTTGGACTTTTAACTGCCAGAACCTCGCAACCAGTGGTCATGATAACTGGGCAATTTTGGAAACTGTTATCCTGAAGAGTAACTTTTCCAAGCTCTTTGCCAAGTCTTCTCAGGTAATAGCCATCATTTTAAAAGCACTTCTTTTTCTAACCTCGGAATCTTCTACTAATCAGTTTCATGGGACAAAGTTATCACAAAATAAAATAGTGAGAAAAAGAAGGCTGCCTGACGTATTAATATCTAGTTAAGAACTCAAAGGGGGCCTGCCATCAGTTGCTTTATGATATTTTGCAGCCAGACAAGTTATTGACAGTATAAACACCCGGCAAAACAGCTTTTAAGAAATAATTTTAGAATGTTAAAAAACTGCTTTTTGGAAGAAATGTCAACCAATTAGAAGAGAAGTTACTTGAATGGAAAACATGGGTTTTTTTTTCAGTGACTGTTTTTCAAGGATGGAAATTCATCCACAAACTGGCTTACTTCTGAAGTTAACTTTTTAGGTTACCTTAATTTCTGCACAACTGTCACAGCATGGGATGATAAGAATACACATTAAATAGATAAATTGATAATTCTACACTTAAAGAACTGGAGACTAGGGGTTTGTAAGGGACTGAATATATGTGGAAGTGCATGTGAGAGTCTGTGTTTGTGTGCATGTGTGTGTGTACATGAGAGAGAAGGGGGGAGAGGGGGGGCTGATCTTTAAATAACAGGATGTTAAGGGGACATGAACTGGTGGTGGTTAAAAATTAAAGAGCTGCAATTCTGAAGTAATACTGGGAATTCAGGCCAGCAGAAGAGCATTTACAGTGGATTACTAAGCTTCCCAAATCACCAAAGAGGTAAAGTCCAGCAATATAAGACTCCTTTGTAGCTAACTAAAAATACATTGTCAGTGGATTTGTCCAGTTTTATGTATAAGCAATACTTCTTTCACCTGAACTAATACTAGTAGTCATATAAGCCCCTTATTGCCATGTGCTGCATTTTTTTTCCTTTTTGCTAATCTTCAAGGATTTAGCTTCTTTGCCACATACCTCAGGGCACCAACTGATAAAGCTCTAACTCTCCGTTTTTCCAGGACACCAGCAGAGCGGCCTTGCAAAAAATGAAAATCACTCAAGAGATTTAAAAGGGGGGAAAATTTATTTTCAAAATCCTTACTTGCAGCAAAAGAGGTGGACTTTTTCTGTCTTTTTTTTCTTTCAAAAAAAGCTTATCTGTCAAGATCAGTTTAAATTTTAATTCTATCTAGGGACTCTTTCATGCAGTCTAGCTTTAAAGTTTATCTTTTGACAGGGACTTTTCACCAAGGTAACAGGAAGCTTTGTCAATGTAATCTGCCCAAGCTTATATTGCTTTTCCTATAATACAATATATTTTAGGACTATAAAGAATAGACTGTTAATAGGTTATATCACAGCATTATAGTCCTAATGTTACACTGAATGACAAAAAAAATCAGGAGACAAGAACTAGTTATAGGGAAAAACCATCATTTCATTTTGTCTAGATATATTTTAATTATATCTAGTTGGTACACATGTCACAGTTTTAGGTACAACTGCATCCCCACCCAGTATCTGTGAATAATGTTAGTGCTTAGATAACAATTAGGAGCAATTCCCCTATGCAAAGACTATCACAATGTACAGATACTGATTTATGCATGCTTTCAAGTCTATACCTAGTTAGGGAATTATAAGGATGAAGAAATTGTTCCCAACCCCAAACTTTCAACCTAAAAAAAGGTGTGAGAAGAGACTATAGGGGTAAAATGGGTGTGGCAGACAGACAGATGGAAAGACATGAGCGCACCAACAATGGAGGATTGGATAAAAAAATTGTATGAACTGGTAGAGATGGATAAATTGACAAAAAGTCTGGAAAATAGAACTAATGATGCCTTTAAAGAGGAATGGAAAATCTTAGACCCCTTATGGGAGGAGTATTGGGGGAAATTGGCAACTATGGGATTGTATGACTAGGATAACATTTAAGGTAGGGATTATAGTAGATTTTTGATTTTTGATAGATATGTGTGATATATGATGGGTATTTAGACATGAGACATTTAAGATATAGAAAAATTAAAATTTCACTGTAAACTGAAGCTTTTTTAGGAAGAATGATGATAAGCATGTAAAAAGTCAGAGTATAGATATTGCAATAAAGATTAGAGGATGTTTAGATGATAAGCAGGATAGAAGAGAAGAGATAGGCTGTTACTATCCAATGGATTAAAGAAAGAAGTCAATGTATGTATGAAATGAGAAGATGTTTAAGTAACATTGTATGTAAGTATGGTTTTATGTAAGTATGTAATTTAAGTAGTATGTAGTATTATTTTTTTTGTATGTCGGTATGTGAGTTTGTTTAACGTAATTTTGTATGGTATGTTTTGTATGAAATGTACGAATGTATATTTGTTTTTGTCATGTTATGTTATGTTTTTTTTCTTTTGTATGTGAATTTAAATAAAATCTATTTTTAATATTAAAAAAAAAAAGGGGGAGATGGGGAAACATGAACACGCACTGCCTGATTTCTCTTTCTATTCCAAATGACCTTGTTTTCTCAGTTTTCTCACCTCTTTGCCCATCTCCCCCACAAAAAGAGGTAAAACTTTCACTTCTCTCCCTCATTTTCACCATTCAGACACCCCTAAAGCCTGCAAAATCCATTCCTCTTCCCAACTGAGGAAGGCTATTATCTCAGAAATCAGGGGCAATATGAACAAAGGAAACCAAGGTGATGGGTATTCCTCTCCCACACAACCCCCAAACACATGGGTAAGTTATAGGGAGTATCTGATAACTCAACACAGTAACGTATTCACAAAAATACGACAAAACAAAGCTGGCAAGGAATAATTTCTTCAGATATGAGCGAGCAGATTGTAAGCTTACAAAAACTGATTGTGGAATAAATCCAGGTATAAAATCTCTTGCTGTCAAAAGCAGTGAATCACAGGTTCCAGTTGTATGTTCCAAGAAGGTAGACAAACCCCATGCTAAAATTCTATGATTCTAAAAAGGTACTTCAATTTCCTAGGAAAAAGGCTACATCAACCACATCCTCTTCATTTTTAATGCCCCTTTCACTGTTTACAGGTCTTTTTTTCCACACTGAGCTAAATCTAATTGTTACTGCCAACTGCAGCAGACTCACTGAATCAACAGTACTTAGATAAGTGCTGATTTTGTAAGTTCTCATTGATTCAATGAGTCTACACTATTTGGGGCTAACAAGTGGATGTAGACCAATGAGTTCTTATCTTACTATCACATCTCATTGTAACCTGGCATGATGAAATTCTTTTTTGAACAATTCACTGTATGGGTAAGGAGAATCTGTCACTTTCCAAATGTTGTTGGACTACAGCTCCCATGAACTTCGATCACTAGCCATGATGGCTGTGGCTCTTCAGAATCCAACATCATCAGAAGAACATAAGCCTCCTGAACTCTACACTACATGGGCAACACTGCACAATTCTACCTGTTGCTCAAGTTATGAATCTCTCTTATACTGACTGAAACCTTTGGTTCATCTTGCCCCACAGTGTCCACTCTGAGTATTAGTGGGTCTCAATGGTCTCTGAGGTGGCCCTTCCCAGGCCTGATAACTCTTTTAAATTGAAATTCCTTTCCGAACTGGAGAAGGAACCTGTGTTCTTCTGTATGCAAAGAAAGCTAGCAGTTCTTCCTAAAACATTCTGAGAGCTTACATTTCCATAAAACTATGATGTGTAGGTCTCAAGGAGCAAAGGGAGTAAATATACTTATCAAACTGATATGGAGGATGACAGTGTAAAGGCCCTTCAATGGGTCTCCTGAGATGCAGTGCTTTACCAGTGAAAGTATATGCTTAGCAGGAAAGACAGATGCAATGAACATTATTTGCCTTTATTCATCTTGAGCTCACCACCCTCTATCAACACCTCACAACAGTTATTCTCCTTGGCCAAAAGCAGACTGCAAATGTATTGGGGCAAGGATATTTATATACACAGATGTATTTCTAAAAGCTGCCAACGTAGAATGATGAAGTTTTCATCACCAACCTCTAATTTTAAAAGCAGTGCTGATATGAGAGTGCTGAAAGGTAATGGTAGAAATGAAATGACTGGATGGCCCTTGTGATCTCTTCCAACTCTGATTCTATGATTCTAAATCAGCTAATTTTAAAACTTTTATAACTAATAGTCTTGCCTAACAATTGCGAAACCCTTTGAAGGCATTCTTCTTCTGTGCTTAACATTTTATTACTTTAGAACATGAACAATATGAACAAATTTCTCTCCCTACCTGAAACTTCTTGCCCATCTACTCTGAAGGACCACCCAACCTTCTAGAGCAGATTTTGAGAGCAAGTAAGAGGGAAGGGGAAGAATCACACCTCTTTAGGTTCCCTGATGGAAGCAGTTCCTCCATCAGGGAAGCTGAAATAGATTTTACCCTAGACTTTTAGGTGTTCATCTAGTGTAGTTCTGTTGTTGTGGGGAAAGCTGAGTGACATCTTCCTCCAGTATAACAATGGCTTACTTTTTCATGTTTATGCTTCTCTTTCTCCTTCTCCTTTTTCTCTCTTTCCTTCTTTTCTTTTTCCTTCTCCTTCTTTTCCTTCTCTTTGTCTTTCTCCCTCTCCTTCTTCTTCTTCTTCTCCTTTTTGTCTTTCTTCTTTTCTTTGGGTTTCTCCTTCTCTTCAAAGAGCTTCTCAGGTAGCACTGAGAGAGGAGCCAACAGTGATGGGAGCTTCATAGCAGCCGGAGTACTGAACAAAGGCAAGGGCATGTCTTTGGGAGGCAAGACAAGAGGTCCTGATGAAGTTTTCACCTTTTCTTTTTTGTCTTTCACTTTCTCTTTTTCTTTCTTCTCTTTATCTTTCTTGCCTTTTTCTTTATCTTTTTTCTTGTCTTTGTGCTTTTCGCGCTCTTTTTTGGTACTGCCATCTTTTACCTTCACTTTGGGGTCATCATCAAAGTCCTTCATTTTGAACTTGTAAGGATCCATATCATCATCTCTGATCAGGTCCTTCCATGGAAATTTCATTTCTTTGCCACCTTCCTTGTCTTTCTCTTTCTCTTTGTTTTTCTCCTTGTCTTTGTTCTTCTCTTTGCTCTTCTCCTTGTCCTTCTGCTTCTCTTTCTTTTTCATTTTTGTCTTCAGCTCTTTTTTCAGTTTCTTTTTCACCTCTACGGAGGAAGCCAATTTAGTTTTCTCCTCATAAACCTTGAGCAGAGGTTCTGGAGTTGGTGGAGAAGCAGAAGGAGATGAAAAATAAGGAAAGTTTGTAGGTAAATTAGCAGGAGTTCCCATGTTTGCTTTCCGAATGACTTCATCTATTGAGTCATCCATTGTCCATGAAATGTCTGAACTTGAGGTTCCACCAGAAGGAAGAACAGGGGTGCTTCCTGTTTTATTTACACTACTGTTGGCTGAAACAGAAGCTTTAGGTGTTGGCGTCTCTGACACAGAGAGTCTTTTCGGGCTGGTAAAAATGTCCCCTTCCGATTCTGACCCTGAAGAAAACTCAAATGGATCAGGATCCCGTTCAGCACATGCACGGGCAATCACAGCATCAATGGAGTCATCAATTGTCTTATCTGTCACTGCCACTTTCTTTGCTGAACTCTCACTGTTGGGTTTCCCAGGGTCAGGTGGGGGTGGGATTTGTTTTATTTGGATATTCTCTTTCCCCATCTTTTCACTTAATGCTGCTAAGGGAGTTCTAACTGGTGCCTCCTGTTTAACTGCTATCTGAGGAACATGAGTTGGAACCTTTGGACTCTTAGGGCTTCTGGGACTCTTGGCTCGGCCTGGTGATTTCTTCTCTTTGGTTCCAGTTTTTGGTGACCGAATGGGGCTTCCAACAGCTGCTGGGGAGGGTGCAACTTTTGGCATTTTAGTCTTTTGCCCTGGAGAGGTTGTTTTCACCTTTGCTTTAGGTACAAATGCTCTTGGTTCCAATGGTTTGGAAACTGGCAACTGTGATTTTGCAATAGGAGCCAGTATGGGTGGCTCAGGAGAGGGAGGGACCTGTTCTGCACTATCCTGAACACAAACAGGAGAAAGCATTGGTGGCACTTTCTGGGTGTTTATTGAACTAAGAGGCTCACGTGGCTCCACTGTCCCATCCAGAGCTTCTCCCTTTATGGTAGCTAGTTTTGGCCGCTTCATAGCAGGCATTTCCTCAGATTCTGGGCTTTCCAGTGGTCTCTTGCTTAAGTAATTTTCATCATTAACAGCTTCATCTTCTTCCATTTCTCCTTCTTCCTCCAAAGGAACCTGCATGGCCTCGGCTGAAGTTCCTCCATCTGTAGGCACCTGTTCCTCTTCTTCTTCTGTTGTAATAAGCAAGAAAAAGAGAAGTCATTGACATATAGCAAGTGACAAAGCTTTCTGCAGAGGTCACCAGAAACATAAATGGACTGAATGACTTAATTTAACGAATGAGTAAAAACTAAAAAGACATTTTAATAATTAAAAATGATATAAATACTTTATATGTAAGAGAGAGTTCATACTTAATATTTATTCAAAAGATAACTCTCTTTATCTTATCAGGTAAATCACTTCTCATATTAAGGTTCATAAACAATTTGTACATTGCCATCCTTTCATCCACCGTGCTTCGCCTGACCTCTACTAAAACAATACCACTACCACACTGGCATTCATATGCAGTTTCAGTTGGGGCCAACTAAGGTGACATCCCCCTCCTGCCCATATGGCTCCCGACCTGTTTCTTTGTAACAAAGAGGTGAGATGCTAGGTACAATGTGATGGATTTCTGTTAGACAACCAAAGAAATATCCAACCACACAAATTTGTCTGAAAGTTAGATAAACTCACATCCAATTGTCCCACCAATGGCACTACCTTTCCACAGTGGTGGGACTACATGCTCCTGTGATGCAAGAGGCTATGCTGACAGCAGTATTGCTGCTGGAAGAGTCTCCCATGCCATGGATGGTTAAAAAGACAAATAAATGGGCCCTAGGGCAAATCAAATCTGAACTCTTCCTAGAAGGCAAGATGAATAAACTGAGACTATCGTACTTTGGACATATCATAAAAAAAATGACTCACTAGAAAAGACAACAATGCTTGGCAAAGTAGAAGACAGTAGGAAAAGAGAATACGGTAGATGGGTAGACTCAATCAAGGAAGCCATGTCCCTGAATCTGCAGTACCTGAGCAGAGCTGTTGATGATAGGGTACTGTGAGGGTCTCCCATTCATAGGGTCACCATAAGTCAAGGTCAACTTGATAGCAATTAACAACAAATCCAATTGTCAGTCGCAAGTCAACCAAATGATTCAGTAAAACATACCTATGAGTTGCCTTACCAGGTTCTCACTGATTCAGTGCATCTATTCTAAGCAGCACTAACAACTGGAACTAACAAAAACCATGGTCTGTCATCTGGACAAAGACCTAACAGTGAACTTCCATGTCTGATGCAGAAGAACTGGAAGCTTCCCTTTCCTCTTCTACTTGAGTTCTCTGGTGTGAGCTTTTTGGTGCAGGGGGTAGGTGCTGGATAAGGGAGGAAGAATAATAAATTCAAGTAAAAGTTATAGGATCCAGCAGAAGCACACCACTGAATCCTGGGCCTGTTGGTCATCTCGCACCAAATTTCTTCCAAGAAGATGCACATTTTGTTCATATCTAGGTTAGTAGCGCTGTTGTTGTTGTTTTTTAATCAACACAGCTACATGTTTCAATCCAACAAATATTCTGTAACTCTACATAGCATTTGCACCTCTCCCCTAACTTCATAACAAGCTGCCTTTTCTGGAATTTTCTTAGGAATACGGTTGCTGATGCAGTATATGACTCTCTTCCACTTACTGAAATTGCTGCTCTTAACTGCCATCAAGTCAACCTCAACTTACGGCAGTCCTACAGATGAGAGACCACTAAATCACCCTATCATCAACTGCTCTGCCCAGGTCTTGCAGATTCAGGGATGCTTGCTTAAATAGGGGCCCCTTGTTTATCCTCTTTCACCAAGCTGCTTTTGAGGATTAGTAATAGCAAAGACTTTAGAAACCAAATGAAAGCAACTTGTAGATGCTACAGGTAAAGAAAATCCAAAATTATTTAGTTTGGGGTCAACAGAGACTATACAGTGCTGTTATTTTAACAAACATTTCTAAAAAATCAAAAGGCAGTATATAATTCTGAAAGTGTTCAAAGTCTTCCTTTATTTTGATTCCAACTTAAAGAATCTCATTTGGAAGAGTTTCCTTTCAGGCCTTGGGAGGGGATGTTTCTTTCCTCTAAAATGTGTCAATACCCCAATTTAGGAGAGCTGAGTCAAGAGCCCTGGGCTGAGGCAAGAATTTGTGCCAGCATCACAAATTAAGTAAAAAACGAGCTAACAAGTCAGGCTTTTGCCAAGGCCCAGAGGATTTACAGCAGCCAGTCCAGAGTGGAGACTTTGCTCGAGGATAAAACCTTAGCCTTCTGTGAAAAAACAGAAAAGTGTTAGGCAGTTCAGTTTTGCTTGGATGGACATGCACATTTCTGTCTTTTAAAAAAAAAGTTGGAGGAGAGAGAGAAGCGCAAATCACTCTTGACTGAGTCGGCACCTGTTAGAAACAGACAAAACTGCCAGTTTCTGTGTTGCAGGCTCCACAAATCTGGTTCAATCACTATCTGATCTATTATGGGAATTAAAAATGCTTTTGTCCCCTATAATGGCATGGATTTAGAAGAGAAGTGAGTGGAGCTGGAAAAAAACATTTCAAATTCATATGCTTCAGCGTCAAAGTTACAGACCCAGTGTAGGGCTAGAAAAATACATCACTTCTCCTTACCTCCCCACATTAAATCCCAAAGACTCAAGCAATTACGATTTCTCTAGCCCCGGAGAGTCTCTGATCTCTACCAATAAGCATTGCACAAGAGTTATTCCTTCCCAACACCCATACATAATGGCTACAGGTAAAAATTTATTAACAAAAACTCTTAAGTGTTTAAACTATTGAGAGGCCTGATAAACATCAGCAACTTTCCATATGAAGGAAAGTTATGAAAGGTTCTCTATTAATAATCATACTGCTAGGTCCAAACCAAGGGATAACACTCAACAAGAGCAGAGCAGACAGTAAACCTTTTTGTGGGCTTTGTCACTTGAAGATGGTCATTCACATGACTTGATCTCTCTCCCCGCCCCCCGCCATGTTACCTGTTGACTTATGGTGACCCATGAATTTTATAAGGAATTTTCAGGCAAGGAATACTCAGAGGTGGTTTTGCCTGTTGCCTCCTATGAAAAACAGCTTATAGCACCCAGTATTTGATGGCAGTCTTCCATCCAGGTCTGACCCAGCTAAGTTTTTAGGGTACCTGTCCAAAAAGCTAGATGCAAGGACAAAGACTAGGTTATAATCTTTTCCTCTGATATGCTAGCTTTCTACATACAGGTATACTTTAGGATCTAGCAATGCCTCATACTGTGAGCAACTACCTGTAGGCTGAAAGCCAGAAACAGCTCTAGCACCTCATCTGGTCTTTGTGGGAAGTAGCCTTACTAATTGTTCAGTGACACTCATCAATAAACAAGACAGTTGATCAGTCTTTTCAGTCACACTCTTAATGAGTCCAATGCTCAAACACAATGATGTGACAGTACCTCCCAAGACAGGTGTAGGTCTGAAGTCTGAGAAAAGAGTTGATGTGGCACTTATGCTATGCCTTTCCTTTCTAATGGTCTGACTTTCTCCATTACAGAAAATAGAGTACAATTTGAGCTAGTTTAAAATTGTCTTGTAGCAGTGGTGCAAAGATTATTTGTAATTCAAGCATTTTGTGCAAACTGCCTTATTTCACACTAAAGATCTGCAATATCTTCAGAATTCCTATTTTCCATAAATTTTCTTCTGTAAGGTATGTGTGATGGCTTACCATATTTATCACCAAATGCCACTGTAGCCTTAGCACTAGCTATATGATCCTCATAAATGTGAGATCAAGGAGTGATGTATTTAATTTCAAAATTTATATCCTGCTTTCTGTCAGCTTAGTAGATTAATGTGTGAACAGAATGTTTGTTCAGTCCTTGCTACTAATTTCTGTACAGGCATACCTCTATTAGCAATGCTTCTGACAAAGAGGCTCCTTTTCATAAGCTTGTTTTATATCTGCTCAGTGCTTCTGTTCCTTCTCATCCTCTGACTAGCTGGACTCTTTTTTTAGTAGCATCAATACTGGGAGGATGATCAAGAAGGGAAGTGAAACACCGGCCTTCAGCGTCAGGTTGCAAAAGCACATCAGCAGCCCACAATGCAATAAAGCTTGAGCTGGGAAAATGGATATTCTACTGTAGCAGATCCTACTATAGCTATGTGTGCCTCCCTACAATGGGCAGGGTATACAACAGCTGTCTCCAGAATCCTTTATTGATCACACATGAACCTATCAGAGTTTTCATGGCAAAATTTGTTCAGAGGGGGTTTGCTGCTGTTTTTCTTTGAGGTTTTTTCTAAGGCCAATCAGCTGGTTTCTGTGGCCAAGTGGAGATTCAAACACAGATCTCCTTGTGTCCTAGTCTAACATTCAACCCACTACTTCCTGCTAAAGGGCATAAAATTGGCAGCCCATGGGCTAAAGACCCAGTGACTAGATTTCCTTTGGAAGCCTTTAAACAGAGCTTGGATGGGCCTCCTTCAGAAGTGCTTTAGTTATGTATTCCTGAATGGCAGGGGGCTGGACAAGATGGCCCTGGTGGTACCTTCAAATTCTTTGATTCTATGACAGGCAAGACACAGCTAAGAGAGAGGGGAAGGCAGCATTCTCTCAGTGAAACAAGAAGAAAACAGAACACGAGAGTGGGCAAAAGACAGAAGTGGATGGCAAACAGGAGAACGAGACTAAATTTGCCCCGATAGGTGAGGTGGCACAAGAGAAAATGGCATCAAGCACAGAAATGATCTCTTGGCGCATATGAGAAAGGTCGAGTTAGACAAGCCACAAACATAACTAAAGTCAAATTTGCTGGAGGCCTCTAGTTACAACATAAAAGCAAGCCACAACACTTTTACAGGGACTGAGTGTGTTAAATATATTTCATGTACATCATACCAACAGCCACTACAATAGACCTGTAAGGTAGATTAGAACTATTATTTCCGCAGTACAGATATGGTTTGGGGGGAGCACAGATGTTAAGCCTGAGAGTCAATGACTTGTCTGCTGTCGTTTGGCACAATCGTGACTGAAATACATTTTTATGTCTAACACAGAGATCTATGTGTTAGCAAGTTGTACTTTAAGAGAGTAATGTGTACACTGACTTGAGGGGAGAGGAGTTCTACGAACACGTAGTAGTAGTAGTAGTAGTAGTAGTAGTAGTAGTAGTAGTAGTAGTAGTAATAATAATAATAATAATAATAATAATAATAATAATAATAATATAATAATTTATATCCCGCCTCTCCCGACGGATCGAGGCAGTACTACAACAGTACATCAAATACATTAAAAGCAATGAAAACATAACCCATCCTCCCCACCCACCAACCCATCTAAAACCCCCTAAAACACATTAACTATTAAAACAAGAGGACAGTTGGTGGGAGGCGGTGGAGCACTAGTCTGGGAAGGCCTGTCGGAAGAGAACAGTCTTGACCACTTTTTTAAAGTACTTCTCCAAACCTTTTAAGTTTCTCTTCTGCTGTGTTGGCACCAGTCTGCCAAGCTGGCACCTCTGCCCTACTGCCAAAATTCAATTTTCCCCTGAAACCTGCAAGTTACAACCTACAAAGTTTGCTCTCAGGAACAGTACCCAAACCAACAAAATGCATTAGAAACAAACTGCAAACCTGAGCAAGTTTCCTGGGTTGTTTGCAACAGGCCCTCTTCCTTGCGTCTCCTCAATAAATCAGGCTTCTTGGACCAAAGAACTCAGTAAACTATAGGCACTATATTCCTTGCTTAAACATATTTCATTTTTTCCTCTTAAAAATGAAATTATTAGCAAAGACAAGGTAATTAGGCAGTGACAACTCACATGCTGCAACCAATCAATAACAGGAGTATATTAAGTAGGCTGACAGTTGTACCACACTGATGGGTTGTAAATGGCTTGAGACTGACCTGCAAAAAAACCACAGCATTTCCCTAACATTCTGCACAATAAAGAGAGAGCCCTAAAATGCTATATAAGCAAGCTAACCTGAAATGACACCTAGTATTATAAATGGCCTAATCTATATGTTAATATGGTTGTATCACATAACTGCAGCAAGACTAAGATAACAATATGACTTTGGGGTTTCTATGGCTACCATCCTGGGCAAACGCTCCGGAAAGTGCCTCATTGCTGACACCACACAAGCTTTCCGAGGGCCTCTCTTTGGTTATTTATGATATGATTTATGATAACGACAACATCTCCCATTTTCTCTCCTCGTCAGATACAATAAATTGCCATCGTTAATCACCGCTCTTGGTTGAGGCCCGATTACAATAGTATAATAGGGGCACAGCTATGGTAATAGTGTGCATTAAGGTGAGATTTCTCACACCCGCTCATTCCTGATAAAAGAAATATGAATTTGGAGATCATCCACGACAATGTCACTATGTGGAGTATTTCAATAATCTTCCTTTTGAGTGCTTCTGAGTTGGACATTTCTGAGCTATCTAAGATGCTCCACCGATCTTCAGACTATGCCGAGATTATGTTTTATGTAGTAAACATTGGAAATCTGTAAAGTGTCCACACTTTCTATGTACTGCCACTAGAGTATATGTGTGTGTGTGAATGTGTCTTTATGCATAAACAGTCAGATTTTCTACTGTAGCTATTTAACATTGTGGGGAAGCGGACAGATTTTCCAAATTAGCATCAAGAATGACAATATCTTAATAAAAACAACCCTCAACTCATCTTTAAGGCACACCTGCCAAGAAAATGCTACCAAACACAACAAGGTAATCCATGTGCCATGTCTCTTCCTCCTTACCATCCTATAAATTGGCCACCAGAAAGAACACAGGGATTGGTAGGGGACTCGTAGGAATCTGGGATGGTAGGGACAGCTTAGGAGAAGTCACTCATTTCAAGAAACAGTACAGCCCCATTTGTAATTCACATCAAGTTGGAAGAGGCCACAAGAGTCATCCATTCAACCCCCTGCCATGCAGGAATACACAGTCAAAGCATTCCTAACAGATGGGAATCCAATATCTCTTTAATAACCTTCAAAGAAAGAGACTCCACCATACTCTGAGGCAGAGTACTTCACCACTGAACAGCATTTACTGTCAGGAAATTCTCTCTAATGTTTGGAGCAGCAGAAAACAAGGTTTCTCCATCTTCCATATGACATCCTTTCAAATATTTAAACAGGGATATCATGTCCCCTGTTAACCCTTCTCTTCTCCAGGCTAAACAAACCCATCTCCCATAGCTGTTCCTCAGAGAGCATAGTTTCCAGGCCTTTTACCATTTTGGTTATCCTCCTCTGGATACATTTGAGCTTGTTGATATGATTCTTGAATTGTGGGGAGTAAAACCTGAGGACAGTTGGTCACTGGGGATCATGGAAGTCTTTCATTCACAGAATTGCAGTAAGTCAAAGCCAACTTGACAACTAATAACAACAACAACAACAGAAATATAAAATGGAAGGTTAGAACAAGTCACTGAATTATTGAAGCCATCTGGAGGTATGCATGTCGCAGTTAGACTATTGCAGGCCATGACCATGAACACTGTCTTCTTTTTCAAAATTAATATCTCCAGACGGATCTAAAAGTAGGAAAAAATTGCAAGCCTCTTGACCTCTAGGAGGTTGCTAATCTTTGGGCCAACCGGACTAAGACATAAACTTTTGTCTGAGTCTGAAATGCCTTCCAATCAACAATTTTAAAATGTACAGATGGATCTACTTCCATGAGCTATAGAATCATAGAATCATAGAAATTCAGAGTTGGAAGAGACCACACAGGCCATCCAGTCCAACCCCCTGCCATGCAGGAACACCCTCAAATCAATCCCGACAGATGGCCATCAAGCCTCTGCTTAAAAACCTCCAAGGAAGGAGACTCCACTACACTCCGAGGCAGCAGATTCCACTGCCGGACAGCCCTGACCGTCAGGAAGTACTTCCTGAGGTTCAGGTGGAATCTCATTTCCTGCAGCTTGAATCCATTGCTCCTTGTCCTGGTCTCTGGAGCAGCAGAAAACAAGCCCCCTCCTTCCTCTACGTGGCATCCCTTCAAATATTTAAACATGGCTATCATGTCCCCTCTTAACCTTCTCTTCTGCAGACTAAACATACCCAGCTCTCTAAGTCTATCCTCATAGAGCTTCATGGCTTCCAGGCCTCTCACCATTTTGGTCGCCCTCCTCTGGACTTGCTCCAGTTTGTCAATATCCTTCTTGAATTGGGGTGCCCAGAACTGGACACAGTATTCAAGATGGGGTCTAACCAAAGCAGAGTAGAGTGGTACCAGTACCTCCCTCGATCTAGACACCATACTCCTATTGATGCAGCCGAGAATTGCATTGGCTTTCTTGGCTGCCGCATCACACTGCTGACTCATGTTCAGCTTGTGGTCTATGAAGACTCCTAGATCCCTTTCACACGTACTGCTATCCAGCCACGTTTCCCCCATCCTATAATTCTGTATTCCATTATTTCTGCCTAAGTGTAGGACCTTACATTTCTCTCTGTTGAATTTCATTTTGTTCGCCCTGGCCCAGCTCTCCAATCTATCCAGGTCATTTTGAATTTTGATCCTGTCCTCTGGCATATTAGCAACCCCTCCCAATTTGGTGTCATCTGCAAATTTGATGAGCATGCCCTCTATTCCTTCATCCAAGTCATTGATAAAAATATTGAACAGCACTGGGCCTAGGACAGAACCCTGTGGCACCCCGCTAGTCACTTCTCTCCAGGACGAAAAGCAGCCATTCGTGATCACCCTTTGGGTTCGGTCGGTCAACCAATTACAAATCCAAATAACAGTAGCCCTGTCCAGCCCACATTTTACTAGCTTCGTTGCAAGAATGTCATGGGGAACTTTGTCAAAGGCCTTACTGAAATCGAGATATGCTACATCCACAGCATTCCCTTCATCTATCAAGCTAGTAACTCTATCATAAAAAGAGATAAGATTAGTCTGGCATGACTTATTTTTGAGAAATCCATGTTGACTTCTCGTGATTACCGTGTTGCTTTCTAAATGATTAGAAACTGACTGCTTAATGATCTGCTCCAGGATCTTTCCGGGTACTGATGTCAGGCTGACTGGGCGATAATTATTTGGATCCTCTTTTTTTCCCTTCTTGAAGATGGGGATAACATTTGCTCTCTTCCAAACTGCTGGAACTTCTCCTGTCCTCCAAGATTTCTCAAAAATTATAGCAAGCGGTTCCGAAATGACCTCTGCCAGCTCTTTTAATATCCTAGGATGCAATTCATCTGGCCCTGGAGACTTGAATTCATCCAATGCGGTCAGGTATTCCTGTACCACCTCTCTACTTATTATGTGCCTCATTTCCTCTGCTTCCTCCCCTGCTCCCCAACCGCCAGGTTGAGTGCTTGTATCCTTCTGGGAAAATACGGAGGCAAAGAAGGTGTTAAGTAGCTCTGCCTTTTCTCTCCCCCCTGTGAGTAATTCGCCATCTTCTCTGCGTAGCGACCCTACTGTCTCCTTCTTTTTCCTTTTGCTGCGGACATATTTAAAAAAACCCTTTTTATTGTTTTTAATGTCTCTGGCCAGTCTAAGTTCGTTCTGTGCTTTAGCCTTTCTGACTTCCTCCCTACATCTCCTAGCTACTTGCTTAAATTCTTCTTTGGTGGTTTCCCCCTTCTTCCATTTCTTATACATGTTTCTCTTAACTCTTAGCTCAGCTGAGAGTTCTTTAGTCAACCATTCTGGTTTCTTCAGATGTCTTCCATTTTTCCTCCTTATTGGCACTGTTTTAGACTGTGCCTTCAGTATCTCCTTTTTAAGGAACTCCCATGCCTCCTGAACTCCTTTCCCTTTCACTGTTCCTGACCACGGAATTCCAGCCAGCAGCTCCCTAAGTTTACAGAAGTCCGCTTTTTTAACATCTAAGATGAGTGTCTGGCTACCCTTATCTTCTCCTTCCCACTGAATGCTAAATTCCAACAGGGCATGGTCACTCCCCCCTAAAGATCCAACCACTTCTACCTCATTCACAAGGTCATCCCTGTTGGTCAAGACCAGATCTAGAATATTTGATCCCCTTGTGGCCTCTTCCACCCTCTGGACCATGAAGTTGTCTGCAAGACAAGCAAGAAACTTGCTGGACCTTGCTGTCTTGGCAGAGTTTGACTGCCAACATATATCCGGGTAATTGAAATCTCCTATTATTACTGTATCCCTCCTCTTTGAATGTGCAGTCGTTTGGTTGAGGAAGGATCATTCTGAAGGTCAATGATGTCAATGATGAACCAATTAGATCTAGCTGACCACCTGTCTACCTTGGACTTGGGTTCAAATCTTTATGTACTTAAGTCAGGTTGGGCAATTCCCCCCTCTATTGGATGCATATTTCTACCTCTAAAGGATTAATATCAACTATTTGATTGGCACACTGAAATGAGGTAGTCACCACAATTATGTGAATAACATGTGTTTATGGTGCAATGTTTGTATGTAAGGTGGTTGTGGGGCTGAATGGAGAAAATTCATTAGTGAATAAATACAAATGCAAAAGAAGTTAAGAGAAGCACTCTCTGGAGAGGAAAAAAGCCTTCTACATGGAACTGGAAGCCCACATAAAATATAGGAAATCTCATCAAGAAATAAAAGTACAGTTCTAGTCCAATACACATCCTGAACAGATTGGTATCCTCCATACCACAATGTCCTTGAGAGAGAAGAATAAAAATGTATCTCACAGAAGTTGCTTATGCCAGACCATATGAATACTAAGAGAAGGAAAAAAAAAAAAGAAATGTAGGATGGGAAGAAGGGGGTATCACAGACTGCAAAGAAACAGATTCCTCCCTCCTCAAAATCATTGTGATTTTGGAGAGGATTTTATTATCCTGATTGGTTCAAAGCCAAGTAGGAAAACAAATCAGTCCAGCACAAGACTATCTTACTCAATAGTAGTTCAAAATTTCATGCCGAACCTGAATGTGTGGAAACCCAAAGTGGCTTACCTAATTTGTTGCTCCTCTATATAGTGGCTGAGACCATCCATTATTCTTTCACATAGCAAAAGCGCACAATCCTGCTACAAACAATCAGGATCTACCTCAGAATCCCTGTTTTTTAATTTACAGATCGAATCAGTGAGGTCCATTACACAGATTAGATGTTGGCAAGGCTGAAGCTGTCCCCAACAGTTAATTTGATAAAGACACTACATTCAATCAGGATTCTCCTTCATATGTACATGTGCTTACACGTTAGTTAACATACCTTAAGTATAAAGCAAAATAAAAGAGTGCCTAACATGGTCCTGGTTATTCCGACCTTCATCAAATACAGGTACTAAAAGACACCAAAGGCACATGCAATGGTCTACAAACCATAAATTTATCACCTACTGAGGGCTTCTTGCAAACTTTTGTTGTTGTTGTGTGCCTTCAAGTTATTTCCACCTCATGCTGCCTCTAAGATGACTCTATCACTGGGTTTTCTTGGCAAAAATTGTTCAGAGGGGGTTTACCTTTGCCACCCTCTGAGGCTGAGAGAATGTGACTTGCCCAAGGCCATCCAGTGGGTTTCCATGACTGAGTGGGGATTTGAACCTTGGTATCCAGAGCCATAGTCCAGTGTTCACACCACTACACTATGCTGGCTCATACAAGTTTCCCAACCTACACACTAATTTTGGTAGGAGTCCTATCTCTGGCTGCTTCCACAGTAAGCTGTTAAGGATAACCACACTCCATCCCAACTCTTATTAGACATTTCTCTTTCCAAACCTATTTCAGAGAGCATGGTGAGATGTGGCATACAGACTCAGATGGAGAGATATTAATATCTGAGCAGCACGCCCCTGCCAGGTACTTCTACAAACTGGCAGCAAAAGACAAATTGCTTATATGAGCATACAACTTGTTCTGCCCCCACTAAAATAAACAGAAGGTAGCTTTAAAAAAATAACAAATACAGGTGCTTTGCTTCTGGCACATTGCATCAGACAGAGGTATTCATAGCTCTGTTAGCCAAGTATCTTTCGGCAAAGAGTAGACTAGATCTAGGCTGGGTTAGATCTGCACAGAGCTAATTATAAAAGCACAATTGCTACACCAGAGATTATGTTCTTGTTCTTTAACCCTTGCTGAATCACCCAATTAGAACATTTTGTTCATCACAGCTTCCAGACTGACTAAACACTCTTTGTCACTCCCTCCAAAAGAACAGCATCCATGGTTAACGCAAATACAATGAAGAACCCAAAAGCAAATGCCATGTCACAGAAACCTACAGAGTTTTGGTCTCTTTGCAATATCAGAAAATGTCAGCTAAATGGAGCAGGAGGTGACAATCAATGAAGTAAAATAGGAACCAAGCAGATGTTACTAAAAGGAGTGGAATGCAGCACAGAATGAAATCTGTTCAGCTAAACAACATGTAGCTAATTCATTATAGTATCTCAGAACTGATGGTAATGGAGTAAGCTAATAGCTTTCTCTTCTAAAGTCTGAGCTATATTGAACTTAACAAATGATAGTAGCTGAGTCCCTAACAGTCCCACTGAGGATGTACAAAAGACAATGCATCATTAATATCTATGTGGAATTCTAGTTGAGAGTTACCAAAGCAAGTTATCACCAAACTTGCACAAACAAACCCTGATTTTAGAGTCGAAGGCTTTGACGGCCAGAATCCATTGGTTCTTGTGAGTTTTTCGAGCTTTGAGACCATGTTCTGGTTGTATTTTCTCCTGACGTTTTGCCTGCATCCTGATTTTATTTCCCACTGGAGCCAATACACCCACATCCTGGATGTTTGCTGCAAGTTTTTGGAGAAGGAAGAGCTACAAACTATCTCAACATGGGCATCCTTTCACATACAGCACATTATAGATGAATCACAACATCACTGCCCAGGTAGCCAGTAAAACCAAGAACTCATTGGAAGTGAACCTGCCATTAATAATCAATTTGTTCTCTCTGCTCAGGGCCTTCTGCAAACTAGGTTTTTACTGTCAGACAGACAGGAAGGCAGGCAGACAGACAAAAGACAATGAAACATCTTCAATGTGAAGGTGGGAGGTAGAATCCACCACTGAGGTGGCCACACCAAAAAGACCTTGTCTTTCATTCACATCTGCTATATTTCAAACAGCAGGAGAACATAGATGTTGAACTAGATTTTCAGGTAAGTATGAACAGAGGTGATCCTTCAGAAGAGTGGCAGGTATCTTTCATTCATGCCAGGCTTTGGAATCATTCAAAATCAATGAAAATTTCTCATGCTCATTTCAGACGTCTCCAAAGGCCAGTGTGAAGTGGTGGTAGCAACAGTGGAGATTCATTTTGTCCTCCCCGCAATTCAAAAGATTCTCGGGACAGAGGGGAGGTGCCAGCGTCAGCCTCTCAGGTTACCAAAGCAGGGAAAGTCTTTCTCTGCTTCCAATTTTGCCTAATGCCTGGTGTGAACCTGCTGCTTTGTATAGCAGCCCAGAGATCTTACAATATGATGGACAGAAATACTAGTAAGTAAAAAAGTAAAGTAAGGTAAAGTAAAGTAAAGTAAAGACAAGACTGGTTGAGATTCTTACTGCTGGATAACTGTCTACAAATAATTGGTGTAATATGAGACTGTCTCCTTCCCTCTAGGGGAAGAGCAACATCTGTCTCTTCTCCTAATGGAGACCATAGAAAATAAGTTTCCCATTTTATTCTGGGCATGCAGAAAGAGTCACTCCCCTACACACACACAAAAATGTGATCTTGAAGGCTTTTGTGGCCTGTCACGTGTACGTATATGCCTCCAAAGTCTCCTATCAACTTAGAACGACCCTGTCAATTTCATAGGGTTTTCTTAAGCAAGGAATACTCAGAACTAGTTTTACCAGATGCTTTATTTAACTATAGATCCTGGTATTCATTGGCAGTCTCCTATCCAAGTACTAATCAGGGCTGACCCTGCTTAGCTTTCAAAATCAGACAGGATCTGGTTCCTTTAAGGTATTTAGGCAGCTCATAGCCCTCCATACTTACTACAAATTCATGTCTGACGCTACACAAAGATAGTTATATTACATTTATATAAACATGTAGTTTATTACAATGGTTGATACCATTGGACAATCCCAAATCTTATTTTAAGGATGGGTGGAATAAGATGTTGAGAATTTAGTTCTGGCAGTTAAAAAATGGAAACATTTTTCTAGATGCTGTATACATACAATACTCCTTATAAATAATGAGGTAGGAGTGTGTGCATGTGTGTGAACTAAACTGGACTGTGTCTATCATGGTGGCAGAGGCTAAGAGTCTCTTCCTCTCCACTCCTCAAACACAGATTTTAAGTGGGTCAGGACTGCAGCTCTGAAAAGGGAAGGTTTTATCACTCAGCAAGAACTCAGCTCTTTTTTTCTTTCACATTTGTCTCTGGCTAGCCTCTCCTTTGCTGTGGTTTCTCTTTCCAACCATTCCACATCAGGTGCCCCTCAGAGGAACGGGGCAGAGGGGGGAGAGGAATTATCAGACAGCATGATCTTCTCTGCAGCCACACAGTAGCACCTCTTAGGCGGCACTCAGCAGCCATTTGAAACTGGAGAGGAGAGCCCTACTCTCTGTCAGCATCAAAACGCTGCTGTCAGCACCCCTAGCAAAGTGCTAAAAGAGCACCGGGCAATCAGATTGAGTAATAATTCTGCGGGTCGTTTTCTCACTCAAGCGAGCAGCAAATCTAGACGGCATGAGAAAAATTAAAACCACGTCTCCTTGAAGGCCTACAGCCACTTACAGTGACCTTAGCTTTTGTTAGAGGAGGGTTACAGAAATCTACTGCTTCTCCTTCCAGAACTTCAGGCATCACTGCAGCGCGGTCAGATAACCCTCCCTTCTCCAGTCTGCATGCACAGGTTAGGATGGGGCTGCAGGCCTGTTGTGGAAAAGAGGTCAAACTGTTGCAGAACATGGGCCGATCGGTAAGGCCTCTCTTCAGAAGAAGCATTTTTTTTTACAGCTGCCACCTGACTTTCTTTCAAAATTCTAAGTTCATTAATCATGTATTTTAATTGATTGATATATTAAAACTGCATAGGTGTTTGGATGGGAGACTGCCAGTAAATACCAGGTGCTGCAGGCTATATTTCAGAGGAAGGAACTGGCAAAACTACCTCTGAGTATTCCTTGCTCTTAAAAAAAAATCATATGAAATTCATAGGGTCGCTACAAGCCAACAGGTGATGTGAAGGCATGTACACACAGTTGTGAGGTAGAAATAAGTAACACACTGTCCATAAAAGATGCCACACCTGCGCTGTAGCTGACATTCAGAAAGAGATATTCCTTTCTGCGAAAAAAGGAAATTCTCTATTAAGAGGATATACAATCATCCCTCCATATTCACGAGGGTTAGGGGCATAGGACCACTGTGAAAGTGGAAAAACTGTGGATAGCTCTAGGCGCTCCCAAACTGTATTTGTAACACAAAGAAGTATGATCACCATATTCAACCCACCATGGATCCCTTTGAGGCATCAGGGTTCCTTCACAAGGCAAAAGTGGGTGGTGGGCTTACTGCCACCTCCACTTCTGCCCCCAACATTTTTAATAGAGACTCACAAGCCTTGTTTGCAATTTGTCAGTCTCACGAGGCTTGCAGTCTCTATTAAAAATGGCCTAGGGAGGCAGCAGAATTGACAGCAAATAATCCGTGAATAATCAAATCTGCAGAAGTGAAACCCACAAATGTGGAGGGCTCACTGTAGTTTTAAGAAATATGTCTATACATAGACACATTCTAAAAATCTGCTAAGCAACTGGGGCATTTTTTTCAAAAAAAAGAAATTGATCTGACTAATATATTGACAAATGAAGCTTAGATACCTGCACAGCAAAATTGTACTGAACTTTCTTATACTGGTGAGGTGGATGGTGGAATACTGATGTCTCTAAAAGATTAATAAACACGGTCCTCTCAATTTCATATTGATGAGCTGGCAGGCTGAGGCAACCTTGGAGGTTACACAGAAGCACTGGGGAGCAAGTGGGGTTTGGGGGGGGGTGTAATTGTTGTTGTTGTTGTTGTTGCTGGCAGCTCTTTAATAGCACTCAATCAGGCAGCTTATGCAAACACAGGCAACCACAGATTTTATGCCTCTTGCCATGGGGTGGTCAGGAGAAGTTTCTGTTAGTCTCTTGTTCCACTTTGCTTGAAGAAAAGGATAACTTTGACTCCAAAGTGAGTAACTACTAAACACCGACATGAGATAACCATTAAAAAAAAAACAAAAAAAACGGTGAGGTGGGTGGAAGAATAAGGTGTCCAAAGCAGTATCCAGAACAAAACATTCATTTTAAAACCAGGCCTCTTCAATCTGTAGCAAGGCTTGGCCCCTGGCCACCAAATGACCTTGAGAAATACAGGGGGAGAAAAAGTATCTTAGGACCTGGGGCTCTAAAACTATTTTAGAATGAGCTTTGAATAATTGTCCTACAATATGAGTTTCCTGATTAATTGCTTAAGATAAGGTCTCCTTTTCCTTGCTGGCCTCCAGTGGCTCCCTCCACTTCCCATAATCACTTGTGTCTTGATTTTTTTCTGCACACTGGGAATGGCTGAGAGGGAGAGGCGGAAAAAAAATGAGATACACAATTCCATTACTTGAGGATTAGCCAAAAGATAACCCTACGTATTCCATTACTGACCATTATTTGAGTAATTATGCAATCAAATTGAGTCAGTTTGAAAGATACCCTAATTGTTTTCCAAGCTGTGCATCCAGCCAAGTCAAGTTGCACCCATCCACAACACAAAACTACATTCAGATTGCCCAGGAGAAATTAAAACACATTCCACTTTTAAGAAAGTTAATTAGATTGTTGTGGGAGCCAGGTATATAAAATAGAGAGTTAAAGATCTAGTCTGACTAAGCTTATGCCCAAAATTATCCAAGATGTTTGAAGAGTCCAGATGGAAAATTTTCAGACATGACTTTCCCCTTACACAAACACAACGCTATATGGCGATTATGACAGTGTGTCAGCATGTACGCTCAAGGAGAGAGAAAAAAGCACGGATGTCAAGCATGCTTATTATTACCAGACAAGATCTGGCTGAAAAGGCAGGGGGAGGACGTGGACAATGGGACTCTTTCTCATGTCTCTGAGAAAGCCAGAGAGCCTAAGGACAGTCCTGCTTTGAGAAGCTTTATGAAGATTTTTGCAGCTGGTGCCAACCCAAATCACAACTCCTGCCCAGGTTCCATCACATGTCAGAGAGCAAGTATGTAGTATGTACTCTGCACACAAATGCAGAGGGCTCCTTAGACAAATGTTATGGTATAGTGGGTGATTGTGGACAAGCATGTTGTAGTGGTTTGAATGTTGCATTAGGATTCTGAAGACTAGGGTTCAACTCCTTGCTCAGCCACAGAAATCCAGTGGGTGATTGTGGACGTCACACTCTCTCAGTTCCCAGAGGAAGGCAATCGCAAACCCCCTATAATCAAATTTTGCCAAGAAAAACCCATGATAAGGCCACCTTAGTGTTGGCATTTAAGCTGGATGCTAAGTGAAGGCACACAATAACAGCTACATGAGATTGTGGGCAAAACCACAATTTCCTACAATAGCCACCAGGCCCATCTGTCCACAGGATCCTCAGATAAAGGCATCATAGCTGCATAAGGCTTACTCAAGTAAAAATTCCACAACTGTTGGCTCTACACTAATAGTGGAGCTAGGTATGGATATCTGGCAGGCTTGGAAGGCAAAATCTCACTATCCAACCACATGCAGCCTGTACAACATACGCCAAACTATCCCATACAGAATTGGCCTTGGGCTGGAAAAAGCTGGGTTTTTGTTGCTGTCATATTGTATGCATTTGTTCTCAAAACTGCCTTTTAAAAAGAAATAGCTATTTTGTTTGGACTTCACTCGTCATCTCATAAATCACATTTGTTGGCCTCCAACATATCTTGAGCAGGTCTATACCTTCACATGCCTCCAGAACTGTTCTCAGTATGTTATTGTTTGCTTGTTAACTCCTGGATCATCAGTCCTAGATGTTATCTTGGTTGCCAACTAAAGTTTTTGTTTTAATCACGTAAATGTCTGGCTTTGAAATTAAGCTTTGCAACAACAACAAAAAATAGATTTATAACCCACTCCATGTCATAAGCCTCTGGGTGGGCAAAATCTCCTTATTTAATTTATCCTCAAAACATCCCTGCAAGGTAAGTTGCGATTTCCCCCATTGTACAGATGGGGAACTGAAGATTGAGATAAGGGTCTTGTGCAAAGCCACCCAGTGAGCAGACGCCTGAGATTGGATTAATTAACTAATTGAAATATATATTACCACATCTCAATAGAAGCACTATTTTGAGTAAGTTCAATGATAGACATTATGTTCTTTTACTAATAAATAGCGACAAATCACTTAGCAGCAGCGGAGAGACACCTGAAATGCATTGCTCCAATCAAAGGATATACAAAAATAGCATAGTCTTCCAGACTAAAAAAGAAAATTAGGTTAAAAAAAATTAAAGAAGGGCCTGATATTAATCACTATTCTGCACAGGTCTAATAACCAAAACTCTTACTAATGTCAAAGAATCTTGAACATTTCTTCTGCCTTATTTGCAATGTTAATTATTTACTGGTGACTTCTGGACAAAAACTTAAATTAAGCCTAGGAAAATAAAACTGGCAACCAGTGAAAACTGAACACTTTCAGAAAGATATATGCCAACCAATCTCAGGATAACACTCAGGCAGCAGAACTTTGCAAAAGCTGAAGTATTCAGATGCTTTCTCAGAGGAAACAACATATTACCACAACGTATCCTGCACAGTATAGTATGAATTAATGTGTGTGTACCTAATTTCCCCAACAAAAGATGCCGATTACTTTGGTGTGGTTTGGGAAATTTGGGGACTTTTCTTCGCCCCGCAAAACAAACATTCTGGGAGCTTTGGGGATATCCTGCAGACTTAGAGGGGGCTGCAAAATAGGGATTAGTACTCATACTGTGGAAAGAAACACTCCTAGTCACCTGAGCATCCAACAAAGCCATCAGTCAAGCTGCACACCTGAAGACTCCAACAGAAAGGAGACTTCCTTAAGTCAAGATAATGAAAACTGTCAACCTCAAAAGACCAGAACCCCTGGGTCTAAACTCTTAGTTCAGACTAAGATGGGCAACTCAAAGCCTACTTCAACACTGGGAAATAATATGCTTTTCCAAGAGTTTCACAACCATTGGAGTCAATGCACTGAGGCCAGCGCTATTCCCTGCATGAGCTCTTGGACAGATGGAGCGATGCTAGGCTCTGCCATGAAGGGCTATCTCTTTAAGGCTTCCCACATTAGGAACCTGAAGATAGCCTGGATGAAAGGAAAAAAAAAAAGCCTCAGTGAAATAGAGCTTCAGACATCATGAGAGCATGCTACTGACTCAGAATTCTCCCATATATTATAGTGCCCTGCCTGCCTTGTAGACTCCCAATTCTGGCATGCAAAATCACACTGGGGAAGCGCATCCGAGACATACTGTATCCCTGTGGCTGGGTCAACTGATGAGCAGTGAGCAGGAGTTTCATCATCTGGATTAAAGTACAAACTCTTTCTCTCACTGTTGACCAACAGTAGTTTGGAATTTTCGCAGCATTGCTGGGATCTGATAAATATGAGAGAAAGAACTGGGTGTCCATGTATTCACACCTCAGCTGGAATCCTGAGAAGACTGGACCATTTGCTTCATCCAGATATTTCATAATAGTATATAGAGCAACTGCCACTGCTTTTCCGTAGTGTCAGTGCACCCCCTCCCCAGCGTGTGGCCCCTTCTACCTCAAAATTGTGTTTGGTTAAAGATTCTTTAATTCTTTAATCCCCTTATGCCCTATAGGAGAAATGTCCCCCCCCCATCACATTTGGGTTTGAAAAAGAGCATTCTGGGCCTACAATAAGCCAGGTTGGTGGTGAAAACACAGCAGAACTGCACCCTGTGTTCCTTAGAGCAGCAGTACTCAAAATGGTAGTCAGTGGATTGGTACCGGTCCCCAAGCTGCTAGTCTCTGGCAATCTTTTAGAAAAGAAAGAAACATTTGTAGTCAGTGAATACAAACAGGATACCAGTCCCTGGCCCAGTAAGGAAAAAACTGCCAGCCTCCCAGAGATGACATGTTGAAATGAAATGGCCTAGAAGGCTCAAGGGAAATTTTGAAGAAACAAACCTGGGTAGTGAGATCTAGGGGGAAGTTCTTGTGTCCACCTCCACCAACATTTTTCCCACCCTGGCATAAATACACACTCTGAATAATTCTGCTAGGATCCAAGGAGTCACATCTACACACCCCAAGCACTTCTGTTTTGGCACATGAGGAAAGCTGTTGCCAATTTTTCCGTCTGAGAGCTGTTCTATCTGACGCAAGGAAGGTTGGCCCGGAGGGCTCCCAAACCTTCTCATTTGGCTTTTCAGGTGGGTTGCCAATAAAAGGAGGGACTGAAGAATTTCTACGTCAATGTGGCAGACTGTACATGAGTTTTGGGTTCCAGCCCACATCTTTAATGTGCCATAAAAAATTACAGTAGGAGTCAACAAAACCACTACATAAAATGAAACACTCCCAATGTTGCATGCTGCCCGTTGAACATTTTGGTAAGGTGCACAACAGTCGTCCCTGGACTCTACAAATTTAGTGGTCTTGGAATTGTTGTTTTTTAAATTTCTTTTCCTCCTTCTGCATACTTCTTGGATATACTAAAGGGCTGTTGGGGGAAGGGGAGAAGAGATTTATGGCACAGAGCATGAACTGTGGATATTCTCATGATTCGGTTAGAATGAAGAGTGAATCTTCTCAGCCGTAGCTGGGCAACTTCTTCCAAGTTAGGATTAAAGCCACTGCTTGGGAAGCTTCCCTTTTAATGGATAAGAGTGTGCTGCAAAGGATGCTCAGCCAACCACCACCACCGCTTTACAATTTGCTGATGAGCAGGGCTCGAAATTGGGTGGGGAATGGGGGGAGATTATCCTTTTGCTGCAGCTTGCCACGTTGAGGAAGAACCCAACCTATTAATCTAGTTACATGCCAAACAGAAAGCAGCAGTTTGATCAAATCCTATTACCAACAATATGCCATTGCCCACTTCTCCCCAACCTCCACCCCACATGATTGGTCTGGGATGCTTAGGCAAAGAAAAAGCAAATGCAAAGAGCAAATGGTAATCTTAACAGTTATATGAAGTTTATGATAGTGTTCTTCACTTGCTGGGCAGCTATGATGGAAACGGGCTGAAATTGTCCAATTCCCCCTCCAGGTCCTTCCACAAGGAGGACCCATAAGAGAGGGCCTTCTTTGAGCACCAGCCCTGCATACTTGGGCTTTCCCCAATCAGAGCTTGGAACAGTTACTTTTTCAGATTATAACTCCCAGAATTCCCCAGGCCAAGGAGTTGGTGCATTTATTTTAATTATAGTCTAAAAAGTTACTGCATTTATTTTAACTATATTCTATTTGTTTTACTTTGTAAACTGGATTGAGTTCCATTTCTGGGGGAAAGGCAGGTATAAATCATTAGGTTTCTAAAAGTTATTTCCCCAAATGTCTGCTTCAGTTCAGTGCTATAACTTCAAATGGGAGGTTACTTATTCATCTTTGATAAGCTTTGACACAACTGGGAAGGAAAGCTTTTGAAACCTGCACTTTACACTAATGCACGTTACATTCTGGGAGTGAAGTAACTAACTGGTATCACCATACAAGATTGATAAAAGAACTGCAGGCAAACACTTTTTGTACGTATATTTGAAAAGCTGCAGCTATATTAATCAGATACCAAGACTTTAGGTAGCTGTTTTATCTGAAATCAGTGCAATCAACTAACTAAACTCTCCCTTTTGTCTCAGGGATTGATCTATTATCATTACAGTGTTCTGTGATGTCAAGAGGCCCTTGCAACATAAAAACCTTACCTTTTTGTCTATTGCACATTGGTAGCAAATATCTCATGATTTATCTCTAAACAGGTAGAGAACCCATCTATGAGAGTTGACACTTACGGAGTAGCTGTCCTCTTAAACTGAAACTACTGACAAATAAACACAATTGACCATTTTATGGGACCTGGATACTTTTTATTGACTAAGTAGCAGCAGAATAGACTGTATGTACTCCCTTGCCCTCTAGTCCCATGCAGATTGAGGAATTATGTTGTCTTTGTCACTTAAACATTAGTTGTCAAATTGTGTTTTTAATGATTCTGTCTTGCAATTATCTTTTAAAGTTGATGGTGTTCCAAATTTTGCTTTCTTTTCCTGTTCACTAAATTGTGTAATGAAATTTTCAAACCAAAAAGTCAGATAATTTTAAACTTTTGTGTAATAGTTACATCCTGTACACGGTGATACTGTCCCTCCCCCCAAAAAATGCAAAGGGGAGCCTTTAACATTTATAAAAATCATCTGGCATTATAAAACAGAACATGGAAACGGAGGTTGTCTTGCCCACTTTTGCCTTAGATGGAAACCTCTCCAAAAACATTCAAAGTTTGAACAGAGTAAGACAGAAACCAAATGATTGGGAAAATGCTAACTCAAAACCAAACAGTTAACCATCTTTTAAATCAAAATTAAGGTGGGGAAGTCTTGCATGAGAGGCTCTGAGGAACAGATTTTCTTTTTAAAGCGCCTTAAAAATGGAGTTGCAGGGAAGAAGCACACTGAAAGTTGCAAAAGCACATTGAATTTGAAAGCTGTTGCTTCATATTGTGACCACACACAAGAAGTTACAGATCTTTATTTCTTTTTCACTCCCAAATATAACAGCTTCACTTAATCTATCATCTAGGACTGGAAATTAGTCTAATCTCATTTCACAGCAAAAAGCAAGTCAGTTGATGTGGTTTCCAGCAGTAGCATTCACAGAACATTAACACATTTCTATCCATCTCCCATAGACCAGATTACGACATCTGAAGGTTCAACACACTCCGGCCAACTCCCATGTACTAGCATACGACAGCTGACGTACAAGGAAAGTCACCATGGTGGTAGCAATAATTTTAACACTACCTGGGAGCTTTATTTATTCATTGCCTCTCAACCCACTAAGGCACCCAAGCATCAGTAAAAACATTTTAAAAGCAAAGCATTAAATAAATAACTGGAAACCAATTTAAACAACCATGGTCAGAAGCTCAAACTTTGTTTATGTGTGTGTGTATGCAATATCATAAGCATTCACAGTAAACAAAAAGATGACCACCAATGTGTTACATACTAAATTTGTGACGGAGGCTGGTGTTACACCGCAAAATGTCTTATTTGTGTATTTGTATATAAAATATATTTGTAACATCTGTGAGCTGTATGGAATACATTTTATACTTTTATGCCAGACTGGATTTTTTTGTATCAAATAATTTAAAATTGGATATATGAGTTGATGGTCATCTTTTTTTTTGCGGGGGGTGAGATGTATTTCTGTACCATTTTTTTAAATGTATTTCTTTACTCCATAGTGATTTGAAAGTTAACAAAAAGGCAGCAACCCCCTCCACCTCAGAAAAGTGATTCTTCACTGAAATCTCCCAGAGGATAACAGTAATCTCTGTTCTGTGCCCCTATCTGCACATCATCCAACATAATTTATGAAGAACAGCCCTCATCTTTCTCTACCAAAAACATAGCAAAAAAAAAAAATCCTCTGAAATTACACACCCTCAAATATATATCTGAAATCATCTCCCCCTAAAGCACACTACCTCTGGTTTTATAGACACCTTTTAGAAATCATGTATTAACTCCTTTCATTTCATTTGCTCCTTTAGCAAAAGTTATAGCCAATACAGAAATGCTCACCATCCTATTGCTGAGGCTTAGATGAAGTGCTTACATAGAAAGGTGTTCTACAGACTTAGTTGGCACTTCTTTGGTGGAAGTTTTAACAGCCGTAATATTCTGCTCCTGTCCTTTCTCCCCTTTCTGAAGATTAGGGTGGAGAGAAGGGAGAATTATCTCCACAGAACTATAAAAGATAGAATTGATTTTTGGTAAGAAGTCTGTAGAAGTTCTTAATACTACCTTATCTTTACTCCTCCACTGACTAAGCCTCTATCTTTGGAACTATCCTTCCCAATGTTATCTATCAGAAAAGTAGCTTTTGAGGATGGGAAATAACATTAAGTTCCTCATTGGCTCAAATATGGCTTTGTCCAAACTTGTAATGCCGACTTCAGGTTTCACATTGGGAAGGTTTCCTGCGAGTTCAACAGATTCAACAATTTTGCTGCTTTGGGAAAAAGAAAAAGCCACAGGGCTTTGACTGTAAACTTTCTTCCATTTTGCTCAGTGAAATTTAGCCAATACCTGCTGCTACACGGAACAATCATCTGCCACTGCAGAAAATATGTCATGTGTGAGAGCTAATGAGGCCTGGGTTCCAATCCCCCATCAATCAAAATGTTCACTGGGGGACCTTGCACAGGTAACCTGTCCTCAGCCAAACCTACTTCACAGGGTTATGGAAAGGATTGAAGAGGAATGTAGAATCCCCATGTTATGCTGTCTCAAGTCCCCAGGCAGAACAGAAGTGTACAAACATAATGAATATATAACATTTTAAGAGAACCTCACAGATGCTGATAACTGTTTAAAGAAATGCAAGAGTTGCACAGAAGTCATTCATTCCATGAAGCATTTTTACACATCTAAACTCCCAATGTCAAACTGTTTAAATTTTGGTAGACTGCAATGGCCTGGTTTGAAAGGTCTTGCTTGTACAGCGTATCTATTGAAATGTGTATCGGCATCTGAAAGCCATTGTCTTCCTGCCAGGCTGGGGTTATGCATATGAATAACAGCTTCCTTTTTATTTTCTGAATTACCTTGGCAACTAGCATTGGGAATATACGGGGAGGGAAAAGAAGAAGAGACTCCTCAATAAGGAACCCACAGCTGCTGCCTAGCTGACTGGAGGGGGGAATATGGAGGGGTGGGGAAGAGAGAAAGGAACTTTTTTGTTCATCTGCTGAGGCAAAAATACTCCTGTCCTTAGGACTTCCACAATTTTTGCTATCTGATGGAATTCTTAAACTGAGACTTCATTCCCCTGGTGGACTGACTCACAGCTCACAGTCCGCTTTGGTGCTCAATGAGCTCTTGTATTATGTTTAACAGAGAAATATGATTTTCTGGCCAGCTTGAAAACTGACACTTCTCCCCACTGCAGAGATTTTCACCCTATTCTGGCCAGTTTAAATACAGCACAGTTACTTTTCCTGATATCACTAATATGTCCTTCCCCAGAAATGCAAACATTAACTGGACACAGTCCAACACAGATTTGGGGACGGCAAACCTCAGACTGCTTATTCTGGAGCCATGCCAGGGAATTCAATAGGGTAACTCTGGCGAAAATGATCTGCGGATCCAACTCAGATCTCCGGCACAGAAGTTTGAGGCTCATCTCCTTCCCCAGGAAACAACATTAAATGAGAATGTGATAAACTTCAAACCATCTTCTTCCATGAAGCTGAGTTGCATGAATGGATTTTATACTTCAACATATTTCATCTTCACAGGCTGTTACGAGACGCCCACTTCTAGCCCAAACTCTGACTTACTCTGCAGACTCAACCAAGTGACGGTCTCCAAAGTCCGCTCCATTCCTCAAATTTTCCCCTGTGCATATTTTCTAAAGCCATCCTTTAAGACACAGTTAACCATTACGGAGGGCCATCTCTCTTCCATTTCAAATTCTGCCTCATTATCTGTCCACCCCCTTCTTCACTGTATAGCAAAGGCTGCTATCACCCAACTGCAACTTTCACATCCAAGCTTTGTCAACCCAGTGTCTCTTCTGTGTCCAGTCTCATTCTTTGCTATATTACCTCTCCCGCACCAGTCTGACTTCAGCCTTTAAGCTCTTTAGGACAGATATTAGTTTTACTTTTCTCTTATACTGTAAAGCACAATTACATGTACATGTATTAGTTTCTTGGATATATGCAGAAAAACTGATTTATTCACTTGTTTTGTTTTATGTAATACAGGTTTCAACCACTTCTCTGACAGGTTAGGAACTGAAGCACTGTCAGAAAACAGAATTGGTTGAAAAGCAGAACACATGTACTGAACTGTAGGGAGTATGAAAGACTTACGGAGGGCCATTTGGGACCAACAGTGCATGCACTGCTTGCAAAGTCTCTCAGCTGGTTTGGCACCTCCCCCCCATCAGCTCATTTTGCAAGCACCGCATACGTGAGCAATCCCAAGCAAACCCCCATAGGCACGAAGAAGAGATGAAAGAGAACAGAATTAATGGAGATTGTCCTTAATTTGGAAGCATCAACATGGCATTGAAAAATGGGGGCTTCCCATAACAAAACAGGGACTCAGCCTGATATAGTGGTTGTTCATTGGACTATGACTCTGGACATCAGGGTTGGAATCCCTGCTCATGCTCTCTTAGCCTCAGAAGGAGGCAAAAACAAACCCCCTTTTAAACAAATCTTCCCAAGAAAACTCCATGATAGATTTGCCTCAGGGTTGTCAGAAGTCAGAAATTACTTGATGACATCATCATCATCATCATCATCAATGAGGCCCAGTTGTGAGTGGCAAGAGATAATTTTATTTGGAGTATTTACCTCAACTGCATCACAAATGTCATAAAGCACAAAGACTTCCTCCAAAACAGTGCTTTACCATTTACATTTATTAAGCAGAACTTCCTAAACTGTACTATGAATTATCAGAATGTATAAAATTCTAACATTTACTACATCTTATTTGCCCTCCATGATGTTGTCACCCTCATATTTTTTTTAAAATCACATTTCTCTGATTCTTTTTAACATTTTTACTGTAAGCCACTGAAGTCTTGCACTAAAATCTGGTGCCTAAATAAATGAAGCTTAGCCCAGCAGCATCCTTCTGTCTGGAGTCAAGCAACGTCATGCAACTGCTAAATTCTCCGTCTTTAAGAAGGTAGGGAATCTCCTCCTTTTATTGCCAATACTTCTATAGTGATTCAGGGTTCCATTTTTCCTCTCTATAGCCTCTTCTTTCGTCTCTTAAAAATGCTATGCTGTATTACCCTAGGAGGAACTGCCCCAGGCAGTTTTTATGGAAAAGATTTTTTTTTCCTCTATATGATATAACAATTTATTTAAAACACACTTGGAAAAAAATACCCATCTGTTCAGCTATCATTTTAAAACTTTGGTGCTCTTTTTCTCTACAGCTGCAATCATGTTTCTCTTTTTGCTCTCTCTTTTTCCTGCTTGCAGACAACCTGCTCTCTTCCCACAGGAGTTTGTGAATGCACATTACCCATGATCATCTCCCTGCACTGTCTTACAGACACACAGCCAAAGATTTAAAAAGCACCAACATCTTTTCAAAAAGGCCTGTGAATTAGACCAGCCTGATCCAATATATAAAGAAAGGCAGACTGGGATCCACCTGACTCATATTCTAAAACATTGTTCTTCTGTGCCTTCAAGTCGTTTCTGATTTAACAGTGACTCTAAAGTAACCCTGCCATAAGATCTTCTTGGCAAGATTTGTTCGTCTGCTTTCCTCTGAGGCTGAGAGTGTGTGACGTGACCAAGATCACCCAGTGGGTTTCCATGGCCAAGTGGAGATTCGAACCCTGGTCTCCAGAGTCATAGTCCAACTCTTAAATCACGATACCATGATGGCTCCTCATATTCTAGTACAAACCCCCTCCAGCAGTCCAACCAAGATGGTGACCCACAGCAATTCTCCACTGAGTTACACATGGAGTTCCATTTATGTGTGTAAATGAAGTATCCACAGGACAGAGAAAAAAATCCTGGAACATGCATTTCCATTTTTATCACTTCAGTTTGTAATTATCATTTTTAAAAAATCAGGGACAACCAGGCAAAGAAACGACCACATTTCTGATGGGTAAGGCCATGCAGAAGGCAACCTAGCACAAGTACTTCCTATAATACGCCTTTCTCCTCTCGGAAGTGCTATCAGCCCTCAAAACATTGGCTGGAGCAAAAAGATAACCAGGAAGAAGTTGCGTAGGAAGCTCCAAGCAACAGAAAAAGCATATAAAGCAGCTAGTAGCTGATTTGGAAGACTCTGTTTGTTTGTTTAAGCTCTTCTGTCCCATCCTGTATCACAGGATCTCAAGGTAACATATAACATAAACAGTGTAAAGCAGTTCCAGATTGAAAAACAAAAATAATTTGAACAAGGTAAAAACATACCAAACAGAGTCACAGTTACTTTAAAAGCAACAATTAAAACCACTAAAAAAATTGAAATCATGGACATACAGATTTCAAATACATTAGTCTCTGAAAGCTTTAACGAAAACTCACATTTTAGCTTGGCACCAGAAAGAAATCAGTGTCGGTGCCCATTGAGTCTCCAAGGAGAGGGCATTCCAGAACTTGGGCACCACGCTCAAGGAGGCTCTCTGACATGTCCTTCATACTGCCTCCACTAGTGGGACACAGAGGAGGGCCCCTCCTCTATACCTCAAGCCGTTCTACACCTACCTTCCCAAATAATATGAGCCTGTTAGAGAAATAAGAGCTTCAAAATAAGACTTTCTTTGTCTCATGATCTTTCCCAGGTACATTTGGTAGGAACAAGGAAGACGGCCTTCTCAGTGGCTACTCCCAGACTTTGGAACTCCCTCCCCAGAGAAGTTAGGAGGGCTCCTTCCTTGTTTCCCCTCCACCAGCATATAAAGCATTCTTATTCAGTCAGGCTTTTAGATTTATGATGGGATTTTAATGGTGTACTGTGCTGTCTTGTGGATTTTTACATGATCTTTTAATGAATTTTAAATGATTGTTCAATTCTACAGATTGTTTTTAAAATAACTTTTATATTTTTATTTACTGATGTTTCTGTACAGTTTTAAATCTGTATTGTTTTTGATAAATTTTAAGCCTCTCTGAGTACAACTACTGGGGGAAAAGTGGGATGTAAATGAATAAGATGATGATGATGATGATGATGATGATGATGATGATGACAGCAGCTATCCACTTATTTGATCACCTGTACTGAATGAACCTTATGTCTAGCTGACCAGGATGGGACAAAAGCTGCTAAGTTTTTTTTCCTCTTTGAAGTTGAAAATATACCACTGATGAGTTCCACAGCATGGGGAAAAGACCAGAAAAAGGCATAGGGGAAAGAAACCCTTGTATACTTATTTCCAAGGAAACTTCCCCAAAACATTTGTGGGGTTTTTTCTATACAGATTTTAATATAAACATATTATGTGTATGTGTCTTTTAACAATTGAGAAAGCCCCTCTCAATCCCAGTTTTTATAGTACCTGGCACTGAGATTGATACAACCAAGTTTCAATGACCCAGATCTGAATTGTTTCTCTGAGGTCAGTGGAGCTGAAACTTGCATATGGGAGAGTGGATTAAGGTGTCAGAAAACAGTTCAAATAAAGTGAACCAAGAGAAAAAAAACGGGTAGAAAGAGGATGCTTGGAATTGATTTTTCTAACGAGGCATTTACAGGCACTCAAAACATGATCTCCACTTAAAACATAAAATAGTCATTGTGCTGATTTGCTACAGTACGGCTCAGTAAAGGATTTGATTCCACATTATCTGAAACTAGGCAGTTATCCGAAGTCTCATCTTCGTAATGGAATGGAATGTACAAAAGCAGAGCATTCAATTTAACACACAATATATTATCTATACAAATTGGTCCTCATTCAACAGACAAACTTAAAAACCAAATTACACCCGCCTACCAATTTGTAACATTCCAGGCAAAGGAAAAAAACACAACAACGTACTACTACTACCTACCAACTTACAGGCTTCTTTAATTCTTTGCCTTCTCCGCCCAATAAATAAACAAATTCGTATGAAAGTCATATTAGTAAGAGATTCAGCTACTTAAAAAAAGTACAGTATTTAAATATGGATCTGTGTGCCTATTACTATAAATTTCAAGAAAGCACGTCCTTTTGTGTCCATGACATTATCAGAAACACAAAATAGACCACCACAGCCCATCCGGACATGGACTTGACAAGGATTTATCATGACGCGCACTCCACTTACAAATGGAAAGAACCACTTCCTGCCCTTTTGCAACATCACACATGGGATTTCCATTTCAAAACCACAACTGAGTGTTCTCAGGATGCACCGCTCTCAAATCAGTAAATATCTGATTTTATACTTTGCAAAGCAAAGAGAAAGAAATAAGGTCCATCCCCAGCCGCTCAGCTTCAACACCTATGAAAAACTTCTTGGCACAGTACACAATATTTTTACAAGCAGGATAGTAATAATTATAACAAAGACACATCTTGTCATTTATGCAGGGCTAGGCAATCAGTTTGTGTGTTCTCTTCTTCCCTCTCCCCTTCTTGTATGAGCCTTTCCCCCTTCCTTTCCTAGTCCACAGCTTTCCAAACTTTTCATGTTGGTGACACACTTTTTTAGACATGCATCATTTCATGACATAGTAATTCAGTTTTACTAGCATACTGGAGGTTAAACTAATCTCTTATAAGAAATACAGACACATACATAAATTGTAATAACAAAATGTATGGGGACACAACGTATCTCATGAAAACCTTTCATATATTTTTTAAAATATATGATTTATAAATAATAACATACATTTCCAAGATTGTAGGTGACACACCTACACACTTCAGGTGACACACTAATGTGTCGTTGCATACCAGTCACAAAGCCCTGGCCTAGTCAGTGTTACATGTACACAATAATCATCAAATCACAGTTAAAAGTTGCTGTTGTTGTACATTCATGTTGTTTCTGAGATACAGTAATCCTAAAGTGACCCTATCACCAGGTCTTCTTCACAAGATTTGTTCAGATGTTTGCCCTTGCATTCCTCTAAGGCTGAGAGGGTGTGACTCGCCTAAGGCAAGTGGGTTTCTACAGCCAAGCAGAGATCTGAACCTTGGTCTTCCAAAGTTCCAATCAAACCCAATCAAACCCTTAAACCACAACACCATTATGGCTTCTCAGTTTAGAGTAAGTTTCCAAAATATTTCTTCACCATGGCTGCAACAAGGTCCAACGCAGGTATAGCCTATTAAAGTTGCAGCTCTAACTCAAATTATTCATGATATGAAGACACAAACAGCATCCAACAAAGAAACAATATTTCCTTTTTTTTTTTTTAAGTCAAATAAATTTGAAAGTCAAATGTGATTAAGCATCTGGGATTTCTCATCAGACAATTAACAAAAGAGGGGACTTCTTTCTTTGGAACTCCTTAAAGCAATATGCATTTCTACGCCGCAAGAGGAAGTTTAGCAGGTAGGCAGCATTTGAATATCCTTTTATTCATTTTTAAAAGTATTTATATTTTGGGAATAAAAACCTGGAAATACACTAAGCTTCAAGACCAATTTTACATTGTCTTCCCCCCGCCCCAAACAATCTTACATTACTACAGTTGCAACACTTGCAGTGATGATACTTCAAACTTAATGCAGAGATTTTTCTGTATTTCTTCCAGCAGCTTAACAATCATACTCGATGAGAAAGAAAGTTATCGAATCTAGTTTGAAGAAAGGTGTGCTTTTTTTATTACTGAAGTTTTCACAAACACAACCGCCTCATTTTCAAGTGAGAAATGAACAAAATATAATCTAGCGTTTCCTGCTATAAGAAATAATTGAAACCCTTATGAACTCCGGTTCTAAAATATCTCCAAAGATGGAAATCAGCACAATAAATGGACTCTATTCAGAAGGCAGTTTAAAGCTGTTTCTGGATACTCTTTTGGATTTGGTCATTGGAAAACATCCACAGGTGCTGGGGGTTTTTTAAATAAAAAATCAAGAGTATGCTTAAGTATTGCTTGCTTAATTAATTAATTAATTAATTAATTGCTTAATTAATTGATTAATTAAGTATTGCTTAATTGATAACAGTCATATAATTACAAAAGCATTTTTTTTTAAAAAAAGAAAGATACTTTGACACAGGACACCAATTATAATAGAGATATGTAGAGATCGCCATGTTCATGTGTTTTACTTATGAGGTTCCAAAATAAGGACAAAAATAAGTGGCCATGGAGCCCTGATTCGGAATGTAAACAGTCCCTTTTGAAAGCACACAGCAGTCAAGACACTGTGATTTTCAACAACAACAACAGTGGGGGCCCTGCTCTAGATCACGACCATACTCTGTATTGAAGCTCTATGAAAACCCTTTTCTCCAACATAGTAGACAATTTAAGCAGCCTTGTTTAAACATGTGACTAAAATCACACAGAGTCTGGATCTCACAAAAATCACCTCTTCCAAGTACTAATGTTAGCACTCCACACTGTTTGAATTTAGCATCGGGAATGCACAGGCTTTGATGAATTGTGATTACAGAAAGGGCATTTTCAGCTTGTGGAATTCCCTTTCCAGAGATGTTTGCATCCTGCCAAATCTGATGTCTTTCTGGTGTCAGACAAAGAACTATTTATTTTCTCAGGACTTTTAGCACACTACTGAAACTGGTTTGAACTGCTGGCTTGATCTGCTCTATTGAGGGTTTTTTGTGTTTTTTTTAAACTACTGCACCATGTCTCTGCAGATTTTTGAATATTTATTATGTATATTATATCAGTTTTATGTTTCTGTTCCCCAGCCTGGGAATTTCTGCTGGAAAGCAACATACACATTTATTGAATACAGAGCCCTCAAAATGGTCCAAGAACTCATCCAGGATGCTAAAAATTCACTGTTTACCACACAAATGATTGCTTACATGCATCCAGCCTTCAACACCACTGTAGTGTTTCATACAGCCTCATGAGTAACTGCAACAGCAGCTCTTAACTCTAGTTGCCTTATTTGTGTACAAGAGAGCATGCTGTAGCCACAGTGCCCCACTGTGTTTCCACCGTGATAAACAGCAGAACCCCAGGGCTGTTGCACATGCATGCACTTTCATCTGAGAGGGCACAAAGTACATGTATTTTGCGTGGGCACGGGATGTCTCTCAAAAGAAACCACAGAAAAATTAGTTCTGGGGAAAAAAACAAAGCACACTGGTTTCAGTCCTGCATGGCAGATTCCTTTGTTAAAGAAGTCTGCTTGTTGGTAGAAGTGTGCTATTTTGTTCACTTCTCTAGTTCCGTTTAAAAAGAAGGTATCAAATCCAAGCCACCTGGGATCCTGTCTAAAGCATCTGTATGGGAGCTCCAGCTTGACTTTTCCAACCAGCAGATGAAAAGGTCCAGAGGGAAAATGGTGCCGGAAGACCAACAAGCCCTGCGTTTCATGACTTGATTGCGTCCTCATGAATACGTTTTGCCTTACAGGAAGTGAACATGGATTGGCACAGGGTTACTATCAAGAATGTATTTTCAGCTGAAACTAGAGCCTTTTTGTATGCAGTTCAGCACTATAAAGAACGCATAGTAAGTGTTCTGAGGAATTCCTCAAGTGGGTGTTAATTCAGGGAAAGTTTTGCTGCACCTACACACAATCTGGATGACTAGGTCATCATATCGACCCTGTGGTGCATAGTTTTTTCCACTAGCTCCCTCCTGGCAACACTTTTTCTCCCCTGAAGAATGCCATAAACAGAAATCCAGATATTTCAAACCATGTGCCCTCTAGAAATGTATTTAACATGATCAGCACAACCCTGACCATTGTCACCAAAAACTAGGGAAAAGAGGGAGGAGGTAGAGTAGAGAAACAAGAGCAACTGATCTCAAGCTTCAAAATGAGCTGTACATTCTGTAGTAATATATATTGTTGCAAAAATCAAACAACATCTATCAGGAATTTGGATTTTTATATTTTTAAAAAATCACACAAAACCATCTCAATAGCACCAATGCAAAGGGGAAAGAAAAATAAAAATTGTGTGCAACTGAGATGATCGCAAACCCCAGCTACACACAGTGGAACTGCTTTGAAATCCCTGGACTTTTACATATATATGAATAAGAATATAACTGACTTTTTTTATTTTTATGTTTCTTCATATCCTGATGTCACTATATTTTTTCACCCACACCAGCCAAGGGCACAGAGCTCACATGCTCACATACTGTAAATATCCTCAGGACATAAGTAAGTTAAAGTAGAAGTTATAGAGAGGGGAACTGAACTCAGGGCTGAGTTTTCTGCAGTAGGATTGGGATGCTGACTGTATCCAGGCCAGAAAGTTCAGCTGTATATTCCACCTGAAATAAAAACTAGCCACCTCCTCCACACACATTTTATGTGTTCTAGAATAAGGGACCAACAACAGCAAGATACATGGGTAACCAACGCCTTTCTCAGTATGGGATTAACATTGTCCCACTCATACATTAGAGAAGGAGCTATCTTTCTACTCATTCTTATGAAGAATCCTGCATTTAAAAAAAAAAGCTTTACAACCTTCCTCTATGGTTTTGTTTCCTTCTCTTAAATTTGGGGGCCAAGACGAAAGTAACTGTACGTACTAAATTCTCTACTAAGACTCCACACCAATTTTCACCTGCAGCCAAAGCATGTGCTATGGAGAAAAGTTTTCTCCTGCAGGTTTACCCTGCTTGGCGCCAGCCTCAAACGAGTAAACAAAAAGACAGCATGTTCCAACAACTGAGCCAACTACCCACTTCTGCATGACAGCGTGCAGCTGGGGAATGCATTTGCCACGTACTGAATGGGATGAAGAGTGGTCGGCTGGCACAACTGTTGCGAGCAAGTTATGTCCTCGAGCCTGTCAACTGTTATAGAATAAGCCTTTATAGAGTAGTCACACTGTCCCACTTCCTAGCTTCTGTCAAGCCTAACAAAACCCAAGCACTAAACACATTTCATGCCTTGGAGTATCAAATGTTCTTTGCTATCGGTCGAAATGGAACTCTGTTCATTTTCATTATTGCTTCTTATGAAAATGTTAGCTCTATTCATATTCCACATTCAAGATGTTTAACCTGAGCCTGCACTATGAAAAGTCAATCATGTGTGCATAAATTCAATATATTCTTCCCATTTATGACAATACAATGGCCTACCTTACAGACAGCAATGTTTGTATATCGATTCAAAACTATTCTTTTTTTCCATCTGCCCAATTCATTTGGTGTATTTGAGTTGAAGTCAGGGATATTTGGGTTAAACAACAATTTTATCATCACTCAAGTCCCATTATGTTTAGGACAGAAATGAATGTCTGTTCTGCTAACTTATCGGGACGGAGTTCCATTTCAAAATCATGTCATGAAACAAGCTGCTTTTAAAAGATGCCTATTTCGCTGACAAACAAAAACTGTATTATTTCTACAGTCAACATTTTAAAGGCAAGAAAGCAACCACTTTAGCTACATTTACAGATTTTAAAATAAACTCTGAAAAACTGAAGTTAACAAAATCAAAAACAGCTTTCAAGCAAGGGGATATTCATGTGCACAATATAGAAAACAAGTCCTATATAACTAAAAGTTATGAAGCAGGAAACAAAAAGGCAGGGGAGGAACTATTCACAAGGAGAAGCTAGCTAAATTAGAACACTTTGACTTGAGTATATAAAACAATTAAAATTGAAACTCTGTGAAGTCACAGAGAGCCAAATCAATTAAATTCTAAATCTTATTTGGAAATGGGAAGATTTCACTCAATGCAATGAATAAGACACTGGAAATGTGTGGCAAATAGCTAACTAAGCACTGGTCTTGTCCCAGTGCTGACAAGAAATGAAACTTTAAAGCAGTGCGACTCAAAGTAGAGGTCCATGGCCAGTACCAGTCCATGAGCCATCAGCTGCTGGTCCATAGAGAGTTTCCAGTAAAAAAAAACAAAACAGGTCTAGTTAACAGGCATAAATATGGCTCTAGACCAGTGCTTCTCAGGCTGATATGGGAGACAAGCAATTATTTTTCTTCCAAAGGGCCAGCAACCAGCACTAAACTTGTGCCTATTGGGTACTATTGGTTCTTTCTTTCTTAGGAACTTTCTAGGGACCAGCAGCCAATGGCTCAGGGACCAGCACTGATGCAGAGGTGAGCGATTTGAGCAACAAGTGTTATGCGCTTTTCTGAGAAACTGGAAACAAGCAAATCACTGAACACAGATGGCATCTATTCAAAAGTTCTTAAAAAAATCAAATGTGAAATTACTTAGAAATCTTCTAAGTAAAATACGTAACTTGTTCTTCAGAGTGTCTTCTCTATCACAGGATTGGAAAATGATCAATGTAACATCAATTTTAAAGAGAGATTCATGGGAGGAATCAGGAAATTACATGCAAGTTATTTTAGTTCCAAGTAAATTGATGGTGAGCATGATTAACAATAACATTACTAAGCACACAGGACAAGTCCTCCTACTAAAGAAGAATTAGCATAACTCCTGGAAAGATAAGTTCTGTCTCGATAATCTATCAAAGCTCTTTGAGAGTATCAACAAGTATATGCATAAGGATGATATGGAGCATATTACTCACTGGAAGTGCCTCACTAAAAACTTCTGAGCAAGCTTAGCAGTCATGGGAAAAAAGAAACTTTCTCTTCTGGGTCAGTAACTGACTGAAGAGCCAGAAGCTATAAAATAAATTGTGGTTAAAATAAAAAGAGCGTGCAAAACCCCCAAAGGGGCATCTCTAAAATGGAGGAACAGGCATTAGAATGTAGTTCAGTGGAAGCAACGCATAGCGATGCACACTGGGACAAAAATCATAATTTCATATACACTGTCAGTAGAATGGTTTTACTGTTGGACTAGGACTCTGGGAGACCAAGGTTCAAATCCCCACTTAGCCATGGAAACCCAATGGGTGACCTTGGCCAAGTCACATTTTCTTAGCCTTAGAGTGCATGTGTCAAACACAAGGCCCTTGGGCCAAATCCAGCCCATGAGACCATTTCATGTGGCCTTCACACCTCTCCTGCAGCTGCGGCACTCTCCACCTGGTGAGCCTGGGGGCAGAAAGAGGAACAGAGAGTATCTGGGGAGCAGAAAGTGGCACACTTTTGACAGTGGCGGAGCTTGGAGTGTGTGGATTGGGGGCATGAGGGGGCAGGACTATGGTGAGAGGGGCAGGGCCACCGTGCATGGGGGCATGGCTACAGGCTGGGACACTCCAAAAACATTGTGAGTCGTCCCCCCACCCACACGCAACTGACTTTGGATATACTGACCAATTCTATGTCACTTTACAGAGCTATAGGGACCATGAACTATGATCAAATAGCCCCAAAATGTCCAAGAAAAAAAAAGTTGATGCAGAGGGAAAGCATTTTAAAACCCAGTAATAATCAAATGCAGAGGCGATTATTTAACATGATAAAAGAGTAGGTACATTTGTATAGCCTTACACACACAACCGGTCCTTTGAGGGCAACTATAATGCTGACATGGCCCAAGATGAAATGGAGTTTGACACCCCTGCCTTAGAGGAAAGCAATAGCAAACCTGGTCTAAAGAAATCTTGCCAAGAAAACCCTAGAACAGGGCTGCCATAACTCACAGCTGACTTTGAGATATACAACAATGATGGGTTTTGTACTGGTGGTGACAGACTAAGAAAAGTGGGTCATGGTGGACAGTTCACTGGAAGATCAACCCAGTGTGCCCTTGTTGCAGAATGGGCACATTTCATGTTGGGGATCACTAAGAAAGGAATAAAAAACAAAAATGCCAATATTGTGCTGCTGTTATACAAATCTATGTCGTGAAAAGACATGGAATGCTATATGCTGTTCTTGGTATCACATCTCAAAAATGATACTATAGATCAGTGGTTCTCAACCTTCCTAATGCCGCGACCCTTTAATACAGTTCCTCATGTTGTGGTGACCCCCAACCATAAAATTATTTATTTATTTATTATTCACAATGCCTCCCCCCCCCAGCAAAGGCTGCCTTGCCGGCCTGGAACAGGGGGGCGGGCAGGGAGGGAAAGAGCCGCGCGTCTCCCCCGGGAAAAACTCTGAGACCCCCCCCCAGGCTCTGCTTTTGCTTCGCTTTCGTTTCTGCTGGGGGAGCCTGGCTACAACAGTTGATTTGATGAAGGCTAACAAACTGAGGTTGGGATGTGTTATTTTTGAGGGGGCTGCATTTTCCTCTAATGGGTGAATTTCTTAGCTTAGGGTTCTTTTGAATCCATCACTGTCACAGTGGTTCAAGTGGCCTATAAAGCATAAAGTGCTTTTCAGCAGCTTTGGCCAGAGATGGCTAAATTAGTTGCAGTGATGCATGCTCTTATAATTTGCATATGGGGGTGCCTTTGAATACAGTCTTAAAACTACAGTTGGTGCACCATTCAGCAAGTAGAGTCTTAACTGGGAAACACTTCCTTCACCTTCTTTTTAACATGAATCAATGTCTTTAAGATTCCTTTCACGTGGCAGATGGATTTAATAAATAACAAGACAGCCTTCCATGTATTCCACCATTTCATTTGTTCAAAGTCTCATAAGTAGGAAACTTTCCGCCACCTTGCACCTGTCAAAGGAGATTTCACAACCAAGTCTGTAGAACAGGTCTGGAAAACTTTTGTTTCGATACATTTGCATAGATGTTCAACACAAGCAGGAACCTTGCGTTAATTATTTGACAACGGTCTGATCAACATGATCAGACACATTTGGGGTACACGTCGTTAACGTATACAAAGACAAACAAACAAGAGACACGTTGGCTATCCAAGCAGCTGAGGTTCTTCCTCAAATCCAAGATATGGCAGAGCAAGTTCTAATGGCTCATTTAGCAACCAGCTGAAATTTCCTCATATGTACCTTTTACTTGTGTGCAGAATAAAAATTACTGTTTCACAATCCTCTGTAATGGAAACCAGAGCATGTGTTTCTGGGTAATCAACGCACTCCATCGTGACTGACGCTTGTGCGCCATCAAGACCACCTGCCTCAACCCAGATCAGCCAGAAGCGTGTTATTCTGAACAGTAACATGTCTTAAGCACACGGGAGGCTCAGCTAGCATCCAATGAGACCTAAATATCATGTCCTGGTTAATCATGTCAGAGCAACCACTGAGTGTTGCCTTTGCAGGAAAAAAATGCTTATGAAATTATCCTTGTAAAAATAGTGCCAACTAAGCAGTTATGTTAAAAACTTCCCTACGGCTCTGGAATATCTAAAACAATCACATCATATATATTAATTGCTTGACATGTTTGCCTTTCAAATGCAATTTATCCTTGATAGAAATTCACACAGTGTCTGAAACTAATATGCTATATATAACTGTCTCTCCTCAAAAAAGCAAAAATATGGTTGAAAGTGCTACAAATAAGCATCTGGGGCATTTTACCTCACCTTCTTATACAGAAAGTATTCCTTCTCTCCAATAGAAAAAATATTTAATGAGGGCAATTCTCCTGCTACCACTGGTAGTAATATAGGTGGTAGTACTCCTTCTCTTTGGAGATCCACAGTAAAAAGTTACAGTTTACAGAATGTTAGATTTAGAGAAAGATCTGTTTCAAGCTCCAGTTTGGTCCTAATGATGTCTAACATTTAAAATATCATGCATATTTACATGGGAGTAGGAACCAATGAGAGCTACTTATGTGCATATACATGCAAGACTCCCATTCCATGTCTAAAATCAAAATATTGGTCCCACCTAGAGTAAACCCACTGGAATCAATGGAACATATTTTGAACAGTCACTTTCATTTCAACAAGCTGACTCTCTAAGAAGGACTAATATGGAATTTAATTCTAAGTTCTCAATCAGTAAAACAGGAAAAATAGACACCTAACAGAAGTCTCTCATTTGTAGCGTCACCGTTAAGACCAAGTTGACTTGATGGCAATTAACAACAAGAACAACCACCAAGCAAACAAGATACAGGCGGTGTAGCCATCTGCATGTTTAAATAAAAATGACGTTATTTGGGGGGAACTCACATCCAGAGAGTAACACTGGCCTAAAACTTCACTGTAGGGAGTTTATCAAAGCTAGACCAAAAGGGGTGTGTGTGTTTTACACTTCAAAGTAAAATTAATTATGTATTTTACTAATTACATTTCCAAAAGACACACAGAGCATTACCAATGAACCCTAGAAAATGGACAAGAAAGCAATGTCTACAACTGCACAGGCCTGGAAAAGAGCTCCTGAGAATTACCTAGGGATTCCAACTTCCCTCAAACACAGCAGCACTAATATCCTCCAGATTTGCTGGCCCAGCTTCGAACCATCTCAAGAAACTGTTTACATTAAAGTTGGGTTCAGCTGGAAGGTCAGCTAACTTTTAAGGCTTTCGGGGGGAAAAACGGCAGCCGTCGTCTCCTCTAAAAGAGGAAAGGGAGAGAATTAAAAAGAAAATCATTAACCTGACACATGAATGAAAAGTAATTTTCTTCTATTTGCTACTAGAAGGGTTTAAAAAAAAGCTTTATCAGTTATAAGCAACAGGGGGAAAAAAATTTAAACTTCATATCCAGAAAGTTTTGTGTGTTACTTCAAGAGAGCTTTCAAGTTGCAGCCACAGTAACTTGCCATTCTAAAACTATAATGAAAAGAAAAAGGTACTATCTCACACAATTAGCTATGATTTTATCAGGTCCCTGACTTTAAAACTGAACATGTATATCAAGTAAGCAAGATAAGGCTTTTAGATTGTACATATTCAGACTTTATTGCTTAAAAATGGCTTCGATGAACACCAAGGAGATGGCCGGAGATTATTTGCCAGTTCATTATGTCCTGTGCAGGGATCAATACGGGCTGGTTTTATTGGGTCAGCCAGCAGAGACTGCAACTTTACATCTTGCAACTGATCAATGATAGCAATAAAAGCCAGGTCTGCAGGATGAGAGGGTGCCCACCGTTCATCTAATTGCTGAAACTATCTAAAACCAAGTGAAAAACACAACCTGTCTGAAATGTTTTAAAGGTCTTCTGTAATCTAAGCAGCTCGCAAACCGTAATTTTTAAACACTGGCTGGAAGAAACACATAACTCAAAGTTATTCAGAGGGCTAAATAATTATAACACATTGACACCAATCAGTTTAAAAGGGGGGGTGGAAGGACCAAGGAGCTAACTTAATGTTAGTACAGCTTAATATGAAGCAAGCCTGAAAGGACTGAAACAGCTTGGGGAAAAATAGTTTTTAACTATTTAAATAGTTTTGCAATATACCATTGGCCGCCGTGATATGGAAAATAACTCATGGTAGCCTTTAAATAAGTTTAGGACTAAGAAGCAGGAGAGCAACAAGCAAAGAAACTGCAATACAATACACAGTGAAAGATGTTTTTTTCTTTACAAAATTGTACCTTGTGGGATAAGAGAGTTGCACGTTTTATTCAATAAACCTGAAATTATTGCAGTGTCTCTTCAAAATTTTGCCCATCAGAAATAACATAGGCCACAATTCTGTACCCAATCCTACACGTGGGAGTAAGCCCACATTAACACTTACTTTTGAGTAGCCAAGTGCTGCATTACATTGTTAAGAGGTCACCTTTAGAAAACAAATGGCAAAAGCTTTATTAATAGTACTGTACTGTAATACACCAGGGATCAAATTCCAGGTATTTTGCTTTAATTGTTTTGTTAAGGGAAAGCTTAATCTTGGGGACCAAAACTGAGGATATCAAGCTATCAGTAATCAGACACTTTCAGCACATTGCAGATGTAAAGAGCAAAAAATATCTCTGCTCTGACCAGATTATTATAACTTTCTAGATGAAGACTTCCTAGAAGCAGAGAGACATGCAAATCCAAATCCAAAAAACATCAGTTACAAAATGTCTTAAGAAATAATGGAGTGCTTGGCTCTAAAACTGTTTTCAAATGTCTCTGCCTTTTTAACAGAAAAAATATAGAAGAAACACATAACTCAAAGTTGCTCAGAGGGCTACATAATTATAGCACATGGATAGCAGTCAATTTTTCTTTTAAAAAAAGGACAACTGAGGAACTGACAGGCTCTAAAACAAGACAGAACCTTTAAAACTATGTCATACTATTCAGCTGCGCACGGTGGCATTAAAACACACACACACATACACGCACAATATTCCTTGAAGATGAACACGACCAGCATGTGAACTCACATAGGAATAGGAATACTGTACTACAACAAAGAACACTCTGCATGTGCGTGCATTGGGTGGATGAACACACACACACACATACACACACTGAGCTACAGCTTCAAATCACTCTGGAGTGCCAGTGTTTCTTTCCAAAATTTATTGTAAGTGGGAGACTGGCATTTGTTTCAGCAACCCCAGCTGACTGCCATCTGCTCTCCTATACCCACGTGTAACATTACAGGTTATAGGTTTGCGAACTCCTTTGGATTAAACCGCATAAAGTGACCAAAAGCAAAAGAATACCACCTCAAAATTTAATAAATATTACCAGGAAAATTTTGTTAAAGGAGGTAGAGGTAGAAGAAATCCCTTATATTTTAAAATGGTTGTCAAAAGGATTTCTCTCCCCATTGTAAGAAGCAAGGCTATAGCATGCTCAAGTGCCCCTTACAAAATTACAGTAATCTAAAACCTGGGATCTCTACTAGCGCCAGGCTAAGAGTAACTGCAGAACTTCATAATTAACACATCTCTCATATATGTTTCCAATTCTGCACATTTACAGCCTAAAGTAACCTCACGTAACCCAATTTAATTAAAAATGATGTCACTTGATTGAAACAAAACTTGCACAGAGAAGAACTTTATAGCCAACCATGGCCCCCACAGTTGTCTTTTTTTTCTTTTTTAAGAAAAACATATTCAAAACTTCAATGGTCAATGAATGCAAGTTCAAAAACCAGGAACTAATTATATCACATTCAAAACATTAGATCTGCCTCACAAACTATGTTTATCACCGGGGAAGTGAACGGAAAGATAAAATACCAATGGGAAACCCATACCCAAAACGGTGTGGGCTGGATGCATATCTATTCTCAAATATGATAAAAAGACGATTCTGTAAAATCATTAGTTCAATATACTGTCAAAAGGCTTGCTTTAAGAACTTAATGATATATGTGTTTTTCCGCACTGCATATATAATTGCATTTCTGTCAAAATCTAAAAGTTATGCTATATTAAACCAGTCAAATAGAAAGTTCCTAGAAAAAGCAGAATTGGTTCCACCACAAAACCGGCATGTCAAAGAACAGCCTGCATCTCTCATAACTTAATTTAAAAACTTAAAACTAAATAAATAAAAATAGAGGACTATAATATACTTTCCAACCCTGACTCTTCTGTGATTGTCTGCAACAGCTACACTCATGTGCTATGTCTACAAATTAGAATAGCCCCTCACTACCTAAGTCATTGAAAACAATTTGACATGATCCCATTTATTGTTTAAAATAGATTGGTTTTGCCCTCATGGCACTAAGATTGAGTGTTGGCATAGAGCTTGCAAAATTTACTTGTTTTTGGATTACAACACCCAGAATCCCATGGCCATGCTGGCTGGGGGGATTCTAAAAGCTGTAGTCTATGACCTAAAACCAAGTGCTAATCCTAAGTACGGCAGACCCAGCGAAAGAAAGAGGCTCATCCAAATGCTGAACTATTATTCAGCAATCGATTCAATGGGTCCACTGTAGTTGGGACTAGCATTTGGAATACAGATTCTTCCCCCTGGGGAATCCTGGAGCTCTGGCTGCAGTGCAGTGCAACTCTGACAGATATGTCTGTGAAAGGAAAGTCCTTCAAAGTGCCACAGAAGAGAGCTTTGTTTCCATCTCCTCCAACAAAGTGACAGCATTAACCAAAAAGTGGGAATTGCTCTCTTGAAGGAAAATGAAACCCTTCCTGTCTTTTTCATATATTCTCAGCTTTGACATCTTTCATTAGTCCTTGCTTGGTATGTTGTGATTCACCTGTAGGCAACAGATGGTTGATGGCAAAATCTGCCGACTGTCCTGGAGATGTTTCAGACAATAGAACAAAAGATTATAATGTGAGAATGTCAAATCCCATAAGAATACAACAGCCGCTCTGTTGGAATGGAGGACAAAAAGGTGCTTTAGTCCAGCATTCTGCTTCAAAAAGTGGACAGAACAGAGGCTTCTAGGAAGCCCACAGACACTGCCTGGAGAAAATAACAATGCTCCCATGTCTTTTCATTCTGTAAAGATGCAGTATTCTTGATACCTTTGAAACAAAAGGGTTCAGGGCCTGTAGCCCTTCTTCCTTAAACATTTCAAACTTACACACATATGTTCAAACCTACTTACTCTGCAAGCACTGTTAGGATAGGTATACTTCAGTAAACAAAGTAGATGTGTCCCTAGGCATTATTTCGTTGATAGAAAATTTGCTTCCGGAGGGAAAAATAACATGGAAAGAATAGAGATAGGTGCAGAACAAAATAGCAGTTCAACATGATTCAGCAAACTTTATTCAAAACTATCAACATGCACACGTGAAATGAGTCAACCAGGACAGACAATTCCCTCATATGTAAAGAAAATCATTTTGAACCTTCAAGAAAGCAACTGAAGGCTTCTTCTACAATGCATCCAGGGATGACCAATTCCTTCTCCAGCCTTCCTTTTTTTATGATACCAATTTGGTAGCAAAATTTATTATAAAACTCTTTTTTAAAAAACCAACATTAATTTACCTAACACTCAGTTTTGAAGTAATTGGGCTTTACAACCAAGAGAATACCCCTCTGTCATCTTTGGAGGAAAAAGTGTCCTTCTCACAGAATGAAGACCCAGCCTTATCCAACATGCTATTAACTGCCGAACTCCAGTCTTTTCAATAATGTGAAAGAGACAAATAATTGCTCTTCCTCAATTTATTATTTGTTTATTTTATATCTTGCTTTTCTTTCGAAGAGGACTCTTTTCCCTCAACCCCAGCCAGATCTTCAGTCAATATAATTCAGGTCCTTTATCTGGGAAGAGATCACATCACTTGGAAAAGGCAGAAAGGACAGTCCACTTTCATTTGACCAGCTGCTATTTGTAGAAGGGTTGCACCTGAGGATGCTTGAAACATTAAAAAACAGATAGTGGTGACAGGCAGGCATTTGTGCAAAGCACAAGCAAAGATAAAGGACATCCCCTCTATCAATCCTTTTAAATGGATTTAGGAATGAATGGGTGCCTTTTACTTTCCCAAGGTGTTACTTTCATCCCTAAGCACTTTGCTCTACACTGATTAACACAAGGATGAAAGTGCATATAACTTTGGAAAGGTCTCTTTTTACTGCTACTGTTCAACATCAGTTGATGGTTGGGTTATAGCTTGATCCACAGTAGCTTTCCCAAATCAACTCACAAGGTAAATAAAAATAGCATTCATAAGGGGATCATAACACATAGCCTGTATTTCGGCTAAAGACCATACACTTTTACTTCCACTCCAGCTATTTATATACTGAGTCCTAGTCCACAAAGGGTTTTCAAGGCAATGAACAACAAATAAAAGCATTTTAAACAATATGGAAATTTTTAAAAAGACTTTTGCAAAATACACATTCAACAAGATCCTTTCTGTGAGGACTCAGTGTTCCCCAGAATTTTTATTTTTAATTTTTCTTTTCTCTTTTCAATATTCAGTATCATAATCCATGTCATAATAGTTGAACTTGAAGTACGTTTAGGATTCATTTATATATAAATATACATTTAATAATTCTTAAATATGAGTTTTGTTAATAATGAGTGGAGACAGATTAATGAATTTAATAATATTCATCAAATTAAATTTAACCAACTTCTGTTAATTTTATACTTATTTTGCACATATGTGGGTAACTTTTACATATTTTAACTTTTTTAAAAAAAGAAGAAAAATGTTTTCCTTGAATATTCTGTCAATCTGAAAAGCCTCCCCAGCCCTGGGGCAGTTGCCCATTCCTGTATTAGGGCAGAGAGATACCATTAAAAGTTCCAAATCCATAATACATACTATATATGTAGGTTCCCATAAATAGATAGCAATGAATCAAGATGTGAACATTAAATATATAAAACTGCTTCATTTGTGAATTTTGAGCCCAAACCTTAGACTTTAAAACTCACAATGTAAAGATTATAAACATTTTTAAAATTACTGGCAGTGATAGTTTGTGCTTTAACTTTTTTATTACCAGGTTTTGAGCTTTATCATGCTTTTAGCCTTCAAGCTAAGATGATAGTGCAGGGAAGGAAGGAAGGAAGGAAGGAAGGAAGGAAGGAAGGAAGGAAGGAAGGAAGGAAGGAAGGAAAGAAAGGAAGGAAGGAAGGAAAGAAAGAAAGAAAGAAAGAAAGAAAGAAAGAAAGAAAGAAAGAAAGAAAGAAAGAAAGATAGATAAGCACTCTTTAACAGCCCAACTGAGGAGCTCCTTACATCCTTAGAAGAAATGATGCACACAAAGCACCCTGTACATCCAAGAGTTTAATTAGTAATATTCAATGGGAAATTTCAAGTAAGTATCCCCATCGAATGGGGAGCAGTCCCACATATTCCAATCAGCAAAGAAACACTTTCAAAACATCTGCCTGTACATACCTATGAATAAATAGGCCATATGTATATACACAGGTACGCAGTGTGACGTAGTGGTTTGAGCACTGGACTATGACCTTGAAGACCAGGGTTCAATTCACCATTTGGCCACAAAAACCCACTGGGTGACCATAGGTGTGTTACACACTCTCCTGCCTTCCATGTGTTCCCATCAGGCAAGTTACCCTAAACAATTAAGAATTATCATATACCTTCATAGATCTAGTATAAATGGGCACAGCAAAATTTATTTTTTTAAAAAATAATCTAACTACAGCAAAGTTAAAAGAATGTCAAGAAGATTCAAAAGAAAGTACATTATAACTTTTTTAAGCAGGCAAGCTGATTTTCAAGCCTGGATATCTCCCTCTAAAATGGATCGTTTTAAAAATCCCCATTCATCTTCAGCATGAAGAAGCTGTGGCAATCTGGAATCCAACAAACTATATCATAACAGGGTACTTGGGTGTTCTTAAAATAAACATTTCTTCCCTTTGTGTGGAAATGTCGTTTTTTCACTCTACATCTTTAGAAACAAAAGCCTTTCAAAAAGTATACAGAAAAAACTGCAGAACTCCCCCTGCACGTTTGCATAACTCAAGTAAGATATACAACGGAAATGAACCTGCAAAGCTATTGCTGTAATGCAAACCATCACTGTCTACTGTCACCATTTAATTTGCATTATGGCCCCCTTTAGACATGGACCCTCCGTTTAAAGGAAACTTTATACAAAAAGAGGAAACTTTATTTTTCTTTGCAATATTTAGTTACTTCGTTCTATTTCTACCCCAGTTCTTCCCATGGACTGAATGCAAGTAAGTAATGATAGTCAGAAATTAAGTGACACAGAAAATAATAAACACAAAATAACTAATGAAATTAATATTAGTCCACATCTGATAAAGCCTGGCTACCCTATATCAATCCAAACTAGAAGGATTTATAGCTCTTTCAAGAAGTGTACCACCTCCAACGCTAATGCATTTCTAAGCAAAAGGGCTTCTATAATTTAGCCTCAACTACTTTTGCCTAAGAAAAACCTATGAAATTAATGGGGTTGCCGTAAGCCAACAGGCGAATTGAAGGCACACACATGTGCATAACTATTAAATAGACTGAGGGGCTCCTGCACAACAAGCTGCCGTTGCCTGAAGGGCTTGTGAGAAAAGAACTGGATATTCCTTGAGTTTTAGAGATGGCTACAAGGATACTGAGATAGTCTGACTGGTACTATCATGCTCACACACAAATTAATGTTTTCTCTTCATTCAGGTAGATAAATGACTGCAATGAGACATGAAGGTGTTCTGGAGTCTGGAACCAAACACCATAAATCTGAGCTTATAGTTAATGTCAGCCTAAAGGGAAATTTCAACAGCACTCTTCTGCAGTTGTGTCCTAAGCATGCGAGCACAGAACAGAGTCCTTTCTTCCACAGAAACATATAACAGGTCTGAATCTCATGAAGATCGACATCTTGCTCTGGGAGCTATTTGGTGATCAGCTGGTAGGTGGGCACCCAAGAAAGAGAGGGATGTAAAAATGAAAAGAGGCTTCATTTTTATATAAGCTTGTAAGGCTAAAGTGAGGCAAATGGGATATTTTACTGCAGAAACAGGAGAAAACCCTCTCTGTCCCAGAACCCAAATTTCATTTTGATTACACATAATTATTCCTGGGGAGCAACAATACCTAATGCAGCCACTATATAATTATCTCCAAAATATGCTGCTCTGACAATGTTTACTTCCAAAGAAAGCCTCTGGCCTAAATCATATTTTAATTCTAACCAGATAGACACTCTAAATCAATGATTCTAACAAATGTGTTGACATACAAAGTTATCATCAGTTCAATGAGTCTATTCCAGTGGGCATTATCAGCAGCGTTTAGATTAACAGGATTAAGGATCTGCCCAACTAGGATGGATCCGTTAAAATCAACAAAACTGGTACAAGTAGCCACAAACAAGCCCAATTCATTTCAACAGGTCTACTCTAATTGTCACAACATTAGGTTTACTCCTTTGAGTTTCCCCATTAATTCTGAAAATACATGTCCCTGGAGCCTCTTCAATACCCTCCCTTTGTGAACAAATCAAGTATGAAATAAGTCACAGGCTTCACCAGGCAGCCATCCAGTACTTCCCGTGCATAGCTGCTTGAAATGGGAATCCTGGACATCTTCCATGAGCAGAAGTAAAAGGAGACTAGGAGGGATTAAGGAGCTTGGCCTAAGTAATTCATTAAATCCAAGTTTACAAAAAACAATAATCAGGGGAATGAGCAGCAAAAATTAGTGCACATAACATAGATGTATCAGCACATGCAATAAATGTTGCAGGCATCTGTTGTCCTGAAAGAAATCATGCCCTACAAGGAAAACACTTGCCCATTAAATCTATAGCATGCTGCTTTCTTTACAACAGCAATTCACTCCATTGACACCAATGAACTTCCAATGTAGACCTGGAACAAACTATCAAGGTCAGAAGCCACAATATGATCACAGAACAGAATTTCCCTCTAAGGCGTTCTCTGTGCCAGGCAGCCAAAGGAACAGCAGCTACGAAACTTAATTTCCTGTCCTGTGTGTGCATTTAATTCTCAACCATAAAGTTATATTAGTATCAGTTTTTACTTTGGATTTCCTCAGATTTAAGAAAAGGGAACAAACTGCAATTGATTACCCCATTCTTAAAGCTGCAGTTTATTTGAACATCCAGCGTGAGAGTAAAATGAAGGTACCGATTGAGGTCTGAATGTTCTCATATATACAAGATCACACACGGAAACAAACACAGCTGGGACTGATTTCAGTAGGTTGAGGTCTAGTTGTATTCACTGGTTGCCTCTGGGCAGAGATCTGGAATTATACACCTTGGTACATGCAAAATTATTGTTCAGCGCCAACAGAAATTATAAGCACATAATTCAGGGGAAAAAAGGCACAGTGAAAAACAGTGCATACGTCACTAGTCTTTCTATGGATCCAGAAGAAAAGAAATCTTCTACCACTCCAAATGTGAGAGTACAAGCTTTCTGGTTCTTCCTATGGCCAGTATATTTGCCCACCCAGTGTGTCTAGTTTTGTCTTATTTTTGGAAAAGGCTAAATGAGAAGATACAAGGGCATAGCAGGATCTGCATCCAGGTCAAAAAAGGATGTTCACAACCTACTCGCCTCCACCAGAGTCTGGCCCAAAGACAGAAGACAAGCAGTCTGATAAGGAAGAGATTAATGGTTACAGTAAAGCCAGTGTGGGGGTCTGATTGTTGGACTAGGATTTTGGGGGACCAAAGTCTGAACCCCTGCTCAGCCATGGAAACCCACTGGGCAACCCACTCTCTCTTAAGACTCAGAGAAAGACCATGGTAAATGTCTGAAGAAATCTGCCCAAGAAAAATCCATTAAGTTCATCTTAGGGTTGTCATAAATTGGAAACAACTTGAAGGCACACAAACAACAACAGCAACAACAAATGGTTGCAATGCTGGACTAGTACTTAAGGAATACTGGTTTTAACTGAGCCATGAAACTCCGTGGGGTAACTTAAGGGTACTCAATTTCTCCTTCTCAGCCTGAGCTACTTCACAGCATAATTGTGAGGATACAAGTAAGGAGAAAGAAAGTTATATATGCCACCTTGAGCTTATTGGTGGAAAGATGGATTATAAATGTAACAAACAAAAAATGCATATATACACTACAGAGGAAAAAGCCATATGGTCTGGTAACTGTGTGTTGCTCAGTGAGAATTACCGTATTTGCTGGCATTTAAGACGCACCAGCACATAAGATGCACCCCGTTTATACACTGGCAAATACTATTTGCCGGTGTATAAGATGCACTGGCATATAAGATGCACCCCATTTTCAAACAGTATTTTTCAGGGGAAAAAGGTGAGACTTATACACCAGCAAATAGGGTATTTTGGCCTACATCTCCAACCTTGCCTTCACCATGTCCTCCTTCCCAGTGTAACATGGAGCGAGTAAACAAAATGAAGAGGATTTATTGTTTAGTAGCAATATTCATGTCAATAAACTTAAGGGCTGGAAGCTCAGAAGTGTGCAAGGCATTTTTACAACAGACTATACATCCAATTAATATTTGGAATACACAAGAGAAAAAAATACTTCTAAGATTCTGCTGCGTACATGCTGGGCTTTCGTTGGTATGTGAGTTCATTCCCTACAGTTTGTTCTCTTCAACCTGTCCCTTTACAAATGGGAAAGTTGCACAGGCATGGCACGGAAGATAATCTTGTTAGGAGAGCATTAACATCCACCTGCACGTTCAACAAATACGTTAGGGCAGCCTACTATGGAGAATGACTGCTCACTGGCCTTGTCTCTATTGCCCTTAGAAACTCAAGCAGATTCACAGCATGATGTGGCTAGAATGAGAAATGTGGAGATGCAGAGAACCACAGCTACACCACAGATTCTACTTCATCCACCTTCTATCGTTTCCGCATCCCATTTGCCCTCTTTATTATGTTTCGCCTCTATGTCCTTAATTGGAGGGGAACATAGGAGGGCTGAGCTGAAGTTTAGGTCATGACATCAAAGCGTACCCAAAAAATAAACAGTTTTCAAGGAGAGTTCTAATACATTTCAAGCTGTGAAAATAATTAGTTCATTTGACAACTGCCAACAGGGAACAGTAAGAGGAAAGGGCCAAAGGGATGTGTAGAAAATGGTGCTCCAGCTAAATCAGGACAAAAACGGTGCTGTTTTTAGGCTTCAAACCAAGATCTCATGCACTGCAGGAAAGGACAAAGTGTGTCCAACTATGAATCACACAGAGAACATCAAAATTATTCTGTTTGATCAAGTGTGCTGACAACTGGTTCTTAACAACCAAAAGTTTGTTCTCAATAAAGTTTGTTCAGAAATGAGGAACTACTACTATGAATTAGACCACTAGTACCATAAAGCAAGATGCTTTCAAGAGTCTGACATCGAGACATCTTGGCAAAACTCAGAACCTGAGTATGATGGAAGTACTCTTTCTCTAATAAGAGTTGCAAGCAACTTGTAGTCAGAAGGATCCTGCTTCTGAACTTTGAATTTCAGTTGTTACTATAACAGCAAGCAAACACTGATTATTCCATTCTGTATTAGCTAGGCAAATCCTCTTTTAAGTTGTATTACATACAGCAAAGGGTACTACTATCCTATGAGTCTCCCATGGCTGAACATGTTGACACAGATAGCTTCTGAACCACTTTTCTATCATATGCACTACAAACACAATCCCCTGATTTCTCTTTCCTGGGTGGTTTCACTTCTGAAGCTCAAACTTTGTCAGAGTATAATACTTTTAATAGTTTCATTCTACATAGGCTATTATTAATTATCTAAATTAAAAAAGACAGATGAATGAGTTTCAGAGCAAATCAAGTCTGAATTCTCACTAGAAGTAAAGATGATTAGACTGAGATTGTCATATTTTGGACATATCATGAGAAAACAAGATTCACTGGAAAACACAGTGATGCTTGGTTAAAGTAGACGGCAACAGGAAAAAAGGAAGACCACATTACAGGTGGATTTATTCAACAAAGGAGACCATGGCCCTGAGTTTGCAAGAGCTCAGCAGTGCAGTTAATGAGTGGGACTCCTGGAGATCTTTCATTATTAGGGTCACACAAATTGAAGTCCATTTTATGGCAAATAACAAGAAAAATACACTAAATGCTACACAGAGATTTTTTTAAATTCAGCTTGGGATAATTTTGAAACCCCTATGTATATAAAACTATGTTGTTATTGTTCGTTGCCATCAAGTCAGCTTCAACTTATGGTGGCTGTATGGATGAGAGACCCATAAGACACCCAGTTATCAAATGTTTTGCTCTTGCAAAACTCAAAACCAAGGCTTCCTCCACTGTGACCATCCAACTATAATGACGCAAAATCTGGTAAAATGCATTCTCAGATAAAGAAGACACCCGAACCTCCAAGAGAAGGCCTGGATTCATGAACACATTCATGGTATGAACATGCCTCTTCAGCAAGAATAGTCCCAACTAAGGCAGGCATTATCTGTGGTCTTAGTTATGGTGAGCTCACTATAGACATCTCTGAAAAGCATATGCACATCTGATCACTTTATAGAAGGCAATCAAAACTAGGAAAAATAGAGAGAGATATGCTGATCTCAGTATGGTGAACATAAATATGAACTAGTAAATACTTGCGATTTTGTTGTTCAAGCAAGCAAGCAAGCACGTCAAAAGAACACAAAGCATCTCTACTTTGGCCCCCAGTGCAAAATACCTCTACAGGAAAGTTAAACTTTATTGCATACAGTTTAAACTCCTCTTCCCTTAAGCCAGAGTTGATACTTAACACTCCCTATAAACCAAAGAAAAGCCCTAATGCACACTGAAAGAGAATTAGCCCACTTAATACTGAGATAGCAATAAAATGAGGTTGTTTTTTTTAGTTTAATAGATTGCTTTCTCCTTCAATGATTTGGCAGGATTCAACTCTCCCCCCACACCAGAAAAAAAAGGGTTGAATAATTTCCTTAAAAGTTTTCACTGAGCAGCTGCTTGCAAAGAGCCTGTTTCACCTTGCTCTCTGTTACTCTTGTCATGCTTTTTTAAAGACCGTGCTCCTGAAAATATATCTTTCTACTGCCTTAATGAGGGATCATCAACATATACTGCATTTTATTTCTAGAGGCTCAAGCAAGAGTAGATTTCAAGAGTTTTTTGAAAAAAAGTATCGCTTAATCCATACTTTCCACACTAAGTGGATTCATTCTATCTCTTTAGTAGCTCTTGCTGAATAAAATGGAAGTAGAATTAACTCTAAAGGAAGCTTCCCAGGCCAATGGGAATAAGAGAAGTCTCACAGAAACAAAGGGGGAAGAGTAATGGGGAAGAGAAAAGAAAGACATGGAAATAAGCAGAAAAGAGAAAGGGATGGAAAAGCCACAGGCACAGCAAGCTGGGGATTCACTTACTTAAGTGGATTCAGAGAAAAGCGATCACAACTTTCCCCAAGGAGCCTCTTTAATCAACCTTGATGCAATTTCACTAAAGCAAATTCTATTTAATTTCATTGTGCCTGACCAAGCGGTGCAATTCCTACTTACTGGACACTTTCTAGCCTTCATCAGGGCTTTCACAACAGCATTCATTCCCTTGGATTTATCAGTGCATTTATCGCCACATTTCCAAAAGCGCCAGCTCCATGAGGCAGAACCTCATACTCAATACTTTATTTGTATTCCACAGACCAACCTTTGCATTCTCCACTGTTGTTACTCTGATGATTTGCCCTGTTTCCAGGAGAACTCCTGCTGCCTTGCAATGTAATCACTCCAATGTATGAATATATACACAGCAGCTTGCATTGTGTTTCTGCAAGATTTTATTTTATTTTTTTAATGCAGAGGCATTTGACTAGCATCACAGTCAAGTCCAAACACTAAAGATGCTGCTGCAGACAACAATTTGGATACAGCATAAGGCAGTGTGAGTCCTTTTACAAGACAGGAAATTGTATCCCAACAGATTGACTGAGAAGTTGATTTCAAAACTTATCGAAGTTTGAATGAAGTGATCAGTTCCACCAAAGGAATGCTAAAAAGTATACAACTGCAATAATATTATGTAACACTAGGTCTACAAAGGGGACATAAATCGTAAGAATATAAATGCTATAATGTGAATGAAAAATCAATGTATTAGATATGGGTATTATATAACAAATTATTGGCAAAAATGCAAATCAGCAGAATAATTAGAACAAGAAGTTGCCCAAAATTTAGGATCTCTGGATACCCTTCCATTTTAGTATACCTTCTTCAGAGCAGCTGTAACTTCTTGAAAAATGACCAGTACAAATATATTATAAGATGTACATATCTCAGCAAAGAGCTAGAATTTTTATTTCTTCGGATAAGACTAGCAAAATTCCAGGGGCTTCCAAACTGGGATACCTTTTTCATTCACATTACAATATTTGCATTTATATCCCCTTTGTAGATCTGGTATTACATAATATCATGGTAGTCAGTATGGTTCTTAGCTGGGGGGTGTCTGTATTCTACTGCTGCCCTTCAGTGTGATTCTTGGTCAGACACAGAAATCAGTTCACAACTGGAGGATCTTAACACATTCCAGATAATGAAGAATTTGTGTTCTATCTGGATATTTTAGGGATACATGTGTTATACTTTCAGAAAAACGAAGACTGAAAAGCCTTCAGACTACACAGAAAACCAGATAATCATTTTAGTTTAACATCTTCCTTTTCATACATGGGATCCAGACTGAAGCACGGTCAAAGAGCTTCCATGCACCCATGTGTTTAAGGGATGAAAACAACCAGCTGTTTCTTCCAACATCAGTAAGCTGGGGCTCATCAGTTAGTGTTTTGGAGATTTTCCAGCCTTACCCAGGAATGAGAAGACTCTGGAGTTGAAAACTGATAAGGCTCATCTTTAAATTCCTTCCTATAAATCTGGGAAAGATCATACAGTGCTTTGGATAAGGACCTAACATTTACTATTGGATGATCAATAGTAAATTGGTCAAAGATTTCATTGTAGCAGCTGTGTTCAGAGCCTACTCGCTGTTTCATACCATCATAAGCAGACAGTAGAATGCTTGCTGTGACAGTACATCAGTCCAGAGTTTATTCAGAAAGGGGACTGCAACAGGGAGCATATTTTAAAGCAGATGTGGGAACCATGCAGTTCTTCACATGTTAAACTGCAACTCTCAGCAACTCAAGCTAGCATAGCCATTGGCAGAGAATACTGGGAAAGGTAGTCCAACAAATCTGGAAGGCCACACAACTGCCATTCCTGTCTTAAAGAGTTCTAGTAGTTTGTTGAGATTTTTCTATTAAAAAAAGATTTAAAATACATTTAACAGATTTTTAAAATACTAGTCTTTTAAAATATTAATCTTTTATAATTTTGTTTCTATTCTGTTTATAAACATTTCTTATGCTAACCGTACTCAAAATTCTGATGAGCACCTATTCTAAAGAAGTTAGGATATGAGCCAATATGTCACAGAACACAAGAATCTAGCTGCTGACAAAAGCAAGACTGTGATTCAGTTGCTGTTTTATATTTTCCCCTACAAAGATATCTGATGCCAAAAATACCCAAAGAAATGGTTGCTATATGCCAAGTCTAGTGTATTTTATTAAAACTCTTTGCATCTTCATACCCTACTTTTAGAAGTCATTAATTCATTGATAGTATCTTTTTGCCTCTCCATGTAAAGCAATTAAAAGTTTCTGCACATATAAGCATATTAGGCTACCACTTCATAACTATTGTTTCAGATGGCATGTTTACTATTTTTATATAAAAAACTGAAGTGCTAATTGGCAGAGAAAATCACATAAGTTAATTAATAGCAGTAATAACTGCTGCAACATGTTCCATATTCAAAGCACGTTATACTTCTGTGCCAGAATCACTTATGGACTTGTGCACATATACGGGCCACAGACTTCTCCAAGGCCAAATGGAAAACCACTGAGCAGGTATGTCAGTGAAGATCACCATCATTCCATCCAGCAACAATTCCTCAAAGGAGAAAAGTGGGACTGTGTATAGTGAAGGAGAATATAAAAGGAGCCCCGAAGCATTACTGGGCAGCAGTCAGAGAGGATTCCATTCCAATTACTAGCTCTATTGCAGGAGAGGAAGCAAAGATTTTGCAGTATCTTCCTCTTAGTTTTCCAAGGTAGGGCTTCTCAAAAACAGTTGATTCTTATGGGAGCACTTTTACCTCCATGCTTCACTCTAACATCAATTAAGGGCAGGAGGAGACAGAATTCTTGACCCTTTTGGTTGTGGAATCCTCTTGTACTTCCCATGCAGGTGATGACAAGTTGGGGTTGCATTGTTTCAGAGCATGAGGTTACTATTTGTTTCATGTGTTTATTATTTATTGCTGCTGCTTCTTTCAAAGGGGTTGAGGTAGCACCTGTGGCTTTCCTTTACTCTCATTTTACTCTTCCAAATAATCCTAAGAGGTAGGATAAATTGATGGAGTATGCCTGTCCCAAGTAAGAACAGAGCAGCTATCTGAACCCTATGCAAGCACAGCTATTACACCATGCTGACTCCTATTCATATCCTTTGGTGTTCCAAAGAGCTCAAGCTTAATGTACAAGCAATTGCTATGCTGTCTCCTACCCAGGTTGCTGCTTGAATGCAGATCTGCTATGTATCAGATACTACATATTAATACCAAATAGATTGGTAAAGGTCCATAGTTAAATTTGTTCTTCTCATAAGGCACCATTTGGAGTATTTTTAGCCATGCAATTAGAAAACAAGACAGGCAAGGAAAACATGATCTGCATATATTACAAATTAAAAGGTGAAGACAAAGCTTATCAGAATAGATTCAAATCAGCTCAAGTGGTCTTCCATACTTGCAGTCTGTCAGGGACAGGAATTAAAAGTATTATGTTCTGGCAAAGTTTGAGCTTCAATAGTTGATTGAGTTTAATCTAGTGGGGGCTTATAGGGGCGGGGGGGGGAAGGGAAAAGAAAGGTCCAGGCATGTCATTTAAAAATGCTAAACAAGGCGCTATTCTCTAGAAAATATTTCCAGAAATAAACACCACCCTCAGAAATCCAAGTAAAATATAACTAACTGACTGAAAGATCCTGGGAAAAAATGTTGATGACCAGTAGCAATAGGCCATCAAAACTCAGCTGCAAAGCAATACTGCTGTTCCACTCAAGCTCTGTTTCAAAGGAAAGTCGTTTTCAATGGTTGGGTAGTCAAACACAACATTAAGTAACAAGCACTAAAAAGTTAATTGAATGTTTGCCAGTAGACATATGACCCATTTTTATACTGGATAATTAATTTCTTTGTTTTTATAAGAATTTTAAAGAGCGGCCAACATGTACCCTGGGGGTAATTAGCTTCATTCAAGGGAAACCCCTAACTTCTGGTGGCACGGGCTTCTGTCCACTAAAACTAACCCTAGTACCTGTTTGATTACTGTGATATTTTTACCACCGCCTCTTTTTCCTCCTCTCACTTTTGAATGAACTAAGTTGTGAAGCATGTCAAGTCACACAGTCTTAACAAATACTCTTGGAGACTGCCACCAAAAAGTCCACACCTTAACACGTACTGGGATAGGCAGCATTTTAGGAACCTTGGCTGTGCTGAATACAGCCGTGAATGCCTTTCCCCGATACACAAACTCCACTCTGTCCCTTGTATACTGTATACCTCAACCTGCCTAGAGATCTTTTTTAGGACAAAAGCCAGGACACACATTTTAGAAATAAAAGAGTCTTAAAAGTTGCTGAGCTGCTACTTCAAGCCAAATCTCCAAGTCCCTCCACTTAGTGAGGTACGATGGCTGGAACAAGTTGTTCAGAATTCCCAACATACAGACAGTGCACTGACTCTTTATAACAGAACCGAGGACTCACCAAGATGGCAGTCTATGTCTGGACCATACAGTTCATGTGAAGTCTCCTCCATACAAAAAACAACAACATAATCAAACCACCAACAACAATAGCCATTACCTATTCATACAAAACTAGCATATAAAATTAGGCAAGGCAAAGTATCACAGAATCATAGAAATGTAGAGTTGGAAGAGACCACAGGGGCCATCCAGTCCAACCCCCTGCCATGGAGGAACACCCTCAAATTAATCCCGACAGATGGCCATCCAGCCTCTGCTTAAAAACCTCCAAGGAAGGAGACTCCACTACACTCCGAGGCAGCAGATTCCACTGCCGGACAGCCCTGACTGTCAGGAAGTTCTTCCTGAGGTTCAGGTGGAATCTCCTTTCCTGTAGCTTGAATCCATTGCTCCTTGTCCTGGTCTCTGCAGCAGCAGAAAGTATCTTATTTCTAAAATTGCTGATTTATTCTAACATAATTATTTTGGTAACTGACTTCAGTTTTAACCTCTTGGAAAGCAGAGTAATTATAAATAAATACCTTTTTTGCAGGGGGGGACATGAAGAGCACTATTCTACAAACTCTGAATGAGAGGTTCTCTTCAGTTGGGGGAGACAAACCAAGAAATTTTTGTATTTTTTAAAAATGTGATACTTGCATCCTTTACAGGCTAAAAATTATATTGTTACTTTAGGAACATAAATTAACTAAGATACATAATATGATAAAATTATACAATTTTGTTTGGCAGAAAATTATCCTGATTGGTTTAGTAAAAGTATACCTAACTTAGACATTTAGGTATAGTAAAAGCATACTTCAGTCAGACAAGTGAATTCCCCTTTTAAAATTTTTACTTTTCGTTAGAAATGGAGCTACAAAGTCCTGTTAACTGGAAGGAACTTGTTTGGATTTGTCATTTTATTAGGTGCAGGCAAAAAAAGGAAAAAAATCAACATTAAAAACACAGAGAAACTTATTCTGTCTCCTCTAGTCTTCCACACTATCAAACACACATAAAGCATTCATCCCCATTTAAAAAAGAAAAACAACCCAAGAAATGGATACCAAGACCAGGAATTGCAATGATTAGATACTACACATTGTATTACAGAAAATTCTTCCTGTTCTGTAATTTTAAGGGGGAAAAAAATTGGAAGAATAAATTAACACCCTGGCTTAAACATTTTATTAGTCATTCTAAAAGAAAAATATTCCAAATTCCCTTTTTAAAATAGTTTTATTTTCAATTTTCCCTCCCAGAAAATAAAAGGCTTTGGGAAAAATGAGAAAAATTGTTTTTTCCCCATTTTCTTCCAAACTGTCAAACCTCTAAAGTCATATAAACCTTCACCATCAATCTGGAATTAGTACACATCATACACAGTTTTCCACCTCTGATAAAACTAGGCCACATGTGATTTCTGATTCTTCATTGAACACTTTAGCTCATTCTTGCTGCTTTAAAGTAAAGGAGGTAAATTCTAGCACAATATCATATAGTACCTTAGTTATTCAAAAATACCACCCCTCAACTCAAGTGATAAGAGGCAAAGGCTTTCCAAGACCAACACCTAACCCAAAGTATAATTATGCAAGTTCTAAACTATTTTAATATAGACTGACTTTCTGGCTTGCTTGTAAATTTGCAGATCCACATGTCCTTCATGCAATGGTCATTATATGGATGATTGCTTTAAACGTTCTGGTATAAAACTCAGCTCCCTGTGTGCTCAGTAAAGCACTACTTGAATGTATATGGGCAAAGAGAAGCATTTCTAAGTAGCAGAAAGTTTGGGGCTATAGGAAAATAAATAGAAATCTGTCTTCTGAAATGGAAATTTCTCATCCTGAAGATGGAAGAAGACAACATCCACAGTGACATTTTGGATCACCATTGCAAATGCTACCTAGTAGGTTTGTGTGTTTGGAGCGCATGGACATAAGGACTTTGCTATAGAGCTCAGAAACAACACATGGAACTCTGCCATCATTAAGTCTTGACACTGCCAGCAAACCTGCTCTTCAAGGTTTTCAAGTCTTATGTTACTGAGCTCCAAGTTGTTCATCCTCAAGTTGTTCCCCAAGAACAGCACATTATATGGACAACTTCAGTGCAGCCTTGACGTTTGTCAGTCACTGAGGCATGTCTATTTACCTCTCTCTCTTTGTATTAGAGATTAAACAGCTCTTTAGAAAGTGTACACAAACCTACAGCTCTGTGCTCAGTGCCCAAACAAGCCAAGTCAGAGTATGCAAGAGGCTGGAACTACCCTTTCTGCCAGGCACCCTAGGGGACAAAAGAAAGAGCTGGAGGGTCTGTCCCTCCTTCTATTCCATTTCATGCTTTAAACAGAGATGAACTATGTATTTTCTGTTTCCCAAGACTATTACAGAGGTAGCAACTAAAGGTACAACTGAGCAATGCAGGCTGCATGCAGAGCTGCCTCTCTGTCTTCTGGGGCCCTTTAATTTAAGAGAGAAAATTGGCAGCAGAGTCAGAAATATATCTCGAAAGTAATTAAATTTCTGGGTGGCCTTCGTGCACACACTCCTCCAAAAATATTGCTTGTTGCTATCCATACACGAGACGCATCCAAGTCCATGTATTCACTTGGTCTCACACTTTACTTGGCAACTCAGAGATCTGCAGTAACATTTTCCAAATTTTAGTCTTCTTGACAGAGTCATAGATATTTCTTTAAATTTTTATCCCCAATTCTTGATTTATATACTCAAATCTCAAAACAAATGCAGACTCAAACTAGGACTGACAAGAACAGCATAACAGAGGTAACAGAATGGACCAAACCTTTTCAGGTTACAGCTAGGGCAATTGTGTTTTCAACACTCCCTTACACTGAACATTCCTCAAAATTAGAACTCTGACAAGACAATGAGTGGACTGGGCAGAAACTCCACTCTTCTGTATTCAACAACGGGGGCAGGGGCTCAGTATCTGCTGAGGTTTGGTTCCAGGATCTCCTGTGGATACCAAAATCTGTGGATACTCAAGTCCCGCTATATACAGTGAGACAGTGAAATGGTATTTCTTACATAAAATGTCAAAGAATTCAGATTTGCTTTTTGGATTTTTTTTTTTTAATATTCTCAAGCCAGGGTTGATTGAATCTGCGAATATGGAAGGCCAACTGTGTTTTTATTTATACACGATTTCTTTTACCCATAGGGGAACACTACAAAAATTATAACAACCAACAGCTTTAAGTGGCATCCTCACCAACATCAAGACTGCCACTTGGTTCTCCTGCATGTGTTTGTCTGGCCTTAGTTGTAGAGAATGCTTCAAGAGATACCAGATTTGCACAGAAGAAGCAAAAAGTTGGAAAAGTTGGAAGAAAAGAAGGGGAGAATGAGAAGACCACCCTTCAAAGCAGGACAACATGCCTCTGTCTGCAACAATTTGCAATGCTGCTTATCAATGTGGAAGAAGAGATGCAACCCCTCCTCATACAAGCCACCGTCTCAAGGTCAAAGTCTTATATAGTCTGCCTTCTGTTCTACAACACAACATGCAATTAGGTTGTTTCTTTAAAAAAAAAATCAAACACGAATTACTTCACCGCAAAAGGCTTTCAAGGCTCTAACACTACTTACACACGGTAGAAACGTGTAACACTGTTGCGGTCAAGTTAGCGCAAGATATGCCATTTACACTGGCAATTTTCCACTAACAACAAAGACCCAGGCCAGTTGATGCAACGTTTTCAAATCACATGTAAACTATTTAGATGAATTCTTTTGACTGCCAGTCCCAAGGGAATGGATGGAAAATGATTTGTTTTACCCTCCGAGCTCAAAAGCTCTCTTGGGAGGTAATTCAATTGAAATTTCACATTCAGAGTAGCCAGGCTGTGATAAACAGATGCTTAAATTAGCTGCATTACGCCATAATCGAACATCTTAAGATGGGGGAAGTTTTGTTTTTCAATCAACACCGCAAAGGGGTGTGAATTTGCAGAAAAGAGGGGGGATGCATTTTAGTATTTTTGGAAGGAATATTTTTCATACCTCTGTAATCAATCAACCACAGTTAAGACTTCTTGAGACACAGAAACCTCTAACAACAGGGAAAACACACAGGTCCATCTGGCATTTTACTAACATAGTTTTATCTGATAAGAAAACAATATTTGGGAACAGAAAACTTCAAATGTAGCATATATTCTATTTTTTTAAAAAAAATTCAACGTAATCTGTTTCTAACAGTTTTATCCATTTTTGTCCTTCTGCAAGTTTCTCAAACATTAATTCGATTAGTTTTAGGAAAGACTTGTCTAAACAAGAGTTAATTGAAAAGATGACTACATCTTACCCATTCCTAGGCAAGTCCAGGTCTATCAGAAAGTAGGGTGGAAAGTGTTTTGGGGGCAGCTGAGTGGTTTACAAGCTGGAGAAAAGGAAGTTAAACTCTGGAAGACAGCATCTCCAGAATGGCCCCAGATGCATATGTAAAAATTCAAATGGAACACCATCTTGGAGCTACTACCACAGCCACTCATGTTGTAGAGGGAGGACATATTTGTTGTTGTTGCGTGCCTTCAAGTCACTTCCAACTTACAGTAACCCTAAGGTGAACCCACAATGGGGTTTTCTTGGTAAGATTTGTTCAGAGGAGGGTTTGCCTTTGCCTTCCTCTGCAGCTGAGTTTAACTTGCCCAAAGTCACCCAGTGCGTTTCCACAGCTGAGATGGGATTTCAATTCCAGAGCTGTAGCCCAATGCTCGAACCACTATGGTGATGTACGCTGCTGGTGAAAACGGAAGTCACCAGATTCACTTTCAGCTTACTGAAAGTTCTCTGTTACAGCCCACTGTGGGCTGTAACAGAGAACTTTCAGTAATCACACCAAACTACAATTCTCAGGATTTGAGGAAGGGAAAGAGGGCTAAATTATTGGACCAGAGGTGATGAAAAAGCAAGGTGTTTGTAACATACTTATGTCTCAGTGAACGGGTGGCAAAAATTCTAACAGTAACTAAGCAGTGAGCAGGATATGCCTATGCTACACAGTAAAACTGCAGTCACCATGCTCTTAGTCAAGGCAGTGTGGGCATTCTAGTTCTATGAAGGACTTACAGCCTTCTAAAAGAAGAGTCTGGGCACCCTCACAAAACTATTGCTCCCCAAGATCATCATGAAAATATTTTATCTCTAACAATATGAGAAAGACCACCTTAGCACTGAAACAATGAAGTCTAAACATGAAACTTGGCTTAGGTCATAAAGAACGTGTGCTTTTAGAGCTATTCTGTTTTTAAATGGGTTGATTAATTAAATTAATTAGAATTAAATTAATCAGCCTGTAGTCCTGCTGTCTGGTAAAGAGGGGGAGGGAGCAAAGAATGAGTAGAGGGAATGACTGGACAAACACCAGGGCACAGGGAGTGAAATTTGAGTGTTAAAGAAAGGGGGAAAGGAACAAAAAAGAGTCTGGATCGTGTGGTCGTTTCTAAAGGGCTTCTAACCTTTGTGAACCTGAGTATGCCTGACAGTCTAATAAATCGATATCCTGCATTTCTGGCAAAAATGAAGCACTGTACTATAAAAAGGGCACATGGCGATAAGTTCTCAGCCCTTTTACTTTTGACAAAATCAATAGAAGGCATCAGTAAACTTGTCTGTCAAAAGAAAAGTCACCAAACTCACACCCTTTATGATCCATAATATTCCCCCATGGCTTCTTACCTTTTCTATGTGCATCTCTTTAAATGACAGGGAATACCACACTGAAAACATATGGCAAAATACAAACATTTGGCTTAAGTTTACTTTTTTTTTTTTTTGGGTTTTGACAGTCCACCAGGCTCAGAATTATCAGAGGGATAACCCAAAGATATGCTTCACCAAGCCCTGACCACTCCATACAACAGGGCATTCCATATGGTATGCCGGGACACATTAATGTGTCACCTGAAGTGTGTAGGTATGCCGCCTACAATCTTGGAAATGTATATCATTATTTATCAATCATATATTTTTAAAAATATATGAAAGGTTTTCATGAGATATGTTGTGTCCCCATACATTTTGTTATTATAATGTATGTATGTGTCTGTATCTCTTATTAGGGGTTAGTTTAACCTCTGGTTTGCTAGTAAAACTGAATTACTGTGTCACGAATTATGCATATCTAAAAAGTGTGTCACCAGCATGAAAAGACTGGAAACCTCCGCCATACAGCCATCCTAGAAAGACTGAAAGCAAGCCTCTGCTACATTTTCTTCATTTCTCTATCTTGCAATATGTAGACAACCTAATTCCCAGTAGACAGCGATTAAACAAACTTAATTTGATTAAACTTCAAATTGACTTAGAGAATAAGCTGTTAACTGGTTAAAGCTAAACAGATCTCAGCCTGGTAACTGCCCAGAGAAGTTGCTCTGAGCTTTACAAAGGAAGACGAGAACAGAGCAGATACAATTATTCATTATTTAAGCAATCTCCAACAACCCAAATTGCCAAGGATAATCAGGATGAGATGGGATGGGGGCCAAGAGTTTGTCAGCTTTTCTAAAAAGTATCTAGTACCTCAACGGCATGACATTAATGAGAGCTAGTGGGATGGTTGGAGTGGAGGACTAGGTCTGAGAGCCCCAGATTCAAACTCAAGAAGTCATGAAGCTCATCAGGTAATTATGGGCTTGTCCCTGCCTCTGGGCCTAACCTACTTGATAAGGCTATGAATGAACGAGAAGCAGAAAAGGAACCGCAAGGAAAGGTGGAATGCAAATGTAATAAATACATACAAATAATAAATAATTGTATATCAGCACATCACTGTTGGAGGTACCACAGCAAAGCTTTTACTCCAAGCTCATTTTCTTCCTGATGGGTGAAACCAGTTCTATATACCTTCAAGTTACATATAGCCACCCTGCTCTTTCCCGGCTCTGACTCAAAGACACAAGTCTGCTTGTTTTTATTTTTATTTTTAAAAAAAGATTTCAAGCTGAAGCTAATAACCAGATCACAGAGGCCCAGTTAATGTTTCACGGCCAGCCAACAGTGCACAAGACACAGCCAGCAGCACTGTGAGAGGCATTTCACAGGAAAGCTTGATAGACACAGTGACAGACCCAACGCTAAAATTCAAGTTCGTCTGACCCCTAGGTTACCGCCACACTGCGGGCTACTGCTGTGGTCTGCTTTTTTGAAACCCAATGCAGCCGAGATAAAGACGGGGGAAAGCAACCTTCCAAGCTTCATTCACCTGAGGAAGCTTGAAGCCTGGATTAATTTCACTCATCGAGCTCTGCCTGCAGAACTAACCTTAAGAGAACAGCAATGCAAAATGTTAACACTTACTCTTCCACAAAGTTTGCAAGTCCAGACCTTATTTGTTTTTGTTTTTACTGAAGACAAGTCCCCTGTGTTCTAGCTTTTTTATTACTATTATTATTTAAAGAAAGGGTTAGGGAAAAGGACTAACAACAAACACCAAGCACTGAAATATGCATCAAAAGAAGTGAGCAAGAATAGCTCTTCACTTTGCTTCCTTCCCTTGCCTCAGAAAAAAAAAATGCATGAGTTAACCGGGCCAATTGCAGCTTCTTTGAGATAAGTTGTGTGTGTGTGTGTGTTTTCAATTACAGGGTGCCTTTTATACTATCTCTGAAGCAGTAAAAGTAGTAATACCTGAAATTTGTTCTGTAATGAACAAGTATTGCAGTGCATAGCTACTCAAAAATTAGTCTCACTGTGCTGAATGGGACTTGCTGCTCGATCTGTGCATATTCAACTGCAGCCTAAGAAGCTTGCTTTAGATTGGTTTGGCAAAAAGTACCATGCATATAATAAGACAAAAACATTACCCCTACAATCTTACACAAGGCATGCGTGTGATATAGTGACAGCGAGACAGCAGCCCACAGAAATTATTCTGTGTGAGAGAAGAGTACGTAGCAGATCAGCTTCTTAAAAGCAAAGGTAATATTCTCTTTTTTAGAAGGGCATCATCATTATCCACCGAGGTTCTATAAACCACCTTGCCTAGTATGTATTTCTCCTCTTCCCAAAACATGGTAGATAAATCTAATGTGTTAGTGAGCAGAAAGGTAACTACTGGTAGGGGTTTCTTTTAACAGGACCAGAAACAACTCAGGAAGTTGGTTCCTGTGCCTCTTACGATTTAGATAGTGGTGCCAAAGTTATTTAAAATGTTGACCTCTGATCTATATCAGTCCAGATGCAAAAATATATAGTGCTGTCTCCCAGTAGTTTCTAAAATCCTACTGAGCATGCAATTAAGTCACTGGACCAGTACATTAACCAAGAGACTGGTTTCCAAATTATAATTTAGGAGTGCTTGAACTAAGACTCTGAAATGTCAGACGCAAATACTAAATAAAGGTTGAGGATGTCACACCAAAGAAAACAGGGTCACACAAACTCAGAGTCCACTCCAAATTAAGGCTATTTCTTTCAGCCAAATGAACTCTTGGAACTGCTGCCAAAATATTTTGCAATACCATTAACCAAAACCCATTTCTTACTTACAGAAAACTCCTCGGCCATGCGGCTCTCATTTTATTTTTCATTGTGAAGGGTTTGCAGGTATTCTGAACTATTCTAACCAGCTGAGCTGAAACTGCAACAACGTCCTTCATTCATTGCATAAAATAATTTACTAAATCAAACCATATACAGCAGCTTTATCGTTTTCTGCCTTCCTTAACTCTAGCCAAGTCTGCATTATTGGATAAAATCAATCAGAAAGGAAAACGAACACCAAAATCAACTTCTACATGCTCAGCTAAATTCAAGGTAATCTGAAAGGGTTTCAACTGCCTCAGGTTTTCAGCAAGATTCAAACAGTGGGACAGAGGCTGGAAAAACTGAGAGTTGCTGGGTTAGCAACAGTAAGGAATCCCCAGAAATTGATTGAGAGTAACAAAATATTGACTCTTGAAGGCATTTTTTTTTATTTCATAAAGCTAGACCAGAAGCAACTATACCACATGCTGTGCTAGAATCCATTACAGCAAATCTCACCAGTAAACTTAGGAGGAAATAAAGCAGCATTTATATATTTATATATTAAAAATACTTTTATTGTAAGGTCTCAGGGTAGCAAACAGAAACAACCATATAAACAATTTAATCCATTCCAGATTAAAATCAATGAATAACTTAAGCAAGATAAAATCATATTTTAAAAGAGCTTAAAGAGGCTAAAAGAGCTTTAAAAACATGTGCATGTTTAAAAGTAAATTAGTCCCCAAAGGCTTTAATAAAAAACCATGCCTCAAGCTAGTGCCAAAAAGAAACAAGTGTTGGCGCCAGTCAGGGCTCCAAGGGGAGGACATTCTATGAGTGAGTTGCTACAGCCAAGATCTGGCAGGTCTCAGTTCTCAGGCAGGCATATATATGAGCAGAGGTAGCAACACCCCTTTCCCTTTACATGTCTGCCTAAAGACTGAAATCAAGTCGGTGGGGCGCAACTCTTGTGTCCCACCAGCAGAGGAAATATCACGGAGCAGAGGTATCAACAATCCAGAGTCTAAATACCCTAAAGATATCAGATCATATCTTATCTTGGAAGCTAAGCAGGGTCCACCCTGGGATGGGAGACCACCAATGAATACATGGTGTTATAGGCTGTATTTCAGAGAGAGGAATGTGCAAAACTACCTCTAAGAAAACCCAATGAAATTCATGGGGTCGCCATAAGTCGACAGACAACTTGAGAGAACCTGCAAATACACACACACGCATCAACACCCCAGGTATAGAGACCACAAACCATTTAGGGCTTTGAATGCCATTGTCAGCACCTTGAATTTAGACCAGCAGCCAACTGGCAGAATTTGTATTGATTATTCCATGAATTAATTCCTCTAAAGCAATTTCTTGATGTGTTCTGGTTGACGATAATAAAGATATTGCCCGTATGTGGATCAGTACAATTATCTTTGCTCTTTATTATTCTGAAGCCATCAGTCATAAAATAAAGTTGTGAAGCCAAAGATACACCTGGAAAAACAATACACCGGCAATGGACGGGAGAACCATCATCTGAAAGCTCATCCAAGAATCTCAAGTAAGAATTAAAGAAATGCTAAGTTTTGACTTTTAAGAGCAGCAATAAATTAAAGGGCACAAATCTATTTGAAACATCATTATAATGCCAGACAGTGTCATAATATCATTTAACATCATTTAGATTTAAGGGAAGCTATATTTTGCAGAATACACTGTGGTTCAGGGCCCCCCCCTTTTTAAAGAGTATATCGCGGAAGAATGCAAGAAAATCCCTCAGCGATTATTCAGCTGCAACAACTCTGCAAACAAACTGAAGTCAAAATAACACAATTTCAACAACCGGACATATTCCACTCCAGGTACAAGCCTGTAGCTTTTAAAGCTGCAGCATACCAAATGAAGGAATGCAATTTATACCAAACTCTTTCTACATATTCCAATTGTTAAGAAAGAACAGCATACCTAAAGAGGAATGAGCAACTTGGATAGATGCACAAGCACATACTTCACGCACGTGCGTTTGCATGGACACACAGGGGACAACTTTTTTTCACCTGTGCTTTCCTTTCTCAACCAAAGCAGAACAGAAGCATCTGAACAGAGAACGAGCATGCCTGCACAATACAGCATTGAACCAAAATGTCTCCTAATCTGGTGGAAAATAGAGTTTATTTTAATAAGTCTGACTCCACGACATGCCCTTTTAGAAGCTCTATGCCATAATAATGGCGGTGTTTCTTAGCAACTTCTCCTCTATACCTTCCCTTAAAACCACAGTAGACCATCCACTTTTGTGGAGGTTAGAGGAGCAAGACCTCCCGCAGAAGTGGAAAAACCACTGAAAAAAATAAAAATGGTAAATGCTAATGCTAGAGAGAACTTTTTTTTTCTGTGGCAGGGGCACATGAAGTAATAATTTTAAAAATAAATAAATGAAATAAATGAAATAAAATAACTCACAACTAATCACATCTGCAGATGTTGAACGTGGGGAGCCAACTGTAACGGCGTTGTTTGGCTACAGTTACAAACATACTAGCAGCATATAAATTTAAGAAAACACAACAAATCACTAGTTATCTCTAATTTTATTTTAACCATTAGCTGCAATTGTGAACTACCTTTCTTTGAAAGACCATAATTCAGGATGATAGACAAACAGTAGGTGCGGCAAGAAAAGATACTGAGCAGTCTGCCTGTGTGTTGGGGTGGGTGGTGTTCTTTGACAGTACAAAGGCAACAAGCATAACACTCTGCTCACACTAGGTTTGTTCCTTCAGAGTTCATCGGGTGTGAGCGATTGAGCTCTGCCTTCAGAGTGATAAATGCACATTTTGATTTGTTTCCTCTTTGAAAGCCAAGTGTGCTTTCATTGGCAGGCTGATTAAAGTGGAATTAAAACATTCTCGGAGGAAAGAGGAGGTGGGGGGGGACTTGTCACCTTTTCTGCAATGGTATATTACCCCCCACCCCCTTTTAAGAGATAAGAGCCTTCCCCCTCCCGAGTCACAGACACCAGATACTTTGGGGTAAATTAAGAAAACTCATTACATTTTGAAAAGGACGATTGTTCCTATTTTTAAAGCTCTCATTTTTCTGAATATTGGATTAAGGCACTGTGTTACAAAAGATAACTTCTGCAAAACAGTCTGGTGGTGTTTGGTTCCCCCTCATACTTATTGAATTTCAACTCAGTCCCAGAAGTCCTCATCAACAACTCCTTAACTCTACAGAAACTTTACTCTGGGAACAGAGATTGAGTGAGTATGACCACATGAGGGGTAGTCAGAATGTAGATCAAAGCACACTGGCCAGTTTTTGGTGGACCACCTAAAGTGCCTGCTGGTTTCAGGGATTGTAGGGACCTTAGGCCTCATCCAGCATACTTCAGATCACATCACAAGATAGTTCTGCCTTCATTGTTCAGAGATCTCTCACAGGCGCTCTGGGTTTGTAAATTTAAAAATGTATCAGTGAACCATCAGAGTGCAGAGAGGAGGATGTAGACCACACAAGACTGGTCAGCAAACCTTGAGGTCCAGCCCATGGAGGACTTCAGTTATATGAAAGCAGCTGAAAGCCACTATGAAGTGTCCCACTGCTTGGGGGGGAAAAAAACATATTCTTAAGAAGCATTCATGAAACAGGCAATGAAGAAGTGGTTCACCATACACAGCATACGGCTATGTGAGTGTGTGCGCAGAGAGCTCATGAATCTACAACAGCAGAAGTTTACATCTTCCTCTATTTAAAAACATTTAACTAAGAGCCTAAGTACAAAGCCCTGGAGAGAAAAATAGTGGGAAAGTAGTATAATTAGGAGAGCAACATCAACCATTGCCAGTGATATTGTTATTCTCCATCAAGGAAGCAATAACTTTGAGGAATAATCTCCTTAATGAACCACCAAGATGGGGTTCTGCCTTCCTAATTAAATTAAATTAAATGTGTCAGGTATCAAACCTCAGTGGTAATAATGCACTGAAGCTACACAGTTGCCTCCCAACATGATAATATTAAACAATACTGATTTTTTTTAATTTCTGGGAATAAAATAGCTGTTTAGATGCAAGCTCATAAAAGGGAGCAGGGGGTGGGGGAGAAAAGGAAGGAAGAAAATGTAACTAACAGGGAAAAGCCAACAGAATCTCACCCAGATCGCTAAAGCCAGCTATGTGAAGGGTGATACCATGTCCCATCTATATCTTTAGGTAAAGCTGTTTTGGGGATAAAACCAGAGGCTTTGCATTCCATGTGTCGAAATGTGAGACATACAGTGAAATGAATAAATTAGTGCTTGAGAGGCTGGAAAAAATCTAAAGATACAGTGACTGAAGGAGAAAACTGTGAGACTTAGTTCGATATCATATTTACCCCACAGCATTCAGATTTTCTCCGTTATTCAAAAAAGCACATGCTTCCAGGAAAACGGAGCATGCTTCCAGGAAAAATACAAGCTTAATTCCATAAAAGGAGCCCTTTCATTCATGGATGGAATCACAATTAAGTGAAGGATCCTGCTACCAGTGGAAGGAAGATGGAAGGCAATTCTCATTCTCTCTCTTTCATTCTCTTTCTCTCTCTCTCTCTCTCTCCGTCTCTTATTCAAACACAGAATACTGTGAGCGGAACTTCACCCAGAGGCCACTATTATTGTCATAAATACATTTAGAACACTGGACTACTCACTGGAAGAATAAGAATGCCTTGAGTCACAGTTATATGAAACTACGGGTAGTGCTATTCAGTTATACAAATAAAAATTATAACATGAATATTGATTTGACCATTAGTGAAATAATTAAAAAACCTTCTGAATAGGCCTTGCTCATTCAAAAACAAGCATAAAAAGTATGTGCATCGTGGAGTGAGGGCGGAAAGAAATCAAAGAAATAGAAGATTGGTTCTTATATGCCTACGCATATCACAAAGATCAGACAGACTTCTCAAAAACCTTCACTGGGGTTGACAAAGTCAAAAATAAGCACATTGGCCAGGAAAATATTGGGGTGAATTTGTTCAGAACCGCTCCCACTTTAGAAAGTGTGCATGCATGCATGCATGCATGCTATGAAAATACAGACAGTGGTAGAAGCAGCAAACTTGGTGCTACCAAAGAGATTCCTGAAAGCTTTAAAAAATTCATTAGTCTTGGCAATAAATATGGCCACTGTATTTTACTGTAACAGTATTGATCGTACAGCACTTGACTTATCTGGAGAGATAAAACTTATCTTGACCTTGTCGAATACGAACAGCCTGGACTTTAAAAAACGAAAACCACCAACCCTATAATAGCCCCTTGTGGGGGGGAAAAAACACACAGAGATAACACAGAGATGATACAGAAAAGTACATGAGTATTAATGTTTCAGATGTAATGGGAATTTACCTTAGATTTCACACTCTCACCCACCACAAAGTGACATGTGCTACCATTCACTCAAAGAACTGTAATGGAGGGGAGAGGAGGAACAGACATGAAGCTTGTCAGATTCAAAGACTGTAGGAAACTTTTGCAGAAAAAAAATGATAGATTAGCAATGGAAGGGACTGAAAAGTCAGCAAGATCACTAACCTTTGCCTCTAGGCAAGATTCTCAGTATGGCAGATATTCAGTTCTCTCTAACCCCATCCCCAGTCAAAAAATAAAAATCGTAACAACTACTAAAACAACCCAACAAGCAGAGTTGTGAAGTTGCTGTTGTAAAATTTATGATTCTATGATTCTACAACAACAACAACAACTCCACATAATCCTGTCCACTGCACACTCCAAACACCCGTATGGGAGAAGCTAGAAGCTGCCCTTTACAGCAATCCCGCAGTTAAGCTTTTTCGGGCATTTGATTAAAATTTAAAGCAACAGTTACCTTTCCCTATAAATTTCTACAGAATAGGAAACTGCTTTAAAAAAAAAAACAGGTCTCTGTTTTGTGCTTGATGCAAATGTCTGAAGCCTGAGAAAACCAAGAGATTCCCTTGAATTGCTCTGCATTTCATATAGGCGCAAACTGGGACACAACTTGCAATGGGTGTCAGGAGTCTTCACTACTTCTACAGAAGGGACCCGAGTCCGGGACACACATCAGTTTGAAAACTTGCGTTGCAATGGTGAGATTTCCCATGACAAAAAATGTCTCTGGTTCTCTTCTATTCTTACTCATGAAATGTTTTCTCTATAGAAGTGTAGCAATCCAGAAACAAATCTTACATTTTCATATAACAAGAATATTTGGGAAAATGTTTCTCCCTTTTGTTATTGAACATGTTTATCTGAGCAGCTTCCTCCAGGCCTCATTTATTAAAAGTTCATAGAGGAAATGCCAGAGAACTTCCAGTGTGAAAGTTATATACCCCAACCTGCTGTCTTAAAGTTAGAGCAGAGAATGTTTATTTTAGAAAGTTTGAGAGGAGAAGATTCTTGAACCGAAATAATTCTCCAAAGATGAATCCTGCAGCCGTTACGAATCAAAAGATTCACTTGTAGCAAAACTATAGTTTACATACCTTGAATGACAAAGATTTTTTTAAAAAAAAACTCTCCCTGTAAGATGAAAGTTATGATGGTAACAAATATTTTCAATATCTAGGCATGTTGTTTCCTGCAAGATATGTGTTATTCTAGTGGGGAGGGGGAACAGCACCAGTATTTTAAAAAATAAAATAATAGCACTGGAACTATTTACAGGTTGCTGGATGTCTCAAAGTGAACTGTTAATGACCATAATAACTACTTAGTATATGCTGTTCATTAAGCAAGTGTTAATTACACTTGGGTGTAGCATAATTTAGATTTCAGTGTGCTGAATACCACCAACACTATTGTATAACTGCTCTGCAAAAATGCAGATGAAGCCAATTAGAAGGGAAAGTGTGCCAGGTAAGAGCAAAGGCCTTTTTTTTTGTTTCGGGCTTAATTAAAAATCATATACATTTTCTGCCCATACATATTTGTGTGTCTTCATACACAACATGTTCCCCAATTTTGTCCTTGTGCATGCCATTGCCAAGACAAACAACTACATTAATAGCATTGTTCCAGAAGTGTCTGCAGGAAAAGTATCTCTTTTTCACTTCAGACACCTAGATGAAACCTGAAGTTTTATATTCCCACCTTAGATAATGCCTAGCTGATAGAAAGCACACAACAAAAACTCTACATTTAAAAGAGCAACAGTATTTTCCACTGAGTGAAAACAAACAGGCTGAAAAACAACACTATCCACAGCAATGGCACAAAGAATAAGGCTCCATTGCTAATTATTCAGGGAACTGAATTTAATTACAGAGAGAACATTAAATGCTTTCCAAAAAGGGAGAGGAGGGGTGCAGAGCAGGAGAGCAGAGAAATAATTTTTTTGAAAAAGGAGAGATCCAGCTTCCATCGGTGCTACAACAGTGCCCTCTACTGGTACAACAGGTTGCTTAAAACCGTAAAATGAATGAACGCAAATGGGTTTAAAAAACCATGCGCGATAAGATGTTTTATACACTGGCTTGGTTAAAATTAACAGACACTCCAAACAGGTTACCATATTTTCAGATACCATTTTGTCTCCTTATTCAGTGTAGTCAGTATAGCTGCATTATAATTTCATTCTTACCTGTTTTATTGTTACTCTTGCTGGAAAGAAATCCTGAGAACTTTGTTATAGGGTGGCCTACAAACATAGCTACAAAGAACCCTTGATCAAGAAAATATGCACCTATATTAACTAATCTCATATTCCATACTGTCTCTAAATAATTCAGAGACTTCCATTTTATTTCCAGCTGGTCTCTCATTTAAACGACACACAGAAAATCCAGGGACAAAGCTGTTTATCTTCATAGGTATCTTAAAAACATTTTCTAGGTTCAGTCTTAACCACACTGATGCTGAGTTTTTAGTTCCACCGACCCAACCCAAGATTAAAATGCCACTGTTAGAGGATTCACCTGTAATGCTAAACCACAGTTTACAGTACAGAACAAGAACATTGGATGGGGAAACTGGTGGAAACCAGGCTGGAAAAGGCTCCTTCTGTAAGTCAGCTAGAAGTATTTAAAAAAAATTAGAAACTTTCAAAATCTAACAGTAATTTCAGACTTGTTCCTTCTCAGCAATAGCTACATTAGCCTGACAATGTGTTTCACATGCACACCCAACTTACATATTGCAAAATTCATAATTATCACAAGTCGTTTCACAACTTTGTGTAGGTAGTGTCAAAATCTTCATGTTGTTCCTCTCCCCTTCTCCCTTCCCAATCCACCGCTAGTCTCCATTAAGGAAAGCAGCAAACATTATATCTTGATTATTTTGTGTAGTCAAATCACCAAGCAACATATTTTTATTACTCTAAAGGCAGTGATGGGCCAATCCTAGCTCCCAAGAGCACATATACTTAGTGAAATAAGAGAGTAAGTCTATTCAAGTAGTTCATACTATTCAGTAGTCCCTTCGAGTACAGCACAGTATTTTTAATATAGAGGAAAAAGCATTTTTACAGTGGATAAGACAAAGCTGGAAAGAAGATAGCCCAATAAAGAAACACTAAACATGAAGGTAAGGAAGCCTCAGATTGTATTAGTAACTAGAAAAATTCTGGTGAGTAAAGAACTGGTAGGATTTTCATACTGAAAAAAAAAATGAAGCCTTTCCCCATCAATGAAAGGGAAATTAAACAGTGTGTCTGCTAATTATACTGTTGCAACTGCAAGCAGCAGTAAAGCAAACTCACAGCCAGGTTAGCCAAAAAAGTAGGGGAAAGGCAAGCAAAGGACATTGCAGTGGAAACTCAACAAGTGTGGTTAGAAAAGGGACAGCACCATTATGTCCTCAAGCATGAAAGGATTTTGATAGCCAGTGAGCACAGAAAGAGATTTGCAACTATATATGGGAACAGCAGTTTTAGTCCTTGCATAAAATTCAGAAATTTACTCAGATGATTTTTGCAAATGGCTGCTATTGTATTGTTTGCCTACTCAGTATGGGATACTTATTCCTCCAGATCTTGAATTCTGCAGATCTTGAAAAAAAACCCACTGAAAAACAATTAGAAAAATGTGATCTATATACACAACTTGAATCAAGCATCACCAAATAATATGAGCAGGCAATTTCTTCCAAAGCAGTTCAAATGGTTTGCTCTGAGTTTTCTCCTGGTAAGTGTGCACAAGAACATAGTTTTAAAATCTATAACCTGATGCTCCTCACTGAAAATGTACCCTTTATTTAAGCTGCTATTTGAGCTTCCCTGACATCACTGTCACTTGCAAGTAAATATCTGCTGAAGGAATGGGTTACGAAGATTTGGTGGCGTAACTTCCACATCATGTGATTTTCTTCAAAGACATTTTAAAAATGATTTTTTCATTGAAAGTGTTACTTTTGGGGGGGGGAAATCCAAGGTTGGAACAGTTCCAAATGTACCGTGCTATCCAAAGAGACTACAGAGGTTAAGTTCCGCCATGACAATGAATATAGTATGCTGGTGTACGTGACTTCAGCTAATACTGGTAAAGCCCACTAATAAAAATAGGGAGACTTCCATTCAGTGGGTCTGGATTACTCAGGACATTACTCTCATTCATGCTATGGTTGCCAAACCAAATTGTGGTCTTGACCAATCTGTAACTTTCTTTTCATATAGTACAAAGCTGGTGTACTGTTTCTGGTTCACTCTGCAACACATTCAAGAAAATATTTTGCCCTTCATATCTATACCTGTATAAGGTTTCAAGTCATTTCTCGACTTATGGAGTCTCCATGAATTTCACAGGGTTTTCTTAGGCAAGGAATATTCAGAGATGTTTTTTGCCAGCTCCTTCCTGTGAAATATAATGTATGGTATCTGCTATTTGTTGGTGGACTTCTATCCAAGTACAGTTCCCCTCCTTTCAGATTCAGCATTCATAGATTGATTATTTGCAGGTCATTTTATCTATTTAATGTGTTTATTTAAAAAATTCTTACTTTATTTGCCCCTACTACAGCGTGGCACAGTGTAATATAGTGGTTTGAGTGTTGGACTACGACCCTGGACATCAGGGTTTGACTCCCCGCTTGGCCATTGAAACTCACTGGGTGACCCTGGGCATGTCACACATTCTCAGCCCCAGAAAACCTTGTGATAAGTTTGCCTTAAGGTCACCAGAAGTTGGAAACTACTTGAAGGCACACAACAAAAACAACAGGAATGTATAGATCCTCCAATACATTTCTATGGTTCACTTCTGCCAGAAGTGGATCATGTTGTCACGCTGGAGGACCTAGAGATTCCTAGAGAAGTATTTTCCCAGGGGGGGAAAAACAGACTTTGCTACTTTTATTTATATTCACAGTTCTTCCAATTTCACCAGGGTCTTGCTCTCTTATCTCCCATAAAAATGGAGGGTCTACTATACTGACTAGAGCCGACCCTGCTTAGCTTCCAAAACCAGATGGGATCTGGTGCTTTTAGGCCCATTCATATCCTACCTTGCTGTAATCCATGTAGGTTTGTGGAGCCTAAAGCAAATCCAACACAAAATACATGCTCTTAATGTTATGCGATTGGGCTAGAGCAGCTCAAGACATTCCAAAAAGTAAAAATGGCAAGAGCCGTCATCACAAAAAGAAAATTACCAATTACACTTACTGAAAACTGAGTGCCATTTACCTAGGCAGAACAATGTTAAAGCACTAAAGGTGATAGTCTCAAAGGTCTGGTGTGGTCTTGGGAGAAGGAAAGGTGTGTGTGTAGAAGAGCCAAGTGTTTAATCTTCTAAAACTGCAGCAATGTTGACAGGAAATCATTAACAGATTTCAGCTCCCACACAATGCTAAATACAAGGAAAGTGCTGAAATCATTTGTGCTGCCATTATACTTTCATTTCATTTACCACCTATGACTTTGTATGAAAGATTCCAAATTTGAGCCATATCCAAAACACACAAAAAGAAAAAAAAATCCTGTGCATGTTAAGTTGAGAAATAATCTAGTTTTACTAAGGAAGCACTGGATGCTAGTAAGACCAAAAAACAAGAGACCAATAATGAAATGTTGGCTGCTGTTACATTACATGATGTATCTATTTTTAAAAAATTGGTTGAAACGGAAAATAATTCACAGGGTTTGCTCATGTGGGTTCCAGAATATGATTTGAAGAAGCTAAAGGTAAGAAAGTGCTGGCTGTAATGGCAGCAGATGATATTATTTTTTAAAAAAATTTTACTCTTTTAAAAAAAACCCAATATTCTTCCTCAGAAAAAAATAGATATCTCTGAACTGATAAAGGCTCTATTTACATGACATGACATGAAAGCCCATTGTGTGATATCACAATTACCTTTGATAGGTTATCAAATAACATTGCAAAGGCTGCAAAGTTGGCTGCTAACCTTTCCATGATGCATGTGAAATCCTGGTTTACTCATCTTGTGAAAAGATATGCATTGTTATTGACACTTGCCATGTTACATGACTAGTGAGGTCAGGGCAATTATTACTGGACAGTGAAGACAAACCTCTTAAATGGAAATCCAGAGAGCATATCTTCATTGATACAAAACAGGTCTATGCTATAGAAATGGAATAACCAAATCTCACCTTAAATTTTGCAAAGCAGATAAGGTACAATTGGCAGCCCAGGTGTGAAGGCCAGTTTCATCTGCTTACAACCATTCCGTACTGGGAAAAATACCAGCTAAATGCAAAATCCTGAAGAGATGGGGGAGAATCTTATAAACACCTTTGTTTTTCCCAGTGCCTCTTCTACTAGGAGTCAGAAGCTATAAGAGATTTCAGTTTGCTAAGGAAATTGTTCTCTGAAAGAGACTAACCCCCTCGGCTTCTTTCTGGCTGCCTATAGCCCAGACATTAACCAGCAAAATGTGAACATCTAAAGACAGAGGAGCGGGGAAGAATGGGACCAGTATTCATCTTTACTCCTCCCTAGTAACTTTTGTGTATTTTAAAGTACATAATGGATCTGCAGGCCAGTGGTGATATTTGGACTCAACGAAATCAACTGCAGATAAGAGACTTCATGAGCAAATAGGACTAAACCTAATTCTGTACTGGTAATGAAGGATTTCCGCTCCCTTTCGGCCCTCTCTGCAGCACCTAAAAAACAGTTCAGGAGGGTTTACTAGTCCTTCAGACATAGGTTTGGAGGTGCACATAAGCCTGCCAGTGGTGTTGGTTATGTTGCTCAGATTAGCTTGGTTCAACATCCCACTGAGCTCTGAATATCCCCAAAGATGCTCATGGGATCCAGGCCATGTACCCGCACGGGCTTCATGGAGGGAAGGGGAATAAAAAGCTTAACAAGTTTTTCTCAAAAAAACCCAAACAAAACAAAAACAAAGGGAAAACAGAAACAGTCCCAAGCCCACTATTCTGCAGTTGAGTAAAAGTAAGAAACAGAAAAGGAAAGATGAATGAGGGATGTAGGCAAAGCCTACCTACTTTTGAAAATCGAACAATTTTTCTGCTTCTCTTAAGGAAAAGTTTGTTTGCTCGTGGAAAAAAAAGTTACCATATCCTAAAGGTCAACAAACATGAGCTATTTCAGGTCAGGATAAAAAGCTGTTTCCATATTAATCATTTATGTTATTACATGCTCAAAGAAAGGATAAGCACTCTAAAAGGTCATCTTGTTTAAGGTCTTACAGTCAATGGAGGAGCAAAGGTGAAATGGCATATTTTTCAGGGAAATTCCATTCCTCTGCTTTTTTTTCCCCCTCATGGAAATTTTTCGATTTCTAAAAATGCCAAAAAAAAAAAAAAATAGAGACAAAACCAATCAAACTCAGTAGTTTCTAACTTGTAATTAGCTTTCATTAGATAACTATATTGAGAAAACGCTGAAATGATTAATGCATACTTCTCTACGTGACCCAAAACTGATTATTTTTCTAAAGTGCTTTCCTTTCTTTCTTTCTACATTATCCAACATAAGGGACATTTTGGGTCTTACAATTTTTCACCAATATTTCAGTTAAAAATAATTTTTGAGTAAAGTTTAAACCACATTAAGGCCGCAATCTCACTAAATAAAGGAAGACTTCTGGTAAAACCTGCATAGAAATGTATTGTACATATCTTTATTTAATATTTGTCTTATCCAAATATTTCAGTCCCAATTAGCTATCGAGAAAAAAAAAACCTTTCAAATGTTTTATACAACATGAAAGTTTAACATGATTAACATGATATATTAATTTAGCATTCAGGCTTGACAATGAATGCTACATCAGATTTCAAGTAATTTAGGCTCTAACTCTACACTGGCTCTTAATTCAACATTTACCAGAAAGTCCACGTCACTCTTCAAAACATTTATAGAAGCTAATATAACTGTAGTAAACAAAGCTGTCTATTAACAATTTATGTTAATGAGGGCTACAGTGAAAATTGTCTGCACCCGAAAAGACTGGAAAATACAACATACCTGCTTAAGAGAGTGCCTAAATACTTGTAATGGGAATTTTTTGCAAGAAATTTGAAGTACATTTTTTTTTCAGCTTTATGTTAGGCACTGCTCAGGAATCTTGTATTTCTTTGTAAAACTCTGCTATTGTCTGGGACCTACAGAATTTTTTAGCCTGTAACACAGTCGGGCTGAAACATTACTAATTCTGATGGCGAACATTCACAGATTCAAATCTTAGAGATGAATGATTGGCAAGAAAGTCATGTTTTTCTTTCAGAGACATTTACAACTATTACCATGGCGTCTACAATTTTCCTTCGCAGACCACTCCATTTCTTATACAGGTTCTAATCCACAAAAGTATCCTTCAGGTATCTCATGAAAATCTGGAAAATGGCATCAGTTAGTGATAATATGTCATTCTTTGCTTCTTTAAAACGTACATACTTTTGATATTCTTTATTGTCTTTTTCTAAGCTATTACAATTAGGTATGCAGGTAGGGAATACATCTAAACAGAATACTGTGTTTTTAAAATTACATTTGTTTTACACACTTTCCTCTGGGCTTCTATAGGACAGAAGAGAAGGGAATTAATCAACATTTTACAGGCCTACATGAAGAGGGAAATTCTTTATATAGAGCAGCATATGGAAAGAGCTGAAAGGCAGGTATACGCTTACATTAATAAAAGGAAAATAATTAAAGCAGCTATGTCCCATTTCCAACTTTGCAAGGGGACATATGGAAGTACTGTCATGGGACTATAAACAGCTGGATTATACCAGATTATACTATGCTATGTTACTCCTTTGGACAAAATCTGCTATTTAGAAGGGAGGGCAAGATCAACATATTAACAATACAACCAATTTTTTTTTTAAAAAAAAAATCCAATTTGGGTAATTAAAAAAGATAAAACCACACAGTAAAACTATGAACCCACTAAAAGAATGGCCTTTAAAAAAAAAGCAAGGAAATTCTTATTGCACCCCATGACACTGATAGTGCTAGATATAATCGTCATCTCTCCTACCTCAGTAAAAGGACAGGAGTCAATGATCCATTACAGAAAGAGCCATGGGTAACAAAGACAGAGAACTGTCCAAAGACATGACAGGGACACCTGGATCTCAAGAGAAATTACTTTTGAAATTTCAAAACAAAACATTCTCAGCAAGAAGGTGGAGGGGGGAGACTGTGTTAGACTGTGGCAGTAAAGACAACAAAAAATCTTTGGGCACCTTAACAACTACTAAATACAAATTATTGGATAGAAGCTTTTGTAGAGCATCGTTCACTTGAATGTGCTTTTGGTGTCCATGCAGCTGGGAAAAGGATGAGTATTATTTATTTTTCCTTTCCAAATGAAGTCCTTCACTGATTCTACTCTGGAAAGTTTCCCATCTTCAAGACCAACTTTTGAGAACTGTGAGGCATTACTGGGAGTAGTCCCAAGTAGTCCCAGTGCAAGCGAGGGCCAGTTCTTTCAAGCCCATCCAAGGTCCTAACGGTCTTCCATTTTACCTATTTCCATGAAACCCAGATTATGTTAACAAGGTAATTTTCCCACATTCACATTTGCATATTCAACTTCAGATTGTGTTTGAAATACACGAAATCTGCACAGTTACCATAAGCTATTTGTTGGAAGATAAACAGTTACAGGAAAAAAACTACTGAGATACTGACTGGGCTTGAACATACAGTAAAAGTAAATAAAATTTTCTTAGATGCAATTTACTTAGTATAGATACAAATTAGTTTTTACTCAGAGACTGTTTTTCATGGCAAGTCCTGAAACACATCAAATAGTTTAAGCACTTACAATAACACAACTTTACATTAGGACTTCTGAACTTTTCCATCTAAATGTAGAATTCTCACCTAAAGAGGAATGGGTTTATTTTCTTTCAAATATTTTATTCCATGATAAGTGGTTGCTTTTGCAAGAAAATCCTGACACAACTAAGGAATGCCTCACTTTACAAAAGAACTACTTGCCTAGATCTGAGGTAAGCATGCAGTCAATATACTGCAACCTATAAATAGTGGGAAGGTGAAGAACTATGTACTGGGCATATAGTTAACACGATTTCAACTTGGACCACCAGAAAACCATTACTCTAGTAAGGTTTTGTGCATATCACTGTTTAAATTATTATTTACAGGGTAGAATATGGCTTTCTCCTGACCAAATATCCCTCTAGAATGCCAAACCAAATGTATGAAATAAGACTGAGAACTGGACTGACAGCCAAGCAAATTGCAAAGTGAGTCACACTGAACTAAGTTGCAAAACGAATGCAAATAACAGCAACATCTTAGAAGGGAAACATCACAAATCATTCCATTTTGAAACCTATCATCATAGAAGATGCCTGATTTTTCTCCCCTTGGAAATTTACAAAGGATGCCCTACAACCTCTAGAAGGAAGTTTTTCAAGTATGAACAGCACCATAAGTTTCCTTCGGTTTACAGGTATCTTCTTATCTTCAGTGCAATGGAGAAATACAGGAACATAAAGCAGTTGTATGCCGTGACAGCTAATAGAATCTTCACTTAAAGGAGATCTTGATAACCAACATGGAAAGACTACCACTTCCATGCCATCCTTGGGAATACCCAGACATACACTTGTGAGTTGGTCACTGTTGGAACACAGATGGAGCTTGGTCCGATCCAGCAAGGAAATTCCCATATTTACCAACACATGCTCACTGCCTTTCTGATGCTCCTAAGGCTGCTGAAAATGATAATTTATGATGGCTAGTATGGGACAGTGGTGAGCAGGAAAGTCACAACTTATGCAATTAGATGGATTTCAGAACGTATGGGCTATCACTAAGCCTTTGCTCCCATATTCTCTCTTACCCTCCTTCTCCATGACAGGACTCCTATAAGTATTACTCAAGCAATCCTTATGAAGCACTCACTATTCTTTATTAGCATACAAAACTGCTAATAAATGCCACTGTGTAATTCTTGTTCAGAATCCAATCTTATGTTTAGTCATATGCAGGTCCCATTGTATTCAATATTTTCCAAAAATTTTATGCAAGCTGTTTTGACTTTTTATACAGAGAAGTGATATATACATTTCTTACATAAATGAATACAAGAGTCTTACTAAAATGATCAATGAATGTTGTTTCATTACTTAAGTGAAAAGGCAAGGCTCACAATACCCCAAATTATTTTTTTATAATTCCTTTTTCAACACAGTACTTTTAGTACAGGAAACACTGGCTTTCATACCAAGAAGACAAATGACTACACATACTCAAATGACCACCCCCACAAACCAAAAAAGACACACCGGAAAAGCTGTACCTTCAGTGGCAGTGTGGCTTTAAGGTACATGACACAGAAATAAAAGCTCCTTTAATGAATGCTTTCAAGTTGCTCATACAAAACCAAGCATTTCTTTGTTTTGCATTTAATTTGCAATAGGATATCCAGCAGCTTAGCTAAAAGCGCTTTTTTGGCCAGGGACTCGACGCCTGCTGAGATGGGCTCCATGCAGAGGTAACACTCTATTGGAGACCAAATCCTCCAAGCTGCATTGCGTTCTCCTTTAAAGTTAATCTGAACATGCCGGACTCCAGAGGAAATGAAAGGTGAGTTTCTCTCCCTTCCTATGGCACTGAGACTTCCTGAGCAAAGCTGATTGGTCAGAACCTGCTATTTCCTCCTTGCTATTCCCAATTGTGTCTGTCAGACAGAATTAGTGTGGCACACATACAAGAAGAGGGTGGGGGATACCCTCCAAACTCTCTGCTAATGTGTAAATATGCAAGACTAAGCACATGTGGAAAAGCTAACACTGGAGAAACTACTTTACACAAAATAAGTACTCTTGTAAACTATCATTATCCTAAAATGAGCTTTTTCACAATATTTAAAATCGGAAAGCTAGCTTGACACTAACTGCAAGCCAAAAAAGAAGGGGGGGGCACATATCAAAGATGCCGCCATGTTAACCATTTTTTACGTTGATTTCAAATGAGTGGGGAGGGGACCAAGTATTGAGGATGGTAGGGGGCTTTCAAGATCATCCAGTCCATCCAGCTGAAGTCAAACAGAAAGCCAGCACATAACAAGTGGGTTCAAATTGCTGTTTAAGCACAAGCCTCATTAGATGGTCTCAGGTTTAATTTGCAATAAGGCTATGATATAACCTAAGGGAGTGAAACAGAAACCAAACAGCCTAAGAACTGCATTTACTTGGAAGCAAGCTTTGTTAATTCTAGTGAAGACTTGCTCCCAAACATGCATACTCAGCTTTGCAAGTCCAATAAATTGAATAATTAAAAGTGTGTGAGGCGCATAAAAATCTAAAATGTCCACCTGCATTGAGAAAGCACATTTACTGATCACTGCGTACCTTTCCAGCACAACAAGTACACTTATGCACACATCCAAATATTGCTAACACTGGTATATCTAACTGTATACCTATTCTAGTGGGAATGCTGCTGGTAGTACACCACAAGGGCAAAACTGACTATTTTCACCAACAGAATACAAATGACTAGAAATAAGAGCATCTCTCAAATTTGGTAAGTGACACGTCTATCCACTGAAGATGGAATATTCCCATAATTCTACTGAAGATGTCTGAACACACACCCCACTGATACATTGAGCATCATGAATAAAAGATGGAAAAAAGGGGCCTATTTATCCAGACACAAGATGACTGATGGCATGGTTTCACTAACACCATTCTTCATAGTCACAATCATATACAAACTTTCTTGAATCTACTTTCATCTCACTGGACTAACTACATATTAATTAATGGTGGCCTGCTTTGCTTAGCATTACATATATATATCTTGATTTTTCTCCAAGGAGCAAGGGGCATCAAGCCTACAACTGCAACTTCCCGATGTTGTTCTTGTGAGCCTCCAAGTCATTTCCGACTTATGGAGATTAAGGTAAACTTTGGAGCTAGTGTGATGCAATGGTTTGGGCGCTGTACTACAACTCTGGAGAACAGGATTCAAATCCCCACTCAACCATGGAAAGCCACTGGGTGACCCTGGGAACATCACACTCTCTCAGCCTCAGGGGCAAAGGCAAACATATTCTGAACAAACATGATAGGTTCACCTTAGGGTGTCACTGAGTTGTCATAAGTTGGAAACTACCTGAAGGCACATAGCAACAAGGGGAACCTATCATGGGGTTTTCTTGGCAAGATTTGTTCAGAAGAGATTTGCCTTTGCCTTCCTCTGAAAAAGTATGACTTGGTCAAGATCACACAGTGGGTTTCCATGGCCAAGCGGTGATTTGAAACCTGGTATCCCAGTGTTTCAGTCAAACCACTATCCTACACCGGCTCTCACTCTCGGATGTACTTCTAATTATTTCTGAAGAAGAGGGGCAGCTATTCACTGATGCTTTAACATTTTTCTTTTTCCAAAAGGGAACTATGACTGCCACCGTGCAATTTGCCCCTTGGAGGCAAGCAAATGGTCAGCAAATTGTACATGCCAGCACTTCTACTGACAATATGAAGTCGTGCTACGTTTCCTCAGCAGGGGATAGTCTGTGATGACTACCGTTTTCTCTCTGGCTTTCCTTTTTAATCTTAAACGTTTCAAGACTGTTTAAGAGAGAAGAATGAGTCACAGATGCAATGGCCATAATGCTTCATTGTTTAAGTGGCCTCCTGATTTTCTTCCTTCCCCGCTATCACCATATTCTTCTAAAACAGAAGGTGGGCAACTGTGGTAGGTCCAGGGGCTCATTTTCTGCCCCAGGACTATCCACGAACCCACACACTGGGGAAAAAAGGGGGGGAACGAAAGAAAGTGCCTCCTCAAACCTGCATATCATAATCAGAAGTAGCAAAAATCCATTTCTGCTTTTGAAAAATTGGTTATCCTTTCCCATGGTAAGCAGTGCAGGAGGGGATAACCTGTTTAAAAGGTGAACTGCAGCTCCTGCAAGCTTCTCAGGGATAAAATTCATTGGGGGGGGGGCTAGAAAAAAAAAGCAGCCAGAGGAGGCAAAGGGCCACAAAAATAAACTTGGAGGGTCACAAGAGGCTTCAGGGCCACAGTTTTGTCCAACCAATCAAAAACGTGACTCTTCCAGGACTAACCTGAATTGACACTAGCATCTTTAAAACTCTTTCTAAATAATATTCTTAACCAGCACCAACTCTCCACCTTACGTAAGTAGAAAAAAAAACTGCTGCATCATTTATTTTGCTCAGCCATGGGTTTCATAGAATTTGTTCTCATTCTTTTAGCACAAGAAGTGGATAGGTTTGGGACACTGACACAGAACACAACAGACAGATGGGAAATGCAGGATTGCAAGTGAACAGGAACAAATAGTTGATTACACGACACATGTATACTTGTTCAATTGCCAGTTTTTCCCTCCATCTGCAGACACCAAAAACTGTAGGAAAATCAGGTCTGAGAAATAAAGGACATAACAACATGCACAATCCACCTGAGACTTTGGAACAGCCTTTGCCAAAATGGACAGGAGTACCATAAGAACCGTACACAGGACAAGGCATACCCAGCCGACTGTGCTTATTAGCCTAATTTAAAACATATGCATTCGGGGGCAAAAAGGTTCCCGATGCTCGATGTGTAATCAGATCTTCAAGCTATATGCAGTGCAGGAAGCAAACTGACCACCAAATAAAGCAAAACATTGTCAAGAAAGGGCGGGGGAAGCAAGAGAAACATGATATGACAACTGGAGCCAAATTTAAAATAAAATTCTCCTGAAAAAGCATGCTAAGAAATTAAAACCATTAGCCCTCAATACACAAAATAATGAACTCTTTTTCCCTTTTGGTCACTTTTCTTCTGTTCCCCATGTACGAAACAAAAACTACAGCTGTACATCAACAGTCAATGCAAATAATTCAAAATCTCATCAGTAAAATTAGGCACCATAAAACACTATTTTCTTCAACAGTCAGTTAAACTAAAAAAATACCACCTTATATTCTGTCTCTGAATGTTTTTTTTTTGTTTTCACAGTCCGGGCAATTTTCATTCCATTTCTAACTTACCTGAAAAAAACATAAACCCCATATACCATAAAGACCTGAACCAAATATAACTTTCAATACAGCATGTAACTTACTGTTACAGTTTTGACCTCACAAACACAAGATACATTCCTCATCTATAGTTTGTTAGTTGTGTAATCCCTGCCACTAAAAAAAAAAAAAAAGATTAATAGCCTGAATTTTCTTTAGATCCTGGAGGGAGACTGTAGCATAGTTTAAGCTATGTTTAGGACAAACACTTCTTTCTTAATTACAATTCTTGAAATATTTTTCCGGTAAGTACAACAAATAAGTCACACACTCACCAATCTTTTTATTTTTGAGGGTCTACTTCTTACTATTTTACCCTGCTGTAAAAATAAAATAATGTCATTCAGGCATTAATCCAGCCCTGCCACCTATCCAATCCTGCTCTCAAAGCCATTTCTTTCCTCTGAAATGTGTCTTTCCTACTGGCTCTTTTCCAACAGCATCCTCTGTCTGCTTCTCAAGCTTGGCTGCCTTTCTCATTTTGTCTGTTTCTCCTGTTGCTTCTTCCTGCTCAGGTTGATGCCTACATGAAAGTTCATTTGTACAAAAGCAATCAGTGTCTGGCACTAGACATGTGGAATGCCGGAGGGAACTTAACACAGACTTTTGCAGTGCTTAACCATCAAGCATGGGCAGTGGCAGGAGAAGCTGTTTCAGGCTGGCCTCCTCTTCAGAAAAGCAAAAAAGAAGGAACACGGTAGGCTACTTTTCAAAATCATGGGATATGCAATTCCCTCGGAGAGGGATATGGTTGCTTCTTAGAAAAAGGAGATAACACTGCAAAACATTTCAGGGACTGTGCGGTGTGAGAAACAACAGCTTTAGCTATTGAAGACAAATAGGTCACTGCTCTTTGCAGTTCTCTAGTGCTGCAGAAACCCCATGGCTGTGGGTTTTCTAAATACTTGTCATGGGGCTGACAATACCCACAGCCAACTTCTTCCTTTTGGACCCTCCAAAAGATAGCAAGACATTGCACCCTCCAGGTCTCCTTGGCCAGTTTCATTCACAAAGAAGTCCGTTATATTCTGCCAGGTTGCCACATAAATTTTCTGCCTCCTTCATACGTCCCCATTTCCCTCAACACTGTCTCTTCCACCCATTCTACTTTTGTGCCCTTCTTCATCACCATCCAATTCTTTATTCATCTCTCTGTCACTTCATGAACTTTCCATTCCTCAAGCCTTTAATCCTCACGTCCATCACATTCAGCTCATACTCTGCAACTCTCCTGCCCCACTATAAAGCCAATGTGATTCCTGGCTGCATCAACAGGAGTATGGTATGTAGATCAAGGAAGGTAATGGTACCACTCTATTCTGCATTGGTTAGGTCTCATTTGGAATACTGTGTCCAGTTCTGGGCAGCTCAATTCAAGAAGGATGTTGACAAGCTGGAACGTGTCCAGAGGACGACCAAAATGGTGAAGGGTCTGGAAGCCATGCCCTACGAGGAGCAGCTTAGGGAGTTGGGTATGTTTAGTCTGCAGAAGAGAAGGTTACGAAGGGACATGATAGCCATGTTTAAATATTTGAAAGGATGTCATGTTGAGGAGGGAGCAGGCTTGTTCTCTACCGCTCCAGAGACTAGGAGAAGGAGCAATGGATTCAAGCTGCAGGAAAGGAGATTCCACCCGAACCTCAGGAAGAACTTCCTGAACGTCAGAGCTGTCTGGCAGTGGAATCTGCTGCCTGGGAGTGTGGCAGAGTCTCCTTCTTTGGAGGTTTTTAAGCAGAGGCTGGATGGCCATCTGTTGGGAGTGCTTTGATGTGTGTTCCTGCATGGCAGGGGGTTGGATTCGATGGCCCCTGGAGTCTCTTCCAACTCTATGATTCTATTTCTATCATTCTTTCTCTCTGCGTACTACTTTCCCGCTCCCCGACAGCCACAAGCTCCTATGCCATCACAGAAGGACAGCTCCAAGATTCAGGCAATAACCAATCAATGTGTACCTCAGGATTTTTCCTTTGGGTTAATGAATTTTCTGTGCCAAATGGCAAAGTTTTTGACAGATTTTCATGCCTTTTGCTTTCATTTGGGACGTTTCTAACATCTAAGACTATAGCATATCTCCCAAAATACAATCAACTGAATCATCTACCAAGTTTTTCTAAGAATTATAACTAAAGCTATGACTTAGAACAATCTAAATAACTAATTTGGTGATGACTAGCCAGTTCTGCCCTGATTCCCACTGCTAAACAAAACTTCTACCCTTGATCTAGTGAAGGTTATACAAAACAGGATCTCTGTTCTCAAGGGAAGTGGAGGAGGGGGAAACCTATTTCTTCCTAGGTATGGTGTTGATCATCTCTATGTGTATTTACATGAAATGGCAAGCAAAATAATCTAATTCTACTGGATATCCTAAACACAGCACATAACTGTAGATAAAATGTTGCAGCTCATGAACACTGACAGGGACAGCATACAAGAGCTTTAACCACAGACTTTAAAAGCAGGACAGCAACATCTGCTGGCCACAGTGCATATTTAGCGTGAGCTACTCTCCACTGAAGAATATTCTCAGAGCAAAAGAACGGTAATACAAGATTCCACTTCTCATTAACTGTAAGAACACACTGCTGGATTGCCATTGCAGTGAGCACAGATGATCAGACTTCACCCATACAAAATGTACAAGCTGACTTCTTTGTCAAGCATCATCTACATGCACAAAATGTGGTTTAAGAACAGCAGAATCTGGGCGCAGAATTATGTAACTGGAAGTGGGAAAACATAAATATATACAGGTGTGACTTTTGCCTACCACACATTTCCTCTCTACTCCCCTATTAGCTCTATTCATAGCCTGGACTTCCATTAGCACACAATTTACTGACTTGGTTCAGGTGGAACATTTCCCACCTTCCAAACAATGGTTCTGAGGATTGGAATGGGCCATGATCCAAGCTTTCTCACTTCCCCCCCGCTGCATGTTCAGCCAGTGAGCAGCTTCCCTGCTTTTGGTGAACCACGATTTGCCTTTATATCTGAACTAGCAAGCAACAGTTTGTTCAGCCCTAGCCCCACACCTGATTTACAAGCCATGGTTTTGACAGAAAATGCTACATCTGAGCATCCTCTCTACATAGCACTCACACACCTCAACAGCCAACCATAACTGTTATTACTTTCACTCCCTCTATTAACAATCTTTTCTCTTCCTAGCACTAGTATGATGACAGGTTGCTGATTTATTCCACAGCATCTTGTCAGATGAGTCAATGGCTAGGAAGGTCTCATTTTAATATACAGTCAGCCCTCCACATTTGCAGGTTTGACAATCATGGATTTGATTATTTGTGAGTTTCTCCAACCCCTGCTCCCCCACCTCAGGTACTACTTTTGGGAGGGAACTTTCCCTCTTGGTGGCTCCAATCAGGCTGTGCAGCTTTTTAAAAACCTCCCTCCAGTCCTCTTCCTCCTCCACCAGCCACTGCTCAAGGATCCACTACTCAAGGAACCACTACACAAGGAAAGAGATGGGCAAGAGAGAGGAAGCACAGGACCACCACGCCAACCACCTCCTTTCCCTGACCTGGTCTAGACACTGGATAGCCATTCTTCCCACCCATGCCTCAGCCTCTTCTCACAAACACACAAATGTTGATATTTGCAAATTTTTCACTTTTGTGAGGGTCCCGTGCCCCTAACTCTAGCGAATTTGGAGGGTCAAGTGTACTATACATTTAATACACCATGGCCCAAGATTTTCCAGGCAGTATCAACTGAGATTTCTGACACTGCAACTTACATTAAATTTGACACAAATAAATCTGTTTGGGATGTTTGGGTGAAGTGAGAAGACAAAAACACTACAGTCAGCCTTTCATATTTGTGGGCTTCATTTTTGCTGATTTGATTATTCATGGATTATTTGCTGTCACCTTTGCTGTTTCCCTATGGCATTTTTAATAGGGACTGCAAGCCTAGTCAGACTAAGAAACAGAGAAGGCGGCTTATAAGCCCCTATTAAAAATGGTGTGGAGCAGCAGTGGAGGTGGCAGGAAGCCCCACCAGCCACCAACTAACTTCTGCCTTGTGAAGGAACCATGATGCCTCAAAGGAATCCATGGCAGGTTGAATACAGTGATCATAGGGCTTTTTTTATGTGTTAAATATGGTTTAGGAGGGCCTACAGTTATTCATAGTTTTTCCACATTCATGGGGGTCCTGTGCCCCTAACCCTCGCGAATGTGAAGAGATGACTGCATTTTGTTAGAAGCCAATAAGGTCAGTGCTTTAAGGCAACACTGTGATCAAAGAGAAACGAATAAGACAAATGCCCTATAAACTCCCAAAAATGTCTCTAAGAACAAGTTCATTTATATATAAACTTATCTGACAGGGGAAGAGGGAGGACTATAGATGAGTTTCTCAAATGTGCTTCCAAATGCTTAAAACCTAATGCTGTCATTGGAACTGGACTGGGATGGAAAGGGCTCTGTTTCAGTCTCAGAGAGAGAGCAACAGAAAAGCCTGGTAGTCGAATGGTTCAGACCCAGCATACCTTTGGAAGATGTGTGCTCCATAACCTTTACATCACCCTTTTCTGAATCTTTTTGGTCATCTTCTTAACTTAATCTCCCATATCCTATTATCCCTCCTCCATACCACAGTCAGGAGGACATACTTAGCATCTGCTTAAGCTGGCAATGGGGCTAAATATGATCATTAGAAAAGAGACTGCTCTTTCTGCCGATGGGTTTGATGTATCAAATCAGGTCTCTATCTGTGTTTTTGAAGTGACCAGGAATTATGTCTGCTAGACAACTTGGAGGGCCAATTACACAGGGCAGAGGAAAAACTGCAATTCTAAAGAGATACATACGTAAATGACAGGTCTCTGGCATATTCAATAGGATAAGTTTTGGTTCGGGGGGGAGAATGAGGGAAGAGATGACTGAGGTATGTGTATGATGTGGAGAAATAAAAAAAAGGAAATATTCTTTCTTCCTTTGTAATATTAGAATCAGTGAACTTTACTGAAATGCCTGGGACTTAAAAAGTGCTCAGTTAAGGTTGCATCATTCCCAATGCCTCTGAACTGTCTTCTCATAGTTAAAAATGATACTCACATTTACTGTTCAAAAGCCTTGATGTTCTAGCTATATATAGCCAACAAATCTATCTGAAACTGTAACTCCTCTTTTTTTGGACTAAGACATTCCTGAAACAATTTAGGATTTGGACAGAAAAAGCTGAGATACTAAGAAAGCACAATACAAACAGAAACCTTACACTTTCAGAAAAATGGGTTTATTTAGCTCAGGTTTAGTGACCAAAGCCTTCCCAGTCCTGCTGCCTGCTGCCATTTAACACAAGACACCACTCTAGTGATCTAGGTCCATAAACATGCAAAGCATTTGAGCTACCATTTTGCCCCATGTAATTTTTTTCCCCAAAATGTGATCTTAAAATCCCATGGAGAGCAACATATTTTCACAACAATCTGAGAATAATGAAGACACACAAAAAGACAACTCTGAAAACAATGGGTTACAAACACATGTACCTCCAATCCCACAATTTTCCATGACGAAACCTTCTGATTGTAGTCTTACAATGCATTATGTGTGAGGATGCCTTTGAAGACTTCTCAGAAACTTCAGTTGGTACACAATGCAGTTGCTAGGTTACTAGCTGGGACCAACTATAGAGAACATCTCTCTACAGTTCTTAAACAGCTTACACCGGCTGCTAATCTATTTTGGAGCACAATTTCAAGTGTTGGTTGTTACCTGTAAAGGCCTAAGCAGCTTGGGACCTGACTTTCTGAAGGAGTGCCTTCTGCCATAAAACCTTGCTCAAAGCATGTGGTCTCTACCACAGGCCCTTTTTTGATTCCCATCTTCCATTTTAGGTTACATGGGCTATGACCAGATAGGATGTTGCTTTTCTTTTTTCTTTTTTTTTTAAATATTGGTGCTGTATGTTTGGAAAACCCTCCCCAGAAAAGGACTCTCGGTGTCAGTGCCAATGTCTTTCTGGTGCCAAGCAAAGATAGCTGTTCTGCCCAAGCATTTACCATCACATAGAGTGGACAGCTGTTTTATATTTTAATTGGCTTTTTATTGGTCCATGCTGCTGCCCCTCAGTATTTTTATTGTTCTGTTTTATTCTTTTAATTACATACTATCCTGGGGGTGTACACTCAAAAGTATTCCACTATTTATTGAATAAAATAAATATTGGCATTGACTCATATTATGCATGCAGTCTGTTCTCCCAGTTCAACTCTGAAAGATGCATTTTAAAATATTTCATAGGTTCTCTTTAAGAGTAAACAATCTCTCCAGGTAGCTTCCAATAGGTAACAGAAGTGCCAGTCATGACAAAAAAAATTAACCATTAACAGCCAACAGCTTAAAAAATTCCATTAAAATGGTGGTGGTGGGGGGAATCCAAAATAATTTCAGCTAAGCACATTTGGCTGCCCATAAAACTAATCTTATGCTGCCTTGGAGTGTGGTAGAGTCTCCTTCTTTGGAGGTTTTTAAGCAGAGGCTGGATGGCCATCTGTCAGGAATGCTTTGATGGGTGTGCCTGCATAGCAGAGGGCTGGACTCCATGGCCCCTGGGGTCTCTTCCAACTCTATGATTCTATGAAAAAGCCAAAGAAAACACACACATATTTACTGGTCTTCTAAAGATCTTGTAATAGCACAGATAATGTGTAAGAATATAAGAAATGCCATGCGGAATTAGATCAAGATCTAAATAGAACTGTGAGTCTCACCTACAGAATATCCATGGTGAATTAATATTTATTTACATTCCACCAATTCAGTGAGTCTGCCCTACCAGGCACTAAAAATGAGATTTCGTCACCAAAGCTTATCTAGTCCAATATCCTGTTCACACACCAGTTTCCTAAGGGAAGTCTACAAGCAGGGCATCAGGGCAACAGCATGCTCCATCTTATATTCATAACCACTGACATGCACAAACATACTGCCTTTGATACTGGTGGTCCTATACTGCCATCCTGAAAATTAGCCAATGACAGCCCTATCCTTCATAAATTTATCTAATCAACCTTTAAAGACATCTAGGTTGGCAGCCATTGTGACATCCTGTGGCAATGAATTTCCACAGTTTAACCATGTCCAAAGTCGTCTACCACTCAGCTGCACTGGATGATTCGAGGTTCCTATATCAGGAAAGAGGATGAAAATCTGTTTTCTATCCCCTTTCTCCACTCTATGCACTACTTATACATCTCCCTTTACATGTTGCTTGTTTGTTTTGTTTTTTAAAGTTGGAAGTGTGTTCCACAGTCATGGAGGCAGCATCTTCAAAAATCCTCTCCTTTGTGCCTTCTCGCGGACCTGGTTATTCTCACTTTGCAGGCACAGGAATTGAGGACTTGGCAGATGATCTCAAAAGTGCAGGAAGATTTCTGTGGGTGGCAGTCCTTCAACTATGATTCTGAAACAACTGACAGCTTTACACTGATTTAAAACAGGGCTTTAAACTGGGGTTGGAAACTAACAAAATAAATTGCAACAAGGATAAATGTAAGACACTACATCTAGGCAGGAAAAATAGAATGCACAAATATAGGAAGGATGACATCTGGCCTGAAAGCAGTGCACATAAAAAGGCTCTAGGGGTTTTATTAAAGCACATGAGTCAACAGTGTGAAGCAGCAGCCAAAAAAAGCAAATGCATCATGCAATGCATCAACAGGAATATAATGCCCAGATCAAGAAAGGTAGCAGTGCTACTCTATTTTACCTCAGCCAAACATCATGTGAAATACTGTGTCCAGTTCTAGGCATCACAGTTTAAGAAGGATATTGATAAGCTGAAATACTTCCAAATAAGAGCAACCAAGATGATCAAGGGTCTGGAAATCATCTTATGTGGAAGAACTTCGGGAATGGGGCATGTTTAGCTTGTCAAAGAAAAAACTGAGAGGTGACATGATAGCCATCATTAAATATCTGAAGGGGTCATGTAGAAGATGGAGCAAGCTTGTTTGCTGCTGCTCCAGAAACGGAAACAATACTTAATGTACTCAAATTCCAAGAAAAGATATTCCACCTTAACATTACAGTATCTTGACTGCTAGAGCTGTTTAAGAGTGGAACACTGCCTCAGAATGTGGTGGTCTTTCCCACTTTAAGCAGAGCTTTGAGGGGGATCTCTCAGGAGTGCTTTAGTTGTATACTCCTGCCTGGCAGAGGGTTGAACTAGATGGCCCTTGTGGCCCCTTCCAGCTCTAGCACTCTATGATTGTATGTATCAGTAACCAGTACTGTAGAGTACAGGTTTCAAAAAACTGATCTGCCAACACCTTAGCAGTAACATTCTGCATCAGCTGATATTGTCAAATGTGTTTAAAGGCATCTCCCAAGTACAATAGTTCAGCCTGCACATCGTCACTGTGTGGATCACAAGTGCAAGGCCTTTAAATATAATAACAAAATAAAAGCCAATCCTCTCAGATAGCCAAGGAGCTGGCTCACCAGTAGGATAAAAAGTACTACTGGCCATCACAGCCACCTGAACTTTCCTAGTTAGCACAGAAACAAATAGCACACTCAGACCATCGGTGGGAGGGGAGCTCCATCTAAGACAGATTGTAAGCCTCCATCCAGAGCTGTCCACTTCCTATCCACCCACACTTCCCTCTTATGTAGATTAAAATTCTGCTTCTTCATCCTCACCTGCCCCCAAACTATCTGTGAATCATCTTGTCATCTTGTTCTGTTTTCACCTCTACCTCCAATGTTTCACTGGGATCATCTGGAATGGTGCAGTAAAAAGAAATAAAATTCATATACCACCCCACGGTTTGTGTGGTAAACTCATAACATGGTTTGATCTATCTAACATGTCAGCAAACCATTGTTTACTGCTGCTTTCCTGCTAATTCCTTTGGCTCAGTAGTTCTTTTTCTGTGGCACAAGGGCCCTAAGAAGCAGAGAAATAACCGTAACTATTTGTTTGTCAGCTTAAATAGCATGGCATACAAATCCACTTCAAAACACAGTTCAATTCTGGTTTGCACTGTGGTTGCAAAGCACAATTTGTCAAGTTAAACACACTCCAAACTTGTCAGATTTCCTTAATCATGGTCTGGCGCAATGCCCAAACTGAGCTATTATGTCACCAAGAAGTTTACTTCAGATTAAGTGAATGCCTCTGAGAAAAAAAAGCACCTTTACAAGAAAACATTTTGAAGTCCATAAGGAAATTCCTTGAGACATTACTATATTGAACCAAAAACAAAGCTGTTAATATACATCAGGACCTGAAATGTTAGCCTTTTCTTGACAGGTTACGCTGCCTTGCACAACTGAAAAAAACATATTTGATCCATGGTTGGTGTTTAACAAGCTGCTGATTTTTCACTCCACAGCAATTAGATACCACTACTTTTTCCATTTCCAATACTTTAATGATTGCTCACATAACTAGAGAGAACACAAAAGCTGCTCACTTAAGTCTGGGAATATAAGGGGAAAAGATGTAAACCTATATATAAAAATAGAAATGTATCTCTAAGCCCATTTTTGTTATTTATGAATTATATTTACATCCTACCATTCTCCAGCAAGCTCAACACAGTGTACACAGGCCTCCTTCTCCCTCAATCTATCCTCAGCATAGCTTTATGAGACAGGATGGGCCAGGAGAAAATACTTGATACTCAAGATAATCCAATGAGCATCATGGCTCAGTAAGGACTTAAACCTGGACTTCCCACTCCCAATCCAATATGCTAACCATTATACCATACTATTTCAGATTTGGTAGAGAGGCACATTCTACTTTAAAAACTAGTTTCTCTCTAATATCAGAAAGTCTTTGAAATTGGCAACTGTACACAACAATATGCCATGTAGTTCTATGATTAAATCAGTAGAAGCTTCCTCTGTTTATCTGACAGTTAGGGATCGGAGCACTGTCAGAAAGGGGAAATGGTCAAAAAGTAGAACCTATCTACTGTAGGGAACATGAAGTACTTACAGAGGCTTGCTTGAAACTAAGCACATGTGTGCACTGCTTGTAAAATCTCTCATCTGGCTTGACACCCTTCTCCCTCCTCTAAGCTGACTTTGCAGGCAGCACAGCCTCCATCAGCAAGAAGTAATGAAAGACTGGACCCAACATCAAATTAATGAAACTTGGCCTTAATTTGGAAGCACTGAAAGAGCAACTCATCAGATAATGGGGAACTGAAAAGCAGAGGCTTCCTGTAATCCAAAGATCTCCATCCATCCCTGATAATAAGGATTAGTTGCACCATTTTATCTTTGTTGTTGCTGTATGCCTTCGAATCATTTCTGACTTATGGTGACGCTAAGGTGATCCTATCACAAGGTTTCCTTGGTGAGATTTCTTGCTACTGACTTCCTTTTCAGCTGAGACAATTGAGTTGCCCATGGTCATCCAGTGGGTCTCCATGGCTGAGTGGGAGTTCAAACCCTGGTTTTCAGAGTTGTAGTTCAATAATCAAAGCACTACACCACACTGGCTCTCCACTTGTCTTTGCTGACATGAAATCTGTAGGGGAACAATGTCTCAGAAAGTTCTGAGACACAGTTCACCCAAGTTTCCAACTCAACCTTAAGGAGTTGCTAGCTGGAAAGAAATTTTTACTAGTCTACTCACTTATTTGGAGAGCCAGCATTTTGTAGTGGTTTGACTGTTGGACTACGACTCTGGGAGACCAGGGTTCAAATTCCCCACTCAGCCACGGAAACCCACTGGGTGATCTTTGCCTTAGGAGAAGGCATAGGCAATCTCTTCTGAATAATTCTTTCCAAGAAAAAAAAAAACATGATAGCTTCTCCTTAGGGACTCCATAAGGTGGAAATAATTCTAAGGAATGCAACAAGAACAAACCTGCCTATTTATGGTATCTTGAAAGAAACACCACCAATAAAACAAACAAAAGAAACCTACAACTTTTTCTACACAACAAAACACAGGCACTGCCCTGTTATTCACAGGCATTATAGGTGATCAAATTTGGTTCACTAACAAATGCCCTAATATAATTAAATGCCCAGCTGTACTGGGCACCACAGGGTTTTTTTTTTTTAACAACACAGCATTTTTAACTCAGGAGCTTCTTTGCAATTCTTCACAAGCTCAACCATTTGCAGATGGGAAAATGATGAAGAAATATGAAAGAGGGGGGGAAAAGAGTTCTGCCTACCACTAAACATTATTTCAACACTTTTTCAATCTTGAAAAGTATTAGGAAGTCAAAGATCAGGAACATATTCTTGAGCTGACCCTGTTGAACCATAAATGCCATAGATCTCACAGGGAGAATTAGGGGTGCCTGAAAATAAATGCACACAATACTACTGAAAAATAAATGGATAAAAACAAAACAGAGAAATGATTAATTTCCTACCTTCTTGAGAGGAAACAATGGGCGGCAAGTAATCAGGAATATATTCTTTCCTCTCTTCTGCATCCTTGCTTCCAGGCTGGGGGAACTGCAAGACATTATTCTTGCTGACAGGGAACGAGGGGATTTGATGTGCAAAAGTAACTGGTTCAATATTAAGTATGTAATCTTCCAGTTCATGCAGGTTAACCCCCATAAGCTTGAAGGCTTCTCCTACATCCTCCAAAATTGGATCTGTCCGGCCATCTGGAACAAAAACAAATATTAATAAGAACAGAACTGCATGACAGGGCAGGTACATGCATTGTTCTTTTTTTATGGAAAACAATAAATTACTAACAGACAAAAAAAAAAAGTCCCAGATGTCTCACTGCTTGGGTATGCAAAATTTGACTGTGATGACAAGAAATGTTTCTTTGGACTTCACAAAGCTGGAACCTAAATACTGAATGCTACTCATAATTTGATCGACTTTCTCAGTTTTAGTTCCAACATTACAAGACCACAGAAACCGTGACATCAAAATTGCATATCAATATGTGCTCACACATTGAATTTAAATATTTTTCTGTGTTCAGACAGATCACACAGAGGTGGAGACCCATGATAATGTGTGGTGAGTAGAGAGGAATAACTGAAGGAGATCTCCTGCTCTTCTTCTTTCAAACTAGCCTCCCACCACCATTCCTGGTTGCAGGAATCAGAGAGGTGGATCTCACTAGCCTGGTAGGATATTTAAGGTGCACCTGTGGTTGAAATCATCTCAGGCTGCTTTTATATAAGCTGTAGTCATTCCTCAAACAGTCAAGCACCTTGCTGTAGAAAATCAGACTGCTATCGAGCTAATGAAATGAAGGTGGCATTTTTTAAATGTATGTTTCCTTATTATAGCTATTTCAAACTGGCTAGTATGTAGACAACTAGCTGTTTACTGCCATGTAATATTCCATGCAAAGACCTTATTGAGACATTCAGCTCCATATACCACCATGTAGAAAAGAAGAACAAGGCCAGCTTGTCTCTGTCCACACAGTGGGAGAAAATCTGAAACAGGACGCCTACTCTCAAGGATATTGCCCCAAATAGCTAAGACCTTTACATGATCAGGTCACTACATAACGAGAGGTTTCATCTGAAGAACTTCCACCAATATGTAGATGGGACCCAGACAGAGGATGCAACTACAGGTATGGCTCCATTACCCAACTCCACATGATATTGATAGCATAGCAATTTGGTTCAGCTAACAGATCAAGATTCCAAACAAACACTAGGAAGCAGCACAACTTCATCATAATTCTAAGGAAACCAAGTAGCTATCTAACAGCAGGTCAAATTTTGTGTTCATATAACCTAGTAATATTTGCTCTGACTAGATGTGTTTCTTCAGGTCTCAAGGAAAAGATCTTTCTCATCATATGACAACTCTTTCCAACTGGAGTGGTCAGAGATTGATCCCAAGACCTTTGGCATGCAAAGCATGTATATTATCACCAAGCAAAAGTTTCTCTTCATATCTTCTTGCTGACCATTCTCAGGTAAATCAAAGAATATCCACTTTAAGCAAAACAAGAAAAGAAAAACCGAAAAATGGGGGTTGATATTCCAACAATATATCACAAATTGAGTTGTCTGTCTTTAGCACAGTATAATCATTCTCATATTTACCAGAAGGTGGTAATAAACAGCATAAAAAGGATAATCCCATAACTGTTCTTTTGCATTTACAATACTATTCTGCATTAAGCTCTTTTACGCCCCTTATTTTAGCATAAAATGCAAATCTGTTCTACTTGCTTTCTCATAGTAGTAAAAGCCAATCCTCATGCTACAACAATCCCTCTTTATACCCTTACCTTAACCTAAAGTGCAAACTAGTATCAGTTGCCTACCCTGAATTCATCCAAACCATTCCCATCTCTACAACAATCCTATTTGATTTTTCCCCACTCTTAATTCTGTTGTCTGTTCTGCTAATCCCGTGATAGAACTTCCAAAAACCAAGGGTCAGCTCAGCTGGTCCTCATTTTTCATCATCCCTGCACAACAGGTTGCTGATCCCCAAGATCACCACTAGGGGGCAACTCTGCCCCTCACTATTATCAGCAGCTGCAATGTTCCTTTTTCCCTCTTTATGACAAAACACACAAGTCCACAAATGCCACCTGACTTTGGCAGCTTGTCAACATTTATGCTCAGTACAGAATTTGCACATCCCAGGTGAGGGGCAGTCTCTCATCTTCAAAATCCAGTACAATCCTTGGAGGTTTTTAAGCACAGGCTGGATGGCCATCTGTCGGGAGTGCTTTGAGGGTGTTCCTGCATGGGAGGGGGTTGGACTGGATGGCCCCTGGGGTCTCTTCCAACTCTACATTTCTATGATTCTATGATTCTATGTGTCATGTCATATCTGCCAGAGGGGAATTACAACTACCATTAGCATTTTTTACATAGCCACTTCCCTTATCTATCCTCTGTGGTCCAATTTAGGAGCCTAAGTGCTCTAAAGACACCAGATCTCAAATGTGGAAGCAAAGCAGGGTCAACTCTGATTAGCACTTGGATAGGAGACTGTTAAGAAATACCAGGGGCTGTCAACTGTATTTCAGAGGAAGAAACTGGCAAAACCATCTATGAATATTCTCTGTTTAAGAAAACCATACGAAATTCATGGAATCAACATCATCAACAGGCAATCTGAAGGCACACGTAGTCAGTCTTTTTTATTCTGCCTCCAATGTCTGTGCAAACTGAACTCACTCTATTTCACAGTCTTCTCACACATGTGCATGCGATAGTTGCTAAAAGACTGAAATATGAACTCTTTCTTCAGCCATACACTTACTAAGATTCCAAGCTTACACTTTTTTCTGTGCACAGGGGTGTGGTCTATGTCAGTGCGGCTCAAAGTCATGCACCATTTCCGCACTAGCCTGTTATAGCGCGATGATTCCACTTTCAGCATCCTCTGGAATCCTGGGGTTTGCAGTTTCAGGAGGGGCCAGTGGGCCCCTCCCGAAACTGCAAACCCCAGGATTCCAGAGGATGCTGAAAGTGGAATCATCGCGCTATAACAGGCTAGTGCGGAAATGGCCATGGTCTGTGGACTGGGGCCAGTCCCTGAGCCATCTGTCAACAGTCCCAGGAAAGTTTTCAAGAAGGAAAGAAACAATTGTAGGCAATGGACATAAATACAGCACTGGTACCTGGGGGGAGCTGCTTGTCACCCACAACACAGAGCTTATGAAGCACTGCTCCAAGTGGCCTTAAGAAAGCAGCCATTCTGTCAGCCTCCACTCCAGATGTACAATACTGAGACAACCACAGAGCTGCTGTTGTGCGCCTTCAACTTACTTCCAACTTAAGGTGACTGTAAGGTGAACCTACCACCGGGTTTTCTGGGGCTGAGAATGTGTGATGCAACCCAGGTCACCCAGCGGGTTTCGATGGCCAAGCAGGGAATCAAACCCTGGTCTTGGGGACCGTAGTCCAATGCTCAAACCCCTCCCCAAACCAAACGCATCAAGCATTTTCAGCCTTCTACAGCGCTGTTGAAATACCAGTCCACAGCAACACAGGGCCACACACACCCCTTTGCTGTCATCTCCACCATAACCCATTTTCCCATTCCCAATGCACTAAACCCACATTAATACCACTACCATCACTACTTATGTTAGGTAGGGGGAATATGGGGTGATCCAGTTGTTCACAGACGGCAACTTCCATCACCCCAACTACCCTGGTCCAGATGGGATCCATCACCTAAGGACTGCAACTTCCATCATCCCAACTACCTTGGCCCAGAGGATGGAAGCTGTGATTAATCAACATCTGGAGGGCTGCTTGTTCTCCAACCAACAGTGCTGACAACTAAGACTTCCTGTCAACCTGCTTCATATCAGGTATATTAAATGGTTAATGTGTGTTAAGTTGTTCTTCTAGTGAAGAGACCTGAGAAGGGCACAGCGTCCTGCGAGGTACAGCTACTGTTACATGTTTTGTCTGTTTTATCGTGTCTCCTGCTTTGCTTTAATAAATAGCTGGTTTAGCCTAGACGCAATGCATCCGCATGGCTGTTTTTCCCTGCCACAGACCATCAGCATGAGCTTGGCAGGACACTGTGGCTTTGTACTCTGAACATGCTCAGGAGTGCTTGCCACACCACACCTGACACTTCAGCTGTTCTTCTCTATCTCCGTGACAACCCCATGGCGCCCTGTCTGAAGCACTCTGTTTTTATCATGTATTCTGGTTTGCTTTAATAAATAGCTGGTTTAACCTATACACAATGCATCCGCATGGCTGTTTTTCCCTGCCAGGGACTATCAGCGTGAGCTTGGCAGGACAGTGTGGCTTTGCACTCTGAACATGCTCAGGAGGGCTCACCCAACACTTCAGCTGTTCCTTCCTATCTCCGTGATGACCCCAGGGCTCCCTGCCCATTCCCCCTACCCATCACTATGACAGCCCCATGGCTCTCTCCTTCTCTCTGGTCTGGCATGACAAGCCCACCCAAGCCCTTCCTCATCACCATGGCCACTTCTGCACTAGGCTGTTACAGCGCTACGATTCCACTTTCAACATCCTATGGAATCCTGGGGTTTGCAGTTTAGGGACGGGCCTGGCCAGGCCCGTCCCTAAACTGCAAACCCCAGGATTCCATAGGATGTTGAAAGTGGAATCGTAGCGCTATAACAGCCTAGTGCGGAAACGGCCCATGACAGCCCCAGCCCCCCGCTTCCCCACCGGTCCCTACGGCTGACTCCCGTGGAGCCCCCCCGGCCATCACCATAGCGACGCCGTGGTCTCCCTCCAACTCCCGTCCCCGTTATTCCTTCCCTTCCTATCCTTCCCCGTCCCAACGTCCTCCTCCACCGCCGCCCCCGTCGCCATGGCAACCCCGAGCCCCCCGCCGCCGCCGCCGCCGCCGCCGCCCCCCCCCAGGACTCACAGAGCTCGCAGTAGCGCCGGCACCCGCGGCCCAGGGAGTGGAGGTAGCGCTGGAGCACGTCGGTGAGGAGGTCGCAGGCGGAGAGCTGCACCGAGTCCCAGCCGAGCGCCTGGCACACCTGCGCCACCGACACCCGCAGCAGCCACCGCGAGTAGCTCTCGCACATCCTCCTCGGCCTCACTGAGGCCCGGCGCCCCGCGGGGCCATGGCCCGAGCGGAAGAGTCCGCGCCCCCCTCACACCGGAGCCTCCGCGGAGGCGGCCGTCGCTCCCACTCCCGCTTCTGCCGCCGCCGCCGCCATCTTGGGGTCGCCTGGCAGCCCGGCAGACGGCGCTTGCCGAGCCCAGAGCGCGTCGATGGGAAGCGCCCGGAGGCCGCCGGTCTCCTGCCGGCCATCGATTGCTCCGGCATCGCCTATCCAGGCGGGAAGGGAGAAAGCCAGGAAAGAGCAGGAGTTTTGCTTTCTATAGAAATCACGTTGAAATATATAGAAAGCAGAACTCTTTTGGAGGTTGATCTAAAAATAACAAGAGCTCTAAAAAGGATGTTGGAATAGTTCAAAAAAATCTTGTTTTCGTTTTGCAGCCACTGAACCAACCCAAACAAAAATACCTATTTTATATATAAAATATCTAATATCTAAAAGGCAAAGTTTGTGAGTTTGTGTCAGGCAGGCAAAGACCTCATAGGATTGGCTGTGTGAGGCCAGAAGGCCCCATAGGATTGTGACGAGTAAAGGGCAGTGGAGAGCTGGGTATGTTTAGTCTGCAGAAGAGGAGGTTAAGAGGGGACATGAGAGCCATGTTTAAATATTTGAAGGGATGTCATGTAGAGGAAGGAGGGGGCTTGTTTCCTGCTGCTCCAGAGACCAGGACAAGGAGCAACGGATTCAAGCTGCAGGAAAGGAGATTCCACCTGAACCTCAGGAAGAACTTCCTGAAGTCAGGGCTGTCCGGCAGTGGAATGTGCTGCCTCGGAGTGTAGTGGAGTCTCCTTCCTTGGAGGTTTTTAAGCAGAGGCTGGATGGCCATCTGTCGGGAGTGCTTTGAGGGTATTCCTCCATGGCAGGGGGTTGGACTGGATGGCCCCTGGGGTCTTTTCCAACTCTACATTTCTATGATTCTATGATTCTCAACCTTCCTAATGCTGCGACCCCTTAATACAGTTCCTCATGTTGTGGTGACCCCCAACCATAAAATCATTTTTTATTTATTTATTTATTTTTTAGTTAGTTAGTTATTTCCAACATCAAATAGATTGGAAACACTGCCCTAAATCACTGCTCTGGATAGACTTCTAACGCCTAAAAACTGGTAACCCTTCCCCCTTTTTTTAAGCACTGAGAGCGTCCATCAATGCCAGAATTAAGGCAGTAGTTCCAGTTCTGAATGTTGGGTTTCCACAGTTCAAAAAGCCAGTCACTCCCAAAGGCAACGCCGAAACAGCCCACATTTTACACGAGGCGCAGGGAGGAAAGGATGGGGAGAGAGGAAAGATGGCGGTGGCGGCATAAGCAGACGCGTTTTGGCTCCTCCAGTGCTTTCCCAGCAGCCAGGGAAAGACGGGGAAACGCCCAGCATGCCTCCTCTCCCCTCCTCCCAGCGCAGGGGTCTCAGAAGCACTGCTCCCATTGGCTGTGAGGTCACCTGTGGTAAATAACTCAGAGGAAAAGAAAACTCACAAAGAAATTAGGCATAGGATCAAGTGAATCACATTTATTATAAGTGCTTCTGCAGAAGAGGGTGCCCATAAAGAGGACCCCCCTACGTTGAATACCTTACGTTTTATCCCCTATCCCAACGCAAGTTTTCCCTCCCCTGTGACCCCATTGGTTAGGGCGACAGAGGTTACAACCCTATCAGAATCGCCTAAGAAGTTACATGCCCCTTCCCCATATTTACAGCATGTATGATCACGCACATAATCATGCTTTAACCTCGTGCTTTCTTAATTCTCTCATTTGCAATTTCAAAATGCCCATCAAACAGATTCTAACCTCCCATTTTGCTAAACAATGCCAAATTCTTGTCTTGTTTTTCTTTATCAACTTTGTTACCCCTTTCAGCTTTTGCTGACCTTCAGTCTGCCTAAGCAGGTGCCTTCAAACAAAAATACATACATCCCACTGTTGAATCCTTATCTCTATCTGTCTGGTTCTTTTTGCTCAAGGCCTCCTTCAGCTGCCAGTTTCTAAAATTATGCTTCTTTAGACTTCATTGTATTTCAAAAGCTCACATACTAAAGTATATGTGTGTAAATATATTTAAAATGTGTTATAATCTATAAGCTAATACATATGTTAGTAATACTTGTTAATAATACTGCAAAAACTAAAATGTATCTTATTTCCCTCACCACCTTCTTTTAAAAGGGGAGGGGAAGGAGTGAGGAGCAGCGACCCCTGTGAAATGGTCATTCGACCCCCAAAGGGGTCCCGACCCCCAGGTTGAGAACCACTGGCCTAGGGAATCCTGGGGTTTGCAGTTTAGGGAGGGGCCTTTAGAATTCTCAGCAGGAGAGCTCTTTGGCCTCAGGAAACTACAAACCCCAGAATTCCACAGGAGGTGGAAAGTGGAAAAATCAACAGTGTAAAAGTATAGTGCAGAAGAGTATCACAGTGTAGTGCAGAAAGGCCCTGAGTCTATCCGTCCGTAATGCCGACTTTCTCTTTTCCTACTGGCTTCTACCGTAGCAAGTGCAGTGGCTCCATTTCCAGAAACCAGAGACTCTCGGATTGGAAAGCAAGAGTTTATTTTAGGCGGCCGGGCCCTCTGGTGGACTCTCTTCCCAAAGACCAGAGAAGCCCTGAACATTCATTTCTCTAAGGCAGTGGTTCCCAACCTGGGGGTCAGGACCCCTTTGGGGGTCAAACGACCATTTCACAGGGGTCGCCGCTCCTCAATCCTGCCCCCCCTTTTAAAAGAAGGTGGCCTTACAGCCAATGGGAGCAATGCTTCTGAGACCCCTGCACTGGGGTTCAACCTGCAAACCCCAGGATTCCATAGGATGGTGAAAGTGGAACAATAGTGCTATAACAGTCTAGTGCAGAAACAGCCAGGATGACTTTCTCCTCTCGCTGTTGTTGTGCGTGGACCCTTGGCCCTTGCCACACGCACGTGTTGTGTTCTTCGCCCTGACTGTCTTGCATTCCTCGCTTTTTGTATGTTCAGCGTCCGCACTCCCTTTAAGGGAGGGAAACAAAACGTGTCTGCTTATGCCGCCGCCATCTTTCCTCTCTCTCTGTCCTTTCCTCCCTGCGCCTCGTGTAAAATGTGGACTGTTTCGGCATTGCCTTTGGGAGTGACTGGCTTTTTGAACTGTGGAAACCCAACATTCAGAACTGGAACTACTGCCTTAATTCTGGCATTGATGGACGCTCTCAGTGCTTAAAAAAAGGGGGGAGGGTTACCAGTTTTTAGGCATTAGAAGTCTATCCAGAGCAGTGATTTAGGGCAGTGTTTCCAATCTATTTGATGTTGGAAATAACTAACTACTAACTAACTAACTAAAAAATAAATAAATAAATAAAAATGATTTTATGGTTGGGGGTCACCACAACATGAGGAACTATATTAAGGGGTCACGGCATTAGTAAGGTTGAGAACCACTGCTCTAAGGTTTTATACTTTTACATGGACAATTGCAACATTTGCCAGCTTGACATTTCTTGGTCATTTGCCCCCCCTTATGACGTTCTTCTGATAGTTCCCAAACACTGAACAAAACATCCTAAACAAGACATGCTGAACCAGCATCTAGCTTAAGCTGATATACGCACACATGATTACTCAAACAGCTCTTCAAGAACTCACAGTTTATGAACCTGTAGTTTTCTAGTAGTAGGTGTGAAAAGGATCTAGGAGTCTTCATAGACCACAAGCTGAACATGAGCCAGCAGTGTGATGCGGCAGCCAAGAAAGCCAATGCAATTCTCAGCTGCATCTATAGGAGTATGGTGTCTAAATCGAGGGGGGTACTGATACCACTCTTCTCTGCTTTGGTTAGACCCCATCTTGAATACTGTGTCCAGTTCTGGGCACCCCAATTCAAGAAGGACATGGTCAAGCTGGAGCAAGTCCAGAGGAGGGTGACCAATATGGTGAAGGGTCTGGAAGCCATGAAGCCCTATGAGGATAGACTTAGAGAGCTGGGTATGTTTAGTCTGCAGAAGAGAAGGTTAAGAGGGGGCATGATAGCCATGTTTAAATCTTTGAAGGGATGCCATGTAGAGGAAGGAGAGGACTTGTTCTCTGCTGCTCCAGAGACCAGGACAAGGAGCAATGGATTCAAGCTGCAGGAAAGGAGATTCCACCTGAACCTCAGGAAGAACTTCCTGACAGTCAGGGCTGTCCGGCAGTGGAATCTGCTGCCTCAGAGTGTAGTGGAGTCTCCTTCCTTGGAGGTTTTTAAGTAGAGTCTGGATGGCCGTCTGTCGGGAGTGCTTTGAGGGTGTTCCTGCATGGCAGGGGGTTGGACTGGATGGCCCCTGTGGTCTCTTCCAACTCTACATTTCTATGATTCTATTATTCATATAGCTATTATTAGAAAAGAGAATAACAGCACTCTGATTATACTATAATTCCATCCTGTGGAATCCTGGGATTTGCAGTTTTGGGAGACATTAGCGCTCACTGGCTAAGAATTCTATATATGCCTCCCTAAGCCACAAAGTGCTGAGAACCAGTGGGGTGTAGGGGTCTGAGCATTGCAGTACTACCACCCTGAAGACCCAGGTCTGGTTCCCTGCTTGGCCATAAAAACCCACTGGTTGACCTTGGGCAACTCATCAACTCTCAGCTCCGGAAATCTCCATGATTGTTTTTCCTTAGGGTCGCCGTAAGCTGGAAATGATTTGAAGGCACGCAACGACAAACTGCAAATTCCAGTATTCCATAGGATGGTTCTAGACTGGTAGTTAAGATGGTATCATAGCACTAAAATTGGTTGGTGTGAAAGGTCCCCATAACTGGAGGAGAAAGCTCTGCTATTTTTTCCTCCCTTTTAAAGTGTTTTTTCCCCCAATTGTGGCAACCACAGTTTAGTTGCTGCCGAAACTTGATTGTTGTTACTGTTTTCCATCAAATAGGCTTTCATTTGGAAACCCATTGGATGACCTTGGGCAAATCATTTTCAAAGAAAATGTTAGCTTGTTGCAGCATAAAAATGGAGGGAGGCAAAGAAAAATCTAGCAGCGCCTTTGACACTGGTTTACAAATTAGCACGAGCTTTCATGGATTATCCGTCCACTCTTGCAGCTGCAATACAGATTGATACCTAAGCCTCAAATGATTAAGCATGTGTATACAATTGTGGAAGTGGGATGTAATTCTGTCCTAAATCTCACCCTAAATCTTGAAAGTCTATGTTAGGTGATACAGATCTATCAGATCTTTGCTGTGGTCACTTAGTGCTGGCATATAGAAAGGAGGAAAGCAGGAGAAGAAGAAAAAACCAGCACCCTTAAGACTAACTGGTTTTTATTTTATCATAAGCTTTCATAGATATCCATCTACTTTTTCAGATGCAGTATCCACAACTGATATCTGCAAAAGCCTATGCTAAACCTTTTCCCCCCTCAACCCCTTCCCCTTTTCTGTGCTGCAAGAGACTAACATCGCTTTTTCCTAGAAAATTAGTACTGGCATGTGAAAGCAATAAACCTGCTTACCAAAAGTCACTTCCTTTGGGGTCCAAAGCTTCTCTGCAGAGATTCCATTTCTTGTAAGAGCAGTTGTGAGGACTCAGGTTTCTGGCCACTCTTGTTTTTTCAGCCACAGGGGAAGGCAGTGGAAAAACTCCTCAGAATAAATCTTGCCAAGAAAACCCTAAGAGTGGGTTGCCATAAGTCACAGCTGACTACAAGGCACGTGAGAACAAGAAGGCTTTCACCTACGGCTACTCTGTGAATTAGAGTCATCAACAACCCTGCTCAGGTCTTTAAACTCAGGGCAGCTGTGGCTTCCTTGAGTGAAATGATATACCTCTTCCGTCTACTGCCTTCCACTTTAACAAACTTTTTTTTTTCTAGTGAGCCATGTCATCTCCTGATGTGTCCAAAGTACAATAGCCTCATTTAGTTGTGTTGGCCTCTAGCAAGAGTTTAGATTTGAATTATCATGATGAGGAATCTCTTTCTGCCCAGGGGCCAAATTAATTCCAGGTAAGCAAGGTGGAGGAAGTGGATGCCAGCAACCTATTACAAATGTAGGGCCCCGATAACCCCATTTACCAAGAGATACTTTCACACAGACACTCTATGCTGCAATACAGTTTCCACAATGCCCGATCAATTTTTCCAAATACCATACAACACATTTTAAAAATGTTTCTGGAAAGTTACTTCTTTGGACTACAAGAATCCCTTGAACAGCACAGGGGATTTCTGCTTGGGAGATTAAGGGAGTAGAAGTTTAGAAAGTGTCATTCTTCCAAGCTCAAGTTAGTAGACAAATTAAGATGCAAAACCTAACCTGAAAATCTAGTGTATAAAGCCTAATTTCAAAACAAATGAATGAAAAACTCCTAGCAGAATAAAACACAACAGATTAAATTGCTTGACATGAGCCAGAAATGGTTTTAAAACTAAGAAGCAAAATGGGTTGTAGCTTGTAACAATAAAAAGGAGAGGAAATAACGTAAGCATTTAAGCATGTTACATCAAGTGATAAGAACGCTTATCTGGAGGTATTCTGGGAAGTATTTGGTAGTATGTACAGTTAAGCCTTGACGCCTGCTGTGAGTTTTGCTGAGATGTGTAGAGGCAGGGTCCACTCAAGGCATTTTGCTACCTGAAGTCCACCTAGGGTCACCAGGTTTTCAAAATAGCAGTAAGGGACAGTCAAGATAGGCTGGGACACATGAGACAGACCTGGATAAAGCTTGTTTCAAGTCTCATGGAGGGGGGCACTCTTGTGAAGAAGTCCTGGCTCCTGTGAGATCTCAAAGGAATTCCAAAACTTCTTGACATCTTTTGCAGCAGCCATAATGAGGGGAGCTATTGCACCCAACAGCTTTCAAATTCCACAATGGGCTGCTACTTGTGCTTGTTGGTGGGGAGAGGGGAGACAGTTCAGACCACATGTGTCAAACACAAGGCCTGTGGGCCAAATTTGGTCCGCCAGGCTATTTCATGGGGTCCTCCCACCTCTCTTGCAGCTGCAGCACTCCTCCTGCCTGGCGAGCCCAATTTCCACATTGTGGACCCCTGGCTGTCAGTATTCTGAAGAGGGGCCCAGCAGGCAGCACTCACAATCTACTTCTCCTTCTGACTGCTTCTCTGTCCAAGTCTCGCTGTCAGAGCGTTGCCACAGGTTACCAACTTGTAAGAGTTAGACAGAGGAGCAGTCAGAAGTAGAGTACGAGTGAAAGGGATCTAGGAGTCTTCATAGACCACAAGCTGAACATGAGTCAGCAGTGTGATGCGGCAGCCAAGAAAGCCAATGCAATTCTCGGCTGCATCAATAGGAGTATGGTGTCTAGATCGAGGGAGGTACTGGTACCACTCTACTCTGCTTTGGTTAGACCCCATCTTGAATACTGTGTCCAGTTCTGGGCATCCCAATTCAAAAAGGACATGGTCAAGCTGGAGCAAGTCCAGAGGAGGGCGACCAAAATGGTGAGAGGCCTGGAAGCCATGCCCTGTGGGGATAGACTTAGAGAGCTGGGTATGCTTAGTCTGCAGAAGAGAAGGTTAAGAGGGGACATGATAGCCATGTTTAAATATTTGAAGGGATGCCACGTAGAGGAGGGAGAGGGCTTGTTTTCTGCTGCTCCAGAGACCAGGACAAGGAGCAATGGATTCAAGCTGCAGGAAAGGAGATTCCACCTGAACCTCTGGAAGAACTTCCTGAACGTCAGGGCTGTCTGGCAGTGGAATCTGCTGCCTCGGAGTGTAGTGGAGTCTCCTTCCTTGGAGGTTTTTAAGCAGAGGCTGGATAGCCATCTGTCAGGAGTGCTTTGAGGGTGTTCCTGCATGGCAGGGAGTTGGACTGGATGGCCTGTGTGGTCTCTTCCAACTCTACAATTCTATGATTCTAAGTAGATCATGAGTGCTGGCCCCTCTTAAGAACCGGGGCTCTGCAATGTGAGGATCAGGCTCACCAGGTACAGAGAGGAGCAGGGGGGCAGAGAGAACCATAGGGGATGGGGGAGCAGAAAGAGGCAAAGAGAGGGGCTTGGGGGGCAGAAATATAATTATTTAATATGAGAAAAGAGTAGATACATTTATATAGTCTTACAGATACAACTGGCCCTTCAAGGGCAATCATAATGTTAATGCAGCCCAAAGTGAAATTGAGTTTGACACCTCTGATTCCGACCATCAAGTTGCTGCTACACACAGCTTGGTGGAGGTGCATTCATGGATGGAGCATGCCCTTCCTTTTCTTTTCCCCAGAGTACCCACATCTTCATGAATTGCCTCCCCCTCCCTTCCCTTCCCCACCAGTAAGAAGTGACAGCAGTTGCTCCCATTTCTTTACAGCTGCTGGGGAGGGGAGCAGGTTTTGGGACACGGAACAAGGGAAGAGCCCCCTTCACTCTGGCCAAAAAGGAGCATATGTGCATGTAAGTCATACTTACATGTGCACATATCAGTAACTGGGTGCCAGCCACAGACCAGTATCTTAAAGGGCATGGTGTCTGCCTACAGGAATTTGTCTATTCATCGCTTGCGTATCTATGTAAAGTACAGTGATGATATGGCTTGACTTCACCCGAAGCAACACAGATAGTATATTCCAGGGCTGCAGAGAACCTGCAATCGTTTGGTAACTCCCATGTCCGTATGTCCCCCTCCTATGTTGTTGGACTGCAGCTCCCCTCATCCTTAGCCAGCATGGCCAACAGGGAGGGCTGATGGAGCACCCATTCTAACCATTTCAGGAGGGTCACATGTCCTCCTATCATTACTGAAAAGCCTTATATTCAACACAAGCGCTAATCGTAGTTAATGAAATATAAGAAAGAGAGACACAAGAGCTGGAGCTTAAATTATGAAGGTTGTTGCTACAGGGCCTGGCAAATTTTCTAGTCCAAAAAAGGAACTTTTCCTGGTTATGTGTAGGAATGCCACTTTGGCACGTCTATACAAATGAGAGTATTTATTACATTTTTAAATCCCCATCTTCCTTATGGCTGCTGGGTAGAGTTCTCCCTGTCCTTAGTTTATCCTCATAAATACCTTTGAGACACTCAGATTCACTTGGCTGAAGGTTGTTCGCTGATTTTTATAGCCAAGCACAGACTGACCTGAGTCACCCTCACATTCCCCAACCCAGAGTCCTTTATATGTTAGACTACAACTCCCATTATTCCCCAGCCAGCAGCCCCTGCCTTTTCTGTTACCATTCTAGGTTGCATAATGTGCAGTTCACCATACCAAATGAAATACTTTTTCTTGTAGCATGAAGCTAACAAAAACATTGGTCTTGCTCAGGAGAGCTTTAATTGAAGGAACATAAGTATAGCACTTTTAAGGAGTCTCATCTCTTTCATATGCATGCCAAACTGACAACAAGAGCAGCATTGGATAGCTTTGGCATTTAAAAGGATCCAATTCCCTCTCTTCAAGAAGCAGTCTTAATTTTCCACGAAGGATTATATTTTTTTAAAAAAATAATATTTTAAAAGGGGCAGAAGTTTGCCAAAATTCCTCCTCTCCTTGTGTTAGCTATCAGTAACTACCAGCAATTTCCTTTCTTCCCCAAGCTAGCTAAGAAGCTGGGCATTTGTCCCATTTTAAAGCATGCCTGGGCTGGAACAATTTCCCTTCTAGTCTAAATTATGCTTGGAGTCCAAGTTTAGGGCAAAGGAAGGCAGGGAGAGTAATCTCTCAATTGGTTTTAATTAATGGCAGAAACAAGCAAGTTGATACACTGAAGAAGGAATTAGCCCCATTTTAGCTAATAGAGCAGTACTTATCACAAATGCCTGGTTTTCATAGCAGTGGCCACGCTTGGGGTGGGCTGTACCATGGACATTCACATGGGGTTCTCTCCTCTCTTAAAAAAACACTGACATGCCATGGACAAGGGCTCTCACCTTACCTTATTCCCAGTGTGCTTGCTTCATATGCATGCACAATTTTTCTACAGGGAATGCATTTGCTCCAGTGATGCTGTAGGTGAGAGGAGGGGAATACAGAACTATTTTTTGTTGCTTCAAGAGGTCAAAAAATGACCTCTATGGTTGTTGGCATTTCTACCATATCTGGAGCCCCCTGGGGTAAAATGAAAATTATAATTCATCATTACAGAACTGTGTCTGGATGCACACGTACCCGCAGCAGAGGGGAGACTGGGGGCAATTGTTCTCTTATGAACCATCCCTTTCTTATTTCTTGCCCCTCTTTCCATCTCTGATGAGGTCTGCCAGAAGGTAGCAATTGACTCCCTTTCCCCCTCTAGCTTAGCCTTCCGAATGGTGTGCACAGCTGCTGCAGAACAGGGACTGGCCAGGGAAATTTTTGGCTGACTTGCTGTTGCCAGAGGGCAGTTGGGAACGAAACAAGCATACACCATCTGGAAGAGGAGGACATAGCAAAACTTTTTGGGGTCTTTCCCCCCCTCCCCAGGTTTATTAAAACTGACAAATTTTAACTGCCAGTTCAAGTGAAGTGGTGCAAACCAGCCAAATGACACTACTGGATGTATACCTGAAGTGTCCATGGCACAAAGGTACTTTATATCACAAACTGCCACTGCAGTTTCTGTGATCAGGAATGTACTGTATACCCACTTGTGTGAACTTGTTCAACAGCTTTTCAAACTTTTTCTATCAAACTGCCTATGCACAAGGTTGAGACATGAACAAGATTCTCAACTGATATATTTGATCTAGCCAGAGTTTGGAAGAAACATGTTACAAGTAATTTTGTAATCTCCAATTAGTTACTGGGGGAGGGTATAACCATACAGTCAGCCCTCCACATTTGCAGGTTTCACCTTTGCAGATTTGATTATTCACAGATAATTTGCTGTCACCTCTGCTGCCTCCCTATGCCATTTTTAACAGGGACTGCAAGCTTTGTGAGACTGAGAAACTGCAAACAAAGCTTGTAAATCCCTATTAAAAATGGCATAGGACAGCAGCAGAGGAGGCAGTAAAACCCACCAGCCACCCACTTCTGCCATATGTAGGAACTCTGATGCCTCAAAGGAATCCATGGTGGGCTCAATATGGTGATCATACTTTTTTTTGTGTTAAATATTATTTGGGAAGGCCTAGAGTTATTCACGTTTCTTTCACTTTCATGGCGGTCCTGTGCCTCTAACCCTAGCAGATGTGGAGGGATGACTGTAATATAACAAGAGACATATTTTGTTATACATTTCAAGTAACATCCAATGAAGAACATTTTCTGACAGAAAAAGATTGTGAAAGCTAGCATGTGTTTTGGTCGGCCCAACAAAAGTATCAGCATAGGAATAAAAAATCAGACTTTTCAATCAGTTTGGATGAGCCTTGAGTAGCTTCAGTTTAGAAACTCATGCAAGTATGTGTTCAACATACTTGTACTGAGAGAGTGAAAATTTAAGACAAAGCAAAAAAGCTGAAAATAAGCTGCTTTCATGAAATCTCTGACTGTGTGACAAGCACTAAGGAAAGAGAGGCAACGGAATGTTCAAATTAGATTTGGGAAGTGCAAGTTCAGATGCCTCCAATGTCATGGATACTGTGTATGGCTTTGTGCAAGTTTGTCAACATCAGCGCCCAATAAATGTGAAGTGGAAATGTTAATGTACCTCAGAGGCATTTAAGAAGAGCAGAGCACTTTGTACAAGTTAAGACACAGCTGTGCACTTATATCATTTGTGAACAATTTCAATTACATTTCCATACAAGTTGGTCTTGCAACCCAACATTTGGAGATATACCTTTTTTATTGGTAATCCTTTGTATCTTGACTCCTTCCAGAATACTGGACTAACCACTACCACAGAGCTGGAAGAGACCACCAGGGCCACTGAGTCCAACCCCTGGTCCAGTCATACCAGGCCATTAAAAGGTTAGTACAGTATTTTAGTCAAAACACCCTCCACATCTTTTTATACAATTAAATTAAGAGATATGCTTTTGCTCAGCTCCCATTTGTTTCTCCAAATTTTAACACAGAAGGAACTTTCTAGTGCAGTGCACTCACTAATTTCTTGTTTTCAATGTGTCTATACATGGGGGAAAAACTACAGCATTTTTTAATATGCTTTTACAAAGACACAAATATTGGCTCAGAGGATAAGACACTGCTGTTCACTTGCATTGCAATCCAACCGTCTCCACAGTTACACACCCAAAGAAGCATGCCAGGTCTTTCATGTAGGACTTTTATTGAAATAAGAGTTTATAAACAGTTGGGGTTCTCTGAATATTTTTCATAGAACCATGGACCAACAGTTGTCTCCTCACTAGAATCGAAGTGGGATAAACCACCTGCCAGAAGAGTTTCTCTTTACCTAAAAAGAAAAACAGCATATTAAGAAAAGTTTGAACTTAGTTCTGACAGAATTTTCCACTTTACTACTACTCATTAAATGGCTGACCACCCTAGCTTCTTCTTTCAAGCCTCTTTGCTGTGTCTTCCAAAAACCTTTTCTAGAGGTCTTCTTGCCTAAATATAACTGTTATATATATATGCCAGAGAATTAGGCGTATCTGTTATTCAGTGTCATAAGCCCTGCAATATTCCACAGAGTTGCAATTATGTCTCAGGGTTTACCAAAATAAAAACTAAAGACGCAACATTTAGTTGAGAGGTGAACAATTTTGGTGGGTCCATGGGCCAATATTCTGCCCCTGGGGATGTCCGGGGCTACATGGACCAAAAAAAGAAGAAAACAGAATAAAAACAAAAGGTCATTTCTGGTTTTAAAATAGGTGGGTTTGTTTGTTTATCAATGCAGGCAGTTCTTAAAAGACAACTCACCTTTGTTTTGGCCAAGAAAAGGGCAGTTCAGTGAAATATGTGGAGTTGGGACCACAGCACCCTTGGAGCTGTAAGTCTGCTCTATGTCTGCCCCTTCTTTAATCAATTCATCTGTCCAATTTTATAAGATTTTAAATGGACAAAAGGCACTTCCAAATACTAAATTAGCACTTAAATGTTTTTACTAATTATTTAATATTCCCCCTTTGTTAGCTGTTTTAATATAAACATGCCCCTTTGCGGTAAGGCCTTTAAGAGAATGAATGCAGGCACTCAGGACAATTTTGAAGAAAGTAGATTATGTAGATCTGCTTCAGGCCTGGCTTTGATAATCAAACAGAGAAGCTCTGTGGAAAAAGAGATGGCAAATGCAATCCTATTAACTCCTTGCTCTCTCAGCAGCTTTTAATGCCACCATCTATGGCATTTTACCGGTTTTGAACAGTGAGTCAGGTGATGAAGGCAGTGTCAGGATGGTTTTGTTTCCACTTGCACACTTGCTTTCAAGCATGGGGGCACTGTCAGCCTCATGGAATTTGAACTGTCTGATCCTGCAAGGATCCACCTGATTCCCTATGATCTTTAACATTTGCATGAAGCTGCTGGGTAAGATCACCAAGGGATTTGTAGTCAGATGTCATCAACATGCTGGTGACTTTCACCTCTTTTTCTCTTTATCAAGAGTTAGGTGAGGCTCTACAAGTGCTGAGCTAGTGTCCAAATTCAGAAATGATCTAGAGAGCCAATAAACTTGAGAGGAATCCCAACAAGAGAGGTTCTGCAAGCTGGTAGTCTTTATTTCTGGAAACAGTAGACCCATTCAAGATGGAATTACATTTTCAAGAAACCAAGTATGTGCCCTGTGGGAACTCTTCAACCCAGTTTTATAACTGAAAGCTTAGGTGGTCCCAGTGGTCACATGTGGGT